>CM061543.1:62949971-65349971 GCA_030864215.1 Capsicum pubescens
GTACCGAACACCGGGTGGTTTAAACCAAAAAAAAAATAGTAGGAGCAGGAGCAGCAATAGTAAAAAAAATGAATAATATAATAATAATAATAGTAGTAGTAGTAGTAATAGTAAAAAAAAGGAATAATAATAATAACAATAGTAATTAAGTACCCACAAAAAGACTAATAATAATAATAATAAAATAATAATAATAATAATAATAATAATATAATAATAATAATAATAGTAATAGTAATACTAAAAAAAGGGAATAATGTAAGAGTAAAACGAAGGTTGGTGTATTAAAAGATAAATTAGTAGTACACCAACCTTCATTTATATATAAGACTAGTGTGTCGGTGCCCGTGCTATGCACGGGTGAAGATATGATTGTAGATAAAACAGTTATGTTTCATAGTATGTAGTACAAAGAGTTATACTTCATAGTATGTGGAACAAAGATTACATTGTTATATTGTTAGCTTGTGAAAGTATTACATATAATCATTTGTTGGTACAAATAGTGCCAGAGCTGTGGTACATTTTTGGCAACAGTGGTGGAGAACTAAGACTGACTTTTATGAATTGAACTTCTTAAACGTCTTCTTCTTTGGGTGGTGTGTTGCAACATCACTTTCAACATACGCCTATTATAGTTATTCCCCACGTTAGGAACATATAATGTCCCTTTCCAGATAGCAGCAACCAAACAGCAGCACCCATTTGAGCTGTGGCGAAAGTTCTGTAAAAATATTGTGTGTTTAGAGTAGTATAGCAAGAAGTCTGCTTGAAAATCAAAAGTCTGCAGAAAATCAAAAGTCTGCTTCAAACATGCTTGTAAACAAACCTGTGTGTAATTTTTTTCATGAAAATTGGCAAGATGTCAACAAGTGAAACATATCTTCGCCAATATAAACAATAGGGGCAAGAACATAACAATCAAAAATTGCCAAATGTAGTCGTTGGATAATTTTTCACATAATATTTGGGTACTCGGGCTTAATACAACAACATTTACATTAGTTTTCCTAGAAAAGGCACAGGAGATAAAAGTACACAAAACTACTTTCCAGATGCAGACTATAAATAAGTCTCAAGCATGAGCATGGAGACGGTAAGCTTGGGAAGAGGTACCTCGAACTTATGCATGTAATTCTAATCTTTAGAACCTTGTTTCCTGAAATTCTAAGCCTTTCCCAATACAAACCAAAATTTATTTTTCTTTTCCGACTCTTCCAAATCTTTCTACCAAGCGAAAATGTTCAAGGGCTATAGTTTTTACAGAGTACAGAACTAATAAACACCAAAAGATCATACTTAACTATACTTACAAATTACTCTCTCTACAAGATAGAGGTAAGGTCTGTATGAGTTCTACCCTCCCCAGATAAACCTTATGGAAATACATTGGGTATGTCGTTGTTGCTTACCAGTGGTGTAGCCACATGTAGTCCATGGTGGTCAGTTGAACACCCAACTAACTAATTGATAACCAATGAATTTGTATGAGTTTTCAATTCTGAGCCTGATAACCATCAGGTACAGCTCACAACAACAAGCTATAAAAAGTGGCTGCTGATATGCTTCAACAAAATAATAACAACCAGTTACACTCAATTATCAACATGTCTGATCATAACCAAAAAAATTTCACTCAATCAGCTATATACTAAATTTGTTCAATTATATGCATGAACAAAATCTTACCAACAAGCTATACACTCCATGTGTTCGTCTATAGCTTCAACAAAATTCTCACACCAACCTTTATCCCCAGAAATGACTGTTCTAGCTGGTAGTTCAATAGAGAAAGAAAGAACTACAATTTTGGGAAAGCGAAGTAAAATTAGACATTGCTTTCTTGAATAAATACATTTGTAACTTTTGAATAGTTAAATGATTGTGCTCAAGACATTCATTAGTAGTTTGAACGATTTTTTACTGGAACATTCTAAGTCTTCACATGTCTGATGTAAGCCAGATTTGTCCTCTAAATATCTAAATATGTTTGAAAGAGAATATAGTTCAATAATTTGTATTCTTTCAATACGAAATAATAATGAATTAAAGAAGAAAATGTATTAAGATGTATATTAAGAAGATGACTGACCTATTGGGACGTTGGGTAGATGATATAGGGTAAGTTGGTAGTTTTTTTCTCCAAAAATCTTCACAGTGATGCAAATAAGAAAGAACAATATTTCACAAAATTCACAAACTCCTTTGTTCCACAAAATTCAAAAGTAACTGCAAAAAGAATGTTGGCCAATCTGCAAATATATTTAACAAGAATGAAAGAGATTGTAATATAAGTAGTGAGAAAATAGTATAGTATAAATTATATTGAAGATATTATAAATATTGAGAGAGAATATGAAAAAAATTTGTTCGCAATATTTTATTTTGTTTTCATTGGAGTCGATGGCTCCAATTTTTGTTTCATTTTGAGCATATTCTGGCATTCACTTTGTTGTTCGTCTTGTTCAACAGAAGAAGTGAAATCTTTTTTTTGCTTCTTGCTTCCTTCTTTGATATGGAATGTGGATGGTGCAGGAAGAGAGGGCATAATATTTTCTTTTTTAGTACAGGCTAAAATGTGAACTTTCCCAGAGATTGTATGATCAATGCGAGAAACTACTTTTTTCACTTGAATTTTGAACAGATTCTGATTCAGCCTCATTTCAACATGTTGCATTGATTGAAATTCATTCTGTGGAAAAAGATATTTAGTTTTTATATTTGTTGAATAATTATGTTGATGTGTATATTTGATGGTTAAATTTTTTACCTCTGTTG
Source organism: Capsicum pubescens (assembly GCA_030864215.1). Classification (NCBI taxonomy): domain Eukaryota; kingdom Viridiplantae; phylum Streptophyta; class Magnoliopsida; order Solanales; family Solanaceae; genus Capsicum; species Capsicum pubescens. The sequence goes on from CM061543.1 coordinate 62,952,750, forward strand.
AAACAAGCTCATAAATCTGTTCAGCTGTAAGAGACAATAATTTTTCTCCTTTTCCACTAATAGTTCCAATTATTGAGCCAATATTATCTTTCAGATTTACATCAAATCGGCACCTGAAGTAGTATGCATTAGTACTTTAGTTAATAAAGAGAAATATGTTATTGATATTGTGGATATATGTGTGTATAGTATTAGTAGTCAAGTACCTGGGAGTCAGCATATTACTCTCATGACAATTCATGCATTGAAATTTTCTCTTCTGTGTATTTTGTACTTCTTGAGGACACTTTGGGCAGCCTAAAACAAAGCAATGTTTGAGGCTGTTTGGTAGAATTATTTGTGCCTCTATTGTGAAAGCACGGCCCTGTGGAGAAAGTGTTATTTAGCATGAGAAGAGTAAATTTTATCATAAGTTATGAATTAGGTGAATAGAGATGGTACAATCATCTTGTTGTGATTGAATTGCACCAATTGATACTATCTCTTTTATTTCGTCTATTTCTATATTAGTTTCATTACTTTCTAGATTGAAGCATATTTTATCATGACCTTTGCAAATGTATTTGTAGATATATTTAATGACTTTAATGTCTCTACATATTTCAACATTTATGTGACAATTAAATTTAGTCAGTAAATATGGATTGTATGGTACGACCCATGAATTGTCAAGATATTGAGTTTTAACTTTTACAAATTTTTCAGTGTCTAGTCTTCTATAAATAGGGTATGAATTTTCGCCTTTAGATATTTCATTTGTGTAATTTTTAGGGTATTTAAATTTACAAGTTCCTTTTGTTTCCATGCATGAATTATTAGGGTTTAAACTTCTGCAAGGACCATGCATCATATATTTAATGACCAAAGAGTGTAAATATTCATTTGTGTCAATGTCAGGTATTTCAGCACAAATAATTTTGTCATAAGCCTCTAGTATTAATAGCTTATAATCATCTTCATGTATAATAAGAAAAATGAGCATGTGGAAGACCACTTTTTTGAAATTCTATAGTATACATATAAGCAGTAACTTTTTCAAATATTTTTGTTTTAACAATATCTGACTTTAATTCTTCCACGTTTTCTTTAAATACTCGACTTATTAAATCGCGTCTATGTTGTATTTCATCAGTTGTTAGCAATAGATGTTCTATTTCAGGCCATGAAGAATTACATGTCATTGCTAAGAAGATATCTGATTTTCCAAAATATTATACTAATGCAATGGCATCCATGTATCTACGTTGCATATCTCGTGGACCCCCTATAAAGGTAGCAGGCAAGAATATTTTTCGATCAATAAGTCCGGCTAATATTTCAGTTCGAAATAAATCTTGATTAAGTTAAAAAAAATCCAATCTTTGTGTTTCAAGTTTGATTTATTGATCTACTGAATATTGTTGGAATAATCTTTCAGAATGTAAAATGCCACTTTCTTCATTATCTCTAATTTGTACTTTGTAACAATAATATTCACGACAAAAAACAGTAATTTTTTTTATCGTTCTTTTTGTAAAATTCCTTCTTCAATATTAAGGTATCCATCAATGGAAGACATGCTTGTGACAAGCGGAAGTTGTTCATGTTTACAGGAAGAATATTTTGTAGAAGAGCTATTTGGTTGCAAAAATTTTTGTATACCAAAGTGCCATCCATTTTCACCATATGGAAATATGAAAGGGTATTGTAAGGAGTCGTAACAACTATAATAATAGTGAATCAATTGATCATTATTACTATGTGTGTGAACACGAATATGAGGTGTGGAAATAGGACTATTCAATTCTTCATCAGTCCATATAACTGCTACTTGTGATACATTGGGTAAGTTGTATGTTCGTTGATCCAAGGTTGAATCACATTTAAGTGCAATATAGAAATTAGACAAATCTGGAATATGTGTTAAAGATTTCAGAAATTGGGAGTATGAATTAATTTGTAGAATATCCACCAAGTTTTCAATAATAGATTTGTCTAGCTTTTCTGAGAAAGCCATTTTATTTACTCTTTCATTCTCATTGTCATAGAAATAAAGTTGTAATTTTTGGCTCTATTATCTGCAGTAGTAAGGATAGGTAAAAAATAACACATTTTTCCTTGTACCTTAAATGTGTAAACACCTTTAGTCGTATTTTTCAACTCTTTATCATATTTTACACCAAGTGAAGTAAAGGCAAACATGTTATTGTATATTCTAATGTAAGTATGAAAATGTTTAGATTGTTCAGATTGGCCATAATAAAAATGCTTTAATGCAGGAGGTAGTTGGTGTGAAACCAATTTTATCGAACCATTGTTACAACAAAAGGTTGGAGTTTCGTATTGAAATCTTTTAGCTGCACAAAATTTATAATTTGGAATATTTTTTAAAATAGTAGGAGAGCAAGGTAATTGGTTGATATTCCAACAACTCATTTGTGTCGTTGAATCCAAAGGTTCATCCCTAATATATAGAGCAAGTTGAGGAAGAATCATGTTGTGAGGCTCTGAAGAAGGAAATGATGAATTAGAAGTGCTAGGAATAGTATTGTCTATTGTAGGTTGTTTTTTGGCAGCATGTTGTAGTCTTCGTCATTCAAGAAGTGCTTTTTTTGTTCAGATGACATTTGTTTGTAAGCAACACGACGTTGAAAATTTTTCTCCATTTGGGTATTAGTCATCTTTCTTTTTATTGAATACATTTGATTTTGCAATGATTTTGTTTTATATATATTTTTTAATTTCCTACAAATAAAACATAGGGTTACACAATAGGATTAAAAATCAAATAAAATAAATTTAGGTTATATAATTGGAAACACAAGATCATAGTGTGCATTGAATGCGAAAAAGTAAAATAAGAAGATATCTCATTTGAGTGGAATAACTAAAATATTACCTTCTAAGTGAAACACTGTATAATAGCGAAAGTAGGAAGATTGCGTACAAGAGTTACAACTGCAAAGCAAGAAAACAAATTACATTTGAAGACTATTAATATTCTTTATTCAAAAGTTGTTTCTATAACCAAACGTATAAAAGTTTGTACAACTATTACAAAAAATTGAATTCATACTTTGCAGGTTTGAAGAATTTAGAGAAAGAGAGGAGAGTACATGAGAGAAAAAGAATCAAAAAATTTTATTCTCATTGAATCAATTTACTGTACAGTGATAGAGATATATAAATACTAATCAGTTAGGTATTTAACTAACAGTTACATTCAATAACTAACTTGACAACTAACTGCTTAACTAACTATTTGTACAAAGACTGATCTATCCCTTTCCTTGATACTCCCCCTCAAGCTTAGGAGGTGCAAACACATTAAGCAATCCAAGCTTGGAGCAAAAATGTTCATGTTAAGATTTGTACAACCCTTTGGTTAGTAAGTCAGCCTGTTGATCTCTTGTACAGATATACTCTGTATTGATCATACCTTTTTGAATTTTTTACCTTACAAAATGGCAATCAATTTCTATACGTTTTGTTCTTTCACGGAACACTGTATTTGCAGCTATCCGCATAGCTGATTTGTTATATGTATAAACTTGAATAGGCATGGTCAGCTTGAGTCCTAGTTCTTCAAACAAACCAAGTATCTAGACAAGATCAGCAGTAGTAGAAGCAAGGCTTCTGTACTCGGCCTCTGCTGAACTTCTGGAAACTGTACTTTGTTTCTTTGATTTCCAAGAAATCAAGGAGTCTCCTAGTTTAACTAAGAAACCTGTTACTGATTTTCTTGAGTTTGGGAAGGTTGCCCAGTCTGTATCACAGTAGACTAGAACTTGTTCTTGACTGTTACTTGATAGCAATACACCTTGTCTAGGCTGATTTTTAACATATCTTACTATTCTCATAACAGCCTTTAGATGTGATCTCGTAGGTTGATGTAGAAACTGTCTTAGTGTTTGAACACTAAAATCTATGTCAGGCCGGGTAAGAGTTAAGTATAACAGTTTTTCAATAATTCTTTGATAGATTCTAATATCAGTTAATGGATCATTCTCCTCCTTACTAGAATTGTTTGTGTGATCATCAAACTCCTTTGTTGTCAACTTGACATTTGTTCAAGGGGTGTGGCTGCTGGTTTTGCTGCTTCTAATCCCAATTCAGAGATTAATTCCAGTGTGTATTTCCTTTGGTGCATTAAAATCCCTTCTTTAGACCTGGCAAACTCAATGTCAAGGAAGTATCTCAACTCCCCAAGGTCCTTCATTCTGAAAGTTTGATGTAGTGCAACTTTGGTTTCTTTTATCAACTTTAAGCTACTTCCAGTTATCAACATATCATCCACATAGACAAGAATAATTATTAGATCATTTACAACCTTTCTTGTGAAGAGTGAATGATCATATTGAGACTGAGTAAACCCAAGATATACAACAGCGGCCAATAGCTTTGAATTCCATTATCTTAGTGCTTGTTTTAGACCATACAAGGATTTCAAAAGTCTACAAACTGGCCTGTTCTCCCCCTGACTTTGAAATCCTTGTGGTAGTTCTATGTATATTTCATCAGGTAGATCACCTTGTAAAAAGGCATTGTATACATCCATTTGATGTATATGCCAATGTTTAATGGATGCAAGTGCTAACGCAGATCTGACAATCACCATTTTAACTACTGGTGAGAAAGTCTCATTGTAGTCAATCCCTTCCCGTTGACTATACCCTTTAGCTACCAACCTTTCCTTAAACCTTTCAATATCTCCAGTATTTTTGTACTTAATTCTGAAAACCCATTTACAGCCTATAGGTTTCTTTCCTTCTGGTAGATTGACAATCTTCCAAGTTTGGTTATCTTCTAAGGTTTTTATCTCAGCCTTCATGGCTTCAACCCATCTTGGATCTGTAATAGCTTCAGCATAAGTGGAAGGATCTACTTTAATAGAGGTAGCCACAATAAAGGCTTGATAATTTGAGGGTAAGTGATCATAACAGATGTAACTTGATAGACCATAAACTGATGCAGCAGATGAATTTTTAGTTGTGATGAAGTCCTTCATCCATAGAGGTGGAGCCTTAGATCTAGATGACCTTCTTTATATAGAAGCAATGTGTTGTTGAATGGTGGTGTTGATGACAGTAGGAGCCTCAATTTTACCAGGCGCTTTGTTTCCCTTTTTTTCCAAGTCAGACAACAAAACTGATAGGCATCTGAGATAGTGTAGACACTGGATGTTGGTCATCAGATGTTAGCAACTGGTTAGAAAAGACATCCATGAAAGGTTCTGGTTTATTTTTGTTAATGTTTTGGAAGGGAAAAACATTTTCTTTGAAATCAACATCTCTGTGCACAAAGAAAACATCATCAGTAAAGTCATAAAGTATATATCCCTTTTGGGTAGAAGAATATCCCATATGAATAGCTTGAATAGCTATAGTCTTAAGTTTATCAGTTTCGTGTATAGTTTTAGCAAAAACTAGACAGCCTATCACTCTAAGATGATCAAGAGAAGGTTTTCTACCATATAGAACTTCAAATGGAGACTTATTATGAAGTATAGGGGTAGGCATCCTATTGATTAAGTATGTTGCAGAAAGGACACAATGGCCCTAAAATTTTAGAGGTATGTGACCTTGGAACCTTATAGCTCTATAGACTTCTAAAATATGTCTATGCTTTCTCTCAGCAACTCCATTTTGCTGAGGGGTATATGCACATGAAGTCTGATGTATAATGCCATTAGTCTTGAATATAGAGTCACATACTAAGTTTACAAACTCAGTACCATTATCACTTCTAATGACCTTAACAATTGTATTAAATTGATTCTTAACATAAGTCAGGAATTGTTGCAAAGCAACACATACATCAGATTTTAGCTTAAGTAAAAATAACTAAGTCATTCTTGAAAAATCATCAACAATTTTCAAAAAATATGTATTTCCATTATATGTAGCAGTTTTGTAGGGTCCCCATACATCAAGATGCAACATATCAAAACATGCAGTGCTTTTAATACTACTTCTAGGAAATGGAGCTCTAACTTGCTTAGCACATGGACAAATGGTACAAGACTTAATAGTGGAGCTACAGGTTTCTAAAGGTACTGCAAACATTCTATTTAGAACTTTAAAAGAACTGTGACCAAGTATCATATGCCATAAATTTATGTCAACTATTTTGTCTTTAGAGACCAAGGAGCAGGAATCTGCAGCTTTTACTGAATTTGTACTGATTGAAGGCATCAAATATAAACCATCTTCTTGTCTACCAATCACTTTCACCTTCCCATTGTAGATATCCTGAAATATACAAAAGTCAGGAAAAAATGCAACTAAATAATGTAATGCCTTGGTTACCTGTGAGACTGAGAGTACATTAAACTTAAACTTAGGCAAGTGAAGAACATTGTCAATGTTATATCCTGCAGTAATCATACTTGTGCCAACATGAGTAACATTAGCTACATCACTAGTAGGCAAAAATACTCTTTTAGACTTAGTAGAGTCTAGTTTAATGTAACTGGTAAGAAGATCAGGATCAGCTACCATGTGATTGGTAGCCCCTGTATCAATAATCCAACCTTTTTTAATATCTATGGAAGACATAGTAGTGTTCATACCTGCAGTATTAGCCATGGAGGTGGTGTTAGACACATTGTTCAGCATAGATACAATTTGATCATATTGATCTTTTGTGAAGAAGCAAGGTATCTACATCTGATTGTTAGGAGGAGCAGTTGAAGTGGATGGTTAATCTTGAACTTTTGCACATTCTCAAGACTCCATCATGGACTGAGTATCAATACTTGCATGAGCTTGATGTGCACCAGAATTAGAACCTCCACCCTTCTTTTTAAACCTATCACTTGGATAACCTATAATCTTGTAGCAATTCTCTTTAACATGCCCTTTCATCTTGCAGAAATCATATTGAACACTGTAATTTTTTTGTACTTTTGTACATTATTAGGCCTAGAACTGTATAGAGCTATAGAATCATAGTTTCCAATTCCATTAGACATGACATGAGGAGCTCCAAGAACCCCAGATGCAGCAGTTAATCCCTTTTGACTTTCATCACTTACAAGCATGGAATATGCTTGATTTATAGAGGGCAAAAGAGTCATTAACAAAATTTGACTCCTAGCTTGAATGTAAGAATCATTCAAGCCCATCAAGAACTGATACAATTTATGCCTTTGCACATGATCAAATAAATCTTTGGACTTATCACAATTGCAGCTAGGTAATGGAACTAACGCCTCAATCTCATTCCATAGATCTTTTAATTTGAAAAAATATATTGAAATTGAAGGTGTACCTTGAACCAAAGTTGCAATCTCCCTGTGAAGATTAAAGGAGCGTGAACCATCAATTTTGTCAAACCTCTTTTTCAATTCCATCCAAACAGCATATGCATCCGATGCATAAGCTATGCCACTAACCAAATTCTGAGAGACAGAATTCATCAACCAAGAAAGTACGACTACATTGCACCTTTCCCACTGATTCTAGAATTTATCATGAAACCTTTCTTTCTACCATGCACCATCCACCAGACCCAACTTATTACTTCATAAGAGAGCAATTCGCATTGATCTAGACCACAAAGAGTAATTATCTATTCCAGTGAGTTGAAAAGAAATCAAAGAAATTCCGCTGGTATCTCCAGGTGAAAGATACAGAGGGTGTGAAGCATCAACTATGACCCCTACACCAAAATTCTCTGCAGCTGAAGATGTAGAGCCATTGGATTCATTGACTGGACCATTTTCTTGGTTACTAGTAGTCTCCATTTTAACAAAATGCTAAGAGTTTTCACAGAATCTTGAAACAAGAATCGATCAGTTGATCAATTTTGATAGAAAACAGAGCAAGAATCATAAATGGAAGAACGTAGAATCGACGAAGAAGAAGAGATAACAATCAGAAGCTCGTGGCTCTGATACCATGTTGAGACTTGATACTTTGCAGGTTTGAAGAATTTAGAGAAAGAGAGGAGAGTACACGAGAGAAAAAGAATAAAAAAAAATTATTCTCATTGAATCAATTTACTGTACAGTGATATATATATATATATATATATACTAATCAGTTAGGTATTTAACTAACAGTTACATTCAATAACTAACTTGACGACTAACTGCTTAACTAACTATTTGTACAAAGACTGATCTATCTCTTTCCTTGTCAAAAATTAATTGCTTCAGTTATACAACGGCTTGTTATTGAAGAAGACCTATATGTTTTACCCTAATGAGTTGGTTTGTTGCACCTATAAGTTATTCTGTTGTTGTAGTTCCAACCTGTCTCTCTGCCCTTATAGTCTTTAAGTCGATGATGCTAGTTTTAGGTATTCTCCTTGCCTAGATTTCTGTGTAACATTCCATCAATCTGTTAAAATTAGTTATAGCGAAGCTATACCATATCTTAAAATGTAGTGTTAAGAGGGGCTCAACATTTTATACTTATGTAGCTTCTCTTTTATTGTTCTTAGTTTTAGGTTCTAGTTTTCGGTGATACCTGATGACATGATTTCCTAATGATAATTGGAAAGTAACATCTTGATGAAAAGAGACACAATTATTTTTCTTGGCATGGCTATGTCCTCACTGTTATTAGTCGTGACAAATATTTTTTCTCTCAGTCTATTGGTGTAAGCTCTCAGCCCCTCACAAGATTATATTCAGTTCATATATTGCATAATTCTTCAGTCAACCATCAAATCTTGTCCCAAATTTAGACCATCTTAAACTTATGTTGCTCGGACTCTTCAAAAATATCAGCAGGTGAGTGTCGAATTCACCAAAAGTAGTATTTTTTTGGAGAATCCAACATGGGAGCCGTATCAAAAGTGAAGGGTCCCCGCAACTTCGTCTAATAAAATAATAAAAGGAGGTCAAAATCAACATAATCTTTGTCCTGCTGTTTGAAGGGACAGAAAGATCATCCATCAATAAAGTAGAAGTTGGAAGATATGTTTGATTTTACTTTAATCCTAACACAACCAAATAGTTCATACTGAGAACATTCAATAACTACAAGAAAATCTGGATATAAAGCTTCAAGTTCAATAGGAAATTGTCAAAAGTAATTGAAACTATTACTCCTACTACACACTGATCTTTAAGCTTCAAATTCAGTAAGAAATTGCCAAAAGTAATTGAAACTACAGAAAGTAACAATCAATTGAACTCATGCTTAAGAGAGTAAAAATCAATCGAAATTCCCAATTTTATTCTTAACGGAAGTTAGGAAAAAGAGAAGGTCAGAAGAATTTCACTAATAGAAATGAAGAAGAAATAACTCACCAGAAGTTGAAGGCAAAATCAATGGAAACCCCAAGTTGTCAAGTCTTGTCTTTCAAAATTTTCACATGTATTTTCTCTTCTTTTTTTAAGAACACAAAAGAGTAGTAATGAAAGGCCAAATCAGTGAACAGGTGGATACAATAGTGACCACATATCTGTATACGTGTATTATACGTGGCTAGCAAGCTTAGGGAAAAACCCTACATTGTAAGAGTAATTACGGAAGAACCATTAATATAAGACAAAATAGTAGTAACCCAAATTCTCACTTATATATAAGAGTAATAAGATATAAGAATATATATTCTTTATACCTAGCTTATATCTCTTCTCAATTTAATATTTGATTTCCTTATCTAACCTAAGTTTGGCCGGTTAACCATAGTTAATGGATCCTTTAGGATGCCTAACCCCTTCCCTTTAGGATAATTAGAATCCTTACCTAAAATTTAAGTTGCATAGACCTAGAATGAAGTCTTTAATTTCTTTAATCACATAGGTTATAATAGGTGTCTCAATTTACCGTAGAACTAATTAGGTGGCGATTTCCTTAATTTATTTAGAAGTTTTCCAATATGTTGTACCTCGATTTGACCCGTGTTAAAATGAGGTATAACACCAGGTGTAATTATACCCCAGCCTAGGCAGCTCAATCAACCCACATCGATCTACACTTTCTTGGAAATCCTTAACCTCTAGGATAGTCACCGGGTTTCCACCTATCCTGTTCTCCATGTGTAGCATATCATTGAAATCACCTATGACAAGCCAAGGCAGAGTAGTGCCTTAGAATTGGGATAGCTAATTCTATAGGTCCTTCCTTTTTATTCTCTCGTTGTGCCCATACACTATAGTAAGTAAAAACTGTATTTGTACAAGTATATACTCCACCTTGCAGGTTAATGCTTGGGAAAATTTACTATGTATTGTCACCTTGTAACTGTTCTCCTTCCATAATAACTAAATCCTCCCGTTGTAGTGGAAAGAATGATTTGTAATGAACTTCTAGCATAGCAGCTTAACCATCCCTCCAAGGAATAGTAACTTGCCCACCCCAATGTTTGGCAACATTTTCCTGCCTACACTGACCTTCCCCTTCCCTGTTCAAACTTTGGAAAGTTTTATCTACATGTACAATAGTGGTATGCAAAGCTCTCTTCTGGGATGATGCACCAGCAACCTTTTGGGTTTTCTTCCATCCATCCTCACTCATCTTCAACATCAAGTCTCCGAGGTCTTTAGGAGGTTGTACCCCCCTTACCAGTGTTTCTGCCTGCCTCTGTATTGTTATTTTTTTCCTCCGTAGCCTTTACATTCACCATAGTTTGCTCTTTTTTTTATTCTTCCTGCATTTGTCCCCTGTGTGACCACATTTCTTGCAATATTCACATATTGTAGGTTTCCAATCGTAAGTCACCTCCTGAGTAATCACATTGCCTTTCTCATTACGAAACACAACTTTCTCGATAATTCTGTATGTACCTTGACCTCACAAGTATTCGAGCAAAGTTTTTTTTTACTAAGGTAAAGTTGAATTCTTCAGCATTGAGGATATGCTGGCAACCTCCAAAAAATTAAAGTGGCAATAAGTCATACTTACAATGAACCTAGGAAATCTACTAACTGACCTGCTTCATCTATACCCTCTTCTTTACACCAAAAATACAAAGTACTAATGCAAGAATCTTTGACTCTCTTCATGGGGTTAGTAATATTTTTAAAACATCTATTGTTTCTTTCCATCCAAATGGACCACCATATGCATGAAGGAATTGTGTTCCACCATTTCTTCTGAGATTTTCTCCCTTCTCTTTTCATCCAATAGCTAAGAAGATTTGCAGTGTTCTCAAGCATTACCCAGGGTCCTTGAGATAAGTGGAGGAACATATGCCATATCTGGGAAGTGATTCTGCAATGAAGGAACAAGTGGTTGTTTGTTTTCTCTTGTTCATTACAGAAGAAACACTTGGAGACAATTTGGAAACCTCTTTTTTTTCAATTTTTCCTGAGTCAAGCAAGCCCTCCGACAAACCAACCATGTGAAGTACTTCACCTTGGCTGGAATGTTACATTTCCATATTTGTCTCCATGGTCTAGGAATACCCCCTGGTTGTACCAAAAGTTCTCTTTTATAAAGCCTCCTTACTGACAACCTCTTATCCTTTTCATGTCTCCAAGTTATAGTGTCTAGTTCTGCATTACAACCAGGGAAATCATCCAGGCTCTGTAGCAGCATAGCAACTCTGTCAACTTCCCAATCATTCAGGAGCCTTCTAAATGTAAGGTTCCATCCTTGAGGAGACCAGGTCTCTTCAATTGTTGCTCCAGGATTACCACAAAAATAGAATAGGTCAGGGTAAGTTTCCATTAAAGGTTCTTGACCAATCCACTTGTCTTTCCAAAAGTAGAGCTTGGTTCCTTCTCCCACTTTATAGCAAATGTTCTCAGACAACTTAGGCCATAAGTTCCTAATTGTCCTCCAAACAGAGACCCCGTAAGTACTAGTAACTATATTGGAAACCCACTGGCCAGTTTGACCGTATTTACTAGTAATAACTTCTTTCCATAAAGCATGACCTTCTTTGACGAACCTCCAAAGCCACTTTGAAAGTAAACACTTATTCTGGAGCTTTAAATTCTTGATACCAATCCCCCCCCCCGATTGTTTGCTGAGTTGAGCAGTTTGGCATTTGACTAAATGAATACATTTTCCTTCCTTGTTGCCCAACCACAAGAAGTCCCTCCTCAGTTTATCTAGTTTCTCTTTCACCTTAACAGGTAGACGGAAGAGCGACATGACATATGATGGTAGTGCATCTAGGACTGAGTTGATCAGGATTGCTCTTTCTCCCAGGGATAAGTACTGTGACTTCCAGGTAGCTAGTTTTTTCTCAGTCTTCTCCAAAATACCATCCCAAATCTTCAACTCCTTATGGTTATTGCCCAAAGGCATTCCCAGATAGGTAGTTGGGAATTTTTCTACTTTGCAACTTAAGATATTGGCTAGGCTTTGAATGTCTGTAACTTCCTTCACTTGAAACATACTGCTTTTCCTCCAATTAACAGATAACCCTGAAACTGCTTCAAAAATCACAAGAATCACTCTGATAAAACATACTTTATTTGTCTTTGCATCACAAAATATCACAGTGTCATCATCATTTAACAGATGATAAATTTGCACCTCTTCACCTGTTTGATTGCCCATACTAAATCCCTTAAGCCAATTCTTTTGTATGGCTACCCTTAACATGTTATTGAGCTCCTCCATAGCTAAAATGAATAGAAATGGTGAGAGAGGGTCTCCCTGTCTTAATCCTCTTTCTGAAGAAAAAAAACCACAAGTTCTCCATTTATTAAAATAGAGAACCTGACGATTTTGATGCAAAAACCTATCCATTTCTGCCATTTATCTCCAAATCCCAGTTTACATGATCATAAGCTTTCTCAATGTCAAGCTTACATATGATCCCTGGGACTTCACCTATGAGCCTTGAGTGTACACATTCACTAGATATTAAAGCTGCATCCATAATCTGTCTCCCATGAATGAAGGCCATTTGGTGCTTATTGACTAGCTTGCTAACAACCCTCTTCAATATTTCTGCCAGAAGCTTGGCAAAAACTTTATACACTCCACCGATTAGACTTATGGGTCTAAAGTCTCTCAATTCAAGGGCTCCAAATTTCTTAGGGATGAGGGACACATAGGTGGCATTAAGACTTTTTTCAAACTCATGTCTCTCATGAAAGTGTCTTACAACATTCATGAAATCAAACTTCAGCAACTCCCAAAAGTTTTGGAAAAAGCTCATGGGAAAACCGTCGGGGCTTGGGGCTTTATCATCGGCACACAACTTTATACAGTTCAACACTTCAGTTTCTTCGAATTGTCTCTACAACCATTCTCTTTCTTCCTCATTTATGTTGTTCACCCCTTGGAGGTTAAACTCTGGTATCCACCTTTCTGTTTCCTTGTAAAGTTTTTGATAAAAATTAACAACTTCCGATTTAATCCCTTCTGGCTCTGTAATAGAATTCCCCTCCACCATCAGAGTGTCGATAGAGTTAAATCTTTTATGAATTGCGGCCATCCTGTGAAAGAATTTAGTGTTCTTATCGCCCTTCTTAAGCCATTCTATTCTCGACCTTTGTCTCCAAGCTATTTCCTCTTGATTTGCAACCTCCTCAAGCTCCATAGATATATGTATTTTCTGTACCAACTCTTCTTTTGATAGAAGTCTTAGTTCCTGAATCATTTCTAGTTCTGATAACCGGATCATGATTTCCTCTTTCCTTTGTTTCTAATTATTTCTATGTGTCAATCTCCATTCCTTCAATTTTCCTTTTAACATCTTCAGTTTTGAGGCAAATACAAAAGACCCTGTACCGTTACATTGAAGGAAAGCCACCACTCTTTGACCTGGTCAGAAAAACCATCTACCCTCATCCACCATTGCTCAAATTTGAAATAAAATTTTCTCAAGTACAAGTAAGGGTGTCAAGTGGGCCGGAACGGGTCAAACCGGAACCGGCCCATAAAATTTAGTTGGGTTGTGGGCTGGTTCGGGCCGGGTTGTGGTTAGGTGGGCCGGGCCGGCTCCGGGTTCAACAGTAAATTTTTTAAAAACAACCCTGAACTGGTCCATTTAGCCCAACCCGGTCTAACCCACCTAAACCCAGTCAAACCCGATTAAATATCCGGTTAAAACTAGTCAAAAACAAAAAAAAAAGTGTTTTTCCAATATACGCTATATATACCCACCTATATATAGTTTAAATACGTTAACCAATATCTGTACACTATATATATAGTATATACTACATTAGAATTTAAAAAATATACACACAATTACACATGTAATCGTGTATACGACTATACGTTAGTTAAATATATATATTACTCTAAATAAAACATATACTACACGATATATACTACAATATATATAATGATATATCCACTAATTTATAAAATATATACACATGTATACGTTAAATATATACGTCTATAGAAGATATATACACATATATACGTACCATTCAATATATACGTACTACTTTAAATAAAATATACTACAATATATATATACTACAATAAATAGACACACTATATATATAGTTATACACTAATTTATAAAACATATACACATGTATACGTTAAATATATACGTCATTAGAAGATATATACACATATATACGTACCATTCAATATATACATACTGCTTTAAATAAAATATACTACAATATATATACACACTATATATATAGTTATATACTAATTTATAAAATATATACACATGTATACGTTAAATATATACGTCTATAGAAGATATATACACATATATATGTACCATTCAATATATACGTAGTACTTTAAATAAAATATACTACAATATATATATATATACTAAAATATATACACACACTATATATATAGTTATACACTAATTTATAAAACATATACACATGTATACGTTAAATATATACGCCTATAGAAGATATATACACATATATACGTACCATTCAATATATACGTACTATTGTAAATAAAATATACTACAATATATACGCACACTAAATATATAGTTATATACTAATTTATAAAATATATACACATGTATACGTTAAATATATACGTCTATAGAAGATATATACACATATATACGTACCATTCAATATATACGTACTAGTTTAAATAAAATATACTACAATATATATATACTACAATATATAGACACACTATATATATAGTTATATACTAATTTATAAAATATATACACATGTATACGTTAAATATATACGTCTATAGAAGATATATACACATATATATGTACCATTCAATATATACGTACTACTTTAAATAAAATATACTACAATATAGACACACACTATATATATAGATAAAACATATACACATGTATACGTTAAATATATACGTCTATAGAAGATATATACACATATATACGTACCATTCAATATATACGTGCTACTTTAAATAAAATATACTACAATATATATACTACAATATATACACACACTATACATATAGTTATATACAAATTTATAAAACATATACACATGTATACGTCAAATATATACGTCTAGAGAAGATATACACACATATATACGTACCATTCAATATATATGTACTACTTTAAATAAAATATACTACAATATATATATATATATATATATATATATATGCTACAATATATACACACACTATATATATAGTTATACACTAATTTATAAAATATATACACATGTATATGTTAAATATATACGTCTATAGAAGATATATACACAGATATAAGTACCATTCAATAAATACGTACTACTTTAAATAAAATATATTACAATATATACACTCACTAAATATATAATTATATATTAATTTCTAAAACATATACACATGTATACGTTAAATATGTATTACTTTAGAAAATATACACACATATATACGTACCATTCAATACATACGTACACATATAAAATATATGTACTTCTTTAAATAAAACATATGTTACTTAATATAATAAATTAATAATACTTTATAGTAAATTAGTCCGTTTGTTATTTTTTTTTAAAACAGAAAAAAATTAACTGGATCGGTTTCGGGCCGGTTAACCGGCGGGCCTGGATTGGGCCGGGTTAACCGGGCCTAAAATAAAAAATAAAGCGACCCAAAACCCGGTACCCTACAGCCCGTGGGCTGATCGGGTCGGGTCAAACTGGGTCGGGTTGACTAGGTGGGCCGGGTTAACTAGATGGGCCGGGTTTGCCCAACCCGTTTGACACCCTTAGGTACAAGTCTCCACATTCAAGTAAAATCGGATTATGATCTGAACCTACTTTTGGCAATATACTGTATTTTAATCTGGGAAAAAGCTTCATTCCATTGCGAGAAGTATAAAAACCTATCTATTCTAGAAGGTGACATATGGTTGTCACTTCTCCTCCAAGTAAAGCAACCTCCCTAAAGGGGAGGGTCAATGAATTTCATCTCGTTTATCCACTCTGTAAATTCATTCATTGCCCTTGTTATTCTATGCCCTTTAGATCTTTCACTTGGGTACCTTGTGACATTAAAGTCACCACAAGTTACCAAGGGCCATTACATACTTTCCTGATGTTGAGTAACTCCTGCCAAAGTATTCGAGCAAAGTTCAGCCACATCTTCTTCTCACTCTGTTTATCCACCATCAGTGGCTTCCCAATTAAACTTCCAATCTTACTTGGTCCCCGTGTACTCCAATACTTAAAATCCAAACCTTCCAATTTGACCCAAATAGGTACTGATTGTAGCTCTTCTCTAGTAAACTCCATATCAGACGTCCAATTCTTAACGATTAGAGGTTTATTATCAAAATGGTATATCCCTCCTTGGATCACATCGTTCTTCCCCATTTTACTGTCAAATCTCACCATTATTATACCATTCTTCATCATAGAAACTTTGTTAATTCCATGTTTTCCCATATACACTGATGTAACCATTTAACACCGCAAACGAAGGGTGCGCTCCAGGTACATAGCAAACCACAAAATTACGCCAGAATTCAACTTCTGAGCTAATGTCCTCTGCATCGATGGCTCCGATTAACTGATCCCCTACATTAATTGGGTCTACGTATTCCAATTTGAATCCTGTATTATCAATTTTCGAGATGTCAAAACTATCCCGTACACTATGCACTTTGCCATGACTTTTACCAGTAGTCGCAGCTTGAGACTCAACCTCGTCAGCCCTGGACATCTTACCACTCGTTTTCTGCTGAGTTAAACTTGCCCATTCCTCCACCTGCTCATTCTTTGGTGTATCCAGTTCCTGATTTTGCCGTAATTTCCTTCCTGGCGACCCCAATTTTGTTGAGGCCATAGATGACCCCAATTCGTTGGTGGTTTTGCCTTCCTCCCCGTGGTAGGCGCACAATAAGGTTATTGTGCAGCGAGAGAGCAAAAATCGCCTAACTCCCATACATTTTTTTCTTGTAAAAATAATAATTAGTTTTCAATATTTTTTTTTTTTTCAATTTTTGATCTATCGAGATACATAATTAGCTCCCCAATACATCCAAGAAAGATACATAATTAGTTAAGATTTTTGTAATTACTTTGTAAGAATGAAAATTTGTATAAATATGTTAAGTTAAGATGTATATTTATGTTATTTTTTCTATTTTTTATGGGACACTATTTTATTTTTCTATATTTTAAGAAAAGAATTTCACATGTTTATATATGGAAATAGTTTAATTATAAATTTTTATATTGTTTGTTTTTTAATGACATGATTTAGTAACTACACACCACAAATTTCTTTTTAAAAAATGTTAAACTTCGTTTTCAATCGATGATTACCATAAAATAAGATTGAGAAAGTACCAGTGACAGTGAGGATTTTGGCTTATTTCTGGCCATACACCGAGAGCATCAGCTCATTTAGCTGGATTATTCTCAGTGGATGGGCTATTAACTCACATTAATTCCTTATAATAAATTCTCTAATAAACAAGTAATTATTCTTCTATGCTAGTTAGTTTAGCTCAACCACTTTAGGTGTACAATTTATACAACTTTAATTTTCTATTAATTAGGAGATTAAATAGTGTGAGATCTTTTGAATAAAATTGTGCTAGCTCTTTTTGAAAAGAAAAATAGGTCAAATAAATTAAAGCGAAAGGCTAATACATACTGTAACAAACTATAGAAGAGATGGTTGCTGGCACCGGCAGAGATACGTAAGCTGAAGAGACAGACAAAGGACAAAAGAAATAAAGATTGCGTATGTATCTAACACACTGACAAATCTTAGACTACCCATTCAAACTAAAACACATCACCTGACACTTCATATAAGTTTCTACCTCTCAAGTTTCAATTAACCAACCTAACCAACACCTTTCTGCTTATTCCCAGTTGACTAACCGAATCCATACAAAATTCGACTAGCCAAGCAACCTTCTTACGTATCTTCTTTCTGTTTTTACTCTCTCTGCATATATAATCTATTTTTTCTAGTTTGTTTTAAAAAGTGTGATTTTTTTTTCTTTTCTGGCAATAGTTTAATTATAACTTTTCACCTGATATATTTAAAATTACAATATTTAATATTTTGATATATTTGACATAACTTTAATATAATACAACAAGATTCAAAAGTCTATTTATTTTCTTAAACTCTGTGTCAAGTCAAAACAAATTCTTTTTTAAACGGAGGGAGTATTACTTTCTTTTAGTATCTGATTACTATATCTATGTATACATAGAGAGACAGTGGGGGAATCTGTTAAAAGAATAAGACCAAGACTCAGCCTTTTAGGGTGCAGAGAGAAGTGATCAAGAAGCAAATATGGTGGGCATTTTTTCTAGATTTTCTGTAAGCAAAGTTGCCCATCGTCGGACTCAAAGTGCACATGTCAGTTTTTTCCTCTCTATATCTATTCTTATGCATATCTATATTTGCTTTCGTTATTGTATGAAAAGTCTGTCTGATTCTTTTTTTCTCCACATAAACTGACTGGTTAAACTAGGTGTGTTGATTGTTTAGTTAATAAGTATCTGACTGGCCAAGTGTTATGATTAACCACTCAAATAATGACTCATTTAACTCAAAAGCATAGCAACAATGTCTCCTTCCACCTCCCACTGTCCACCGAGAATAGAGCAGCTAGGAAGAAATCGCCTACTGTTTTGTCTGTGCTGGGATCCACAGCAACAGTGTCTCCTAGCTGTTAGAGAATGGCTCCCAACTGAAAATTTCAGTCATTTTCCCTTTCGCAAAAAGTCCAACTTGAACTTCTTTCCTGAGTGGAGATTAAGTTATATCTGATTTAGTTATAGCAATTTGTGATCTAATTTCAAATGCAGGATGAAAGGGAAGTATTTCCTCCAAATTCAGAGGTGACAGGTGCTGTTGCTACTATATCTAGGTCCTCCTCTGTCACATCTCATGGTATTGAATTTGCGGTTGAGTTCAAGCCAGTTGAACACCCGCCTGAGCCTCTACATAATGATGGACCAATTCAATGTCCGTTACCAGAACCGTCAGTACTAAATGTAAGTTTTCGATTCATTCTGTATTGTGCTCTCTAATCGTGAAAATGTTCTCTAGAACACATGTATAAGAGGAAAAACCACAAATACGATTGTTGTCAACTTCAGTGCATTTTACCCTCCTCAGACTTCTTTTACTCTTTCGGTTTTGTCCAAACAAATGCCGTTGAGGACATGTTTTCTCTTGATTTTTTTGTTCTATTGTTTGTGTACATCAATCTTGTTGAGAGAAACTGAATGATTTCTCATTGCCTCTTGTTCTAGCTATTTTCCTTGTTTCATAGTTGTTTACTGCCCTCTTTTTATAATGAAAGCGTATGCCGTATGGGGGTTAGAGAGTTTAAGATTGACTGAAGATATATATGAAACTTCGGTTGCCAAACGCAAAAGGAAAATGCACTTTGGCTGCAGTTGGATGTTTTTGGTGGTCTTACCTAACGCTTAGAGTATTACTAGATATTTTCTCTTGGGAAAAACTTCAGAAAGTTCACTAAGTGATGATACAGTCAATCTAGTGTAGATTCTGTGAGTACTTATATGGTACTAACTACTCCCTTGTTAGCAGTAGACATTTCTGATGTCATTCTGTGTGTCTGTTGTGGGGGTACTGCCCCTGAGTTCAGTGCATTTCATCGATAAAAGAGGAGACCAGTAAAAAGGGAGTTGAGCTTGCTTAAATTGTGTACTACTTTATTCATTTGTGTGTATGAGCTAAACATGAAGCACAAGAAACCTAACCTAGTACAACTTGATTATCATTCTACTTGATCAAATACGTATACTATGCTTGAATATGGTAATGGAGACAAGGAATAGGATGACCGCTAACAGTGACAAGATCTTTATTAACCTCCCAGCTCCTTCATTTCACTCATTACATTACTTGTTTTTGGATTGTTCTTCACTCACAGGATGGAAGAATATGGAAGGAGCGAGGGTCTTCTGTGCGAATTAGAAGACCTGATATTCCAGTTATGCAGGAAGGACGGGCTGCCGACTCTGAGGCAGCTCGAACAATACCTCGACCTCCCATGAAGAGGGTTATTCTTCCATCAATGAGTGCACCTGAACATAGCCTGCTTAAACTGCTGGAGGAATCTGGTATTTGTTGATGGATTGCTTAACTTTGTCGAGGCACTATTGGCTATTGCTATATCAAAGAAAGTTGACACCCTCAGCTTGCCTCTTCCGAAAGTTCCCCTTCAGTTTTTTTTTCCAATGAAATGCTTGGTATTATGTACTTCACTGTAAAATTCAAGCACAGTTGCATGTAAATTTCTATAATAATGTTAGAAAGTCCTTTGTACAGTTTACAATACTATGTTTTATGTTAGTGTTGCATCTTTTACATCATCTACGGTGCAACAAAGACAACATATGTAAATGGTTCTTATTGGACAAAACAGGATTCAAGTCACCCGCGTCCCTTTTAACTCGCCCCTGTTTCATGAAAGTGGCGTATGCACTCTGAGGAGGAAAACTGAAAGAACTTAGAAATGATTATATATGTGATAAGTAGGGGTGTACAAACCAAACCGTCAAGTCAAATCGAACCGAAGAATCAAACCAAACCGAGAAAAAAAATCGACTTATGGTTTGGTTTGATTGGTTTGGCATTAAAAAAAAAAAAAACGACCATTCTTGGTTTGGTTTGGTGTTGACAAAAAAAAAATCAAACCGAACCCGAATCAAACCGACATAATATATATATATATATATATATATAATTATATAATATATTAAAAGTGTGAAGACCCTTAGAAAAGTGATTTGAACTTTTTACCCTTCATTAAAATACTCCACAATAGACAAAATTATTTTTTTACTTATATATTTTAATTATTTTTATAAGATTCAAAATTAAAGAATCCTAAAAAAATATGGTAAGGATTTTCTTAATCCTAAAATACATGGTAACTGTTATAAAACAAGAAAAAATAAAGAAGAATAGTAGATGAAATAGAGAGAGTGATTCTTATTTCTTCTCTTGAGGGATGATTTACAATGAAAGAAACCCTTCTATTTATAGGGAGAATTTGCCCCTAATTTCACACTAAAAGACAAATACATCAAATCCTGATAGATATCAACTAGATCTTATTAGATCTTGATAGGCATTCACTATAATGTAAATACATTTATAACACTCCCTCTTGAATGTCTAGATAGATAATGTGTCTCGTTAAAACCTTACTAGAAAAAACTCAGTAGGAAAAAAAATCTAGTGAAGAAAAAAGAGTACACATTTCTAACATACACATATCGGCTGCCTCATTAAAAACCTTACAAGGAAAACTCAGTGGGACAAAACCTCGCAAGGGAAAAAGAGTACAACGCGTATTAACTCCCCTAATGAGAACATCCTTGAACCTTTGCATCCCGATCTTGTGCACCATCTTCTTAAAAGTTGTAATTGGAGAAGACTTGGTGAATAAATCAGTCACATTTTCACTTGAACGAATCTGTTGCATGTTGATATCACCATTCTTTTGTAGCTCATGTATGTAGAAAAGCTTTGATGAAGTGTGCTTCGTTCTATCTCCTTTTATGAATCCTCCATTAAGATGTGTTATGCATGATGCATTATCTCCGTATAAAATTGTAGGTAGATTATTGTCATATTTCACACCACATTTTTCTCGAATGAGATGTATCATAGACCTCAACCATACACATTCTCGGCTTGCTTCATGAATAGCTATTATCTCAGCATAATTCGATGAAGTGACTACGATAGACTGCTTTGTATATCTCCAAGATATTGCAGTACCACCACATATGAACACATAGCCTATTTGAGACCGAGCTTTATGTAGGTCAGATAAGTATCCAAAATCAGCATGACCAATAAGATCGGGACTGCAAACTTGCTAACAAATTAACTTAAAAAAAGCTATATCAGGCCTTGTAGTATTTGCAAGATACATTAGTACATCAATTGCACTAAGATATGGTACTTCATAATCAAGGAGTTCCTCATTCTTTTCTTGAGGTCGGAATGAATCCTTATTCAATTTTTGCATGTTTCTCATTTAAGCAAATATTCTATTTCTTTTGAAAACTCTCCAAGAGTTTCAATGATACTCAAATCATCAAATTATATCTTATGAAAATAATAAAAAGTTTTCCAGAAACTTTATATATTTCAGGCATTTTGAATCCTTTAGGGATTTTCATATGGATATTTGTCAAGTAACAATATCCAACATGTCAAGTGTGACATCTTCAAGTGTCTGGACTGCAAATCAATTAAGTTTTACGCTTACCAAAATGCATCATTTCAGGCCACTTGATAAATATTTCTACGTCAGCATGCTTAAATTAACGTAGAATTCAGATCCTCATAATCTTTTACAATATTGGGCCAATATTGTATCAAAGATATCGTCGACGATTTTTTATTTTGTATCGATTCACAATGCGACATAACATTTTGAGATCTCATCACTTCATTAGTTTCAGGTACCTAAACCTCTCATAAGGTTTCATGAAGTGTTATGTCATAGGCTCTTCAAGAGCACATTGCCTTCTTATCATGATTATTTGCTCCTTATCATTTTCAAGGATTATTTCATTTGGAACCGATTGGTCTATCATACTTCACGCATTTATAGACTTTATCCTTTAAGGACACAAAATAGGAGCACTTGCAGCTAAATATGAGATGCTTTCGACATTTGGCTTGAATTATCTTTTGAATGAGGATCTGATGATAATTCCTAACATATTTCATAGCTGCTTATAATCTCCCACTTATGTTAGGAAAACTAACATGCATCCTCCATCTTCTTTGAGGAATTCATCTTTGTACATCATGGTATATTTAGTAATCGTATACCGCACATCAAAACCATTAGATGGAATAGTTGGTTCCTGGCCTTGAACCAAATTTAGATGGAAGAAATAACTATAATATATTGGTCTAATGCATACAATTCCTATTGTATGCAATATATCATATTTCATACCAATACATGAAACTTTGTTCTCATTAGTAATGGTTTAACTATTTATGGAAGGCATTCAATGCTAAACCATCATCATCAAGATGAATTATCTTGATTATACAATCTGAAAATTATGCTCAATTTATATTGAACAAGTAACTTTATGAATGTCAAATGTAGGTTGACCATGAATGTACATGTGATCATCTTATTAATGCATTTTTTCAACATATCACATGATAAGTGAACGAGCCCATATTCATATCACATGATAGGTGAACGAGCCCATATTCACCTTTTATTCTTTTTAGATTTTGAGGGATCCAACCCCAAAATTAGTTGGTCCAACCAACTTATCACGAGAACAAGCAACATTAAAGTTCATGAAGAATTTTCTAATTCTTCAATATATGTTAAATACTCAGTATGCACATCTTCGGGATATCGCAATCATTCATGTCAATTTATGAACTTTTAATGTAGTAAACTCCAAGTTTACCATGATATGTGTTTTTTCTTTAGTAAATTTCAGATTTATTATTATATGAATAAATTTCAGATTTACTACTTCAAAAGTAGATTTCAAAATTATTCAACCTCTTTCGAAGGTGGGTTGTGATACAATTACAATCAAGTGCACGTTTGCATTAATAAGTTTTTCATTCCCCAGGAATGGAATATAGCTTGCCTTAAGCCTATCAAATTATGATAGGTTATAACCTCTTTCAAGATTTTGCTACTTCAGAAGCAAATCGAGGCATACATATGATGTAGAGAATTTTTCTCTAATAGATCTTATAATCATATAAACGTGTGAAAATATCATCATTTTTTATGATCATTATCATATTGTACCTCCACACGTATATTCGTGCATTCAATCACTTGTCTTCTTTCAGACATATTATGTATGCACTGCTACCACATACACCTCAAGAATGAAGTAAGTTATCATATTTCAAACTTATCATATATTGCTACCACATTCACTTCATGGAATGGAGCATATTCAATGGGTCGAATTTCATGACTTTTCATTAAACACCCATTATTTTGCCTTAGCCATCATAATATCATCAATATGGTGTATTAATATTCAAACTCAACATCTTATCAATATAAAAGCGTCTTAGGCATGAATGGATGGGACTTGAACCCAACATACTATCATCCTTTTTTATAATATTGTTCTTGGGGAATAAATTTAAAATATAAATGACTCCAAACCAATTATTTTTCCTCAAATCCAATAATAATTATATTAGTAGTAGCAAAAGAAAGATAACATAAAGAATTACTAACCTTGAAATCCTTCAGATTTATAATCTCACCTTGTTTGGCAGAGTCTCGTGCTGATAACGTGTTATAAAACAAGAAAGGATAAAGAAGAATAGTAGATGAAATAGAGAGAGTAATTCTTATTTCTTCTCTTGAGGGATGATTTACAATGAAGGAAGCCCTTTTATTTATAGGGGAAATTTGTCCTTAATTTCCCATTAAAAGACAAACACATCAAATCCTGATAGATATCAACAAGATCTTATTAGATCTTGATAGACATTCACTATAATGTAAATACATTTATAACAGTAACGATTTTCTTACTTTTCCTAATTTGAAATTAAAAAAAAATTACTTAGGATTCAATTGTTACATACATATATTTGATGTACAAGTCAAACATAAATTGAGACACAACAACGGCACAATCAAAGGGTTCTCTCCTCTGCTTCTTCTTTTTTCTTTAATTTTTTCTAATTTATGTGTTTTACGTGTTGTGAATTAGATAAATATATTATAATTTGAATTTTCTTTCTGTGTTTCTTTGTGTTGCAGATATAACGAAAACAATTATATCGGATCAACAACGAAGAGACTACGCCAGGAATAAAAAATCACACACGAGGAACCTTTGCTAGAAGTTCTTTGGCATATTACATATATGTAAATAAATTACTTTTAATTTGTTGATAGAATATAGTTTCAGTGAGTTTAAGGTAATAAGGCAAACATGATAATAATACATTAGGTAAAGCTGGATGAAATAACACAAAAAAAAAAAAAAACACTAATCTACAATTATGTATTGGTTCAAATTTTATTTTCTTAAAAAAGATCTTTTTTAAAAAGAAAATACTATTATTTTCCGACTACATGCAATGTCTAATTACAGTATATAAAAATAGAATAGTGGGATATATTAATTGTGAAATTAAATTATCTAGGTAGAATTTGAATCATACTAAATAGTATCTTTAAATCTATAATCTATAATCTATATCTATAATCTATAATTCTATATCTATAATTTATATCTATAATCTATAATATATTAAAAGTGTGAAGCCCCTTAAAAAAGTGATTTGAACTTTTTGCCCTTCATTAAAATACTCCTCAATAGACAAAATCGTCTTTTCACTTTTTTTTTTTTAAAAAAATTATCATTAAATTATTATTCAAATATTTAGAAATGAAAAAAAAAAAAAAAAAAGAATCTCATACCTATAAGAAATTAAATGTAATGTGTCAATTTTTTCGTTAGGAATCCTACACAACTTTTTAGGAGAAATCTCTATCTATGGAAAGGAAAAAAAATTAAATAAAAAACAAAATTTATATTAAAAAAAAAAAAATGTATGGCGAATTTTTAGGGAAATTTTTAGGGGAAAAAAGTTGTGTGTGGAAAGGGAAAAGAACAAAAAAAAAAATTTGTATTAAAAAAATTACGTATGATAGGTTTTTAAGGAAAGTTTTAGGAACAATTTTTTTATACATATATATATAAACTCCTAAAATAAATGTAACTCTTGAAATATATGGAAGAAGAATCAATTAATATTTTTCTTTGTACTGGTCAATTAGAAAGATTCTCCTAAATAGGACTCTATTAAGTAAATACTTCTATAAATATTTATATTTAGATGCACGCTAAACTAGAAAAAAATTGGTCTGCCTATTAAAAAAATATGATTGTGATCATCAACTTGATTCGGTTGCATGTCTATATTGGTGGATCCTTAATTTTCTAACCCTCAACCTCTCCACTGTTTTTATCAACATAATAGAATTTAACGTGTTTGTTTATACATCATCTTTTCATTCAAGTCATTCTTTAGGGTCAAAATTTTTGCTCAGACAGAAATTATTTTCATCAAAATTGAAGTTTTGTGATCATTATTGTATTATTTTGTTGTAGTTTACAGGTCGTAGATGAATTTACAGGTGGTAGATGAATGTCGGTCGGTCGGCTCTGAGGAATTTTTTTAGATAAATGTTAAGTTTAGTTGTATTGTTTTGATATTTCTATTTTGAGAATTTTTTAGTGTGTAAAGGTTAGTTTTAGTTGTATTATTTTGATGTTAGTTTTAGTTGTATTATTTTGATGTTAGTTTTAGTTGTATTATTTTGATATCTCTATTATCGTATTATTTTGTTATAGTTTACAGGTGGTAGATGAGTGTCGGACGGACTTTGAGAAAATTTTGTTTAAAGGTTAGATTTAATTGTATTGTTGTGATGTCTCTGCCATTGTATTATTTTGTTGCAGTTTACAGGTGGTAGATGAATGTCGATCGGCTTTGAGAATTTTTTTTGGTAAATGTTAGGTTTAATTAAATAAATTCTCCATCTCTACATATTCAAAAAATGTTGAATTTAATTATTGTATTTATCTTTATTAATGTTTGAACTCATTAAAGTGAGTTACACGCGCGAGACGCGTACACCTAAACTAGTATATATATATATATAATATTCGAACTTTTTTATACATAAAATATTAATTATAATCTACTTTTTAAATACTTTTTCAACTAGTTTTAGTAATTTTCAATAATTTGAAAGTAGATGTAGATATATATTTAGATTTGGGCCTTTAAGTTGTAATATCTGTCCATTAATTGCTAATTAAATGATCCAAAACCCAATATAAACTTAAAACCTAAACTTTTCACTTTTCATCTCACTTTTTAGTTTCAAGAGAGTTTTTCGCTCCTCATTTTTTCATAATTATGATTTTTCATTAGCGCATAAGTGAAAATATATTTGATCTAGTCTTCGATCACACTATAATTGTAAAAACTAAATATTATAGAAAAAAACCAACTAAATCTAAACCAAAAAAATCAATTTTATGTTGGTTTGATTTGGTTTATAATTTTAATAAATCGACATGATTGATTTTTATTTTTTTAATATAAACCGAACCAACCCGACCTATGTACACCCCTAGTGATAAGTTATCACCTGGACAGTTCAAGATTAGAAAGTAACTGTAATAAAGAAAGACCTCCCCACTAAAATGAGTTTGCGATCAAAATAGACTGTCCAATTAAAAAAGTACCAAAATATATCATGTATATAAAATATGACCAAAATAGGCTAAACTCACTTAAAAAGTGAGTTATATCTTACTATTTTAATGGCAGTTTGACAGACGACGTCATCTTTATAAATGAAAGTATATAACTCACTTTTTTTGTGGGTTATATCAATGAAAGTTATATAACTCACTAAAAAGTGAGTTATTCTTTTTTTATTATACATTAACTCATTAAAAAAGTGAGTTTTATATTGAATATAAAAAGCCTTTTCCCTTTTTCTCAATTTACCTTTTCCATCCAAAATCCAAAAACCCTAAAAGACCCGAAAATCAACCCCACTGGTCCTCCTTGATTCAGCTTAAAAATCATACAAAATCGATTCTCCACTGGACCGTCACCCAACGCAAGTTTTGTTGATTAGTGATCGTTGGTCGTACTTGTTCTTTACTTCTTCAAAATCAAATAAGTGAGGTATATTTTTAATTTTTCATTTCTTTTAATACCGAATTGAGGTATTGCATTGCAGTTCAATAAAAAATAATATATGAATCTTGAATTGATATGAATTTAGAATTGATGTTGGGTGTGATATATTTTCTAATAGCTTGTGGAATCGGCATTAATAAACTAATAGCTTGTTCTCTTGTTTGGCCAAGCTTCTCTCGTGAAGACTATATTTACTCCACCAAAAGTTATTTGAGATCTCAACAGTAGTGTTGAAAATGTACAATTCAAGTTAACAATAGCACATTTTAATGAACGCCATCCAAATAACACACACGACACGTGGTATTTTACCAAATTTTAATTTTATATATTAAAGATGGATCAACATTATCGAGTAGATAAGTGAACAAAAGGAGGGAAAATAAGTGCTTGTACTTCTTGATAATGCATGTAGAATACTGCATTTTCAATCATACATATAAACATTGCAAGTAAGAGCTCAACAATAAGTTATATGAATAAACAAATCTCTACCATAGTTACCTAAGATATACATCTAGCAAATCAGAAGTTCAAATCTCTATTTTCACAGCTACTTCGCTACAATTTTTTTTTGTTTTTTCTTGTTCAAAACACGAGATTATGTCACACGTAAAAATATGTTCCCCTTATATAGTTGTCTTGAAAGCTAAAAATTTCTTATTTGACATAAGAAAGTCAAGATTCATACAGCCGGTTCCAACTTGATTAGAATTGAGGTGTCAACTTGCACACTGATAAAACTGAGGAAACCACTTCGAAAGCAAATGGTGTTTTAGATTTATGACTAGGATGAGAATACCATAGCACGGTATGTGCATAAATGCCAACAAGTACCTAAAAATCACTAGCAGATCGTATATTTTCTCAAACAAACTCATGGATTTCATTGTATAGTTTAGGACATGATAGGAAGTACATACCATAGATCAAGGAATGAATAGGCCACCTGTTCAATACAATAACATCAATACTAATTAATTAATTATCCAAGATTGAAAATGTAACAACATAACAATGTATAGCATTATCATATTGAGATGCAGGCATGAACAACCCATTGAAAAATAACATAAATTCCTGTCCACATAAAGAAGTATCCAATTCGAAACCAAGGAAATAGCTGAAATAACACAACAATAGGAAACTGATGATCAGTTATAAGAACATAAAGATCTGATTGAAACTAAATGCAATAGCTATTAACAATTCATTTCTTTATGTTTCAATCATGTTATAAGAAAAGAATTTGCACATACCTTAATTATTTCATTGAATGTGTGTTACTTTTCACTATCTGACCAATATTTAATATTATATGCACAGATACATTATGTTGTACACCTTGCACCCAAGGCCCATTGATGCTTCATTACTTACATTACAACGGTCTCACCGGTTGCAGGACTTATGAAATTACTATATTCGTCCCACTGAGGTTGTGTGTCCGCAGAAGGTTGAGTTGACATGGGACATATTTTATAACCCCACTCCACGACCGTGTCATACATTATATTTCGAGGGTGGGGTTATATGGCATCATTAGAATAGGAAAGATCCAGTTTGATCACCCACTAACAATTTGTTATGATCGAGAGGTGTGGAGGTCAGAGACTCACACTTTCCATCTATCCTTTGGAGAGGTCACTATTACACTATAGGATGTGGAGGTGTTATTTGGGCTATGTATTGACGGACATGCAGTTGCATATGCCGATGAAATGGATCGTAATTTAGATTGGCATACTATGTTACGAGATTTCACTTGCTTGGAGGTTGAACTGACGGTCATTAATGGACATGATCGTATTTCTATTTGTTACAGTTTTGAATTATCTTCGACAACAACTTTTACTTCATCCCATTACTGTCAAGACATCAGAGGACAGGGTTCAGAGCATTGCTCGGTTGTATATGGTGTTTGCTTATGGGAGGGATTCTTTTCACAAATACATCTGGCAGTCTATTGAGCTTGCGATACTTATATTTTCTTAGAGACCTGGACAGGGGACTATATGTCACGCCCCAAAATTCCATCGGGCCGGACTGACACCCGAAGCCGAGAAGGCCCGGGAGAACCCGTTCAAATACCTGTACTTTCCCTTACATGTCACCAAAAATTTGGACAGCACTTCGTTGCATATAGAAGGATCTAATTACCTGTATCAGCACAACACGCACAAATATATATATATAATACTTGGCCGTCGGGGCCACCACATATACAGGTATAACATCACTATATAAACTTCCATGACTTTTCCCTTCCTTATGTCTACAAAGCCTCTAGGATATACATGACATAACTAGGGTCGGGACAAACCCCCTCCCACACATAACTCCTGTACAATAACAAAACATAAGGAACCGACTCGAAAAACTCCGAAGCAAACTGGAGCTCACCAACAATAGCTGTATGACCTGGCTCCTATCTATGCTGTGAATGAGCTGAGGTACCTGTGCCTGTAGCATGAAATGCAGGTCCCCGTGGGGGACGTCAGTACGAAATATGTACTGAGTATGTAAAGCTGTAGATAATCACATATGATATAGGAGCTCAATAGAAATCCGAAACAAGTGAATAAATCGTAATAGGAGTGGACCACACTTACTAGAACTTGTAACAACCTGTACATTGAATTTATTTAATCACTTTACCTTCGTTCTTAACATCTTTGTAATCATTACTGTACTGTACTGTGACCATTAGGTTGCCTCCAGTACATATCAACTGGGATCGACCCATGCTAGGCTTATGCCCCTGGGATACCACCCATAAACACGTAAATAGGGATCGACCCATGCTAGGCTTATGCCCCTGGGATACCACCCGATAAGAGAGAACTTCCATCACTTAGTTCAATTAATCTTTGAGATTGTTATTTCAGTCGCCACCACATTTTTGATACTTTGAAACAACGATACATCAATAAGAACCAAGTAATAGACCTTCTATACAATAACGATGTAATAAAGACTCATTGGTACATCAACAATGTGTTTCAGAATCATCAATATCACAACAATGAAATAGGAGCCTTTTGGTATATCAATGAAACATTTTGACACTTTATAGAATAGAAACAACTTCGTAGGTAATGTAGAACAATACATGTTTTTGGACAACCTCAGAATCTTACTTGATGGAACATTGGTGTTTTCATGCCAAAGAACATCGTTAGAGTTTGCTTTACATACCTCATTGTAGATTCGGATACCAATTCAACACAACTTCCCTCCTTTACAAATCACTTATCTACAATGAAATGTTTGGCATCTAGTATTAGCAACCCAACACCACAACTCTCTTCCATAATTCCATACAACCAATATTTGCAAAACATTCCAAAAACCAACTTGAACAATCGGTTTATGTGTATATATATATATAATCATCAATACCACATCATCACACCAAATTCCTTCACAATTCAACATAATCCAACATCATTTCCCAATCATCTTTCAACAACAATCAAATAACATACTTCTTATGCTCACATGCATATATATATACATATCCATATAAATAACACCAACATAATTTACATCCTTACCATAAAATGGCCCTTTTGATTTCGAAGTCCTGTTGGCACAAATAAGGGGTGCTTCTCGAAGCCCTCGAGACGGTGAACACAACTACGGAATCAATTTGGACTTTCTACGGTTGAATCACAAGATAATTGGAGTTGAACTTAGACTAGGGTTTCTTATTCTTCAATAATTTGGATGATAACATGATGGATATGAGGCTAAGTATATGTATATAATGACCAATTTTCGTCCATGAGGTGATGGAAAATGACCATATTGCCCTTAAAAATTTAAGTAAATCCGAATCTGTCCATGGTGGACTGTTTTGATAGGCTAAAGTAAATCAACCATAACTCTTCGCTCCGATATCGGATTTGGGTGAAATTGGTATCGTTGGATAGATAATTCAATGGTATTTCATTTCATATAAAGTAGGCCACCCATTCTGTCCTGTACAAGGAATTATGATCGTTTGAAGTTGACCCTAAAAATCTATTTTGAGAGGCTGAAGTAAAACGAGTATAACTCCTTACTCAGACATTGGATTTGGATGAAACCAATTGCATTAGAAAGAAGACCCTCGGGTATTCTCATCGATATATAGCAGCTCACACAGTTCATTTTGTATAAGGATTTATGATCGTTTAAAGTCAACCCAAAAATCTGTTTGGCTGCAGTACTTTTGTGTGCAGAAAATTTCTGCACATTTACTGTTCATTGCGTCCACCGTTTTCAAGTTTCGAACATGATCGCTTATATCCGATACTCATCTGTTTTCAGAAATCTTTATATCGTTGGAAATCTAACTCGATAAACTTCACATAGAAACTTCGACGAGCAAATTCCGTTATAAATAAAGTCGATTCCCATACACATATAATCAAACTATACACTTGAAACCATCTCAAAATAATCAATACTCATACTTAAACTCATATATACCTAACT
The DNA here is from genome assembly GCA_030864215.1 of Capsicum pubescens. Classification (NCBI taxonomy): domain Eukaryota; kingdom Viridiplantae; phylum Streptophyta; class Magnoliopsida; order Solanales; family Solanaceae; genus Capsicum; species Capsicum pubescens. The sequence goes on from CM061543.1 coordinate 62,985,284, forward strand.
TATGATCAATACATATACTCCAACACATATAACCATGGCTAATGCACGTAATTAAGTACGGGGTGTTACATCCTTCCTCTCTTAAGGACATTCGTCCTCGAATGTGAATGTAGTTATTTAGCCGAAACAAGTTCGAATTCATAATTGATATTCACGTCATCATATAGATATTATGCATATGTAAAAACTTACTTGTTAGCGTCCCAGTTCCACTCCTTGCACTTCTTTTTCACCTTTGAACAAATAAGGGTATTTCGAATTCATTGCTTCCTCCGCTTCCCATGTAATCTTTTCCCTTTGTTGATTTCTCCAAAGTACTTTCACCGATGCTACTTCTTTGTTTCTCATCTTCTTAACTTGATGATCTAATATAGCAATAGGCATCTCCTCATAGGTAAGATCTTCTGTTATTTGCACATCTTCAGTAGAAGTAATAAGGGACGGATCTCCGATGCACTTTCGAAGCATCGATACATGAAATACTGGATGCACTGATGAGAGTTCCTGGGGTAGCTCTAATTCATAAGCAACTAGCCCACATCTTCGAATAATCTTATACGGGCCTATATATCGTGGACTCAACTTTCCTTTCTTGCCAAATCTCATCACCCCTTTCATTGGCGATACCTTCAAAAATACCCAATCGCCTAACGAAAACTCTAGCCCTCTTTTTCTACTATCCGCATATGACTTGTGTCGACTTTGGGTTGTTTTCAACCGTTGATGAATCACCTTGACTTTTTCTATGGCTTGATACACAAGATCCGGTCCGAACATAAGATTTTCACCCGCTTCGAACCATCCTATTGGTGATCTACACTTCCTCCCATATAAAGCTTCATATGGTGCCATTTTGATACTTGAATGATAGCTATTATTGTAGGCAAACTCAATAAGAGGTAAATGATCATCCCAGCTGCCTTTAAAATCTATAACACATGCTCGTAGCATATCTTCAAGTGTTTGAATAGTGCGCTCTGCTTGTCCATCCGTCTGAGGGTGAAAAGCTGTACTCAGATTCACTTGTGTTCCCAAAATCTGTTGGAAAGACTTCCAAAAGTTTGCGGTAAATTGAGTTCCCCGATCCGATATAATAGAAGTTGGCACCCCATGTAATCGGACTATTTCTTTAGCATACAGCTTCGAATATTCTTCAACTGTGTAAGTGGTCTTAACGGGTAAGAAATGCGCGGATTTAGTAAGCCTATCCACAATCACCCATATAGAATCAAATTTCCGAGCTGTACGAGGCAAACCTATAAAAAAATCCATGTTGATCATGTCCCACTTCCAAATTGGAAGATCTATGCATTGCATATAGCCTCCGGGCTTTTGATGTTCCACTTTAACTCGTTGGTAATTTGGACATTCAGCTACAAATTCTGCGATGTTCCTTTTTATGTCATTCCACCAATACATATCTTTCAAATCTTGATACATTTTGGTTAATCCTGGATGAATGGAATACCTTGAAAAATGTGCCTCTGTCATAATCTTCTTTCTTAGCCCGTCTACATCCGGCACACACAATCGGTTTTGGCACTGAAGTACTCTTTCTCGCGTAAGCTCAAATGCCTTGGTCGCACCACTCTGAACGTTCTCCTTAAGCTGTAATAAAATAGGATCTGCATCTTTCTTCTCTTTCACCTCAGCTACTAATGAGGATTCCGCGGCATTATGCACAATAAGCTCCTCGTCCGGAGTTTCGAGAAGACGAACTCCTAGACTAGCTAATTGATGAAGATCTTTAATTATCCCTTGCCTTTCTATAGGTTCCATCATAGCCTTACGACTCAACGCATCAGCTACTATATTCGCTTTCCCTGGGTGATACAAAATATTAACATCATAATCTTTTAATAGTTCCATCCACCTTCGCTGCCTCAGATTTAGATCCTTCTGACTGAAAATATATTGTAAGCTCTTGTGATCAGTATATATATCAACATGAACCCCATATAAATAGTGGCGCCATATTTTTAAAGCAAAGATAACCGCTGCCAGCTCAAGATCATGTGTGGGGTAATTTTTCTCATGTGGCCTCAATTGCCTTGAGGCATATGCTATCACCTTACCATGCTGCATTAATACATATCCTAAACCAATTCTCGAAGCATCACAATACATTGTATACCCTTCTGCACCTTCTGGAAGTACCAACACAGGTGTAGAAGTCAACTTATTCTTCAATTCTTGGAAACTCTCCTCACACGCATCATTCCATTGGAACTTGGATGCTTTATGTGTTAGCTTGGTTAAGGGTGCTGAAATGGAAGAAAAGTCTTTAACAAACCTTCTATAATAACCGGCCAACCCGAGAAAACTATGAATCTCCGTAGGCGTTGTGGGCCTTGGCCAGTTCTTCACAGCTTCTATCTTTTGAGCATCAACCTTTATCCCTTCACTAGATACAATATGACCCAAAAATGCCACCGACTTTAACCAAAACTCACATTTAGAGAACTTTGCATAAAGCTTACAATCACGAAGAGTCTACAATGCCTATCGTAAGTGATTGGCATGGTCCTCTTCTGATCTAGAATAAACTAGAATATCATCTATAAAAACTATCACAAATACATCCAGGAATGGCTTAAACACCCTATTCATCAAATCCATAAAAGCTGCAGGTGCATTTGTTAGCCCAAATGACATAACTAGAAACTCATAATGACCATACCGTGTTCGGAAAGCTGTCTTGGGTATATCCTTCTGTTTGACCCTCACTTGGTGGTAACCTGACCTCAAATCAATCTTAGAAAAACACTTGGCGCCCTGTAACTGATCAAATAAATCATCAATTCTTGGGAGAGGATATTTATTCTTAATAGCCACCTTATTCAATTGCCGATAATCAATACACATCCTCAGCGAGCCATCCTTTTTGCGCACAAATAACACTGGTGCTCCCCAGGGGGACATACTAGGCCTTATGAATCCCTTCTCTAGCAAATCTTTCAATTGCTCTTTCAATTCTCGTAATTCTGCTGGGGCCATTCTATACGGCGGAATGGAGATTGGTTGGGTGCCTGGTATTACATCAATACCAAACTCTACTTCTCGTTCAGGAGGCAAACCTGGAAGATCTTCAAGAAATACATCAGGAAATTCATTTACCACCGGAACAGCGTGAAGAGTTGGTGGCTCTGCTTCTGTATCCCTTACTCTAACTAAATGATATATGTATCCCTTGGAAATCATTCTTCTTGCCTTAAAATAAGAAATAAATCTACCTCTTGGCGTGCTAATTTCACCTTTCCATTCAAGGACTGATTCATTTGGAAAATAGAAATATACCTTTTTCGTGCAGCAATCAATTGTGGCATAACAAGACGCCAACCAGTCCATACCCATTATAACATCAAAATCTACCATTTCTAACTCTACAAGATCAGCCATCGCATCACGACCACAAACAGTTACTATGCAGTTTCGATAAACCCTTCTAGCTATAATAGATTCCCCAACCGGTGTGGATACTTCAAATGGCTTAACTAATAGTTCGGGTATTCTTTCGAACTTTCCAGCAACCAATGGAGTAACATAAGATAATGTGGAACCGGGATCAATTAAGGCATATAAATCGAATGAAAAGATAGACAACATACCCGTAACCACATTTGGGGAAGCCTCTAAATTCTATCGATCCGCTAGAGCATACGTACGATTTTGAGCCCCACTAGAATCCGTGGCTCCTCTATCATCTCTAACACGACCCATTGGTTGTGCACCCCTTTCTAAATAAGGCATCGATGATGATGATGCAACAAATAACCCCGTAGGTCGTGCCATACCCCCTATGTCCCTTCGTGGGCATTCCCTCATCATATGCCCCGACATACCGCACCAAAAGCAAACATTGGTCCCCAGCCAACATGCGCCCAAATGATACCTTTCACATTTATTGCATGGCTCTCAAGGAGGTCTCGATTGGCTCATATTCCCTTTCCCTTGGTACCCCACTATCCGCGAACTCTGACTCTCACTTCTATGCCCAAATTGATTTTCTCTGGACCCTTGGAACTGTGGTGGGGCACTAGCTGCAGAATAAGAAGATAATGGCCTAGGTGGTCTAGCAGAAAACTGTGGTCTGAACCCTCCTTGAGATGCCATGAATTGCCCTGTAGATCTGGCCTTCTTGGAATATCCTCTTTCTGATTCCTGTGTTCTTCTCCTCTGCCTCTGATCTTCCATTTTCTGTGCAAAAGCTTGGATCCTCGCTATGTCCATATCTTTGTTCAAAGCGGCAATAGTACAATCCCTAACCAAATACGGATCCAATCCATCCACATACCGATGAACTCTGTCATCCATAGTAGCTATAACATTAGGAGCATATCTAGACAAAGAATTAAATCGAAGACTATACTCCCTCACACTTGTATTACCCTGTCGAAGATTTAAGAACTGATCCGCACGGGCCTGACGAGTCTCATATGGAAAATAATGATCAATAAATGTCTCTTTGAACTCTTTCCAAGTAGATGGGGGTGCATCAATGCCCCTTGACCGTTTCCAGTATTCATACCAATATATAGCCTCACCTTTGAATCTATACGCGACTAACTCCACTGTCTCTCTGCCCGATACATGCATCACCTCTAGGGCCCTTTGGATCTGATCAATAAAGTCCTGCGGATCTTCGTTAAGATCGGATCCGATAAAAGTAGGCGGATCCATCTTAAGAAAATCCTGTGTTCGAAGACTAGCCGCCCTATCTATACCACTAGGACCTGCAGTAGGAATGACTCGCCCTTGAGCTTGCCCAGCAACTATACGAGTCAAAAGTTGCACTGCATTTCTAAGATCTTGATCAACAGCATTAATAGGTGGCTCTGGGGATATAGTTCTCCTCCCCCTTATTTCTTCCGGACTGGGGGAAGTTTCTGATGCATGCTCAGCTGGAGCCTCACTTTGATTAGCTGGTATAGTGGGTGACTTACTAGTCCCCTCTCCGGCAGCCACATCTACTTGCTTACCGGTATTCTTACTTCTGGTAACCGACATCATTACTATAATAAGAGAAACAAACTGATTCAGTGGTCAACTATGACTTCATATACAATATAAGATCTATCGCACGATATAAGACATGAAGAAAAGAAACAATTCCTAAATGTCCATAGCCTCCTGTTTATAGATGTGGTGCACAACACATCGATAAACAAGACTCTACGTAGACACGACATTGTAGACTCACTAGGACGAACCTCTCTAATACCACTTTTGTCACGCCCCAAAATCCCATCGGGCCAGACTGGCACCCGAAGTCGAGAAGGCCCGGGAGAACCCGTTCAAATACCTGTACTTTCCCTTACATGTCACCAAAAATTTGGACAGCACTTCGTTGCATATAGAAGGATCTAATTACTTGTATCAGCACAACACGCACAAATATATATATATATAATACTTGGCCGTCGGGGCCACCACATATACAGATATAACATCACTATATAAACCTCCATGACTTTACCCTTCCTTATGTCTACAAAGCCTCTAGAATATACATGACATAACTAGGGTCGGGACAAACCCCCGCCCACACATAACTCATGTACAATAACAAAACATAAGGAACCGACTCGAAAAACTCCGAAGCTAACTGGAGCTCACCAATAATAGCTGTATGACCTGGATCCTATCTATGCTGTGAATGAGCTGAGGTACCTGTGCCTGTAGCATGAAATGCAGGTCCCCGTGGGGGACGTCAGTACGAAATATGTACTGAGTATGTAAAGCTGTAGATAATCACATATGATATAGGAGCTCAATAGAAATCCGAAACAAGTGAATAAATCGTAATAGGAGTGGACCACACTTACTAGAACTTGTAACAACCAGTACATTGAATTTATTCAATCACTTTACCTTCGTTCTTAACATCTTTGTAATCATTACTATACTGTACTGTGACCATTAGGCTGCCTCCAGTACATATCAACTGGGATCGACCCATGCTAGGCTTATGCCCCTGGGATACCACCCATAAACACGTAAATAGGGATCGACCCATGCTAGGCTTATGCCCCTGGGATACCACCCGATAAGAGAGAACTTCCATCACTTAGTTCAATTAATCTTTGAGATTGTTATTTCGGTCGCCACCACATTTTTGATACTTTGAAACAACGATACATCAATAAGAACCAAGTAATAGACCTTCTATACAATAACGACGTAATAAAGACTCATTGGTACATCAACAATGTGTTTCAAAATCATCAATATCACAACAATGAAATAGGAGCCTTTTGGTATATCAATGAAACATTTTGACACTTTATAGAATGGAAACAACTTCGTTGGTAATGTAGAACAATACATGTTTTTGGACAACCTCGGAATCTTACTTGATGGAACATTGGTGTTTTCATGCCAAAGAACATCGTTAGAGTTTGCTTTACATACCTCGTTGTAGATTCGTATACCAATTCAACACAACTTCTCGCCTTTACAAATCACTTATCTACAATGAAATGTTTGGCATCTAGTATTAGCAACCCAACACCACAATTCTCTTCCATAATTTCATACAACCAATATTTGCAAAACATTCCAAAAACCAACTTGAACAATCGGTTTATGTGTATGTATATATATAATCATCAATACCACATCATCACACCAAATCCCTTCACAATTCAACATAATCCAACATCATTTCCCAATCATCTTTCAACAACAATCAAATAACATACTTCTTATGCTCACATGCATATATATATACATATCCATATAAATAACACCAACATAATTTACATCCTTACAATAAAATGACCCTTTTGATTTTAAAGTCCTGTTGGCACAAATAAGGGTGCTTCTCGAAGCCCTCGAGACGGTGAACACAACTACGGAATCAATTTGGACTTTCTACGGTTGAATCACAAGATAATTGGAGTTGAACTTAGACTAGGGTTTGTTATTCTTCAATAATTTGGATGATAACATGATGGATATGAGGCTAAGTATATGTATATAATGACCAATTTTCGTCCATGGGGTGATGGAAAATGACCATATTGCCCTTAAAAATTTAAGTAAATCCGAATCTGTCCATGGTGGACTGTTTTGATAGGCTAAAGTAAATCAACCATAACTCTTCGCTCCGATATCGGATTTGGGTGAAATTGGTATCGTTGGATAGATAATTCAATGGTCTTTCATTTCATATAAAGTAGGCCACCCAGTTCGTCCTGTACAAGGAATTATGATCGTTTGAAGTTAACCCTAAAAATCTGTTTTGAGAGACTGAAGTAAAACGAGTATAACTCCTTACTCAGACGTTTGGATTTGGATGAAACCAATTGCATTAGAAAGAAGACTCTCGGGGCTTCTCATCGATATATAGCAGCTCACACAGTTCATTTTGTACAAGGAGTTATGATCGTTTAAAGTCAACCCAAAAATCTGTTTGGCTGCAGTACTTTTGTGTGCAGAAAATTTCTGCACATTTACTGTTCATTGCGTCCACCGTTTTCAAGTTTCGAACATGCTCGCTTATATCCGATACTCATCTGTTTTCAGAAATCTTTATATCGTTGGAAAGCTAACTCGATAAACTTTGCATAGAAACTTCGACGAGCAAATTCCGGTATAAATAAAGTCGATTCCTATACACATATAATCAAACTATACACTTGAAACCATCTCAAAATAATCAATACTCATACTTAAACTCATATATACCTAACTTATGATCAATACATATACTCCAACACATATAACCATAGCTAATGCACGTAATTAAGTACGGAGTGTTACACTATAGCTGGGGCAGCGTTGTTCTAGCATATTTATATAGGTCTCTTTGTCGAGTATCCATGTGCGCTAATCAGCTAGGAGGATTTGTTCCTCTCCGTCGAGTAACCTTTCTTATTATGTAAACTTAAGTTGATTAATTATTTGTTTACTTAAAAATAATTTTGATGTAACGATTAGATTTGGAAGAAGATTCGATCGTTCAGGACAGAGACGATTTCTGAGGACTAGCCCATGCTTCTATATGCTAGAAAATGGACACGAGGAATTCAACACGATTCTGAGGCACACCATGTTGTAGTCCCAATGAGAAACCATCTTGATCATATGACGGAGGAGCAGATATGTTTTATTTATGATATATTGTGTTGTGTGGCGTGTGAGATCATATTTATATGGGAGAAACATCTCGTATGCAATTTTTGTTTTATCGAAATGTGTCATGTGAGGTCATTTTATGTTGTTGTTAATGTTATGTTAAATTATTGATTGTATAGGCTTATGAGATGTCTTTTTTTATTGAAATGTGTCGTGACCATTTTGTATTGTTGTTACTGTTATGTTAAATTATTGATTGTATAGGTCTGTGAGAAGATTTTTTTTTATTGAAATGTATCGTGTGGGGTCATTTATATTGTTGTTAATGTCATGTTAAATTATTGATTGTATAGGACTGCAAGATGTCTTTTTTTTAATTGAAAAGTGTTGTGTGGGGCCATTTTATATTGCCGTTACATTAAATTATTGATTGTATAGGCCTGTGAGAAGTCTTTTTTTAAAATGTGTCGTGTGGGGCCATTTTATATTGTTATGTAAAATTATTGTTGGAATAGCAGTGCGAAAAATCCTTTTTTAATTAAAATGTGTCGTGTGGGGCCATTTTAATGAAAAAGTATTATCTTATATGATGTTGATTGACAGGGACAATTTTTTGAAATACGCTAGAAACAAAGGAAACTCTGCCGAAATTTTTGTAAATTTAAAGAGATTTACAATTTTATTGACTTATACGAGACTAATAAAGTTACATTAATACAAGACCAAGTTATTAAATTAATCTAACTTTATTGCTCTTGTATAAGTCATTAAAATTGTAAATCTCATTAAATTTACAAAATTTTTGACAAAGTTTCCTTTGTTTCTATCCGTCAATCAACAACATACAAGATAATACTTTTACATAATAGTAACAATAATATAAAATGACACCACAACATATTTTAATTAAAAAGGGCTTTTCGAACGGCTATACAAGCAATAATTTTACATAATAATAACAACAATATAAAATGGCCCCACGCGGCATATTTCAATAAAAAGAACTTCTCACAGACTTATACAATCAATAATTTAATATAACAGTAGCAACAATATAAAATGGCCCCACACGACACTTTTCAATAAAAAAAAACATCTCACAGACCTATACAATCAATAATTTAACATAACATTAATAACAACATAAATGGTCTCACACGACACATTTCAATAAAAAAATCTTCTCACAGGCCTATACAATCAATAATTTAACATAACAGAAACAACAATACAAAATGACCACACAAGGCACATTTCAATAAAAAAAGACATCTCATAGGCCTATACAATCAATAATTTAACATAACATTAACAACAACATAAAATGACCCCACATGACACATTTCAATGAAACAAATTGCACACGAGATATTTCTCCCATATAAATATGATTGCACACGCCACACAACACAATATAACATAAATAAAATATACTTGCTCCTCCGTCATATGATCAAGCTGATCTCTCATTGAGACTACAGCATGGTGTGCCTCTGAATCATGTTGGATCCCTCGTGTCCATTTTCTAGCATATGGAAGCACGGGCTAGTCCTCAGCAATCGACCCAATCGGCTCTAGCCTGAACGGCTGAATCCTCTCCAAAGTCCAAATCTAATCATTACATCAAAATTATTTTTAAGTAAACAAATAATTAATCAACTTAAATTTACATAATAAGAAAGGTTACCCGAAGGAGAGGAACAAATCCTCCTAGCTAATTAGCACACATGGATACCCGACAAAGATACTTATATAAGTATGCTAGAACAACACTGCCCCAGCTATAGTCCCAGTCCTGTTCAGGTCCCTAAGAAAATACAAGTATCGCAAGCTTAATATACTGCCAGATGTATTTGTGAAAAGAATCCCTCCCATAAGCAACACCATATACAGCCGAGCAATGCTCTGAACCCTGTCCTCTGATGTCTTGACGGTAATGGGATGAAGTAAAAATTGTTGTCGAAGATAATTCAAAACTGTAATAATAGAAATACGATCATGTCTATTAATGACCGCCAGTTCAACCTCCAAGCCAGTGAAATCTCATAACATAGTATGCCAATCTAAATTACGAGCCATTTCATCGGCATATGCAACTGCATTTCCGTCAGTGCGTAGTCCAAATAACACCTCCACGTCCTATAGTGTAATAGTGACCTCTCCAAATGGTAGATGAAAAGTGTGAGTCTCTGGCCTCCACCTCTCGACCAGAGTAATTGCTAATGGGTGATCAAACTGGATCTTTCATATTCTAAAGATGTCATATAACCCTGCCCTCGATATATAATGTATGACGCGGTCGTGGGGTAGGGGGTTATAAAATATATTCCATGTCGACTCAACCTTCTGCGGACACACGACCTCAACAGGATAAATATAGTCATCTCATAAGTCCTGCGATCGGTGAGACCATTGTAATGTAAGTAATGAAGCATCAATGGGCCCTGGGTACAAGGTGTGCAGCATAATGTATCTGTGCATATAATATTAAATATTGGTCAGATAGTAAAAAAATAACACATATTCAATGAAATAATTGAGGTATGCGCAAATTCTTTTCTTATAACATGAGTGAAACACAAAAAAATGAATTGTTAATAGCTAATGCATTTAGTTTCAATCAGATCTCTGTGTTCTTATAACTGATCATCAGTTTCCTATAGTTGTGTTATTTCAGCGATTTCCTTGATTTCAAATTGGATACTTCTTTGTGTGGACAGGAATTTATGTTATTTTCCAATGGGTTATTCATGCCTGCATCCGCATCTCAATCTGATAATGATAATGTTCTACATTGCTATGTTGTTACATTTTCAATCTTGGTTAATTGATTAATTAGTACTGATGTTATTTTGTTGAACAGGTGACCCTATCCATTCCTTGATCTACCATCTATGTTTTCACCTTTGTGGTATGTACTCCCTATCATGTCCTAAACTATACAATGAAATCCATGAATTTATTTAAGCAACTATACGATCAGGTACTTGTTTGTGGTATTTACGCACATACCGTGCTATGGTATTCTCGTCCTAGTCATAAAGCTAAAACACCATTTGCTTTCGAAGTGGTTTCCTCAGTCTTATCAGTGTGCAAGCTGATTACCTCAATTCTAACAAAATTGGTATCGATTATATGAATCTTGACTTTCTTATGCCAAATAAGGAATTTTCAACTTTCAAGACAGCTAGATAAGGGAAACATATTTTTATGTGGCATAATCTCGTGTTTTGAACACCTTCTAGAAGTAATGATGAAACAGAAAAAACAAGATTTTTATGTAGCAAAGTAGCTGTGAGATTTGAACTTCCGGTGAGATTTGAACTTCCGATTTGCTAGACGTACATCTTGGGTAGCTATGGTAAAAGAGATTTGTTTATTCATTTAACTTATTGTTGAGCTCTTACTTGCGATGTGTACATATATGATTGAAAATGCAGTATTTTATATGCATTATAAAGAAGCATAAGCACTTATTTTCCCTCCTTTTGTTCACTTATCTACTTGATAATGTTGATCCATCTTTAATACATAGAATTGAAATTTAGTAAAACACCATGTGTCATGTGTTATTTGGATGGTGTTCACTACAATGTGCTATTGTTAACTTAAATTGTACATTTTCAACACTACTGTTGAGATCTCAAATAACTTTTGGTGGGGAAAATATTGTCTTCACGAGAGAAGCATTTCCAAACAAGGGAACAAGCTGTTAGTTTATTAATGCCGATTCCACAAGCTACTGGAAAACATATCATAACCCACATCAATTTTAAATTCATATCAATTCAAGATTCATATATCATTTTCGATTGAACTTTAATACCTCAATACAGTAATAAAAAAATGAAAAATTAGAAAATACCTCACTTGTTTGATTTTGAAGCAGGAAAGAATAAGTAGGACCAACGATCACTAATCAACAAAACTTGCGTTGGGTGGGGGGACCAGTGGAGAATCGATTTTCTAATTTTGTATGATTTTTAAGCTGAATCGGGAAGGACCAATGGGGTTGATTTTCGGTTCTTTTAGGGTTTTTGGATTTTGGATGGAAAAGGTGAACTGAGAAAAAGGGGAAAGTCTTTTTATATTCAATATGGATGACATGAATGTATGGTCTGAATACTTAACCCAACTCTTTTCCATTTCACTTGTCAATTCTTCTTAGCTATGCTTGGTGGGAAAATCTCTGAGAATTTATTATGTCAATATTCTTCATCGGTATAACATTCCTCCATACAAAATTACAAACCACCTGGTATGAGCAGTACATTAATGAGTTGATATTCAAACCAAAACTAGAACTGTAGAAATAAACACAACACTTCGTTCATTCAATAGTACGAATTGTATGATACATAGTACATCTGTCAAAAGATAAACAAATTAAAAGAACCATCTTTCATCAAAGCTTAACGATGACACTAAGACTAAAAGACACCTTTGCTGGGATTGGTCAATAGGAAGACTGCATAACACAAAGGAGCACGATATATATTTTTCTTAACTTTGTAATTGTGTCACATAATTAGATTTTGGGCATCAAGATGCATAGATATAACTCCCATAGGACAGGAAACTAATAAAACCACGAAAAGTTAAAAGGGTAACATAATATTCCTAATTAGTCCTGTAAAAGTAATAAATACAGAAACCATTTTGTTTTGTTACTACATAGAATGTAAAACACCTTTCGGGCATAGAGACTACAGCTAAGAAACCCCAACAGAAAATGAGGGAGGTACTCACTTTGAAGTGCAACTCCATTTATGATACAGCAATGTATTCAGCAGGAAACAAATTGGTTCAACAATTGGAACATTTGATGGCACTGTTACCATTACAAGATTGACTACTTCTTTGTGAAAGTCGAGCAGGCTTCTTCGAGTAGCAAGAATTCCACTCCCCACCATCCTGAGCATAATAATCCATCGGATAATCCACGGGTACCACTTCCTTCACTTTTTCACCACCATTATCACAAGCACCACAAGATTCATTCTTTGAACACTTCACACCTTCATCACAACCTTCATCTGAATTCACTACTGTCTTCCTCTCCCACCACCCAGACAAATCACCCAATGCAATCTCCGCCTCAAATGGCGTTAGCAAAGGCCTCTTAAACGCATCTCCCCAATCGATTGACAACCTCGGACACGCAATCTGAATCCAAGCATCTACTGCATCCTCAAACAACGCAATCCTCGTAGGAGATATCTCCGACATCAACACAACCGTCCAAGTCATCCCCTTCTCTGCCATCTTCTTCTCTAACCTATCCAATATCCTCGGATTCCCTTGCCTACCTAATGTCCCAAGCACTATACCCCAATTTTTCGCCTCCCTCGCCTTCTCAATCGCTCTCTTCCTTTCCTCCTTCATTCCCTTATGATCATATTCCTCCACAAACAACTTCCCTATAAACGGATCATATCTATACGTCTTTATCCCTGGATTCGCTATCATAAACGCCTCCAAATGAAACCTACCATCAGCTACAAACACCAAGACCACATCCTCCCCATCAGCAAACCTGTTCCCAACACTCGGGGCAGTACATCCAAGTACTTCCCCAGCTGATAACGGTTTCGCCTGAGGAACCAAAACACTAAACCCTAATTTCTCAAGTTCGGGCTTAACCGCCCGAATAGCAGTAGCAAATTGAATTGTCCCAGCCATAACAATATTATCGTAAATTCTAAAATTACAGAAATTGAGTTTCAGTTCATTCAACAACCTATGAACATCAATCGAAATTTCGACAAATATATAAAGGCATGGGATAGTCGTAGAATCAATAGGCACGAGGCAGCTATGGCCGAAATGTATGAGCAAATCAGCAGAAAGCGCCGCCGCGGAGAGGTCATCGACGCAACACGCACCGTAAGTGACGTCACCGAGGATGAAACAGTGTTCGACGGAAGTGAACGTAGAGAGTATATCGGAGATGATGAGTGAGTACATGAGGAGGCCTTCGGGGAACTGAAGGGCGACGCGCTTGGCGCGTGAGTTCTGCACGCGCCACACGCACTTGTGGATTTCGAAGTTGTAGTTTTGAGGGAGAAGTGATATGGCGGCGTTGAGTGCTGTGTTGTTAAGAATGGAGTCGGGGATTTGGTTCTTTACGAAGCGTTTAGGACGTGGACGAGTTGATTGCTGCAGTGGCTGTTGGTTTCCGGCGGCTACTGCGGTGGTTGCCGGCGCCGGAGTAGGGTTTAGGGGGAGGAGGTCGCCGTGTTCTTTCTCCATAGTTTGTTTAACTGGCGGTATAGATGCAATGGAGAGAGTGATTTCGTACAGATAAATTCTGTGATTAAAGGCTGATTAGGGATCTGTAGTATACAAACAGCAAACTCACTAGCATAATCTATGTAGCCATGAAAATTAAAAAAAATTTGGAGTTCAGTTGAAGTTGTGTTTGGTGTCTTTTTTGAATTTTTATTTTTTTACTTTAGAAAAGAAAAATTTTAATATAATTTTTATGCCTAACTTTTATAAACTATTAAAATCACACAATTAAAATTTATCTATTAACGAAAAAAAAACACAATTAGTCATTTTTATAAAAATAATTATATATACATGACAATATTTAATGAATTTCAATTATAACATATATAATATTTACATTAATAGCCGTTTTCTCATATTTAAAATTTTTAAATATAAATGTTATATTAACAGATAACAAATATTATCTTTCAAATAAATTTATTTTTTTAGTAATTTATTTCCTTTATTCTCCGTTCTTTAAAAAAAAGAAATGATGAGTTGTTATTAAATTTTAGGGTGCTGCTAATTTATTTTTTTAATTTTCTTATACATGAAAATTTTTACTGTATGTGAATAAATTATTTCTATGTAAAATATACTTTGCATATTTATGGTATATTATATCATATACCATAAATATATAAATATGCTTAATATGTTTCTTTATACTTTGTATATTTATATATGTGTGTATATGGTACATAGTATAAACTTCATATATAACATACTTTGTATATTTATATTACAAATATAATACTTTATATATTTATGGGTATAAATATAATACTTTGTGTATAAAGATATCAAGTATTATGGTATATAAAGGTAGCAATTGTAGTTTAAGGTATAAATTTGTTAAATTGAATATATTTTTTTATGAAAAATATGTATCACCGATTTATATTTTTAGCATATATATGGTATAAACTATTTATATTTAAATAGTATAATAAAGATGTACACAATATAATATATATAATCAAATTAAAAATGAGAATAATTTGTAGCAGTGATAAACTAATCTGCTACAACTTTATTAATTCCATAAATCTAGAAAACGATTATCCATTATTAATTACATGATTATAATTTCTTAAACGTCTGTATCACAACAGAAAAATTATTATTATTATTATTATTATATTATACTCCCTCCGTTTAAAAAAGAATTATCTACTTTTCTTTTTAGTCCGTTTTAAAATGAATGACCTCTTTTCTTTTTTGGCAATATTTTAATCTCAACTTTCTACATGGCATACTACGGACCACAAAATTAAGGACATTTTGGTACATTTGACACAACTTTAAATTAAGGCCACAAGATTCAAAAGTTTTCTTTATTTTCTTAAAATTTGTGTCAAGTCAAAGTAGGTCATTCTTTTTTAAACGGAAGCAGTAGTAATTAGGATCATTAGCAGTAAAATAATGTGTTAAATAAGGAAAAAAATTAAATAAGGGAGAAAAATAATGATGAGAGAGAAAAAGAGATATATATTAATTAGGATAACATTAAGTTTGAAATTATAATTATCTTATTCTTTAAAATTGCTATATACGTAATATTAAAAAAATAATGTTATAAGGAGAGTTTATGTAAAATTTAAAAGATTGGGGTTATATGTAATAATAATAAAAATTTAAATTAGAGTTGAAAAATTGGAAAAACACCAAAAACCAGTTTTCCCTTTTCAGAAATTTTTTCCGAAATTATTTTCTGAATTTTTATGGCCAAACTCCATAATTTTTAACTTCGGAAAAAAAATTCGGAATTTTTTTTTTATGACCAAACGGGCTCTATAAATATGACTATATTTTGCTGTAGACAGATACTGATGAGTTTCAAGATATTTTAAGTTATACTCCTCCATTTTACTTAACGTTTATTTACTTCACACACGTCCTTAATAAAATTACTACTGTACTTGATTGCTCTTCACGCAATCATAATTCATAAAATATATTCTCTTATAAATAAAAAGGTTATAAATATAATGAAAAAAAAATGATGATAAGTAAAAATAGACATAAATTTTTACATTTAGTTTTAAAAAATTATTTCTACAAAAGAAATAATTTTTTAGAATATAAATGCAATATATAAAAACAATAATATATCTTGGGCAATCTCACAAGCCGTTTGCTGGACATAAGAAGAACATAATACATATTTATTTGTCTCAAGCTTTTTATTAAATCAATTAATTTTTATGCTAATTAGGAGAAACAATCTTTCTTTGATTCATACGGTTGAACATAGATATAGCTCATTAGACATAAAAGTTTGAAGGAAGATTTTTTGCTTCAAATCTAAAATAATTGCTTTGCGACTCTTGAATAACATGAAATTACTGAGTTCATTAAATACCCTTTGTTGTCATTTATACCAATTAGTCATATCATAATTTTCATTTAATTAAATATAAAAATTTATCTTTGAAAGATCATGCATTAGGGGTAAAATATTCAATTAAGAAAATTAAGAGACATAATTAAATGAATATAATTAAGACATTAGCTATTGATTGTTTTTTTTTTTAAAGAAATATATATAGCACGTTAAAAATGTGAGTACCTGTTGTGATCTTTCGATTTCAAGAATTTATGTAAGTTATCCTATATTTTATACTAAGGGTTCATTTGATGTGAGGTATAATGGATAAATTATTTCAGGATAAAATGCAGGATTATTGTACCAAAGGGTGTGGCCTTGTGATTTAATGAAGTTGGGTGGAGCACCTTGAGGTCTCATGTTCAATTTCCAACAGAGACAAATAGTAAGTAATTTCTTTCCTACTGTTCTAGCCTTGATAGATAGAATTACCCGGTGCCTGTTGTTGAATTATTTTATCTCATGTTTGGTTTGAGGTATCGATTAGTCTCAAAATCATTTATTCCACCATTTATACCATAGTTAAGGAATAAGTTATTACATATACATGGTGGGATAACTAATCTCAAAATAACTAATTCACTAATCTCGAAATAGCTAATTCAAGATTAATTATTCTAGGATAACTCTTTCGCAACCAAACGACCCTTAAGAGTAGGAAGGGAAGATATAATGTAAAAAATTTATTTTATAAATTCGACATATAAATTGAAATAACTATTTTTATAGGAACAAGTAATTTGAAACGGACAGAGTTATATAGTGTTGCTAGTAATAGAAGAAAAATAAGTAGTAAAATGTAGTGCTTACAAGTTTGATTGGAAACGCATGGTGTGAATATTAAAGATTTTTAATACGTAAATGAATTTGAATTGTAATGAACATTAGTGGAGGAGGGATTTGCTAGTTGCAGCATCCAAAGTCTTGATGTCATATGACTATGTGGACCACTTTAGCAAATAGAACATTTCAGATGTTCTCACTGTTGGATTCAATTGGTGTGAATGGAAAATGAAGGGATATAACCCTTTGAGAAAAAGATACATTATTTTTAAAAAGGAGTGACTGTTCAGATAGTTGTGTCTGTTAAAAAAAAAGACACAATCTTTCGAATTAACAAACATGACTCTTTCAAAGAATACACCTTTTCGGATGAACCAGTGCCACCTTTTGGAAAGGACACTTTATGGCTATATAAACCTGCATTTTTTCCACAGATTTAGTATGAAAAATTTCTGCATAAGAAAAATATTCTCTTGCTTCTAAAAACTCTGTGTGATCATCTCCCATTGAGTGAGTTCGAAGAAAACCAGAAAGTTTGAGGTACCGCTACATTCTGGTTGTGAAGTCATTCTATCCTAGGGGAAAAATTCCAACCTCGGGTACTTGAAGGGAATTATTTCCTTAAGAACACTCCGTGAATTCGGAGGACTTGATTTTTTCTGCTTCATCTATTTTTCTTTAAGAAACTGAAAACACACTTCTTTGAAAGATCATTTTGATCTTGTGTTGAAGGTGTTGGACAACTTCATAAGTGCTCTTGATTTATTCAAGAAGTTGAAGTAGTGTTGCGAAAATACATATTTTATATACCCAAAAAACAACAATCTTAAGGAAATAATTTTAGAATTTTTTTTTTACTTGTTTGGTGAAATTTTCTTTTCACAAAAGTTTTTTTTTCGGAATCTGTATTGCTTGGTTTCTGGAGATTAAAGCTTTTAGCTTTCTACTCCGTTTGAACTTAACTGGTGATTTGAAGAAATAAAATCTTCATCTCAAGTTAAAGATGACTCGGTTGACGATTGAAAGTCATAAAAACTTCATCGTTAAACTAGAAACAAGGGGTGTTTAAAGTTGCTGCAACTTTATTAATAGTATTTTTATATACTAAAGTTATTGTCTTGTTGTGACAGGAAAATGACTACTGATTGTCAAGTGCATGATACTGCAACGATTGTGGCAACAACTAATGCTGCCACAACGAGTCATACGAATCTCCATCAGCAATGGCACCAGCGAAGAAACTCGAAAAATTCACAGGTGTAGATTTCAAAAGGTGGCAACAAAATATGTTCTTCTACCTTACAACTCTATGTCTTCAACAGTTTACAACTGAAGAAGCTCCTAAGGTACCCGAAGGAACTTTAGACCAGGAGAAATTTGTTGTTAGAGAGGCGTGGAAACACTCAGATTTTCTATGCAAGAATTACATTCTAAATGTCCTCCAAGATAAACTATACAATGTGTATAGTGGAATGAAGACGGCAAAGAAGTTGTGGCGGGCGCTGGGAAGAAAGTACAAGACTGAGGATGCGGGAATCAAAAAGTTCTTCGTTGCACGATTCCTAGAGTTTAAAATGATTGACAGTAAGCCTATTGTATCTCAAGTCTAGGAACTGCAAGTTATCATCCACGATCTCCTCGCGGAAGGTATGATTTTGATGAATACTTTAGTTGAATATATTAAAAATATTCTTAATGTTCATATGAACTTAATTGTAGGTTTGGTCGCGAACGAGGCATTTCAAGTCGCAACAATAATAGAGAAGTTACCACCTATGTGGAAGGACTTCAAGAACTACTTGAAACATAAGCGAAAGTAGATGTCAGTCGAAGATCTTATAGTAAGACTGTGCATTGAAGAAGACAATAAAGCCACAAAAAGAAGGTCGATTGGAGCAAATATTGTAGAAAACGACCACGATAACTCCAAAAAGCGAAAGAAAGCTGGATAGAAAAGAAATCAACTCAAAAAGAAATTCAAGGGAAAATGCTTTAACTGTGGCAAGATTGGCCACAAGTCATCAGATTGTCGTGCCCCGAAGAAAGGGAAAAGAAGGATCAAGCAAATATGGCTGAGTCCAAGAAAGAAATGGACGATTTGTGTGTCATGCTATCCGAATGCAACTTGGTGGAAAATCCTCGAGAATGGTGGATGGATTCCAATGCCACCCGCCACGTTTGTGCTAATAAAGAGTTATTTGTTGCTTTTTTTCCAGCTCAAGGCGAAGAGAAGATATATATGTCTAACTCCGCAACTGCAAAAGTTGAAGGAACAGGAAAGGTCTGCCTGAAAATGACATCAGGCAAAGTGTTGACTTTGAACAATGTCCTGTATGTAATGGAGTTATGAAAGAACTTGATTTCAGTATCATTTCTTGACTAGAACGAATTCAAATGTGTATTTGTTTCTGGAAAAATTATACTTAGTAAGAAGAAGTGTATGCAGGAAAAGGCTACCTCACTGAGGGCCTATTCAAAATAAATGTAATAAATATTGAAATCAATAAAAGTTCAGTTTCTTCTTACTTGCTTGAGTCTTATGATTTGTGGCATAAACGATTAGGACATGTCAATTACAAAATATTGCGAAAACTGATTAACTTAGAAGTTTTGCCAAACTTTGAGTACAATAAAATAAAATGTCAAATGTGTGTGGAATCAAAGTATGTTAAGCATCCATATAAGTCCGTTGAAAGGAATTTCAATCCCTTAGACTCAATCCACACTGACATTTGTGATATGAAGTCAACACCATCACGTGGTGGGAAAAAGTTATTTTATAAATTTTATTGACGATTGCACTAGATACTATTATGTCTATTTTCTAAATAGTAAGAATGAAGTAATAAATGCATTTAGGCAATATAAAATTGAAGTTAAAAATCAGTTAGAGAAAAAGATCAAAGCGATAAGAAGTGATAGGGGTGGAGAATATGAATCTCCCTTTGCGCAAATATATGTGGAGAATGGAATTTTCCATCAAACTACAACCCCATATTCACCTCAATCCAATGGAATTGTGGAAAGAAAAAATCACACTTTGAAGGAAATGATGAATGCCTTACTTATAAGTTCAAGTTTACCGCAAAACTTGTGGGGGAGGCTATCCTTACAGCCAATCGAATACTCAATAGAGTTTTCCATAGTAAGACACAATCAATTCCTTATGAAAAATGGAAAAGAAGGAAAACCAACTTGAAATATTTCAAAGTGTAGGGGTGTATAGCGAAGGTCCAAATTCTCCTGCCTTAAAGGGTTAAGATAGGACCTAAGACGGTGAACTGCGTGTTCATAGGATATGCTAAAAGTAGTAAAGCATGTTGTTTTTTGGTTCATAAATCCGAACATCTGGATATTAATGAAAATACGGTAATTGAATCAGATAACGCTGAATTCTTTGAAAACATTTATCTGTATAAAACTAGACATGAACAGTCTAGTGGGTGGTCTAAACGACCTCGAGATGAACCAAGTGAGAATGTACATTATGATGAGAATCCAAAATGTAGTAAATAACAAAGAACTTCAACTTCGTTTAGATCAGATTTTGTAATATTTCTCTTAGAAAACGAGCCTCAAACATTTAAGGAAGCGATGACATCTTCAGATTCATCCTTTTGGAAAGAGGCAGTCATTAGTGAGATTGATTAAATCTTAAGCAATCATACGTGGGAATTGGTTGATCTTCCTCCAGGAAATAAACTTTTTGGTTCTAAATAGATCTTCAAAAGAAAAATGAAAGCTGATGGTACTATTGACAAATACAAGGCAAGACTTGTTGTAAAAGGGTTTAAACAAAAGAAATACCTTGATTACTTTATACATACTCGCCAATAATGAGGATAACGTTAATTCAAATGTTAATTGCCTTGGCGGCAGTATATGATCTTGAAATCCATCAAATGGATGTGAAAACAACATTCCTAAATAGAGAATTAGAGGAAGAAATTTACATGGAACAACCTGAGGGTTTTGTGATTCCAGGAAAAGAGAATAAGGTGTGTAAACTTATTAAGTCGTTGTATGGACTAAAGCAAGCACCTAAACAATGACATGCAAAGTTTGACCAAACCATGTTGGCAAATGGGTTCAAGATAAATGAATGTGATAAATGTGTTTACATTAAGGACTCTCCAAATTACCAAGTCATTGTTTGTTTGTATGTGGATGATATGTTGATCATCAGTAGAGATATTTCTGACATATATGCAACGAAATGAATGCTTGAGAGCAAGTTTAACATGAAAGACCTTGGATTTGCGGATATGATCTTAGGAATAAGAATCCATAGAATTCCATAAGGGTTGTCATTGTCTTAGTCTCATTATATCAAAAAGGTACTTGACAAATTCAAGTATATGGAATTCGGTATTGCCAAGACTCCATTGGATGTGAGCTTTGCACTTCAAAAGAATGAAGGCGAAAGTGACTCACAATTGGAGTACGCAAGAGTATTGGAATATTTAATGTATATAATGAATTGCACACGACCATACATAGCATGCACTATTAGTAAGTTGAGTCGGTACATGAGTAATCCCAACAAAACTCATTGGATGGCAATGAAAAGAGTTTTGGGGTATCTTAAATACACTCAATACTATGCTTTGCATTGTAATAAATATCCTGCGGTACTTAAAGAATATAGTGATGCAAATTAGATCACCGGATCTAACGAAGTAAAATTCACAAGTGGATATGTATTTTCTATCGGTGGAGGAGCGGTCTCTTGGAAATCATCCAAACAGACATGTATTGCTCGCTCTACAATAGAATCTGAATTTATCGTATTGGATAAAGCCGGTGAAGAAGAAGAACGACTCTGAAATTTCTTGGAAGATATTCCTTATTGGCCTAAACCAGTGGCACCAGTATGTATACACTGTGATATCCAAGCGGCAATAGGTAGGGTAGGGAGCATGATGTACAACGGTAAATTTCGTCACATAAGATGGAGACATAATACCATTAGAGAACTTCTCTCTAGTGGAATTATCATTGTTGACTATGTAAAGTCAAAGAATAATGTGTCGGATCCACTTACAAAAGGCCTGTCTAGAGAAGGAGTTGTGAGGACATCCAAGGGAATGGGTTTACGGCCTAGGACAAGTCAGCATGACGGTAACTCTACCTAGCAGACTAGAAATCCCAAGATCTAGGTTTAAGGAGATCAAACAAAGTTGTGTCTGACAGGTTCAACATTATCAATATACCTAACCTATTCTCATAATGTAGACAATATTTAGTAAACGAGGATAAGACTTATGGTGTGAAGTCTTTTAATGATTATCTAAATTTGGCATATTTGATCAAATAGTTTAATCTATGGGATTGAACGTTTATAAATCACCTATGTGAGGGCGAAGTCGAAGCCGCTTCAAGGAGAATGTTAGTAAAGGCCTATTCTCTAAGCTCTTATGAGAATGAGACGTGTTCATGGCTGAAACAAACAAAACCGTGAGAATCATAGACGGTAAAAGGCTGGTTGTGTGACATATGTTGTCTAGGTGTACATTAAAGCTCGACGGTTCAAAGATATTTGACAGAATGTATCCGATACATGTTCACTACGAAAAGTTCAAAGGGAAACCCACTTATCCAGATGCAATCAGTCTTTACTTGATAATCACATACTTGTCCGTAAAGTTTTATAAATAATAGTCATTCCCCATTCATGTGGGGGATTGTTGGGTTTAATTGGTGTAAATGGAAAATGGAGGAACAACCCTTTGAGAAAAAGACATATTATTTTGGAAAAAGAGTGACTGTTCGGATAGTTGTGTCTGTTCAAAAAAAGATACAATATTTCGAATAAACAGACATGACTCTTCCAAAGGATACACCTTTTCGGATGAGCCATTGTCGTCTTTTGGAAAGGGCACTTTATGGCTATATAAACCTGCATTTTTTCCACAGGTTTAGTATGAAACATTTCTGTATAAGAAAAATATTCTCTTGCTTCTAAAAACTCTGTGTGATCATCTCCCGTTGAGTGAGTTCGAAGAAAACCAGAAAGTTTGAGGTACCGCTACATTCTGGTTTTGAAGTCATTTTATCCTGGGAGGAAAATTCCGCAACCTCGGGTACTTGAGGGGAATTATTTTATTAAGGACACTCTGTGAATTCGGAGGACTTGGCTTTTTTATACTTCATCTATTTTTCTTTAAGAAACTAAAAACACACTTCTTTGAAAGATCATTTTGATCTTGTGTTGAAGGTGTTGGACAACTTCATAAGTATTCTTGATTTATTCTTGAACTTGTGTTGAAGTAGTGTTGTGAAAATACATATTTTGCATACCCAAAAAATAACACTCACAGAGATGTTACGATGGTGTAGAAAACAAGAAGAGGACATCAGTCCTATTCATACTTGTTATTCTTTTATTTTAATTACCAACTAAAGTTCTCTATGCTTCTTCATTAGTTGTACTGATTTTATGCAGCTAAAGTTATAGTGATAAAGAATCCTTTCATTTACTTTTTGTAAGACCCCGCAAAATCCTAAGCTTAATTAAGTCATTTAGGCTTGTCAAGGGGTCCCAGACTTAGAATATTTTTGCTAAGTATTCAGACTTAGTGTTATTTTAGCCTTTAAAAGTTCGCAATCTTACTTAACGACCTTCACGTCCTCCAAATATTGATATTTGAGATAATTCATGATCAGAAATGTCCGTAGGTGTTTTCGAACAAGTTTTGGATTTTTTGGACTTCGCTTGAACCTCCTTTAACCTAAAACAGTGAATCAACGCAATTTTGGAGCGCCGCATCGACTATCGCGTTGATAAATATTTTCCTTAGCTCCCAGCGTTAATTTTCAGTGAGTCGACGTGGATTCGACGTGATGCGTTAGCTATCGCGTCGATGCTAATGCCGCAGCACGTCGGTCTGAGCGTCGATGGTACAGTTTTCAGTCATTAAAGATTGTATTCTTGGGGTATTTGGGTCTTTTTTCCCCAATTTTCAGCCCCCCAAAACACAAAATTTAGCCCTAATTCACAAAAGTATACTCACTTTCTCTCAAAATCTCTCAAGAACAATCCTTAGGGTTTTCAATTCAAGATTCAAATCTCAAGATTTCTACCATCAATCTTCTCAAAATCAAGCATCATGATACGTGAAGTGTTCATCCAAGGGTCTCTTCCACCCTTGGAGTCTAAGAATCAGTTTTTAAACTTCAAGTATATGGATTTCATGAATATCATGATGGGTTTGATAATATTCATGTTTATAATGATTATTTGAGTTTCAAATCCATGTGTTATGCTAAGTTTCATGTGGAGTTTATTGATTTATATGTCTTATCATGTGAGATCATGTTAAAACCTTCAAATTGTGAATTTGATGATTGAATTTGTGTGCTCACATGTTGATTAGTGTTATGCGCATGTTCTATGCCTTCCAAGTGTTTGATAAATTATTCATGTGAACTAATAAGAGAAAGAATTCATGTCAAGTTAGCCCATGTGCAAGATATATCATGCAAGTGTTTGTTAAAATGACCCAATGAATGAATGATGATCAAGTTCATAGTTTACATATTTCATGTTTATGCTATGTCTCTTAATTTATGTTATCGAGTCATGGGGGTACTTGTACCCAACGATTTAGTTGCTTGTATAGAGTCATGTTCAGTCATAGAACAGTATCAGTCACGGCATGATTTGTAGTACTCTCGGTCAGTTACAAAACTCAGAAAAACTTAGTAGAGTGAGTAATAGTTTAGTCTAACTCAGTATTCAGTTCAGACCTCAGTAAACTCTATCAATTAATAGAATTCAGTAGTATTCCATCAGTCAACGAAAACTCAGTGAACTCAGTTTAGTTCAACTAAACAGTAAACTCAATAACAGTTAGTCCAGCCTAGTACAGACTAGAAATAAGTTCAGTATCTATTCAGTTGGGAGTAGGATTCAGCACCGAGTGAACCCAAGGATAAAGACTCACCTGCTAGTAGAGGGTGTGATCCTTAGAAGCAATCTTTGTGTTTCAGAACTACGTAGCCAACATAGGTTGAGATATCTTTCTTCCAGATATTATTAGGGTTGATATATCTCGTTTGAGTTTTTCCAATTAGCGAGGGTTGACGGAAGAGCTTCCTATTAGAGAGGGTTAACTCATAGCTTGTCCTTACCCGTGGCATAGTAGTGACACCCTTTCAACTGAGGTTACAGGTTGGACACCAAATCAGTTAGAGAATGGGCATATCGGTTAGATGATTACCTCCCACAATTTCAGTTTCAGATTCAGTCTCAGTATAGAACTCAGTCCAGTTCTACAGATTCAGGACTATCAGTTATAGTCTCTTAATTCAGTTCAGTACAGAACACAGTATAGTTCCACAGAATTCAGGACTGTCAGATACAGTCATCCAGTTATTAGTAATACAATATCAGTAAACTAAGACCTTAGTTATGTAGTATTCAGATTCAGTATCTAGTACTATCATGTTTTCAGTTACAGTTTTCATATTCATGCATGTACTCTCATTCAATCATACTCATGTTATTCAGTTAGTATTGTTCATGCATATGAACCCATACATTTCAGAATACCTCACTGAGCATACCAGTACATTCAAAGTACTGACACATGTTTTCTTTTGCACTATGATGTCTTATATCATAGGTTCCGACACATGGGTGTCACCAGCATGTTTTCGACCACTTACACCAGCAGTTTCTTTGATATTATGGGTGTCAAGCATATTATTTATACATTAACTGATACATATACACATAAATATACAGAGTTTCAATCGAGAAGTGCGGGTGCCGTGGCACCCCAAACCTTCTACATAGATCCTCCCCTGATCACGAGTGAATGAAAGTGGACTAAGTGAAACCAAATGGGATATAAATTATGGGAGATCAAGATTTAAATTTCAGTAAAGAGAAAAAAAATGTTTATGCTTAAATCTTGATTGATAAAGTTACTCGATAACTAACTGTGCTAATATGAGGTCACAATAAATCCACAAAAATAATTGAGGTACGTATAAATTGGCCTGGATATTACGATTATGTAAAAATAAGGCATAATACATAAACATGACCTTTAACTTGACATCAAATTATAACTATGTCCTTTAACTTTGTCCGTGTACAAGTAGGCCCTTTAACTATACAAAAGCTAAACAAAAAATACTTCAATCTTGCAACACACTTGCGTGAAACTCAATCGCTCCTAGTGGACTAGTACTCCAAGAAAATACTGCCACCTAATTAAAAAGATACACGTAGATTTTAGATATTAACTTTGCCAGTGTACAAGTAGACCCTTTAACTATACAAAAATTGAGCAAAAAAATACTTCAATCTTGCAACACATATACGTGAAAATTGATCCTACATCGACTAGTACTCCAACCAAATGTTGCCACCTAATTAAAATGATACAAATAGATTTTAGATAATAAAAAATAACTTAATATACCATCATCACAAATACATGTACATTTTAGATTTTTTCTTTAAAAAAAATAAAAAATAATTCATTAAAGGCTGCCTAACATTCAAGTCCGATCAAAATTGAAAGGTTCCTCTATAAGAAGATGTGAAATCAGATGAAAATCCTACAAAAATTTTATCTCTTATTCCCTTTCAGTTAAGGAAAAATTATTGAAATTTTCCATTAAAGCTTCACAAAATAGAAGTCGTTTAACATGAAATTTGCACAATTCATTTACAACTTTTAGCTCTTTGGATATACAAATGAAGCAGACATCATCGTCTTAAGGAGAAACAAAAGAGCACTAGATAATTGATTGTACTTTTTCTAATTGGGTTTCTTTTTTTAATTTTTTTAGAGCTGTTGGAGAAAATAAAAATAAAATAAGTGGAAATTTGATTTGTAAAATGGAGCTGTTCGCAAACAAGGTGTGCAGGCAGAATTTTTATTCACTTAATCAGTGAAATGACCATCATCATACAAATAGTATGGATCATCATCACTATCCACATATGAATAGTCATGAATAGACCATTGTTCTTGGACAAGATGATCTATAATTTTTTCAAGAATTTTTTCTTGTAAATTTTTATTTAATTTAATCACCTTTAAAATGGTGATTAATATTTTTTCATCTAAGAAAATAGTGTAATAACTCATTAGGCAGTATAAAGAACGCATTTCTTTATCTTAGCCTTGTATCTTTTTAACAGAAAAGCCTGTGTGTTTTTTAGAGCACGATTTCTATCTAAAGCTTTAAGTAATAGTATTTTAAACTTGTTAATTTCAGAATTAAGTGAATAGTTTTTAATCGATAGATTTTACTAAGATAATTTTGCAAATTCGTCATGTCTCTGTTAATTCTATCTATAATTGTTTTGGATTTCCAAAACCTTTCCTGTATTTCTATAATTGTGGTTGTACCACTTTCATGATGATAAGAATGAATTATTCATAATTTTTATATTCCCTGTAGGTACTTAGTAACACATAATATGCATGAACATATAAAGTAGATATGAAGACAAATTTTTCTTATGTTAATATCTTCTTGAAATGATAAAGTTTAGGTATATACCTTTCGACTTTATTTCTATATTGGTTGTATCAACACCGCAATGTTTCTCCTTCCGGCTATGAAGAACTATTTAGCCTATTGCGACTCACTGTCTCAGGCTACTGTGTCGTCCTTCCTCCGCCGAGGATGAAGATCGCAACCCTCATTTATCACCAACATATAAGAATGACAAAAGATATAAAACAAACTTTTTTATTTCATGAAGATATTACAACATAGAAAAAATCTTTAATCAGATCTTCCTTATACTTTTACGCAAACTATTTATTACTTTTCCCTTACGGGAGAAGTGTTTCTCACTCACTCATATAGAAGATACCTAACATTTTCTAATAAAAAAATATTCAGAGAAATGTAGTCTGTCTTTTATGAGTTTCTATCTCTCCTTTTATAGATACAAGAAGGGGTAGAATTATAATTTTTATTTTTCTTCTGGTCATCCTTCAGAAATCTTCTATTTATCTGTTTCTCCACAGGTTTCTTGGAGATTGTATATTTTTTTTGTGAAAGTTATGTATTCATCTTCCTTCGGATGAATCTTTCCTACCTGAAAAGAAATAAACTGTTTTTCTGAGGAAAAGTTAGTCCTTTTTTCTATTTTCTCAGAGATTGTTTCAGTTTTTACTGATTTTACTACTTCAGAGAAATTTCTTTGTGTTTGTGCTCGACTTTTGGCTTTGTCCTTGGACTCGGCCATCGGCATATCCGTGCTTACCGTCGAGATATTTTTGACACTAGGTGCTAGTGGGACATCTCCTGCCACTTTGTTAGCTCGGCTTTTGTCTTTTTCCGAAGACTCGGCCATCGGCATATCTGGGCTGTTTACCATCAAGATATTTTTGGCACTAGGTGCTAGTGGGACATCTCCTGCCACTTTTTGTGGGATGACTTGTCGTCCCTTTGGTCTGGTTTCCAGATGCTCGCATAGGAATTGAAATTCTGCCATGTTTTCAGCTTGATCAGTGTTAAGCCGACTCAATTCAAATTGTAATTTTTTTGCCTTTTCAAACAAGGTTACAAGTTCGTCTTGGATTTCAAACAACATGTTGGTCTTTTCATTTATGGCATCGTCAATGTTATTTATTTTTTGCCATATTCTATTGACCAGTACTTGAGTTCTACGTCCATATTGGACGTTTCTTGAAAGAAAATCTGCAAAAACATTGTCAGATCCTTTAACATTTTCAATTTTGAAAGTATAAAATGACAATAATACCTGTCATTTGTGTAACCTTCTATATTGTGGTTCTGAAGGTAGTTTATTGAATATCAGTCCTGATATTTATGTATTGTCTGTTTTAACGACAAATGGTTTTGGTAATAAAAATGTAGAAAACTTTCGTATTTCTTTTATTACCGCTAATAATTCTTTTTCATTTGTGGAATAATTAAATTCAACTTCGTTAAATATTTCACTGATATATCTATAGATTTTATTTAAATTCGTTTGTAACAATGCTCCCCAATGATAGTCTGAAACATCAGTTTGTAAAACCAAATTATCTTCTGGTTCTGGTAATCTAAGCTTTGGTAGCTTAGCACATTCTTCCTTTAATTTTTGAACACAAAGAGTATGTTCATTAGTCCATCCAAGTCGATTTGATTTTCGAATGAGTTTTTGCAAAGGATTTCTCTTTTTTGCAAGATCTGGAATAAATTCTCCTGCATAATTCAAACATCCAAGAATTTTTTGTATTTCTTGTTTTGTTGTTAGTTTATCAGGAAATTATGTTATTTTCTTTGAAATATGAGATTGTAATTCTATTTCATTCTTTGAAATTATCATTCCTAAGAATTCTATTTTATTTTTGCTTATCTCCGCTTTCTTTTGGCTTAGAACAATTCCATTTTTAACACAAATATTTGAAAATTCTTTCAAATGTGTTAAGTGTTCTTGGTAGTTTTCTGAACAGACTAAAATATCATCTATGTAGACAATTAGGAAGTTCTTTTCAGAAAATATTCTATCCATCTTTCTTTGAAAAATTTGTGGTGCATTCTTTAGTTCAAATGGCATTACTAACCATTCATAATGCCCATTAGGAGTACTAAATGTTGTTAGAGGGACTGATTCCTCTGAAAGTTTGATTTGCCAAAATCCGCTTTTGCAATCAAATTTTGAAAAGTAGTTTTTTCCTTTAGCAAGGTTAATTAAATTATTTTTATTTAGGATAAAATATTCATCAAAAACACAATTTTTATTTAGCTCTTTGTAGTTTATAACCATTCGAGCTTTTCCTTTTTTTTTGTTCTGCATGGTTTCTTACCATAAATGCAGGACTGTTGTGTGAACTCCTACGTGCTCTTATTAATTTAAGTTTGAGGAGTTCTTGTATCTGAATTTTGAATTCAGTTATATCTTCTTTATTATAGAGCATGGGTTTAACTCTTATAATGATACTAGGATCTTTAAGAGTTAAAACTGCCTTTTCATGATTATTATTCCATTTTTCTAATGGATTTTCTCCATAAGAAACTTGTAAATCCTGTTTTATTATCTCTAGCATTTACAAGAGTAGTTTTTAGGGTATCTACAAATTTCTTTTTAAAGATTCTTTTTTCTTTTATCAAAATATAAGGGTTGTGTTTCCTTGGGATTTTTATAAATTGATTACATGGGGTTTTAAAACTGACCATGTATATAGTTTGATGATAATTTTGAAACTATTGTATAAAATTATTTCCTAATAATAAATCAGTTTCAAGCTTGTCGTATGCAAAAATATGTTTTATAGAAACAATTTTAGATCCCAAAATTATCTCTACATTTTTTTTTTCATGTGTTAATTTTTCTTTATCGCCTGTAATACCAATAACAGAGGTATTAGTATTATTAATATCCCAATTTTTTTATTAAAAAGGATTTTGCTAAACTGGCTTCAGAGTCATTATCTATTTGACAACAAGAAGTCAGTTTTGTTTCGTAGGTTGTAAATTCTACGAATATCGATACTCTAAAAGAGGTTTCTTTGGGCATTAGACTTTAGGAATAAAATAAGTTTCATTTCCTAAGGTTATTTGGATTCCTTCTTTTTGGATATTGTATTGATCCAAGCTATTGAGAAATGTTTCTCCTAAAATTATATTGTAATCATTTTCATGACTACTAATAGCAAGGAATTCTCATTCTAATTGTTCCAAGTTGTATTGGTGATTCTACCATTTTCGAACATTCGTAACTATTTCCTTCAAACGTTTTGTAAATATAAGGTTTACCTTTAAAGCTAACTAATCCGTCTAGGATACTTTCCTTGACATGATTTGCTGATGATCCTGACTGTATTAGGATTGTTTGCTTGTTTCAGTCGCTTTCGTTAAAGAATCTTCCTGAAACTTCTGTAATATTGTTAGAGCTTTCGCTATTAAATCTCATGGAATTACCTTTTCGTATGGAGTTTCTCCCATATTCTATTGAGTGTCTTGTATTTGAAGCTGTGGAGCTCCCTATTTCTATAGCTTTTCCCACATGAATTTCATATTGTATAGGAATATTTGGTTGTTGAATTTTTGCTTCAACTATTCTGGCTATTCCTGTGCATTCTTGGTCAATTTCGACTAGACTTTTATTTTTATAAACATTTCCATAATTTGAATTGGTAACCGTATAAAGAGCTTGATAATATATGCTCATAATATGATTATCTGGTTTAAATTAATCCTTTCTTTTTACTTGAAAGTGCAAACTTAAAGCTTCGTTAAAATTTGCATCTTTTAATGATATACAATACCTGGGATAATAGGTGAATAATAATTTGGTATAAGCCAAATTTTCTTCAACAATGCCTAAATTTCCTTCTCTGGTATTAATAAATCTTTTATCTGAAAGGTTAATTACTATTGGGCAATCTATTCCTTCTTTAAAAGTGGATTTAACCATTATTTGAATTCCTCCAAGATGAACATAATTCATCTTTTTCCTATTCCTTTCTGGAATTTTTCTTAAAATTTGGTCGATCATAGGCTTTGTTAATAAGTTAAGCTTATGTTTTCCAGTAGTTTGAGTGATTTCAATTGCCTTTTCAATTTCTTGATATTCTTGATAAGAGATTTTATTTTTTGAAAAAGTTCTTTGTAATATATTGAACATACTATCTTCTGCTCGAAGATTGAATTTTAATCCTTGGATTTTTCTTAACAATTCTCCATCGAATGTTGCTTTTAATGCATATCCTCGCTGATCTTCTTCAGCCTCTATAATCTGAGTGGTTTCTTCTAAGTTCTCAATTTTTTGAGTCATTCTTCTGAATCAATACTTGATTCATTCTTCTGAATCAATACTTGATTCATTCTTCTGAATCAATACTTGATTCTGAGAATTCTTCATAGAGTTCTACATAAAGGTCTTCGCTTTTAATAGATGAAACTGACTCTAGGTCTGACTCAATTTCTTTTCTATCTATTTTAGATATTTTAACTCTTTTCTTGTTACATTCATAACTTTTGTGGCCTTTTTCTCCACAATTATAGCACTTGCATTTATCGTTGATTTCTTCTTGAAATTTCTTTGCTTTTTAAAGTACCTTTTTCTCGGTACATAATTTTTCTTGGAAATGTTTTTTCTTTTAATTAATCCTTTAGTTTTTCTTTTTCGTTTTAAAGAATTTCTTTCATGACATCCCCATTGAGATGCTACCTCTGTGTCTTCACAGTAAATTTGAGTACCAATTCTTTTAGCTTTTCTTTGCACACTATGTAACATACAAAGCTGGCTAAGTCTTTGGTTAAGGAAGGAAATCCTTCTTCCTAGAGAGTCATGCGTTTGATCTTCTTTCGCATATTCTTCTCTAAAATAGCTAGCCTAATATTCTGGTAGCTTTTGATAGTATTTTATCTACGTCTGGAGTCATGTTTTTACTACTATCAAATAATTGGTAATAGTATGTTTCAAATTCGCAAGTATATTCTTGAATATACTTCATTTTACAAATTTGAAGTTTTTCTAGCCATTCTGCGGCTAGCAGTCTTTACTTTTCTTTTCCTTTAGAAATGTCTCCTTGGCTTCCTAAGAATTCAACTCCTACATATCTCACTATGTGATCTATTTCTGCACGAGTTGATTTGTTAAAATGTTCTATGACTTCTATTTTGAAAACTTTTTCAGCTTCTTCTGATATTCTCTTAAACCAATTGTCTACCTTTCCAGTAAAGGTGCTTGTAGCTATTAAGTATTTTTCATCACTGGTATAATTGCTTTCTTTCCCTAGAATAAAAAATAATTCTAAGTTCTTAGCCCATAAATCTAAAAATTCTCCAGGTTCTCTTTTACAATCTAGATCCAAAAACTGGGTAGATCTAGCGTCCCCTACTGAGAGTCTGTTTGGCATAAACTTAGCTTTAGAATTTATATGGTATTGACTATTATAGTCTTTCCATTTCTTTGATTTTGATAGGAAATTATTCCTTGGTATTGGCTCATTAAACGAGCTTCCTTCTTTTTTAGGATATATATATATATATATATATATATATATATATATAGGATTCATTAAGGGTTAATAGTCATTTAATCATTTTTTTACTGTTGTGGGCTCCAATTTTTACTCTCACGCGCATCATTTTGAGTGTCACCATGCATTTTGTCAGGTAGGATTGAAGTGTTTCTTGTTCAGCTTTTGTATAGTTAAAGAACCGACTTGTGTACGAGCAAAATTAAAGATCATAGTTATAATTTAATGTCAAGTTAAAGATTCTGTTTATGTATTATGTCTAAAAATAATGTATAAACCTGCATGTAAATGTGGCTGCCAAAAGTTGGAAAATGCTTTTGCACTAATACAAACATCTGTACTTCCCTACAAGAATAGTTAGGATTGTCAGAACTCAGAACGTTTATCGTTCACATATATAAACTAAGCTTCCAATGATTTATGAAAAAGAACTTGTTAGGGAGACCAAAATAGGTTCCATCGTCTCAAAGATGGAACTTGCTCTCATAAACACTACTGATGAGTGGTGAATAACTATTCTTTTCCCTCTTCCAATTTGACCCCTAATTGTGTGGTATGGATGGGATAAACAAAGTTATCCCATGGGATAACTTATCTCACCATATGTATAAAGACAGGGCTCGACAAAATGAAAAGTATTATAGTATGTCGTTCTTCCCTGAAATGGAACTTTCATGCTGAAGCAAGAACTAACATGAAAGTCTATCTATTACGACCAACACGGTTGATCCTATTTCATTTTCTTCTTCAAATCCCTTCTTAGAAAAGACTCACTGAGTTACTTAAGGAATCTCAAATCTCAAATCAAAAAGAAAGAAGAGAAAAAACTAGGAGTAGTGCCTGCTTGCTTCCCAAACTTATCTCATTGTTATAGCATAAATGGTAAGATAAATAATTCCGAGACTAAATAATACCCCTAACCTACATAAAATAGAATAATCTTGCATTTATCCCGACTATTATCCCTTATCCCTCGTACCAAATAACCAAAAGTTAAAACTGTCCTTGCCTTTGTACAGTTCAAAATGAAATATTCAGCAAGCAACTTTTAAGAACTAAAGTTTATTCTGTGGGCAATGCTTGGGGGTGGGACCAACTACCGAATGGACATGAAACTCCTAACTTATTAATCCCAGTAAGATAGACTCACAGAGGAATGAAGCAAAATTTTTGATTCCACACTTGAAAATAACCATATAGAGTTCTGAAATAAAAGGGGCCTAATTCTAACAAGATCAAAGTTTTGGGTAAAATTACAACAGGCTCTCATTCGGTGCTTTTTGATGAAGGTGATCCTGACCTTCCTGTATAAAGCTCTAATATATCCTTTTTGTGTTGTAAAATCTGATGTTTTGTAGTCATACGGCACGATAAAACCATCGGATGTAATATCCTTACACGCTGGCCATTATTGAAGTTGGACAGAAGAAACAGCTGCAGTAATTTCCCTTGCTCGAGGATCGCTGTCTTCCAAAGACGCACCATGGGGATCTTCCGTCACTAGCATAGCAAGAACATTGAGAGAACTCCAAGTTTTTGTCACATTTTTGCTTGAAGCCCCCAAAGTGACAGCAAAGACTGCATCAAATCCACCAGCACCAGGAACACCAGCCAACAGAACCCCCTCCATTCTCATTGTTGTATCCAGAAGGTGAGTTTGTGATTCAGGTTCTATCTGCGAGTTCAACACATGGTGAAAGAATGGTCAAAAACATGGGAGAAGACAGAAACGCAGCTGACTCCTAAGAGCTTTTGATTTTATTAAGTCATATTCTTATGTTAGTTTATGATGTGCAGTAGCATGTCAAAACTTGACGTGCAACTGAAAGCAAGGGTCCTACCTGTAACGCTCCATAATTTCCAACGTTTCTTGCTATGCTTTTAGAGCTAAGAAAAATTAGTTATTTGGAGTTTAGAACCTTTGAGAATGTTGGTAGCTTGAACCCGGGATTTTAGGAAGCAAAGAACGCGAGAAAAATATATCTCGGAGCCCAAAACAGTGTGCAACCGCGTTATCCTCGTGTCACGGAGCAAGGGGACAAGAAAAATCAGATTTTGGCTCAAAGCAGTGGAGGTCCGCGATATCTCCATGTCACGGAGATGGACCTCCGCGATATCAAAGTGTCACGAAGGCCAGCCTCCATGATTTTGAGGTGGCCCGGCTGTTTTCAGCTATGTTGCACAGACTCTTCAAAAATGTCATTGGGTGTGTCGGATCCTTCAAAAGTAGTGCATATTTAAAGGATCCGACTTGGGTGTGGCAGCATTTTGGGAGAGTCCGAGCAACTTAGGTTTTCAACGCCTCCTCTTATTTATTTACGCGTTTGTTGAGGATCTTTTGATCTTTTCCTTACCCAAAATCATTCCCCACCTATACAAAACCTTCCCAAATCCCTAAGGCACAAATTTAACAATCTAAACATATTACTCATCTCCCCAAAAGTTCCACGAAGCAAGAACACTTACGATTCAAGGTTCAAAGGTCAATCTCTCAGCCTTTCAAGAAATTCTCTCGTCAAAAGATATGTTGAACACTCCATACTTCAACTAATACAATAAAGTGATAATTTATTAAGTATTTACATATATTACATTGATGGTTTTGAAACTAGGGTTGAGGACTACGTTTACGAAAAAGCTTGATATTGATTTCACTCTTGCTATAAATTGTTTTCTAACCACTAGTAGAGAGTTTTGAGTGTAGAACATACTATTTGAAAGTGGGGATTTCATTATATGAATTTGAAAAGTTAAATGTTATAAATGATCAAAATTATGACCTTAAGTCTTTTGAAAAAGCTTTGAATTTCAATGATGAACGAAGATGACACCCCATCCTTTTGAAATATTGAAAGTATTGAATTTTTATAACATGCTTTAAAACTCTATGGAAACTAAACGATGATTATGTTTATGATTTTCAATGATGGGGTCAAGAGTCAACAATGTTTAATGATAAAGACTTTAGCATGATATGGACGACTTGCAAGTCTTGGTATGACGATACCAGAATGTGAATGCCTTTATGAAAGAGTCTTTGGGTAAATGTTTATGAATAATATTTAAACTGGGCTTAAAGAGAACTGTATAGTTCACCGAGAAGGCGTAAGTCCTCGTGACCCAATGCCTGAAACCTATGTTTTGCTAATGTAGGGATGGTTTGCTCCTTAACGGGACAACCTTATGATGCTTTCCTCTATGAGGATATTATGATGGCCAAATTATGTTCATCTCAATTCATGCAGCAAACATGGATTGAGGACCCCTCCGATTAAGTGAATACCGGACCCATATAGTCCATGGGTTACCTAATGTCAGTGATAACTACGTAGTTCAGAATTAAAGTAATTTAATGGTTATGTTTGTGTTTTGAAATACTTGTCCCTTATTTTCTTTAGTAGAAAAGTGAAATTGAGGAGTGCAGGAATAAATAGAATTTAGATAATCAAGCACTAAAATAATTTAAGTTTTTAATTATTGTCATTTATAATACTTTTTTTTCTATTCCAATTTAAGTGTCACTGATATAATTTTGAGAGTTAGTTGAATATTTTATGTCTTTTAAATTTTTTAAGTTGTTAATTACGCAATTTATAATGCTTTTTACATAATTTTTCAATAAGATGTGAATACTCTATCCGTCCTAGTTTATGTGGCATAACTAAATTTTGATAGTTAATCAATTTTTTTTATATATATTTTTTAAGTTCTTAATACTTCGATGACTTATGATAATTAATTAGGGGTAGCATGATAAAATTACGGTTGAAGCAGCTGAAGCAGACATGTCAGAAATGCCTATTTACTTTTTTTACTAAAAATTATTAATATTTGAAAATGTAAATGACTTATAATAATTAACTAGGGGTGATATAGTAAAATCACGGTTGAAGCAGCTGAAGCAGGCAGCACAAGCAAACATGTCGACTTGCTGTTTTTTAATTAAATATTACTAATTTTCTAATACATAATGACTTATAATAATTAATTAGGGGTGATATAGTAAAATCACGGTTGAAGCAGCTGAAGCAGGCAACACAAGCAGACATGTCGAGCTGCTTTCTGCATATACCCTCTTATTATTAATTAGATTACGATTTATGTTAAAATCTTATGACTTGTTCTATAAATGGCTTTGTCCCTTTCCCCTGGGTCGCATGCCAGTACTCGTCGTACTGACCGTCCCCGGACGCTACATCTTTTCATGATGTATGTTCGGAGGCATTTTTCCGTGGTTCTGTGCAGCACTAAGATTTTCTCGAGACAAGTAGCAAGTGGTGAGCCCTCCATCTTTCAGAAGGCACATGGTTTCTTCTATTTAGTCTTTGACTGGTTTTTTTTTTTTTTTAAATCATATCGTCGGGGTCATGTTCCGGGTTAGGATTTTCATACATGATGTAGAGACTTCGTAGACTAATGTAAACTGATATCATTATGTCGCACTTCAATATTTGGTTTTAAACTTTTATTTAAGTTGCACTTCTTATCTATGGGTCTATTTCCGCACCTTATTAATGGCTATGCTTATGATATAATGCTAAGGGGTCTTCTCGGGCCTTCATTGGTCCGGAATGCTCGTTACGTCCAGGGCCTAGGCTCGGGTCGTGACACTAGTCAAGTAGTCTGAGATGGAAAAATCCTCAAAGGACTGTTGATTGATAGAGAAGAAATAAGGTTAAGTTAAATCTTAGTGCCATTTTTTGGTGCTTGTTCAACTGGAAAGGACCCAAGCTTACAATTGCTCCTGCATATGGAATCTGGTAAAACTTGTAGGATTTTGAAGGGAATTTTAAAAGGTTCTTCTCATTGTAGAACGTTTCCCATTGATACAACTATGTATGAAAGATTATGTTCTTTTTCTTTTACTTTGTTCTAATGCTTTCTGTTTGTTACTTTCTTGACATTCAAATGAACCAAACAGGAATGGATATCAGTACATCAAGAGAGGTAGTCTTTGAAGATAATTCTTCAGAAACGAACTTACAGACGGGTTAAGATTGATGTCCCAATTAATTTTGACATGAAGTTATTCATATCTATGTGAAGAATGAATGAAAGATGCGAGAAGATAGAAATATACAGTTGCATGGTAGCAACAAGCTTACCGGAATTCCTGCAGCCTCTCCCATTTTGCGCATATAATACCTGATTCCAAGCATCACATCTCGGGCTCTTAATAACTCCTTAACAATTTCGGCTTCACTTGGTTCATTTGCCGTCTCAAGCCACTGTTCATGGTGAAAACCAGAAAAAAATTAAGAGTTCTCGAATAAAATTTCATAAACTGTGGAAGGAATATTCCATAATCCAACCTAAAAGTAATGATACCCGATTTAAAGATATAAATATTTGCAAGTACTTGGAATGTCTAACTAGTTAATCTAGAAAAAGTCATACAGACATGCAGGAGAAAAGAATTGAGAGACTTTTTTAGATCATCAGTGCTTGCCTCTGAAACGTGATGGTATTAAAAATAAGGATTTTTTGTTGTATTGAGTCTGAGACAATAAATGGAAGCTTCACTAAGAAAAATGATACAACAAAGGTGTTAAGGGAGAAGAATTTCCAGCTAATGGTAGCAACAAGAGATTTAAAGGACTCGAATAAGGATGTTTGGGGGGGGGGGGGGGGGAAGGGGGAGATTACAACTCTTAACAGAAAGAGGGCCTAAAGATTGGAGGATCCACTGCCTCAGAAAAGGTTTGCCAGTCTATTATAGTGGAACTAGAAGGTCATCCTTCTCTCCTTTCTGATATGATGCAAGGAGAAACTACAACACAAAATCAGTAGTAGGATGGAAGTATTGAAAAGAGGGAATCTTTTGGAATGAGTTCTATAATACTACGAACGGATAAAAACTTCTTGATTTGGCTAAGACAGCAGGAAGAAGGAAACAAAAAGAAAAGTGGGGGTGGGGGAGAGAAAGAGGGAAGCATGAACTTAATATATGGCTGGTATCATGAAAATAAAAGAATAGAAAGAATGAACTCGAACACGGGAAAACCCCTTATTCTACATGTTTTTTGCCTGCAATTGCAGTATGTTTGTTTTCATTGTTTCCATTAGCTCTTATTGCATTTTTCAATTATTACTTATTACAGCAGTAGTTTTCTGTGGTTTTTTAGTGGGTATGACTAATCAAGAAGGTATCCAATCCCAAGCAACTTGGGATTTAGGCGTGATAATTGTTGTAGGACTTATCAGAAAGGTGAAAGTAGCCATTGCTATGGCTAGGATTCAACTCAGTAAAGTTAAGCCAATTTTCAGCACTTCAAACACCCATAGATACTTAGCAGAGTAAGCCTTTCCAGAACGAGTTAGTGGCTAAGTGCATCAAGGATAATTATACCTGCCATTAAGGATAAAATGAAGTGAATAAAACTTGCGTAATGAATATGGATAGTTGGCAAACATTTCTACATAATACTAGATCGTGACCTTCCTTTCCAATTTTGACAAAAAGAATTTTTACCTTTTCTGCAGGAAGCAGGCTGCAGGCATTGATGACGTATTCATAAACATTATAGTTCCTTTCTGCCAATTTATGCAAGGTATTAAAGTGCATTTCCAGGGCAGAATTTCCTTCTGACAGTTTTCTCCAAGTTTCGAGAGAATTCTGAGGATCAGACATCTGCCACTTCTTAACAGCACCAACCATTGATGGGGTAGAAGATCCTCCACTGCCCGGTTCTCCAAGTAACTGCAAGATGCTTAGCAATCAATTTCAGCAACTTAAAGGAAGAAATACCATGCTTTATAGACAGTTTACATAGAAATTAATGAGTCAAATTCTGTAGCAGTAGAGCGTAGCAGTGTGCCTCTAAAGATAAAGAAAGAATCCATAGTAGTAGGCCAGCATAATGTCAAAATTTAGAAAAAAAACTTAATGTTAGTGTTTATATAGACATGGCAAAGAATCCCATTAAAGTGAGCTAGCAAAAGCATGATAAGCTGCACGTGTGACTTTCCAACAAAGTTAATTAACCATCGCAGCTGAAGAAACCACTTAAACTTAACACAGCAAAATTTGTGTTTTTTAACCACAGCACCAACAATAAGTCTATATTTGACAGGTATGA
The DNA here is from genome assembly GCA_030864215.1 of Capsicum pubescens. Lineage (NCBI taxonomy): Eukaryota > Viridiplantae > Streptophyta > Magnoliopsida > Solanales > Solanaceae > Capsicum > Capsicum pubescens. Next base: position 63,025,864 of record CM061543.1, read on the forward strand.
AACATTTTGTGTTTTGCTATGACTGCATGATAATCAATCTTCCGTCCAGTCAACAATGAGTTTGGAGGTCAAAAAGGATGTGAAGATGTGTAATTAGTGTTGAAACTTATTGTGGAAATTATCACATTTGTACAGCCATAGGAGTTAGTTGGTTAGCATAGTAGTTACTGTTCCATTGGTTTTATTTTGATGTTATTAGCTGCTGATCATAGAGTAAGTTGAGTTAGGGAGTTGTTAGTGAGCTGTTAGGAAACTTCTAGATGCTCATGTGATGAGCATGTGAGCCTATAAATAGATGCAATCAGCCCACATTGTAACTAACTCTTAATACACAAATTTTATCTTAGCTCAACATTTCTCTCCTCCCTCTTCTCCCTTCTTTCACTCGAGCTTGGTAACTGCTGCAATGGCAGCTATGTGTGAATTTGAATGTAGTTAGGAGCTGTTTCAACATGGTATCAGAGCAGGCAATCGTAGATCTGAAGAAGCCACAATCGAATGAGAATATACCTGCAATACAGTGAGTTTCCTGTTATGTGATTTCTGTTTGTAACCTAGTAAGCTTAGAGGAGTTTAGATCTCCATTTGTGAACCATAGATCTCTGTGTACAAGTTATAGATTCCAAGGTTCCTGTGATATTTTGATTTCAATTTAGTTGTAGCTTGCAAATCAGACATGGCACCTAAGATCGATCCTAGTGATCCCCTGTTCCTGGGAGCATCAGATGTAGCAGGAGCTGCATTAATCCCTATCAAACTAACTGGTTCAGAAAATTATGGAGTTTGGTGTAGATCTATGAAGATTGCACTGTTGGGAAAGAGGAAGAATGGCTTTGTAACTGGAGCTTGTAGTAAGGACATATACAGAGAGGAGCTGCATGATCAATGGGAGACATGTAATGCAGTGGTCCTTTCATGGTTAATGAGTTCTGTAAGCTCAGTGGTATTGTGTATGCAACAAATGCTTGTGAGGTATGGGAAGATCTTAAGGAAAGGTTTGATAAAGTAAATCGCATGAGGTTGTATCAATTACACAGGGAGATCAATAACCTTCACCAAGGCACAGATTCAGTATTAACATACTTCACTAAGTTGAAAAACTTATGGAGTGAACTTGATGCAGTTATTCCCACTCCATCATGTAATTTCCCCAAGTCTAAGGATTATGCAGAGCAACTATGTCAGCTGAGGCTCATACAGTTTTTGAGTCGCCTAAATGATGCTTATGATCAAGCAAAGAGACAAATATTGATGAAGGGGACAACACCTACACTAAATCAAGCATATGCAATGATAATTGAAGATGAGATCCAACAACTTGCTTGTGCTACAACTATCAGTGATAAGACTGAACCTATTGCTATGCAAATGCACAGAAATAATGCAGAAACAGGATATGGGAACAGGAATCAAACATCAAGTTATGGAAGTCAAGGATACAAGAACAAAAGGTGTGATTACTGCAATTTCACTGGTCACACAAGGGAGAATTGTTACAAGCTGCATGGATATCCAAATGACTGGAGGAACAAGAAAAACAACTACAACCCAAGGGGAACACCAAATCAACCATTTTATAGTGGTCAAGGCAGAACTGGTGGATATGGGCAATCAGCTACTGGTCACAACAACAATCATTTATCATCTCAAAGTTTCCTTGGACCTAAGGTAGAGAATTCATGCTTGAATGATCAATCCAGCAGCCAGGGTAATAAAGATATCAACAATGTTGTTGTAGCAAAGGCACAAGGTTTCTCAGAAGAAGAATACAAACAAATCATGGCATTGATTAACAACAAGACACATGACTCAGAACAAACTAACATGACAGGTACTGTTACTTGTTTTTCTAGACATAGTGTTCCACATGAATGGATAGTAGACTCTGGAGCCACACATCATGTTGCAGCACACAAAGAAGTTTTTTCAAACTGTCACAAAATGGATAACACCATATGTGATAAAGTAAATTTACCTACTGGAGCTAAAGTTGACATATCACATGTAGGGGAAGCACATGTACTTAAGGATGAGGTTGTAGGAGATGTGTTATATGTCCCAGATTTTAAGCTGAACTTGCTGTCAGTGTCTAAAATGACTAAGCAGCTACCTTGTTTTGTTACTTTCTACCCTAACTTCTGTGTGTTTCAGGACCTTCACAGTGGCAAGGTGAAGGGGATTGGTAAGGAAAGAGGAGGACTATACATCCTTAAGAATGTATGTGCAGTAACTGGAACTTCTAATAATGTAGCCTATCAGAAGCAAGTTGCAGGAACAGAGGTGTATGACTGCAGGTTGTGGCATATGAGGCTGGGACATCCCTCTTCTCAAGCATTAAGAACTCTTAATATAATGACATAATAGTGATGTAGATACTATAAATAACTGTCATGCGTGTCCACTGGCTAAACAAACTAGATTAATCTTCCCTGTTTGCACTTCTAGAGCTACAAAATGTTTTGATGTTGTACATATGGATCTCTGGGGACCTTATAAGACACCTACTTTTGATAAGAAATACTACTTCTTAACTGTTGTTAATGATCATAGCAGATACACATAGTTGCATTTGTTACAGCTGAAGTCTGAATGTATTGTTGCCATAAAAAATTTCTTTACTATGATTCACAATCAGTTTGGTGTTCAAGTGAAGATACTCAGATCAGACAATAGGACAGAGTTCAGTAATTCTAAGTGTAAAGAATTGTTTCAGTCCCTAGGAGTGATACACCAAAGTAGCTGTCCCTACACACCACAACAAAATGGTGTGGTTGAAAGAAGGCATAGACAGATACTTAATATTGCAAGAGCTATTAGGTTCCAATCACAAATGCCTATCAGGTTTTGGGGTTTGAATGTCAAGGCTGCTGTCTACCTTATTAACAGGTTACCATCTGCATCTATTGGAGGGAAAAGTCCCTATGAGATGCTATTCTGCAAAGTTCCACCCTTGACATACCTGAGAGTAATTGGATGTAGGTGTTATGCTTTAGTACTACCAAAGGGTGATAAGTTCTCTGAAAGAGCTAAAGTTGCTGTATTGATGGGCCATTCCACTACTCAGAAGGGTTATATACTTTTGGATTGGTGCACTAACAAGTTGTTTGTCACAAGAGATGTAGTGTTCAAAGAAGACTCATTCCCTTTTGCAGATAAGGCAAGTTCAGAATCACCTGCAGGTTTTATTCAACCAAGTTCACTGATACATGCTGATAAAGATGAAGAAATAGATGTTTACACAGATCATGATAACCACTCATATGGATCACACAATGAAGATATGTCAATACATGAAAATGACAACATCCAAGATGAGATTACTCATAATGAAACAAGTACAGATGAGCCACCATTAACATCTACAGAAGTTGCTCCAAGGAGATCATCTAGAGCCATCAAACAACCTGCTTGGTTGATGGACTATACCTTACCAGGAGCAAGAAAGGGGACAAAGTATCCTCTGGCAAATTATCTATCTTTTGCTAAGACTAGTACCAAATATCAGAGGTTTGTGTGCAGTTTTTCATCAGAAATTGAACCTCAATCCTACAGTTAAACCAGCAAAGATGAGAGGTGGATTGAAACTATGAAGCAGGAAGTCAAGGCCCTGGAAGACACAACCACACTTGGGAGGTGGTTGACATGCCTCCAGACAAGAACATTATTGGTTCAAAATGGGTGTACAAAGTCAAGTATAGTAGAGAGGTTCAAAGCAAGGTTGGTAGCCAAGGGATATAGCTAAACAGAAGGATTAGATTATCATGACACCTTCTCTCCAGTAGCCAAAATGGTCATAGTAAGGAGTGCCATTGCTTTGACAGTATCAAAAGGATGGTACATGTACCAGATGGATGTTTACAATGCCTTCCTGCAAGGTGACTTAGAGGAAGAGGCGTACATGGAAATGCCAGATGGATTCAAAGAAGGAAGGCAACACAAAGTTTGCAGACTGATTAAGTCATTATATGGACTTAAACAAGCATCCAGAAAGTGGAATATAAAGCTTACTTCAGCACTACTCAATGCAGGATTTACTCAGAGTAGCTACGATTATTCACCTTTTACTTTGAAAAGGTCAGAAGGAATGGTGGTGATCCTGGTTTATGTAGATGATCTTTTGATAACAGGTGACAATGCAAAGATGATAAATGCAGAAAAAGGTATTTTACATCAGCAGTTCAAGCTCAAAGACTTAGGTGAGCTTAAGTACTTCTTAGGCATTGAAGTGCTAAGATCTCCAAGTGGAGTGATCTTAAACCAGAGAAAATATATTCTGGAACTCATATCTGATACAGGGCTTGCTGGTGCTAAACCAGCTTCCACTCCATTGGAGACTAACATCAAGCTAACATCTGTTGAAGTAGATGAAACAACATATGTTAAAGGAGATGTTGTGTTGAGAGATGTGACACTATATCAAAGGCTAGTTGGAAAATTGATGTATGCAACCATAACAAGGCTTGATATCAGCTATGCAGTATAGACACTAAGCCAATTCATGCAACAGCCAAAAAGATCTCATCTAGAAGCTGCAAATAGAGTGGTAAGGTATCTGAAAGGAACTGTAGGACAAGGGATTTGGCTCGAGGCACATCCTTCTACAGAGTTGATTTGTTGGTATGACTCAGATTGGGCTGCATGTCCAAACACTAGGAGGTCTGTTACAGGCTATGTGGTGCAATTTGGTGGTTCATTGATATCCTGGAAATTTAAGAAACAACACACTATTTCCAGGAGCTCAGCTGAGGCAGAATATAGGAGCATGGCCTCAGCTTTGGCAGAAGTAACATGGTTGGCAGGGTTGTTTGCAGAACTAAGGGTACCAATCACCAAGCCTATTACCATTTTCTCTGATAGCAAGTCAGCTATTCAACTGCCTGCAAATCTCATTTTTCATGAAAGGACCAAACATATTGAGGTAGACTGTCCTTTATCAGAGACAAGATCAAGGAAGGGTTGGTTCAACCCATGTATGTGCAGACTGGCCAACAGGTTGCAGTCATTCTCACCAAGAGCTTGAGTCATGATCAACACTCACACCTCCTAAGAAAGCTTGGTGTGCTCAACATTTTGCACCCTGCAGCTTGAGGGGGAGTGTTGAAACTTATTGTGGAAATTATCACATTTGTACAGCCATAGCAGTTAGTTGGGTAGCATAGTAGTTACTGTTCCATTGGTTTTATTTTGATGTTGTTAGCTGCTGATCATAGAGTAAGTTGAGTTAGTTAGGGAGTTGTTAGTGAGCTGTTAGAAAGCTTCTAGATGCTCATGTGATGAGCATGTGAGCCTATAAATAGATGCAATCAGCCCACATTGTAACTAACTCTTAATACACAAATTTTATCTTAGCTCAACATTTCTCTCTTCTCCCTCTTCTCCCTTCTTTCACTCGAGCTTGGTAACTGCTGCAATGGCAGCTATGTGTGAATTTGAATGTAGTTAGGAGCTGTTTCAACACATTGGTGGTTAATGAGATGGGTGGTCTCTTTATAAGGCTTGGGCAATCCTCCTCCTCATGAGCTAGCTTTTGGGGTGTGAGTTAGGCCCAAGACCAATTTTAACATGGTATCAGAGCAGGGCCCATTCTCACCCAATGTTGGGCCCCCGATTTAGATTCGGGGAGATTGTCCACGCCCAGTTAACTAGGCCTAAGCGTGAGGTGGGGTGTTAAAGATTGAGAAGAAAGTCCCACATTGGTGGTTAATGAGATGAGTGGTCTCTTTATAAGGCTTGGGCAATCCTCCTCCTCATGAGCTAGCTTTTGGGGTGTGAGTTAGGCCCAAGACCAATTTTAACAATTAGAAGTAGTGTTATTCAAAAGACATGATTATCAGGTAAAATCAGACTTCTTTATCATCCATCTTACTAGCAGCAGATAAGACATTGATCACAGTTAACCACACAATATTCAAGAAACTATAGAACATCATTATCGGACTCACGAGAGTCATCAATGGAGGTAATGAAAACTTGGTCCTCTCATGGTCCCACTTGGATTTCAGGACATCATAAATGACTTCTGTTAGTGGTGTTGCCATACCTGCATTCTGCAAATCCAAAATAGTCAACAAGTCAGAGCTATTTGGGAGATCCAATAAAATTAAGATGTCAAAATCTGCAGAATCTCTTAACTCCTTGCAATATTATCTTTTCACTACTAAAGCTCTTTCCTTATATTAGTTTTTCCTATATGGTAACCTACATTTAGCATATGTGATATAATCATTCTTATCTCAGAAGATAAGTATGCATTGTTCCCATTCTACCAACAGAAAGAAAACCTAGCTTCAGACCTTTGCGAAGCCCAACTGAGACATTGTTCTTGCCACAGAATGAAATAAAAAAGGTCGTGTCTCACCTGAAATGACAAGCATCACTGCTGGAACTGCTGACAAAAATATTGATCTACATGGATGACTTTAGTCAAAGTGGTTTGCCAAATAGAAAGCAAAAGCTCACTTACCATACAACTTCCACGCACCCAACATTAGCTTTAGACTGGACAATAATATGATTAACCTACTAGGCACTTTGTAAGACCAAAGTTGGAATTCCAATAACAGGTTTGACTAGAGGTGGTTCTAGCATGACTGCTTTGTCTAATAACCTAACTAGAGAGTAGATCGTTTGAATTTCTAGAAACTAGGCTTCATGTATACAAATGACCAACATTTTGAAGCGCAGAACTATCTTAGTTGTAGCTTCCCTTTTTACCCTTTTTATTCTCGAATTCATGAAAATAACCATAGATAGTTATAGGGCACAAATAGAGACTCAAGCAGCCAAGCTAAAGTTTAGCCTTAGAACCAATGTCAATAATTTAAAGCAAGTTTTATCAGGCTGCTGAGCAACAGGCCCAGCGGAACCAAGCGGTTATTCTGAACTTAGTTCCACCATAGCTTTACTTTGCCATGAAGGTGGTACCACTTTCTCCAGGCTTCATGCCTAGCCCAACATAAATTTCCACCTTACTGTCTTTATTTGCATCACAGAACAGCATCATTCTATCGAGTTAACAATAAAAAGGAGAATAGCACCTTGTGGTGCTACAAACAGCATCTTAATGATGTGATTTATGTATATTTTCTAGACGCTGTCTCGATTTGGGAAGAGTATCAACTTTAATTATCATTTTTCAGGCCAAAAGCTATTTAAGTTCAGATGTGGACTTTCCATGAGAGAAGAAGTCTTTGGGAGATTAAAATAGAAAGAATAGTAACCTAGGCCCATTGTTTTCATTTTTCCTGTTTCTCACTTACACTCAAAGCTAAATGAGAAAATGCCATCTCTTCTTTTTTTTTTTTTCCTTTCGAGAATTGTAACATCATTTCTTCTATCATTAAACTACGACTCGGAATTGATTAAATAAATTGGACAGACGAGAAAGACCTGAGCAGAAGAAAGCACTTCAGGTGAAAACCGCACATAACGTTGGCTGCCATAAACTGCAGAACTAACATCAAATCCACTGCCAACTTTACCCTGTGCAATGCAGTGGGCAGTTTGAGCTATCACGTGAACAATATCAAGATCACTAACATCTTTCCTTCCGTGGGATTGATCCATAGAAAAAGAAGAGAGATTAACAACACCAAGATAATGAAGCAAAGCAGCAACAACGGCTGTTGTCATAGCTGCTGATGACCCCAATCCAGTTTTTGCAACTTCAGGCTTCTGATTTTCTACAATGGAGTTTTCTGCATTAAAGGTGATTGATGTAAAAGGTGCAAGGGATGCCAATGACTCAGGTGTAAGAGGGAGTCCACGTGCTTCAATCTACAAGACGTATTTCATAGATTAATGTCAAAAAACTTACAAAAAAAATAAAATAAGGTAATAAAAGCCTTTGGCCATGTATTTTGTTACGTATATATTGTCCAACTGAGACTTCCGCAAAGAAATTTGAATTGAGTCGGTCATCAAATTATGAAAAAGGATGCATCCAAGTTGACCATCCCAGCCACACATAAAATCCCTACAAGAAGACACTACTATTTCTTGTCCTATGCTCATGCATTAAGTAGAATTGATGAAGGAAATAAGTGGTATCAACCAAATTAAGTGTTCTAGTTTGACTCTGGTATGAAATGCATGTGACTTTAAATACCAAGATTTACTTATTCAATCTGGTCTTATGTAACAAAAAACCATTGTTTTGACAAAGGTAACTGAAACATTACTGCATAGCACTTCTGATTAGTTTTGACTCGTCCGTTATTTTTAAACATAAGATTTTTGGTCAAACATTATTCGCCTTTGTCAATTCAAGATAAAATTCAGCTTAGATTACTTAATCCAGACAGAGTATCGAGGTAGCAACTTTTTCTTTAAAACCATCCAAGCAATTCAGCAAAGCTTAGACTGCACAGTGCACAACTAATATGGCAATAAGTCAATGTTTCAATACTCCCTTCATCCAAGATATTTGACATTCTATTTTGGGACATCCGGAAAATGTTTGGCATGCTTTTACACATAATAGTGTGCTATGCGACAATTACAACTCTCAATCATTCAAATTTTAATTTCAAGAAATATTTGATTTTTCCTTATCATCAAGTCAAATTTCTAACTACTTTAAGAAGAAATGGATATCTAAAGATGGTCCCATCAAATGGATCAAAGGGTATAACAAAAAAATTGCCGGACATGTTATTAGGATTTAATGTCTGCCACAAATTACAGAATCGAATGTCAGCGCTTCGGATTTTACATTTAGGCCATGGTAAAATTACAACCCAAACTCAGAATAAATAAGCATATATCTCTGAATTACATGACAAATTGGAAATATTCAAATATAAGTAAGATGCAAAGGAGGACCACCTGATTCCGATACGAATAGAACTCATTGCATCCCAAGATTGTTATATCAAGACCTGCATGACTATTAATGTTGAGAGATTTCTTTTTATCTTTTTAAATGAGGCATTTAACTTCAATTTCAACAAACGATTTTATCATCAGGAAAGAAAGGCAAAATTAAAGAGGCAGGCATTACCTTTCAGAAGTAGTTTATGTAACATATCCTTCTTATCTTTGTCAAATGTTGCATGGGCAGCTGCTATGGCATATTCCACTGCATGTTCTACGAAGGGGTTTCTTGATTCACTGAGATTAAACGAACATAGTAGTTATTACATTTCTGGACACTTATATCTTCTAATAAAGAAACAGACTGAATTATACAAGTATCTAAGTGATTATTCCTTACATAACAAATATCGTTCGATTCAAAAGGAAACACTACGAAATAATAACAGATCCTCTAATTGGAAAGGTATAAGCTTTGAGATTTACAGTACTTGCCTTGAAGAGACAGTCTGAAGTTTTAAATTCTTAAGAGACAGTTTGTACATAGTTTCTCTCGCCATCTGAGGAGAAGTCAATTTAACATCTGCCCATCCCTAAAAAGGTATAAGAGGATGGGTAATTTATAATTTACTTACAAAGGGAAAAGGAGGAAAACTAATACAAAAGTGCTTCTTGAGAAGAGAAAAAGTAAATTATCGAACTGACTCCTGATCAAATGATTACCCAGTTTAGTGTGGAAGATATCACTCACCCATGTCCAACTTTCGGGTTTAACTTCCTCGTGAAGTGGCTTCACAATACCATAAAAACGAGCGTTTGTACTCAGTACAATACCAGCATTTGGCCTCTCCAAAACAAGATAACCTCCAGTCATCAGAACCTTTCCAGGAGCAGAGGCTACACTATTTAACCATAAATAGCAATTGCAATTAGACACATCTTATGCAAAAGCTTATATACGAATGGACACATTCGAAGATCAAGTAAACACACTTACACAGCCATTTCTTTTTAATTCTTTCTTGGATGAACCGAGCAACTGTTTCTTGACAGAGATTAGCTGCAATCCAGAATTACAAAAAAGACCTACTCATTGTCTGGAAAAAGATAAAGAGAAAACGAAGCAGGAGAAAAAAAGAAAAGATTGCATCCTTAATATTTGACTGTGAAGAAGTAAATAGAAAAAGAAATACTAATGTATGATACTAAGCATTCATTTGACAGGTCAATCCGAAACAAAGTGGGCATAGACTATATGAATCATTTGAAACAATTTCACTCTATGCAGGCCCAATTAATGCTGAGATACTAAACAGCAAAAGTATCAATCAAAGGAAACAGAGATCCTTGATTTGATTTCACTAAAACGAAAGCAAATAATGCCAGTTCAAAACAACAACAACAACATGTACCCTGTGAAATCCCACAACTAGGGTCTAGGAAAGGTAGAGTGTACGCAGACCTTACCCCTACCTCGTGGAGGTAGAGAGGCTGTTTTCGGAGGACCCTAGGCTCCAGTACAACATATCAAAGTAGGTATGAAAAAGGGAAAATGACAGTGAAGAAAACAAAGCAATTAATAATGGAACAGCAACAACCACAGAATAGTGCGATAACCTAGACACAATAAACAACATATGATGACAGAGATAAAAAGCAAGAAACTATAAGAATAAGGCTAAACCCCTCGAAAAGCAAGATAACACTCCATACCTACTAACCTTCTACTCTAATACAAGACCTCCACACCCTCTTATCATTTAACTTGTACTTTCACTAAAATCATGACAGAAGCAATACAAGAAACTGGCACCCAAAGGTGTGGCCTAGTGGTTCAATAAAGTGCGTTGAACACTGTGAGGACTCAGGTTCAATTCCCAACAGAAACAAACACTAGGTAATTTCTTCCTATCTGTTCTAGCCTTCGTGGACAAAGTTACCTGGTGGTACCTGGTAGGTGGCATGTACCCCGTGGAATTAGTCGAGGTGCGCGCAACCTGGACCGGACACCACGGATCAAAAAATAAAAAAGAAGCTGACTTTCCTGAAAATGATCTGCTGATCAGATGGGCAGGCACATTGCTTAAGTTTCGAACCCAATATACACTTGAAACTTACATTTATATTAACTAAACATGTAGTGGAAAGCATATACACACACATACACACACACACCTACTTACTTAATGTGAAATGAAATTAGAGGAGAAAATATCAAATCTTTCACAATTTACAATGTCAAAAAAAAAAAAATGAATTCAGTAGCTCCCAGTTCTGTATTAATCCATACAGCTAAACCGGATTAAATTCAAATTGACAAGAGACCACTGATTATTGATCATCTAAAATACAAACTCAGTGAAGAAAAACTACAAGGTGATGTGCCACCTAACCAAGGAATGGAAGAATAACTGAAATCAGAAAGAGGAAATAGCAAATATTTCACAAATTTACAATTATCAATCAGCAAATTGGATGGATTTGAGATTGAAAGGAGTATCAGCAATAGAGAGAGAAGCGAGAGAAAGAAGAAGATACATTTGGAATTGCAAGTGTGCAGGAGGAAGCTCAAGAATTTGAAGAGAGAAATAAGTATGGCGGGGCGGCAACAACGATGTCAACCACCAGCACTCCACTTTTGACATTCCTTTTATAAATGTTCAAAGTAGCTTCACTCCCTTTTTTGCACTACATGTTAAAATAATGCCTACTCAACTGTTGTTATTACAATTACTACTCCCTCCGTTATTTGTTTCAATTTAATTGTTAAATCAAAGAATTTTTTATTATTATTTTTTTTTAATACTATCCTCGATATTAAATGACTAAATAAAATATATTTATTTAAATTTATATTTTTAAATCATAATTAATAAGATTAATTTGATAAATAAGCACCTAATTAATATTTTCTTAATGGGTGTACCAACTAATTCAAAACGGAGGGAGTATGATTGATGGTTATGCTCGCCACAGAGGAAAACAAAATATTCTTCAATCCTTTTTAACGATCGATTGTTTTGAAAAAACATATCTCTTGAAATTTTTACTTTAAAAAATGTCTTTTATAAACGAAATAGAGTAAACAAGTTACATAAATAACATTTTAAGATATCGTTTCCTCCCCACCTCTAAATTTCATCTCACCCATATTTTCTTACGTTGGTATAAATTTTTTTTTGAAACAATATTTTGTAGGATAGATAAATGATATTAAATAATGTTTTATTTATTTAATATATAAGAGGATGCAAATGTTGAGAATGAAACTTACATTTATTATTGTACATGATAGATCACACCATTATAACTAAACTATTCGTTTTGGTAATTCATTTGCTATGTATCACCCTTTTTTTCTCCTTTTTAATGTCAGCATAAATTTTAGAGTACTTTAAAACAAGGAACTAGCGTGTCGTTAGTGGATTTGTATTGATAAGTATTGACAACGAGAATAGTAGTAGTATTTTATAAATGAACTGCCAGGCCTGAAATCAAACTTGAGAGGCTAGGAGCCTAGGACGTACATTTCTCCAAAACAACCCTCCCACCAACAAAAATAAATATTAAACAAGTTTGGAGTTTATGTTTAACATAAATGAGAAATTCTATTATGGTCAGCATATGTTTTTTTAAATAGAAATGAGAAAAAACAATCGAAATCTACTTTGTTAACCCACTTAAAAGTCCATTGTATGCACGAGTTTGATTCTTATTTTCTGCGCAGTACTCCAACTTAAATAGTTGGTCATTTCAGGTGGGCTTATGTCCACGGAGGGTGATCTAGAGATCAAGGTCCCGGTTCGATCAAAGTAACCTTAGTTCAACTATGCCTTTAGGACACGTTTGGTAGGATGTATTATTTAAAATAGTCCACGTATTAAAATTTAATCCAACCTAATACATCGTTTGGTTGTACAACTTAATTTAATCCCTTCTTATCCATGGATAACTAATACACCATATGGTGTATTATCTTATACCTAGGAAACCATGGAATTACTTATCCATGGCATAATAATACATGGACAAGAGAATTAAATGACTTAACTACCCCTCAATTCTTTTTATTAAATTTTTTCTTTTAGTTCCATTTTAAATCTAATCACTAAAAAATTGATTGTTATGTTACATTAATTTGCAACCTCTTTTTTCTTTGCGTATGTCGATCAAGTGTTTAAATATCATTTTCTTCCTTATATTGGTTGATAGCGTCGAATGAGAACTACATTTATGCTGTTCTATAATTGTTTAATTTACAAATGGATTAATTTATATAGAAAAGATTATTGTCAAACAAATATATAATTTGAAAATCTAAAACTATATTATCAACGATCCATGATGTTCTTATATATGTGCTTTTGCATTTTTAAAAATTATTTCTGTATAATATGACAATTTTTTGTTGTTTTAAATTTTTCTTGATCAAATAGACTCAATTTTTTTTGGAAAAAAATAAATGTTCAACTAAGCAAAGTAAAAATTATTATTCACATTTTAACTTTTCTATAAGATCATGCAAAGGGTGAGTAATTTGACTAGTTAAATAAAGTAGAAAATCCCAAAAAAAATTGAGGGTATAGTTGTAAAAAAGATTTTGTAGAGTTTTAAATCCAAACACAATACATGATATATCTATGTTTTAATATAATACACCAAACACTTGATAAAAAATAATCCATGTATTACTAATCCCTGCATTGTTAATCCCTGTATTGTTAATCCATGGATAACATCTCTTTGTACCAAACGACCGCTGCATTATTTTAACTTGTCATAGGTCTACTGAAAGTATATGACTGAAGACCTTTTGTAACTACAGAAAATGTTATTTAGGCAAGTATCAGAGTTCTCAATATTTGTGCCTGCGAGAATGCTATCTAGATTATCTTTTATGTTTCCATCTCAATACAAGCAAAGCGTGTATTATATTCTTTTTGGTTGCATTCTAGGCAAAGAACTCGGTGAAGTTGGATATCAAGAGGACAAATATCAGATTTACCAGAAACTAAGAGGGACCAAATATTCAGTCTCTCTCTTCGATTTTTCTATGACTCATCAATAAACCCAACTAATTCAGATTCAAGCAAGGCAAGGTTGTAAGCCTATTGAGAGGACACTTCCTGCCAAAAAGTGCACCATTTCCAGCACTCACCGATACCTCCATTTTAGAATGAAGGGGTGTACGTTTCACACTTCCTCCTATAACATGCACTTGACACAAGAACAACAGTTGATATTATAGGTCTGTCCGAAAAGCATGGCTAAGTCAATTTGGAGCAATATATGATACGAAATAATACTTTGCTTAATACAACAACAACAAACCCAGTATATTCCCACATAGTGGGGTCTGAAGAGGGTAGAATGTACACAGTCCATACCACTACATTCGAAGAAGTAGAGAGGCTATTTCCGATAGACCCCCGACTCAAGAAAAGGACCGAAACCGTGTTCAAATATCGCAAACAGACAACATGATAAAATAACAACGATACAACAACCTCAAATAAGTACATGAACCAACAAAAGGCACCCCCTCCCCCCAACCCTAGCCCTACCAACCAAGCTACACAAAACTCTCCTAACTCCAGCCTATGACTTAACCACACCTCTTAGCCCTCTACCCTAATACTCTTCCTACAAACCTTCCTATCAAGGGTCATGTCCTCAGTGAGCCGTAATTGCTTCATGTCACGTCTAATTACTTCTGTCCAGTATTTCTTCGGTCTACCCCTACCCCGCTTGAAACCATCCAAGGCCAACCTCTCACACCTACGAACTGGAGCATCCGTGCCCCTTCTCATCACATGCCCAAACCATCTTAACTTCCCTTCCCGAATTTTATCCTCCACCGACGCCACTCCCACCTTATCCAGAATAGCCTCATTCCTAACCCTGTCATCCCTCGTGATACCGCACATCCAACGCAACATCCTCATTTCCACCACCTTCAACTTCAGAACGTGAGAGTTTTTAACCGGCCAGCACTCCGCACCATACAACATAGCCGGCCGGACTGCAACTCTGTAGAATTTGCCTTTCAGTTTGGGAGGCACCTTCTTATCACAAAGGATTCCCGAGGCGAACCGCCATTTCAACCAACCTGCCCCAATATGGTGAGAGACATCCTCGTCAATCTCTCCATTCCCCTTTCCCCTGAATCATAGACCCAAGATACTTAAAATTATCTCTCTTGCACACCACCTGAGACTCCAACTTCACTACCACCTCGTCCTCTTGCCTCGTGTCACTAAACTTACACTCCAAGTACTCCGTCTTTGTCCTACTCAACCTAATACTTTGCTTAATCTAACAGGAAAAAGTACATTTTGCCTTCAGAAAAGAATGAGGTCTTTTTGCTCAACTCATTCTATAGTTATATAACTAACAAACAAATGAAACTATGAAAGGGCAGAACCCCTGGCAAAAGAGATTCAGGAAAACATCATAAAACAGTCCAAACGGCAATAACTAATTCCAAGTTGCATCACCCGTAGTAACAGCCACGACTTCCATTACATTAATGACTTGGAACTTATTTGGGAACTGGGAAACGAAACTAATGAGTATCAGCTACCTCATCTTTATTTGGTTTTTAGCTCACATGCCAACATATTACATTGAAGATGACATCCTCATGAGGCTGCTGAGGAAGGAATAATACAAGTAAATAACATACGACACCACTAATCATGGCGTCTGATCAGCAGCACAACATACTAGAAGTCCTCAAACTAGTTTCAAAAATGATGTAACATGTCCCACATTCACAAGGCACTTCGATTAGCCACTGTCCAGATACTGATCTCAGAAGAACACCCATATTCCAGTGCATTTAACTGTTGTGTAGCTGAGCCAAATTACCCTATTAAGGGCAAGCACAATAAATAGAGCCTAGAGGTACTTCACCATGCCACGACCCTCCACACTGAGTTTTGTAGCTTGGAGTTTCTTCTTTTTTGGAGCTTTTAACTGCTGCAGTTTCTTATTCATCTGCGATGAACATAGCAATATTCAAGTGTTAGATGAGAAGCAATTCCTAATATGTAGCAGCAAAGGAAATAACATCATAACAAAATCAAACTCCAGATGGTTAAAATAGTTATACAGAGGATGATACAATCCCAAAAAGAAGAGAGTACAGAGGATGATTAATATCAGGTTATTGTGCACAACAAGATCTATTCGCTGAATGCACGGACTAGCAGAAACTCCAGCCTTACAATTTACATCATTTCCTCCAAATTAAAGGATTTCACAACAGCATCATAGTAAAGAGGAATTTCCAAGATCCAACGTCAAATTGAGCACTTCATTTTTTAAGTAGAAAACTATTACTGGCTTTTCTGACAAGGGTATCAATAGCTCCATAGTATAAAGCACCCCCTTTTGTTCTTATATACCTCCTCTAGTGCGAAGAACCTAAGATGGACAAGAGCAAAACGAAGAAAATAATATAAATACAAATTGACTTGGCAAGAGGTACACACCTTCATCCGGCGTTGGTCTTGAACCATTGCTCTAGCCCTGGCCCT
Source organism: Capsicum pubescens (assembly GCA_030864215.1). Taxonomy (NCBI): domain Eukaryota; kingdom Viridiplantae; phylum Streptophyta; class Magnoliopsida; order Solanales; family Solanaceae; genus Capsicum; species Capsicum pubescens. The sequence goes on from CM061543.1 coordinate 63,042,219, forward strand.
AACTTCTTCAGGATCAATCTTAGACTGGGGACGCACCACAAAATCCATTGACATTGCTTCAGGTCTTGATGTAAGTTGCCTGGTAGATGACTGACCAGATTTTTGGCCTCTGCAGATTTGGCAAGCATATTAAACCTTGAGAAAAGTAAAGACGCAGCAGACAGCACCCAATTCAAAGATATACTTGGATCAAAAGGTGCAAAGTTGGAGCATCTTACTGTGAAAATCCAGCCAAGTCAAGGTCATCGTCTCTGGATTCCATTCCTGATGCTTTATTCATGGGTCTGTGACAAGATAGAAGATATAGTTATGGATGGTAAAGATTCAGACTTCTTATACAACGGATATGAGGACCAACAGAAGAACAGAAAATATTACATACTTTTTCAAGGAAGGCCGCCTGTATTGAGCAGCTCTCTCATCTTCAAAGTTTCTCATGTCTTCAAAATTTGTACTCTTTTTGAATATTGGTCGACTCTGGATCAAACATAATCAAATTTCAGTTTCTACACATTGATAAGCACCTATTCTGTGCAATAACAAACAAGAAGATCATAATTATAGCAATCTTATAGGTGGAAGATCTTCCAGTAAGAAGATACCCTCTTTTAAATATAAATATATAAGGACTATATTCTATTAGAAAGATATGACCTACCCAAAAAGAAAAAAATCCTATAAACCATTTTATTTCGAAATACCAAATACATAGCTTCACAGCATGAGTTGCAATCTCCAACCACACCAGAAAAGCTATATAGCTGAATGACAATAAGCTATAGCTGGAAAGATATTGCCTAACATATTCTCCAGATACAGTAATGAACTTGAAAACCAACTCAGCTATTAGCAGCCAAAGATTGTTCACACACCAGTAAATGGAGAAAGCCAGCACCCCAACAGAGAATCCCTCCTTTTATATTTCCTTTCACAAAGGGAATGAAGAAAATAATAAATAGTTAAATCCAACTTACCCATTTGTCAACCAAATCCTTAGCAAGTTTCCTGTTAGATGTAGTCTCCTCATCGGACTTCGAGAGAAACATAATAACCTGCATCCAACAAGCAAGTGAACAATAAGTCTCCCCCTTATGCATCCATCTTGAAAGCTATTACGTTACCACTTCTACGTGAAAGGTACCTTTCCGAGACCACTCTTTTTCAAATGCTCTCTTCTATCAGCCTGCTCAAGATCAATTGGATACTACAGGACACAAAACATAGAAGTGTCAAGTCAGACGACATTACTGCAAACAGATAAATAAATAACACGAATCTAGAAACCATGGTTCATACATCAGAAAGGATCTTCAGGATCGCAGCACGAATGTTTATATTGGGCAGGCTACCATCTGGAAGGGGTTCAAGCCAAGTCTTCAAAAGAGTCAACACTCCATGATCTAAAAATTCTTGCTGAAGTTGCTTCCTGCAAATTAAGAAATTGGAAGTGTGAGTGTACAGATTAGTTTTCAAAATACAAATTCAGTTACTGCCATGAAAAATAAATGACAAGTTCACTCACTTAGACAGGACATCTATGAGAAGAGGGAGTTTTTTTAGTTTATTTATAGCAGGTTTGGAATGTCTATTCAGTTCCGCATCCTCTTCTGCAACAACTTCCAGCTCAGCCATAACATTCTCTACTAGCAATGCGATTTCTGCTGCACTCTTTTCAGCTTTCTTTTTCTTCTTGCCTCCCTTGAAGAGCTGCTTGATTTCGTCATCCTCTTCCCCTTCTTCAGCCTGAAAAGATTCAAATAAGAACAAATGTATCAACCAAATCATCAATTGGTTTCACAGGCACCGAAGCACTCAAGATAAAAGCAAGAAAGCTCCGAAAACAGCACCCTTCCTTAGATTTTTACTAAACCGCGTGCATAAAGCAACTGCAATATTGGGAAGTGATGATTTAAAAAAATATAGCAAGAACTACAAGGATCCCAATTTCTACCTGTGGAGCACTGCTAGGAGAATGTGGTTCATTGTCGCTTCCATACCTGTCAGCTGGATCCACGCCACTATCATCAATGAAGTTATCATCATCCAGCGTTTTTGGACCTTCTTGGTCATCCTACACATTTGAAAACGAACACATAACTAACATTTCATTAAAACCAAACTACCTTCAATTCGGATATCCATTCAACTCTATTATAGCTTCTAGAGACTAAACTATCATTATTATTAACTCTTGCTTTTCCCGAAAGGAACTTCAACAACTCATATTTAAGTCAGGATTGCCCAAAAGGAAAAGAAAGAGTTTAAGAGTTACAAAAACTATTGGAAACATAATAACAACAGAGATATGGGCCACCAACCTCAGAGTCGCCACCAGCTATGGTATCCCACATCTCCTTCATCTCCTGATCACCCTCCTGGTCCTTTAACCTGCTTCCTCCAGAGTAACCCCCATTTTTTCTCAACTTTAACTTTTTCTCTCCTTTCTCTCTCCTCTTTTTCTCCTTCCTCTTCTCTTCACTAAACTCCATACCATACCTCTTCCTCTTCCCACCACCGGCAGAGGATGATGAAGGACCACCGCCGTCCGACTCATCACGCACAATGCTGACCATGTCATCATCAGCAGCACCGCCATAAGAATCCTCATCTCCTATACCAATATCAGGTGTGTTCTCTCTAGCCGAAGATTTCTTAACCAACCTCTTCCTGGGCTTAGACTTATTAGGATCATCATATACCGGGGTTGGTGACCGTTCTCGCTGTCTCTGATCCCACGCATCGTCATCGTCCAGATTGTCACCAAGGAAGTGTTCTTGTTGCTCATTATCTGATCGGACATCCTCATCAAAGTCCACCAATGCCTCTCCTTCCTCATCTACGTACCTGGAAGATGAAAACATTCCCAATCAATACACCATCTGTAACCCAAATTCAGATCATCACACAAAAGGGATCTCGACAAAAGATAACAAAAAATCCAGATAAAATCATCATTAGAAACCACAATTTTAGCTGTTGTTCAAAATAGATCATAAGAAAGCAACACACGCACAAAAGATCGCAACGAATTCATTATTAGAATTCCCAATTCAACTCATCACAAACAAAAAGGGTCATCCAAAATTGATTCAGACCCACCGGAGGAAAAAAAACACAAAAAGCCACAAACTTTCTGATCAATTCATGATCAGAACCCTAAATTCAACGCATCATCAGTATGGACCATCCAAAACCAAATGACCCACACAAAAAAAAAAAAACACAAAAAGCCAATCAAATCTGGATCAATTCATCAACCATAAAAGCTAATTCAACTAAATCACCAAAACGGATCATCCAAAAATCGAATAACCCACAAAAAAAAACACAAAAATCCACACAAATCTGGATCAATTCACAACCCTGAAAAAGCTAACTCAACAAAACACCGAAATGGGTCATCCAAAAACAACCCAAATCGATCGAAAATCACAAAAATCCCGATGAAATCCATAATCAGAAACTCCAATTCACCAAAAGGGTCATCCAAAAACGACCCAAATCGACCAAAAAGGGCAAAATACAAAAAATAAATCAAAATCGAAACGAAAAAGGGTCATCCAAAATTCAACAAAAAGGGCAAAAACACAACCAATAAATCAAAAAAGAAACAATCGAAACCTAACCCTTTTTCCCCGCAAAAAGAAAAAGAGAAGAAGAAACTCACGGATCGTTGTTGTAACTCATCTTGAACGCTACTACTTCCTTCTACACAAACGGTGAACAAGAGAGAAAAAAATACTAAAAGAGAGATGATTTTGTTGAAGCGGCGGTAGCTCAATGAATTCGACTTTTTGCTTGCGAAGACAATTTTTATTTTTATAGCATAGGAAAGGTTGTTTAAGTATGTAAATATATAGCGACGGAGGTCGTTGGTTTTCCTATGTAAAATTGGACTTGCTATCTTTTAATCTACTACTTGTGCTGTCCGGCCAATTCAGCCCTCTACTGCTAACCTTATTTATTGAGGCCGTATCTGTTTTTTCCTCTTTTCTGTACAAGGGCCTAGGGTGTTCATCCGTCGGTTCGATTCGATTCGATTCGATTCGATTTTATGTGTTATTGATTCAGTTTATTGATTTTTATTTTTTACATATGTAAAATTAATAACCAACCAATAAGATATTTTCTTATCGGTTCTGGTTTATCTGTTTTTGGTTCTTAACGGCTCGATTTTCGATTTAACCGATAAAAAAATACTTATAAAATAGAAATAGTAACAACTAACATAAAAAAGTGAAATCTTAGTTACTGTCAAATTCCTGCGCAATGTATTTTAGTTTACAAAAATCTTCAAACTTGAACTGAATGTTAGTTAGAAAAAAAATTAAATCCTAATTGTTGGAAGCTATAAATGCTTCAACCTTTTCAATACGATAACAACCGAGCTTTATATTGTGTCTTTATTGCCCTAAATAGGTTAATACTTTGTGAATCACTGAATTGTGAATAAGTAGTGCATATAATATCTATATATCTATATCTATATCTATATCTATATCTATATCTATATCTATATCTATATCTATATCTATATCTAGAGAGATAGATAGATAGATAGAGAGAGATTTATATATATTACACAAATAGGGATAAAACAATAACTTAGTGTATCCTTATTGGGTTATCGGTTTAACCGATAACCCAATAATCTAAAATCGAAACCGAACCGTTTACCCAGTAATTTTTTTTATAAAACCAATAAAAAACCGTTAACCCAATACCAATAATCCAATAACATTTTTATCGGTTTGGTTTATCGGTTTGGCTCGGTTTTTGTACACCCCTAGCCTAAACACGTATACTTATTGCTTGGCTTGTTTTGTGTTTGCACTATCCAAGGTAATTGCACTATGAAATTTATGTTTTTTAAAAAAATATTTTGAAAGAGTTGGTTTGATTTTCGTGGGGTCCTGCAAGAAAACATTAAGAGAATCGAATCCTCATCAATAAGGTGAAAGTTCAAATAGTCAATCAACTGAGTTATTCGTCAATTTTGTGTATTACTAGTAGCTTGTTGGAATTTCAACACCACATGGCCAGACCACTAATTACAAACTCAACACAGACCCAAAATGCGAAAATAAGCTGATAACTTTTTCTAATGTTTTTAGCTGTAAAAGTATATGAATCGTAAATACATAGTATTTTTTTTTTTCATGTTACTTGCATTCCATAAAGTTGATAGCCAGTAAAAAGTAGGACAACATATAGTCTTTCTTGTATATAGGGATAGATAATCAAATAAAACATAGGAGAAATTTTTCATACATGCTTGTCATTTTCTGCATTATCTCTTATATTTTCTTCATGTTATCAAAATGATAATCAATAATCAACCATCAATTTTTTAAACTTTTCATCAGATCTAGAATGACTGCTGAATCAGTTCTCCATTCTGAATCATCAACAAAAAATGTTGCAACAGTAAAAACCATTGATATCAACCATATTTTCTATCTCCATTCTTCATATTCACCTATTATTGATTTGATCATAAACCCATTTGATGGAAGGGGATACTAGAGATGGAAGAGACTAGTGCTTATAGCACTGTCAGCGAAGAATAAGTTAGGTTTCATCACTGGTACCCATCCTTCACTAACTTTAACATCATCGGATCTATAGCCATGGAGTAAGTGCAATGACATGATAACATCTTGGTTTATTAATTTTCTTTCAAAGGATATAGTAGATAGTGTGATATATTGTAGGATTGCTAAGCATCTATGGGTTAGTTTAGAACACAAATTTGGTAAATCAAACGGTGCAAAACTGTTTCATATGAAAAAAAAAACTCAATAGATTAGTACAAGGAACTAACAATATTGCAGGGTATTTCACAAAATTTAAGAGATTATGGTATATGTTATCTTTTCTTAATTCACATGATAAATTAGTTGTGTTGCATTTGTAAGGGTAAACATAAATTGAAGAAATCTATGGAGGATGAAATGCTTATGCGATTCCTCATGGGACTTAATGATACATATGTTTAAGCTAGGGGTAGCATTTGTATGACGAACTCGTACCTAATAATAACATTGCTTACTCGCTGATTCTATAAGATGAGAATCAAAGGAAAAGGTATATGAGTCCCTTTGTTCCTGTTGATTCTCATATTTAATGATTGGTAGTTTTAATCAAAACAAAAATAAAAAATAATATCAAAGGTTTCCATCACCACCCACAATAACTGAATCTAGAATAGGTATTGTCTACCTAGGATGTACAATTACTAATAGTCAGGAAGAACCCAAGGTACAACCCGAAATTTAAAGAAAAAGAGAAATATAATCCAAATGTTTCTTGTACTTACTATAGAAAGACATGTCATGTAATGAAAAATTTCTTTAAATTGAATAATTTTTCTAAGGATTTTCAATTTACCCGTGCTGAAAATGATAAGAATGGTGGAGGACTGATTAGAAGAAATGCATCTCCAAGTATGAAGGAAAATAATTCTAGAGCTTACATAGATCTGATCAACCAACATGTCAACAAGAAGTAATTCAATCACTTTATTCAGAAGATAAAGCATATGAAACTACAAAAATTATTAGTTAATAATGCAGGAGCTGAAATCAATGCAAATACAATAGTTGTTGCTATTCTAAAGTACTTTAGGACTTGTTTTTCAGTTTTCAGTTCCAACTCCTGGATCATAAATTCAGGAGCTTCTGAACATATGTGTTTAATTTCTAAATTATATATCAAATTGTTTGTTCTTAAGGTTCCAATGAACATCAATCTACCTAATTCTCATTCTACAATTATTACATATTGCAATTATTTTCTGATATGACTATACACAATGCCTTATAGGTTTCAAGTTTAAAGTATAATCTCTTGCCTGTCCATAAATTCAGTAATCAATTCAACTATACAATTTCTTTCAATTCTAATAGTTGTTTGTTGTATGGCTCTTTATTGAAGAGGTCTCAACTTTTTGGTAAATCAAAAGAAGTTCTCTATTTGCTACAGTTCATTCCCAATCAACTTAGTATTATTTAGAATCTCTCTTTGGAGTCTCATACAAGTTCTAGCATTAGTAGTTCAATTTTTTCCCTAATTTAATTTTTGCATCTTATCCAACATGTTCAAATGTTTCTTATGATGTAAGGTTATGGTATGTAAGACTGAGGCATATGCCTTATTCATCAATGAAAAATGTCAGGTTCAATTCTATTCTTTCTCATTTCAACTGTCATTGTGATATTTGTCCAAAGGCTTGGCGGTCTAGATTGTCTTTTCCCATTAGTCAGATTACAACTAAGGTAAACTTTGATCTTATTCATATTGATATATGGTGACCTATAAAGTACATACTTATAACAACTATAGATACTTTCTAACTAAAGTACATTACTATAGTAGGACAATATGGGCATGCTTATTTAAGTGCTAAAAGCAATGCTTTCTCTGTTATTCAAAGTTTCTTGTAAATGGTTGAAAGTCAGTTCAAGTCTAACATAAAGATAATTAGATTTGATAATATTATGAAATTAGGAAAAAGTGAAGCTACATCAAATTTCCTAAATTCACAAAGAATTATTCACCAGATCTCATGTGTTACTACCCTATAACAAAATAGGATAGTTGAAAGGAAGCATAGGCACTTACTTGAAATTACAAGAGCACTGTTATTTCATTCCTAGGTGCTTCTAATCTATTGGGGTGAGTGTATTCTAACCGCTACTTTCTTGATCAATAGATTACCTTCAGGAGTTCTTTAGGGAAGAACACCCTATGTGAAATTCAAGAGGGGGGGGGGGGGGTGAATTAAAATTTTTCTGTGAGTCGACTACTGACTTCTACCTAACTTAAATTCGTCCCAAAAATATTAAAGACTTGCTTTAAAATATAAATCCACTTTTATACATGTGAAATTTTCATGATTTTGATTTTTTGTTATATGGAAAATCGAATAAGCTTTCCATCGATACCAAATTCGCCCAAATCCGACACCCAGGCAGAGAGGTAGAGCCATTTTAGTAAGACAGTATACCACCTGGTACTTTAGCGTGTCGCGGAGCCAGCAAAAATGGCATTCGTCAAAAACCAGTGAGCCTTTGTGATATTGGCGCATCGCGCCAAGGCTCGATTTCAGAATTGTCAATTTCCAGTGCACCAATGTGATTCCACCGCATCGCGGTGCCATTCCAGTTTGGAACCAAGGTGGCAACGCGATATCCACCGCATCGCGCCACCAACCAGTTTCCCAATTATCCAGTTTCCAGTGAGCTGGCGTGATTTCACAGCATCGCGCCAGCATGTAAAATCGAGATTTTTTTTCAGGTTCCGTTATTTAATTTCAGGGGTTGTTTGGTAAATTCCAAAAACTCTAAATCAACCTATACACGACATTAAACCCTAAAAAGACCTATTATCTTATTATTTACCCATATCCCTCAAGAAATAAATCACTCTCTCTCAAAGATAGAAAACCCTAGCCCCAAGTTTCAAAAGCAAATCTCAAGAATCTCTCCAAGAACTTCAAGAAACTCACAATCAAGGTATGTCAAGTGTTGATTCATGGGTCCCTTTCACCCATGAAACTCAAGAATCTCTTTTCAAAATCCAAGGATTTTATATTTATAAATGTTCATGATTTAGTTGAATTGAAATTCATGTTCATGTTATTATTGGGTTTTGATTCATGTTTCAAATTATATGTTCCAATGATTGTTCCTAGTATGTGATGTTTTTCATAATATTCATGAGAAAACCTTTAATTTGCAAGTTGAATTATGTAGCCATGATAATTTGATTTATTGATTATTGCATAAGCAAAGCATGCTCTCCATGTGTTTGATAAAATGCATATGTGAAGAAAATAGTGCCTTCATAGCATGTTATTATGAAATCCCCATTCATGTACAAGTTAGTGCATGTAAAGTATTTGATGAAATGTCTTAGTCAATGAATTATGGATATATGTAGCCATTGTTGTGCTTTCAAGCTTGTGCCATGATTTACTTTTATGCTATCGAGTCCTGGGGGTATTAAATACCTGAAAATTTAGCTGTGTGCCTAGAGCAAGTGTCATGTTTTCACGATACTTCAGTCAAGCCATGATTAGTAGAATTTAGTCAGTCATGTGACTCAGGAAAACTCAGTATCAGTCCAGTCCCATTCAATAATCTTAGTAATCTCAGGAATCTCTGTGATCTCAGTCAGTCATCATGTCTCAGTAGTATTCAGTTCAGATCTTAGTAAACTCAGTCAGCTAGCAGAACTCAGTAGCATTCTGTCAGTTAACAAAATTCAGTAGTATTTCGTCAGTCAACGAAAATCCAGTGAACTCAGTTCAATCTAGTTAATCAGTAAAATCAACAACAGATCAGTCCAGCCTAGTATGAACTAGGAAATCAGTTTTGTGTCTATTCAGTTGGGAGTAGGATTTAGCACCGAGTGAACCCAGGGATGAGGACACACACTGTTATCCAGTAGAGGGTGTGATCCTTAGTAACAATTCCTGTATTCCAGAACTACGTAGCCAGCGTAGGTTGAGATGTACCCCAACTAGTCTAAGGACTATACATCTCATTTGAGGTTTCCTTACAGAAGGGGTTGATGAAAGAGCTCCCTGTTAGAGAGGGTTTACTCACAGCTTGTCTTTACCCGTGGTACGATACTGACACCCTTCCAACTATGGTTACAGGTTGGACCCCACTAGTTCAGATTTGGGGCATGTCGGTTAGATGATTACCTCCCACAGTTTCAGTTTCAGATCCAGTTTCAGAATAAAACTCAATCCAGTTCTAAGGAAATCAGTACTCTCAGACACAGTCACTCAAATTAGTACGGAACTCAGCTAATTCCACCAGAATTCAAGACCATCAGATACAGTCACCCACTTTAGTAAAGAACTCAGATAGTTATACAGATTTTAGGACTGTCAGATACAATCATCCAGCTCCGTATAACACTTAGATCAGTTATTTATAATCAGGACTGTCAAAAATAGTCTTTCAGTTATCAGTTACTAGTAAACTCAGATATCAGTAAATCTATGTTATTAGTATATTCAGTAGTTAGAACTCAATATTCATTCCTGTCACGACCTCAGTTACAGTTACGTATTCATGTATGTATTATCACGTTCATGTTATACAGTCAGTTAGTATTGTTCATGCATATGAACTCTTTGCATTCAGTCTACCTCATCTGCATACTAGTACATTCAACGTACTAATTCATTTGCGCTATGGTATTTTATACCATAGGTTTAGAAGAACGAGCTCTAGAGCATAAGCAGCATTCCAATTCCAGCAGTCAGAGTCAGCAGTGAGTCCTCATCCTTCGAGTACATGATTATTACTTTATTATTTCATTACTTAGTTTATTTCAGTAGTTGGAGTTCATTGGGGGACATGTCCCATCAACTCCTTATTCAGACAGTTAGAGGCTTTCAGACTATAGTATGTTCAGATAGATTATTTTAGTTTTGGGTATTTCTATACCTCGTTCAGATAATATTTTATCAGACATGTTATAGTTTTGAACCTTATGGCCTTATAACTTATATTCCGCATTTATACAGTATATCATACAGTGCTCAGTTACAGATATCGATCATGGATTAGCTCCTGGTCCTTAGGGGTCACGAGCACCGTGTAGCATTTTGGGTACTAGATTTGGGGAATTAGAGAGAGATTGATGACTCGACCAGGAACAACAGAGAGATTCTTGAAGGTGAGAAACTTCTCCTTGTGAGTGATAGTCCAGAACTTATGCATGTCCTCCGGAGAAAGAGACTCCAGAAGAGAGGATCTCCTTTTATTAGAGGACTATAAGAGACTAGAGGCGGTATATATTTTGGACACTGTTGATTGGATAGAGTGAGGGAAGGCTTCTTCAGAGGATTAGAGAGAAGGATAGGGAAAAGTTGGAGGAATTTTGATTAGGAAAAGTTTTGGCGAGATTAGTCATTGATCAAGTTTTTATCATAGTAGGGAAGATGGGGATGGATGAGTATAAAAGGGAAAAAAGGGGAAGAGATAGATTAAAAGAGGAGAAAACAGGGGCAAGTGAGAAAGAGAGCCGGTTAAGAAAATCTAGGGGAGGCGACTGTTCAAAAGGGATAAGAATGGAGAACTGAAGGGGCGTAAAGTGAAAGGGAACTGATGGAGGTGAAAAGACACTGCATGGGGAAGAGAAAAGGCTGGTGGTGTGGGAAACGGTGAATTAATAATGACTTCCTCTTAAAAGAAAACTTTTTGGTGAAAAAGGTAAGAATTGGACTAAGTAAAAAGATTTGTGTCCAAAAATATAACTCATAAAACATTAATTCCAAATCTTTTTCTGGAAAGTCAAGATCTTTCTTCTAGCAATAAAAGAATTTTTTTTAACTTTCTACAAGATCATGAGTAGAATGATGCTTAATGTCAATATGTTTTACCCTGAATGCATAGATAGACTAACAACACAATATTATCATATATTAAAAAAAATAGAATCAAGTAGTTGATGCATGATTCATTGAATTTCAGTGTAGCAACTTTCAAAAGGCTGTGTATACTGCTCCAGTTGTTGGCAAGTCAACTAAAGATTGTTCCTTGATGAGTCATGAATTTGGGGCATCGCTCATGTGACAGAAACTTTCATCAGAATAGAGTTTCTAAAAAAAAATGTTAGAATTATCAAGAATAATATTAAAACATAAAAAGAATTATTTAATGACTTAGGCTTTTATCAAAATTGACCCTTTTTTTAAAAAAAAGTTACTCAATTTCAAAAAACATGGGTTTGGTCATAAGAAATTTCTTCATGATTAAACCCATATGAGGCAGTTTAAAACATTTGAGGGTAGCAACTGATAAAGATAATCCGTATTGATTCTGAACTTGTCAGAGATTTTATTGAGGTCAGTGCCCTCTTGGAGGGAACCTATCTTTATTTTTGTACATCGTTTCAGATGCAAGTGCTAACTCTGAGGAGGGCATAGTCGACTCTGGTGATATTGCCTCCGGCGTAGTCACTGAATCTGACTACTTTTCCATATATATTTTTTAAAATAGAAGAGATCCCTTTCTCTCCTGCTATACTCCTGGAACATTCGTTATCCATCCTTCCCTTTTATAGATTTTGTGGACATGTTCCTGCAAAATAAGATCTTAGTTCTGCTTGGATACCTAAGTGGTCTTGGGTCATTGTGGGTTAGATATGCTTTCTTTGGGCTTCCAAATCCACGGACTTTTAGGCTTATGCCTGCAACTGTAGGATTTGTGTCCTCTCCGTCCACAGATAAAATAAATGGGTCCTTGAGAGGAGAATGAGGTTTTAGCTCATTTAAAGGACCCTAATGAGAAACTCGAATAGTTTTTAAATGAATTTGATCTTATGAAATTATGGATTGGGGAAGTCCTAAGACTGTTTAATCTTATTTTTGCATCATCAATCTCTTCATGAAGCAGGTCGATTTCAATTAGACATACTTCTATTTCTATTTTCCAGTTTCATCGTTCCTCTTTGATTTTTTTATTTAAATCAAGCTTCACAACTCTTCTTCTCTTGAGCTAGTTTATTGTATTTATCTATGACTTTTTAAAGTTCATCGGTTATCATATCCAAGTTGGATTCAAGAGTATTACAGTTATGATAGTCGTGTTATCTTACCTCATTAGGTCCACCTGTTGCCATAAAGCATATATTAGTGGACTCTGTTTCTTCTTTGGTTTCATACTCATTACTCCAAGCTCTAAAATTTTGGTTTTTCCTAGATATTTTGCTTTTCAATTCTGGACAGTTCTGTTTGAAGTGGCCAGGCATTCCACAGTAATAGCAACATTTATCTTTTTTGGTGAAATCATTATTCTTGGTTTCTTGGGATCTTCACTGTCTCTATCTTATGATTTGCCTTACTTCACGATTTATGAGACCCATTCCTTCATTGTTGGCCTTTTCAAGAATGTCCACTTCTTTGGTTGGAGTAGCATTGAAGGCTACTGATTTCTTTTTATTCTTCTTGTGGTACCCGTCAATATATTTTTTTTCATATGCAATAAGGTTACCTCTTAGTTCGTCATATGTCATGTTGTGAAGATCTCCGTCTTCCAAAATGGCAGCCTTGGTTCCCCAAATCTTTGATAGACTTTGTGTAATGGCTCGGGACTACCCCCTAGTCGTCACATGGTGCTTATAATCCCGAGGGACCACAAGCTAACCCATGAGCTGGTACCTGCTGTGAGAACTGAATAATAATATCATAAATGCGGAAGAGTAACTGACATTGCCATAAGGTTTTATTACTGAATCAATACTGGAATATAAATCTATAGAAAACAACTGTCCAGATCTAAGAAAATGCTGATAAACTGACATGTCAACTGTAAATCTGAATAACTAACTCAAATGTCTAAAAAGCCTCTATTACCGACTGATTAAGAGTTGATGGGACTGGCCCCCAACTAACTCTACTAACTACTGAGATAAAGACATAAAGTAATATAATCTATCCCCGGATGATGAGGACTCACCACTGCTACTGTACTACTAATGATCTGAGGGACTAAGTGTGATCCGAAAACTGAACGTCAGTACCTATGATATGATACATCATAGTGCAAAAGAAAAGGTATGCGATCAGTACTTTGAATGTACTGGTATGCTAAATGGGGTAGGCTGACATGCAAGGTTCCATGACTAGGAGTAATAAACTATCTGAATATACATGCAAATCATAGAGTACTGAGTATAGGACAAAAAATCTATGGATACTGGAGATATGTAAAGCATGTAAATACTGTATATGCATGAGAGTCTGTAAATACTGAAAATACATAAAAATCTATTGGCACTAATGATGCATGACCAAACATATAACATGGACTGAGTAAAATTTGTAAACTAAAATACTGAAATAACTGGTATCTGTATGCTTTGGTCAAACAACACTAAAACTGAATAACTGACTAGAGTTGTAGCTGAGACTGAATCTGCGGCTATGGGAGGTATCATCCTACTGACATTCCCCAATCTGATTTGATCGGGGTCTAACCTATAACCCGAGTTGTAAGAGTGTTAATACCATGCCATGGGTATTAACATTGACTGTGTGGATCCACTAAAATGATATAATGTCCAAAGGACTAAGGGTGTCAAGCCTGAACTGACGGGTGACCCCTGCGAGATAGTCAAGCCTAATCTGATGGGTGACTACTTATATCCTATGCTGGCTACGTAGTTCTAGAGTATAGGGTGCTACTAATGACTCTGCCTATCTGATAGGGAAACCGTCATCCCTACACTCACTCCGTGCTAAATCCTACTCCCAACTGAAAGACGCTGAGATATTAGACTGTTCTGAGTTTAATGACTGATATCTGACTATTTTGATAATGCTCATAGTATAATCTGAAGACTATTCTGTAATATACTAAGACTAGACTAAATAAACAGCTATGGTTTTCGGGTATTCAATACCCCCAGGGCTCAAAACAACAATAATGAAAAGACACTAAAGCTTAGGGGACAAAGCATAAAGGCTTTCATGAAAACATTTACTCTTGTAGACATTTTATCAAACACTTGTAGTTCATGATATAAAACAATCATATGAATGTCATGAAACTTATCAAACTAACATAGATTCATCATAAAAGTAGTAAATCACGATTTAATTCAATGACTAATAATATAAAGACATGGAAGATTGAATGATAACAATAATTTCATGGTGACATGGAATAAAATCACTAGTACATGGAGATTCATGGATGAAAACATAATTTAAAATCAATTAACTTGAAAAAATCATAATTTTATAGTTTAAAAAGGGTTACTTGGGCTCCATGGATGAAAGGAATCCATGGATGAACATCTAACATACCTTAATGGATGAATTTGGAAGGATTGATGGTGAGTTCTTGAGATATTTGGCTTGATTCTTGAGAGCTAGGGTTTCTTGTTCTTGAAAAAAGGGATTTTTAATATGAGAGAAAGTGAATAATGATGAGTATTTAGGTCAATTAGGGGTTAAATTTCATGTTTAGGACGAGTTTAGGGCTTAGGAAAAAGACCCAAATACCCTTATACGAATTTAAAAACACAAGTTGGAAACTGAAATCTCAATTTTGGCCTTGGCGCGACGTGCCACTATCGCACCAAGCCACTGGAAAAGTGACAACTAAGACCTGGACAAATGCAGTGACACGCCACTATCGTGGTAAGCCTGTGGATGCCAATTTGGCCACCTCCGCGATGCGCCATGATCGCGGAGACCCACTGAAAATTGACATAAAGGAAATTGGCCTACTCCGCGATGCGCCATGATCGCAGAGTCACACTGGAAATCGACAATTGTCATTTGGGCTGCCTACGCGACGCATTAAGGGTTAAAGTGACAATGTTCAACTTCTGAAACTTAAAATCGCCATAACTTCTTACCCGACTATCGAATTTTGGTGAATTTTATATCATTGGAAAACTAATTGAATTTCCTACGCAATGACACGATCTAAACTGAAAAATAATGATTGTCTCAAATAATTTTATATTTAGATACTCATGTATTGGGACTTAGATTATGCTAGGGAATTATGGGGTGTTACAATATCTCCCCCTTGGGATCATTCATCCCTGAATGAAACTGGTTAAGCTGAGGAAACTGATGGACTGAGCTTACACACTAAATATGCATGTCTGATGCATGAAATGCATGACTGAACTTATTTATGAATGCACGACTGATATGAACATAATGTGCTGCTGAAACTGAGCGTGATAGAGAAAATCTTAAGAAGATTGGTACCTTATACTGAATCTGGATTCGCGGAGAAAAGATGAGGGTACTTGGTCAGCATGTCTGCTTCTGCTTTCCAAGTGGCTCCCTCAACATACTGATTCCTCCAAAGAACTTTGACTAGTGGAACTTCTTTGTTCCTTAATCTACGAACTTGATGATCAAGAATTTTGATAGGATCTTCCTCATAGGAAAGGCTGTTCTGAATATCTACACTCTCAAAAGGAACAACTACAGCTGGATCACCAATACACTTTTTCAACAACGAGACATGGAACACTGGGTGTACTGAGGATAGATATGAAGGCAACTCAAGCTCGTAAGCTACCTTTCTGGGGCGACTGAGGATTCTGAAGGGACCAACATATCGGGGACTGAGTTTCCCCTTCTTGCCGAATCTCTTCACTGCCTTCATGGGAGAGATTTTCAAGTACACACAATCCCCAACCTCAAACTCAAGATCCTTTCTCTTCACATCTACATATGATTTTTGTCGGCTCTGGGCAACCATAAGCCTTGCTCGGATCAACTGGACCTTCTCTAAGGCATCAAACACCAAGTCAGGCCCTACTGCTGCAGCCTCGCCTACTTCAAACCAACCAATTGGAGATCTACATCTCCTACCATAAAGATCCTCAAATGAAGCCATACGGATACTGGAATGATAGCTGTTATTGTATGCGAACTCAATCAAAGGCAAATGGTCATCCCAACTACCCTTAAAATCAACAATGCATGCTCTCAGCATATCCTCAAGAGTCTGAATGGTCCTTTTTTCTTGACCGTTTGTCTGAGGGTAGAAGGTTGTACTGAGATAAACTTGGGTACCAAGACCCTTTTGGAATGCTTTTCATAAGTGAGAGGTAAACTAGGTACCCCTATCTGAGATGATAGATAAAGTAACACCATGCATCCTAACCAATTCTCTGAGATAGAGTTTGGCATAGTCCTCGGCTGAATAAGAGGTATGGAATGGCAAGAAATAAGCTGATTAGGTCATCCTGTCTACGATAACCCAAATAGAATCATGCTGATGACGGGTACAAGGCAAACCTATCACAAAGTCCATGTTCACTTCCTCCCATTTCCACATGGGAATACTGAACTCCTGCATGGACCCACTAGGCTTCTAGTGCTCAACCTTAACTTAATGATATGTAGAGAACTTAGCTACAAACTCTACAATATCTCTTTTCATCCCACTCCACCAATAGATCTCCAGCAAATCGCGGTACATCTTAGTGGCCCCTGGATGAATAGAGTAACACACACTATGCACTTCTGCAAGAATTCCTTGCCTTAAATCATCTACTCCAGGCACACAAAATCTACCCTAACAGCGCAATACACCATCTCTCCCTTGGGAGAATATCTCCACTTTTTGATGTCTGACTAATTCTTTCAACTTAACTAGACTGGGATCTCTATCCTGCTTTTCTTTCACCTCGAAAACTAGAGATGACCCTGAGCTACTCTGCACCCATACACTACCTTCTGTTGAATCGAGTAAACGGATACCTAGTCGGGCAAGATGATGAACTTCCTGAGCTAACTTCTTCTTACCATCCTCAACATGAGCTATACTACCCATAGACATTCTACTGAGAGCATCAACTACTATATTGTCCTTGCCCAAATAATACAAAATACTCATATCATAATCTTTCAATAACTCTAACCACCTTCTTTGACGCAAATTCAAATCTTTTTGAGAGAACACATACTGAAGGCTCTTGTGATCTGTGAACACATCTAGATGTACCCCATACAAGTAATGCCTCCAAATCTTTAAAGTGAATAGTACTGCTGCTAGCTCAAGATCATGAGTCAGATAATTCTTCTTATGAGGCTTAAGATATCTGGAGGCGTAGTCTATGACCTTACCTCTCTGTATAAGGACACAACCCAAACCTACTTTAGATGCATCACAGTACGCAACAAACCCATCGGAACCATCTGGTAGAGTAAGAACTGGGGCTAAGGTAAGTCGAATATCCAACTCCCAAAAACTCTTCTCACAGAAATTTGACCACTGAAACTTAACTTTCTTCTGAGTCAATCTGGACATGGGGGATGCAATAGAAGAAAACCCTTCTACAAACTGATGGTAATTGCCAGCCAAATCCAAGAAACTCTTGATGTTTGATAGAGAGATGGGTCTGGGCCAGTTTCTCACCGCCTCGGTCTTTTGAGGATCAACCCTAATGCCATCACCAGAAATAATATAGCCAAGGAAAGCTATTGATCTTATCCAGAATTCACACTTACTAAATTCAGCAAACAACTGGTGAGCTTTAAGAGTCTAAAGTACTATTCGGAGGTGGTCTGCATGATCATTTTTTCTACGAGAGTAAACAAAAATGTCATCAATGAAGACTATGGCGAACATGTCCAAGTACTATTTGAACACTCGGTTCATCAGGTCCATGAAGGCTGCTGAGGCATTGGTAAGACCAAAGGACATGACTAGAAATTCGAAGTGACCATACCGAGTTTGGAAAGTTATTTTTGAAATATCATATTCTTTGACTCTAAGTTGATGATAGCCTGATCTAAGGTCTATCTTGGAAAAGTAACTGGCAACCTGAAGTTGGTCAAAAAATTTATCAATTCTAGGAAGTGGGTATTTATTCTTGACTGTGACCTTGTTCAACTGATGGTAGTTAATACCCATTCTGAGAGAACCATCTTTCTTACGTACGAATAGAATAGGTGCGCCCCACGGGGAGACGCTGGGTCTGATGAATCCCTTATCTAGGAGATTATTTAACTGTTCTTTTAACTCTTTGAATTCAGCTGGAGCCATTCTGTATGGCGGAATAGATATGGGCTGAGTATTTGGAAGAAGGTCTATTCTGAAGTCTATT
The DNA here is from genome assembly GCA_030864215.1 of Capsicum pubescens. Lineage (NCBI taxonomy): Eukaryota > Viridiplantae > Streptophyta > Magnoliopsida > Solanales > Solanaceae > Capsicum > Capsicum pubescens. The sequence goes on from CM061543.1 coordinate 63,060,831, forward strand.
TCCCTTTCGGGAGGAACTCTGAGAAGATCTTTAGGAAATACATCTGAGAATTTATTTACTACTGGGACTGACTCAAGAGTAAGAGTTTCTGAGCTAGAGTCTTTGACTCTCACAAGATGGTAGACACACCCCTTGGATATCATCTTTCTGGCTCTAAGGTATGAGATCAACTGACCCCTAAGAGCTGTAGTACTACCCCTCCATTCAAGAACTGGTTCATTTGGGAACTAAAAATGAACTATTATATTTCTACAATCAACTGAGGTATAGCATGAGTGGAGCCAATCTATGCTGAGAATGACGTCAAAATCCGTCATCTCTAACTCTACGAGATCAATGATGTAACTTTCTGAGATATTGTGACTGGATAGTTCCTGTATACCTACCTGGCTACAATGGAAATGCCTACTGGAGTGGACACTGAAAATGGCTCTGCTAGAGTTTCGGGACTAACTCCGAAATTGTCAGTTATATATAGAGTTACAAAAGAAAGAGAAGCTCCAAGGTCTAGTAAAGCATAAACATGTAAGAAAAAGACCTGCAACATACCAGTAACTACGTCAAGAAAATTTTGTTGATCTTAGCGGGACTAAAGAGCCTATAATCTATTCGAACGTTGACCACTGGTAGCACTGAAAGTGGCACCCTGCTGAGTTGGGCGGCCAGATAGAACTGACGACTGATGGGACTGGCCCTGTTGGCGCGCATCCCTATTTTTTTGAGAAACTACCCAACACTCTCGAATCCGATGGAATGACTTGCCATACCTGAAGCACACATCACTACCCGCTCTACACTCACCCTGATGGTGTCTGCCATATTTCTGACATAGAGGATTAGTACGAACACTAATAACACTAACCTAGGAATTATAGCCTGGTGCCCTATCCCTATTGTCAGTTTTGAATCTAGATACTGGGGCATTGGCTGAAGAGGGCGCTGGGGCTGAAGACCTCTGGTGAAATGGAGGACGGTTACCACCCTCTGACTTTGGCTGACTGAAATTAAAAATACCCATCCTAGCTCTCTTATTTTCTTTCTCTCTCTCCTTAATCTTCTACTTCTCTATCTGTTGAGCATGGACCATCAGTCTAGAAAAGTCCATCTTACTAATCAGCTTACAGTCCTACAATCCTTGACCACACTATCAGACACAAACTTACTTATCTTGGACCTACTGTCAGCTACCACATGAGGAGCATATCTAGCTAACTGAGTGAACTTGAGAGAATACTCCCTTACATTCATGTTGCCTTACCTTAAATTAATAGATTCTAACACCTTAGCCTCCATCAACTCTAGTGGAAAGAATCTGTCTAAGAAAGCCATGGCAAACTCTTCCCATTCTATAGGCCCTGCATCAACACCTCTATCAACTTTCTACTGCTTAAACCAAGTATGAGCTACATCCTGTAATTGATATGCAACCATCTCAGCACTCTAACTAGACGTCACCTCCATAGCATTCGTTACCTTCTGAACCATATCTAAGAATTCATGTGGATCCTCTTCAGACTTGGATCCCGTAAATGAAGGAGGATTCATCCGGGTAAAGTCCCGAATTCTAGTTGCAGCAGTATTGGCCATTGGGTTGGCCGGAACAACAGTTGGTCATTTATTTTGTGCTACTACAGAGTTTGATAGAGTAGTGAATGCAATCCTGAATTCTGCGTGAGAGACATGCTCGTCCAGAGGATCTTCCTGGAAGGGCTGAGGGGCTGGCTGAGTTCCTGTTCTTCTTTCGTTCTTCTTGGGAGGCATGTTTTGTAAACGAAAGGAGGAAACTGATTAGATTGAGAGTTTAACTTGAGCTCATTCTCACTCACACGACATGAATACTGAAAGAAGGTAAACTTTTTCTAAACGCCTTGTAGCCTCTCGCCCATAAGTGTGGGGTGCTACACACCATGCATAAGACTCTACTCAATGCGTCTTTCAGATTTCCTAAGAAACTTTAAAACCATAGGCTCTGATACCAAGTTTGTAATGACCCGAGACTACCCCCTAGTCGTCACACGGTGCTTACAGTCCCGAGGGACCACAAGCTAATCCATGAGTTGGTACCTACTGTGAGCACAAAATAATAATATCACAAATACGGAAGAGTAACTGACATTTCCATAAGGTTTTATTACTGAATCAATACTAAAATATAAATCTATTGAAAACAACTGTCCAAATCTAAGAAAATACTGATAAACTGACATGTCAACTGGAAATCTGAATACTAAATAACTAACTCAAACGTCTAAAAAACCTCTATGACCGACTGATTGAGAGTTGATGGGACAGGCCCCCAACTAACTCTACTAACTACTGAGATAAATACATGAAGTAATATAATCTATCCTCGGATAATGAGGACTCACCACTGCTACTGAATTGCTGATGATCTATGGGACAGTGCGATCCGAAAATTGAACGTCAGTACCTATAATATGATACATCATAGAACAAAAGAAAAGGTATGTGATCAGTACTTTAAATATACTGATATGCTAAATGAGGTAGACTGACATGCAAGGTTTCATGACTAGGAGTAATAAAGTATCTAAATATACATGTAAAGTATGGAGTACTGAGTATAGGACAAGAAATCTATGGATACTGGAGATATGTAAAGCATGTAAATACTATATATGCATGAGAGTCTGTAAATACTAAAAATACATAAAAATCTGTAGGCACTAAGGATGCATGACCAAGCATATAACATGGACTGAGTAAAATTTGTAAACTAAAATACTGAAATAACTGGTATCTGTATGCTTTGGTCAAGCAATACTAAAACTGAATAACTGACTAGAGTTGTAGCTGAGATTGAATCTGAGACTGTGAGAGGTATCATCTAATCAACATTCCCAATCTAAGCCAATAGGGGTCCAACCTATAACCCCAGTTGGAAGAGTGTTAATACCGTGCCACGAGTACTAACATTAGCTGTCTAGATCCACTAAACTGATATAATTTCCAAAGGACTAAGGGTGTTAAGCCTGAATCGATGGGTGACCCCTGCGAGATAGTCAAGCCTAATCTAATGGGTGACTACTCATATCTTATACTGGGTACATAGTTCTGGATCATAGGGACTACTACTAACGACTCTGCCTATCTGATGGAGAAAATGCCATCCCTACACTCACTCGGTGCTAAATCCTACTCCCAACTGAAAGACACTGAGATATTAGACTGTTCTGAGTTTAATGACTGATATCTGACTATTCTGATTATGCTCATAGTATAATCTTAAGACTATTCTGTAATATACTGAGACTAGACTAAATAAACAGCTATGGTTTTTGGGTATTCAATACCCCCAGGGCTCAAAACAATAATATTGAAAGGACACTAAAGCTTAGGGGACAAAGCATGAAGGCTTCCATGAAAACATTTACTCTTGTAGACATTTTAGCAAACACTTGTAGTTCATGATATAAAACAATCATATGAATGTCATGAAACTTATCAAAATAGCATGGATTCATCATAATAGTAGTAAATCACGATTTAATTCAATGACTAATAATATAAAGACATGGAAGATTGAATGATAACAAGAATTTCATGGTGACATAGTATGAAATCACTAGTACATGGAGATTTTTGGATTAAAACATAATTTAAAATTAATTAACTTGAAAAGATCATAATTTTATAGTTTAAAAAGGGTTACTTGGGCTCCATGGATGAAAGGAATCCATGGATAAACATCTAACATACCTTAATGGATGAATTTAGAAGGATTGATGGTGAGTTCTTGAGATTTGGCCTTGATTCTTGAGAGCTAGAGTTTCTTGTTCTTGAAAAAGGGGATTTTTAATTTGACAGAAAGTGAATAATGATGAGTATTTAGGTCAATTAGGGGTTGAATTTCGTGTTTAGGACGAGTTTAGGGCTTAGAATAAAGACCCAAATACCCTTAAACGAATTTAAAAACACAAGCTGGAAACTGAAATCTTGATTTTTGGCCTTGGCGCAAGGCGCCACTATCGCGCCAAACCACTGGAAAAGGGACAACTTGGACCTGGACAAACCCCGTGACGCGCCACTATTGCAGTAAGCCTATGGATGCCAATTTGGACACCTCTGCGACGCGCCATGATCGCAGATGCCCACTAGAAATTGGCAAATAGGAAATTGGCCTTCTCCACGACACGCAATGATCGTGGAGTCACACTAGAAATTGACAATTGTAATTTGGGCTGCCTACACGACGCGCTAAGGGTTAAAATGACAATGTTTAACGTCTAAAACTTAAAATCGCCATAAATTCTTACCTGTCTATTGGATTTCGGCAAATTTTATTTCGTTGGAAAGCTAATTGAATTTTCTACGCAATGGCAGACTCTAAACTAGAAAATAATGAGTTTCTCAAATTTTCTTATATATAGATACTTATGTATTGGGACTTAGATTATGCTAGGGAAATACGGGGTGTTACACTTTGGAACAGCTTTTGGACTTGCAGGCTACGTGGATGGATCATCCCAGTGATTTTAGTTCACACACAATTTTACTAAATCTCGAAAACATTCTTTCAATGTTCTCATTTTCTTCCATTTTGAACTACTCATATTCATTGACCATAGCAATATTCTTTGACTTCTTGACCTTGATGGTTACCTCCAATTTGTCCCACATTTCCTTTACAGTTTCACAAGTTGATATCTTGTCGTAGTCTTCTCCGCTAACTGCACACAAAAGTAAACTTATAGCATGTGCGTTAGTTTGGATTACCTCTTATTGTTTTTTAGTGACCTCAAAGCTTTCAAGGTCTTCTAAGTTAATACTTCTGGATTCCTTGTCTTTGTCCTTTGATTTCTCTTTAAGTCCCGGAATGAGCTTTGGACCCTTCCTGTTGACAACCCAGGCTTGATAGTCATTTGATTGGACCAAAATTCTGAAACTATTTTTCCAGTAAGAGTAATATTTCCCATTAGGGTATGGTGGTCTTGTGGAGAAGTGACCATCCTGGAGAAGAGCACGGAGAATTTGTGTAACAACCCAAAAATTTGATGAATTATGTGAAATTTGTGATTTTAGATGATTTGATTATTTTATCCCTCTTCATAATTGCATTATGGTATTTCTAGGTTGTGGGAGTGATTGATATAATTTTTGATGTATTTTGGTATCATTTATGCGATACTGTGATTTTTGATGGCTTAGAAAGTCTTATTTTAGACTTATGGGGATATCTTTTGATCCGTACGACGGATGACCGAACGGACTGCGCCATCAGCTCTGAAATATTGATTTTAGGCTGGGTAAACCCCTAGTTCGGGTCCCGATGCACCCAATCTCATTTCGATCTATTGATCGAAAAGTTGGAAAATTAAAAATATAAGTGTGGGATCCACATTTGTTCGAAACGACCTCGGATGGAAAATTCGACTTTGCCAACAGATTCGAAATATCGATTTTAGTTTGTTAGCATGTTTGGTACGATTTTACGGATTTTCAATCTAATTTCTACCCTTGATTTGAAAATTTCGGGGGTCAACTTTGTGAAAATGATATTTTTTTGAAAATCTGATATCTCCACCATATCCGAAATGTTGAATTTAATATGATTGTATAGTTCTTTGCATGTATTAGACTCCAAACGAATTCCGAACACCTCATCGAAGTCCGGATTGGACAAAAAAAATAGCTTTATTGCAAAAGTTGAGGAGAAAAATTTACACTATTTATACCAATTTTTGGGCCTATTTTGCTCATTTTTCCTCTTGTCTCTTGGGAGTTAAACTGTAAAATAGTGTGAGATCTTAAAAGTGAAGCTTGTGGGAGCTTGGAAAGCTAGATTAACACATATTTCTTGATTTTATATTACGGATTTAAGGTAAGAATTCACTATTTTCTTAGTAATTTATTGATAAATTTTTCAAAACTCCAAAAATCTCAGGGCTTGATTTTAAACTTCAATTTCACTTCTTTTCACTTGAATAATGTTTTTTATCTTATAATTACTAGTTTTTCATTAATTTAACCATCAAACCAACTTCGATTCTTGATTTTAACCCAAATTTCAAAGATTTTACTTGGTAAAGCTCAAAAATGATTTTTCTTCAATTTGAACCTCGTTTTTGGCTTGATTTAACTTGGATTTTCAGATGTAGGTTCCTAAAATATGGGGAACATGTTTTTATAGTAAAGTTCTGATTTTTCCCTTCTTTTTTAAAAATTCGTTCCGGGGGTCCGTTTTGACCCTGAACCAAAAGTAGTCAATATGGGTGCCATTGGTTTTGTTTTGACGTGTAGATTCCATATTTGATATTTTTAGTGGAGTTCAATATTATTCGTTAAAAGTAAGATCGTGGGTTTGAAGTGTAGCAGATCGGTTTCTGCTTTTGAGGTAGGTTATGGTTTAACTCTTTCAGTCTGGGCTGGATAGTAAATGATGATACAAAATGCATGTTAAGGGTGAAAACTAATCATGAAAAATGGTTATTTATGTGTTGTTCCCGTATGGGGGCCTATATGTGATGTAATTATCAAAATTAAGTTATTATGTGATATGTGTGACCGTGTGGGGTCCTATGTGATATTAATAGCCTTGAATACATGTGAATAATTTTATTATGTTGTTAAGATATTTAATATGGTATCATTTTTTTATTTTGATTATATTCATACTTTATTTGGCATATGAGACATGTGAAAATTCGTGGATGAAACTGAAATAATAAGTGGATATTGGCTCACATGGTTGTGAAAATATATCATTATGGTTGGTTGTAAAAATACTCATTGTGATTGGTTGTGAGCATTACATCCTCATATCATACTCATTCATGAAACATTGGTACCACTGTGGAAACACTTGAGAAACACTGGTAACACCTTTTAAAAACCCTCTCCGAGGGATGTGTCGGGGAGGAGATATTGTAACACCTTATAAAACCCTTTCTGAGGGATGTACCAAAAAGGAGATATGAGATATGTGGATTGTATACGGGCAGACGAACCCCCCCCATGGGTCCTGCGTTGGGAGTCTTGCCTCCGTAGGTGTATACGAGGATTGTGCGACGATCCTGGAGGTTGTGCGGCGACCTCGTGCATCATCATCATCATTATCATCATTATCATCTTCATCATCATATACATTGCACATACTTTATTGTGTTATGTTATGTTGTATTGCCATATTGACTTGTCATCTATGCATTTATCGTATCATTTTTTACTTATATTTGATAATTTTGTATATGCATGTTCCCCCTTGTTCTTCCTATATGTGATATAATACGAACTTTTTTTCTATCTTGGTGTGATGTTGCAATATATGTGAGATATATTAGAACTGTTAGTGCAAGCGATGTAGACTACCATTGTGGGATATTTTTTGATTGCAAGTGATGTGCCCTTAGTGTATATTTTGTATGCTTTATTTACTACTTTGCTTAGTCGGCCAATGATACCTACTGAGTACAAGTGGACCGTACTCATGCCTACTGCGCCCTTTTAATGCAGGTCCTAGCTCGAGTTCCCCTCAACTTGATTGACTCGGGCGATTATTAGAGCTTCCAAGGTAGCGATTGGACATTCGTGCATCCAAAGTTTACCTCTATCTTTCTGCAGTAGTTATGTCTTTATTAGTATTTGGAGACAAATATTATTCCTTTGTGATTATTTTTTTGATGTATTTGACTCTTGGATTGTATTAGTAATTCTTACACTATTGACACCTGGTTTTGGGCATGATTGATATTTTGGATAAATTTTTTCCGCATTGTTATGATTACTTTTATGCTTTGACTTCGTTCTAAAAGCCTTATTTTGATATATTTTTGTGTTTTCCTCTTTTTGTATCAGTTTGGATGATAGACTTACTTGTCAAGATGCGCTGCGATATGTGCCATATGACCCTCATTTTTGGGTCGTGACAAATTGGTATTAGAGCAGCCAGGTTTCATTGGTCTCAATGGTGTAAGAATGAGATATCTAAAAGAGTCTTGCAGATTGGTACGTAGACGTCCGTATCTATCTTTGAGAGGCTATAGGACCTCTTTAGGAAACTTTTCTCATTTTATTCTTTATCATGCGAAGTTCTTTTATACCTTATGTTCTGAGTTGTGTTTTACTCTTTTTGCGTGAATGGTGTGACTTATAATACTGTCAGTTGAGAGAATTTATGCGAGATTAGTGGATATCATTTGTCAGTTGTAGGCCTGTTGATGGTCTTGAGTTGTCATGGGATCAGTTTGTTGATGTCTTTCTTAAGAGATTTTTGCCTTTCAGTTTGAGAGATCGTATGCGGGACGAGTTTGATCATTTGGAGTTGGGCTCTATGACAGTTGTTGAGTATGAGGCATACTTCCATATCCTGTCCAGATATTTCTACGATAGTATTTCCATCGAGTTTGAGAAGATTTAGAAGTTCGTGAAAGATTTGAATGTTTTCTCTTCGATTGGCTACATCTCAGATGGTTGTGTTTGGGGCTTTGTTTTTAGAGTATTGTGGATGATGTTAAGATGACAGAGGATATTTTTAGTGCATCTCAGGTAGGCCCCAAGAAGGCACAACGTTTTGTTAAGTTTTGGAGTCAGACTTCTCGAGGCATAGATTTTAGAGGTTTTTATGGATACCATGGTAGGACAATGTAGGCGGCTTTACAGAGTTCAAGTGGTGGATCTTTTAGTTCAGCAGTTCAGGGTGGTCGTTCGGGCCTCGTTGTATCTTTTCCTCTTGAGACTGGTCGTAGAGGTTGCTATGTGTGTGATAAGACTGTCCATATGGCTGTCCTCGTCATATGATTAGAGCTACTCCTATTTTAACTTTAAGAGGTAGGGTTTTTTCCAGAGGTGCGAGAGGCAGAGGTAGTGGAGCTCGAATGGGTGGTCATGGGGCTACCCAAGCAGTTGGTTGTCGTGGTTAGTGTTAGGCTATACCAGCTAGACCTGAGGCAGAGGCTTCTGATGCTGTGATTACAGGTATCATCCCTATTTGATTTAGACCTGCATCTATATTATTTGATCCCAGATCGACTTTCTCCTATGTGTCCATATATTTTTCTTCAGGTTTTGATCAGTTAGTGAGCCTCTTACCATGCCTATTCATGTATCTACCTCGGTAGGTGATTCTTCAGTGGTGGATCGGGTGCATCGATCTTGTGTTGTGACTTTTGCCGGGCGTGAGACTTTGGTAGGTTTACTTGTATTAATATGGCTGATTTTGATATTATTTTGAGTATGTATTGGTTGGCTCCTTATCATGATGTCTTAGATTGTTTTGATAAGACTGTCACTTTAGCTTTACTGGGAGTGCCAAGGATAGCTTGGAATGGTGCACTTTATTCGGGTCCTAAGAGGATTATATCTTATGTTAGGCTTGTAAATTGGTTGAGAGGGGATATTTATCTTAATTGCCCCATATTCATGACAACAGTGTTGTTTCACCTCCTTTCTTGGATTTTATTCGTGTTGTTCGTGAGTTTATGGAAGTATTCCCTACGGACTTTCCTAGTATGCCTTTGGATGAAGATATTGATTTTATTATTGATGTTGAGTCGGGCACCATGCCTATTTCCATTCCTCTTTATAGGATGGCCTCAGCAGAGTTGAAGAAACTGAAGGATCAGTTACAGAAGCTATTAGATTAGGGATTTATCCGACCTGGTGCATCACCTTGGGGTGCGCTTGTCTTATTTGTGAAGAAAAAAGGGATAAATCTATGCAGATGTGTATTGATTATCAACAGTTGAATAAGGTGATGGTTAAGAATAAGTGTCCTCTTCTTCGCATTGATGATTTGTTTGATCAGCTTCGGGTGTTGTAGTGTTTTTGAAGATTGATTTGAGGTTTGGTTATCACTAATTTAAGGATTAGAGCTTTGGATATTCTGAAGATAACTTTTTGGACTCTATATGGTCATTATGAGTTCTTGGTTATATCTTTTGGGTTAACCATGCCCCTGTAGCGTTCATGGAGTTGATGAACGGGGTGTTTCGACCGTATCTCTACTTCTTTGTTTTTGTATTTTGAGATGATATATTGGTTTATTTAGAGCATTTGCGGATCATGCTTCAGAGATTGAGGGATGAGAAGTTGTATGCAAAGTTCTCTAAGTGTGAGTTTTGGTTGGAGTCTGTTTCTTTCTTGGATCATGTGGTGACTAAGAAAGGTATTATAGTTGATCCAACCTAGGTTGCAGCAGTTTGTGATTGGGCTAGACCTACTTCGTCCACTGAGATTCGAAGTTTTGTTGTCTTGGCCGAGTATTATCGGCATTTTATTGAGGATTTTTCATCCATTACAACTCCATTGACTAACTTGACTCAGAAGAAGATTTCTTTCTAGTGGTCTAATAGTTGTAAGGCGAGCTTCCAAAAGTTCAAGGATTTATTGACTTTATCTCTTATATTGGCTTTGCCCAAGGAGAGTGTGATTGTTTTTGTGTTTTGTAATGCTTCCAGTGTTGGTTTAGGTGTTGTGTTGATACAGGAGGGAAAGGTGATTGCGTATGAGTCTCGTCAGTTGAATCCTCATGAGAGGAATTATCCTACCCATGATTTGGAGTTGTGCACAGTTGTGTTTGCTTTGATGTTGTGGAGGCACTACTTGTATGGAGTCCATTGTGAGATCTTCTCAGATCATCATATCCTTCAGTACCTCTTTACCCAGCGAGATCTTCATATGAGGCAGCGCCGTTGGCTTGAGTTGCTTAAGGATTATGACTTGACTATTCTCTACTATGCTAGCAAGGCTAATGTGGTTGCGGATGCCTTGAGCCAAAAGTTGACTAGCATGGTTAGCTTGGCATATCTTTTGACCAGGATAGGACTTTGGCCTTAGAGGTTCAATCTTTAGCTAACTAGATGGTTAGGCTTGATATTTCGATACCAGGGCGTGTTTTGGCATTTATGGATGCTTGATCTTCTTTGATTGAGCAGATTCGAGCTCATCAATTTGATAATGTTGGATTGAGGTTGATTCGAGATAAAGTGTTGAGTGGGAGGCTAAGGAAGCCTCACTTGATTAAGATAGAATTTTGAGTATTAGGGGCCGAGTTTGTGTGTCGAGAGTGGGTGACTGGATTAGGTTGATCTTGGAGGAGGCCCATTGTTCTAGGTATTCTATCCATCCAGGTGTGGCTAAGATGTATTGCTATTTGAGGCAACACTACTGATGGGGTGGTATGAGGCAAGATATGGCATATTTTATAGCTCATTGACTATGTTGTCAGCAGGTGGAGGCCAAGCATATGAGACCTGGTAGATTGCTTCAGAGGTTACCCATTCATGAGTGGAAGTGGGAATGGATCACCATGGACTTTGTGACTGGTTTGCCTCTACATCTCATAGTTCTGATAGTGTTTGTTTCATTGTGGATCGATTGACCTAGTCAACTTATTTTATTTTGGTTTAGGTCTCATTCAGTACTGAGAGATTGACCCATATCTATATTCGTGAGATTGTTTGTCTTCATAGTGTGCCAGTGTCCATTATTTCATATCGAGGTTTTGTGTTAACATCTCACTTTTGAAAGACTTTTCAAGAGGAGTTGGGTACTCAGGTTGATCTTAGCACAATGTTTCACCCCCAGAATGATGGCCAGTCATAGCGGACTATCTAGGTTTTAGAGGATATACTTTGCGCATGCGTGATGGATTATGGTGGCCAATGGGAAAAACATTTGGCTTTAGCAGAGTTTGCATATAATAATAGCTACCATTCCAGTATTGATATGGCTCCTTTTGAGGCATTGTATGGTAGGCGTTGTCGCTCCCCAGTATGCTGGTTCAATGTTTCAGAGGTGAGACCTTGAGGTACGGACTTAGTTCGTGAGTCGTTGGATAGAGTCCGGGTCATTCAGGATAAACTTAGAGCGGCTCAGAGTAGGCAGAAGTGTTATGCTGATCGTAAACTTCGTACCTTGAGATTTGGTGTTGGTGATCGTATTTTCCTTTGAGTTTCACCCATGAAGGATGTGATGAGGTTTGGGGAAGAAGCGCAAGCTTAGCCCCAGGTATATTGGTCCATTTGAGATTCTTCAGACTGTTGGTGGTATGGCTTATGAGTTGGCTTTGCCCCTGATCTATCAGTTATTCATCCAGTTTTTCATGTTTCTATGCTTCGTCGTTATATTCCTGATGAGTCTCATGTCATTCGTTGGGAGTCGATTAAGTTAAATCAGCGGTTGTCCTTTGTTGAGGAGTTGGTTTCCATTTTGGCTAGGGATGTAGGGGGTTGCGCTCTACATTGATCCCTGTGGTTAAGGTCCAGTAGCGACATCGGCCTGTATATGAAGCTACTTGGGAGGTCGAGTCAGATATGCATAGTTCTTATCCTCGGTTCTTTATTGATTCGGGTATTTCTTTGCCTTAGTTCGAGGACGAACTGGATTTTTAGTGGTGGATGATGTAACGACCTAAAACTTTGATGAAATATGTAAAATTTGTTATATTGTGTGATTTTACTATTTTACCCCTCCCCATAGTTGCATTATGGTATTTTTGGGGTGTGAGAGTGATTGACATGATTTCCAATGCGTTTTGATATCATTTATGCGATATTGTGGTTTTTGATGGCTTTGAGAGCCTTATTTTAGTCTTATGGGGATATCTTTTGATCCGTGTGATGGGTGGACGAATGGATTGCGTTAACAGCTCCGGAATGTCGATTTTAGGCTAGGTAGACCCTTGGTTCGAGTCTCAATGCACCCGAGCTCATTTCGACCTATTGATCAGAAAGTTGAAAATTTTAAAATATGAGTGTGGGACCCACATTTGATCGAAACAACCACGGATGGAAAATCTGACTTCACCAGAAGATCCGGAATATCGATTTTAGAGTGTTAGCATGTTTGGTATGATTTTACGGCTTTTAAATCTCATTTCGTCTCTTGATTTGGAAAATTATTATTTCGGGTTTTGGGGGTCAATTTTGTGAAAATGATATTTTTTTGAAAATCTGATATCTCCACCGCGTCCAAAATATCGAATTTAGTATGGTTGCATAGTTTGTATGTATCGGACTCCGAATGAATTTCAAACACCCCATCGAATTCCGGATTGGACAAACGAAAACCAGCTTTATTGCAAAAGCTTTGAAGAAATATCTGCACTATTTATACCAATTTTGGGCCTATTTTGCTCATTTTTCATCTTGTCTCTTGAGAGTTAAACCCTAAAAGTCCTGAGATTTTTGAAGTTTTGAGAAATTTATCAGGAAATTACTAAGAAAATAGTGAATTCTTACCTTAAATCCGTAATAAAATCAAGAGAGCTTGACTCGGGTGATTGTTGGAGCTTCCAAAGTAGTGGTTGGACATTCGTGCGTCCGAAGTTCACCTTTATCTTTCTACAATAGTTATGTCTTTATTAGTATTTAGAGACAAATATCATTCCTTTGTGGTTATTTTTTTTGATGTAGTTGACTCTTGGATTGTATTAGTAGTTCTTATACTATTGACACCTAGTTTTGGGCATGATTGGCATTTTTGATAAGTTCTTTCCGCATTGTTATGATTACTTATATGGTTCGGCTTCGTTCTAGAAGCCTTATCTTAGGATATTTCTATCTTTTCCTCTTTTCATATTAGTTTGGGTGACAAACTTACTTGTCAAGGTGCGTCGCAACAAGTTCTATTATGACCCTCATTTATGGGTTGTGATAATTTGATAATTGGCCATCTGAACTTTGCTCACTTCCAGTTAAGCAATGTAGTTGGTGAGACATGCTTTGATACCAATTAGAATTCAAGGGGGGGTGAATTAAAATTTTTCTGTGAGTCGACAACTGACTCCTCACAGCCGACTCGCCTGCAGATTAGTGCACTTCACAAAAAGATTAGATTTAAAACAGTTAAGCACGTAAATAACAGAACTTAAAGTAATAACACAGAAATTTATCCTGGTTCGGAACACCAATGTGGTGCCTACTTCTAGTCCCTTGGGTTTCAAAGCTTACTTAGATCATTGAATGTTGGGCTCGAGTATAATGATTAGAAACAAGTTCTGAAGACTTATTTTTCTCTTTAGATCTTGTGACACAGTTTCAGTTGATGTTACAACGCTGACTCAATCATACTCTTTATATAAAAACTGTAAACTAAAGTTAAAAAGCCTTGTAAGACTACGAATGAGACACTTTGAATTTTCTCCTTGAAGTTGCGTAACCTGTGTTTGTCTTCATTCTTCATCTTTTATAGTCTTCAGCTGCTACTCTTCATAAAGAAACCCAAGAGGTTTCTTGTCAACCAAGGATTTAAATTGATTCCTTGATTAAGGAATGTAGCCATTTGATATGTCCATATGCGGCTTTGGATCACATCCATATCAGATATGTCTGTGATATATTTTCTTTTTAGTCTTGTATAGATTGATGTCCATGTGACGATTGTGGCCTTCCTTCCTTTTGCTTATTTTGTCCTGATTGATCTTTTGATCTATCTAGTCTGTCGTGATCCTTGGATAGTGATCATGATTCTGGGATGGTGATTCTCCTTCCATTTCTGAGATATTTGATTGATTTTCTTGCCATGTTGTTTGAGTGCCATGATCCTTCTTTTAATGATTGGATATCTTTCCATTCCTGAAGTTGTCTTTCTTTATCAGTAGTCTTCAATATCCTTCAAAGATCCACTTGTTAGTTTGTCATTATTAATACATAGACTTCGGAGGCTAACAATATAAAGTCATATTTAAGCAGAATCAAACTTTAAGATGTTTTAGGTGCTTGAGCTATGCCAATACTTTTTACACATGCTAGAGGTAAATTTGACTCGAAGAGCACACAAATGTATATTCTTAGGATATCCTAGTGGCCAGTTGTTTAATTTAGAAAATAAGAAGGCATTTATATCAAGAGATGTGCATTTCATTAATGATATTTCCCCGTTTTCAACTCCATCAGAAGATAGTCCTATTTTTTTGTACATTACATACCACCATTTACTCCTACACAAACCACTTTAGTCCTATGGAAATTAATCTTGATGCATCTCTTGCATCATCACATTCACCAACCTCTTCTCACCCTTCTTTTAATCTTTCAAATCAATCAGAATAGTCATCAGCTCCTTTTGAATATGATAGTGTTAGGAGTTCCCATAGAACTAACACTAGAAAACTAGCATCACATGTTCAAGATTACATCTGTAACCTATTTTTCTCAATAATGTTACAAATTTCTCTTTTGTTGTTCCAATAGTCCCACCACCCTTTGCTTCACTAGTCTTTCGAGTCCTAACCAAATGATTCTCAATTATACTTTTGGCATTGAAAACCCTACAAATTTCTATGAAACTTGTACTCATCTGGGATGGTAAAAGGCTATGAAAGATAAAATTGATGCTTTAGAATATAATCATACTTTGGGATGTTATCATATTTTATCATAGAAAAGAAAAAAATTTCCTTGTAAATGAGTATAAAAGGAAAAACAACAGGCAAATGGTATAATGCAAATATAATTGAAGGCAAGGTTGGTAGTAAGAGAGGATATACAAAAAAAGAGGATTGATTATAATGACATATTTTTTTCAGTTGTGAAAATGACCACAATCATGTGCTAGTTAGCCATTGCAACTAAGAAAAAAAAGGATATTTTTCAGTTTGATGTAAACAATGCCTTTATGTAGGGAGATTTGCAGAAAAAAGTCCACATGAAATTTCCTAATGGTGTGGAAACCCTCCCCTGACATGACCCAAACCGAGGCCTTATCGTGATGGGCATCCCAAGTACAAACAAGATTGGGGACCACTCCCGATACCCAACCTAACCTCCAAACACATACCCTGAGTCGGATGAATTCTAAACATATAACAAGATAGAGTAGTTGTAGATATACTAACTTTGGGATAAGTCTATTTCCTAAAGCAACCCAACCAAGTCAATCCGTCCAATAACTAACCAAACCAGGACAATAACCCAATGTATTTATATATATAATCCAAAACAAAATGGAATAATAATAAATAAAATATAGTCGACCGATGTCATCCCCAATACCAATGCCAATGACAAGGCTGACATCATTACTGACATTGTCGATACCGACCCATAGTAGTCCCACAAAGCCTCTAACCAAAAGTAAAATAATATTCGATCGAGACATGCCCCAGACCATAGACAAAACCATAGTCTATAAAATGATTAAAGTATGTAAGGACATCCATGACATAAAATTAGCCTTCCAGAATATGGAAGCTCAACACTTTAATCCAACACAAGCTGATCCCAAATTCGATCACTGAGCAGGAGGAGTAGAATGGTTGGTGCCTATATCGCGTAGGGATATAGTGTCCAAAGACGGGTTAGCGGGAGAACGCTAGCATGCATTTAGGATAAGGATAAAATAATGTCAACCTTTAATACCAAGTAAATACCATATGCATACACAACCATACATACATACATACATATATACATATATATATATATACAGAGAGAGAGAGAGAGGGAACCGAGTTTAGCATTCCTTAAAACCATTTACCTGGGTATGTGTAGCTTAACCATCCTAGAACCACCAATGGGCTATATGGGCCTAGTGTTACCCCCTGATCAGGCCCCGATGCGTGTAGCCGCACGAATAGAAGATACCATAGAAGTAGGGGATTCCTATGTACTCTTCTCTCTCCATGATACATATATACAAGTGTAACTTAGGGAATTCTCGTGTACCCCATAAGTATCATATATAGTCATCATGACCAACCCTTATGTCGGAAACATGAGTTTCCAGTGTTCGTATATTGGATTCACACCTTCACAGTTAGCTATCACACCCTGCCATTATTTCTCAATTAAAACTATTAACACATAACCAAACCACCAATTCCATTTATTATTAACCAAGGGTATAAGTAGTAGTATCGTCATATCGACCATAGCTTGCAAACATGTCCTTAGCCATTCTCTTTAAAGAAGGGATTCCCATGTACCCATAGATTACATTATTAAGTTGCTTGGGGGATTTCTATGTACCCCACAAGTGTATTCAATTAATCCATAACCATGACCACCAAGTCCTTACCATTTAACCATTAAAGACCATCTGATGATAGGCGGATTTACACGCCTATATCAATATATTTTCCCCATATTTTAGCCTAGTTTTGAGAACAAATTATATATTTCATGCTCTTTTAGTCCTTTTTCCTGTAAATGAGCTAACGAACATGATTAGTAAAGTTTCAGGTATAAATGATGCAGAATTCAGCATTTTATGGCTTACTTGACGCAAAAGAAAGCTCACGAAGGAAGGGAAGGGAGTTTCCACGCCTAAGGACCAAAACTGCTGCACGGAAAATCTGTCCCGGGCTAAAACAGCAATTCTGAAGACTTTGGGGACTTACAGACACAAAGCTAGATTTTGACAATGATACATTAACCTAGTACAATTAGGTTATGTATTTCATTATTTTATGTGGATTATGATAATGTTACCTTAACCTAGTACATTTGGGTTAAGGATTTCATTAGTCTAATAGGATTTGGTTATTTATTTCATTAGCTTAGTAGGATTAGGATATGGGTATTATAAATACCCTATCATGCTAGAGATTTTAGAACATCTTCTAAACTTCTCGTCTTACAATTCAATTCTATTACTCTACAATTCTTCTAATCTTTCCATTAATTCTATTTTTCTTCTTCTACTCTTCTATTCTTAAATTCCACAACAAGAGAATCGTTACTTGCTAAGGAATCACGCCTCACGCCTATCACTTGATCTACACGCCATTACTCAATATCGTGATATAATAACAATGTCAATCGTGATTTCCTTCGCATTCATGGGTAACTAAACTTCTCTGTTGGGGTTATGGAAGCCGTATGAGATACTATCTATTGCTGTGAGTTTGTGAGTTCGAGGCACGTATATTGCTTATATCATTATTCTCTTCATCTTAATCTACATTCTTTGCGGTTGCAAATGCAAGAATACGCCAGTCTAATATTTAACTTGTTCGAGAGAAAAGTTATTTGTCTGAAAAAGAGATAATGTCAAGGTAGTAGGACACCCTTTCCTATTAAAAAGCTAGTGCCGTAACTGGACTAACCTCTTGGAGAATTCATACCGTTAGACACGCTTTAAGATCGAGAGAGTTAAAGTGAAATAGTCCTTGTTTAGGTCGAGAGACGCTTGGATTTACCATCGACTACAATCCTCTATAAGCAATTGCATGTCAGAATTCTACACACTCATAGCCAATAGAGACGTATACCTCAGAAGGTGGACATAACCCCAACGCTTCAATTCTCATTGTTTACAACCAACGTAACAATCTCTCTCTTTTTACTTTATTATTTTCAGCTTTTGTTTACATTACTTGCAAAACAAGAATCCCCCCTTCTTACGAGACTTGCACCAAAAGTTTAGTAATTTTACTTACTTGTTGGCCAAGCTATTCCCTGTGGGATCGACACCCAACCCAGGTTGGGTTCTATATTTGCTAACGACCGCTTTACACTTCTACGAGAGCTGTAGATTGAGCGTTATCAAAAATTGGCGCCGTTGCCGGGGAATACAAGTGTCAATTAAGTTCGTAATAATTACTAGACCCTTTGGTCAAAGACTCTTATACTTTTACTTTTAGTTTTTGTTTTTGTTTACTGCAGGTTTTTTGTTCAGTACATCAATGGATGCACAACGTGAAATACCATTCAACGATGATGATGATGATCTTGATGGTGCCGGAGCCACTGGAGCTATAATTCCACCACCATTAGCGCCCGGAGCCAAGTTCAACATCACAAGCACCATGATTCAGTTATTGCAACTCAAGGGATTGTTTGGTGGACTAGCAGGCGATGATCCGAATATGCATCTCATCAACTTTATTTCTACATGCAAGTCTTTTGACAATCCTGGTGTTGGTCAGAATGCAATTCGATTACGTCTATTTCCATTGTCTCTGTCTGGGGAGGCAACACTATGGTTGAATGGGCTGACTCCTGATTCTATTACAAATTGGAGGCAATTGAGAGACGCTTTCCTAGAAAGATTCTTTCCGCCATCCAAAAGAGCACAATTGAGAGATGAAATCAGCAACTTTCGCCAGCTTCCCACTGAAGCTCTTCATGAAACATGGGAGAGGTTCAAGACAAAGCTAGCGAGGTGTCCAAACCATCATATGACTAATGTTCACCTAATGGAGATACTATACAGAGCCTTGAATTCAATAACTAAACCAGTGGTGGATAATGCGGATGGAGGATCATTTATGGACCTCACCTTTGGTCAAGCAAGCAATATGCTAGATCGCATGACGAAACAAAGTAGAGCTTGGCATACCAGGGATTCCGAGGTAGCAAGCCCCACTTTATCTATAGGCATGACTGCAGACCAAAGAAGAAGACAAGAAGAACGTGATCAAGATATGGCGCACATGAAAACACAGATGGATCTTCTTACAAAGCATTTATTATCAAGGAAGACCGAAAAAGTGAAAGCTGTGGCGCTAAAAGGAAGAGACGAATCTGATTTGGAGGAGGAAGCCAACTACTTGAGTAATCAGGGGGGTTTCCGAGGCAATGCCCAAGGAAACCAAGGTCGGAACTACTATGAGAAATTTGGAAACAAGGACCAAGGTAGTTGGAAGAACAAGAATGACAATAGTGGTGTGTATGTTCCCCCTGGTAGACGTGATACCACCACATCTAATTCTGGAAGTATGGAAGATATGATGGCTAAATTATTGAAAGGAGTGGAAGCAACGAGCGCGGGAGTTACTGAGGTAATTAATGATTTGTCCTCCATGAAACAACGAGTTGATTCTTATTCCACTTCAATCAAGCAAATAGAGCAACAATTGAGCCAACTTTCAGCAGCACTCAATCCAAGAAAGGCTGGCACTTTACCTAGCGATACTGTGCAAAACCCAAGGAATGATGGGTCATGCATGGCCATCACTATCAGAAGTGGTAAGGTGCTGGAAACTTTAGAAAAAGGCAAGCAAGTGGCTGACGAAGAGGCGGAAATTGATGATAAGGCGAAAGGGGAAGATGCCGCAGCAACCGATCCTAATGTCCTTAACGTCAATCCTCACGACGTACAGCCTGGAAAAACTGAAAAACGGAAGCAAGAGGAGAAGAAAGCCATGGAGAGAACACTTCCATACCCACCACCACCATTTCCCCAAAGATTGAAGAAGGTGGCGGATGACACTAAGTTCAGCAAATTTATGACTATGTTGAAGCAGCTGACCATTAATGTTCCATTGGTAGAGGCACTTGAACAAATGCCTGGGTATGCGAAGTTTATGAAAGATCTTTTGACTAAGAAGAGGGCAGCAAGTTATGAGCTGAAGGATGATGTGCATCATTGTAATGCAATTGCTACCCGATCGATAGTTCAGAAGAAGGCCGACCCCGGAGCTTTCACTATTCCTTGCACCGTCGGATCTTCGAACTTTGCCAAAGCATTATGTGACTTAGGAGCCAGCATCAACTTGATGCCATTATCGATCTACAAGAAGTTGGGGTTAGGAGATCCTACACCAACTAATATGAGGCTTGTTATGACGGATAGGTCGGTAAAACGACCGGTTGGTATTCTATGCGATGTCTTGGTAAAGGTTTCTTCATTTATCTTTCCAGTAGACTTTGTCATCTTGGATTGTGAAGCAGATTCAGAGGTTCCCATAATCTTGGGACGCCCCTTCCTTGCAACAGGAAGTGTGCTTATTGACATGAGAGATAATGAGCTTTTATTTCGAATGAATGACGAAGTGATTCGTTTTGATTTGTGCAAAGTGATGAAGCAGCCAAGAGATATGGATGTGTTCTCTGTAGCTGATGTTCATTATGAAGGTAAGAAAGCACTATCTGTAGAGAAACAGCCTACTGTTGAGCCATTGTCTGCTGCGCTGCTGAATGTTGAGCATGAGGATGCTAAAGAATATGAAGAACTTATGGGTGCTCTAACAGAAATAGAGTCCTATTCCCATACTCCTAAGCAACTGGACCGTGATCTTAAGAATCAACCGTCACCAACAGCGAAGACTTCCCTTGAAGAGCCACCAATGCTAGAATCGAAAGAGCTTCCCAATTATCTAAGGTATGTGTTCTTGGAAAGTATAAATATACTTCCGGTGAGTGCGGATGATTTAAGTAAACAGCACGTAGAGGCTCTCATCTCTGCTCTGAAGAGATACATGAGAGCTATGGGTTGGACTATTGATGATATAATTGGTGACCCTCCGGGGAGACGTATGAGTCTTCTCGAAGAAGATTGCATGCCTACAAGTAAGCCTCATTATCGTCTAAATCCATTCAGAAAATGACCAACCATCTATCTCGACGAAGTCTAAGTACTCGAGGTAACTATGTCAAGCCACGACAATAAATAAGGCGCTAGATGGGAGGCAACCCATCGTTTATCGTTTATCATTTTTCATTTTTCATTTCGTTCAAGTATGTGTTTTGCTTTTGATAAATAAAAATCCAAAAATAAGAGTCGTGCCACGACCAAAACTAAGGCGCTTGGTGGGAGGCAACCCATCGTACTAATCGTTTTCATTTGGTTTTAAGCAAAAATAGGTGCAAGAAGTAGTCAACGAGGAGATTGATTTCAATTGACGATTTGGACGCATTGTATGGTAAAGTTGGTAAGTTAGGAAGGGTGATGCATAAGGCTATGGATTGAGCCTTTCTCACGCCAAAATAGGCTTCGAGGAAGGCTAGGCCTTGGTAAAACTAGGCCACGAACGATGCACAACCTATCCTATAGCCTAAGGTCTCGGAATCTAGTGTGCTATACACTATGTGCCGCCTATTCCTAGTTATGCTTTTGACTATGCGCCGCCTATGCTATGGCATTTGGTCTCAGTATCTCATATGCCATAGACTATGTGGCGCATATGTCTACAAATGCCATAGACTATGCGGTGCATATGTCCCATTATGCCATAGACAATGCGCCGCATATACCATTACTATGCCAAGCATTATGCGCCGCATATGTAGCATTTTTTGTCTCCAAAACCGATTGTAAATGGGTCAAAACCCGACCCATTCTCTTCCTATATAAAGGAGACTTAGTCTTGAAACACAAACACATTGAAAACTTGACCTAGGCGCCGCATATACTCTCCAAATCATCTCAAAACTTTTCTTTTTGCTCTCCCACTTCACAAGAACATCTCCAAAGGCTTCAATCACGTAAGTAATCTTTTGTTCTTCATCTATTTTTCGTAAGTGCTACGTTGCTATGTCTATTACGAATTGCTACATCTTGAAGAAATATTGGTGATGTTAATGTGTTTGAATTGTTGATACAAAACCAAGTGAGTGAACATGAACGTTAGGATACTCTTAACTTGTTTCCAACTAGAAATTGATTTTGATGCATTGTTATACTACTTGCGGAATTGCTATAGTCATGAACATTGCATGCTCTTGTCACTTGAATACTTACATGTTGGGATGTATCGCTCATCGGAATAAGACTTATAGTTGCCTACCGACATAGGAGATTATGATTAGTGATAGAAACTATACCATGATGTAATCCCTATGAAGAAGTCTTGATATACCTAACATGAAAGTATTGCAAAGATTGCAAGAAGTGTTACATATCTGAATTTCTTGTTGGAATATAGCCCCTAAAACGTATGTCGATGAAGTCTGAGTAATCGACCACTTTCACTTCACTAGTCTGTACCAACAAACTAAGTGTGGGGTGGTGCCACTACTGCTTGTTTATAGATTGTATCCATCGAGATGATGCTAACATGAACATTTTTTTTAAGTCTCAGGTACAATGACACCCAAAGCAAGACCACTTCACAAAAAGGCAAGAAAAGAGGCTGAAAAGAGCAAGGAGAACCCTCCTCGCTGCAAATACCTCGACTCACTCTTGGAATTAAGTGGGATACTTATGAGGAACTTCTGAGAATGACGACTCTGATGATGATTCCGATGCAAAGGGTATGACCCCCGACATTGAGGACGAGTCCGACTGACCAGGTTCTTCGTATTTATTCTCCACTGAGGACAGTGTCCCGACTAAGTGTGGCGTGGTGGTATTGCATGCTATACTTCTCTACTCGCATCTATGTTTGTTTGCTTTGTTTTTGTTTCATTTTTTTAGTAGTAAATTTTTTTAGCTTCGCATGAAATTATTTTGATAGGCAGCATGAGATTATAACAAGAGTATGTGCTACAATTGTGACTATTGAGACGTTTAGGCTCTAGTTGTGACTTATTATGTGATATTGTGTGGTTCAATTCCTTCACTTGTTGGGTTGAGAGTCTATATTACTTCCAAGCAAGTCGACCATGTGCCTTGTGTGTGTGAGACAATCGTATATTCTATGTGTGTGGCTGATGCTAGAACTTGCCTGGTATGTATGCAAAGCAAAAATAAGGAGTGTAAGTTTAGGATATGATTTAGGCATTTCTTTGGCAACCTATACATGTTTACCTTCAGTTTTACCTACCCATGGACATCATCCTAGTTAACCCTTTTGAGCCTTTAGCCTATTTGACAACCTTGTATGTAAGCCTAATCTATTTCTTTCAAGACCGTAATTTGATCCCAAAATCCCTAAGTGCTTTAAAGTGAAAAAGTCATGTGACAACATAAAAGGAAATTGGGTGAGTATAATGCTATAAATTGGAATGGTTCTTGAATGTGTTATGAAAAAGAAAAAAAATGCTATCATAAGAGGTATGTTGTGAAAAGAAAAAGGAAAAGAAAGCTGAAAAGTGAGTTGTGCTTAAAATTGAAAAAAGAGGAGAACAAGGGTGGTAGAAAAAAGAAAGAAGAAAGGTTGAAAGAAAAAAGTGTCAATGATACAAAGTGATGTATTAAAGCGCTTAGGAACCTAGTCACTATTCTTGGCCAAAATAGTCCTACCCGCCCCTTAGCCTACATTACAACCATCAAAAGACCTACTTGATCCTAATCTTAACATTCCGACATTTAGTGGAGTACTACATTAAGGGCAAGCCTATGGTCATCAGTTGCTACATATGAATTCTTTGTGAGAGTGAGAGCAAGGACATTTTGATACCCATGTTTGAAAAATATGCTATATTTGTGAGTGATTATGGGTACTATATGGTGAGACACACATGGTTGATGAGTTTTGGATAGTTGTATATGATTCTATGCACTTTAACGTTTGCATGAGAGTTGATCACCATCACGAGTCTATACTTGAGGTTAAATTGTTTCTACTTATAATCGGAAAGCTACTCTTGGTTGATAATTGTTGTGCTTGTCTTGAAGAATGTTTTGTGTTGTTGCTGTAAAAACCCTAAGTTGATGTTTAGAAGGACATGATATGTTGTTCGAGGACGAACAAAGCTCTAAGTGTGGGGTGTTGATGATAGGCGGATTTACACGCCTATATCAATATATTTTGCCCATATTTTAGCCTAGTTTTGAGAACAAATTATATATTTCATGCACTTTTAGTCCTTTTTCCTGTAAATGAGCTAACGAACATGATTAGTAAAGTTTCAGGTATAAATGATGCAGAATTCAGCATTTTATGGCTTACTTGACGCAAAAGAAAGCTCACGAAGGAAGGGAAGGGAGTTTACACGCCTAAGGACCAAAACTGCTGCATGGAAAATCTGTCCCGGGCTAAAACAACAATTCTGAAGACTTTGGAGACTTACAGACACAAAGCTGGATTTTGACAATGATACATTAACCTAGTACAATTAGGTTATGTATTTCATTATTTTATGTGGATTATGATAATGTTACCTTAACCTAGTACATTTGGGTTAAGGATTTCATCAGTCTAATAGGATTTGGTTATTTATTTCATTAGCTTAGTAGGATTAGGATATGGGTATTATAAATACCCTATCATGCTAGAGATTTTAGAACATCTTCTAAACTTCTCGTCTTACAATTCAATTCTATTACTCTACAATTCTTCTAATCTTTCCATTAATTCTATTTTTCTTCTTCTACTCTTCTATTCTTAAATTCCACAACAAGAGAATCGTTACTTGCTAAGGAATCACGCCTCACGCCTATCACTTGATCTACACGCCATTACTCAATATCGTGATATAATAACAATGTCAATCGTGATTTCCTTCGCATTCATGGGTAACTAAACTTCTCTGTTGGGGTTATGGAAGCCGTATGAGATACTATCTATTGCTGTGAGTTTGTGAGTTCGAGGCACGTATATTGCTTATATCATTATTCTCTTCATCTTAATCTACATTCTTTGCGGTTGCAAACGCAAGAATACGCCAGTCTAACATTTAACTTGTTCGAGAGAAAAGTTATTTGTCTGGAAAAGAGATAATGTCAAGGTAGTAGGACACCCTTTCCTATTAAAAAGCTAGTGCCGTAACTGGACTAACCTCTTGGAGAATTCGTACCGTTAGACACGCTTTAAGCTCGAGAGAGTTAAAGTGAAATAGTCCTTGTTTAGGTCGAGAGACGCTTGGATTTACCATCGACTACAATCCTCTATAAGCAATTGCATGTCAGAATTCTACACACTCATAGCCAATAGAGACGTATACCTCAGAAGGTGGACATAACCCCAACGCTTCAATTCTCATTGTTTACAACCAACGTAACAATCTCTCTCTTTTTACTTTATTATTTTCAGCTTTTGTTTACATTACTTGCAAAACAAGAATCCCCCCTTCTTACGAGACTTGCACCAAAAGTTTAGTAATTTTACTTACTTGTTGGCCAAGCTATTCCCTGTGGGATCGACACCCAACCCAGGTTGGGTTCTATATTTGCTAACGACCGCTTTACACTTCTACGAGAGTTGTAGATTGAGCGTTATCACCATCCAAACCAGTTAGGGTTCTATTACCACTTTGTACCATGCAAAGTTTTCAATAAAAGTTCAATAATATAGTAAAAACATTCTAATAGTCATTTTATCAAACATGTTGAGGGCATATAGTTTTCAAAACCAAAACCAAGTACCAGTTAACCATTCTCATGCAACCACATGTTCAAACCACCATTAAAACATGAAAACCATAATTAAAACATGGAAAAACCATAACCAAAACTCCCAACATATATTAGAAACCCAAAACCATACCACAGTTATGCCATGAAAACCATACATAAAACATGCCTTTAGTTGGAACTAACAATGAGGGAAGAGTAGCATGCCTTAGATTATGAAGATGACGGAGAGAAACCACCCTTGTAAACTCCAAATTGTCCTTATTGAAGAAACCCTAACCTTCCTTGACCCAAGACCTTGAGAGAATTTGAGAGAATTTCTAAAGGGTCATTTGGTGTGAGGTATAAAGGATAAGTAGTCTCGGGATAAAATAAAGGATTATTTTATCCCATGTTTTGTTGGAGGTATTAGTTAATACCAGGATGACTTATCCCACTATTTACACCATAGTGATGGGATAAGTTATACCATCTGCATGGTGGAATAAGTTACTCGGGATAATTTCGGAATAACTAATCTCGGAATTAATTATCTGGGGATAACTATTCCCCAACCAAACGACCCATAAGTGTTTAAGATTAGAATAATAGGATAATGATGTCCCAAGAATATTACACTACTAAAAAAATGCCAAAAAGCAACGGCCAAAAGTGACAGCCAACGTCTCTTTTTTGGACAAAAGCGACGGAAATCCGCGCTTTTTTTTTCGTCTCAAAAAGAGGCGTTGTTTTTTTAAAACGACGGCCTGCATCACTTTTATTACGACAGACAGCGTCGCTTTTAGGAATTTGTTTTTGCTATTCTTAGAAAAAGCTATGTTGTGCGTCGTTTTTTGTTCTTAAGGTGAAAAACACATGATGAACAAAAAACGACGGACATCGTCACTTTATTGAAAAACATAATTTTTTTCTAGAAAAATTGACACTGTCCGTCGTAATTTGAGAAAAATAAAATATTTTCTTTTAGAAAAAGCGACGTTGATCATTGCTTTCTGTTCTTCATAAGGATTGAAAAAGCGACGTTGGTCGTCGCTTTTTATTCTTCATAATGAATAAAGAAGCGACGGCCATCGTCACTTTTCTGCATTTTTTAGGATGTAGAAATCTACATTTTCTGCATCCCACCTTCCAAATAAAAATGCAATTCAATATATACATCCTCATGCAACACACATTATTACAATGATCATACAACACGTTACATCAACAAATCATTTAAGTAATTCAAATCAACAACACTTAAATAATGAATCCAACAACATTCAAATACTTAAAAACTCCCAAAGATTTTTCACTAAATAAAAGCTAAGTTCAAAAATATCTAAAAATTATCTAAAAGTCAAGTCCAACAATACTAAGGAGTAGCCCCAACAAACTCCTCATCACTCTCTGTTTCCTCTTCTCTACTTGAATCAGGAGCAATGACCTGTGTCAAGGCACG
This sequence comes from Capsicum pubescens, assembly GCA_030864215.1. NCBI lineage: Eukaryota > Viridiplantae > Streptophyta > Magnoliopsida > Solanales > Solanaceae > Capsicum > Capsicum pubescens. Next base: position 63,088,132 of record CM061543.1, read on the forward strand.
TCTAAAATGTGCAATCTGATGTGATATAGCAGCATATCTCTCAAAAATTATAGAAATGGCCTGATCGTGCTTTGCCAACCAACAACACATTGTCTGAAAATCAATTGACTAGTGTTATATGATATATATATATATATATATATATATTAAAGTTAACTAAATATTAATTAAATATAATATACCTTAAAATCTTGAAACATGGCTTGTTTAGAGACTATTGGAATGTCCCACCACTCATGCCAATGATATGTAAAAAGTCTCATAACGCTCTCCCTTACGGTCCCATTAACTTCTTTTGACGTGGGATACCACCCGTAAATAACATAATAAGTATGTAAGCTTGAATATTTTATTAATGAAAAAAATAAACCTATCAATTAAAAAATAAACTTACGAAGATCCATCGGGCTCGAGAAACACTCTACCAAGCATGTCCGTATCTCCAGGAACTAGACCAATCAAATCTACATTAATATCTTCTTCTACCGGAGGGGGTGGAGGTGGAGGTGGTGGTGACTTGATCATTTTGAAGTCACTAGTACACATTTCAAAACACTACACTTAACCATTTTCAAGTCATGAATTCACATTTCAAGTGACAACGCAAATCATTTTCAAGTCATGAATTGACATTTCAAGTGACAACACTAAACCAATTTCAAGTCATTAATTCGCATCTTCAAATGATTACACTTTACTAATTTCAAAACGCAAGTTCATCTTTCAAGTAACTACACTAAACCATTTTCACGTCACTAATTCACTTCTCAAGTGACTACACTTGATTAATTTGAAGTCACTAGTACACATTTCAAAACACTACACTTAACCATTTTCAACTCTCTAATTCACTTCTCAAGTGACTAAACTTAACTATTTTCAAGTCAAGAATTCACATTTCAAGTGACAACACTAAATCAATTTCAAGTCATGAATTCACACTTTCAAGTGATTACACTTTACTAATTTCAAAACACAAGTTTACCTTTCAAGTAACTACACTAAACCATTTTCAAGTCACTAATTCACTTCTCAAGTGACTATAATTGATCAATTTGAAGTCACTAGTACACATTTCAAAACACTACACGTAACAATTTTTAACTCTCTAATTCACATTTCAAGTGACTACACACTTGATCAATTTGAAGTCACTAGTACACATTTCAAAACACTATACCTAACCATTTTCAACTCTATAATTCACTTCTCAAGTGACTAAACTTAACCATTTTCAAGTCATGAATTCACATTTCAAGTGACAACACTAAATCAATTTCAAGTCATGAATTCACACTTACTTTACTAATTTCAAAACACAAGTTCACCTTTCAAGTAACTACATTAAACCATTTTCAAGTCGCTAATCTACTTCTCAAGTGACTAGTACACATTTCAAAACACTACACTTAACCATTTTCAACTCTCTTATTCACATTTCAAGTGACTAAGCCTAACCATTTTCAAGTCATGAATTCACATTTCAAGTATCAACACTAAACCAATTTAAAGTTATGAATTCACATTTTCAAGTGATTACACTTTACTAATTTCAAAACACAAGTTCACCTTTCAAGAACTACACAAAACCATTTTCAAGTCGCTAATCCACTTCTCAAGTTACTAGTACATATTTTAAAACATTACACTTAACTATTTTCAACTCTCTAATTCACATTTCAAGTGACTAAACTTAATCATTTTCAAGTCATGAATTCATATTTCAAGTGTCAACACTAAACCAATTTTAAGTCATGAATTCACATTTTCAAGCGATTACACTTTACTAATTTCAAAACACAAGTTCACCTTTCGAGAACTACACGAAACCATTTTCAAGTCGCTAATCCACTTCTCAAGTGACTAGTACACATTTCAAAATACTACACTTAACCATTTTCAACTCTCTAATTCATATTTCAAGTTACTAAGCCTAACCATTTTCAAGTCATGAATTCACATTTCAAGTGTCAACACTAAACCAATTTCAAGTTATGAATCATATTTTTAAGTGATTATACTTTACTAATTTTAAAACACAAGTTCACCTTTCAAGAACTACACTAAACCATTTTCAAGTCGCTAATCCACTTCTCAAGTGACTAGTACACATTTCAAAACACTATACTTAACCATTTTCAACTCTCTAATTCACATTTCAAGTGACTAAACTTAATCATTTCCAAGTCATGAATTCACATTTCATGTATCAACACTAAACCAATTTCAAGTCATGGATTCACATTTTCAAGTGATTACACTTAACTAATTTCAAAACACAAATAAAGGAATGAAGGTTGCTCCTTAACTGGGGGAAACTCGACTCTACACCTTCACTTTATCTTAAATCAAGGAAACATATTTTATTTCACAAAGTTCTAGTCATGATTCATTTTCTTGAGCTATGGGTCCTTCAGTAACAACCTATCTACCCCTCAAAGATCCAGGGGTGAGGTCTGTCGTTTGTGTATACCCCACCCTTCCTAGACCCCATACCAAATATGTTGTCATCGTTGTAATACTCCCTTTGCTATTGGACCAAAGCCTAAGCGTGGAACTTATTATCAAGATAGTAACAAACAATTTTATTTATTCCTAAGCTCTTTATTAGCTCACAACTAGAGTAAATAAAGTAACAGATTTAAAGTTTTTCACATATCCAAAATGAGAATGTGTTTTCAATCTCAGACTACACGGATATAAGAAACGTTAATGCAGAAGAACTAGTCACATACACACATACAAAGACATATTTTGTTTCCAGCACAACAACCTTTTAAGAGTAAAATTGAATCTATAGGTGTATGAATTAAGGACATTGTTGGGACACAATTTAGGCTTAGCATGAAAAATCAATAAAGAATTCGAGCTTTTTCCCATTTGTTTTAACACACAAACACACATACTGACTATCTATTGAAGTGAATGGTTTGGATCATGAAAATGAGTAGTACAAAATGGATAAAGCGAGTAATTGAAAAAATAAATAATTAAAAGATTACCAGTTAGAAGAAGGAAGATTGTGATGATGATGAAGCTTCAACGACATCACCAATCTTAGTATTTTGTTTTGTTTGTTTTGTTTTAGTGACGGAGGTCGGCAATGGTTTTGCTTTAAAGATAAGGTAAAGAAGAGAGGGTTTGTAGAGAGAGAGAGTGGAAAGGCGGCGGAAGATTTTTTGAGAAATGGGGGATTAGGGTTTTGTTTTATTTTAAAAAAAAGTGGGTGCTTTAGATTTCAGCCGTTGGATCATTTTGATCAAGGGCTGAGATAAAACATGATTAAAAAAAGGTTAAAATTGAAATTTAATTTATGGCCAAATTGAGGTCAATTTTGACTGTAATTGACACTATTGAGTATAAAATTGCCTAAAAATTAAACACCAAAGGAAAAATGAATGGAATTGACTGTTATTTTAACAATAATAATAGTGGTAGATAATGCATTTCAAAATTGTGAGTGTGCGTATTTGCGAAAATAATATAATTAGTTGCTACTATTTCTATTTTATGCATATTTTCCTATTGGTTAAATCAAAAATCGAACCGTTAAGGACTTAAAATCGAAAATCGAACCGTTAAGGACTAAAAACCGGTAAACTAAAAACCGATAAAAAAATACCTTATTGATTTGATTATTGGTTTAACATATTTAAAAATCGATAATCGATAAACCAAACTGATAATATATAAAATCAAATCGAACTGATCTATGCACACCCCTAATTTCAAGAAAAAAATAGTGAAAAATAATTTTAATATTAACCATTGATCAAATATGATGAACGAGTGAGATTAAAATTGAGGTAATGAGTCAAATTGGGATTAGAAATTGGGTTAAAAAAAGATTGAATTGGAGATTTCGATTACGTTAATACAACGTATCAATATGATGAGTTATCGGTTAATTAGCTTCATTATTATAACTTCAATAGTGTATTATTACCTAGATCATATGATGTTAACATATTATTCAAAATATTTGGATATATAGATTCAGTTAGCTAGCTTTTAACTACTATGTACATCACTATACGAGAGATACGTATTTATACATACATATATATATATATATATATATATATTTGATTAACTATCAACTTTGTAATATGTACTATATACCTCACATACACGAGTATATTACCTCGTAATACAACGTATTTTATTTCTACTTTGATGGATTATCGTTTAATTTAGCTTACATTATTATATTATAACTTCAATAATATATTATTACCTTGATCAATCAATCGTATGATATCAATGTATTCAATATATATAGTTGATTGACTAGAAACTTCTCAATACATACTAGATACATCACATACACATGTATATTACCTCGTAATACAACATATTTCATATATACAACGATAAATTATTGTTTAATTTAGCTTATATTATTATATTATGACTTCAACAGTATATTATTTTCTTGATCAATCGATCGTATGATATCAATGTATTCAATATATAATTGAATACATTTAATTTTTTTAAATATAAAAATTATTTATTTAATAGTAAATTAAAAATATTAAATATCGACGGACAGTATCGTTTACTAAAGTTAATTTTTATTTATTTTTAACAAAACCGGCACTGTCCATCGCTTTTTGTAAAAAATATAAAAAAATATAAAATAATTAAAAATTACGACAGATAACGTTGCTTTTCTATAATTAATATTTTAAAAATAAAAAATTATAGCGACGTTGTCCGTTGATATTAATAAAAATAAATAAAAATAAAAATTAAATTTATAAAGCAACGGACAACGTCGCTTTTCAAAAAATTAATTTTTATTTAGTTTTAACAAAAGCGACGCTGTCCGACGCTTTTTGTAAAAAATAAAAAATAAAAATTACAAATTACGACGAACAACGTCTCATTTCTAGAATTAATATTTTAAAAAATAAAAAATTATAGTGACGTTGTCAGTCGCTTTTAATAAAAATAAATAAAAATAAAATTAAATTTAAAAAGAGACGGACAACGTCGCTTTTCAAAAAATTAAATTTTATTTAGTTTTAACAAAAGCGACGTTGTCTGTCGCTTTTTGTAAAAAATAAAAAAAATTAAAAATAATTACAAATTACGTCAAACAGTGTCGCTTTTCTAGAATTAATATTTTAAAAAATAAAAATTATAGCGACGTTGTCCGTCGCTTTTAATAAAAATAAAAATCAAATTTAAAAATCGATGGACTACGTCGCTTTTCAAAAAAATAATTATAATTATTTTTAAATAAATTACGACGTCATCCATCGCATTTATTGAAAAAAATTATAAATTATATTTTAATTAGTTGGCACAATAATCCGCAAAAAAAGCGATGGAATTAAGACGTTGGTCGTCGATTTTAATAAAAAATAAATAAAAATTAAAATTAAACTAAAAAAATGGTGGACAGTGTCGCTTTTCTCGTCGCTTTTTTTTGTCTCGCTTTTTGGCTTTTTTTAGTAGTGTTATAACTATGAGGCCTTAGGAGGTTAAGAGAGGAAATGTCCAGATTGACCCCCAACTTAAACTATATAAAACTATTGCAGAAGGTTTACGACCACCTCCAAACCGTACCCTAGGGTACGAGTGGTACCCTTATCTCATACCCTAGGCCTTCCCTTGGACCCCAAACTATCCACCTTTTGATCACCAAGGCCAATTCGTACCCAACCATACGACAAGTACTATGAAACCGTACCTTAAGAAGAATAGCATCCTCTGGGTTAAACATAGGGCAACATACGATTGGCATCATACCACTAGTACCCTATCATACGACTAGTATGATCCAACCGTACCTTGGACATAAACCAATCAACCTACACTGGTTAACATATGTCCAAGACCCATCAAACCGTACCCTATCATACAACTAGTACCCACTAGTCATATGACGTCCAGAAGCCAAAAACTCAAGAAATTTTTAAGGATTAAAACCTAGGGTGTTTCAATTCTTTCCCACTTGGATCATTCGTCCCCGAATGATGGAACAAGGCAGTACAAGCCTGATTTACACCCCCAATATCTCGACTCTAACCTTTAACTAAGTTAGAAAAAATATATGCAACAAAATCAATCTTTTCTTTAAGAAAGTTTGAAAACAAAAGTATGATAATGAACACATACCTTCCGCATGAATCCCGGGAGCAGAAAACACGAACGGATATTTGAACTTCATGTCCTCTTTTGCTTCCCAAGTAGCCTCCTTCACCTTCTGGTTCCACTATAGAACCTTAACCGATGCCACATCCTTGGTTCGCAACCGACGAATCTGCCGATCCATGATCTCAACCGAATTTTTTCATAAGACAGAGAATCCGAGATACCCAATCCTTTCAAAGGAACAACTGATGAAGGATAACTTATACACCTTCTCAACATAGAGACATGAAATATCGGATGAATGGAGTTCAAAATAGAAGGAAACTCCAACTTATATGCCACATTATCAACCCTTCTCAAATTCACATAAGGACTAACATACCGGGGACTGAGCTTTCCCTTCTTCCCAAACCGCATCACTCTCTTCATGGGAGACACTTTAGGAACACCTTATCCCCAACATCAAACTCTAAGGGATCGTTTGGTGTGCGGTATTAAAGTAACTAATCCTTGAATAAAATAATAATCCCAAGATAAAAATTTTAATCCACTGTTTGGTTGTCAATAATCGGGATAACTTATTCCGAGACTAATAAATCGTACCGAGATAAGTTATCCACCCAATTGATAGGATACCAATCCCAAGACTATTTTTCTTTGGTGTAAAATTATACAATGACAAAAATACCCTCAAACCCTGTGATTTTATTTCACACATCTATATATACACTAGTATTTTAATTGTGAATTTTAATAAAATTTAAATACTTAATAATTTTGACAAAAATTTTATATTTGCATTAAAAACTTATTAGTAATACATAATAATTTATCGAAAAATTAAACCTAAAATTCAAAATTCCTATTCCATCATTATATCCAATTATCCGCTTTCATTGACCCGCCTCACATAAAGTATTTCTTTTAATTCGCAGAAAAGGGAAAATTTGCAAAGTCAAACTGATTTTATTTTTAGAAGTAAGACAAAAGCAGAGTGAATACTTATTTTTATATATATGTGTTTGCCGTCCGAGTATGTTTCATTTCAAAGAAAGAAATGATAGATTAAGGTATTATTTCAGTTCAATCTATATTTTTATTTCATTTCACCCATATATATAATATATATTCATAAATAATATATATATATATATATATATATATATTATTTATGAATATATTATATGTTAAATTTATTTGAATAATTATTCTCTAAAAATAATAAAAATATCAACACCATTGTTGAATTACATATTTTAAATTAAATAATTTTTTAATCACTTGAAAATTGATATGGTATATATCAATAAAAATGAATTTTAATATATTATATGAGTGATATGTGTTTAAATGAAGTGACATAAACAACAAATCCTCTTTTACTTTACCAAACTTAAGTTGAAAGTTTTTATTTCAAACTAAATAAAATGTAGTAAGATTTTTTTTTAAACGCATACGACATAATCATGGGAAGGCACACGCAAAAAAATTAAAGCTAAATAAGATGAAAGTTTTATTTTTAAAATACACACGATATAATAATCATGAAAATGCACACACACAAAAGAATTAAGCTAAATAAGATGAAAGTTTTATTTTTAAGAATAAATATTTAAAGCTTGAAAAGAAATTATATAAAAAAGAGCTAAATAAGATGGAGGGTATTTTTGTAATCACTTAATTTATTCTTAGAAATTATATCATGCATACTACTTTGAATACAACAAACCAAACACCCAATAAAAAATAATCCCATCATAACTAATCCTAGTATAACTTATCCCATCATAACTTATCCTATCATAACTAATCCCAGCATAACTCGTTTCCCAACCAAACGACCCCTAAGTCTTTTCGCCTTACATCCTCATAGGACTTTTGGCGACTTTGGGCAACCTTAAGCCTATCCCAAATTACCTTCACCTTCTTCATGGCCTAGTAAACCGTGTCTTGGCCAAACATATCCACCTCACCAAGCTCGAACCACCCAATAGGAGATCTATACCTCCTATCATACAACACCTCAAAAGGGGTCATCCCAATGCTAGAATGGTAACTATTATTGTAAGCAAACTCTACAAAAGGTAGATGCTTAACCCAATTACCACCATAGTCAATCACGCAGGCGCTAAACATATCCTCCAATGTCTGAATAGTCCTTTCTGCTTGCCCATTCGTCTGCGGGTGAAAAGCAGTACTCAGACTAATCTTAGTACCCAACCCTTTCTGAAACGACCACTAGAAGTGAGATAAAAACTACGTACCATGATCAGAAATAATAGAAAAAGGTACCCTATGAAACTTCACAATCTCGCATAATCCTCATCCAAAAAGTTAATCCTACTGGCAAAAAGTGAGCCGACTTTGTCATCCTATCCACGATGACCCAAATTGAATTATATTGATTCTGAGACCGAGAGAGACCGGTAATGAAATCCATGTTGATTTCTTCCCATTTCCATTCTACCAATTCAATTTCTTGATACAAGACCCCAAGCCTCCTGTGCTCAACTTTCACTGATTGACACACCATCCATTTGGCCATAAAATCAGCCACATCCCTCTTCATACCAATACATCTCTTTGAGATCATGATACATTTTTATCGAACCGGGATGAACAACATAGCGCAATTCATGCGACTCGGCCAATATCCTTTATCGCAACCCATTGACGTCAGGAACACATAACCTTTCTTTATACCGCAAGGTACCATCACCACTAATCTCAAATACCATCACCTTTTGCCCACCTACATCACTCTTGATTTTCATTAAGACAGGATCTAGCTTTTGCTTCTCCTTGATCTCTGCACCAAGAGACGACTGCACCACATCTTGCACCAACACACCACCATCCTCGGAGTCCAAGAGATGAACTCTTAGGTTAGACAAACGGTGAATATCCTTCACCAATTCCTGTTTTTTCTTATCCACGTGAGCTAAACTCCCCATGGAAAACCTGTTAAGAGCATTAACAACCACATTAGCTTTACCTGGGTGGTATTGAAGACTCATATCATAGTCCTTGAGAAGATCAAGCCATCTCCTTTGCCTGAGGTTAAGCTCTTTCTAAGTGAACACATACTGTAGACTCTTATGATCCAGAAGATGTCCACGTGCACTTCATACAAATAGTGTCGCCAGATTTTCAACGCAAACACCACTGCTAACATCTCCAAATCATGAGTAGGATAATTCCTCTCATATACCTTCAACTGCCTAGAAGCGTAGGCTATCACCTGACCATGCTGAATCATAACACAAACAAGTCCCACCCAGAATGCATCACAATAAACTATAAACCCCTCAGTGCCTTCCGGAAAAGTCAAAACCAGAGTTGAAGTTAGCTTATCCTTCAACTTCTCAAAACTACCTTCACAAGCAACGGACCAAGAGATCTTTACCTTCTTCTGAGTAAACTTAGTCAATGGGATATATATCGTCCAAAAACTTTCCACAAACCTCCTATAATAGCCGGCAAAGCCCAAGAAACTCCAAATGTCGGTTGGAGTCATGGGTCTAGGCCACTTCTTAACCACTGCAACCTTTTACGGATCTACCATGATCCTCTCACTAGAAAGATATGACCCAAAAAAGTGGCAGTGTTCAACCAGAACTCACATTAGAGAATTTGGCATACAACCGTTGCTCCTTCAAGGGCTGCAACACCATACAGAGGTGATTGGCATGATCCACCTCACTCTTAGACTACACCAAAATATCATCAATGAACACAATGACAAACAGATCCAGAAATTGATGAAAGACCCTATTCATCAAATCCATGAATACCGTAGGAGCATTGGTCAAACAGAACGATATTACGACGAACTCAAAGTGCCCATACTGAGTACGAAAAGTTGTCTTAGGGATATCCACCTCCCTAATCTTAAGCTGATGATACTCAAACCGTAGATCAATCTTAGAAAAAAATTTGGCACCCTGTAATTGATCAAACAAGTCATCTATCCTTGGTAGAGGATACTTGTTCTTAACCGTCACCTTATTCAACTATTGGTAATCAATACATATCTGAAGGGAACCATCCTTCTTACACACGATAACACCGGTGTGCCCCATGGGAACACACTAGGATGGATGAAAACAGGTTCTTAAGCTGCTCCTTGAGTTCCTTCAACTCAACCGGAGCCATCTATAAGGGGAAATAAAAATTGGACGAGTGTTTGGGATGAGATCAATCCCAAACTCAATCTCCCTATATGGAGGAACACCAGGAAGGTCATCAGAAAAGACCTCGGGAGACTCATTCACCACCAAAATTGAATGCAAAGAAGGACCCTACAAGTTGGAATCTTTAATCCGGACCAGATAATAGAGATACCCCTTGGAGATTAATCTCCGAGCTCTAAGATATGATATAAACTTCCCCTTAAGAGATAGGGAACCACCCTCCCACTCAATAACGGGCTCATTAGGAAATTTAAAGACAACCTTATGAGTTCGACAGTCTAATGACGCATAGCATGAATGTAACCAATCCATCCCCAAAATAACATCAAAATCCACCATATATAATTTATACAAATGCACCAAAGTCTCCTTACTACCAATAGACACCATACAACCTCTATAGACTCTTTTAGCAATTACAGAGTCACCTACCAAGGTAGAAATAGAAAAAGAGTTTGAAACACACTCTGGACCAAAACTAAAATGCATATCCACAAAGGGGGTCACATAAGAAAGAGTGGACCCCGGATCAAGTAAACAATATGCATAGCGAGAAAAGAGTTGCAACATACCAGTCACGATGTCAGGCGATGCCTCAAACTCCTATCGGGTAGTGAAAGCATAAAGACGGTTCTGACCAGTGACGAAACTAAATGGTGCACCCTTTGGTGCTGGAGCCGAAGACGAAGCAACTGGAAGCTTGTTCACTCCCTAAGCGACCTTAACAACTGAACAATTTCTAAGCATATAGCTTGGATGACCATATTTTAAGCACCTGTCCCTCTTATCATCACAGAAACCCTGATACAACCGACCACAGAACTTACAAGGAGGACATGATGAAGCCAATTGAGCCCCACTAGCCTGAGATTGGTCACCCTCATCCTTGAAATTATGGCCACCCTGCTGACGTCTGTCTCCCGTTGGATTCGGGTAGGGAGCACTAGCTATGGAGAAAGAACCAAAAAAACCCCACTTCTTCCTTGGCCACTTACCACCATATCTACCACTTTGTTGTTGCCCACCATCTTGGTTAGAAAACCTAAACTTTTTTACCTGTCTTTCCCCTATCTCAGCTAACTTTTTATTTTCTTCCTCCATCTGTTGCATATGAATAACCAACCTAGAGATATTCATGTACTTGATCAGCAATACAGTCTTGCTTTCAAGGATCAACTCACGAGATAGTCCCGAACTTCCTCATCCGAGCCCTCATATCAGGCACCATCTCCGGAGCATACCGAGACAACTGGTGAAACATCAAGTCATATTCCTTAACCGACATCTTCCCCCATTTCAGAGTAACAAATTCCTATGTTTTTGCTTCCTTCAACTCTTGAGGAAAGAATCGATCTAGGAATGCATTAGAGAAAGTCTCTTATTGAGATGACTTATTAACCTCACCCTTTGCCCTATCCCATTCCTTGTACCATTAGTATGCCACATCCTTTACCTGGTACATAGAAAATTCCACCCCTTCCATATTCGTGGTATGCATAACCCTGAATATCTTTTCCATCTCGTCCAAAAAATATCGAGGATCCCCCTCCACCTTAACACCAGTAAAAGTTGGAGGGATCATCCTTATGAACTGGCCAACCCTTATGGCCTTGTAAGATGGAATAACAAATGCACCACACTCAGCCTGAAAAGCTACCAACTGAGCAATCATATGAATGGACTGATGAAACTCTGCATTCATCACATCGATCTGAAGAGGACTAGAGGGAACCAGTGGAACTCCAGGACAATTAGGGAATGGACCCCTAGACCGAGTATGGATCCCATAAGTAGATCGTGTCCCACCAACATTGTCACCAGTTGGGACGAGGAGTTTCTATATGTACCAGATCGTCGAGGCATGATCTAAAAAGCGAACAAACATGGGTTACAGAAAATTTTAGGACTTAGACTCCAAGCTTAAAAATAGAACCCAAGAAAGAGAAATATTCCTAAATTCCTTGTAGCATCTCTCTTATGAGTGTGGTGTGCTACACACCCTTAAAAGAGACTCTACTCGACACGGCTTTGTGGACTCCCAATTGAACATGAACCTAAAGATCTGATACCGATATGACACAACTCGAACCGGGGCCTTGTCATGATGGGCATCCCAAGTCCAACCAGGATTGCAGACCACCTCCGATACCTAACTCAACCTCCAAACACATACACTGAATCGGATGAATTCCAAACATATAACAAGAGAGCATATTTGTAGATATACTGATTTTGGGATAAATTAATTCCTAAACCAACCCAACCAAGTCAATTCATCCAATAACAAACCAAACCAAGACAATAAACCAATGTGTTTATATATATAATCCAAAATAAAATGGAACAATCATAAATCAAATATAGTTCACCGATGTCGGCCCCAATATCAATGCCAATGTCAAAGATGACATCATTACCAACACCGCTCATACCAACCCATATTAGTCCCACAAAGCCTCTAATTGAAACTAAAATAATATCCGATCAGGAAATTCCCCCAACCATAGCAAAAACCATAGTCTATAAAATGACCAAAGTATGTAAGGACATCCATGACATGAAATAGAGCCTTTTGGAATATGGAAGATCACTACTTCAATCCAACATAAGTTGATCCCGAATTCGATCACTGAGCAGGAGGAGTAGAATGGTCGATTCCTATATCGCATAGGATACAACACCCAAAGCCGGGTTAGTGGGTGAACCCTAGCATACACTAAGGATAATGATAAAATAATGTCATCCTTTTAAACAAAGTAAACAACCATATGCATACATAATCGTACATATATCTATGCTGGGAGAGGGAACCAAGTTTAGCATGTCTTAAAACCATTAACCTGGGTATGTGTAGCTTAACCATCCTATAACCACCCACAAGCTATATGGGTCTAGTATTACCCCCTGAATAGGCCCTGATGCGTGTAGCCACACGAACCGGAGATACCATAGGAGTAGGAAATTCCCGTGCACCCTTCGCGCTCCATGATACATATATACAAGTGTAACTTAGGAGATTCCCGTGTACCCCATAAGTATCATATATGGTAGCCATGATCAACCCGCATGTCAGTAAATGTGAGTTTCCAGTGTCCGTCCATTGGACTCACATTTTCACGATTAGCTATCACACCCCACCATTATTACCTAATTAAAACCATTAGCACACAACCAAACCACCAATTCCATTTATTATTAACCAAGGCTATAAGTAGTGGTATCGTTATACCGACCATAGCTTGCTAGAAATATCCTTATCCATCCTCTCTAAAGAAAGGATTCCCATGTACCCATAGATTACATTATTAAGTTACTTAGGGGATTCCCATGTACCCCACAAGATGATCATTATTAAGTTTGCTTAGGGGATTCCCATGTACCCCATAAGTGTATTCAATTAATCCATAACCATGACCACCAAGACCTTACCATTTAACCATTAAAGACCATCCAAACCAGTTAAAGTTCCATTACCACTTTGTATCATGCAAAGTTTTCAATAAAAATTCAATAATATTGTAAAAGCATTCTCATAGTCATTTTATCAAACATGTTGAGGGCATATATTTTTCAAAACCAAAACCAAGTACCAATTAACTATTCCTATGCAACCACGTGTTCAAACCACCATTAAAACTTGAAAACTATAATTAAAACATGGTAAAACCATAACCAAACCATTTATAACCAAAACCCCCAACATATATTCAAAACCCAAAACCATAACACAATTATGCCATGAAAACCATGCATAAAACATGCCTTTATTTGGAACTAACAATGAGGAAGGAGTAACATGCCTTAGATTACGAAGATGACGGAGAGAAACTACCCTTGTAAGCCCCAAATTGATCTTATTGAAGAAACCCTAGCCTTCCTTGACCCAAGAGCCTTGAGAGAATTTGAGAGAGTTTCTAAGTGTTTAAGATTAGATAATAGGGTAAATAATGTCCCAAGAGTGTTATAAGTCGTGGGGACTTAAGAGGTTAAGAGGGGAAATGACTTGATTACTCCCAACTTAAACTGTATAAAACTCCCACGGGAGGGTAAGACCCCCCCAAACCGTACCCTAGGGTATGAGTTGTACCCTTATCTCGTACCCTAGGCCTTCCCTAATACTGTCCAACATACGACCACCAAGGACAATTCGTACCCAACCATAAGACAAGTACCATGAAATCGTATCTTAAACATAATAAAATCCTCTAGGTTAAATATAGGGAAACATACGATTGGCATCATACCGCTAGTACCCTATCATATGAATAGTATAATCCAACCGTACCTTGGATAGAAACCAACCAACCTACACTGGTTAACATACGACCAAGACCCATCAAACCACACCCTATCATATGACTAGTACCCCCTAGTCGTATGATGTCCAGAAGCCAAAAACTCAAGAAATTTCAAAGGATCAAAACCCACGGTATTTCATCCCCCCAACCTAACATAGTCTAAAAACTTAAGAAATCTCTTTATGGACTTAAGCAAGCCTCTAGGCACTGGTATGCGAGACTGGCAAGAGCTTTGAATTTTAAGGAATACATATGTAACGCCCTGAAATCTAGTTTCCGGGATGCCACACGGTGCTCCGAACTACAAGTAGTCCTGAGCTAACCCTGGCTGCCTTCTAACACATCTGAATCTCAACATGGGGAAATATAAGTATAAGATCATGATAAAATACGAAAAACTATCTGAATATATCTAAAAGTACTAATCTCATCAATCTGATTAAAAAATACTGAAAAGTCTGAATACAACAACTGAGATCTAAGATTGAATTTGGTAGTCCGACAAACCTCTACTAACTGAATCTAGAGATTCATCGGGACAGGCCCTAGCTAGATCGAACTAAACTAAAATATCTATTAATAAACTGAGAACATGAATAGCTAAGTCCCCAAACTATGAGGACTCACCAACTGTAGGGATGTAGATGAGATGCTCGAAAATCACGGTCGCTGCTGAGATTGAGCACCCAAACCTACATTATGAGACAATGTAGCATATAGACGTATATGTGGATCATTATTTTGAGGATGTTCTTAGTATATGAGGGTGTATGAAATAAGTAAAAATATCGTCATAGTTTATCAAATCATGCATGCTAAATGTAAATGACTCACATAGCTTAAGTAAATCTGAAATCTAAAAATCATAAATCATGAATAGTAAAGTATGTAGTATGAATCTTGTGAGTCATTACACTTAGTTCTAAACTCTGTATTTTGTTCTTGTTCTTAAATCATATAGGCTAAAAGAAGTCTGAAACTTGTTCTGCATAGTAAATAATTTATCTCAAGACTTTAATTAACTAAAACTATTTTAAGAGTGGGGGACATCTATTTGGGAGGTTCTTCTAACCGACATGTAAACCATGTGAGTATCCATGGTGTCCCACGACTAGCCCCCGTAAGGTTAGGGATGTTCTACCCTTGCCATCGAAATAGAACAATCTAATCTGTATAATCACAATCCGAGTCATCCACGTAGAAGTGGGAATAATCTGAATCTGTACCTACGGTGGTACGTAGTTCTGTGGAAGATAGGGCACGCTAATCCCACACTTCTCACTCGGTGCTTCATACTACTCCCAATCTTATGCTCAAAATCTTAAGAAATTCCACTTTAAAGTTATCTAATGGTTTATAATAAGACCAACTATAAATCTGTAGAGCTAAATCTGTAAGTCTAAATTTGATATGTGGATTTCATACCTATTCTGAGACCAAAAGGTCAAATCTTTCTCAATAATCTGAAAATATTCTAATCATGGGGTGCTTATAGCACAACAATTCTTTGAATAACAATCTTTAAATAGGGCTTAATGACCCATGTATCAATATCATGATAAACGTCTCAAAAATTCATGCTTGATAATATAAATATTCATAATTCATCATAAAATCTGGAAATTTCAGCAATAAGCATAATAATAGGAACATACCCATGTAATTCAACTTCTAAATCATGAAAAATCTCATAACCTTGCAAATAATGATAATGGGTATAAACCCTAACTTGAAATTCATAGAAAATCATATAAATTGTAGTAAATTTGTATTTAAAATAAAGTTTTGGGCACAAGGATGAAAGAATTATCCCTGTTCAAACCCCACATACCTTGGATGATGAACTTAGATGAACAACTTGCTTTTGAGACTCTATTCGTGTTCTTGAATGTAGACTCTTGAAGTTCTTGGTCTAGGAATCTAGAATCTTGAATCAATTTGGAAAAGTAATGGTGGAATCTTGGGATTTTTTGAAGATGAATGTTGAAGCCTAGGGTTTTGGATGAGAGAAATTTTGATGAATAGTAGCATATAATGCTTCTAGGAGGCTTAAATCTTGCGTTTGGATGAATTGGGGGTTGGGTAATTTACCAAAATACCCCCTTTAAACTCTTAAACAGAAGTGGAAAATGTACATTTTTCCGATTTGGGTGGCCACCGCAATGCGCCACTATTGTGATGGCTCACTGGAAATCAACAACTGAAAACTGGGCAGGCGGAGTCATCGCGGTGCCCCTTTGGAATGCCATTTTGGCACATGGTCGCGACGCGCCATTATCGCGCTGGACCTATGGAAATTGACAAACGGGAAATTGGCCCTCTCCGCGATGCGCCAATATTGCAGAGGGCCACTGAAAAATGACAATTAGGAATTAACACTGCTCCGCGACGCGCTGCGGGTCCAAATAATGGTGTTTTGTGAATGAAACTTAAAATAGCCATAACTTCTTACCCGGTTATCAGATTTAGCCATAACTTCATTCATTCTAAGAGCTAATCCTTGATATTTTCGGGGCGAATTTAAACTAGGAAAATCGCAGGGTATTACAACATAACATCACTCAATGATTACTCTCTATTTTGTAAGACAATGGGCCAATTCATTTTTATTATTGCAGTTTATGTTGATGATAGATTTATCACAAGAAATACTATTGCAGAAAGGCGGGCTCTTAAAGATTTCCTTAATTCGGAGTTCAAAATAAAAGATGTTGGTCTTCAACATTAGTTTTTAGATATGGAGATTCTGGGGGAGGAGCAAGGTATCAGTCAAAGAAAATAGACCTTAGTCTATTAGAAGAGTTTGATGTCTCCCATCTATCCTTTGTATCTTCTCCTAAGGATCCATCAATCAAATTATCTGTAGAATCAGGCACTCCATGTCAGATTCTATTATGGACAAACATCTTATTGGGAAAATGAACTATTTGACACATACTAGACCAGAATTATCATTTGCAATTTTTCTACTCAGTTAATTCGTACAAAATCCTACTACTAACATTTTAATGCAAGATTATGAGTGATTCATTACCCGAAATATTTTCTAAATCAGGGTTTCTTTCTAACCACCACCTTCATTCTCCCTCAACACTTTTTGTGATGCTGACTAGGCATCATATCGGGACTCTTGGAGATCTGTAAATGGCTTCTTCATTAGTTTATGAGGATCAACCATAATCTAAAAGTCAAAGAAATAAAGTACATTGTTTTTTTTTTGCAGAAGCAAAATACAGATCAATGAGGAGATTAGTGGTAGAATTAACATGGTTTACTAGATTACTTACAGCTTTATAAATCACTCTTTAGATTTTGATGCCTGCCCACTCGAATAATCAAGTCATACTTCATATAGCTTAAAATTCAATTTTTTATGAAAGAACAAAATATATCGAGCTAAATTGTCATTTTGTCCGTCAACAGTATTTATCCGGTCTAATTTCATCGTCCTTTGTCCCCTTCAAGAAGCAGTTACTTGATATATCCATGAAGCCCTTGGACGAACCTTCACACCATCAAAATATGAACAAGTTAGGGGTCACTCTGTTTTCCTCTAACTTGAGAGGGGATATTGGAATTACGACTCCACATTTTGAACCGTAGTTTGCAGACAAAGCTATATTGGCCAGGCCATCGATTACAAACTCAACAAAATCCCAAAATGCAAAATAAGTTGATAACATTTTTTGATTTTCTGAGCTATAAAAGTATATGAATTGTAAATAGATAGTATTTAATTTTCCTTTCCTATTACTTGCATTCCAAGTAATTGGTAGCCAATAGAAAGTAGGACAACAATATAGTCTTTCTTGTATATAAAGAGGGACTGATAATCAAACAAAATACATGGGATGATTTTCAAATTTGCTTCTCATTTTCTGCATTGTCTCATATTTTCCTCATGTTTGATGCAATTTTTCAACCTATATATAGCTAATGCAATTCATTAGTTATACACTCTGTTTGGTAGTTTTGTTTGCGAAAATAATGTTCTACTTTTTTTTTATCGGATATTTGGATTGGTTTCTTAAAATAACATATAAACTAAAAGTTAAAAGTCATAAGTTGAGAATATTTAACTTTTGTTTTTCCCTTATGTTTGGCTAATTGAGAAAATAAGTATTTTTGAAAAGTAGTAAAAGTTGTTTTTTCAAAGGCTAAGCCTTGACCAAACTTCTAAAATCTCTTTATTTTGAAAAGCGTTTATTCCAATTTTATTTTATTTTTTTAAATATTTTTGTTGAGAAGTAATTTGTATTTGGCTAATCTATATAATAGATTAAAAGTGTGGGATCCTTAGAACAGTTATTCAAATTTTTTGCCCTTCATTAATATTCTCGGATTTAAACAAAATTATTTTCACCTTTTTTTAGTAATTATTATATTATTATAATATTTAAAATTAAAGAGTTCTAAAATATATAATAAGAAAAAATATATTTTAAAAATTAAGATCCCTATAATATTTGGTAAGAATAAATTTATGGTAAAAGAAACCCTTTCATTTCTTTTTAGATTTAGAACTCTTTATGTACATACAAAATCAATAACATCTGAGAAAGCCTCGAGGTATGTCACGCTTTTCCTTTTTTTTTTTTCTTCACGTAACATTTCTAATGATATGTTCTTGCTTCATGGACTTGTTCAATAGTCATTGATAGTTTTTTTTTTTTTTCTTTATTGTTACTTTTCTTTTAAAAGCTTTTATATGACTTATGTAAGAATATATTTTAGTTTTCCATGCAATTATTTTTCTATTCTTTCAGATCGTTCAATTAAATAAATTAAAATAAAAGACCATACTCATTAAGGTCTTGGGTTAAAGAGAAATCAGAAATGAGAAAAGATTCAAACACCAAGGAAGTATTAGTTTTTTGCTCGAATGTATTGCGTGTGGTTGTCCCTTAGATTTGGTTTCTATTTGTCCCCAAAATTAATGTTAATGTTAATTATTCCATAGGTGTTAACTGATTGTAAGTGTAGGATTCTTTTATATGTTATCAAGTATCAACTAATTAATATTACCTAGGTTGTGTATTTTTCTTTGTTTAGGTTTAGGATTCAGTTTGTGTTTAGAATTTTAAAACCAAATTAATTTTTAAGAACGTGGAGACATCTTCTATAAAAGAAATCTGTATTACTACATTATTAATTTTTATTATAAACTCTTCATAGTAGGACATTTTTGTGATTTGAGATAAATTTTCTAATCTATTTACATTTACATCTTCGTCTACATCTACATTCTACAATGTATTAAAAGTTTGAAGACCTTAGAAAAGTGATTCAAGCATTTTATCCTTCATTAAAACACTCTTCTTCAGATAAAATTATTTTTTTATTATTTTTCTCAAATTATAGTTATACATAAATACGAATAATATATATTTTTGAGGAAAATAAAAAAAACATCATTATTAAAAGAATCCTCACTATACAACCTTATTTTTGGCAAAAACGTCTAAAAATTTGTACATTTTGTTTAAGACTAAAATTCAACAAGTGTTTCATCTACTTCTTCTATATTTTCTTATTTTATTTTTATTCAAGTCGTCCTTAATGGTTAAAATTTTCGCTTAGACAAAAAATATTTTCACCAGAGACCGTAGCTTTGTGATCATTACCTTATTATTTTGTTGTAATTTATAGATAGCAGATGAATGTCGGTTGGCTTTAAAGAACTTTTTATGTAAATGTTAGGCTTAATTGTGTTGATTTGATATCTTTAATAATGTACTATTGTTTTTCAATTTACAGGTGGTAGATGAACGTTGGTCGGCTTCGAAGAATTTCTTAGGTAAAGATTGTTGGGTTCATAGTATGAAAGAAATGTGAATGGAAAAATGGAGAGTAAAATGGTGGAGGGAAGGAGACACTAAAATGGAAAGTGTACTCCCAAATTAGAAAGTTTACTATTTCTCACACATTGGTGGAAGAAAAGAACTTGGAAGTGTTTATAATCAAGAACACTTACTCCACATGATAAGTGAGGCAAGAAATAAGAGATGCCTCGCGCCATCGTCGTCGTTCGCTTGGCTCGGTTTCGAATTTGGATTTGAATTTGTCAAATGATCGATGAGATCTATCTTTTTGGATAAACTTTATTTGACGAAATCTAATCAATGACAAAAACGCAGGAAATTTTTTTTGTGTGTTTAATACTTCATTTATATGCATGCAGTAATAGTAACAGATGCAATGTTTCGATTGAACTGATGCGCTGTTTCTGTTTCGACTGAACTGATGCAGATTTTCGAAATAATGTTTCCTGAACTAATACATTGGTTCGAACAGATGCAATTCTTCAACGAAGTGATGCACTGTTTCGAACTGGTGCACTATTTCGTGAAATGGTATACTGTTTCAGCAAAAATACTGCACTGTTTTGGGTAAACAAACATGCATTTTCAGAAAAGTCACACCTCTAAATTGAACCACTGCCACCTTTTCAAAGAGGCATGTTATGGCTATATAAACCTGGTTTCATTCACAGGTTTTGATATGAACAAAAAATTCAGAATAAAAACACTCTTCTTGCCTTAAAAATATTCTGTGTGATCACTCAAAACGTTCAGTGAGTTTGAAGATATTCCAGTTGTTTGAGGTACCACTATAATTGGTTTGTTTGGCCATTTTATCCTGGGAGAAAAATTCCGCAACCTCGGGTACAGTGAGGGGAATTATTTTCTTAAGGAAAGTCTGTGAATTCGGGCAACTTGGCCATTTCTGTTTCATCTTTATTTCTAAAAATAAAATACACCTCTTGGAAAGATCACTTTGATCTTGTGTTAAGGGTATTTTCTGCACTTCATTGTGTTCTTGGTTTATAAACTTGAACTAGTTGAAGTGGTTGTTTCTAGTATACAGAGTCTTGTACCCATAGAAGGAAAATAACAAAGATTATGTTTGATTATATTGTTTTAATATCTCTATTAGTGTATTATTTTGTAGTAGTTTACAGGTCGTAGATGAATGTCGATCAGCTTTGAGGAATTTTTGTTTACTTGTATTGTTTTGATGTCTCTTTTATTGTATTTTTTTGTTATAGTTTACAGGTGGTAGATAAATGTCGATTGGCTTTGAGAACTTTTTTTAGGTAAAGGTTAGGTTTAATTGTATTGTTTTAATATCTTTGCTTTAATTTGATTTTTTTTTGGTGTAAAAGTTAGGTTTAGTTATTTTGTTTTGATATCTCTATTGCCGTGTTAATTTGTTGTAGTTTACAGGTGGTAGATGAATGTCGGTCGACTTTGAGGAAATTTTTGTACAAAGGTTAGATTTAATTGAATTATTTTGATGTCTCTATCAGCATATTATTATTTTGTTGTAGTTTACAAGTGGTAGATGAATGTCAACCGACTTTGAAATTTTTTTTTAGGTCTAATTAAATAAATTCTCCATCTTTATATATTCAAAAGATGTTGAATTTGATTATTGTATTCATCTTTATTATTTAAATAATTATTCTATTTAATATAATATTTGAACTCATTAAACTGAGGTACACGCGCGAGGTGCGTATACCTAAACTCGTAAATTTAAAAAGCACTTTGAATAACAATTTATGTTTGGTGAATCATTTTAAAAATACTTTTCAGTGTATTTTTCTTGAAATTTGCGGAAGTGTTTTCGTCATTTTAGCAAAACCAAAGCGACATCGTTTAGAGAGCTCTTGAATAAGTTGTCACTTTAGGTTTTGCAAAGTACGCTCGTCATTTCAGCTTAATATATTTGAAGTTTAGTTATAATTTTTTACTATAAATAGTTATCAGATATAGTAATATTTTCCCACTATTAAATATAGTAGAACTTCTTTTCAAATTTATATAAAATCAGTGTTCAAATCTACTTAAAGCTTCAAATATTGCTCACGATTTTCATGCATATATTATGTATGAAACGTTTATATATAACTATATAATTTTTTTAAAGTTCATGTTATGTAGATTTTTTTTTTCTTTTGTAAATTATGTATGAAGTATGTATGTTATTGTATAAATTTTGTTTCGAAACGTATACAAAATTTGATAAAGTATATATGAATTTTCAAAGTACGTATAAAACCTGTAAAAAAATGGCATTATAATTGTATTCATCTAATAAGTGGTATATACTGATTCTGATAAAATAGTTTCATGCTATACTGTATATATTGCTGTATTATATTTCATTTTGATAAATATAATAGTTTTAATAAATACAATATGTAGATAGCTTATATCGTTTCTCATCGTTACAAAATGACACACATTAGCATAGACCTTAAAAAACAATAGAACATAGAGTGGAGCTATTATAAAAAATAATAAGATAAAAAATAAAATAGGATTATTAGATATTAAGTAGAGACAAAATGAGAGGGGTAAAGGGAGATAACAACATCATCTCACCAACTCGATCATTACATAAAATAAGACTTTACATCGTTACATTACTATAAACTTTCAATATGATATAATAAAATTTAACTGACAGTCAATTATATTGTATTAATTTAAAAACGTACGACACTGTACAATTCAATAAATAGCTAGTCACAACCATCCAAACAAGTTGTATTCCTAATTTGCTTTGAATCATATGCCAGTTTCAGATATCCTAGATAGTAAATCGACCAACTTTTGAAGATGTAAGTCTTTATTCCGGTTAAAAATATGTATACCCGTAAATTGTATCATATCATATTAATATATCATATTTAAGAAATTTAATAATGTGAATTTGTGTATTAAATTAACGGAAAAAGGTCAAAAATATCCCTGAACTATTCGAAATAGATTAAAAATACCCTTCATTTGTTTTTTGGCTCAAAAATACCTATCCGTTAATTTTTTGACTCAAAAATTCCCCTCAATTTTTTGGCTCAAAAATACCCTTCTCTCTAACGGAATGTCACCAAACGCACCATGTAGATTAAAAAAAGTCACTTAATCAGTCCACGTCAGCTTACACGTGGAAAATCACTCCATTTAATCCACCTAACAATCAACCTATTTTATTCTATTTAAAAATTCAATCCAATCCATATTCAAAAAAATCCGAACCAAGAGGCAAAATTCAATTCTTTAATTTTTTTTCCTTATATCATCCCTTTCACCGCCTTATATTTCATTATTTTACATTTTCAAAGTTACGAGACTCACTCGAGCAATTCTTGACCCCATCAACTTGTGGTTGTCCTACATTGCCACTAAACTTTCACTCTCCAAATTTCAATTTCGTCTCTGAATTACCATTCCTCTCACTATAATCAAGTTCCTCATTAGACAAATTCAGATAGGACATCCACTAGCAATCCGAGCTCTTGGAAATCGGGTCAACTATTTGAGGATCCAATTGTTTAGGGTCAACCCGATTAAAATTCGATTCATTCGGATTAACAATTTAAGGACCTAATTATTTCCTCATCTTTCGCCTTAATCAATCCAAAATATCTTAATCCATCACATGGAAAATAAGCAATCAAATTCTTTAATTTTTTTCTTTTGGATCATATTTTTTTTAAGATAAGTGGAGTTGGGTCTTTTAAATTAAAAAAAAATGGGTTAATGGTTAGATTGATTAAATGGAGTGATTTTTTATTTGTGTATGTTGACGTGGACTGGTCAAGTGACTTGTTTTATTCACGTGGCGTGTTTGGTGGTATTCCGTTAGAGAGAAGGGTATTTTTGAGCCAAAAAATTAATGCAGGGGTATTTTGAAGCCAAAAACAAACAAAAGAGTATTTTTGAGCCAAAAAATAAATGAAGGGTATTTTTTATCCATTTCAAATAATTTAGGGGTATTTTTGACCCTTTTCCATTAAATTAATTATTCTTAGATGAAGTATGTATGCATGTATGTATGTATATGTAAACATTTGTTATTTATTGAGAAAAGTCATCATTTCACCCCTGAACTTGTCTGCTCAACTTACTTTAGCACTTAAACTAAAATTTCATTTATTTACCCCCTTAACATCTTTAAAGTGTATTAAAATATTTCCTTAATAGCCCGTGTGTAAACACTCGTTGTTGGACGCGTTAAAACACAATCTTTGTCTATTAAATTTTTTTAAAATGAAAAATATCAGTTTTGAAGCCCCTAACGGTCATATCCAATTTTCTCTTTAGAAACCCTAATTTGGCCTCCTTCTTCTTCATCTTCAATCCAAAAATTTATTCGATTCACTAACTTGATGCAACAACAACAACAACAACAACAACAACAACAACAAACCCAGTTTATTCCCACATAGTGAGGTCTGGGGAGGGTTAGATGTATGCAATCCATACCACTACCTCCGGAGAAGTAGCAAGGTTGTTTCCGATAGACCCCCAGCTCAAGATAGGAAATAGTAATCAACTCCAGATAAAAAGATGACAATACATAAATACGCTAATTACAAAAAAATAGTGAACAGAGGATTCATGAACTTGATGCGAAAATTAAAATTATTTTCTTTTTATTTGTATTAAGTTGCATAAATTTGAGATTAAAAAATATAAAGTCAAATTGATTTTAGCTTCGTCTCCTTCCTGTATTAAGATGTAATCTCATTCATTACTTTGTTTATCATTTTATTAGAATTTACTCTCCCTTTTTTCTAATTTAATTTCGTTTTTAAATTTTAGCTTATTTATTGACATGAATTTCTTATAGCACACAATAAAGTCAGTTAACTTAAGTAAACTTTGAATAGAAGAAAATGATTCTTCTTTGAAGCAAGAAGTTCATTATAATCACAGAATTTTATTGCATTTGAAGACATCTTGGACTTCAAGAAATCCCGGTTAGATATATTGGGCATGTCCTTATTATGGGATAAATATCAAATTTAGCATTTTCGTTATTTCGATAGAATTGGTTAAAGATGAAAAATGAGATTAATTCATCTTTATTTGTCACCATTGAAGGATCCAAGATCTTGCGACTTTTGGTGTTGGAGGGATACAAAAGACATTGATCTGAGGTCCAAATATGTGATTCCTAAACTAATAGAAAAACTAGGTGAGCTTGAAAATTTAGTTGAATCTTGTCATTTCAATGAAGTTGAGAAATTGATTGGGTTGAACAAATTAATTGAGGAAGGTTCAGAAGAAGTTGACAAGCCTAAAGAATCCAAACAAGATGATAATGGAATTAATATGAAATTGGAGAAGTTGGAAGCAGAGATTCAGAAGATCAAGGAGAAAGAGAAGAAGTGGAGACGAATAGCTAAAGGGAGGACTAGAGAGAATACTCACTTTGTTGTTGTGCTTTTTCTTGTATATTAATAATAGCTATAAGCTATTTGGTTGGGATGCTCTATATGAACAAAGGATCAATGGAGTTACCTTAGCACTTGGTTGTTGTTGTTAGATGATATGTTGCATATTGTTGTGCTGAGTAGTGCAACTTCTTTTGTAATATAATTTGGATTCTCTTATACATGTGAAAAAGAGAAAGGTTGTTAAATTGATTGCATTTGAATCATTTTTTTTTTATCTTTTGTAATGGTACAATCTTAGTAGTGGAAAATTAAGTGCAACAATAAAATGCAATTTCAAGCTGCAAGATATCAAAATACTGCAGGCACAACACAATAGTTTTATATTTTAATTGTCTAGTCATAGCTGCATAAAACTTCAAACAGGCAATCCAACATAGTGTAGTCACAACTGCTAATATTTCAACAGAACCATTAGCCAAAAATGCAGTCACAGCTACATCATTGTTTTCAAAACATGTCAAATCAGTACAGTCACAGCTGCAAAGTTGAAGTCACTACAATTTAACCACTAGCTAAGTTAAAGTTACTATTATTTCATTACACATCATTAATACACATAGAGAAAAAACAGAATCAGGCTTCTATTGAAAAGTTGTTGAGCTTGTTTGGCTTAGATGAATCAGTTCAGCAACATTTAACCTTGTTCTTATTTTTTTTTGTGCTCTCATATCTTTAAGTCCTTGTTGGGTCACAATTTTCTTTCCTTTCTATTTCACACCTGATGTTGGTTTGTGATGTTTAAGATGTCTAGTCACTATGGAGGAGTTCAAAGACATTCCAGGAAGACAAAAATAAAGGAGAATAAATTTAACTCAAGACTTAAAAAAGGTTGACTTTAAACTAAACAAATATAATCAATTATAATTTACATTGAGGATTCTAAAACCACTCCCTATATGAAACACCCCCATTCTATCTTTGCTAGCACCAGTGACACCATCACTAGAAGTAGAAACAACACCACCTCCCCTTCCTCTACTAGCACCAGATCCTCTCCCTATTCCTCTATCAGCACCACCATCAATAATAATATAACTCTTTTTACTATACCAGCATAACCAACAACAATAAAATTAACTTCTCTACCTCTACCAGCTCCACTAACAACAACAACATTAACTCTTCTATCTCTACCAACTTCACCAACAATGGTAGCATCAACTCCTCTAACTCCACCAGCTCCACTAATAACTCAGCATCAGCTCCTCTACCTATACCAATAACACTATCAACAGTAAAAGTTGTAGTCCATTTTCCTCTGTCAACACCCATAGTAATAATAGTTATTACAGGTGATCCTCTCCTCCACCAGCAGTACCAGTAGCAGTTGCAGCTGCAGCCTGCAACACATAAGAGAAAATGTAATAAAATAAAAGAGTAAAAATGTAATAAAATAAAAGAGAATTAAAATACTAGTAAATTACAAGTCAAATGTTACCTTTGTAGAATTTTTTGTTCTTCCTCTTCCTCTACTTGTGCTTGGTGCTGCAGAAGAAGAACCTATACTAGTTCTTGTTAAACTTGAAGACAATGGACAACTCTTTTTATTATGTCCCTTGTTGTGACATATGCTGCAGGTCATCTCAACACCTTTTTTGACAACTTTCAAGTGTTGTTTTCATTCTGCTCTTTTCTTCTAGATTTACTAGGTCTACCTAGAAGTTTTTTTTTATTGTAGGTGGTATGACAGAAGGGTTGATTGACTTGATCCATATTTGCATACCAGTGACAAGCTGAATGAAGTGACTATAGGTCTTGAGGTAAGTTTCCTTGGTATACCAATGTGCAACACAGTTAATGGGTTCTAGTTTTCTAAAGCGTAGTGTAGCTATGACATGACAACAAGGTATAGATTTTAACATCCAAGGCCTACATTACAAGTTTTATCTCTCAAATTTACTATAAAAGTATTTCTCCATCAATCCTTAACCTCAAAAATCAAATTCACCATTCCACCTAAGATTAAACTTCATTGATTTTGATGTGTTATTTTGCACCACTTTTAGTGTCATTGGAGAAATATCAGTTATCCATATTACTGAAAACTCTCTCAATTTCCTAATTATTCTCATCACCTTAACCCTTATTTCCTCAAGCATTGATATAATAGTCTTGTATCTTCCCCCAATATCCATGAGTTGAAGCTTTCAGACATATTGTTGTCAACGATATCACAACACCTGTGATATTTGAAATAAATCTTAGACCACATTTCTATGTTGTAATATAGTAAGTCTTCATATATTTTATTCCCAAACATCTCTATATGATCCAAATGTCTTCTCAATTCTTGCTCATATGTAGACTTGACACACTTTTAAAAATAGTTTCTTCTTTCAATACCCCTCCAATCTTTAGACCAGTTGGCTAGAACATGTCTAGCACACATTCTTTATTCAACTTTTAACAGTAAATTTGAAATTGCACTGTCAAGATCCTTGAAGAAAATAAAATATATTAGGAGACATAAGTATAAAACATTTTAAAAAATAAAAATTTAGAAAATGAATAAGAGAAAATAGATGAGGTTAACTTCTGCATATCAGT
The DNA here is from genome assembly GCA_030864215.1 of Capsicum pubescens. Taxonomy (NCBI): domain Eukaryota; kingdom Viridiplantae; phylum Streptophyta; class Magnoliopsida; order Solanales; family Solanaceae; genus Capsicum; species Capsicum pubescens. The sequence goes on from CM061543.1 coordinate 63,116,526, forward strand.
AATAGTAATCACTTCAGACTCATCTTCCAGATCAAGATCATTCTTCATAAGTTTAACAAATCATCTCCAAGTGAATTTGTTTTCAGCTCCAACCACTACCTAGGCTAGTGATAGCATCTAGTTATTTCCATCCTTACAAACACCTTTCAAAAAACAACCATCAAACCCAATACATCTCCTAGCACCAACTTTGAATGCTTTCTTCAAATTATCAAAATATATGTAAAATGATTGGAACTATTTTCTTCCACCTTCAAAAGTTTCTTCACTAAGCCTTACTACATATGTGCTACCTGAATTGGTCTTTAAGAGCCCATTTCTATAATTCAAAATTCTTTTGAACTCCTTTACATGATCACCAATAATTTATTGCAACACAATATTTTTAGCTTTTCTTGCTGCAGTCCTCCCTATATACACTTCCAACTCTTTTTTCACCAACTTTTGAAAATGACAAACTCTAATTACAGGTTTTGAAGTGATTCTGTCCCTGTACCTCTCATCCACGTACTTAGAATTCACCAATTTGTTCTTTGTTGTAGCATTACACTTGTGCGCTGAAATGTACTTCTTAACTTGAAAATCTCTAGTCCTAGAATCAATGCTTGCAAACAATCATGGACAACTATCTACACACCTTACTCTCACCCTTTTTGGTTCATTCATAAATTTATATAGCTCTACATGTTCTTGAACAACATACCTAGTAAGAGCTTTTCGAAACTCTTCAACATTTACAAAAAAAAAAACAAGCTCCCAAACTATTAATTTACAAGTAGGATCAAACAAAATTCTCTTATAATTTTTTTTTGCTCTTTTTGCTTTTCCTTCTCTTTTAGCAGGTTGTTCAACCTTAGCATCCCCATAATTATCTTTATCAGAATCTATTCCAAAACTTACCTCTTCATCTAAATCAATATATGGATCATCTCCAACCATCTTGCTCTCTAGACTATTTTTTTTCTTGGATAAAACTTCATCATATCCCACATTAACTCCCTTTTTATATAAACTAACACCTTTTGTTCTAGGCTTTTTTTTTTCTCTTTTTGATTTCATCAGACCTCTTTTTTTTGGAAGCCCTCTTTTGTTCACTTAGAATCCTTACCTCCTCACGAAAATCACTACCATACTCATCATCTTCACCTTCATTAAAGAATTCACAATAATCTGAATTTTCACTAACATCAATTTCACTTTTCCAATCTGATGGAATGACTGGGACATCTGCTGCAGTAACAAAAGCAGTGTCACCTAAATTCTGCTCAATACTAGCAGAAACACCACCCAAGTCCTCACTCCTGGCACTACCACTACCACCACCTAAGATTTCACCCCTAGCAGCAATACCACCATCACCCAAAACCTCACCAGTAGTGTAAACATCACCATCACCACCACCTAACTCCTCACCAGTAGCAGAAATACCATTAACACCACCCAAGTCATCACTCCTAGCACTACCATCACCTCCACCTAAGTTCTCACCCCTAGCAGCAACACCAAAATCACCAAAGTCCCCACCAGTAGCATGAAAACCACTACCACAACCACCTAAGTTCTCACCCCTAACAACATCATCACTATTACCCAAGTCCCCTATCAATATCAGAAACATCACCACCACAACCACCTAAGTCCTCACCAATTAAAGAAACACCATTAACACCACCCAAGTTATCACTCCTAGCACTACCAACACTACCATCACCTAAGTTTTTACCCCTAGCAGTAACACCAACATCACCCAAGTCCCCACCAGTAGAAGAAAAATCACTACCATAACCACCTAAGTTCTCACCCCTAGCAGGAACACCACTATTACCCAAGTTCCCACCAATAGCAGAAGCATCACCACCATAACCACCTAAGTCCTCACCAATAAAAAACACCATCAACACCACCTAGGTCTTCATCCTTAGCTACAGTACCACCACCACTCAAATTTTTACTAACAGTAGGTTCATGAGGTGCTACAACTTCTACAAAGCCCTCTTCAAATCCTAAATTCTCACAATCTCCTAAGTCTTGACTGGATTCTTTATCAAAAGGAGTAGAAGAAGATTCTTCTCCCACATGGGTGTCATATGCAATAGCTGGGACCACATTAGTCTCTTCAAATAAATGTGTCACATATAACTCAACAATAGCTCCATTTTTAAGTTGAGGTATAATATCCAAAATATCCCTATCATATGTCACTTTTAATAAATTTTTTCTTTTAGGAGATCTAATATAAATAATACACAAGGAACAGTTATATCCAATTTTCTTCAGACAACCAAAAAATTCAAAGTAAAAAAGTTTATCTATATCAATGTCAAATAGTCAGTAACAATACTTCCATGATACTTAATACAAAATTTTTGTTGTAATTTTCCTTCATGGTGAAACCTCAACGTAACATACACAAAATTCATGGTTAATCTGAAAAAATAAAAAAAATACGAGTTTAGAATTTTTTTTTCAAGGCAAAAACCCTAATATCAAAATAAAACAATCAAAATAACTAATAATTACCTGGGTAGTTAAATTTCGTCTAGGAGCAACCTAGAAATCATAAACAACCACATAAATCAACTAATGTGAAGTGAAATCGAGTGAGTGAGTCACGATTTAGATAGGTTTTAGAGAGAGAAAAGTGAAATAGGTTAGTTTTAGGATTTGGTGGTATGTGTTAAGAGTGGTTTGGGTTATAATTGAGAATGGATTGGGTTATAAAATGGACGAATCAAAAGATGCGTGTTTAATAACACCCAGCCTTGACTTAGTTAGGCTACGAAGAGGGTATTTTAATACACTTTAAAGATGTTAAGGGGAGTAAATAAATGAAATTTTAGTTTAGGTGCTGAAGTTAGCTTATGTAATAAGTTCAGGGGTGAAATGATGTCTTTAATCTTATTTATTAATTTGATATAACACATTCAAGTAAGTTTTTCATTAACATCTTATCTTGGATTCTACTCTATACCTATTTTTTACTCCACAAATCAAGGGAGGCTCAATCTAGGGCAGCGAAATTGAGTATATCTCTAGAGAACTTGCTAGATGCGTGAGACCACTTAGATCTCTAAATACAACACTCGAAAATGCTAATAGCTCAAAAACAGATAAGCAAATCAAGGCCGACAAGATCAATCTTGAAAAATATTCAGCTATCCAGAAAGCCAATGAGGTCGAGCTCAAAATAATAAATATAAAATAAGGTCAACAAAACTAATATAGAATTAAATCTTATAACAAGGCCAGAAAAGTCATAGGTAACACTAATATATATATTACACATCTTCAAGCATTTACAAGTAAACAAATATCCTATTGTTAAGACATGCCCCAACCTACCCAAAAAATTGTACTTATGCATAACCTGACTCAAATTATAAATTATACTCTGACTTGTTAGCTATAAAAAGAACGGAGATTATCAAAATGATTGAACTTTGTAACTCCTACTGAGGAGGTCTATTTGGGTTCCAGATTAGACCTGTAGGCATAAATACAACATTCCCAAACAATGGGCACGTCAGTATGAAAAGATGTAATAGTATGAAAGGTAAAAATATATATGCATAAGATGTAAGTAGCAAATAAAAATAAGATATAATATGAATTATGTAATTATAACGAATAAGACTCGTTAACCTCTTATTTTCTTTATTCTTTTTAGAGTACAACTCATATCTTAACTCATGTTGCACATATTTTTATAACGCACGCTGGATCATATGGCACTTAGGCGCACCCTATATATAATATATTAGCCAGTATAAGGGTAGTAGCGCCTCAATAATACTATGTATATAATAGTTTCAATATGACAGTAGTGTCTGATCACACACTGTATATATATCATAGACTTAATATTAAAGTATTACCTTGGTGCATGATAACACTCACCTATATCATATAAAGTGGTAGAGGATGAATGTTGTTAATAGTTCAACTTTCGTAAATGTCGAATCCACGAGGAGCGAGATTTAGATTTTGAGTCCTATGAATGTCAAAATTACTAAGAAGATACCCAAAGTATACACAACGTGTAACATATAATGTAAAGTGGGTGGGAGGGGGGTTGATTTGTAATAGAATCTTATCAATATCAAGTCAAGCAACATAGTACAATAACATTTTTTTCTTAGAATTCAAATTTGGAAAGATCTACCTAAGGGCGATGTGTACATGGGATCATGATGGTTTGGTATAAGTCCTAATTGTTGATGACATCGTAGGCTAGGTTAAGATTCCTTGAGGGTAGTTTTTCAACAAGGCCTCAAGGATATCACTCCTTGAATCTTTTGAGTACCTAACAAGTGTGTCAATAGAAGTCACCCCAAACCTCAATTAGGCATCCTTATTTCTAAGAAGATGTCCATGACACTTTTGCTTTGGCCCCCTATAGCACTCTTTCAAGGAAGCTATAGGTTCCCAAAAGTTCACCCACATCCTTCTTTCAAGGATGATGAGAGCTTTCAAGAGTTTGGGGTTTTCACCCAACAAACCCATTTTGGGTATTTAGGGTTTTCACCCACAAATTGTAACTATTTAAACTAAGCAATAGTGGAATCCATAATCAACAACTAAGTATAATACAAACACATCATTACCCAAACATAATTTGGACCTTAGTTCAACATAATCCTAAGACTAAAAGATTTATCTACTCATGAAGAAAAGAAAGAAACATATACCATAAGGATTGTTCAAAGCATACATTATTCACAAAATACTACAATCTAAGTCTCCAAATCCAATTACAAAACTTGCCCAATTTAGGGTTTATACTTCAAATTCAAAAATATCTCAACAATGAGCGATACCCAAAAGAGAAAAGGTGTAAGCCTATAAGAGGAGTTGGGTTCGGCTAGGTGAAATAACAAAACTTCTTTTGGGCAAAATTCCCGCTTAGCTGCTATCTCAGAAGATTGTTCGTGATTGCAGCTATCGCTACTGCAGTAAGGACGCCGTGATCGCGACCTTTTGACGTGATTGACTAACCGCGATTGTGATCCTAAGACCGCAGTCATGGTAACAGAGGCTTGTTTTTGCTTTAAGTCTTCCAGTTGTACTTCTTTTCTCTCTATTGATCCTTTTTAGCTCAAGTCCACATCTTTCTATCTCATGACTTGTATGCCTGTAAAATGTGAAAATTAGTGCATTTAATTACAACTTTGTCTCCCTTATATATTTAAATCATAGTAATGTGCACAAATATTTAGTGCAAATGAGTGGTAAGTTCACCACTCATCAATATCCCCAACTTAAAGCTTTGCTTGTCCTCAAGCAACACTATATCTTACCATGAGACAATGCACATGTCTGCGCAAATTCTATTACCCAATGATCACAATGACTTCAACTTTAGTACTACCACAAATAGCTCTTCATGCATGGGCAAAGCCATTTTAACGACACCCCTTTAAAGATGCATAAAACTCCAAAGAGAAACCATGCAACAATCACTAATACTCTATAAATGACTCACCTTTGTCCTCAACTGCATTATACTCCTTTTTGCCTTATGTTTCAGGAGATGACAAAATCATCCACCTTAACTTGTTCACATGCCTCCTCACAAGAAAAAAAATTCCACACACCAAGTTATCAAATATGCCACAAGGAATTTAAGTGTGAAATACTCTCTCTTCCTCAAGAACTCTCGATGCTAACAAGTACCATGCCATAGGCTTTCCCCTATTTTAAATCGCCACTACAATGAAAATACTTGGTTGAAAATTATGAAAGGCTTTTTGAGCTTGTAACGTAGGTTTGGGTTAGTGTGGGATATTATTTAGGAACAACATGGCTATACCATCCTTGAACATCTACATCACACTACTCTATCCAACTTTTGATCATGGGCCACTTCTTTTTTGTTTTCACTTTTTACACATGTGCCTATTTTTATTTCCTTGGTTCACCCATTTTCTTTTCATTTCTTTTTCATGCACCCTTTGTGCTTCATTTTCCTTGTTGGATCCTTTATTTGTCTTATTCATTTGTTGTCAATGCTTAAGCTGTCACGACCCGAGGCTACCCCTAGTTGTAACATGGTGCTTAGGACCATAAGTGATCCCAAGCTAACTCATGTAATGACATACTGCTTGAGCAACTGATTTATAATGTAAATAAAAACTAGATTTACTGAGCGGAACATGATCATGAGAAAGTCTGAATAAATGTAATACTAATAAAGTTTACAACAAGATAAATCTGAAGAAAGAACTTGATTTACATATCATGACTCTGACTGACTCTCTATGAAGCCTCTACTATACTGACTATAGATAGCTGGGACATGCCTCAACCTACCACTCATCAATACATGTGACTAATCAAAATACAACACATGAACTGCAATGGACTGGAGTTCTCAATATAGAAGAACTCATCACCTACTGGCTGAAAGCTGAGAACTGTCTGGCCCTGGTGTGTGGACTACTTCTAGTACCTACATTATAAAACAATGTAGCCACACAGATGTATATATGGTCAGTAATTCTGAAATGTATTAAGTAAGTGGGGGTGAATACAATAAGTAAACCTGAATAGATATATAATCTTCAAACATGCATGCTAAGTGCAAGTAGACTCACCAAGAGACTGAAATCAACTGAAAGCTGAAGTATCTTAAAACATGAGTAACAAACATAATCTGATAAGCTGGTGAGTCACTACACTTAGTTTCTTAAATCTTTACTTTTGTAGAATAAGTAGAACTGAAGCTGGGAAGCGGTAAAATATGAATACTGTATGTAAACCTCATATAAACTGAATAGACTGTAAAACTGAACTAAGGATCATGTATGGATACTGAGCATGAAAATATGAACATGTAAAACTAAGAATGCAAGACCAAGCATAAACATGTACCGAAATACTCTGTAATCTGAATAAATGAAATCAGTATAATAAAATAACTGATATCTGCACACTTGGTCATGCAAACCCGATCTGACCTATTCTGAATACTACACTAAGACTGTAGGAGATATTATGTAACCGACATGCCTTAATTTGAGCTAATCGGGGTCCATCCTATAACTCCAATTGGAAAGGTGTCGGTACCTTGCCATGGGTACTAACAATAACTATGTGGGTCCACTAATCTGGTGTCCTAGAGGACTAGGGTGTCACCCTCTACTGGAAGGTGCCCCTAAGAGAATATCAATCCTCTATTGGCAGGAAGAACTCTCAAAACCTACGCTGTCTACGTAGTTCATGAACTTAGGGACTTCTACAAAAGGTCACACCCTTTACTAACAGATGATCCACCGTTCCTGGGTTTACTCGATGCTAAATCCTACTCCCAACTAAATTAACACTGGAAATAACTTAAGCTCAACTGAAGATAGCAACTGATAGTGCTAAACATGATCATAACAACTGAGTACATGATAAGATTTATGGTTATACTGAGTTATTACTTGCATGGCCTGAAACGTAGGTAAACACATAGGTATCGGGTGTTCATAACCTACAAGAACTGAATGATATAATATAGGATAATATCACTTAAAACATTAGTAGAAAGTCATAACTTAAGTGTCCCAAAACATAATACATTTCAATGAAAGAATGAGGAACATGAATTTGAATATGGGGATGAATTAAACTTGGGAGGATATCATGTTCACATGGTTAAATACATAAATTAGAGAATTTAACATGATATTGACTAAACATGACATAGAGGTTTGAAATTTCAAGTATACAAGAGCATGAATCACATGGGTTAGAACTATTAGCATGGCTTAAATGTACATTAATGAGGGACCATGTATAATTTCATAATTTCATTGACTATTACATGGGTACTTGAAATTCAAAGCATGAGATAACCCAATTTACATGGAACACACGTTGACATGGCTTGAATTTATATTTACGAAGAAAAGCATGGATTAATTCATCTTGAACATGTATATTTTCATCAAAAGAGGAGAAATTCATACTTTAAACCAAGAAGGAAATTTTTTGGGCTCAATGGGTGGAAGGAACCCATTGATGAATACCCCACATAGCTGAAGTTTCTTGACTTATGAAGAAAGTTTGAATTTTGGGAATTAAAGGATGAGTTTTGGGTGACGAACCCTAATATTTATATTCTTGATATTCTTGAATTTGAATCTTGGGACTTGGAGGATGAATTTTGGGTAAGGAACCCTAATCTTGATGTTGTTGATATTCTTGAATTTGAATCTTGGGACTTGGAGGATGAATTTTGGGTGAGGAAACCTAATCTTGATATTCTTGAAGAAGAGAGGAGAGAATATGTTGTTAATTGATCGAAAAAGTGGGAAAATAACGTCTCTTTATGTTTTAAAGTCGTGGGTTGGGAGTTTAAAGATGGGAAAAGAAAAAAAACCTTAGAAACTTTCTAAAAATTATTTGGAAACCGTCTCGACATCTTAGGTCACGTTTAGTATGTTCTAGGTACGGGTCGTACCTTATCACCAGGAACCCAAATTTTGACCCCTACTATTTGATAACGCTCAATCTACAGCTCTCGTTTGAGTGTAAAGCGGTCGTTAGCAAATATAGAACCCAACCTGGGTTGGGTGTCGATCCCACAGGGAATAGCTTGGCCAACAAGTAAGTAAAATTACTAAACTTTTGGTGCAAGTCTCGTAAGAAGGGGGGATTCTTGTCTTGCAAGTAATGTAAACAAAATCTGAAAATAATAAAGTAAAAAGAGAGAGATTATTACGTTGGTTGTAAACAATGAGAATTGAAGCGTTGGGGTTATGTCCACCTTCTGAGGTATACGTCTCTATTGGCTATGGGTGTGTAGAATTCTGTCATGCAATTGCTTATAGAGGATTGTAGTCGATGGTAAATCCAAGCGTCTCTCGACCTAAACAAGGACTATTTCACTTTAACTCTCTCGAGCTTAAAGCGTGTCTAACGGTACGAATTCTCCAAGAGGTTAGTCCAGTTACGACACTAGCTTTTTAATAGGAAAGGGTGTCCTACTACCTTGACATTATCTCTTTTCCAGACAAATAACTTTTCTCTCGAACAAGTTAAATGTTAGACTGGCGTACTCTTGCGTTTGCAACCGCAAAGAATGTAGATTAAGATGAAGAGAATAATGATATAAGCAATATACGTGCCTCGAACTCACAAACTCACAACAATAGATAGTAACTCATTCGGCTTCCATAACCCCAACAGAGAAGTTTAGTTACCCATGAATGCGAAGGAAATCACGATTGACATTATTATTATATCACGATATTGAGTAATGGCGTGTAGATCAAGTGATAGGCGTGAAGCGTGATTCCTTAGCAAGTAACGATTCTCTTGTTGTGGAATTTAAGAATAGAAGAGTAGAAGAAGAAAAATAGACTTAATGGAAAGATTAGAAGAGTTGTAGAGTAATAGAATTGAATTGTAAGATGAGAAGTTAAGAAGATGTTAGAAGATGTGAGGGATGGAAGGAAGTATTGTGTTCTCCCTCCTTCCTCCCTCCTTATTCTAAATCTCTAGCATCATAGGGTATTTATAATACCCATATCCTACTCCTACTAAGCTAATGAAATAAATAACTAAATCCTACTAGACTAATGAAATCCTTAACCCAAATGTACTAGGTTAAGGTAACATTATCATAATCCACATAAAATAATGAAATACATAACCTAATTGTACTAGGTTAATGTATCATTGTCAAAATCCAGCTTTGTGTCTGTAAGTCCCCAAAGTCTTCAGAATTGCTGTTTTAGCCCGGGACAGATTTTCCATGCAGCAGTTTTGGTCCTTTAGGCGTCCAAACTCCCTTTCCTTCCTTCGTGAGCTTTCTTTAGCGTCAAGTAAGCCATAAAATGCTGAATTATGCATCATTTATATCTGAAACTTTACTAATCATGTTCGTTAGCTTTCTTACAGGAAAAAGGACTAAAAGTGCATGAAATATATAATTTGTTCTCAAAACTAGGCTAAAATATGGGCAAAATATATTGATATAGGCGTGTAAATCCACCTATCATCAACACCCCACACTTAGAGCTTTGTTCGTCCTCGAACAACATATCATGTCCTTCTAAACATCAACTTAGGGTTTTTACAGCAACAACACAAAACATTCTTCAAGACAAGCACAACAATTATCAACAAAGAGTAGCTTTCCGATTATAAGTAGAAACAGTTTAACCTCTAGCATAGACTCGTGATGGTGATCGACTCGCATGCAAACGTTAAGGTGCATGGAATCATATACAACTTTCCAAAACTCATCAACCATGTGTGTCTCACAATATAGTACCCATAATCACTCACAAATATAGCATATTTTTCAAACATGGGTATCAACATGTCCTTGCTCTCACTCTCACAAAGAGTTCATATGTAGCGACTGATGACCATAGGCTTGCCCTTAATATAGTACTCCACTAAATGTCGGAATGTTAAGATTAGGATCAAGTAGGTCTTTTGATGGTTGTAATGTAGGCTAAGGGACGGGTAGGACTATTTTGGCCAAGAATAGTGACTATGTTCCTAAGCGCTTTAATACATCACATTGTATCATTGACACTTTTTTCTTTCAACCTTTCTTCTTTCTTTTGTTATACCACCCTTGTTCTCCTCTTTTTTCAATTTTAAGCACAACTCACTTTTCAGCTTTCTTTTCCTTTTTCTTTTCACAACATACCTCTTATGATAGCATTTTTTTTTTCTTTTTCATAACACATTCAAGAACCATTCCAATTTATAGCATTATACTCACCCAATTTCATTTTATGTTGTCACATGACTTTTTCACTTTAAAGCACTTAGGGATTTTGGGATCAAATTACGGTCTTGAAAGAAATGGATTAGGCTTACATACAAGGTTGTCAAAGAAATAGGCTAAAGGCTCAAAAGGGTTAACTAGGATGATGTCCATGGGTAGGTAAAACTGAAGGTAAACATGTATAGGTTGCCAAAGAAATGCCTAAATCATATCCTAAACTTACACTCCTTATTTTCGCTTTGCATACATACTAGACAAGTTCTAGCATCAGCCACATACATAGAATATACTATTATCTCACACACACAAGGCACATGGTCGACTTGATTGGAAGTAATATAGACTCTCGACCCAACAATTGAAGGAATTGAATCACACATATCACATATTGAGTCACAACTAGAGCCTAAACGTCTCAATAGTCACAATTGTAGCACATACTCTTGTTATAATCTCATGCTGCCTATCAAAATAATTTCATGCGAAGCTAGAAAAAATTTTAACTACTAAAAAAAACAAAACAAAACAAAAATGAAACAAAAGCAAACAAACATAGATGAGAATAGAGAAGTATAGCATGCAATACCACCACCCCACACTTAGTCGGGACACTGTCCTCAGTGGAAAATAAATACGAGGAACCTGGTTGGTCGGACTTATCCTCTATGTCTGGGGTCATACCCCTTGCATTTGAATCATCATTAGAGTCGTCATCCTCAGAAGTTCCTCATAAGTATCCCACTTAATTCCAAGCGTGAGTCGAGGTATTTGCAGCGAGGAGGGTTCTCCTTGGTCCTTGCGACTTCTCTTTTTGCCCTTTTGGGAGGTGGTAGCCTTCTCCTTGCCTTGTCTCGCTTTAGGTGTCATTGTACCTGAGACTAGAAATAGTGTTAGTGGTAGAACAATATCAATGGATACAATCTATGCACAAGCAGTAGGGGTACCACCCCACACTTAGTTTTGTTGACACAAATCAGTGAAGTGAAAGTGGTCGATTTACTCAGATTTCGTCGAGATACGTTTTAGGATTGTATTCCGACAAGAAAATCAGCAATGCATCACTTACTTGCAGCCATTGGATTACTTTCATGGTAGATATAGCAACACTACTATATAGGGGTTACCACATTGAATCGTTATTTTTACAACAATCACAACCTCCTAAGTCGGTAGGCACTATAAGTCTTATCCCTATAACCGAGATAGTATAACATGTAAGTATCCAAACAACAATCTTAAGCAATATTCATAGCCATAGCAATTCCGCAAATATCATAACAATGCTATTGAAACCAAATTCAAGTCGGAAACAAGTTAAGATTTTCCTACGTATATGTTCACTCACATGATTTTGCAACAACAATCCAAACACATGAACATCACCAACAATCTTATATAATTTAGCAATTAATAATAGCCATAGCAACGTAGTACTTACGAGAAATAGATGAAGAATAAGAGAGTACTTACTTGCTTGAAACTTGTGGAGATGGTTTTGTGAACTGGAAGAGCAAAAGAAGAAATTTTTTAGAAGATTTGGAAGAGTATGCGGCGCTTTTAGGGTATTTTCTATTGTGGTTGTGTTATAAAACTAAGTCCCCTTTATATAGGAAGAGTATGGGTCGGGTTATGACCCATTTACAATCGGTTTTGGAGACAAAAATCCTACATATGCGGCGCATTGTCTATGGCATAATGGGACATATGCGCCGCATAGTCTATGGCATTTGTAGACATATGCGGCGCATTGTCTATGGCATAATGGGACATATGCGCCGCATAGTCTATGGCATATGAGATACTAAGACCAAATGCCATAGCATAGGCGACGCATAGTCAAACACATACCTAGGAATAGGCGGTGCATAGTGTATAACACACTAGATTACGAGACCTTAGGCTATAGGATAGGTTGTGCATCGTTCGTGGCCTAGTTTTACCAAGGCCTAGCCTTCCTCGAAGCCTATTTTGGCGTGAGAAAGGCTCAATCCATAGCCTTATGCATCACCCTTCCTAACTTACCAACTTTACCATACAATGCGTCCAAATCGTCTATTGAAATCAATCTCCTCGTTGACTACTTCTAGCACCTATATTCACTCAAACAAATGAAAATGATTAGTACGATGGGTTGCCTCCCACTAAGCGCCTTAGTTTTGGTCGTGGCACGACTCTTATTTTTGGATTTTTATTTATCAAAAGCAAAACACATACTAGAACGAAATGAAAAATAAAAAACGATAAACGATAGACGATGGGTTGCCTCCCATCTAGCGCCTTATTTATTGTCGTGGCTCGACGTAGTAATCTCGAGTACTTAGACTTCGTCGAGATAAGTGATGGCCATGTCATTCATCGAGTCAAGAGGACCGATATAAGGCTTAACACGTTGGCCATTCACTTTGAAGACAACACCCTTATTGCCTTCCAATTCGACTACTCCAGACGAGTAGACTTGGATAACTTTAAATGGACCAGACCACTTAGATTTTAACTTACCTGGGAAGAGCTTAAATCTGGAGTTGAAGAGTAGTACCATATCACCCTTTTGGAAGTTTCGTCGAACAATCCGCTGATCATGATACTTCTTCATCCGCTCCTTGTATAAATCCGATCTTTCATATGCATGGAGACGGAACTCATCTAATTCGTTCAGCTGCTCCAACCTCAGATTCTTCACATCATCCAAATTCAGATTCAAGTGCTTCAATGCCCACAATGCCTTGTATTCAAGCTCGATGGGTAGATGACAAGCCTTCCCATAAACTAGTTGATAAGGAGACATGCCAATGGGTTTCTTGAATGCAGTCCTATATGCCCATAGTGCATCATCTAGCTTTCGAGACCAATCCTTCCTATTTGCATTAACCGTCTTTGCAAGGATTTGCTTAATCTCGCGATTGGAAACCTCTACTTGTCCACTAGTTTGGGGATGATAAGGCGTAGCTACCTTGTGTTGCTTGACACCATACTTGGCCAATACAGATTTGAATAGCTTGTTGCAAAAGTGAGATCCTCCATCACTTATGATAGTACGAGGTACCCCAAAGCGAGAGAAGATATTCTTCTTTAAGAACGCTACAACACGCTTTCCTTCGTTGTCGGCCAATGCTATAGCTTCAACCCATTTCGAAACATAATCCACAGCAACCAAGATGTACTTCATTCCAAACGAATTCACGAATGGACCCATGAAATCAATACCCCACACATCAAAAAGTTCTACCTCCAGAATTTTGGACATGGGTATTTCATGGTGTTTTGAAATAGCACCTTGACGTTGGCATTGGTCACACCTTCTCACATAGTCGTATGCATCTCTGAATATCGAAGGCCAATAATAACCACTTTGCAATACTTTTCTTGTCGTTCGATTTCCTGCATGATGTCCTCCAACTTGCGAAGTGTGGCATGCTTCCAATATAGTAGGCACTTTTTCATGGGATATACATCGTCGAATGATTCCATCCGCGCATCTTCGAAACAAATAAGGTTAATCCCAATAGTAGTGCTGAACGTCATGCATAAACTTCCTCCTTTGGTGGTAAGATAAATTGGCAGGTATCACATTACTCTCTATGAAATTTGCAAAGTCGGCATACCATGGTACTTTCTCCATTTTTGTCGCTAATATCTCCTCGTCAGGGAATGCATCATTAATCTGAATTTCAGGTTGCGCCACATGTTCATTCTCAAGTCTAGATAGGTGATCAACCACTTGGTTCTCGCAACCTCTTCTATCTTTGACTTCGAAATCAAACTCTTGCAGCAGCAATACCCATCGAATCAACCTTGGTTTGGCATCCTTCTTCGTCATTAGATACCTAAGAGCTGCATGGTCTGTATGGACGATCACCTTAGTACCCAATAGATAGGCACGAAACTTCTCAAACGCATATACAACCGCTAGGAGCTCTTGTTCAGTAACAGTGTAGTTCCTTTGGGCTTCATTTAGGACCTTACTCGCATAGTAGATAGGATGAAATAATTTCTCCTTTCTTTGTCCAAGAACAGCACCAACGGCTACACCACTAGCATCGCACATGACCTCAAACGGGAGCGTCCAATCTGGTGCTACCATGATAGGGGCTTCAATGAGTTTTCCTTTAAGGCATTCGGATGCCTTTAAGCAATTGTCATTAAAGTCAAACTTCGCATCTTTCTCCAATAGTTTGCACAATGGACTAGAAATTTTGGAAAAGTCTTTGATGAATCTACGATAGAAACCAGCATGGCCAAGAAAACTACGAACTCCCTTCACCGAAATTGGAGGCGGTAGCTTCTCTATTACCTCTATTTTTGCTCGATCAACCTCTATTCCACTTTCAGAGATCTTGTGCCCAAGAACGATTCCTTCTTTTACCATGAAGTGGCACTTCTCCCAATTCAGCACAAGGTTGAACTTTACACATCTTTTCATTGACATGCTCAAGTTTGCCAAACATGCTTCAAAAGACTCACCGACAACTGAAAAGTCGTCCATAAATACCTCCAAAGTGTCTTCAACCATATCAGAGAAAATAGACATCATACAACGTTGAAAGGTGGCTGGTGCATTACACAACCCGAATGGCATGCGTTTGAAGGCAAAAGTACCATATGGGCATATAAATGTTGTCTTCTCTTGGTCTTCTGGAGCAATACAAATCTGATTATAACCTGAATAACCATCCAGGAAGCAAAACCATCCTTTCCCTACTAATCGATCTAGCATTTGGTCCATAAATGGCATGGGGAAGTGATCCTTGAGTGTCCAAGATACCAGCTTGCGGTAGTCCATGCATACTCTCCATCCAGTAATGGGCCTGAGTGGAATAAGCTCATTCTTTACATTTGCGACCACCGTCATTCCTCCTTTCTTGGGAACACATTGTACAGGACTTACCCATGTACTATCAGAGATAGGATATACAACTCCTGCGTCTAACCACTTGATAATCTCCTTCTTCACCACTTCTTGCATAGGTGGGTTTAAACGCCTTTGATGTTCAATGGTGGGTGTGCACTTTTCTTGAAGCTGAATTTTATGTGTGCAAATCCCATGTGGAATACCAATAATATCCGCAATGGTCCATCCAATGGCTCTAATATACTTGCGTAAGATCGCAATAAGAGCTGCAACTTGTTTCTCACCCAAATCGGCTGCCACTATGACTGGAAGTGTGTTTCCGCTTCCTAAGAATGCGTACTTCAAATGACTTGGCAGCTCCTTTAATTCTAGTGTGGGTGGTTCTTCAATAGATGGCTTGGCTGGTGGTGTAGGTCGATTCTTGAGATCAAGATCTAGCTTCTTGGGAGTATAGCGATATGTCCCTAGTCCCGATAAAGCACAAATAGCTTCTTCAGAAATTTCAGCATCCTCATTCTCTCCTTTCATGAGCAAAGCCTCCAAAGGATCATCAAGAATTTGCTCTTTTTCAAGTCGTTCTTTCTCATCATCAAAGACAACATCATCCACAGAAAATACACTCAGATCTTTGGGTTGCTTCATTGATTTGCAAACATCAAATCAAACCACTTCGTCATTTATTCGGAATGAAAGTTCATTAGCTCTGAAATCAATGAGCACACTTCCTGTAGCAAGGAAAGGGCATCCCAAGATTATGGGAACCTCTGAATCTGCTTCACAATCCAAGATGACAAAGTCTGCTGGAAAGATAAATGAAGAAACCTTTACCAAGACATCACATAGAATACCAACCGGTCGTTTTACCGACCTATCCGCCATAACAAGCCTCATGTTAGTTGGTGTAGGATCTCCTAACCCCAACTTCTTATAGATCGATAATGGCATCAAGTTGATGCTGGCTCCTAGTTCACATAATGCTTTGGCAAAGTTCAAAGATCCGACGGTGCAAGGAATAGTGAAAGCACCGGGGTCGGCCTTCTTTTGAACTATCGATCGGGTAGCAATTGCACTACAATGATGTACATCATCCTTCAGCTCATAACATGCTGCCCTCTTCTTATTCAAAAGATCTTTCATAAACTTTGCATACCCAGGCATTTGTTCAAGTGCCTCTACCAATGGAACATTAATGGTCAGCTGCTTCAACATAGTCATAAATTTGCTGAACTTAGTGTCATCCGCCACCTTCTTCAATCTTTGGGGAAAAGGTGGTGGTGGGTATGGAAGTGTTCTCTCCATGGATTTCTTCTCCTCTTGCTTCTATTTTTCCATTTTTTCAGGCTGCACGTCACTGGGCGTGACATCCTTGACGTCAGGATTGGTTGTTGCGGCATCTTCTCCTTTTACGTTATCATCCATGTCCACACCTTCGTCAACCACTTGCTTGCCTTTTTCTGAAGGTTCCAACACCTTACCACTTCTAGTAGTGATGGCCATGCATGACCCATCATTCCTTGGGTTTTGCACAGTATCGCTAGGTAAAGTGCCAGCCTTTCTTTGATTGAGTGCTGCTGAAAGTTGGCTCAGTTGCTGCTCTATTTGCTTGATTGAAGTGGAATGAGAATCAACTAGTTGTTTCATGGAGGACAAATCATTAATTACCTCAGTAACTCCCGCGCTCGTTGTTTCCACTCCTTTCAATAATTTAGCCATCATGTCTTCCATACTTCCAGAATTAGATGTGGTGGTATCACGTCTACCAGGGGGAACATATACACCACTCTTTTCATTGTTTTTTCTCCAACTACCTTGGTCCTTGTTTCCAGAATTATCATAATAGTTCCGACCTTGGTTTCCTTGGGTATTCCCACGGAAACCCCCCTGATTGTTCAAGTAGTTGGCCTCTTCTTCCGAATCAGATTCGTCTCTTCCTTTTAGCGCCACAACTTTCACTTTTTTGGTCTTCCCTGATAATAAATGCTTTTTCAGAAGATCCACTTGCGTTTTCATGTGCGCTAAATCTTGATCACGTTCTTTTTGTCTTCTTCTTTGGTCTGCAGTCATGCCTATAGATAAAGTGGGGCTTGCTACCTCAGAATCCCTGGTATGCCAAGCTCTACTTTGTTTCGTCATGCGATCTAGCATATTGCTTGCTTGACCAAAGGTGAGGTCCATAAATGATCCTCCAGCCGCATTATCCACCACTGGTTTAGTTATTGAATTCAAGGCTCTGTATAGTATCTCCATTAGGTGAACATTAGTCATATGATGGTTTGGACACCTCGCTAGCTTTGTCTTGAACCTCTCCCATGTTTCATGAAGAGCTTCAGTGGGAAGCTGACGAAAGTTGCTGATTTCATCTCTCAATTGTGCTCTTTTGGATGGCGGAAAGAATCTTTCTAGGAAAGCGTCTCTCAATTGCCTCCAATTTGTAATAGAGTCAGGAGTCAGCCCATTCAACCATAGTGTTGCCTCCCCAGACAGAGACAATGGAAATAGACGTAATCGAATTGCATTCTGACCAACACTAGGATTGTCAAAAGACTTGCATGTAGAAATAAAGTTGATGAGATGCATATTCGGATCATCGCCTGCTAGTCCACCAAACAATCCCTTGAGTTGCAATAACTGAATCATGGTGCTTGTGATGTTGAACTTGGCTCCGGGCGCTAATGGTGGTGGAATTATAGCTCCAGTGGCTCCGGCACCATCAAGATCATCATCATCATCGTCGAAAGCTGGCTGCATAGCTTGGCGTTCAGGCCTAAACCTAGCTTGACGATCTCTTCTGTTGGCAGGTGTTGCGATCTCAGCGGCATGCCTAGGGTTTAGTAGCTCGTCATCACCTAGATCCTCATCGTCAGGATTTGGTGCTTGTGCAGGGTTATCAATGTTCTGCTGTTGAACCTGGGCTGCGGCAAGGGCAACCAATCTTGCTTGTTCCTGTTGAGCAGCCATCCTTGCGATTTTAGCTTGTGCTTCCATTCTACCAATACGTTGTGGTTCAGGATTGATTGGTAATAACGGTTGACCAGAACTTCGAGTATGGGGCATTCACTAAAATAAAAACCTGCAGTAGACAAAAACAAAAACTAAAAGTAAAAGTACGAGAATCTTTGACCAAAGGGTCTAGTAATTTTCACGAACTTAATTGACACTTGTATTCCCCGGCAGCGGCGCCAATTTTTGATAACGCTCAATCTACAGCTCTCGTTTGAGTGTAAAACGGTCGTTAGCAAATATAGAACCCAACCTGGGTTGGGTGTCGATCCCA
Source organism: Capsicum pubescens (assembly GCA_030864215.1). Classification (NCBI taxonomy): domain Eukaryota; kingdom Viridiplantae; phylum Streptophyta; class Magnoliopsida; order Solanales; family Solanaceae; genus Capsicum; species Capsicum pubescens. Next base: position 63,135,381 of record CM061543.1, read on the forward strand.
CAGGGAATAGCTTGGCCAACAAGTAAGTAAAATTACTAAACTTTTGGTGCAAGTCTCGTAAGAAGGGGGGATTCTTGTCTTGCAAGTAATGTAAACAAAATCTGAAAATAATAAAGTAAAAAGAGAGAGATTGTTACGTTGGTTGTAAACAATGAGAATTGAAGCGTTGGGGTTATGTCCACCTTCTGAGGTATACGTCTCTATTGGCTATGAGTGTGTAGAATTCTGTCATGCAATTGCTTATAGAGGATTGTAGTCGATGGTAAATCCAAGTGTCTCTCGACCTAAACAAGGACTATTTCACTTTAACTCTCTCGAGCTTAAAGCGTGTCTAACGGTACGAATTCTCCAAGAGGTTAGTCCAGTTACGGCACTAGCTTTTTAATAGGAAAGGGTGTCCTACTACCTTGACATTATCTCTTTTCCAGACAAATAACTTTTCTCTCGAACAAGTTAAATGTTAGACTGGCGTATTCTTGCGTTTGCAACCGCAAAGAATGTAGATTAAGATGAAGAGAATAATGATATAAGCAATATACGTGCCTCGAACTCAAAAACTCACAGCAATAGATAGTAACTCATTCGGCTTCCATAACCCCAACAGAGAAGTTTAGTTACCCATGAATGCGAAGGAAATCACGATTGACATTGTTATTATATCACGATATTGAGTAATGGCGTGTAGATCAAGTGATAGGCGTGAGGCATGATTGCTTAGCAAGTAACGATTCTCTTGTTGTGGAATTTAAGAATAGAAGAGTAGAAGAAGAAAAATAGAATTAATGGAAAGATTAGAAGAGTTGTAGAGTAATAGAATTGAATTGTAAGATGAGAAGTTAAGAAGATGTTAGAAGATGTGAGGGATGGAAGGAAGTATTGTGTTCTCCCTCCTTCCTCCCTCCTTATTCTAAATCTCTAGCATCATAGGGTATTTATAATACCCATATCCTACTCCTACTAAGCTAATGAAATAAATAACTAAATCCTACTAGACTAATGAAATCCTTAACCCAAATGTACTAGGTTAAGGTAACATTATCATAATCCACATAAAATAATGAAATACATAACCTAATTGTACTAGGTTAATGTATCATTGTCAAAATCCAGCTTTGTGTCTGTAAGTCCCCAAAGTCTTCAGAATTGCTGTTTTAGCCCGGGACAGATTTTCCATGCAGCAGTTTTGGTCCTTTAGGCGTCCAAACTCCCTTTCCTTCCTTCGTGAGCTTTCTTTAGCGTCAAGTAAGCCATAAAATGCTGAATTATGCATCATTTATACCTGAAAATTTACTAATCATGTTCGTTAGCTTTCTTACAGGAAAAAGGACTAAAAGTGCATGAAATATATAATTTGTTCTCAAAACTAGGCTAAAATATGGGCAAAATATATTGATATAGGCGTGTAAATCCGCCTATCATCACTATTGTAGGTACAAATCCTCCTGACGACTCGTATGGTCTGGGTACAGGTTGTCATCAGGAGTCGTACCCTACTGGCAGCTTTGACAGTTCTTCAATAATTTGGCCATAACTTATCACCCCGATATCGGATTAAGGTAAAATTGGTATCGTTGGAAAGCTAATTCAATTATATATCTATTGGTGGGTCTTGAGATCAGAAATTATTAGTATAACATAAGTTATCCTGGTTTGAAGATGACTATAGTTATATACATCCCAAGAATTTAATCGCTAAGGAATGTTTTGACTTGTTCATGAGCTAGGAGCTATTTGAGGACTTAATATATATCCAAGTAACTTATAAATCTATCAAAACATGAGGCTTGATTCTTTGATACTTCACAGATCAGGATACGAGTCATATTTTATGACTCGTAATAAGTCATACGACTAGCACTCCTTCTCTCGTAACATGGACATAACTTATCTCACCTCACACTGGCTTGGTTATGACTTACCATGTATGGCACATATGATCACCTTACGACTTCCAAGGTTTAAGTCATACCTTAAATAGAATATCACCTATCACACTTTGTTATGGGTACGAGTTGAACATACAACTAGTATGATGTCCATATGACTTAAGAAAAAGAGTCATACGTTGCACAGTGATATTGAAACGCGGGGTATTACAATATCTCCCCCTCGGAATCATTCGTCCCCAAATGATACTGACTTGGCTGAAATTCTAAGAAAAGTCTTAGATGAGGTACAAAACACTTATGAGTTGAATCATGACTTAATATCTGAATCTGAAAATGATGCATGATGCATGGACCGATATAAATTCATAATTTGTATAAATGAGAATATTTTACTTCATTCAGTGGCCATACTCATGAAACTTCGGATAGTAAGACTGGATGGAAAGATAGAAAACCATAGGAGCTTATCTGTTTGATTGCTAAACTAAATTTCTGGCTATACAGACTGAATCATACTGAAAGTTTATACTCATCTAGAGTGTTTCTTCAACACTCTCTGGGAGAAGTTCTAATAACATTAGGACGCAAGGAATTTTGGGAATGATATGAATAAGACATCTGAATAAGGAATCACAACATTGATACAACTCTATAACAAGGAACACAGACATATAAATCATAAGCTAGGATAGAATTACTAGGCCTTAGGAAATGCATCTTCTAACCTTCAAGCTTAGCAAAACTTCTCAAATACTCCCTCAACTATACTTTTCCCCTTAAATACCATGCTCGTTTGATTCAACTTATAATTCTCACATGTGTATTAATAACTCCATCTACTAAAGTCTGAACTGAACTAAATTCTCTCACCATGATTAAGCCTAACTTGAAATCACAAGGTACACCATATCACACCATAATACTAGCCTAAACCATGAATTCGATGCCCCATGCGTGTTTCACATCTTTCATCTCAAGAATAATTCCTCTTACCACTTCAACAATTAAATTCAACCTCTTACTAGAAATTCACTAACACAAAATACAACCATCCACTTATATACCAACATGATATTCAAGCCTATCATTATACCCACATATAAGCTTTTGGTAAATCAACCCACTTTGGAATTTTACTACATTCTCTAACACCGCTTGTCAATAATAACTCCCATACACTATCCCCAAGAAAAAACACATAGAATTCTAACCTAACCATGACATATACAAAAAGCTTAACTTCAATCTTCCTTCAACCATATAGACTTATATAAAACAATCATGCAACAATTTTTCCTCAACAATAAAAAAATTTACTCTCTTCCATTAAACCATTGATCATATATTTTTCATCATCACTATCTTAATATTAAGGAGAGGTCACTGAAAGGTTAGAACATGAGAACCTGAAGTATGAAATAATACTATGCATAACTTTAACACTTAACTGAGGCCTGAGGAATTAAGTATCAAAAGAATGATTTCATTAAAAAGATTAAAACTGAAGACATATATGACATAATCTGAATTTTGCTGGTCATTAAGAGTGCACCATGAGTTATGAGAACTGAGCATACTGTAAAGCATGAGTACATGAGTCATGACCTACATGACTTGAGTTTGGAGTTAATAAATTCTTGAAATATGATTCATACTGCCGAGTGAACTGGAATTTCTCATAATAGGAACTGGAAACATACATGATTTTTATGGCAAAGGCATGAATATGATCATGGAACTAACTTGTAAGGCATGAGTAGATGTCGTGATGAATGAAGTACAAAACTTTGAACTGAAATAAGTATCACCATACCCTGAATTCACACATAAATAATAAACTCACCCTGAAAGACTACAACTCCTAAATTTCTATAGCCCCACTAGTCATCATAAAATAACATAAACACTTACTAACTTAGAGTCTTCACGAGTATCACCATACCCTGAATTCACACCATCATCTACAATTTCAACTCTCCTTTTTATTAGCTCAATCATCTAAGATTCAAACTTAGATTTTAACATTTAACATAGATATTCCAAAACTTTTAAAGAACTATGCTAACTCCATTCTTGAACACTCTTTTAATATATACTATCCTTAACTTTCTTAGTTTTAGCAACCATCACATACTTACTCCCATCTTGACAACATACTTGCCTCACAAAACACATAATTTACCTTTTTTCCTTCATAGCCTACTAATATCCCATCTCTAAACTTACATTTTTTCCTAAACCATGAGAATTAACATTACACCAAAATACCCAACATCAACAATCTATATCCAATAACTTAGCTGGTAAGAACATCACATACTACATTACTAGCCTCATTCACACTTAGCAACTCAAGTGTACTATCTAAGAACACATACTATAAAAACTCAGAAATAATAAAATCTCATGTAACCTTGGGTACACCTCTAGATCATACCCATATCATCATACTTAATTTTGAATCATCAAACTTAAATTATTTCATACACTATTTATCAAGCCTACCGGTTCACCTTTCATACAACTAGCCCCATGGATATATAATCTACTAAATTAAGATAGACACTATCCCCACTTTACTGCTATGAAAATTCTAGGTTCATGCTTCTAACTCTAGATCATATTCTATCATAGGATTTTGAGAAGGGATTTGAGGGCACGTATGACTTTGGCTCAGTGCACGATTTTTATGAACACGAATAAACACTCTCAATGTTTGGAAATTAAAGGCACTGATGGGATTCTTTTAATCCCGCATGCAATCTCATAACTTTCTGTGGGGACTGTATGAGAAAACTTTATTGGTAGAAATTTAAGCTTGACCATTTCTATTAGCCCAAGAATAAGGAAGAATTAGCATGAATAGAGCAAGATGAGAATCTTTATATGTTTCTTAGAGAACCTCTCTACAACATGATCTAGGATATGAAAGAAAAGAAACTTTTCTTAAATGTCTTGTAGCCTCACAAAGAAAAGTACAGACATCTCCGTGCCGTTCTGTAAGACTCTACTAGGCACGACTTCATAGACACCCTAGGACACTTGAACTGTATGCTCTGATACCAAGTTTTTCATGATCCAAGGCTACCCCCTAGTCGTAACACGGTGCTAAGGACCATAAGTGATCCCAAGCTAGCTCATGTACTAATATACATCTTGAGAAACTATTTATAATGTAAATAAAAACTAGATTTACTGAGAAAAAATATGATCATTAGAAAGTTTGAATAAATATAATACTGATAAAGTTTGCAACATGATAAATTTGAAGAAAGAACTTGATTTACATATAATGACTCTGACTGACTATCTATGAAACCTCTACTATACTGACTATAGATAGCTGGGACATGCCTCAACCTACCACTCATCAATACATGTGACTAATCAAAATACAACACATGAACTACACTGGACTGGAGTTCTCAAAATAGAAGAACTCATCACCTGCTGGCTGAAAGCTAAGAACTATTTGACCCTGGTGTGCGGACTACTTTTGGTACTTACAATACGAAATAATGTAGCTACACAGATGTATATGTGGTTAGTACTTCTGGAATGTATTGAGTAAGTGGGGTGAATGCAATAAGTAAAACTGAATAGATACATAATCTTAAAACATGCATTCTAAGTTCAAGTAGACTCACCAAGAGACTGAAATCAACTGAAAGCTGAAGTATATTAAAACATAAGTAACAAACATAATCTAATAAGCTGGTGAGTATCTACACTTAGTTTCTTAAACCTCTATTTTTTTTAGAATAAGTAGAACTAAAGCTGGGAAGTGGTAAAACATGAATATGGTATATAAATCTCATGTCAAACTGAACTAAGGATCATGTATGGATATAGAGCATGAAAATATGAACATGTAAAACTAAGGATGCAAGACCAAGAATAAACATGTACTGAAATAATCTGTAATATGAATAACTAAAATCTGTATAATGGAACAACTGATATCTGCACGTTTGGTCATGCATACCTGGTCTAACCTATTCTAAATACTACACTGAGATTTTTGGAGCTATCATGTAATAGACATGACCTAATTTGAGCTAATTGGGATCCAACTTGTAACTCCAGTTGGAAGGGTGTTAGTACCTTGCCACGGGTACTAACACATGGCTGCATGGATCAACTAATCTGGTGTCCCAGAGGACTAGGGTGTCACCCTCTACTAGAAGGTGCCCCTAAGAGAATCAACCTTATACTGGCAGGAACTCAGGGACTACTACTAAGGGTCACACACTCTACTGGCAGGTGAACCCCCATTCCTGGGTTCACTCGATGCTAATCTTACTCCCAACTGAACTAACACTCATACTGACTTAAGTTCAACTGAACATAATAATTGATAGTGCTCAACATGATCATAACAACTGAGTACATGTAAGATTCATGGTTTAACTGACTTATTACTTGCAAGGTCTGAAACATAAGTAAACACAAAGGTATCGGGTGTTTACGACCTGCCAATACTAAATGATATAAAATAAGATAATATCACTTAAAACATTGGTAAAAAGTCATAAATTCAGAGTCCCAGAACTTAATAAATTTCAATGAACGAATGAGGTACATGAATTTGAACATGGGGATAAATTGAACTTAGGAGAATATCATGTTCACAAGGTTAAATATATAAATTAGAGAATTTAATAGATATTGACTAAATGTGACATGGAGGTTTGAAACTTGAAGTATATAGAAGCATGAATCACATGGGTTAGAACTATTTGCATGGCTTAAATGTATATCAATAAGGGAACATGTATAATTTTAAAATTTCATTGAATATTACGTGGGTACTTGAAATTCAAAGCATGAGACAACCCAATTTACATGGAACACACGTTGACATGGCTTGAATTTATATTTACGAAGAAAAGCATGAATTAATTCAACTTGAACATGTATATTTTCATCAAAAGAGGAGAAATTCATACTTTAAACCAAAAAGGAAATTTTTTGGGCTCAATGGGTGGAAGGAACTCATTGATGAATACCCCACATAGCTGAAGTTTCTTGACTTGGGAAGAAAGGTTTGAATCTTGGGACTTGAAGGATGAGTTTTGGGTGAGGAACCCTAATCTTGATGTTCTTGATATTCTTGAATTTGAATATTTAGACTTGGAGAATGAATTTTGGGTGAGGAACCCTAATCTTGATGTTGTTGATATTCTTGAATTTGAATCTTGGGACTTGGAGGATGAATTTTGGGTGAGGAACCCTAATCTTGATGTTCTTGAAGAAGAGGGGAGAGAATATGTTATTAATTGATTGAAAAAGTGGGGAAAATAATGCCTCTTTATGTTTTTAAGTCATGGGTTGGGGGTTTAAAGAGGGAAAAATACAAAAAAAAAAAACCTTAGAAACCTTCTGGAAATCGTTTGGAAGTCGTCCTGACATCTTAGGCCACGAATTGTATGTTCTAGATACGGGTCATACCTTGAGTCATCACCAAGAACCCAAATTTTGACCCCTACTATTGTGGGAACGACTCCTACTGATGACTCGTATGGTCTGGGTACGGGTCTTCATCAGGAGTCGTACCCTACTGGCAACTTTGACAGTGCTTCAGTAATTTGGCCATAACTTTTCACCCCGATAGTGGATTAAGGTAAAATTGGTATTTTTGGATAGCTAATTCAATTATTTATCTATTGGTGGGTCTTGAGATAAGAAATTCTTAGTATAAAAAAAATTATTCTCATTTGAAAATGACTATAGTTATATACATCCCAAGAATTTAATTACAAAGAAATATTTTAACTTGTTCACGAGCTAGGAGATATTTGAGGAATTAATATATGTCTAAGTAACTTATAAAGCTATCAAAACATGAGTCTTTATTCTTGATTCCTTCACTAATCAGGATACGAGTCTTAATTTATGACTCGTAACAAGTCATACGACTAGCTCTCATTCTCTCATAACCTGGATAGGACTCATCTCACCTCACACTGACTTGGTTACGACTTACCATATATGAATCGTATGATCACCTTATGACCTACAAGGTTTAAGTTGTACCTTAAATAGAATATCACCTATCATGTACTGTCATAGGTATGAGTTGAACATACGACTCGTATGATATCCATACGACTTAAGGAAATGAGTCATATGATGCATAGTGATCTTGAAACACAGGGTATTACAAGCCCATAGGCATTCACTTACGACTTCGTGGACCAAAGTTACCCCTTCCAATCATCACCACCCCAAACTTAGGCTTTTAACCTCAAGTTGTAATTTTATGTTCAAGGAGGGTACGGTTCAAAAGAGGGATAAAAATTGAAAGGCTCACGGCTTGCAATGTGTTTGACAAAGAAAGGTCTAAAGTCTCAAAGTGGGTGACTAGGGATAACATCTATGAAAGGGTAGGCTTTAAGACTAAAGTGAACTTCCAATGTCACAAAGATGGCCTAAGATCATCTCACCAAGTACAATAAAATTAGCCTTGAGAGTCTAATGGGGCAAGTTCTAGATGGTACAAGTACACATGAGATACAAATGGCATGCAAATTTGCCAAAGAGACTCAATTTCCCCTCCCACTGGAGAAAAAATGGAGTATCTATCAATTTCAACAAGCCAAAATTTTTGGAGTCACAAAAAGAGAAAAAGTCTTGTTACAAGGCTGCTCACTTCCATGCCCTTGATTTGTGAAAAATTTTAGACGGAGGGAGTGTTTTCTTTGCATTTGCACCACGGACAATTTTCTAACTATGGCACTAACCCAAGATTTCATCTCACATTTTGGCTTTCATATGGGCAAACCATATGGCTACTCAGACAGCCATAGGTATAAGTGTTATCCCAAATTTAAAATGCCACGGTACCCCCTGCATCCAAGGCTCAAAATCCAATCACGACACTTTTTCCTTAAGAATGTCGTCACACAATCTATCATAGGAAAAAGATCATCCGATATTGCCATAAGAAAAATAAAGATAAATTAGAAATCCAAGGAGAAAATAACTAATCTATGCAAAAGTGGGCACCATTAGAATGCCCGAACATTACAACCCAAACAAAAATAAACATCATCCTAAATAACAGAAAAATATCCAAAAATATCAATAATACAGGACCAAATAGAATAAATGCAGATACAGGAACCCCCAACTAAAAAGATAGTAGTGTCCTCACTGCATAAACAATCAAGTATAAGGGAGATAAGGGTGCTCCTTGAAACTGCATCAAGAGCTGTTGTCACTTTCAATATCCGCATCATAATTAGCCTCCTCAGGACTGGACCACTCAACTAGAGCCTCATCATCACTCTCTACTCTAGAGGAAGGGAGCCTATCACTAGGTCTTAGGACCTTTTATAGGCCCTTCACCCCCTTCCACATCTAGCTAAAGAACTCATCTCTCTTCTTTTCCCTTTTTATCATCTTCTCATGTGCAACCCGGAGATCATGATATGACTCCACCAAGGATGATTAGGCTCTCTCAAGACTAGAAATGGTAGCTCCCTGCTTATTTTGGTCCTCTCGATACTCCTCATAATCATATCAGGATATATATGAATGACGGGTGGTGGAGGGCTCCCCAGCTCCTGGGGAAAACTTGACACGAGCTCCCTGATGGCTATAATATCAACTCTAATATCCTCAAGGGGCTCATTGGTTGATGGCCTACAATATTCAGGCTCCTCACATGTTGACTTCCCCAAATCGATCTTTCTCTTCTTAATTTTGCCTAGTGCGCCCTCTCCTCAGATTTTTAATGGATAGATAGAAGTGTCAGGGTGCACCCAAGTATCTCCAAAGTATTCCTCAACCCCGACTCTCCTTTAAAGCTCAGTAATCAAAGAGGGAAAGAAGAGATGTGTCCCATCCTAGTTCTTAAAGAATTTCATGTTCAAAATAATGAGCTGACCAATATTCAAAGAAATGCCTTTTAGAATGCAAGTAACCATCTGAGCCCACAAATCTAGGACTGATTTCATATGGGTGCGAGGAGAGACTCGACTACATATGATGTTCAACCAAATATGAGCCTCGACAGTGAATTCATTCATGTGGATGTTACTCTTAGTTGCCGCCAAAGAGACTTCATTTTTGGGGCAAAGTCTTTCTACTAACCAAATTCCCAGCACACACTATTTTTCTTCGAACTCACCCATGTTTGTATTTAGGAGCCCATAGATATTGTTGATTTACTTTACCCCAAAGTCCACCTCTTTCCCTCGGATCTTAATAGTTGTGTTGGATGGGTCCGAGAAAAACATTAAGGTTGGCGTAGAATTCACAGACCCATTGCTCATTTACCTTGCAAGGATCCGGGTCAAAACACCGCCACCCTGTGGCCACAAGCCTATTATGAAATTCCGGAATCTTTTCCGACATATTTTTTAACCATATTTCTCTCTCCGAGAGCAGCTTTGTCCTCGAAAGATCACCATAGTAGAGAGTGTGGCACTCGGGTTCCATGACTTGGATGTGGTCATATTTCTCCATGAGATTATCCTGAAAAACAACAGACAACAAAACAACATCAATCATTGACATATTCATGAACAAACTATGCTATGTTGTCCACTAAAGCTCATTGGATGGTTACTTGGCGGAGTTTGGACAAAAATTAGAAGTGCAAAATTTTTGGCATAGATAGAAAATCATCTCCGGTTACCGCGATCGCGAGCCATAGAGCCGCGATCGTGGTATCTGAGACCAGTTTTAACCTAATTTTTCAATGTCCAAAAATTTAAATTTGAATCCCAAAGCATGTTCTGTAATAAGAATTTACACTAAAAGTGTTGAACAAGACTACTAGGTACTCGATTATGCCCCTAGAATGCAAAAACCATTAGTGAATACTCATTTGGGAAACATATCGAGCACTTGGAGTGCATTTTTCATTTTTCTCAATTTCACACACAATTTGGGTACTCAAGACATCCCCACTCATGTGCACACCATATTCTTGCAGCTAAACACCACATAAGTACAATTTATGAAGCATTTAAGCATGAAAAACATAATTTCAAGCCTTTCCTATAATATGCATTCTATGGCCTATTTTCCACAATCAAGGCATAAATTTGAGGCACCTACTGGATAAGTGATACAAGAATGTTGTTGGAATGCCCACAATTTGGTCAAGACTGGGTCCAATTAGAGAGAAAAGTTGAGAAGGGAGTGTTGGGGGAAAATGAGGGTTATGGTGGTCATATGACTGATGATACCGCGATTGCAGTTAGTGTTCCACAATAGCAGACATGCAGGTGACCGCGATCGCGGTCAACGTCTCATAATCGCAGTAACTGGGGGCATTTCTGCTCCCCTGTTTTCCCCTATTCAACTTATTTCACATTTGGACAAATTTTCCCCTGTTCAGTTCAGCATGCAAAAATTTCACACTTTTCCCTTCTCAAACTCGTCCAACACACTTTATAGTGCCATAAATGGATGGGTTATTCAGTTGACAAAACTAAAATTTATAATATAAAAATAAAAATAAAGGATACGAGCCACTTTTGTGGCATTTGTGGGTTGCCTCCCACATAGCATCTTAGTTTACGTCGTGGTACGACGTCTTTCCTCTTTCTCAAGTTAGGTCCTCAAGGGCCCGCTCATTCATTTCATTGATTTCAACATCAATCACCGATATCACTTGAAGTTCTACGGGTTGTTTTTTTGTTCTGCATACATGAAAGAAAACCCCATCTTTATGAACCCTAAACCTTATCTCATCCAACTCTAAGTCAACAATGGCTTTTCCGGTGTCTAAGAAAGGTTGAGCAAGAATGATGGGAACCACTTGGTCCATTTCACAATCTAAAACTATGAAGTCCGCTGGAAGTATGAATTTTCCACTTTGACTAGAACATCAAACAAAATATCGATCGACCTATTGATAGACCGATCCACCATTCAAAGTCTCATAGATGTTGGAGTTGGGGTGTCCAAATCTGAGCTTTTTATAAATGACAGAAGGTATAAGGTTTATACTCGCATCGAGGTCGTATAGAGCTTTCGCAAGCATATGTGTTCCGATGGTGCAAGGGACAGTAAAACCTTTGGGGTCTTCCTTCTTTTCCATAATTCTTCTACTCATGATAGCACTACAACCATGGTTGACTTCGATCGTATCACTTTCGATAAGCTTCTTCTTTGACATCGACTTCTTCATGAGCTTAGCATATTCTAGGATCTCTTGGATCGCTTTAAGCAATGGGATATTGATAGAGAGGTTACTAAGTTTGGCCATAAATTTCGTGAGTTTATCACCCTCCTCTTTTTTTCGAAACCTCTGAGGAAACTGGGGAGGGACTTGTATTGTAGGAATCACATCACTTTTTCATTTCTCATTTTCCACCACCTGTTCATCAACTTTCACTGGTTCCTTTTCATCATCTTCTTCTTCTTAAGACTGTGGTGGCACTTCTTTTGACTTAACCTTAGGCACCTTTTCGCCCAAATCTTCTTTCAAGTGATCCCCAAGGGTTTTCCCACTCTTAATGACTATTGCTAAAACTTGAGCTTTATTATTTCGGTTTACAACAGTGTCACTAAGAAGACCACCCTTTGGCCTAGCATTTATTTGTGTGGAAATTTTCCCGATTTGGGTCTCCAATTGTTTAATAGAGGCAGAGTGGACACCACAGTTTGATTAAGTTGTAAAATATCTCCTTTTAGCTCACGAACCATCTTTTCTGTGCCTTCCACCCTCATCAAGATTCTTGCTAAGACATCTTTGATTTTGAATTTGTCAGGGTCAACGGAGCTTGGGTCTTTGTTCTTTGACCAATCATGAGGTGTCACATAGTGCTCATTGTCACGCTCACTATCTCTCCAATCCCTATCACGATCATGATCCATCCAACCTTGAGTCCCACCTTGCCTTTGATAGGCGGGGCGGGAACCCCCTAAATAGTTTGACAAGTACCGAAGCTCCTCATTGAGATTTTTAGCCTCTTTATCATCCTCATAAGCTTTTGATGCCATGACATCTACCGTTTTTGCGGGTGTACCCATCACATATTTATTTAAAAGCTCTAATTGAGTCATCATCTTCGCCATATTCTCCTCACTTTTTTCATGTCATTTTCTTTGTTCCTTGTCAACCAAGGATGTAGTGGGAGAACTCTTAGGAATCTCGGCATCTCGGGTAAGCCACCCTCGGTTTTTCTTGGTAACCTCCTCAAGCAAATTCATCACTGCATGATAATGTAATTTCATAAGGAAGACACGCGCTGCATTGTCCACCACGGTTTTATTAAGTGGATCAAGGGCCCGATAAAATATTTGGAGAAGAATTTTCTTCAAAACCTTGTGGTTTGGACGTTGCGCTAGTTTTTCGTTGAATCTTTGTTATACTTCATACAAGGGCTCTCCATTCAATTGCCTAAAGTTAAAAATCTCATCCCTCAATTGGAGCATTTTAGACGGTGGGAAATACTGGTCAATAAAGGCCACGGTGAGTTCGTCCCAATAGGTAATTGAACCAGCCAGAAAAGAACAGAGCCATAATACCGCCTCACCCATTAGAGAGAACGAAAAAAGGCATAGACGGATAGACTCTTGGGTTATGTGTGCAATATCAAATGGTGCACACACCTCGACAAAATTCTTCAAATAAAAGTTCTGGTCCTCATAAGATTTCCCACCAAAAAATACCTTTATTTGCAACATGACGCTTGTGACATGAAAGACACCGTTCCTATGAGTAAGTGGGATATAGATGGCACTTGAACGACCAACGTCATTGAGTTTACCCTCATCATCAAGAAGACTGTCGAAATACCTAGAGTTACTAGCATTGTCACTCATTGTTCTGTGTACACTACGATCACCTATACAAAAACAAAAACAACAACTAATATAAATAAAAATCACTACGGATATATCCTAAGTAAAAATCAACACCGCAAAAGTAAAATATAGATTTCAGTCCTCGACAATGGTGTCATTTTGATAACGCTCACCTATACCATATAAAGTGGTAGAGGATGTTCATTGTCAATAGCTCAACTTTCGTTAATGTCGAATTCATGAGGAGCGAGATTTAGATTTCGAGTCCTATTAGTGTCGAAATTACTAAGAAGATACCCGAAGTATACACAACGTAAAACACATAATGTAAAGTTTGGGGGGGTTGGTTTGGAATAGAATCTTATCAATATCAAGTCAATCAAGACACTACGATAACACTTTTTATCTTAGAATTCAAATTTGGAAAGATCTTGGGATTATGTCTACCTAAGGGCGATGTGTGTATGAGATCATGATGGTTTGGTATAAGTCCTAATTGTTGATGACAAAGTAGGCTAGGTTAATAGTCCTTAAGGCTAGTTTGTCAATAATGCCTCAAAGATGTCACTCCTTGACTCTTTCGAGTACCTAACGAATGTGTCAATAAAAATAATCCAAAACCTCGATTAGGCATCCCTATTTCTAGGAAGATGTCCATGACATAACCTACTCTCCATCTACCCTTATCTCTAAGATGAAAAAAGAAATTTAGTTATATTAATAATTGTCCACTATTGTTTTGGCACCCTATAGCCCTCTTTCAAGGAAGCTATGGGTTCCCAAAAGTGTACCCACGTTCCTCTTTTAAGGATGATGAAAGCTTTCAAGAGTTTGGGGTTTTCACCCAACAAACCCATTTTGGGTATTTGGGTATTTGGATTTTCAACCACAAATTCCAACTATTTAAACCAAACAATAGTGGAATCCATACTCAACAACTAAGTATAATACAAACACATCATTACCCAAATATAATTTGCACCTTAGTTCAACATAATCCCAAGAATAAAAGATTTAGCTAGTCATGAAGCAAAGAAAGAAACATAAATCATAAGGATTGTTCAAAGGATCCATTATTCACAAAATACTACAATCCAAGTCTAAAAATCCAATTACAAAACTTGCACAATTTAGGGTTTATACTTCAAATTAAAAAATATCTCAACAATGTGCAATACCCAAAAGATAAAAGGTTTAATCCATAAGAGGAGTTGGGTTCAACTGGGTGAAATGAAAAAACTTCTCTTGCACAAAATTCCCGCTTAGCCGCGATCGCAGAAGATTGTGCGCGATCGCGGTAACTGAGGCCTGTTTCTGCTCCAGCTCTTCCAGCTGCACTTTTTTTCCCTTTTGATCCTTTTTAGCTCAAGTCCACATCTTTCCATCTCATGACCTGTATGCCTGCAAAATATGAAAATTAGTGCATTTAATCACAACCTTATCTCACTTATACAGTTAAATCATGGTAATGAGATAAATATTTAGTACAAATAAGTGGTAAATTCACCACTCATCAGTGTGCACTAGCACACACAACCCATGCATAATAAATGTATTATTGGGATTGACTTTTGAAGTTACTTCCATTAATTATCAAGATTTCTTTAGTCAACTTTTTAGGCTTGACGTACTATGTGTTATTTCAAAGTACTTTTTAGAACTCAACTTACCAACTGAATGCGAATAGAGATTTGACGAGCTAAACTTTTCTTTCATACTTTCTAAAGCCTGATTAGGGATTACAATAAAAAGGAAAATTGGACAAAAGAATAACTTACATTGTGTTTTTAAAAAAATAGATATTTATAGGAAAGCTACCGACTCGCCATATAAGCTATCACTTTGTTTCTTAAGACATATTTAGTTATCAAAACAACTCCCTTACAATAGAATACTCAAATTCCTTCTTTTAGAAATTTAGGACTCCATTTGTAGATTCATGTCGATAAAAAAGAGAGTAGCATTGACATACCTCATTCTCTTTCGACAATTACCCTTACCATGACTTGACCTTACCTTTATAGTTATTCTAAAATAGAAGTGTATAATAAGACTAAAATTAATTATTGAACATGAAAAAACTTGTTCAAAATAGTAGCTAAACATTTTCTGATAAATTTATTTATTATTTACTTTAGTCAAATTGTGTATCGTCACACCTTTCTCCCTCATTTCAATACAACACACGCATACCCAACCTACGTCCTCTATCCATACAAAACATATTAAACAACACTACATAACACCCCATACTCGAAATATAATAGCAACAGATTGAACTTAAGACTTTGATCAAATCACCCTCTTGAGAGCTCTTAACAACAATTCAACAACATTTCTCCATCAAACTTTCACACAAAAAGATGATTATATGCAGAATACATACCACACTTGGAAAGGGTTTTTGTTCTCACTTTCTTGAAGTCTTGAAGAGTTTTAAGTGCCTTTTATAAATATACCAACAAAAGAAGAAGAAACTTCTTAATTGTTGAACAATTTGGGCATCCGGCTTGGGAAGGGGTTATCATATTTCATCAACTTCTCACCACATGTATTTTTAGATATGATAAGATTAAAATCAAAATCAAAAATATTTTAACTTTCATTAAGCTTGAAGAAATCTTGAAATGCCTAGAACTCTAAAAAGGAAAGAAGGGCGGTACTTGATATGAGAAGAAATCCTTATAACTTGATCCATTTAGTGTAAGTAGGTTATGCACCTACTTATCACCTATTATCTTTAATAGGTTGAGAAAACACCAAAATTGTTTTATTTTATTTTACAAACCTTCATACTTATACTTTAACTTAACATTTATATCAATTAAGTCATTTCAAACTCTATGTCCAAGTACAACCTTATGTCTCAGGTTTAAGTACCTTTGTCGATGTTAACTTACTCATATAGAAATATTTAATAGTATGGGGTGTTACAATATTAAAACCCGTATTGGTTTGTACTACACAATTTATATCAGATCACTTAATTCATATAGAACTCGTGTCGAATAAAATATTTTTTTCTAAACTTATGTCTTATGAAACTAAGTCATCGATAAGAATACTTTGGCCCATAGGTTGTCATCAATTGAGCAGCAACTAAAATAAAATTAAAGAGAAATAAAAATATACTGCATTATATTCTCCTTTATTTTATATTTTCAAGGATCTATTTTCATGGCTACAATATGATAATCGAGTGATTTGAGAATATTTAGAAGAATGTCCACTTTGAAAACTTAATTTGAAGAATAGACATTAAATTTTTTTTCATTTATTTTTTAGGGTTGGGGTTTGAAATAAGAAAAAAGTGGGGTAGGGTTGTGGGGTCATGAGCCTCTTTAAGTACATTTTTAAAAATTAGGGATAAAATACAACTTTGTAAAAAATACAATATGATCTCTTTTTATATTTATTATTTTTCAAACATTTATTAAAATCATTTAATAAATTCAACAACTTTTCTCTCTCCTCAAATACTCTTCTTATTCGAATTTTTCTTCATATTTTTCGAAAAAAAAGTTTTGCTAAATTCTTGCTTCCCAAGTCAAAAATTTCCAGTTTCTCTTGCTCAGGTACGTTTAATCTTCTTCCCCGATCAGTTTTAGATCCATTTTAGTATTTTTTGGGGTTCCATTTTGTGTTGGGGTTCTTCAATTTTGACGAAAATTGCACTGTTCTTCATTGAATTAGTCAAAATCTGAGTGTTTTTAGTTAACATTATCGATTCTGCATGTTTAATCGTGTTTTGCTTTGGATAATGACTAGAAAAATTTTGAATTTTTGTATTTATATTGGGTATTGATTTTGAATTTTTTGTACTAAATTGGACCCATTTTAATGGTGTTCTTGTTATTGTGAATTGCACTGTCAATATCTGGATAAGTTGAAACTTGATTTGCATGTTTGATCTGAGACATCTTCCTATTTTTCTTAATAGATCAGTGGTAGATAGATTGACCACTACAGATTTATTTTTGCAATATTTTTTCATTTTTTAATAGATCAGTGGTCGATAAATTGATCACTATAGATTTATTTTTGGTTGTAGATCATAAATGGTGAGAGTTCATAGAGCAGTTAAAAGGCATGTTTCCACTGTTTCTAGCAGTAGGAAGCAAAAAGCCGAAGAAGTTTCCAAAACTTCAAAGAAAAAAAAGTTGTAATCGATAAATCCGAGTCAGAAATTAAATAAAAAATTCTTGCCAAAATTTTCGAATATGACGAAAGTAGTGCACATGAGAGTGACGATGTTGAGGATAGTGAAAAAAAAGTGAAGAAAAAAGCAAAGAAGAAAGTAAAAGTGATAGCGGTGAAGATGAGGATAGGAGAGATAGTGGAGATGGGAAAGATGATGATCCCCTATCCTTGCCAATTTGTACGAGAGATATCTTAATTTAGTAGTACGACCTAACAACTTGGATGGATGAGCTAGGTTCTTTTCTTGCAAAAATTTCCGTAAGAGCAAGAATAACGGTCTATCGAGAGTTTAGAAGGATTCTAGTTGAACAAAAGTTGTATGCTGATTTTAAGAAGACCTGTTTCAGACACTTGAGGCATATGTCGAAATTTTAAGTTTAATGTACAAATGGTCCATTATGTGTTGCTGCGATGTATCAAAAATAATAAAAACTGCATGAAATTTGGTTCTATGTGAACGGTAAGCCAATTCATTTTGGCTTAAAGGAATTTGCTCTAATTACAGGGTTGAATTGTTCAACATATCCTTGTGAATCAAAAATGCACAAAGTCTTTCAAAATAGCAAAAGCTTTTATTTTAAGGTGACGAAGAACAAGAGCATTACTGTTGCAAGGCTGATTAGCCTGATCAAAGGTAATAGGTTGACTAATAAAAAAATATTGAAGTGCTCTTTGGTTTGGTTCGTGCACTCGATGCTGCTGGCAAAGAACCCGTCAAAGAAGGTGAAGTCAGACCATATCAAGATGACAGCTAATTTAGATTTCTTTGGGAGGTATCCATGGGGAAAAAAGTCATTTGGGCTAACATTGAGTTATTTGAAAAAGAAGATTAAGCAAAAAAAGCATTTGTGAAGAGGAATAATGCATCGTACGCTTTATATGACTTTTCCTGGGCGATTTTGGGGCTTATCATCTACCATCTTATTGATTTATTATAGACTCTTACCTATTTATATACTTATACATAGACCTTGTAGATTTACTTATGCTTCTATAGATTGTAGGTTTGGATATATAAGGCCTTTCCTCATCCGGAAAGGTACGCCGGTAAGTCATTGGATTCTCTTTTGCCCATTCTCCATCTTCTTAGATGGAATATGTAGAAGTGTGACAACATAATGGAAGACGACCCATTTAAGTACAAAGGAAACAACACAAAGGTAAAATTGTACTTATACAGCACGCCGCATTTTTGGGCTAGACCTTAAAGTATCGTTCCTATGTGTGTGAACATTAATCCCATGATTTGTATATTTATACATGTGTCGAAATCATTATCCTAGTGTGTGAAGTACTTTCGTGGTAAAAAATATTCATAGGGATCACTTAGAACAAAGTTGATGTAAAAGTCTTTGATTCGTCCAAGTTTGGTATTTGATTCTACAAGAGTATATTTTGAACATATATAACTTTTTATTTACGAAGAATTTTTCATCTCAAGACAAACCAAATTGTAAATAATTGAATCAACTTTTCAACGATACCAATTTCGCCTTAATCTGATACCCGAGCAAAAAGTTATAGCTATTTTTTGTGAGAGGCAGTGAGGGCGCGTGATAAGCCCGCACCGCCTAGGTTATTGCAGTGGAATAAATAAGGTGCCACGGGATCTACTCCCAAGGGATAAAGGGGGTGTTGCCTGGTCTATTCCCACGCTCTTTTCAACTTCTTAAGGGCCAATGGCCCTTTAGTCCTTTCCCCTTAACCCCAAACGTCCAAGGGATGATTTATAGAATCCAAAAGGGCATTATTTGCCCATCTTCCTCAAAATACCTCACATAAAAATCCTCCCATTTCCCTCATAAACAAATCTCAAATTTCTCCTCTCAAGAACAAAAAGAATTCAAGATTCCAAGTTCAAGAAACCCTTAAGAAATCTTCAAGAAATCATCTATTAAGGTATGTGGGAGTTCATCAATGGGTCCTATTTCACCCATGGATCCCAAGAAACCTTTTTGAATTTAAATTTATGAGTTTTACATATTTCAAGATGAAGTATCTCCATGAATCTCTTGTTGAATTCAATTACGAGTTATGGTTTCATGTGTGTTCAAGTAGAATGAGTCATATCATGTTTGAGTATTGAAATTCCCATATCATATTCAATTAATTTTAAGATGAATCCCCAAGTTATGAATTTTTCCATGTAACTCTATTGTTCCCTCATGTTTAAGACATTCTTATGTTCAAGCTATGATCTTTACATGTTTTGATGAAACGCCCATGTCTTATTTCAAGCGAATTCCATGTAATTTCCATAATTTATGATTTTATTCATGTAATCATGCTATGCTCCTATGTTTAATACATTCATATGTTCAAGTTCATGATTCCCAAGTGTTTTTGTTGTAATTCACCCTTGACACGTTTGGATGATGATTATTCACAAGTTAACTCCTTAATCCATGATTTTAATGTTGTAACTATGCTATTATCACATGTTTTAACTATTCCCATATTTTAATCCATGACCCTCGTGTATTCGATGAAATGCCTAAGATATGAATTTTGAACAATGATCCTTATTATGTTCTTTAAAGCTTTCATGTGTCCATATTAATACTTATATTCAATGTTGGGGGTTATGAATACCCTAAACTTAGTTGTTTACATAGTTTACAGTATTTTTAGAATGGTTTTAGATATGTATTAGCATTATTCATTCAGTCAGTTATCATAATCAGTTAAACTTAAATCAGTTCAGTAATTTGAGTTAGTTCAGTTGAGAGTTGGATTCAGCACCGAGCGAACCCAAGGATGGGGGCATTTCTGCCAGATTAGGATATGAACCTTAGTAGCAATCCCTGAGTTATAGAACTATGTAGCTAGCGTAGGTTGAGATATTTTCCTGCTAGTTTAGGGTTAACTCAAATCTCATGAGTACTCTCTCCAGATTAGGGTTACTCTTTAGTCCTTCGGGATACCAGTTTAGTGGATCCATACAACCATTGTCAGTACCCGTGGCATGGTACTGACACCCTTCCAACTGGGGTTATAGGTTAGACCCCGATTAGCTCAGATTGGGGCATGTCGGTTAGATGATACCTGCTACAGTCTCAGTTCAGTATTCAGTGTATTCTCAGTTCAGGTTTGCTTGGCCAAGTGTATATACTTTTAGTGATTCAATTATACAGTTATAGTCTTTCAGATTTCAGACTTATTTCAAATTATAGATTTTTGCTTGGTCTTGCATTCTCAGATATTTCAGTTTTCATACATTTATGCTCAGTTATCTCATGATTATTTAGCAGTTCGTATTTATATGTCAACTATTCAGTATGTCGTCGCTAGTTATCCCTTTCCCTAGTTTTCAATCATTTTGTCACCTAGACATCAGTTATTTAGTTAATCAGATCAGCTCAGTACATGTTTGGTTTTGGTATGTTTTGCCATATCCCAACTTTAGTTCTACTTATTCTACAAAAGTAAAGTTTTAAGAAACTAAGTGTAGTAATTTACCAGCTTATCAGATTATGTTTGTTACTCATGTTTTAAGATATTTCAGCTTTTAGTCTCTTGGTGGTGAGTACAGTTTCACTTGTTTGGTAATTGTCTACCTACACTTAGTATGCATGTTTTAATATTATGTACCTACCCAGTTTTACTTATTGCATTCACCCCCACTTACTCAGTACATTCCAGAAGTACTGGTCCACATATATGTCTATGTGCTACATTGTCTCATAATGTAGGTACCAGTTATAGCATGCACATCATGATCAGACAGTTGTAGTTCCAGCCAGCAGGTGATGAGTTCTCCTAGTTTGGGGACTTCAGTCAGATGTTGCTTATAGACTTTACTTTAATACTCATATGTATTGATTAGTGGTAGTTGTGGTTATGTCTCATCTATCTATAGTCAGTATAGTAGAGGCTTCTTAGATGTCAGTAAGAGTCAGTCATGAAATTTCAGTCTTCTCCTCAGTTTTTATCAGATTGTAAATTATATCGGTAATATAATTTCGCTTAGATTTTGATGTGATTATAGTTTCGCACAGTAGAACAGGTATTTAATATATTATAATTCAGTTGCTCAGTAGTATGCCAGTTCATGGGTTAGTTTGGGATCACTTCTGGTTCCAAGCATCGTATAACGACTAGGGGGTAGTCTCGGATCATGTCAAACTTGGTATCAGAGAATAGAGTTCAAGTGTCCCAGGGTGTCTATGAAGTCGTGTCTAGTAGATTCTTGCAGAATAGTACGGAGACGTCTGTACTTTTCTTTGAGAGGCTATAGGGAATTTAGTAAATGATTCGCTTCTTTCGTGTCTCAGATCATGCAGTAGAAATGTCCTCTAAGAAATTTATACAGATTCTCATGTTAATCAATTCGTGCCAACTCTGCTTTATTCTTAAGGCAACAGAAATAGCCCATCTTAAATCCTTACCGATAAAGCTTTCTTAGATAGTCGCACATATATTTATAGGATTGCATGCAGGCTCAAAAGTATCCCATCAACGATTTTAAGTTCCAAAGTTTAAAGGACTTCATTCATGTTTATGAAAAATCATGCACTATGCCAAAGTCAGATGTGTTTTCAGATCCCTCTTCATAATCCTATGACAGCATGTAACCTAGAGTTAGAAGCATGAACCCAAAAGTTAAGCAGCAGTGAAGTGGGGATAGTGTTTATCTAAAGTGGAAAAATATGTATCAATGGGTCTAGTTATATGAAAAGTGAATCAGTAGGCTTGAAGTAGTATATGCAAGAATTTATGTATATTGATTCAAAATTATATGTTGTTGATGTTGGGTATATTGGTGTGATGGTAATTCTCATGGTTTAGATGTGATGTTAGCAGGCTATGAAGAAAGTTAGTATGGTTAATTACAGTTTGGGAATATCCATGTTAAGTGTTAGAATCTAAGTTTGAATCTTTGAAGAATAAGCAAATAGAAAGAAGAGTTGAAATTATAGATGGTGATGTTTCCAAAAATTCTAAGTTAGTCAGTGTTTAAGCTATTGTAGGATGATTGTTGGGATTGTAGAAAGTTAAGAGTTCTATATCAGAAGGAAGTATTAACAGTGGGTTTTACACTTTTAGGTGTAATCTATAAGGGTGAGTTTGTTATTTATGTGTATTATGGAACAGTAGTAAGGGAGGAAGATACCCGACCCATTCTTATCTCAGTGCAAAGTGTTGTATTTCAGCCATCACGATATCTACTCATGCCTTACAAGTCAGCCCTATGATCAAAGTTCATGTTCATGCACACAATAGAGAATCATATACTCTTCCAGATCCTTGAATGAGGAGTTTCAGTTTACTCAGTAGTACGAATCACATACCATGAATTTATGAGCTCCAAACTCAGGCCAAGCAGCTCATGACTCATGCACTCATTCTTTACAGTATGTTCAGCTCCAGGTACTCATGCTACCCTATTAATGATCAGCCAAAATTCATATTATGTCATGTATATCCTCAGTTTAGATCCTTTGATGAATTCATGCTCTCGATACTCTATTCTTCAGACCTCTGTTAAGTGCCAAAATTATGCATAGTATTCTTTTATGCTTCAGGTCCTTATGTTCTAACCTTTTAGTGACCTCTCCGTAATATTAAGTTAGTTATGATGAACGATTTTTTAGATGGGAGAGAGTAAATATTTCTCATTGACGAAATATTGTTGTATGCTTGTTTTAGCTAAGGTTGTATGTGTGAAGTAAGATTGAGACCAAGTTTTTGATATATGTCATGGTTAGTTGAAAATTTTTCTGTGTGTTTTATTGAGGTAGTGCATGGAAGTTATTGATGATAGAGGTTTGGAGGATATGAGAAAGATGCTTTTATGGGTGTTTGTTTAGAAGTGTATAGGTGGTTATGATGATAGGCTTGAATGTAATGTTTATATATATGTGGATGGATACATTGCGCGTCAGTGAATGTCTAGTAATGGTTGAATGTAGTTGTTGAAGTGGTAATAAGAGTTATTCATGAGATGAGAAGTTATGAAAATGCATGGTGTATTGAATTCATGATTCAGACTAATATTACAACATTATATGTGCACTTTGTAGATTAGAGTAGGCTTGAACATAGTAAGAGAATTAAGTTAAGCTCAGATTCAGTAGATACAGTTATCAGTTGCCATGTGAATAATTTAAGTAGCCTCAAGTAAAGTGCAATTTTGATGAGGGATGTATAGTTGAGTATAACCTTTCAATATAATTGAGTACGTATAGCCAGCAATTCAATCTAGCAGTCAGACAGATAAGAGTCTATAGTTTTCTATCTTTCCATCTAGTCGTACTATCCAGAGTCTTATGAATATGGCTATTCCAAGAGTTAATTTGTTTGCATCTAGGTAATTTACGAATTCAGATCAGTTCATGCATCATGCATCAGTTTCAGATTCCAGATATTCATCCTAATTCAATCTGTAAGTGTCCCGTGCATCATCTCAATCTTTCCTTAGTATTTCAGCCAAGTCAGTATTATTCGGGGGACAAAATATCCCAAGGAGAGATGTATTGTAATACCCCGAGTATTAATGTCCTAAACCTTTCATTTTTTCTTCACAAAACAAGATCCATCTTGAAGTAATGGTTACTCATAAGTTGACTCTCTCATTTCTATCTCAGCCTTATAACCATTCTCATTCCATTGTATATATTCATAAAATCAGTTCAGTTCATGTATTATGCTCAGACTCAATATATAATCATATTTCCAGTCTTGCATGTTCAGTATATGATCTCATTTTCTTCAGTACTCTCAGTCTAACCAGTCTCATTCGAGGATGAATGTTTCCAAGGAGAGATATTGTAACATCTCGCATTTTTTAGCTAGACCTTGAAGCGTCGTTCCTATGTGTGTGAACTTTAATCCCATGATTTGTATGTTAATACATGTGTCATGATCATTATCATATTGTTTGCAGTGCTTTTGAGGTGAAAATGTTCATAGGAATCACTTAGAACCATGTTGAGCTACGAGCCTTTGATTCATCCAAGTTTGGTATTCGATTCTACATGGGTCTACTTTGAACGTGTGTAACTTTTGATATACAAAGAATTTTGTAGCTCAATACCCATCAAATTATAGATAATTGAATCATCTTTCCAATGATACCAATTTCAACTTAATCCAATACCCAAGAAAAAAGTTATAGCTATTTTTTTGAGAAGTAGTGAGGATGCGCGATAAGTCCGCGCCGCCCGAATTATTGCACTGGGATAGAGGGGGCGACGCGGACTCTACTCCAACGAGCTAAAAGGGGCACCACCTGGTCCATTTCCCATGCTATTTTCAACTTCTTAGAGGTCAAGGGGAACTTTGGTCCTTTCTCCTCAATCCCCAACATCCAAGGGACGATTTATAGCATCCAAAAGGGCATTATTTGCCCATCTTCATCAAAATCCCTCATGTAAAAAACCTCTCCTTTCCCTCATAAAAAAAGCTCAAGTTTCTTCTCTCAAGAATACAAATACTTCAAGATTCCAAGTTTAAGAAACCCTCAAGAAATCTTCAAGAAATCATCTACTATGGTGTGTGGGAGTTCATCCATGGGTCCCCTTTCACCCATGGAGCCCAAGAAACCTTTTAGAATTTAAATTTATGAGTTTTAGTTATTTCAAGTTGAAGTATCTCCATGAATATCTTGTTGAATTCAATTACGAGTTATGGTTTCTTGCGTTTTCAAGTAGAGTGAGTCATATCATGTTTGAGTATTGAAATTCCCATATCATGTTCAATTAATTTCAAGATGAATCCCCAAGTTATGAATTTTGCCATGTAACTCTATTGTTCCCTCACGTTTAAGACATTCTTATATTCAAGCACGAAACACCCATGTCCTATTTCAAGCGAATTCCATGTAATTCCCCTAATTTATGATTTTAGTCATGTAATCATGTTATGCTCCCATGTTTAAGAAATTCACATGTTCAAGTTCATGATTCCTAAGTATTTTCAATACAATTCACCCTTGACACATTTGGATAATGATTATTAGCATGTTAACTCCTTAATCCATGATTTTAATATTGCAACTATGCTATTATCACATGTTTTAACTATTCCTATGTTTTAACTCATGACCCTTGTGTGTTCGATGAAATGCCTAAGAGATGAATTTGAACAATGATCCCTAATATGTTCTTCAAAGATTTTATGTGTCCATATTGAAACTTTTATTCAGTGTTGGGGTTTATGAATACCCGAAACTTAGTTGTTTACAGAGTTTACAGTATTTTCAGAATGGTTTCAGATATGTATAAGCATTATTCATTCAGTTAGTTATCATAATCAGTTAAACTTAGATCAGTTCAGTAATTCGAGTTAGTTCAGTTAAAAGTAGGATTCAGCATTGAGCGAACCCAGCGATGGGGTCATTCCTACCAGATTAGGGTGTGAACTTTAGTAGCAATCCCTGAGTTACAGAATGACGTAGCCAGTGTAAGTTGAGATGTGTTCCTACCAGTTTAGGGTTGACTCGAATCTCATAAGTAATCCTGCCAAATTAGGGTGACTCTTTAGTCCTTCGGGACACCAGTTTAGTGGATCCACACAGCCATTGTCAGTAACCATGGCATGGTACTGACACCCTTTCAACTGAGGTTACAGGTTGGACCCCGATTAGCTCAGATTGTGGCATGTCGGTTAGATGATACCTCCCATAATCTCATTTCAGTATTTAGTGTATTCTCAGTTCAGGTTTGCTTGACCAAGTGTATAGACTTTCAGTTATACAGTTTACAGTCTTTCAGATTTCAAACTTATTTCAGATTACATATTTATGCTTGGTTTTGCATTCTCAGATATTTCAATTTTCATGCATTTATGCTCAATTATCTCATTATTGTTCAGCATTCCGTATTCATATGTCAACAACTCAGTATCCCATCGCTAGTTATCCCTTTTCCTTATTTTCAATCATTTTGTCACCTAGACATCAATTATTTAGTTAATCAGATCAGCTCAGTACATGTTTGGTTTTGGTATGTTTTACCATATCCCAGCTTCAGTTCTACTTATTCTACAAAAGTAAAGTTTTAATAAACTAAGTGTAGTGATTCACCAGCTTATCAAATTACGTTTGTTACTCATGTTTTAAGATATTTCATCTTTCAGTCAATTTCAGTCTCTTGGTGAGTCTACCTACACTTAGCATGTATTTCTTAAGATTATGTACCTACTCAGTTTTACTTATTGCATTCACCCCCACTTACTCAGTAAATTACAGAAGTACAGGTCCACATATATGTCTATGTGCTACATTGTCTCATAATATAGGTACCAGTTATAGCCTGCGTATCATGATCAGATAGTTGTTGTTCCAGCTAGAAGGTGATGAGTTCTCCTAGTTTGGGGACTTCAGTCAGATATTGTTCATGTACTTTACTTTACTACTCATATGTACTGATTAGTGGTAGTTGAGGTCATGTCCCAGCTATCTATAGTCAGTATAATCGAGGCTTCATAGATGTCAGTCAGAGTCAGTCATGAAATTTTAATTTTCTCCTCAGTTTTTATCAGATTGTAAATTGTATCAGTAATATAATTTCTCTTAGATTTTGACATGATTATTTTTCTGCATAGCAGAACAGCTATTTAATATATTTTAATTTAGGTGCTCAACAGTATGCCAGTTTATGGGTTAGTTTGGGATCACTTGTGGTTCCAATCATCGTGTTATGACTAGGGGATAGTCTCGGATCATGAAAACTTAGTATAATATAATAATAATATTATTATATTAGTGAATGTCGTATAATTTATATTTATTTTTTTATAGATTGTGCACCAGTACCTTACCCCTACTGTCCGTGAAATGGAGCAGAGCTACATGAAAATATTTAAGCCATACACAGATGAAGTTAAGGATACATTCATTGATTCCTTGAAGGCGCAGTTAATAGGAGTGATTGGACTGACTTCATCAGCGAAGGTCGCGGATGAAGATTTGGGTGGTCACAATTATGTTCCAAGTCCAGCACGTGTTTGTGATAATGTTGGTTCAAGTGGACTCAAAACTGTACCAGACGCTTCTAATGATGATGACCTGCGTGAGCGTGTTTCTTTGCTCGAGAAAAGTATTCTGGATATTGCTTCATTTGTTAGAGATGAGTGGTTGAGGAGAATCGAGAAGAATAAGAATAAGAAAAAGCAACAAGATAAAGGTAAACTAACTTATTTTTTGTTCTTCCAATGTAATTTTCTTGCATAATTTTTGTAATCCTTTCAAAATAATGTGGTGCACCTCAACAGTCCCCTCGTAGTCGGTATCAAGTAAACCTCAAAGAACTTGCAGTCGTAGTGACTGACATTGCTGCAGCAGATGAAAAAGTTGAAGAAGAGAAGAAAGAAGAAGAAACACAAGTAGAGAAGGCAACAGATGAACCAGATGCAAAAAAAAAAAATAAGAAGAAAAGAATGAGGAAATGATAGCTGAAAAAGAAATAGAAAATGAGGAGAAAACAGAAGAAGATGGTGAAAAGAATTCAGAGGAAGAAGAAGTTAAAAACGAGAACGCAGTTGACGAAGAAGTAGTGGTTGAATAGGAGGTTGAAAGTATTGAAGAAGAGAAAAAATCATCACAAAAAAGAAGAGAAGGAAAATAAGACGACAGAAGTAGAAGAAGAGGGGAAAAACATGAAGAAAATGAAGTGGATGTGATGGGCATTGTTAATGAACTCAATGATGATAACATGTAGTTTGGTGGTTTGGAACAAAAAATTTTCTTAATGATTTGGTTTTTATGGATAATTGAATTAATATATTTGGCATCTCGGTGATGATATTTACTGATGATGTTATGTTCAGTTATTCCATTGTCTTGTTAAATTAAACAGTTGATTGCATTATGTTCAGTTACTGCCATGGTTTATAGAGGTCGATGATAAATGCCATAGAAATGATTCTCTATTAATTAGAGATTACACCCACGGTTGATTTAATAAAACATACATCTATTTATTCACTTTTCTACATCCCTATTACACCTTTCTAGAAAGACAACACCAACAACAGACCATACAATAATTTTTTTAGGACATTCTCTTTTTCTTCGGCCAAAATCAACCTATGCTTTAGTTGATCCCTCTCCATTTTGATTTCTTTTAGTGATCCTTTCAAGTTATCACTTTGCTATTCGGCTTCTTTTAACAATGTCATGAGAAGATCTCTATTTTATTCAGATTTTCAAAGCCTTTGTAGTATTTGAAACTTGGAAGCGCCTTGAAAATTTGATGTCGATGGGCTGCTCGTCGGTGAGTCTTCCACAAGCCACTTAAAAAATGAGCATCCACCATTATCCTTGACAAAAAAAATAAGTTATTACATGAATTTTCTTACTTAAATAAAAAAAATAGATAAATCACATATTCATGTACGCACTCACCTTTCCAATCTTACAGTTAAAGAATTTTTTACCTGGATTCGAATTGGTGCATGACGTCCTCAAAACAGCTTAATTACCACAACAACAAATGTAGGACACTTTTTCATTTGATGTTTGGGATGCTTGAGACATTGTAGTTGTTTAAAACTGAACAAAAAATAAAGCCAACTAATGAGAGTGTTAAAACAAAAGAGCCTTCCTTTTATACAAGAAAGGAAGTGAGATATTATCGTTGGATGTGATTTGACATGTACTTTATTACCGTTGTATAACTCTGATATTTAAATTTTATTAATGTTGAACCTCTTTCATAGACCTTAAATATAATCAATGTCTTCTCATACGTTGGGTAGATGATGGACGATATAAATCGAAAGCCGGTCAATGCAAAGGTATATACGAGTTGGTGAAACGGTCAAAAAATATTAGTACATAGTCAAAAATATAAATAATTAAATAAATAAAATTAATTTTAGGGCCATCGATTGTTTCCGGTGTAAATAATAGACTTAAAGCCTTGTCAATAATATACCGTATTGATTTATTGTCCTTAGTAGCAGATTTGGAAAAAAATAAATAATTAATTAATAAAATAATAAATAATTAAAATTTATGCAATTAAAGGAGCTTAAACAAGTCATGTGATCGTATAAGAGTCCATGTAAATTGAAAAAGGTGATCAAAGATGTGTGAGGATAGGTAGTGGATGAACAAATGAATTCCTCACAACATACTTATGTTTTGGTAAACATTTCCCTAAGGATGTTGGTTGTTGAACCACAACTCATCACCTCACTCATCTTTGATCACCACTTTTAATTTACATAGACTCTCATACAATGACATGACTTGTTTAAACTCATTTAATTGCATAAAATCTAATTATTTATTATTTTATTAATTAAATAATCCTTTTCAATATATGTGCTAGTCATGGTCTATAAATAAATATCATCATCTAGTTATTTAATTATGGAAGTAGTTCACAATCTATGCTAGACTATATCGGGTCGAATAAATAACTAAGCATAGTCTAGCATAAATGATGGACTACTTCATTAATAAATGAACTAGACTAGGATACATATGTATAGACCATAACTAGCACATATTTTGAAAAATATTGTTTAATTAATAAAATAATAAATAATTGAATTTTATGCAATTAAATGAGCCTAAACAAGTCATGTGATCGTATAAGAGTCCACGTAAATTGAAAGTGATGATCAAAGATGTGTGAGGTGATGAGTTATGGTTGAACAACCAACATCCTAACTGCAATATTTTCCAAAGCACAAGTATGTTGTGAGGAATTCATTTGTTCATTCACTACCCATCCTCACACATCTTATATCACCTTCTTCAATTTACGTGGACTCTTATACGATCACATGACTTGTTTAAGCTCCTTTAATTGCATAAAAAATCTAATTATTTATTTTTTAATTAATTAATTATTCTCTTTTTTCATAATATGCTACTAAGGGAAATAAACCAATACGGTATATTATTGACAAGGCTTTACATCTATGATTTACACTGAACACAATCGATGACCCTTAAATCAATTTTATTTATTTAATTATTTATATTTTTGACTATGTACTAATGTTTGTTTACCATTTCACCAACCCGCATAGTGAAATTGATCGATTACGTAGACGTTCACTCATAAATATTGAGCTCGATAAATCCTAAACTCCATCGACTTTGTAATTAATTTTGTATAAATCAACATAATCGTGGATTTATAGACCAAATTCATTATCCATTAGCATATATGAATTAATTTGACATCTGACAACTATTTCATTCATCTTCTAACAGAAAAAATTGAAAAATTTCAAACAAGAATAAAATTGTAAAATTAAAGTAGAGATAAATGTAGGAAACAAAAAATACTTCATTTCATAAGTTCATTGCAATGGTTTAACACCATATGTACAACAAAATACAATCAAAAAGGGAAAAAGAAAGAAGCGTGCATCTAAAGAATTCCCTAACCATGAAAGCTTATTTGCAATGAACTTAAAACTACAACTACAGCAGAAATTAAAACATAAACTAAGGGGATGGTGGAGGGTAATCAACTCCTCGGGTTTCATGTTCAGCCTCTCCATGATCGCACATAGAAAATGGACGATATCCCGGAGTTCACGATTGAGGTGCTCCCTGTCCTGACTCAGACCGTAGAAGAGACAGACTAGGTTATTTTGAAGGAGGAGAATTTCATGGCTATGCTGGAAACGAACCCTCCTTTGTGGTCTGAGTGGAATGCTCGACATCTGGTCGTATTTATCAATTTTTGAGTTGAAGAAAATAAATTTTATGTATAGTTAGTTGATGGTTGTTTATATAGACCAAAATAGAAGCCTTTAGTCTTTTCGTCCAGTGGTTTGGCGATGCGTAGATGAATGGAAATCTAGTAGGCAGCATATACCCAATCGATGCAGCGTGTGAATGGACGTGTAGTAGATTTTTTGTTATGTCATAAATTCCCAACTGTTCATTTATTTGATTGAATAATTAGGTTTTTTTAATAGACTTGAAATATGATCGATAATAAACTATGTGGTATATAAAGAATACTCCCAATAGACTTGACATACAATAAATGCAATAACTTAGAAGGTCGATAATAGACACAGAGGAAAATCGATAAAACTGACATTAATCAGACCACTGCAGGGTTGTCAAAATACATACACTGCCATGACTTACAAAAAATTAAATTCATACAAGTCAATTTATGATTTGTTGTTATTACAAGTGGTTCTCTTGAGCCCGAGTCTCTTGCATAGTAAGCACTTGCTCCTCCTCTTCAACTTGAAAGCCTCGCCCGCGCCCTTAACGTCTTTCCTTTTCTTTCTTCCGAGCTTTGTGTCGACAAAGGGTGGAATAATGTTCACGTCTAGCAATTCTTGTGGAACGCATCATTCGGACTCTAAAGGGATAACATTAATTGATTTCAAATATGCAAGGAGGTACTCTTCCACTTTATACACGGGCGAAGAGTACTCATAGACTCTCAAACCAAAATCATCACCGTGTTTCAATCGCAAAGCGGCCATCGCATGAGCGTGTGGTATTTTGACCAAGTCAAACTTCTTGTAAGAACACGAATTCTCTAGTAGGTCGACTTTGGCAGTACAACTACTGCCGAACACTGTGAATTGGTTGTCGTCCCCGTTTACGTTCTCCATATAGAAAGAGTTGCCCTAGCTCATATTGTCCCTTAAGATCTTTTCGGTGCCAGGCACAAATTTATTATCCTTATATTTGAGGACATATGCACTCATCTCCTTGAATTTCTCACTAAACCTCTTAGGAATCGAATTGAATATGGATGCCACGGGGTACTCCCTTTCAACAATCAATAAGGAGGTGATCCACTCAACAATATTTGTGGTTATCACATCAAACCTGTTGTCTGGGAAATATGCCCTATTTTATTTCTCAAAACCAAGCTCATGCTCGAGGAAAAAGGCTACCTCGGGACAATAGTTCTTGAATTCCACAAAATGGTCACTAAACTCCTCGGGAGAATATGCCTTTGTCGCGTGGTAGAATAGATAGAGGTGATCTCCGCAGTGGTGATTTACTCGGAGATTTTCACCTAGGTGCCTCATACAGTGCCCATGATGAGCATGGTTGTAATCCCTCGCGATGCCGTTGGCAATGCTCTTGTGCCTATCAGAGATAAAATACAAATCTGGTCCATCGACCATTATAGACTTCAACTTCTCAAAGAAGAACGTCCAAGACGCACCGTTCTCCTTGTCAACGACGCAAAAGGCAATGGGATAAGTATGGTTCTTGATATCCTGTGCAACCGCGCTTAGCAGCACGCCCTCGTACTTACCATGTAAATGAGTATCGTCGACCGCAATAACCTTTATCGTATGGGCGAATCCCCTAATGTAAGGGCCCAAGGCTAAAAAGTAGTACATAAACCTACAATCATATTTGTTCACCATGATGGAATAGGTAGTGCCAGCATTAAGAGCGTCGATCATGTACGAAAAAAACCGAAAGGCAGGAATACCCGTGCTCTGGTGTCCCTCGAACCATTTCTTTGGAAATCATGCCCCCCATCCAACATTTCCAATAGGTTGGTCTACTGCTAAAGTTCTTGAAAACGATCCTCTAAATCTCACTAGTGTTTGGACCCTTTCCTTCGCGATACATATTCACACAGAGCGATGCAATAACTTTAGCCGTGATTTTCTTATGGCTGCACGTGGCGTATTTGATGCCACAAGTGTGATCGTCGATGTATTTATGGATGAGAAATATGTTTGTGCATTCATACTTCTTTGCCCACAACATCCACGTGCAACTAGGACAAACACATTTCACCTTAAAGAATTTATCACAACTCTTCAATATAGCATAATCAAAAGAACTTTTCACCGATGCTACGTCCAACAACAATTTCAAATCCTTTTTGCTACTAAATATTTGATTTACATGAAAATTAGTTCCATCGGAGAAGCTGTGTTTGGTTTGTGATCCCAATCTGCACTCTTCTCTCTCTTCTTGAAAGAAATTGGGATCTTCCAATTCCGTTGAAGGATCTTCCAATTCCGTATCCATTGGATGAACATCCAAAATCTTATCTTTAAATGAATCATGTTCTTCGATTGTCGGGTGTGGTGGAAGGATTGTCGGAGACCCTGGGACGACATTTATCCTCAGTAATGGCCTAGAGTCATTGACAGTGGCATCCAACATGTATAAGGACACATGCCGATCATTCTTTATGAATGTGGGATGTATTTTACCCCGCTAATTCATTAGATAGCTAATCATAATGTTCTTTGTCTCGTAATCTAATTCCCTGCTCTCAATTACGCTTCTAACCATGTCGTCGTACGAACTATTGCGACACAGCGGGATGGGAACTGTCTCCTTGCTAGATGTTTTTGACTTCCAATAGTTGGGACCCTCCTCCCACATATCCATATAATCAATCACCACCCACAATAACTACCTCAGCTACTACCATTATAGACCACACTAATCGATAATAGATTAAGGTATCGATCTATAACTGGTCGATCACTGGTATGAAAACCTCCGTACAGAAATGGGAATGAATGGATTTTGGATATAATCGATGCCCTCCTAGCACTGGATGAAGAAATGTATGTGTACGTCTTATAAACTACTAAAATATATCTAATGACGAGGTATTGAGTGGATTTGGAAAGCTTTTCAAGCTAGTAAAATGGTGAAAAAATATCTTTTGTAATTTTTTTAAAAAAAGATGGAACAACAATGGAGGCAATGACCAAGAATGGAGATTTTCAGTTGTGATGATCAAGATTTCGTCGAAAAAGTGGTCGAAAAAGTCGCCGGAATCGAAAAATATTGGTGAAAACGGGAGCTCCTTTTGATGGCTTCTTGGATAAATTTTTTAATTAACATAGGGAAATATGAAAAATGGTGAAAATATAAAAAATAGTGGAAAATATTAAATATTAAATGGATGAGGTGGGAGCTAGAGTATAAAGTTTAAAACTTGTGTGCTAGGATTGTATATAAGAATTGATGATGTCATCCTAGTGTCTAAATACTTAATTTTTCAAAACTTGTATCTAAATGCTTAAATAAGTTTTCAAAGTGTCTATTTCTTAAAATGGCCTGAGTGATTTCAATAGTATAATTGAGAAGATTATTTATAAAATTTATACAATATCATTTTTCCAATTATTTTATATAACTAAAACTATACTTTTTGAAATTGTTTTATCATCTTAGTTTTCTTCGATATTGGTTTGACAGTTCGGTTAATTTTTTATATTTTTGTAAAAAATATATAAGTGAAAACACACTACCATGTACTTGTGTATGCCTTTGACAAAAAGTCTCTAGACCGATTATTGTTTGGTGATGAATGAAGAAAATATGAAAGAAAACAAAAATAGAGATTCATCTCATTATTTTATGGTATTATAAAATAATATTAAATAGAGACAAAAATATATTTCAGATCATACTAGAGAAGAAATCAATCAAGATGAAACTCAAGAACTTTGTCTACTAAATATCAATATAAGATATTTAAATCAGAAAAGAAGAAATATATCTAATAATTTGTAGCCTATTATCTAAGACCGTAGGAATACCTTGTAGCTTATATATAGTTACTACTCGATGTTATATCTCACTTTAATATGAGTCGATTTAAAGTATAACATATTGAAAACTTCTACATAAATTAAGAAAGTCGTCATCTAATTAGTTTTACAGTGAAGTGGGACACCTATTATAAACTATAAATTAATAAGAACTTCATTTTATGGTTTGCTTAAATGATTCTAGGTAAGGATTCTAATTATTCTAAAGGGGAGAAATTAGGCATCCTATCCTATAAGATTCGCTAACTAGAGTTAACGGCCAAAACTTAGATTGGTTAATGAAAAACTAAAAGAGCGCTAAGAAATTAAAAGGCCAAGTAATGAAATTAGCTAGCTTTCTTTAAAGTCGGAGAAAAAAACTTTTCGAGTGGCAGTGCCAACAAAGTAAGAAAATAGAATAAAATGTTCACTTGATTGAAAATAGTTTAGGGAAAAGGACACAAATGGCCACTCATTCGAAATTAATTTTACAAAAATGGTTGTGGAATTTAAATTTTATTTTCTAGTCATTTAATTTACGGGTTTATTTTATACAGTTTCTATACGTATTCTATACAGTTTCTATACATATAAATATTCTATACGAAAATTAGATAGTTTTGATACAAAATTTATACAATAATTGTACAATTTTTTACACATTTTAAACAATAATTATATAATTTTTATACACTTTCTATACATTTATATATATATATATACATATATATATATATATACACATATATATATATATATATATATATATTATACATATACATATTTGATAGAACTATACAATTTTTATACATATGTCTTTTATAAATACATATCCTATATAACAATTATACCGTTTCAATACAATTATATTTAATTATTATTTTTAAACAACCATAAAAAGTAGAATATTTTTCAGTTAAAAAATTTGTACCAAAAAAAAAAAAATTAAAATATTTTTAGGAAATGGCCAAATGGCCCAAGTTGGAAACTGTATCAGTATTATATATGAACTGTATCAACATGAAATATAAATTGTATCTGAACTACATAGGTTAAAATGACCCAAATTAAAAAATGGTAATAATGTGAAAATAATATAGTCAATTGACTATTTTTTGGAAAAATATTAAATTTGAGCTATTTGTTTTAAAAATAGTCATGTGGTGTCTTTTTCCGAATAGTTCGTTTACTGGTGCAACCTACAGTTTTGAAACATCCCATAAATGAACAAGTACGTATTTTCTTTTTCTTTTTCTTTTTTTGAAAACGTTATGGAGCAATATTGAATTTAAACGAAAAACTGATTCCATTTAAAAAAATCATTTGGAAGTGAAAATCTACTACTATTATTTATGATAAAACCTGTTTCTAACTAAAGCAAAATACCCAAATCCAATCATCTATTTTATGTTAACTATTGTGAGTTAAGAATAAAACATATCTAAATCACACCAAGCTTACAATGAAAAGAAAAATCATCAAATAAATAAATACTAAAACAGAAATTGCCGAAGGTGAATTTCAAGTGAGTTTTGCTTGCTATCCGAGTGGTCTAAGATGTCATGATGATTCTATGTGCGGTTATAATGATCGTGAATCGATGAGACTCGATTGAGTGGTCTAAGATGTCATGACGATTCTATGTGTGGGTATAATGATAGTGAGTCGATGAGACTCGATTTTTGCAGAAGTCTCAAATTGAGACTTCATTTTTGCTCCAAAGTGTTCAGGTAAATAAAAAGATTAGG
This sequence comes from Capsicum pubescens, assembly GCA_030864215.1. NCBI lineage: Eukaryota > Viridiplantae > Streptophyta > Magnoliopsida > Solanales > Solanaceae > Capsicum > Capsicum pubescens. The sequence continues at coordinate 63,172,456 of CM061543.1, forward strand.
ATAAGAAGGGAGAGTTTCATTCACTGATGTCAAAAAGGAAGAATAAGAACGAAACATAAGCAGCAAAAAATCATGCTAATCAATCATCCAAAATCGTAAACCAACTAAGTTACTAGTATATTATTAAAAACATTTTCCACATTCCATGCTTTCTTAGAAAGCACTTGCTCTAGTATTTAGGTCAAATCAAACTAGAAGCTACAATGATCTCACCTAGCAAGAGTAGTGGAAGCAAAAAATACAATTAATCTCAAGGCCGAGACATTAAAGGAAAAATAGTAGAATCGTATCAAGGACCCAATATGAACTACAACATGCAACTTTTATCACTTCAATCCAATAAAAAATATGAATCCTGATGCATGATATTTACTGAAAATAGAACATGAAAAATTTGATTTTTACTAAATAAAAAAGGCAAGTCATAATCAATAACTTTTAAACACAAAGTGATACTCAAATCCACCACCTCTAAATTATGCAGAGATTACATTTCAAAAATAAGAATGAAGTTAAACGAAGATTTTTTTTATTTTATTTTTTTTGGAGATTTTACACATGCTATTATTTGAACGGAAAATGTTCTAAAACGCTCTTCAACTATGTGAAATTGTGCAAAAATGTCCTTCGTCTACCTATTGGGCCTAAAATCTCCTTCCTGTCTACCTATTGAACCTAAAATGCCTTTTTCTTCTATCTACTGGGCTATTGCCCTTTTATTTAAGAAAAAATTATATAATACCGCAACTTATCTTTATTAAACTACATAAAATTTCTATCATTTTTATTAATATTAACTAAATAAATAGTGCACAATATCAATTTTTTATCATTCTAAATTGATCTGATAAATAAAAAGAAAAACAACATAAATAGTCATTTTAAAAAAATTATTACATATACATAATCGTTTTAGTTGGTTGTCAGATATAGCGTATAAAATATTTACGTTTATAACATATTCTAGCATATAAAAAAATAATATATATTAAATTTTCATATTTCTTATTTATTGCCTATTTTTATGAAAGCCTTTGTTCATTCATTTTTTATATACTATATCAAAATTTTATGTTTTTCATTTTTATTGCCTACTTTCATGATGTCTACATAAAAATATATGGTATATTTATACCATAAAAATTCATGGTATATTTATATATTATACAAATTACATTTATATCAAAAACATACATGGTATATTTGAGATATAAAAAGTTTATACCATGTAATACTGGAAATATATACTTATATTTAATAAATAATTTTGAGAAAATGGCCAAAAGACCCCCAACCTTTACCCCAAACCCAACTACATACTTGTACTTTGCGGGGATCCTATGACCTCCCTGAACATTTTTAAAGTGGAATATTTACACCCCTAAAAGCTCATGCCCAGACATTGTTTCAGGCAGTGAACTGCACTCGCTGCCACGTCATTGCCGCATTTTTTTTTTATTTTTTTACTCTAAAAAATTAATTATTTTACTTTTTATATTTTACTTTTCTCTTTATTCTTTAATATATATATATATATATATATATATATATATATATATATATATATATTCTCTTTTTCCATTTCCCTCTTCCGTATATATATATTCTCTTTCTTTTGCCCTCTTCCGTAATTCTTGTCGTTGCTTTCAGTTTTTTGGCAAAAAAATTATTTTTGATGAACTATACAAAAAGAGAAAGAAAGAAGCTAACATCTGCAAGAAAAAAATGAAACCAAAAAGTGTTGATTTTCTTGTCTGCTCCAACCTCCCCACCTTAAAAACCAAGAAACACACACAAACACCAAATTCGTTGGTGAACTCGTCGGTTGAAAACACACAGACACCATTTTTTGTGAACTGCTCCAACTATTTTTGGTGAACTGCTCCAACCATTTTTTTAATGGAAAAAGTGTTGATTTTCTTGTTGGTTTCAACGAATGGATATCCTTTCTTCATTTCTTTTTCTTAAAAATGAACCAACCGAAATTCGTTTGTGAACTCGCCGGAAAATTGACTGAGATCTTCTGACCGTCGATGAGCTCGCCGGTCGTCATATTATTTTTTATTTTATTCCTTTTGGTGATAATTGTTGCAAATATTGATTGTTGTGTTGAATGTTGATTTTCATTTTGAAATTTGAAACAAAAATGAAATTGATAGAGATAAAAATGGTAATTGAGAAATTAATGGTGAGAAGATGAAATTGGTAGAAGTATTGAAAATGTGATTTAGATTCCGATATAAATAGATATGAGGAAGATAAAGAGATTGGCCATGATAGCCATTGAAGAGTTTTTGAAGCTTTTTATGAGAGAGAGTATTTTGAGGATGATGATAAAGAAGAAAGAAAATAAAATAAAAATTATATATATATATATGTGTGTGTGTGTGTGTGTGTGTATGTATTTTTATATTAAAAAGAAATGAAAAAAATACTCTTTTTTAATATTTTCGGATTACTCGCTCTCTCAAAGAGAGTGAAATACACTCTCTTTGCCACATAAGCCTTTAGGGGTGTAAATATTCCACTTTAAAAATGTTCAGGGGGTCATAGGACCCCTGCAAAGTATAGGTGTGTAGTTGGAATTTGGGGTAAAGGTTGGAGGGCTTTTGGCTACTTTCTCAATAATTTTTAACAAGAAACGTACCTCTGACATAATGAGATATACCATCACTACAAAAAAACCGTGTTTAGCAACGGATTTGTAGAAATAAGGACATTTCTGTCGCTAATTAATGACGGAATTACAACAAAATAGAACTTTTGTCGCTAAATAAATAAAATTAAAATTAGTAGCCTAATTAGTGACGGATTAGCGACAGAAAATAAAATTTATTGCTATATTTTGACGGTAAATATTGGCACCTTTATTTTGGTGACAAAATTAGCGACATAAAAGGTGAAATTTTTTTTTGACATGGTGGAAACGGAAATAGCAACGAAATTATTGTCACTAGAATTATTTTACCATTTTTAAAAAATATATTAGTAATTTTTTTAATAAATAATTAGCAACGGATTTTAAATTCGTTGTTGAATCCGTCACCCTACCAACTAAATAGTAGGGCAAAGTCTTTTATTTCACTTTGTTCCCAAAATATAGTATCATCCGCCTCTCTCCAAAAACAAACTCTCCTTTCCCTTTTCTATCAATTGAGAAAAGGGAACCGCTCAGTATCAATCGAAAAGGGAGTCAATCGCTCAATTTCAAATCTAAATTAGAGTTACGATTCTAAATCTCGTAATGTGAGTTGTTTTTTATCTTTCAATTTCTTAATTTCTATGTTAGAAATCACTTGTAAATGATAGGTTTAGGGTTGTTTGAGCTCCTTCACTTAGGTTTTCCTTACCACTGTTGATATTATATGTCTTTATGATTAATCGGTAGACAATAGCATGTACCATATTTTCTTAGTTAGTTGTCTCAGTGTAGTATAAGAAAATTTCCATATCTGCTTGGATTTCTTATTTTGAATTTAAAAGATGTTTGCGGACTTTATTTTGGCTTATTTCTAGTAATTGGGTATTATTAATGTGATTAAAAGTCTAGATTTGTAAAAACTAGAGAAAAAATTTGCTTCTCTAATTCCAGAGGGGTGGTCGCAGAGATGGAGACTACCATTAAGTTGTTCATGTGTTGATATTTGTTGAGAGTACATAAGAACTACTTCTCCAAGGATGTGTTGATTGCAAGGATTCCTGGGTTGGTCAGTGGGATATCTCTAGTATCGGTCATATACTCATTTACAATCTACAACTTGCTAATTTTGTAAGTGTTTGGCATTATCTCCTCTAAGTTGCTCTTGAAAAAGTCGTGTTTGGATCTGTTAAACAGAAAATCTTTCTCTGACCCCGTCAAGTTATTTTTTAGCACTTTTTTTTATATAGCTGTGAAACTTTACTGCATTATATTTGCTTTATTTCATTACAAATGAATGGAGGATGGGAATGGCCTCATATTAGCAAATCCAGTAAATTGGAAATGTTGTTTGTAAGTTGGACAAATGCTTTAGTTTCTGACTTTTATGTTGCAAGTGTATGTCTGTGGAAGAAGTTTAATGACGAATGATGTTATGAGAGGCTTGGCTATTGCATACTCTTTATAGATAGTTATATTATGGCTAGATACTTCTCGTTCCTGTCATGGATAAGTACACAGTTACATGAAAAGCCATTTGGAAGTTGGACAAATACTTTATATTCTGACGTCTATGTTGTATGTGTATATCTGTGGAAGAAGATCGATTACGAATATAATGCAATATTATGAGATACTTGGCTACTGAATACTCTTTCTCGATAGTTAATTTATGTCACTACTTCCTGACGGAATAAGAAAAGTTTTCTCTTGGGATATGTAATTGTTATTGGACATGTATATAGGATGGGCTCCTCATCATTCTATTTATCGTCCTTCCTCTTTTCACGGTTGGGAAGGAGAGCCTTGGAGTAACTGGTAAAGTTGTTGCCATGTGACCAGTAAGTCATAGATTCAAGCTAAAAATAACAACCCCGCGCAGAAATATAAGGTAAGGATGCTTTTTCGAGGATGTTCTAAGAGAAAAGTGAAGATATTCTAAGAGAGATCAGTCTCAACTCGGGGAGTATCCTATATCCCGAGGATGCTTTCCTCATCGCTGGTGAGGAGTCAAGACTCTCCATTGATGTTGAAGAGACTGAAAAGAACCTAGAAGTATTTCAAACATTGAAGGAGTCATTTTTGAAGGCTTATAAGGTTATGGATAGAGAACTCAGAAGCTATACGAATATCGATTACTTCTGTAGTGGAACAACAGTTGTAACCCTGGTTAAACAGGTTCGTTGACATATTCAGCAAGTTGAAGCTAGCTAGTTTTTCTACCATTTTATTCTAAATATGAAAACTTTTATTTTGTTTTTTTGGAAGGGTAAGAATCTTGTTATTAGTAATATTGGGGACTCTAGAGATGTGCTGGCTACGAGAGGCGAGGATGATTCTCTCACTGCAGTGCAATTGACAGTAGACCTTAAACCAGATTTACCAGGTGCATACATGTCTATATTTTGCTGCCTACACAGTGACATTTTTTATTTTTTTGAAATTGTGTTGATCAACAAAATTACCACTTAATTTCTGTTCATTTAATGAACTTATCTATCTCCTGATAAATGTTATGTCAGCTGTTCTGAGCTAAACTGTTGCAAATAGCCATCAGATTTGAAATGGGGCCATGTTATTACAATCTTACACATTCATGCATCCTCCCTCCCCAAGAAAAAAATATGTTTATCTCCCAAGTGTTATATCCCTTCCCCTTCCTGGTTTTGGCCTTTGTGCGTTTCTAGAAATTTCATCTTTTAGTCAAGCCTTCTCAGATTTTTGATGACAAAATCAAGAAAACATAAATGTTAGCTATTTGAGATAAGTTGATAATGGTCAAAACTGTGAACTTTTAGGTTTATTGGTTAAAGAGATAGAACAATTAGGATCTCATCCATCAACGGTGGCGAGTATATCTTATAGAGTAAAGTTGTTGTAGTGTGGGTCGAATTATCAATTCATATATGAAATCAGTCAATCGATCAACTCTAATCTCGGACTAGTTGAGGTTGTCAATTCGAATCCTCTGTATCATCTACCCTTCTTATGAAATTTCACACTTTACAATGATTATCTACAACTTGCTTATTTCTTTTATTTAAGTAGTGGTTAGGTGTTACAATTTTGGAGTGCATATGATCATTCAAGTATCAACAATTTCATTTGGTTTCAACTGTCCTAGTAAAACATGAACTACAACTTCTAAACTTCTGTAATTAGCTATAGATATTTAAATATATTATTTCTTGAATACACTTTTCATATGTAAAGCGAGTTTGACTAACACAAGAATTATTGTCTGTATGTGAAATTTTACACCCCCTTGAAATGTTGAATGTTCTCTCCCATGCGATTGCATACACACATGGTCATGATGGAAAATCTTTCGTTGATGAACGTTCCCGAATCGTCCATGTAATACTAAATCTTAATGTAGTAGTTTACTTAATTCTTATTTTTTTAGTTTAAAGTAGTTTTTGGCATCTAATCATTTTTAAGTACAATCCGTTATAATTTCACTTCCTCTATTACAAGAAAGATTTGAAGAAATATTACGAGAAAAAATATTATCAGAATCTGATATTGATCAATTTGAAGCATATTATAAGTTGCCGGAGGAGAAAAAAAGCGAAGAGTATTGGTCTTGGATCTGAAGCAAAAGGCTACTACGGGCAAACTCTTTGTGTTTCTTGTGGAAAGACATCATCTTCAGCTTCTCATGAATTGTGTTTAGCTTATGCTATCTTTGGTATTGTGGATGATGTGGGTTGTTTTAATGATAGTTGGTTGATGTTTGGTACTATGGATGTTTTGGACATAATTATGTGTTTAGATATTGCTATGTTTGGTATTGTGGATACTTAGGTTTTGCTATCTATATATGTGGGTTCTTTTATATGAATATTGGATATTTTAAGAATATTTTGCTATCTATATATGTGGGTTCTTTTATATGAATGTTGAATATTTTAAGAATTTTAAAAAATTGGGGACTAAATAACAAAATTTTTAGCAACTGACTAGCAATGAAATATTTGGTCACGAAATAATCAAAACGATGAAATACAATATGAAATTAGTAACGACATTTATAAATATAACAACGAATATATTCGCTGCTACAAAATGGCAACGGATATAGGTCATCTCTATGACGTTGCAAAATTGGCAACAAATTTTATTTTTTCCATTGCTAAATGGTTAGCAACGCGCAAAATAGCAACGACAAATATTCCGTCGTTGATCCGCCTCTAAATTGATATAGCGACGGATATATGTTGATTGACAACGTTTTTGGTCTGTTGCTAAACGCATTTTTTTTTGTAGTGCATGAATATTTATCCCATAAATTATATTCAAAATATAATAATAATTTGACTTTGACATAAATTATATTTATACAACAAAAATACATAGTATATCTGTACTTCCAACATAATAATTTTTATTCCATAAATATTTATTCATAAAAAATTATGATTAACCCATTACATTAGAATTAAAATACACGATAATAAAATATGATTAACATACATGAAATAAACTAGCATACACGAGCAAATAATGAAATACTTAGTTTATTTTAAAATATTTTAATTTTGAATATAAGAAAGAAGGATTTGAAAGCAGGAATTATCTTTTCCACTTTTAATTTGAAGATTGAAAATATATCTCTTAAATTAAGGTGAATTGATAATTAGTTAAAACATTAAACTAGGAATTATAATTATCTTTTCTGATTTTCTTAAATGGCTATATATGTAAAAAAAAAAAAAAAAAAATTGTAATATTAAAAAAGTACTATTATTTATGTAATTAAGTTTTAAGGATGACATTTTCATGTAATTTTCCTAAATAAAAGGGCAAAATAGGTCAATAGGTAGACGGAAAGGGCATTTTAGGCCCAATAGACTGGTGAGAAGGACATTTTAGTCCCAATAGGTAGACGGAAAGGGGATTTTAGGCACAATAGATAGATGAAGGGCGTTTTTGCACCATTTTACATAGTTGAAGGGCATTTTAGGCCCTTTTACGTTATTTAAATTAAAAAAATTTACACATAGAACTCCATTTACAGGGAGAGAAAGCTTGAAAACTTGTATTAACATGCATACAGTGCCTATGGCTTTGACACTTTTTTTAACTGAAAAAAGCATGTAGTTTGCATAACTTGTTTAACAAAGCAAGAAAATAATCATCTCTGTCACAACATGTTTTGTATAGGAATAGACGAGCAAAAAATTTCTTATCAAACAGAGATACAAAATAACATCAACTTGGAATAAAAACTAATTTATGTAGTTATCTAACCCTAAGTAAAATCATTGATTAAGCTTGTAATTACGTCGTAAATGAAAGGGAAATATGGCTTCAAATATGCACATATCTTTGGGCCAAACACACATTTTAACATCACTTGTTATTAGTTAAACTAAGTAAAGCTAAGGGCAAAGCATGATTTTCTTAAGAATTAGCATAGGTAACTCATCAAAGAAAAAATAGAGAATATGTAAGGTGAATAGTACCTACTGGAGGGCAAGGAACAAGAATTATTTAGTCATCGATTAGGCTCAAAATCAAATGACGACGAGTTCAAAACGCACCCGACAGAGACCAAATGAGAATGTTAGAACTAGATATTTAGAGTAAGTAGAATTAGTAGTTAATGGAGTAGGGATGGACACTGAAAAGCTTGTAAAAAAAATAGAGAGATTTATTGTCAATCCTTCCTTTTTGAAACAACCATAAGTAGGCTCTATTTATAGCCAAAATAAAGGGAAACTTAGCTCCTTCGAAGTCTTAGAAATTTAAAATTTGAGAATCTAAGAAGGGGAGGGGGGGTCTTATCTTGAAGGAATGTGAAAGGAAAAGATGTGAGTGTGTAGTTGAATTCAACTTTTTAGAAATGATATAGAGGGAAGAGACTATTGTAGTTTATGATGAATTATGGAGAGGGTCTTTGTGTCAGCGTAAAATCCAGTGAATTTCTAGGGATTTAGAGCTGTTTGGATCGATCTGCTAGTGATAGACAATAGGCAATAACGGAAGAAGAAGATATAATCGTAACTAGAGCAAAATAGCATTCATTCTTGATGATTCTCCCCTTGATACAATGCAGAATATAAGGAAGAAAAGAGTTGATGTGGCATAACCACTTCTGGGGTTCAAAAGGAAATAAAATAAACTAAAAACTTGACTTGGGGGACTTAATTGTAATTGAAATAAATATTCTTAATGACTTCAAACCACTTCATTTACTGTTCCATTGTAATTCGTATCAGGTCCCCCTGGACAACCACTTCCTTGTCCTCAAGGAAGGAAGGAAGGAAATCTGAGTCTAACAACCTGTGTCTCCTCCCAAGTAGCCTGATCTTCAGGGAACTGATCCCACAGAATCAACCACTGAGTGATGGCCTTACTTCTCTTCTGAATTAATATTCAGTCTAGAATTTTAAGTGTTTGTGGACAGAAGGGACTAGATATGTTCAGAACTGGAGAATGACAAATGCGATCAGGAATAGTATGGCAAGGTTTGAGAAGAGAAACATGGAAAGTTGGGTGCAAGACTAAGTCTGGAGGCTTAACTAGTCTGTAGGCTATTGTCCCAACCTTATGTTTTATCATATATGGGCCATATTATTTGGAGAATAGCTTTCCAAATGATAATGAGACACAGTAACCTACCGGTAAGGTTGAAGCTTTACATAAACCAAATCCCCCTCACAAATTGTCTGTCCGTCTTGTGTTTGTTAGTATGATCTATCATCCTTTGTTGTGCTCGATCCAGATGATACTTAAGCAGTTGAAATTTGAACACCCAAGTAATCAAACTTCTATCCACCTCCTCTATCATATATTCACCAGCCAAGTAAGACAAATGGATGGAAGGTAGTTGTCTATATATAGCCTCGTAGGGAGTACCATGTATAGCCGAGTGGAAAGAGGTATTGTACCACCATTCTGCATAACTCAAGAACTGGGCCTAAGTAGTAGGAGAATCAGAGCAAAAACATTGAAGATATGTTTCAAGACATCTATTAATAACTTCAATCTAGCCATCAGATTGTGGATGATAGGCCATTGAAGTATTGAGAAACACTCCTTGAATAGCAAAAAATTCTTGCCAAAACTTGCTAGTGAAGATAAGATCTCTATCACTAATAATTTCAGCAGGCATACCATGAAGTTTGAAGATATTATCCATGAATACTTGGGCTATAAAACAGGCAGAATAGGGATGAGATAAGGAAAAAAAGTGAGCAAATTTGGTTAATTGATCTACCACCCATATAGTAGTCTTACCTGTAGATTTAGGAAATTCCTCAATAAAATCCATACTTATACTACTCCAGGCAGTAGAGAGAATAGTAAGTGCTTGCAACAAGCCATGATAAGAAATGGTCTCATTTTTGTTTCTCTAACAGATAGCACAATTCTTGACATAAGTCACGACATCATCTCCCATACCCTTCCAATAAATAAAGAAGCCAATCTCATCTGAGTGTTATCTATGCCCGAGTGACCACCTTGAGGGAAGGCATGCCATAGGTGGATCAAATCATGTAGGAAAACTAAATGTGCTCCAACTACTAATTTTTTATATCTTCTGAGTTGTTGGTGGATAAGAGTATACCCCTTGATGTCCCCTCCAGGTTTTTCTAATTGCTCAATCAAACTCTTAAGTGTAGGATCATCCTGCTAGCTTGGCATTATATCTTGCAGCAAGTCTGCTCTAACAGCAGAAAGAGTTAGAGCTGATAGTTCACCAATGGGTAGCCTAGATAAATCATCAGCCACTTTATTATCTCATCCCTTTTTGTACTCAATATCAAAATTGAATTGTAACAACTTAATGACCCATTTTAGTTATAAGCCAGTGTGTAGCTTTTGTTTTAAATGAAATTTTAAGTCCTTCCAATAAGTTTTAATGGTGAATGGGTTGCATCGCAAATGTTGTCTCTATTTAGACATGGCCATCACTAAGGCCAATAATTCTTTATCATACACTGAGAAGGTTTGATGTTTAGGAGGCAACCCTTTGCTTAAGTAGGCAATAGGCTTGCCCAATTGCATCAGGACAGCTCTAATGCCAACATCACAAACATCGATCTCAATAGTGAATGAAATAGTAAAATCAGGCAAGGTGAGCAAAGGAGCTGAGTCAATGCCTCCTTTAAAGCAACAAAAGACTGCATAGCTACGTTAGTCCACATAAAACTATCCTTCTTGAGGAGGTCATTTAGAGCCTTGCTAATAACTCCATACCCTTTAATAAATCATCGATAATAACCGGCTAGGCCCAAGAACCCTCTCAACTATTTGAGTGTTCGTGGAATGGGCCATTCTTTAACAGCCTGGATCTTTTTATTATCAGTAGCCACCCCTGCAATTGAAATAAAATGGCCCAAATATTCTACTTCAGCTGCTACAAATACATACTTGGATTTCCTGACATATATTTGATATTTTCAGAGGATATCAAAGGCAATCCGGAGGTGATGAAATATTGTTTACACAAATAGGTTTACATTGTTCCATGGGCCACCCCATTCGAGAAACCAAATCACAATCCAAAATATTGTAAGTGAAGCCACTGTCCACAGAATATTCAATTGCCTCTTGTTACAATACCCAGTCACACGTAGTGTTCGATGCCCCACTGTACCATGAAGAGCATTGAAGAAAATTTCAAGGCTCCGATAAAGCCTCTAATAGAATTGGATCATCTTCTGCTTGCTCTTCAGGATCTACCTCCCCAATTTCTAATAAAAACAATTGACCCATGTGCTTACAAACATGACCTGGTTGGAATAGTTCATCATATAGATAACAATGTCCTTTAGCCCTCTTATCAATAAGTTCCGTAAGGGTTAATCTATGTCTCATATTTCTATTATCAGAGAGTTATGAAAAGTGAGTATTGGGTTGGCTAATAGGTCGGAAAGAAGGGTAAGTGAGTGTAGAAGATGTGGTTTTGGAGTGTTGAGGATAAGTAAAAGATCACTTCAAAGTTTTTGATTGCTTAAGATAAACCGACTCTTGCATTCTTTCTAGGTGGTAGGTATAGGGTAGAGAGTAAGGTTTATAGATCTGAACTGCATCACTAAGCTCAGATTTGAAAGCATTTAGAAATATGCTAATAGCATGATTAGAATCTAAGTTGAACCGTGTCATAGATATATAAAAATTTTCCTGAAATTCAGCCACACCACTTGTTTGTTTTAACTTCAACAATTCAGACATGGGATCATCATACTCTGTACCAAACCGGTCTGATAAAGCCCTTAAGTATTCATCCCAAGATGAAAATGAAAGAGGACCTCTACTCTGCAGATAAGCTTGATACTATTGGAGGGCTTTGTCATCAAAATGAATAGCTTCTATGGTGACCCTTTGGTGTGGAGGTACTTTATCTAGATAGAAAAATTTCTCAATCCTATACCACCAATCCTGAAATCCTTTCCCATTAAACATAGGAAATTCTACTCTCGACAACCTGGTTAAGCCGTGATTAAGGGTTAGGGGAGGTAGGGGTGACTTTAGGGGTAGTAATAACTATTATTAAGTAGGTATTGAGGCATGGAGATATTTTGATAAGGAGCTGCAATGGAATGCATTGGGGAAGAAGAGTAAGGATTGAAGAAGCTCAGAACTGGACATGTACAAAGAAGAAGTGATGGGTTAAGAAGGGTGGTGCAGTCATCGATGGACCAGTTTCTTGAAAAGATGTAACGGTATTGGGTTTTAAGTTTGGAATATGGGTTACTATTGTATTAGGAATTTTGGGAAAAGTTGAATTGGAATTGAAGGGAGCAGGTGAAGAGAATTAGGGAGTAGGACTCAAAAGGGAACGGGGTAAATATGAAAGTATAGTTATACGGGGCAACCCTGATAAATTCCCAGAGTCGACGGTCGGAGAATAGAGCTCAATAGGATCCAAGGTCGACTATGATTGAGTTTGTCTTCCCTCGTGGGGAATGTGTGAACTCAGAGCTTCCTTCAATTCGCGAAAGAAAGTTTCATGTACAACTTCTAACTGATCTTGCCTTTGCGCCATTCGATCCAACCGATCTAAAACTTTCTTAGTTTCACCATCCTGGTAACAAGCCACAGAGCCAGGACAGTGCTCTAATACCACTGATGGATAATAGACAATAATAAAAGAAGAAGATATAATCGTAACTATAGAAAAATAGCGTTCATTCTTGATTATTCTCCCCTTGCTACAATGTAGAATATAAGAAAGAAAAGATCTGACGTGGCATAACCACTTCTAGGGTTCAAAAAAAAAACTTGACTTGAGAGACTTAATTGTAATTCCAATAAATATTCTTAATGACTTCTAACCACTCCATCTACGGTTTCATTGTAATTTGTATCAGTTAGGCTGGTCTAGATGAGAGAAAATGAGATTAGGTTTAGGTTTGATTTTAGTTGAGAAATTTAGGTGGGATCAGTTAATTTGGGGTAGTGAGACTACTGTGTTTGGGCCTCAAATTAGGACTGTTTTGTTGGGCTTTGATTGAATTAATTTGGATACCTTGTCCTCTCTTCCTTTAAAAATATTTTGGTTAATCTAAGTTAATAATCAATTAAAAAAAATATATTATGTGAAGACAACTAATAATTACTATGTCGAAAAGTAAGGTATTAATATTAACTTTTCATGATTGATTTAATATTAATGTGAAACAAGAAAATAGAAGAAAGATAGGAACTAAAGATAGAAAATAAAGAAAGATAAACACAATTAGATTCAAACAATCAAAAGATGTAATGTGAAACAGACCAAAACACACCTTAATTGGGAACTAAAAAACACCTAATCTATTAGAATCCTCAAAAAGGTAGTAACCTTACTTGCAAATCCATGGACAATTGTTGAAAATCAACAAAGGGTTTTCAAGCTCTCAAAGGAGGCACAAATATTCAATATTCTAAAACTAGTGGTTCAACCCTAATATCTAACTATTTATACTAAGGGCTAAAAGATGTAAGAAAATACCAAATTGCCCTTCATTTAAATTAGCTTGTAATTTAAATAGTAGACACACTTAGTATATTAAATATCTTTAAGTCATCCATATTGGAGCCTTCCAAAGATTCCATCTTCATCCATAAAGCTTGAAATGCTTGAAGGTCCTTAGCTTGACTTCTTGTGAAAGATCTTCTTGAAGTGGCGTCACTTTGATGTACATCACTCTCCTCTTCTTTGAAATAATTCATCCTCGAATTTGCCAATCCCACATCAAAAAGAGATAAAGCACTAACATTGAAAACATTATGAATCAAATACTCACTTGGTAAGTCCACTTTGTAAGTATTATCTCCAATCTTCTCAAGCACTTGAAGAGGTCCATCTCCTCTTGGCATAAGCTTGTTCTTCCTTTTGCTTGAAAATCTCTCCTTTCTAAAGTGAACCTCACCGGGTACAAAGGTAACTTTTTTCATTCTTTGTTCGCTCTTTTGGTTGCATCTTTATTAGTCCTCTCAATTGAGAATCTTACTTTCTCATGAATGTTCTTCATAGATTTTGCCTTAGCTTTTACATCTACACTCACAATAACATCTTTGGGAAAAGGAGTTAAATCCAATAGAGTCAAGGGATTAAAGCCATAAACACACTCAAAAGGGGTTATACCAATAGATCTATGAATAGTTCTATTATATGCAAACTCAAATAATGGTAATTGATCCTCCCAAGAAGTTAAATTTTCTTTAACCATAGCTCTACACATGTTTCCTAAAGTTCTATTAACCACCTCGGTTTGACCATCCATTTGTGGATGACAAAAAGTAGAAAATAGCAATTTGGTTCATAAATTTCCCCACAAACACCTCCAAAAATGACTAAGAAATTTTGAATCTCTATCACTAACAATTGTTTGGGAAACACCATGCAATTTTATCACATTATGAACAAATAAAGTAGCAACATGAGATGCATCATCATTTTTATGATAAGCAATAAAGTGAGTCACTTTTTAAAGTCTTTCTACAACAACAAAGATGTTATCCTTACCATTCATAGTCCTAAGGAGGCCAACAATAAAATCCATAGAAACATGTAGCCAAGGACCGATAGGAATAGGCAAAGGGGTATACAAGTCATGGTGTTGGGTACAAGATTTAGCTTGCTTACAATCCAAACACCTAGAACAAATTCTTTCCACATCTCTTATCATTTTAGGCCAAAAGAAATGTTCACTAAGAATAGCTAAGGTTTTTGACACTCCAAAATGACCCATCAAACCTCGATTATGTGTTTCCTTCACCAATAACTCTCTCCATGAAGACACAGGCACACAAAGATTTCCATTCCTAAACAAGTAGTCCTCCTTCAATTCAAATTTAGGAGTTCTAACTTCATTTCTCTCCTTAACAACTTGAACACACCTATTCGAGCTTACTTGGCACGCTCCAAAGACTTTTTCAAAATCATTATCATTAGAATATAACTCTTTAAAACTCTCAAAACCCATCAATCTAGAGGTCAAGGTGTTAATCAATGCATATCTTCTAGATAAAGCATCTGCCACAATATTTTTTTTACCTTGCTTATAATTAATAACATATGGAAAAGACTTAATAAACTCTATGCACTTGGCATGCCTCTTATTAAGATTATTTTGGACTATAATATACTTCAAAGCCTCATGATCAGAACTAATCACAAACTCCTTATGCCACAAATAATGTTGTCAATTTGCTAAAACTTTCACTAAGACATAGAGTTTCTTGTCATAGGTAGAATATTGCAATGGAGCTCCTCTGCATTTCTCACTGAAGTACGCTATGGGTTTCCCTTCTTGCATTAAGACTGCACCAATGCCTACTCCACTAGTATCACAGTCAATTTCAAACATCTTCTCAAAGTTGGAAAGTTAAAGTAATAGAGTGGAACTATGTTCTCTTTCAAGATTCTACAGGATTCCTCTTATTTTTAACCCCAAATGAAAGGCTTATCCTTCTTAATGACCTCGGTTAGAGGAGCAGCTAAAGGACTAAAACCCTTCACAAATTTCATATAAAACTTGCCAACCTATGGAAGCTTCTAACATCACTAATGGACTTATGAGTTGGCCAACTTCTAATAGCCTTTACCTTTTCAGCATACACCTCAACTCCTCTTGAACTTAAACAAAGCCAAGAAAAATAACACGGTCCACACAAAAAGAACACTTTTTAAAATTCACATATAATTTTTCATTTCTCAACACATCATATATCATTCTCAACTATTACACATGATCATCCAAACACTTGCTATAAACCAAAATATCTACAAAATAAACTACATAAAAATTATTAATAAATTACTTAAGCACATGGTTCATTAATCGCACAAAAGTGCTTGGTGCATTAGTTAGCCCAAAAGGCATCACCATCCACTCATATAATCCAAACTTAGTTTTGAAAGCAATTTTTCATTCATCTCCGGATTTCATTCATATTTGATGGTATCAATTTCTCAAATCAATTTTAGAGAATAAGGTAGAACCACACAATTCATCTAGCATATCATCAAGTCTAGGATTGGGATGTCGATATTTTACCATAAATTTATTAATGGCACGACAATCTACACACATCCTTCATGTCCCATCCTTCTTGGATACTAGAATTATGGAAATCGTACATGAACTTAAACTTTCTCTCACTAAATCTTTATTCACAAGTTCTTCCACTTGCCTTTGAAATTCTTTGGTCTCTTGAGGATTGCTCCTATAAGTCGCTTTGTTGGGTATTTGAGAACCCGACAAAAAGTCAATTTCATGTTTTATTCCTCTCAAAGGAGGCAACCCACTTGATATTTATTCCGGAAATAGATCTTCATAATCTTGCAATAAAGAAGAAACAACATTTGAAAAAGATAAATATGTTAGTTCATTGTTAGAAAGAAAAAAATAACATTTAGGTTTAATAAATATGACTTGAGTAGCATCCTCAATGTTTAGCTCTTTCATGCTATCTTGATTTTGTAAAATCATGCACATCTTCTCTTTTTTTTTTTTTTATTTAGTTTTTCTTGCTCATCTCTTTTTTTTGTGATAACTCATTCTCACTTGAGCTCTCAACCTCTCCTTTTTCCTCTCTTGAGTTATTATTTTTTGCTCCCTTACTTCTCTCTTTCTTTTCTTTCTCAAGTTTTTCTTTCAACTCTTCCATTTTTCTATATTCCTCACTCACTTGAAAAGGAGAAAAACTGGATTAAGAATGTGCTTTTTACTATCCTTAACAAATGTACATTTATTTGACCTTCCATCATGTTTATCCCCCACATCATATTCCCATGGCCTACCCAACAATAAATGACAAGCTTACATTGGTACAACATCACAAAGCACTTCATCATGATAACTTCCAACCTTAACTTTTATCAACACTCTCTTGGTCACCTTGAGTTCACCATATTCATTGAGCCATTGCAATCTATAAGGTTTTGGATGCCTTCTTGTTGGAAGTTTCAATTGTTCTACCATAGATACACTAGCAACATTGACATAATTTCCACTATCAATGATAAAGAAATATACTCTACACCAATTATGAAACAAGTTCTCTCTTTGATCAAGATCTTCTCTTCTAAAGCACTCATACTTCTCCTCAGAACAAGAACAAGTTTTCCATCATCATTAATTTTTTCTCCATTACCTTCTCCCATAAACTCATCACTACTATCATCCTCCACGTGGTCATCTTTAGATTCATCTTCGATTTGATAACCACCATCATTCAATGCAATGATAGTTCTTCTATTAGGACACTTATTTGCTTTATGACCATATCCTTGATATTTAAAACACTTTATTTTAGATGAAGTTTCAAGTTTAGCTTTGTTACCTCCATCCTTGTAGTCCACTTTTGATTTGCCTTTGTCTAAGTTGGACTTCAATTCTTGCTTTGCACCTTTGGATTTTTTCCCAAGTGGGAGATGATTTTCAAACTTCCTTAATTTTAGCCCATGAAGAAGAAGAAGATTGCACCTTTAACTTGTTTTTCTTTTGATGACCCTCCACCTTGAATCCCATTCGATAAGCTTCATATAAAGTAGAAAGACAATGCAATTCCAATGATCTCCTTACCTCTTTACTTTAGCCTGAGATAAATCTTTCTATAAGCTTCACCTCTTTATCATTGACGTTAGCTCGACGTTTAGTATGTGTTAGGGATTTTGCCCTAATTTTCTTACCAAGTTTAAGTTTTACTTTTCTTAGAAGGAAAATAAAAGTAATTACCATAATTACTTTTACTTTTTCTGAAAGAAAAATATAGAACTTTTTCATATTTGGCAAACCTCTTTCTTGGAGGAAAAGTTTTGAAACTTTATAAATTAAAGACCCCCTTCTCATATCATAATACAATAACATCCACAATGTAGTCATTAAAGAGTTTTGTTTAGGAAAAATTTTCTCTCTCATTAGTTTTTGTGCTTTTTTAATATTAGGTTTCATAATATGTGGTCCAATTGGCCAAAACATATAATAATTTTATGTTTTTTAGTATTGTTTTCTTTGTTGTCTGATTTATCGTCTCATAGTTTATAACTAGTAGCTTTCGCATGACGCCCTCTTGATTTCGAACCCAACAAGTGGTATCAGAGTCTATGATTCAATGGTCGATGGTTCATATTGGAGACATGTCGAGATCAAAGTTGCAACCAACTCGACAATAATGAATTTTTGTCAAAAGAAAAAAATTTCAAGATACTACATATGGAGAAAAAGTTTCAACAATCCTGCTGCTAATCCATCTTTAAACAAAATCAATTTTCAACCCAAGCTTATGGGTTCAAACTTTCAAACCCTGCTTAATTTCAACTCTTGGGCTCTTTTCAACTCGTGCATTTATTTTTAACGCATGATCTCCACTCTTAACATGTGCTCACTTTCAATGCACAAGGCTCCACTTTCATTCTTGTTTATTATAACACAGGGCTCCAATAATATCAATCCATGCTTTTATTTTTTACCTATATCAACTTTTAAACATGGTAAAAAGCATTGATATTTGAAGAACGTGTGAAGAAGGAGGATCAAGAATATTGTGTCAAGAAAATCAAGCCAAAAAAGGTAGATTTATTAGGAATTTTGCCCTGATTTTCTTACCAAGTTTAAGTTTTACTTTTCTTAAAAGGAAAATAACCGTAATACCATAATTACTTTTAATTTTTCTGAAAGGAAAATATAAAACTTTTTCATATTTGACAAACCTCTTTCTTGGAGGAAAGGTTTTGAAACTCTATAAATAGAAGATCCCTCTTCTCATACGATAACATGGTAGCATCCACAATGTAGTCATTACAGAGTCTTGTTTAGGGGAAGATTTCTCCCAATAGATTTTAAATTTTTCAACATTAGTTTTTTTATATGTAGGCCGTTTGAGTATTAATAATATGTCTTTTTAGTATTATTTTATGTGTCGTCTGAATTATCAACACAATGGTTTGCAACTAATATCTTCCTCATGACGCCCTCTCGATTTCAAACCCAACAGTATGCTCTAAATCTTCATAATACTCTTCCACACTCTTACTTCCTTGTTGAGGATTGTAATACTTCTTGAGTGTCATAATCTTGACCCACAAACCTTTCTCTCATAGGCCTTTTTCATGTTATTCCAACTTGTAACAAAGTCTCTATTCGTCAAAATATTTCTTTCAATTTTCTCCCACCATGTAGAAGCAAAACTCTCAAGGTGACTATAGCATAATTCATCTTTTTAACATCACTCACATTGTTGAGACTATATTGCCTTTCAAGTTTCACAATTCAATCAAGATATTCATTCGGGTCACTACTTTCTTTGAAGAATGGAAGGGTAACCTTGATGTTGTTGAATCCTCGATCTTCATCAACATTCCCTCTATTGTATTCTCTACCATCAATCGGATAACACCTTTCATTCCCCCTTTTCCTCCTCTCCCACCTAACCTCTCTTGTTGAATTTAATTATTGGCTCCATAATCACAATTATCACCATTAAAAGAATCATGCTCTTCAAGGTTATGTTGGGCTCTCATTTGAGTTCTATTGTCTCATAGTGGAAGATTTCTTTGTTGATTCCCCCCATTTAGAAGTGTTGATTGATTGCAAACTTTTGATAAAGTAGTATTAAGAGAGAGGGTATCTTCCACTACCATGTGAGATGGAGTTGAATCAAGAGGAGTCTTACTTGATCCCTCATCATGTTGATCAATGTAATTGAAAACCACAAGTGGTTGCTTTGCTATTTCTTGATTTCTCACCATTCTATCCACATCTTTCAATTTTTCCTTCATTTCTTTCAATAGCCTTTGAAGCAAAATTTCCATTTTTCTAGAGGATTCCCTCCAATTGAGTTATTGTACCTACAAAATAAATAAATAAAATTAACAGAAAGAGTTTCTCACTGCTCACTCACATCATGTTTCCCTCTTTTTGTCACTCGCACTCGTGTATCACTCTAAGACAATCCTGAAATGAACTCACCTCACTTTTGTTTGTTGCCACTCTTGAATAACCCAAGGCTGAGAGTCAACACCATCAAATAATTCATAAGTAGTACTACTTTTTGGAATAGAGTGGAGTTTATGTATTCAAGAACGGAGAATTAAAACTAACGGAGAAGGAAACAAATAAGCATACAATGAAATGAAGGGAAAAAAATATGAAAAAATTTGACACGAATAAATTAAATGGAGACAAACTAATTTAACACTAAGTATGAATTAATACTCAAAAAAAACTAGCTAGAATTAACAAGAAAAGGAGAAACAAGATTCAAAGATTGAACTATTTTGTAATTCTCAAATTCATCTTCTTCAATACCCAAACAAATGAGCTCAAATTCGAGATATAACTTCCCCACAACTTTACCAACAACTTCTAACCAACAATTTCTTCAACCAAACACCAAATTAACAAAATCCATTTTCAAGTTTCTTCTTCAACATGACTTTCAATTTTTCCTTTGTCATGTATTTTTTAATTTTTTTTTTCAACTAGGAAACAACAACATGTAACTCAAGGAATACTATCAAATAACATTCAATCAAATTTGATTATTTTTGGATTTCTTTAAAAAAAATATCAAAATCCCAAGACTTAGGTTTGTGAAAACAAATCTAATCCAAGCTCTTGATACCAATTTGATGTGAAACAAGAAAATAAAAGCAAGATAGAAATTAAAGATAGAAAATAAAGAAAGATAGACACAATTAGATTCAAGCAATCAAAAGATGTAATGGTGAAACTAACCAAAATACCCCTTAATTGGGAACTAAAAAACACCTAATCTATTAGAATCTCAAGAAGGTAGTAACCTTACTTGCAAATCCTAGGACAATTGTTGAAAATCAACAAAGGGTTTTCAAGTTCTCAAAGAAGGCACAAATATTCAATATTTCAAAACTAGTGGTTCAACCCTAATATCTAACTATTTATACTAAGGATTAAAAGAAGTATGAAAAGACCAAATTACCATTCATTTAAATTATCTTGTAATTTAAATGGTAGACACACTTAGTCCATTAAATATCTTCAAGTCATCCATATTAGAGCCTTTCAAATATTTCATCTTCATCCATAAAGCTTGAAATGCTTGAAGGTCCTTAGCTTGACTTTTTGTGAAAGGTCTTCTTGAAATAGCGTCACTTTAATGTACATCAAATATAAAAGTTCTAAATAAGTATGAAATTTTAAAAAATAAGATGATGACAAATAATTATGTGAGAAAAATTTGAAAAATGATAGTAGATATTTCAATAATAAAACATGTATTTTACTAATAATTCTAAAAATATGATAACAATGGTGATGTTGGGTGTATTTATGCATTCTAGCGCTACTATTCTAGTCTATTTAGCCTTATTTTGAGGATGATTCATGTGATTAATGGGTTGAGAATAATATAAATGAGCATTTATGTGTCCAAGTATGTGTTTACAATATTTAATGGTGGTTTCACATGAGTTTTGATTCAATTTGAGCATTTAGAGTTCAACTGAGAAAACTAGTATAACAAGTTTGAGCTAGGTGTTTTTCTAGTCTATTGTGTTGGGTTCTAATATATTTTAATGAGTTATTAAGGTTGTTATTATGTATTTATATGTGAAACAACTTATTTATAATGTTCAAGGGTCAATTGGATCAATAAAAGAGTCAAAATAATAAGTTAAAGCTCAATGTGAATTTAGCCTATACTTAGCTCGTGTTTCTAGTTCATCGTTGAGGATGTTGTGTTGTTTTGATCTCTAAATTATTGTGTTTAATGCTATAGAATTCTTGGTTAATGGACTATGATGATATATGAAGGATTTACAAGCTTCAAATAAAGTAAAAACAACTAAAAAAGGCTTGAAATGAATCACGAAATCACAAAACACAGCTTGGCGCCAATTTGGACACCTGAAAAGTATTGAGAGAGTGTGGGTGAATGAAAAGGAGTCTTGGAGCATGTGAAACATCAATGGATTCAAAAGGCATCCAAAACAGTGAACCAACGCGAAGTCGATGCGTCGCGTCGATGTGCCCAATACGATAATCGACGCGGCGCGTAACTGGGTTCGCAGACGACCAGAAACTATTTCCTTGTTCAACAAGGCATGGTCTATTTCTTCCACTATAAATAGGACATTATTCACGTTTTTTACTTACTTTTGAATATCCTTGGAAGATATTGGAGGCCACACAACTTTTTTTTAGGGTTTTTATTATTCTTTTATTTTAGTTTCTTTCATGGTTTGTATTATCAATCCAAGGGATTGGATGATGAATATTCCCATTAAAGTATAAAACTCCCTTTTCGGGGTTAAGGCCAAGATCATGACTACTTTCATTTTAAATTAATTTTGTTTAAATTGCTTATCATTATGGTTGTTTGTTTATTCTTGTTTTAACTATTGTGAGGATTGATCACCCTTAGAATACATTAATTGTCAAACTTGTGATCTCGAGAGAGGGAATAGGGAGATAGAACATGGGAATAAGCAAAGTATGGTTCTTGTTTCTTTATAAAATAAGAGATTTGAATTAGTATCTAGGACAGAAATGTACTTAGATACCTTACTTGATTCACACGTAGGATGATATTTGTAAAGAACTTAAGCGAACTATTACATCCCCGATCAACGATGTAGTTGTAAGGTTCAATTTAGGTAAAGGATTAGAGATTGGTAAACTATGATCATGCAATTAACCCTATGAATCAACAACCAAGATAAGCGATTTAACCAATGAAGTTCAATAACGTAGTATGATTGGTCTTAAGCCTTAACCCTGTGCTTCTATCCATTGATTGTCCTAAGTCATTACTTTTTCGCATTAGTTTAGTTGTTTTTAGTTATCAATTCTAAAACTCTATTTGTTACTCTTCTCAATTTGTTAAACTAGAATTGGATAGGCGGCGAACGCAAGTCCCTGAGAGATCAATACTTGGGCTTTCTTGAAGCCACTTTACTACTTGATAAGACCACGTACACTTGCATGTGCGCTGTCAAGTTTTGGGTGCCGTTGCCTGGGATTTGTAACTAGAAAACTATCTTATTTTTAGTTTTTCTATATTGAGTTATAGATAGTTTTTGTTTTTTTTTAGTTTTTTTCTTTTCCTTTATTTCTACTTTTCTCACACTCTTCTTGAGATGTCATTCTTGGATAGATGGTTTTCGAGGGATGATGATTCTTTTCATTTTTGTGGAGGACTCCACCATGAGGCTTTTTGTCCAGATTTTAATCTAAGCATTTGGAGGGGACCTATTTGTTTCCAACCTTTGGAGCAACCCACAAGTTGGTGTGTGGTTTGTTACAGTCTGTATCACTCTGCAGATATGTATGCTTTTAATCCTGATTCAATCATGTTTGTGGGTAACGCTCAAAAGACAACTACGGAGGTTAAGGAGATACCACCACCACCACAAGAATCGTAGCCGCTCGACTGCCATCTTTCTTTTGAGACTTAAATTAAGAAGGTGAACAAAAGTGAAGGTGTTGAGGATAGTGAAAATTTTGAAGTGGGATTGGTCGGGCCTCACTCGAAGCATTTTTCTACATTATGTTTAGATGATATCTTATCTGTGGAATCATATAAAATAGTGAAAGAGTGTGAAGATGAGGAATAAGAATCCTATATTTTTGGTTTTACATCGAATAAGCAATATAAAAACACACCTCACTTCAAAGACGAGTGGTTTAACATGCACTTTTCATTACTCGATTCATTAATATTTGTACCACCTTCCTATGATCGAGGCAAAAAGATGGATGTGAAGTTGGGGGTGAAATTCATATCCTCAAGATGGAGGAAAAATTTGACTAGGTCGTTCCACGACACTAAATTAGGCGCTTCTTGGGAGGCAACCCAAGCTAAGGTATGTTTTCTTTTTAGTTTTTAGTTTTTATTTCACGTATTTTTTGTTTTTGGTTAAGTCACAGGTTAATGGGAAGTCTGATTACCATAAACTTGTGTTTGAAGCATGACAAAGAATGAGTGTGGGATTCCCATGGATCCCCTATTTGTGTGAAGATGCATCTAGCTAGGCCTAGAGGCCTCAGGGAGTATTTCTATCTTTTTACTTTTAAATTCACTTTGGGAACAAAGTAGATTTTTAAATGTGGTGTAGGAAATTCCCAAATTTTGGCTCAATTTCAAAAACTTTAGGTTAGGAATAAGTGAGATATTATTGTTGGTGCTATTTTTTATTACATGATGCAAATGAGTTTGTTTGAAAAAAGCCTGTTGAATGACTGAATTACTACTTTTGAGACTCTTAGGCTCATGTTGTGACTCTTGTATTTGTGGCTTAATTTTGAATTCATATTATTGTTGGTTGGGAGTCTATGATGATCCTATTGAATTGAGCATGTGTCATGTTTGTGTGAGATTATTATATATTCATTGTTGCATGTGATGTCTAGAACTTACCCGGTGTGTGTTTGAAGTAAAATAAAGAATATGGATTTAGGAGATGATATAGGCATTTCTTTGATAGCTTTGTTTTATACCTTCTTTTTGTCCTACCCTTTGTGCATTATCCTAGTTAACCTCTATTGAGCCTTTAGCTTATTTTCTTTGGTAACCTCATATGTAGCCTAATTTCTTCTTTGATAGACCATAATTTGATCCAAAAACTCCTAAGTGCTCTGATGAAAAAAAAATAATTGAGAAAGGATTTTGAGAAATTGAAGAAGAAAAAGGTGAGATTGATGCCCCAAGGTAATATTTATTGGTGTTTATAATTGATGTGTGGTGGATTGATTTGATATAATTGATGTAGAAATATTTCCATGATTGTGAAAAAGAGAAAAATTGATTCTTGTGGTAGTAAACTATGAGTCCACCAAGTGTTTGTGAAAATGCTTAAAAGAGATGGGAAAAAATAAAAGAATGGGGTAGACAAAAATGGTGTAATTTGGTTGTTGGAGATTGGTTTTAATTGTAAAAAGTAATGTATTAAAGCGCTTAGAGAGGTTAGTCACTTTCCCAAATAGTTCCTACCCATCCCTTAGCCTACATTACAATCCGAAAAAGTCCTAATTGATCCTAAGTTTTACATTCGACTATTAGTAGAGCATTACACTAAGGGCAAGCCTATGGTTCATTGTGTGTAGCTTGTGAATTCTTTGTGAGAGTGAGCGTAATTTAATTTTTGTACCCATTATGTGATAAATTGTTTTATTGTGAGTGTTTATGGATAACTCTCTTCTTGTGAGGGCACATGTTTGATGAATGTGGGTGATTTGTATGATGTCTTATATTGAGCAATATGCATGAGTTTTCCATGTATTGAGTAAATTCTTGAGTTTAGGATGTTTTGGAGTAGGATTCTTGATCTTTCAATTGTGTATAACATGCTTACTGTTGTAAACTTGCATTTCATGTAGTCATTGTACTGCTAGCTTGAATTTCTTGCATGTAGTAGAAGTGTGGAGTCTTTCCAGCTCATTATGCTTTTAGTTAAGATTTGTTCGAGGATGAACAAGGCTTTAAGTGTGGGGTGGTGATGTTGGGTGTATTTATGCATTCTAGCACTACTATTCTAGCCTATTTAGCCTTGTTTTGAGGATGATTCATGTGATTAATGGGTTGAAAATGATATAAATGAGAATTTATGTGTCCAAGTATGTGTTTACAATGTTTAATGGTGGTTTCACATGAGTTTTGATTCAATTTGAGCATTTAGAGTTCAACTGAGAAAACTAGTATAACTAGGTTGAACTAGGTGTTTTTCTAGTTTATTGTGTTGGGTTCTAATCTGTTTTAATGAGTTACTAAGATTGTAATTATGTATTTATATGTGAAACAACTTAGTTATAATGTTCAAGGGTCAATTGGATCAATAAAAGAGTCAAACCAATAAGTTAAAGCTCTATGTGAATTTAGCCTATGCTTAGCTCGTATTTCTAGTTCATCGTTGAGGATGTTGTGTTGTTTTGAGCTCTAAATTATTGTGTTTAATGTTATAGGATGTTTTTTTAATGGACTATGATGATATATGAAGGATTTACAATCTTCAAATAAAGTGGAAACAACTAAAAAAGGCTTGAAATGGATCACGGAAGCACAAAACACAGCTTGACGCCAATTTGGACACCTAAAAATTATTGAGAGAGTGTGGGCGCTTGAGAAGGATTCTTGGAACGTGTGACACATCAATGGATTCAGAAGGCACCCAAAACAGTGAACAAATGTGAAGTCGACGCGTCGCGTCGATGTACCCAATGCGATAATCGACGCGGCGCATCACTGGGTTCGCAGACGACCAGAAACTGTTTCCTTGTTCAACAAGGCATGGGCTATTTCTTCCACTATAAATAGGACAATATTCACATTTTTTACTTACTTTTGGAAATTCTTGAAAGATATTGGAGGCTACACAACTTCTTTTTAGGGTTTTTATCATTCTTTTATTTTAGTTTTTTTTATGGTTTGTATCATCAATCCAAGGGATTGGATGATGAATATTCCCATTAAAGGCTAAAACTCCCTTTTCGGGGTTAAGGCCAAGATCATGACTACTTTTATTTTGAATTAATTTTGTTTAAATTACATATCATTATGATTTTTTGTTTATTCTTATTTTAACTATTTTGAGGATTGATCACTCTTAGAAGACATCAATTGTCAAACTTGTGATCTCGGGGAGCAAAATAGGGAGATAGAACATGGGAAGAAGCAAAGTATGGTTCTTGTTTCTTTATAAAATAAGATATTTGAATTAGTATCTAGGACAGGAATGTACTTAGATACCTTACTTGATTCACACGTAGGATGTTATTTGTAAAGAACTTAAGTGAACTATTACATCTCTGTTCAACGATGTAGTTGTAAGGTTGGGAAACCATGATCATGCAATTAACCCTATGAATCAACAACCAAGATAAGCGATTTAACGAATGAAGTTCAATAACGTAGTATGATTGGTCTTAAGACTTAACCCTGG
Organism: Capsicum pubescens; assembly: GCA_030864215.1. Lineage (NCBI taxonomy): Eukaryota > Viridiplantae > Streptophyta > Magnoliopsida > Solanales > Solanaceae > Capsicum > Capsicum pubescens. Next base: position 63,199,455 of record CM061543.1, read on the forward strand.
GCTTCTATCCATTGATTGTCCTAAGTCATTACTTTTTCGCATTAGTTTAGTTTTTTTTAGTTATCAATTCTAAAACTCTATTTGTTACTCTTCTCAATTTGTTAAACTAGAATTGGATAGGCGGCGAACGCAAGTCCCTGAGAGATCGATACTTGGGCTTTCTTGAAGCCACTGTACTACTTGATAAGACCACGTACACTTGCGTGTGCGCTTGGGCACTATCAAGTGATAAAAGCAGTAGTAGTTAAATAAAGTGATGTAATAAATTATTAATTTAGGACCCTGAAATAGGAAGAGAGGAGGGTCAAAATTAGCAGTTTGTTCCTTTTTAACCGGAGATAATGTAAGAGTTTTCGAATAATAACGTTGACAAGTAGCTAATTTTGTCTCGACCAACAAATATGATCTTAGGAGGGGTGAGAAGATATGGGTTTTGGAAAGATTGTGGGGCAGAAGATTTTTCAAAAATCATGAAAACATTTTGAAGAAGGGGAATCTTGGAGTAATTGATAAAGTTACTGCCATGTAACCAGGAGGTTATGGGTTCAAGCCTTGGAAACAGCCTCTGACAGAAGTGCAAGGTAAGACTGCGTACAATACACCCTTGTGGTAGGGCCCTTCCCCAGACTCTGCTCATAGCGGGGGCTTTAGTGCACCGGGTTGCCCCTTTTTTTCATGAAAACTTTTTAGAGATTGTCACCGAAACCACTTTCAAGTCACCTACATATCTCAAATTTCACGAGAATCAGGTCGTATGTAGTTCAAAATTTAAAATATTTATGAATTAGAAAATGAGGTACACGACCTTACAAAGATTGTCCTAGTGTCGAATTATGACGACACTAGATATTTTGATTGAAGAAGAAACTTGAGTGTAGAGACGAGTAGAGTTCGAATTAGATCTTTGATCTTTGTTGGGAAGCTAAACTTGCTCAACAAATTGTCCAATTCATTGCTAAGAAATAGTTTCACATTGTGCTAAGGTTTCTACGAAACTTAAACTAGTAAAGCAATTAGTACATAATTATTATTTTCTCCACCCATATTTACTTGTTCACTTTTCTATTGGCACATCGATTCAGAAGTAGTAAATAATAGAGGTAATTTTACCATATTAACCTTTAACGTAATTAATTTAATGCTTTGAAAAATGTATTAGATAATGAATCATATTTAATACTAAGGATAAAATAGGTGGAAAAAAATAAATATTCATTGATTTTATAAATTGAATAAGTATTGTTGGACATTTCAAAATAAAAAAATGGACGGAGAAAGTAAATGTAAAGCGATAACCAGAAAATCCTCAAAATGACACCTTCTAGGCGTTCATTTATGAAATTGTAGTATTGCAATTCGAAATAATTTAATGAAATGATACCTCTATCAAAACTTATGAAAATAAGGTTTTAGGCCGATAATTCATGATGACGATGCATTTCGGTAATGATTAATGAAAATGAGGTCATAAACCAAATAAATTATGAAGATGAGATATTTGTAGCCAAATGATATATGGATTAAGGCTTTTTTTCAAGTCAATGATTTATAAAAAAGTAACCTTTTTGCAATCAATGTATTTCTATAAAGCAGTTGTACGGTGCATTTGGGAGCAATTGTGCAGTTATTTAAAAGAAATCGAAAGTTATGCATAGTACTTTTAAAACAATTTAAAGCGATTGTGCAATTTCATTTGTGCTTATGCAGAGCCATCAAAATTATGTGCAATGCATTTTTAAAATATGTTAAAGCATTTATACAGTGCATATGTTATGCAGTTTAAAGCATTTTATAATATATTTAAAAGCATTTATGTAAACTTGCCAGAAGTCATATACAGGGTGTTAGAAATTTTTGTGTAAAAATTCAAGATTTTGAAATTATCATCACTATAGAAACATAATTTCTTCTAAATGTTTTGAAATCATAATCTTTGTAAGGCATCATTGTTTGGAAGAAAACAATTACAATAGTTATAGAAGCAAAAAAAAGCAGTAAAAATAATTAAAATAAAGAAAAAGACAAGTATTTGTAACAAAGAAAAAGAAGAGGATGAGCAGCAACCACAAGTAATAAGGGAAAGAAGAAGAAAAGAAAAAGCTTCTTGAAAAATAGAAGTAACGGAAAAAATGAAACGAAAAGAGAAAGGTACAGACATAGTTCCAGTAGCGTTTCAGATCATAGAAAAGAAGAAGAAAAATTAAAATAATGACATGAGCTTTAAAACAAATCTGACCATTTAGCTCAAGCCTCAAGGAAGATTTAAGTTAGCGTTGAAATCATGACATCTGATTGTAAGGTGCTACGTTTTAAATTATTCTTTATAAAAAACTGCTAAGTTGCATCTGATTGATATATACTTTCCCAAGAATATATATATATATATGTGCAACAACGACTCTTGAAATTTAACGAATAAGAAGGAAGATCATGCAATGCAAATGCAGTATTATAATAGCCAGATTTTATAATAAACCGCTCTACTTGCTCTACTTGCTATATTTAAAAACCTAATAAATAAGGCTTACAGTTTCAATTTAAAAGCACACATAATGTTAACATTTTGATGAGAACTAAAATTCAAAATAAAGACAAGAGTGACCTCATACGCTGCAATGGACATCAAACAGTACAATAATTATAAATGACAAGTAGTAATAGGCAAAGCTCAAAAATTAAAAAAATCAAGTTCTAATTCATTTTTTATCATAAAAATTTAATAATCTAATTAAATAAGTCTTACTGTTTCAGTTTACAAGCACAACTAATCCTAACATCCTCATAATAAATAAAACTGAATTTTAAAGACAAGCATAAACTTCACTCTTCTTAGGCTACAAATGGGCATCGGACAATACAATAATTATGACATAAATAGCAATTATCAGTAGCTAATACGCTAGCAAATCGAGAATCAAGTTGTAATAATATTTACCAAGTACTTTATTGTCGTCTAAAAAATAATGGACAACATGAGAAAAAACCTAATTTGAAGTTTTTAGAATAAGAGAATTAAAATAGTGAAAATTATCCCAAATATACTTTTTAGATTATTAATTACAAGTTATAGCATAACTTTTCATTAATTACTAGACTTAAGAAATAATTACAAGTTATAGCAACTTTTGAGAAAAATATATATTAATTAAAATTTTGAAAATCAATTTTGTAATATTTATTATTTGTATTATCTCTTTATATTTAGCATTTAACATCTATCACTATTAATTAAAGATTTTAGATAATTATTGCAAGTTAAGATATCAATATTTTTTTATAATAATTAAATATCAAAGTTTATCCACAATTTAAGGAGATATATATGGTAAATATATTTTTTAAACTTAAGATCTGATTTTATATTTTTTTATTAACTTGATTATACTCTTTTCCATATTTTTTAGTCTTTAATTATCAATAGAAGTCTTATCTCTTTACCTTTTTTAATTATCAATAGGAGTCTTTATCTCTTTAATTTTCATTCATTAAATTTCTTCTAAATAGTGACTCTTCCATTCATTAAATTCCATTCATTAACTTTTTTAATTACTAATAATCTTCTCGATCATTAAATAGTGACTCTTTTAAATAGTGATTCTTTTAAATTGGACAATTGTTTAGATCAATTTTATATTAAATTAAGAACAAATAGTAAATGTTAACATTTGAATTATTGTTGCTTTTAGTTTGTTTTCATGCTTAGGTAGTGCTTAATTATTAATAGTTATTTCATTCTAAAAAAATTAACTACTATCAAAAAAATAAATCCTTTTTACAGTCAAAAGGCAGTCTTGCCAATTCAACTTTGTCAAATCGTTAAGTGATGATAACATATATATAGTTCTATTTTGGATTTTAATTAGTCATCGTTTTTCCACGTCCATATAATGCATACCATAATTAACTTTTAATATCATTGCTATTGTAGTATATATGTAAACCTGAAATCAAAATACACACCAACACAATTTTGATTTCACATGTATACCTTGAAAAAAAAAATTGTTCTTACACTCATCCAGAACTTCAAACTCGTGTTTGGCTCATTGCTAATATCTGAAAGATAGTTAGCCAGAGCACATTTCATTGTTTTCCCTGTAATGTCCATATACTCGAGGAAGATAAATGAACAAGAAGACATTAATTTTTAAGATACATTAGCCAAACAAGGATGCCTTTTATTGAGTTTTTTTTCGTGTGAGACCTTTAGTAGATGTATTGATTAATCTGCAAGATTGTTGTACCATCAGTTTATCGATCGAGGAATGGTTCCAATTAGTGTAATGATGTTAATTGTCAATTAGTGTAATGATGTTAACTAAGTTTTGATGAACACATTTTCCTAGGATAATTCTACTTTTAATACGTTGAAATCAATTTATATACTCATTTCATACTTGAGTAACATTTTTATTTTGAGTTCTCAATGTATTAAATTGATATCGATGAAGTTTCGCATATATCACATTTGTATTGAATGAGTTTTATGAATGTGACAATCGATGAGAAAAATTATGTTTTATGTTACATAACCTTTTTAGTGTATGAATGGATATTATATGAAAAACTATCAACGTAAATGTTGAAAATAAATTAATTGATAATTATTTGATGTCAAATAATTTTTCGTTGTAATAAAAAAATAATTTAATCAAGATTGATATTTTTGTTTGCTTTCTGGCAAGATGAAGAACATTATATAAATACTATGTTAAATATCAAAACTAAACTTTATTCATACCAACAATCCTATACAAAGAGTAATGAGCACCAATAAAAATCAAGATTCAATATTCATGTCAAATGTTACTAATTGCAAAATCGAAAAATGTATAATTTGATGTAGTTGATATCAAATTTAATACCATCTGATGCGACTTAGTTCATATCAATTTCATCCAACGATGTAAAATACGAAACAAACGTTAGAGTAGCATAACATTATATAACTACTACATAAATACAAAAAATAAACTTTTTCATACACACAATCTTATAAAAACAAACAGTAATAATCGAGCACCAAAAAGTTAATTCAAATTATTAACTGTATTAGAAAAACAAACAGTGAATAGAAAAAATGATTCAATATCAATTTTATACCAATTTAATATAGAAAAAAATCAAATATTTGCAAGTTTGTATGTACTGTTATAGTCCATGAATACAACTTTGTTACTACCACATCATGTACATGCTTACTAGAAAAAATAAAAAGAAATAAAAATCGGGGATGATAGACATGATCACTAAGTGAGAAAATAACATATAAATGACCAATCATTCGGCAACAAGTACTAAGAATTCATTGATATGCATGTTGATATGTGAATTTATCAAAAGAAGCTACTTAAATGGTGTACAAGAATTTGATGAACTAAAAGTCTGTATGCTTTTTCTGTAAGATGAAAGCTATCCCAAAAAACATAATCGGAATCATCGGAACACACCGATGTGCATAACTTTGCAACTTCTATTTTCCCTGTCCCACATCATCTGTTTTCTGCAACTTTGAATCCTGCACGGTCATATAAAGAAAGAAACGGAAATCTTGTCGATATTCAGAAAAAAGGCAGCCATATTTGTACCATATTTCTGAGGGTTGTTGATGACATCAAGTGGAAGATTATATATATCTACATACACCAATCTTGAATTAGGTACTTTGTTTTTCAGAGAACTTAAGTCATCTTCCAACTTGTTGTTGAATAATTGTGATGCTTGGTTCAAATAATCAACACGTTCCCTTTCTTCTCCTCCTCTCAGTGTTCTTTGTGATGGCATGCATCCGATTGGTGGTATGCCAATAAATATTTAAATTTGTTTAGAAGGCGTAAAAAAATTAACAAACCTGAAGAATCCCATCTCCCTCCATGACGGATCATGATTGAATGAAAATTAACAGAATTCATATTTTTTATCTAGAGAAATACTTGTTTTTTACTTTTCTATCAAATTCTAATCAACATAGAATGCGTTTTTTGTTTGATGGTAGAGAGAAATCGTGTAAAAAGTGGCAAGTAGTGTATGAAGATGGAAACTCTTAATGCAAGCATTAAAATAGGAAGATAAATAACGGTTTGAGGGATTTGGGGTGGATATCAGTAATTAAGGTTAACTACTTTTAAGGAAGGTAAATTGTATATTAATTGTATTAAATATTAATTTTCCTTTTTCAGTAATTGCTTTTCTGTGTTTACAACCAAAAAAAAAAAAAAACCTTTTTATATATTTTTTTAAGATGAAAATTGCTATTAACTTGAAAACTTAAAAATTTTACTATAAGTTATAATAACTAATCTAATAAGTTTATATAGTTAATTTTCCTATTAAAATATAGGATCTTAATTTTAGAATCTAACGGATCAAAAAAGTTCAACTAATTCATCATTTCATATGAAAAATTTGAAAAGAGACAAACCCACAATAAATTAAACATAACTTTTTAGTCCTACAACCCAATTGAAAAAAATCTCATAATAAATCCACAGATGCCACTGAACCTTTAACCTACAATTCAATACTCCCAATTCAACCTTCACACAACAACTGTCAGCATCTCAAATACTTTGCATGTACTTGGGTCAACAAGAAAGAGAAAACTGAAGAAAAAAGAAATTATCATCAAGAGAAAGGATGAAAGATATGACCTAATTTACTCTTGATGTTACCTGATAATGTAGTTGACATTAAAATGTAATAGTACCTTAGCTGAATAATGTAGCGTCTATTCTCCAACCAATATGAGACTTTTACTTCTTCAATAATAAATTTAAAAACTAATGCAGACTCACAATAGCTCAAACTCATATTTAGAGTACTTTAATTATTATGTTTGCTCTAAAACTGAAATGAAAATAGTTGATTGTTGAAATTTTAAATTTGAATAAATCGATTCGATTTATCAAATCGAAATAATAAAAGATGAATCGAATTGAATCTAGAATGAATCAAATTAGGATAAGAATTTTAATAAATTAAAATTTGAAATTTAAATTCGATAGCAAAATTCAATTTAAATCGATTTGTGCACAGATTTATTTGAGACTAAAAAATAATTTCATCCCTATAAATATATCACCAGAGACCATTGGTTCCTAACAATCCTTTTTCTTGTTGTGGAAGATGATGGCAAGGGTCAAGGCGGGGATCATATGAGGCTTAGGTTGAAAGGTGTGCTGGGGGGGGCTGCATTGTGGAACAAATGACTTAGATATGTAGTTGATTTTGTTGTAATTATTTTGTATAGTTTAATGCATATGTTGTACTATATTATATGTTCTTTTATGATAATTATTATTGTAGCTCTTTATTGATCTAAATAATCAATAAATAAGATCGACGAAAAATAAATGAATAACACAATTAACCTATAAATCTAAACTATCAAGAGAAATTTAAGTGTTGGTTAATTTTACTGTCAAGTACTGTTGGTTAATTTACTGCCAACAAGTATGGCGCACAAAATTAGTTTGTTGTACCTAGTTTTGTTCAACTTTAATTCTGTCTTCTATTTGAGTCATTTTCACATTTCATCTATCACTTAGATTTCTAACTCTATTCAATATGAGAAATTTAAATCATAAAAAAATATAGGGTATTTAATAATTTGTATCATGTTATCTAAGATCTTTGAAACATCTTATAGCTTAATAATTACTATTCAAGAGTCGACTAGCCAAAACTAATTTATTTTGGTCAAAGTAGTACAATAAATTTCAGTTCTAGGATTGCATGTTAATTATGATGGTAATCACTTACATAAACTTGGTCTAAAACAAAACTTTAGTATTTTATTATCTTTACAAGCCACAATACATAAATGTTTTCTTTTTAAATTTGACCTCAATTGATATTTATATCTTTCAATTTTGAATGTGAACAAATAAACACTTAATAAAATTTCAAAAGTACATATACATATTCTATATGGCAATTCGCTTGAGATTGTCATGTAGATATCATATAAAATGTGTATAGAATTTTAAATGTCTACTTATTCACACCCTAAGTTGAAGAACACGAATGTCAACTGAGACCAAGTTAAACAGCATGCTTATATATTATTATATTTTTTCAAAATTAATAAATAGTATATATAAAATATAACTTACACATCTATTATTCAGTATAGGTCGATATTCTTTTCGATTGATTTCTATCAAAATAAAATTCGTACCTAATTATTTAATACAATTATAAATTTATATAAAAAAAAAATTATCAAAATTTATTGAAAAAAACACCTAAAAACCGATTCGATACATTCTATGCAAGCGGTTAATTGTTTTTTTTCTTCCCTAAACCATTTACACCCGTTGTTATCGTGACGGTTACCGCAAACCCCATAGTAGTAGTACACAGATATAAAAAGGGATAGTAGTTTTTTATTTTTTTAAAATTTTCCAGTGTGCCGTTTGTCTTTTTGCTCACTCCCTTTCTTTCCGCCTAAGCTAACTTACAAAACTCAACTATTCAAACTCTACATAGCATAATCAGATTTTTGAAATCCGGTAGTAATTAATTTTGTATTACTAGTAGAATTTCCCAAAACAATTGTATAAAAACAAATAAGTAGTAGTAGTTGAATTTCTCAAAAAAATTGAACAAAAAGAAAAAAAAAACTTTTTTCACTAATCTTCTTTGCTTCGATAGTTTTTTTTTAATCAATGAAGGGCATCTGTTATCGTGGTAAGAATCCCTTTTTGTTTATGTTTTTTTTTTTTTTTTTCTAAAAAAAATTAAATTTTAAAGTTTATGAATTAATCTGTTTCGATTTGCTTTTATTCCGGGCTATTTGCTTTATTCCGGACTTGATGTGACCTGATTTTGATTTTTTTTTTAGTTTTTTCTAGGAATTAATTTATGTTTAATTTTGCGATTAATGGAATTTAGGAGGGTTAGAACATGTATTTTTTGGTACATATAAGCAAAATCCGAGTTGTTGTGAATTAAGAAAAAAAATATTTAGTTAAGTAGGAGTAAAAAAGATTAATGTAGATGGTTGTTTGTTTATGAGAAGTTGTTTTGATACTTTGCTAGATTTTCGCCTGAGTATATATGGCTGCGCAGAGTTTTAGATGTTAAATTTGGTTTATTTATTATTGTTACTGATTTAAAATTTCTTTTGGTAGAGAAAACATTAAATCAAGGTTTTAAAAATTGATTAGCATTTTTCCATGAAAGATCTTTTCAAAACCTGTTGAGGTTTTTTTTTTTTTTTTTTTTTTTTTTTTTTGTGTGTGTGTGTGTGTCTGTGCGCGCGCACCTGCTGTGGATTGTATATATGTGTGTGTATTAATAAGAGGCCCAATGCCAACTTTTGATTTAAAAAGGAAAGTGCATGCACAAGCACATTGAATTTGTGAAAGTTGTACCGTTTGGTTCGTAACAAGTTATTCCGAGATTATTTATGTTGGAATTAGTTATTCTGCGATTAGTTATCTCGGGTCTGTATCCCATCCCAATGTGACAAAAAGTAACACTATGATTTCGGGATAACTAATTCCACAATTTTATCCTAATCAAACGTGGAATAAACTCATCCTAAAATTAATCTCGGATTAGTTATTCCTTATTCTTCATACCAAACGAGCCCTAAAAGTAGTCTTAAAATGAAGAGTTCAAATGCTAGGTAGTATTTCGTAGACAATGTTGTTCAACTGTTTTACCTCGCCCACTAGATATGGTTTATTAATTTTTTTTATCTTTTTTTTTGGTAATGATAGTTTATTAAGTTATCACTATTTATTAAGTAGATGATTTTTGAGGATTGAGCAGTATCATAAAGAACTACTACTTAAATGTTAAGGGTACGGAAACAATTGCTAAGTTTAGTTTTGAATTCCTAAAGTGACAATTATTTTGAGACAATTTTTTTGAGTTAAAATGGGAGGGAGGGAACCCCATATATATGTATTTTGGAGAGAAGGGGTAGTTCTAAGCAAGGATGTTTTTCATATACAATAATTGACATGGTGGGCTATGATGTGGGATCAATGTATTTAGGAGAAATACTAATGGAGAATATTGGCCTTTTTTTTTGTTCTTTAAAATGTTCTTTTTCAATTATTTATTGCCTTGTAGTGGAGAAGTTTGAATTCCAACGTTTATTTATCAATTGTGTATTTGCGTTTTATTGGGAAATTGACAAAATCACATTTTCAGAGGGGGTCATTTAGATTATCTCTCTTAGTTTAGCATTGCGCGAAAGGTAAGAATTTGTTGACTTTACACCGACGTTATGAAGAAAAGTGGTTTGCACAACGATCGCCATGCAATGCAGAAGTTGGTTAGTATCTCAAACTTAGCTATGTTTGCGAACACTTGTTCCTCCTTAGAATTTAATATATCTTTCGTTTCAAATATGATTTTGGTAAATCGTTTGTTACTTCAATTGGATGCGTTTCAATGTTTTATCTTCTCATTTTGCCTGTTGTCAAGTGTGAAGTGTACTTTTGTGTTAGAAATTCAGGCCAATTGGCTATTCAAATGTTGTTCACTTGACATTGATTACTTTAGTAACATATATCTCCATGGGATGCGCCTTTGTTCAGTTTGTCGAGTATCTGTTTCCTAAGAAATTGAAGCTGGAGAAAATCCTTTAAGTTGCAGTCAACTGATATATACATGAAGATCCTGTTATCGATGACTGATTGTCTTCCTATTTGTTTTTCCTTGCTAGGTTTTGCATTTTCTTCACCATGACGTCGCTTCTCGGAAATTTTTAACAGATGATCTATACTATACTACTCTAGTATCTAGTCTTTCCATTTAGTACTTGTAAATAGATAGTGTTGTCTGTAGATGAAATGGAACCAAAGTGGGTTGGAGTGTTAGATAATGGCTTTAGGACTGTGGTTGGATCAAATAGGAAAGTGGTTTCTCAGAATTTGGCACCTTTATTTAGAGCCAGCAGTGAGAAACTGTCGATTCAATCCAACTGTGATAGCAAGCTTGGGAAGAGGAAAAGGGTTGTTGGCTGCGAGTCTAATTGTCTCTCGCGTCTCAGGAAATTTGTACTTAAGAACAACTTGAACTTTATGAGAAGCGAACTGCCGCAACGTGTACTGTTTCATCAGAACGGTGAATGGATCGACTTCCCTCAAGATGTTACTCTTATTGTTAAAGAAAAATTTCGGGAAAAAGAAGCTTTTATTGAGGTGAAAGTTTCTGACTCACATATTAGGCTTGATATGCTACATATGGTTCAACTAGATGTGATAAATGGTTCACGGAAACCTATTGCCTGGATAGATGAAGCAGGTAACAGTTTCTTCCCTGAATCATTTCTCATAAGTTGTGAAATGCATGGGTACTTTGAAACCCAGTCGAAAAGAGCTGAAGAGTTAATGATGACTAAGCCAGATAATCTAAAGTTGCAACCCAAAATTGACTTGAATGGACCGGACAATTGTAATTTGGAAGAATGTGTAGAAGAGTCCAATGTCGGTTTTAAGAGAATTAGAGTAAATCCTCTTAAAAACAATCAGGATTTTGCTGATGATGAAAAATCAGATGGAAAAATGGAACGAGTTGCAGAAAATAAACTGAACGAAGAAACTATGTCTCCTGACTTAGTAGCTAGGCAGAAATTGGTAGATGCAGAATTTGTCAAAAATATGTTTGTTATGGGAATGAATTTCATCCCTAGTGCGGATGAGATCAAAATTACCAAATGCTCTAGCAATTATTTGAGAACTCGCTTGGAACTCTTTGAGAAGCAGGTTGAAATAACAGAAAAATATCGTGGGAATGCAAATGTTCAATTTGCTTGGCTTGCCGCTTCCAAAGATTTGATATCTACAATTATGAAGTACGGCCTTGCATTCGGCGGAGCTAAAGATAAGACTAAATTTGGAGTTGGAGTTCTCCTGAGTGCTGTGCATTGTGCCTCCAAAAGGTTTGAATACATTCTCTTTATGGAAAATCATTCATAACTGACTATATTGTGCATTTTCAACAAGGTCAAACTTTGATCAGTTATCAGATTAAAGCTTTTCCTGCTCATTTGACGGCTAAAGAAAAAAAGAAAAGGAAAGAACAACAACAACAACATAACCGGTGTATTCCCACAAAGTGGAAAATATTAGCTAAATCCTCAAGTAAAGAATGCTGTAGGTTTTTCAATGTTATTGTATTCCAATAGAAACTTATCTTGTGATGTGATTCATAATATGAATCTCCACTACTAACAAAGAAAGTTCTAGCTTCCCTCTCACCTATCTCTCTTGTCTTGTTTATGTCTGTTTTATTTTGGTTCTAACATCAACCTTTATTTTTCTTCTCACATCCTCTCTTCCAGTGCTATTAATCGCGATGTTGAGGAAAATGGCGTTCGTTACATGGTTTTTACTCGTGTGATTTTGGGTAATGTGGAACCTTTGCACTGCGGATCTGAACAATGTCATCCCAGTGATGAAAAATACGATAGTGGTGTTGATGATCTCAAGAATCCGACTCAATATGTTGTTTGGGAAATGAATATGTATACACATATATACCCAGAGTTTATTGTGGGATTCAGAATTCCTCCAAGAGCTGCAGGTAATCTCTACAGGATGATAATCTGTATAGGCCTTATAATTCTAACATGTGTTTTGAAACTGTTGTTAGTGTTTACAACCATGGAGCGTGTTTCGTCTTACTTTCTTTTTCATGTTGGGCCAATCCCACGTCTCTTTCCTTGAATTGTAAACTTCACCCTTATTTGTTAAACTTTTCAGAAGTATGATATTCACTTTTATCTTAATGAACGTCAAATCTCAGAGAAAAGTACAGTATCTTAACTCTACTTTGGCGCGTGGTTTTCTTTATAACTAATGCATCTCAATTAATTTTTGGAGTAAAAAGTGAACTACAAATTAGTTAGTCTTTTGGCAATAAAATTTAGTTACTTACTAAGTCTGTCAAAAGTAGTTTCAAGAAAGTGTGCTAATGCATCTCAATTAATGTTTGGAGTAAAAAGTGAACTACAAATTAGTTAGTCTTTTGGCAATAAAATTTAGTTACTTACTAAGTCTGTCAAAAGTAGTTTCAAAAAAGTGTGTCAAAAGTATAGCAAGCTACATTTGTTTCATTTCAAAGTAAAAAGAAGTATTTATAGTTGAGGATTATTTCATTTGACTGGGAAGTGAAATATGAAAACCGTTTTTTGTTTAATACAGTAAATTATTTGTTATTATCTTATTTGTCCGAACTATGATCAATTATGGTATATTTCCTTTGCGACATTTGCTTTCTGGGGAAAACTTTCAATATACAACCGAAATGTAAGAACTATGAGGTGAAATTCTCAATATTCTCTAGATCTGTGAAATAAATGGAAGTGACAAGTTTGTTGTTGATTTCAGATTCTTTAGATATATATGAGGGATTTCTTTTGTGCATTTTCCGTTTATCTTTGTTTTTATCATTATAAAAATTGTGAAAAACTTTAAATATTTTCTAGTTGAAGAATCATGCAACACTTGAGTTATCACTACCTTGCTTTTTACAGGACCCCACTTTGGAAATGCTAGTTGGATTGATGTCTCACGTGTCAGTCGGAGCCCTGTGGATCAGGTACCCACTAATACATGTCTGAAGGACTCGGTAAGTTTAGCTACAAATATTTTACACTTGGATCGTGGGAACTTGGGTGGATTTGATTCTATGATCTTCATTGAACTGAAAGATGGGGAAGTTGCAGAGAGATGGTGTTGGACATGCAACAAAAGCCAAATGAACTGCCTGATAATATGACCTTTGAAATAAATTTGAGATTTTGAAAAACTTTTAAAAAATCAACCACAATAGACAAAGAAGAGGAACATGAAGTTCACTAATTCGAAAGACCATTTCTTGAATTTCTTCGGCAAAATGATTGTACATAAAAGAGCAGAAAGTTATTTTATATGTTTTGACAAGTTTGTTGTTTATTTTTATTGCATCAATTTATCTTCTTGATCAATGATTGAGTTACTTCTTCAGATGTGTGCTAGTTGTCTTGGACATCATTGATGAAAGAGGCACTTGTTTAAGTATTAGCTAGATGGCTGTTTGATGTTATTTAACGGTTTTGCAATTGTGAAGTACTAGTATAATGTACGCTGTGCAGCAATAATCTGCATCCGTCATTGCAAAGGCATTGTAATCGCTCTTGCATGTGCGTAAACTAGGGTATTATTATGTGTCCTACAAGGAACATTTCTGTTTTGTAGCCTTGCTTGAATTATGTTGAGGAGGGGAGGGAGGGAGGGAAGGATTGTATGACCTTTCTGCTTCTTTTACCGCATTGTCCTTTTAGTGGTCATCTGTTCATCAATTATCTGGAGATCTTTTTTGAATGAGAGTTCTTGTATGTTCATCTTTAGGGAAGTCTTAGCCATCAAATATCAATGGGTGAATTGGCCCTGGAAAAGGCTGCAAGGACTCCAAAGTCCCCTTGTTTGCCATTCTCCTTGTTGATTGATGCAATCTCCAACAAAGTAACAGCTGAGAAAATGAACCGTGTTACTAGCAACTATGAGTTGTTTAAGGTTTGTATATTTGCAGAATCTTTTCCTCTCTCATTTAACACCTGAATTTTGTATTTCATTTTGTTCTAAAGATCTTCTTGTCTTACGGTTCCTTCTCCGACATTGATAGAGCAAGAAGATATGTAGGGAGGAATTTGTCAAACATTTGAGGTTAATCGTCGGCGATACTCTATTGAAGTCCATAATTAAAACTGTTCGGTGCAAGGTATGTCTGTGCTTTTTATCTTGAGAATTTGTCAGTTGCTCTACATCTCAAGTGGCTTCTTGTCTAAAACTGAGAGCTGCCTTATATTTATGCTTTACTTTAAAGTAAGCTGGCTTATATATATTTATTAAAGTAAAAATGGCTATAAGTAAGGGGTATTTGCGCTATTTAGGCATTCTTAACCATTTTTGTTAATGGATGGATGCATCCTCTCATTCTATATTATATCCCGCATAAATTAATTACCTAGATTCTTGCTCTAGTTACTTACGAAGGAAATGAAATTGGTGTCTAGTTAACATTGTTTATTGCGGGGATTATCTTTTCTTCTTAGTGAAGTCAAACGAGCCGAAGCATTCCTTCTTTAACCTTTTCTTTTGTTGCTAGTTCACTTCTTTGTGTTTTGTTTCTCTGTGGCAGGTGCCATCTATGTTCGTTGAATTGGTTCCACCAAAGCAAGAGCCGCAAGTGCTGCCTTCAAATGAAATACTGCCAATTCCATTGGCTAGAGCCACAGAGTAACCCTCTTAATGTGGAACGCCTTCTCCCTGTTGTAGTGAGATCATTTAGGTGGTTGGATGCCCTTTCCCATAGTAATGTGATAGTAAAAGCATCTGATCTTTTGTTCTAGGATATGGTAATGCAAAGTAGTTTAACTTCTCTTTCGAACAGTCTTAACGGTTTAAGTTTTAGCTACTCTTTGAAGTGAATGCTTATAAAGTTGTGCCTTTGATGCTTCTTATATACCATTATCGTTCTGCAAGTGGTTTCTATATATATGTGCATGTGTGTGTGTCTTGCAAGGAGTCTCTCTAACTGCATCCGCAGATGGTATGACAATACATCAAAACTGGGATACTGTGCATTGCCTAACTTGCCGCATAAGCGTCTGGTTTGTTCTGCTGTTATGAATGTACTCCTATTGCTGTAGCTCACTTGTGTAAAATTCTCATTCTCCGCTTTTCTCTTATACTGTTTGGTGATCATGTCTTCGCTATTTGTTGGTGTGCGTGAGCTTGATCTGTGAAGAACGATGTGACTAGAATATGTCCAAGCTATGTGTACCTCACTTTCTATTACTCTACAGTTGGTTTTATGCCAATTATCTATGTCACCTTCACTCACACTTGAGTTCTTCCCTTCTCGTGAGGCTATATAAATTTACATGTTGCTGTTGTCATCAAGGGCATGACCTAGCCATTGAGCTGCTAGATTATTTCAATAATAGAGGGTTCTAAACAGAAACAGCAACATCCAAGGGGAATCAAATTTTGAGAGCATGTGCGGTTAGAGCAAGTGTGATCTTATTTATGTGTATACATTGTTGTATTTTCCACATATGTATATCTAGTTCCAAGTCGAAAGCTATGAGTTCACTCGAACCTACAAAATGTGCGCCCATGTATTAAGGCCATCAACATGGCCCGTGCAACGATCATCTCACGTTGACAGTGCTACAAAACAACTCAGCAAAAGCTCGATTTATTGTAACCTGGAGAATGTTTGGCATAGTTCCTCGTTGATGAGGGGAACATCACCATTACCTAATTTGTAATATTCAAATGAATGTTACTGCTTGTCCCAATTTGGGAATTTATTCAGTGATCAACATCAACTTGCTAAGCACTCTCAGCGTTCTAGTCCGTGAGTTTCCATGGTTTGATTGATTGGACTGACCCATATAGGAAAAATTATGCTCTACCTACGTTCACCAGAAGAAATATTTACACGCTTTAACTCATATTTTGAGTGAGTTATTCGGTATAGCTCATATTTGTGTATAAACACATTATATACGCTATTATACACTCTTACGTAAGGTTGATAACATTATCTATAATACTTTCTCCGCGGCTATAATGTTTGTTGTATAATACTATTACATAACTGAAAATAGCACTACGTGACTAATATTTTATGTTGGGCTCGATTTCTGTAAATTTTCCCTTTCTGAACCAACCTCAAAAAGTAATTTCATTTCTTTCTTTTTCTTGAAGGAAATGGAATTACAAAAAGAAAAAGAAAAAGAAAAAAAAAAGAGGGGGGAATTAGAGAGTCAATAGACCACAATTTAAATCACAATAAATATGTCCTTCGAATTGTTATTCAATAATTCTTTGTAAAATAAAGGACATTCGAACTATAATTTTTACAATTATGAGAACGCTATTTTTCTTTTTTCACTCTGTTGAAGATTTTGTCAAATTGGTAAGGTATAAGTCCCACTAGCTGTACATTGTTATTCTGATTAGTGTATTGATCAGTTAATATAATTCAGTACCTTCACATACTTTTTTTTTTTTTTTGAAAAGAAAAAAATGGAGTTAAACTATTTGGGTCTTAAAAAGAATAGAGAATAATAAAAAGCAATGTGTTAATGGGTTCTTGTCAAAATATCTGAACATAATTTTCTGTGTCTCTGTCATTAAAAATGTAAGGCATTTCTAAGAGGTTCACTTGTTTAAAATTCTTCATAAAAGATTCAATATGTTTTCAACTTTTTGGCATTTTCTACTAGTCTTATAATTTAACAGGATCCTATACCTGCTAAAGGACCTACGTTGGGAAAAAAAGGTGTCAATTATTACTTTAATTCATTCTTTTTTGTGTTTGATTTGAAAGCAAATCATACCTTTAATTAATTCTCTTATTATTTTATTTTATTTTATTTTTTCAAGTATGGTCAAGTCTTGAGAATATTTCTTTTCTTCTTTTTTTGCTTGTAAAGGAAGGAGTTGTTTGCATCATTCTCTCATGGGAAATGTCTTATAGATTTGGGAATATATTGAAAATGATTTTTGTTTCTTATAATTGTACCAATTGTAGGGTCATTTTCTATAATTATCTGGTTTGAGAATTTTTCCCAGTTGGCAAATTAAAGTCATTAAAAGAATAAAATTCTAACGAATGGACAATATCTTTCCCAATTTGAATCAAGTGTTCTTTCTTGAGCACTATAAGAAGTATTTTATTTATTTTTCTTATTTATACTTCAGGTTTTCTTTTCTTTGCTAAAATCAATTGTATGTTTGCTTTATAAGTAATATGCATCCTATCCTCCTTCATTTTGGCACACGACATATTTGTTTAATTTAAAAGGAGAATCATTAGTTTGACCGACGAATTATGTGAGAGAATAAATCATTCTTTTTTTTATTTAAATTTTGAAGCAAGATTTTTGGAAGTAATATTCAGTGATGTGCACTGAGATTAACTTATAGAAATATGTAAATACACAGATAATTGTATTTTAAATCAAAATAAAGATACATGATGTGCGACTCATTGTAACTTATTACGTTTATGATTGTCATAGATGTAATGATGAATGCAGCTAAAAAATTACGAGTTCAACTGAATTCAATATTTTTAGTATAGATATACATGTAAACATCATGGATTTTTCCATAAACATGACATTTCGAAGCCATAATTATAAAAGTTTAATAGGTAGAGTGATAAAATTATATAGGTTGAAGTGAAAATTCTACATTCACCTATGTAGAGACATACTTATAAATAGCATATTTCTTTTCAAGACTAACAAGCAATTTAAAGCAAATTATGCACTAATAAATTAAGATTTAGTCAAATATGCAATAGAAGAAGATATCTCTTAAGATGCCTTTCTAAACTATGATTATATATGTTGCAATGATTTTCTTTTGTTAGATAAATATTATAATCATAGCATCCTGTTTAATTTAGGAGTCAATTATTCTAAACATCTCTTTTTCCAATCCAAGCTTGTGGAATCTATAACTGCTAGCTTGATTATTGACTATTTGAAGAATTTAACGCACTTATTTTAAGAAATGATATTAATACTGCTATTAAAAAGGATTAAATTCCAAACTTTTTTTGGTTTTGTTTTGGTATTGTGCCTGTCAATCTCTTAGGGAAATCATACTCCCCCCTGCCCTAATTAATCAGTGATTATATTGATGGTAAATTCAAGAATTAAATGATCGATACTGCTAAAACAGAAATAAAGTAAGAAATCATAAAAGGGCGAATTCATAATTTAACAATTGATACGTCATTAAGTTAAAATCCAAGGGACAATATCGCGAAGGTCAAAAAACTTGAGGTGGCATAAATGGTAGGTTACGCTACGACGAACAATACCTTAGGGTCGTTTGGTTTGAGGTATAAGTAATCCCAGGACAAAATATAAAGATCAATTGAACGAATATTTGGTTGGAGGGATTAATCAATGGCGGGAAACTTATCTCACCATTTATACCATAGTGATGGGATAACTTATCCCATATACATGGTGGGATAAGTTATCCCGGATAATCCCGGGATAACTAATTCCGGTATTAGTTATCCCGAAATAACAATTTCCCAACCAAACAACCTCTATATAGTAAGATTGTAATTAGAATGTGCTCAATGGCGTTTTGATGCTGTCTCCTCAATCTTATTGTGTATATTTATGGGAAACATTTTGATTTTGCACCACAATAAGAACTGGACAAGTTGAACTTTTTCCCCAAAAAAGTTGAACATATCACGTTATTAAAACAAGGTTATGCCAAAGAAATTGAAAAAACAGTTCATCAAACTATGCTACCTTTTGTAGTAATGATTGTAATATTTTGTACAAGATGAACATTCAATATCAAATATAATTGGGTCATTTTAGATGACTATTCATTACTAGCTAAGTAGAGCATTTAAGACTACTTGGAAGTTGGAACACAGTACACACACTAGTTACCATCTACTAAGTATACACCCGTCGTCACAATTCACGTGACACTCTTTCCCTTTTAATCCGTTCAAAAAATTACTCCATCCTTTTATAATTAGAATAATTAATTTTAAAATTTCACTTTATTTTTAGTGAAATGATTTATATTTATACAAATATCTAACGTTCATAATAGAACATAAATTTTAATTTTTTTTTTTAAACTTTGTGATAGAGTAAACTGTGCCATATAAATTGAGACAACGAAAATAACTAATTACAATACTCCCTCCATCCCGAACTACCCGTTTCAAATTGAGATAACAAATTGATTAAGAAAAATAATCAATAGCATGCCTAGTTTACCATAATACTCTTATTAAATGATGTTTATATTTTAATTTGAAGAAAAAGTAATCAACGCAAAGGATAAAACATGAAAAAAAAAAATTGTACTCTCTTCTTGATTAATAAAAAAAAGACAAGTAAAATGAGAAATCAAATTAAAAATTTTGAGATGATTAATTTGGAACGGAGGGAGTATTTTCTTTGACAAAGCATCATATATTTTAGCAGGAATCAGGAATACTTACTAAAGTCAAATGTGATTTCTTGGAATTAGGTTTATGTTTTACTACTTCACTGGCATTTTGTGGCTCAAAGTTGAGTTAGGTTACTGAATGAACATGTTGACCCATTTCTTTATTAATCAATGCCAAATCATGTCAATCCAAAGATAGCGACGTTATTTTCGTGTCGGTATAGTATTAATTTTTCTCGTTTTCATTTTCCTCCTAATATTTGTATGTAACACTTTTTGTGTACAAATAGTAAAAAAAATAATAACTCAACTCAAAATTAAGTTCGAATATGTGTCATGTTGGTCTTATGTTTAAAGTTAGACTCTGACAGAGACCAACTTTAAATTCTTAAGTTTGAATTTAAACTTTGCCTTCAAATTTCATACCATCGAGTATGAAGTTAAGCTTTGATAGAGCTCAACTTTAGACCCAAAGCTTTGAAGAGAGAAAAGATCGAAGCAACAACAACAGATTCGATCTGAAGTTTGTCGAAATGACTGAAACTCTATATAACTTTTAAAAGATAAATATGTTTTGAATAAGGGTGTTACTGTTGGGTTATTAAGAAGTGTGAATGGAAAATGAAAAGATGTGTTTTTTCTCGGAATAGTAACTGAAAATCTCTCACAACAGTCATGTAGATAGGAACCAACAGATCATTTTATCTTGTTCCTAATTTTTCTGTAATATTGAATAACTGATACATTTTATATTATTATTATTATTATTTGTTGTGTATATCTTAATAAGTAGATTAGAGAGAATATAGGATTTGTATTAATCCTTTAACAGTATCCATGTAAATAGTGACTATATAATAACATCTTCCTCTCGGTGGAAGATTTTAACTGAGAGTCTGCGAACTCCATTATTCTCTCATCTTTAATACATTTATTTCTCTACATGGTATCAATTGTCATCGATCCAACATGGCCGATTCCACAAACACAAACAATAGTCTCACTCTCACACAAGAATCATCTTCCAATAAGGTTACTTATTACTTACCGAATCTCTCTCTGAAACATGATCAAAATAACTTTCAGATTTCGAGGAGTAATGTCATGAATGCTCTTCAAATCTTTCGTCTCCATTCTTTTAATTTGTTCTATCCTACAATCCACCACCTGCTACTGTAACGTCCCAAAATGACCCGGATGAACCATCTGTCACTGTCCCAAATTTGAAATATGAGGAATAGTACCAATATAATCTGTACATCCTTCTTTGGCATAAACAAACAATTTCAGACCCCCTTCTTCCTTATGTAATCACTGCCAAGTCCTCTTTTGGTGCATGGAACAAAATTAAATGCCTTTTTCAAACCCAAGCAAAATCCCATATAAGGCAACTCAATGGCAACTTCATTTTTTTTCAAAAAGGATCTCTTTCTATTCTCGAATATTTTGAAAAGAAATGAGCTCTAGCCGATGCCTTAGTCGAAAGCTTTAAATTATCTCGGATGATGATTTCATCTCATATATACTCTATGGTCTTGATTCATCCTTTGGTTCTTTTTGCGAAGCTCTCAACCTACGTGTTGAACCTATTACTCCCATCGGCCTACTCGGACATCTTCTTCAAGAAGAAGAACGAATAAATGAAGAGGCGCAACTTATTTTAGCTTCTTCAGCACCCACTGCCAACTTGGCCAGAATTTTCAGGGAACCTGCTTCTGCACAAACACAATCCAATTATTCACACCAACCATCTCATTCATCTACCTATCAAAATTCACGTCCAAATCATCGCCATTCCCAATATTAAATATATGGAAAATCTGGCCATGAAGCAGTGAATTGCTACCAACACCTTAATAACACTGCCTACCCTTCCACACACACTAAATTCTAGTCCCACATAGCCTCTTCACATCCGTTTGTCATGTCCAATGTCTGTGCACATCTTTCAGCACCACAAGACAACTATGTTTCTCCATCTACGATTGTTGATCCATCATGGTATTTTGACTCTGGTGTTTCTCATCATGTTAATCCAGATTTGACACAACTATCTATGAACTCAGAGTACAATGAAGGTGATCGACTTATTTTCGGTAATGGTATGTCACTAAATATTTCGTATATTAGCAATAAGATTTTTTCTGCTAAACCTGTCACCCTATCCAATGTTTTTGTTGTTCCTAAATTAACAAAAAGCCTCTTAAGTATTTTCAAACTCACTCGTGATAATAACGTCCTTATTCAGTTTCACACTAATCAGTGCTTTGTCAAGAATCCGCAGGGTCAAACAATACTTCGAGGAGTCGTTGATGATGACCTGTATCACCTCATTCCATCGCCTACATCAAATTACACTAAACCATCACCCATGGCGTTTCTTGGTGAATGCACTACCCTTGCTGGATGGCACCATAGATTGGCGCATCCTAATGAAGCTGCATTACGCCATCTTTTCTCTAGTTATAATCTTCTTGTATCAAATTTAGCTTTCCTGTTATTTGTGCACCCTGTCATATGGGCAAGAGTCATCGTATTTCATTAGTTCATCGTCATGAGTCTAGTTTGCGTCCTTTTGATCTTGTGTATTTAGATGTTTGGGATCCTGCTCCAATAAATTCTATTAATGGAACTCGCTACTTTATTTTATTCTTGGATGATTGTACCAAAATTATTTTGATTTATTTTATCCATCAAAAATCGGATGTGCTTACCATTTTTAAACAATTCTATTCCATGGTTGAAACCCAATTCAATGCCAAAATAAAATGTCTACAAACTGATTAGGGAGGTAAATTTCATAATGTTTCTTTTCACCTTCAATCTCTAGGCATATGACATAGAGTTTCATACCCCCACACACCGGAACAGAATGGTGCTCTGGAGCGACACAATCATATAATTGTTGAAAAGGGATTATATTTTCTTGCCCATGCTTCCCTCCCTTTTTCTTTTTGGGAACCAGCCTTCCACACAGCAGTCTACCTCTCTAGCCGCACCATCACCACTATCCTAAACTACTCGTCTCCTTATCAATGTCTATATCTTCGTTCACCTGACTATGTTTTTTTAAATCTTTTAGCTGTCTTTTTTTCCCCATTCTTCATCCTTACCATAGCCACAAGTTTGAATTCCGCTCTCAACCATGCATCATTATTGGTTATACCTCAAAACACAAGGGCTATTTGTGTCTTCATGTGACAACTAATTGGGTCTATGTTGCTCGTCATTTTGCCTTTGATGAGGAATGTTTTCCTTATTAATACCACCTAAAATCATCCACTTCCAGATCACACTACACTTTCTTGACAATCTTTTCCACAATACTTCATCAAGCTGTATCCCTTTTTACCTCTACAGGCTCCAACTTAATTGTCAACGACAACTTGGGATGTTGTTCAGCCTTTGACAAGCACATAGGCAACTACCTCTTCTCAACTTTCATGTCCTAATGAATCTCCTTCTCTCATACCTTCCAGCAATTCTGCTTCACCTTCACAATCCCACTCTCCCCCTTCTAATTCCGCTTACCCTTCAAATACTCCTTCATATTTTTTACCATCAGATAACTCTCACCATAAAATGGTAACTCTTTCTAAAAACAATTCTTTAGATCCAAAAGCTCTAACCACATTCAAACATCTTCTTCCAGTTGATCCCTTACCTATTGAGGAACCCAAAAATTTTAACCAGGCTTCCAAACTTCCTCAATGGCAATAAGCTATGCAAACCGAATTTTGTGCTCCTATGTGAAATAATACATGGTAACTTATTCTACCTCCTCCTAACTCTAATGTTTTTGGTTGTAAGTGGGTTTACAGGATAAAGAATCATGTTGATGGCTCCATTGAGCGCTACAAAGCTCGTTTAGTTGCCAAGGGGTTTCTTCAAGAGGAAGGCGTTGACTATTTTGATACCTTTAGTCCTGTGATCAAACCAACTACTATTTGGTTAGTTCTCTCCATTGCCATCACCAAAGGATGGTCTTTGAGTCAACTAGATATTAATCGTGCTTTCTTAAATAGTGAGCTTCATGAGCAGTTCTTTATAGAGCAACCACAGGGGTTTGTCAATCCTCAATATCCAAACTATGTCTGTCTCCTAAAAAAGGCTCTTTATGGCCTTAAATAGGCTCCTCGATCATGGTTTACCAAGCTCAAAACTATTCTCATATCTCATGGTTTTAAGTCTTGTCTTTTTGATTGCTCTCTATTTGTTTGACAATCACCTAATGATGTCACCTATATCCTAGTGTATGTTTATGATCTTATTGTCACAGGAAGAAATCGTCTAATCAATTTACTGGAACATTTCATGTTACTTTTTCCTTGAAGGACCTTGAACCTCTTCACTTTCTCCTTGGAATTGAAGTTACCAGACATAAAGATACCATTCTACTCACTCAACAAAAATACATCCAAGATGTTCTTCTGCGCGCCAAAATGGCTGAATCCAAACCTATCTCCACTCCAGCTACCCCAGGGCCTCTGTTCATGATGGTGATTCTTTACCCAATCCTCACCTATATCAGAGTATTGTTGGGGATCTTCAATATGCCACTATTACCCATTCAGAAATTTGTTATGTTGTCATTCGGGTGTGCCAGTTTATGCATAATCTGTCCACCACTCATTGGGTTGCCGTTAAGTATATCCTTCGATACCTTAAAGGTACATTACACCATGGTATCCACTTGCACCCATGCACTGACTCCGTCTTGGTAGCCTTCTCTGATGCTGGTTGGATTTCTAACCCCGATGACAACCGCTCTCAACATGGATTTACCCTTTACTATGGTAGCAATTAGTAAGTTGGTTCTCAAAGATGCAAAAGCCAGTCGCTCTCTCTAGTACAGAAGCTGAGTATCGAGCTCTTACCTTTGCTACTACCGAAATTATTTGGATTGAGCAACTCTTACATGAATTAAATACCCTTCTTAAACAACCTTCGATTCAACTGTGTGATAATTTAAGTGCTACTTTTATCTCTGCTAATCGAGTCATTCATCAATGGTCAAAACACATCAAGCTTGACTATCAGTTTATACGGGAGAAAGTAAATGATAATTCACTTGTTGTTCGCTTTGTTATCTCTCAAAATCAAATAGCAGATATCTTTACGAAAGCTCTTGGTGCAATTCATTTTAATCTGTTGCGATCCAATCTCCTTGTTCGACCCTCACCATCCGCTTGCCGGGGGTATTAACTAAAAATCTCTCATAACAGTCGTGTAGATAGGAACCAACAGATCACTTTATCTTGTTTCTAATTTTTCTGTAATATTGAATAACTGATGCATTTTATATTATTATTATTTGTTGTGTATATTTTAATATGTAGATTAGAGAGAAGACAGGATTTGTATTAATTCTTTTACAGGATACATGTACATAGTGACTATATAATAACATCTTCCTTTCGGTAGAAGATTTTAACTTAGAGTCTGCGAACTCCATTATTCTCCCCTCTTTAATATGTTTACTTCTTTAAAAATAGACACTAAGTGAAAGGATGCAATTTGAATAGGCACCTTTTTGGATTGAATGGTTATGACCTTTCCAAGGTTGTGACTTTTTCTAAAAGTTGCACCTTTTTTGAAGAGTTATATATTTCTGAAAGGGTGTACTTTTCTGAATCATTGCTTCTCTTCATGAAGAAACACCTTGATGGATATAAATACCTGATTTTTTTCTCAGGTAAAGATAATTATTTTTAGTAGAAAAACAATCCTCTTCTTCAAAAAACTCTCGTGTGAGCATCAAATCTTTGAGTGTGCTCGAAGTTTCTGAAAATTTGAGGTACCGCTATTTTCAGAAAGTCAATCATTTTATCATGGGAGTAAAGATTCAATAACATCGGATACTTGAGGGGAATAAATTCCTTAAGGATACACCGTGCATTTGATGGACTTGATTCTATAATTTTCTACTTTATCTTCTTTCTTAAAGTGATAAACATTTTATTTTGATAGTTCATTTGATTATTCATTTGGACTTGTGTTTGAAGTTGTTGTAACTTCATTGTAGTTGTTGAAGGTTGTTCTTGAACTTAGTATTGAAGTTTGTATAGAAAAAATATTGATTTTGTACTAGCCGGAATAACAATCTTAATGAATTTATACTAATCTGTATTGTTTGATTTACTATTTTCCAGAAAATAGGTTGAACTTTATTTTGTTGATGTTCATAAGTTGGGTTGAACTTATTGTTAAAAGTTCACAGTTGTAAATAAGAGTTTAAACATCATTTGATTGTTCATATGTTAATTTGAACATGTATTTGAAGTTATTATTGAAAATACAAATTTTACAAAAAATTGAGAAAAACAACAATTTTAAGAAAAGTATAAAAATATTTATTTTTTGTGCTTGCTTGTGAAGAGAAAAAAAACTATAACGCCATTTATAAATCAAGTATTCTTTTAATCTTTATTGGGTCTGATTTTGTGGAGACTAAAATCTTTTTATTTCTACTCCCTCGGTTAGGAGAATATAAAAATTTCATCAAGAAATTTGTGTAAAAATTTGGTTCGAAGAATATAAAAACTTAGTCGAATCGTTAAAATCTCTGTATTGGTTTTTGGAGTTTAAAATATGTGAAATTTCATTTTGTTTGAATTTGATTCTGATTTGAAGACATACAAACTTCGTCATGTTTCGAAGTTCATTCGGTTGATGATTTGAAGATATAAAAACTCCATCATTGACTGGAAATAAGTTGGCTAAAGATTAAAAATTTTATTGTTAGTATTCTGAAATACTAAAGAGTATGTCAAACATTGACAGAAAAATGTCGAATGAAACTGAACAACAAATTGATTTGATTGTGAATGTTGTTGTCCCAACGGCAATCAATGTTGCATCATTAAGTCATTTAGATATTTCTCTAGCAATGAAAACAATTGAGAAATAAGACAAATATTTTGGTGTGAACTTCAAGAATAAAAGCAAATTATGTCATTTTGGTTGGCCAAACTTGAAATGCAAATGTTCACAAGTATAGATCCTCATATTCTAGAAAAAATAATGATTGAAAATCAATTATCAGGTTTGAAAGATTTTGTGAGTCATTCCAAGATAGACGAGGATAATGAGTTGAATGAAAAATCATCAGTGACGGCTGCAAATAATGTTAAGGATGATGCTCCAAATCATAAGAAGATGAAGAAGTCTTCCGGACAAGAGAAAGAGCAGAATAAGAAAATGTTGAAAGACAATTGCTACATTTGTAGTGATATTGGTCACAAAGCTCAAAATAGTCAAGTTCTAAATAAGAACAAGAAAAGAAATTAGATAAAATGTTGGAAACAACTAGAAAGATTAAAAATCTATGAGGTATGATCACTGAAAGCAATATCGTTGGATATCCAAATGAATGGTGGTTTAATTTATGAGCCACTAGACATGCTTCAGCGGACAAAGAAACTTTTTATACTTATGATACCGTTGGTCCCAAAGAAGTGATCTTCATGGGAAATAATGCAACAACCAAGGTTTAAGAAAGTGGGAAGATATTCCTAAAAATGACTTCCGACAAGGTGTTGACTCTCAACAATATTCTCCATGTTTCTATTATTAGGAAGAACTTAGTGTCAACAACACTTCTCGTTAAAAATAGATTTAAGCGTGTTTGTTTTGAAGAAAGTTGTAATAAGAAAGAATGAAATGTATGTAGGAAGGGATACCTCAATGAGGGCCTTTTCAAACTCGATGTAATGGTTGTTGAAATAAAGAAAGTTGAGGCTTCTTCTTACTTGCTAGAGTCAAATAATGTGTCGTAGAGTTGTTAGGACATGTCAATTACAAAACTTTGTGAAAACTGATTAACTTAGAAGTTTTGACAAATTTTGAGTTCAATAAATGAAAATGTCAAACGTGTGTGGAATCAAAGTATGCTAAGCATCAGTATAAGTCTATTGAAAGAAATTCCAATCTCTTAGACTTAATCCACAGAGACATTTGCGATATGAAGTCTACACCATCTCGTGGTGAGAAAAAGTATTTTATAACTTTTATTGACGATTGCACACGGTACTATTATGTCTATTTGCTAATAGTAAGGATGAAGCAATAGATGCATTCAGAAAATATAAAACAAAAGTTTAAAATTAGTTAGAGAAAAAGATCAAAATAATAAGAAGTGATAGAGGTAGAGAATATGAATCTCCTTTTGCAGAAATATGTGTGAAAAATAGAATTGTCCATCAAATTATTGCCCTAAATTCACCTCAATCTAATAGTATTGCAGAAAGAAAGAACCGAACCTTAAAAAAATGGTGAATGCATTACTTATAAGTTCAGGTTTACCGCAAAACTTGTGTGGGGACGTTATTCTTACAACTAATCGAATACTCAATAGATTGGATCATAGTAAGACACTATCAATTCTATATGAAAAATGAAAAGGAAGGAATCCCAACTTAAAATATTTCAAAGTGTGGGGGTGTTGAGCAAAAGTCCAAGTTTCTACGCTTAAAAGGGTGAAAATAAGACCTATGACTGTAGACTGTGTGTTAATTGGATATGCTAAAAGCAGTATAGTATGTAGATTTTTGGTTCATAAATCTGAACATTCAGACATCAATGAAAATAAGGTAATTGAATTTGATAATGCTGAGTTCTTTGAACAATTTATTCGTATAAAACTAGACATGAACAGTCTAGTGGAGGGTCTAAACAACCTCGAGATGAACCAAGTGATAATGTACACAATCATGAGAATCCAAGGCATAGTTGTAACACTCCGTGAGTACTCCCTGGGCGTCACATGGTGCTTACAGTCCTGAGGGACCACAAGCTAACCCATGAGCTGGTACCTGTTGTGAGCACTGAATAACATAATCATAAATGCGGAAAAATAACTAATATGCCATAAGGTTTTAATATCTGAAACAAATACTGAATTATAAATCTGAAGAAATGACTATCTGAGTCTGATAAGATAAAAAAACTAAATAATTAACTGCAATGCCAACTGAAGTCTGAATGCTGAATAACTAACTGAAATGTCTGAAAGCCTCTAAAACTAACTGACTGTGAGTTGATGGGACAGCCCCAACTAACTCCACTAACTACTGAACTAAAAATATAAAGTAAAATAATTTATTTTCGAAATATGAGGAATCACCGCTGAAACTGTTGAGAGTTTGAGAAGTCTAAGCGCGATTCGAGAACTGAGTGTCAGAACCTATGATATAATACACCATAGCACAAAAAAATTATATGCGATCAGTACTTTGAATGTACTGGTATGCTAAATGAGGTAGGATTACATGTATAATTTTATGAACAGGAATAATAATTATCTGAATAAATATGTAAAACATAGAGTACTGAATAGAATACATGAAAATTTGTAAATACTGAAGGTACATGAAATCTGTAGATACTGGGGATGCATCACCAAGCATATAACATGAACTGAATAAAAGTCTATAAACTGAAATACTAAAATAACTGATATCTGTATGCCTTGGTCAAATAACACTGAGACTGAACTACTGGTCTAATTATTGGACTGAGATCGTGGGAGCTATCATCTAACCGATATGCCCCAATCTGAGCTAATCGGGGTCCAACCTCTAACCCCAGTGGGAAGGGTGTTAATACCATGCCAAGGGTACTAACACTGGCTATGTGGATCCACTATTCTGGTATACTGTATTGCCCCGAAGGACGAAGGGTATCAAGCCTAATCTGACGAGTGACCCCTGCGAGATAGTCAAGCCTAAAGTGACGGGTGACTTCTCATATCCTACACTGGCTACGTAGTTCTGGAGTATAGGGACTGCTACTAATGACTCTGCCTATCTGGTGGGGAAGCCTCCATCCCCACACTCGATCAGTGCTAAACCCTACTTCCATCTGAATGACACTGAGTTACTGACTATTTCTGAGTTTAACTGACTGATCTAGTAATGCTCATGATGTATTCTGAAGTTGTTATGAAGATACTGAGAAGAGACTAAGTAAAAAACTATGATTTTTTGGTATTTAATACCCCCAGGTCTCAAAAGCAATAATAGTAAAACGACACTAAAGCTTGGAGGACATAGCATAAAGGCTTTTATTAAATATTCATTCCTGTAAGCATTTTATCAAATACTCGATATGCATGGTGTATATAGAGCATGGGAATTAGTTTAAAGCTTGTAGTAAAGCACAACTTCAACACCATTATCATAAATCATAAATTAAATTAGTAGACAACAATATTCAAACATATTGAGTGTTCTAATAGGCATCAATTTTGCTAAAACATGATATAGAATAAGATTCATGGAAATTCATGATTTAATCATAATTTAAAATCAAGATAACCTGAAAAGATCATAATTTTGCAATTTAAAGTAGATATTTGGACTCCATGGGTGAAATGAACCCATGGAAGAACATCTATTATACATGGGTTAATGAATTTGAGAGGATTGATGGTGAGTTCTTGAAATTTGGTCTTGAATTTGAGAGCTAGGGTTTCTTGTTCTTCGGAAGGGGATCTTTAATTTTGAGAGGAATTGAATAAATGATTATTATTTAGGTCACTTAGGGGTTAAATCTCGTGTTTTAAATTGATTAGGGCCGTGAAAAAAGACCAAAATACCCCTAAACGAATTTAAAAACTCGGGATGAAAATTAAAGATCCCGATTTCTGGCTCCGGCGCGATGCAATGCTATCGTGTCGGGCTACAAGAAATTGACAACTGGGACCTGGAAGTTTGGCGCGACACGGCAAAATCGCGGTAAGCCTTTGGAATGCCATTTTGGCCACCTCCGTGACGCTCTATTATCGTGGAGGTTCACTGGAAATTGCCAAATATGAACTGGGTATTTGGCGTGACGCGTCAATATCGCAGCCCCTTACTGGAAATATATAATTGTCATTTAGACTGGCTCTGCGATGCGCTAGTGACCAAAATGACGGTGTTTAACGACTAAAAATTAAAATCACCATAACTTATTACCCAGTTATCGGATTTGGGCGAATTTTATATCGTTGAAAAGCTAATTGAATTTCCTATGAAATGACAGGCTCTAAACTGAAAAATAATGGGTATTTCAAAAATTTTATATATGAATACTCATGTATTGGGACTTAAATTATGATAGAGAAATACGGGGTATTATAGTAGTACATGTCAAAAAACATCAACTTTCTTTAGATCAAAATTTATAATATTTCTTCGAGAAAATGAGCCTCGAATATTTAAAGAAGCGATGTCATCTTTAGACTCATCCTTTTGGAAAGAGGAAGTCAATAGTGAGATTGATTCAATCATGGGCAACAATACTTAGGATTTGATTGATCTTCCTCCAGGAAATAAACCTTTAGGTTCTAAATGAATCTTCAAAAGGAAAATGAAAGTGGATGGTACTATTGATAAATACAAGGCAATTCTTGTAGTAAAAGGCTTCAAAGAGAAGAAAGGTCTTAATTATTTTGATACATACTCGCCTGTAACAAGGATAACATCAATTCGGATATTAGTTGCCTTGGCGGTGGTATATGATCTTGAAATTCATCAAATAGACGTGAAAACAATATTGTTAAATAGATAATTGGAGAAAGAAATTTGCATGAAACAATCTAAGGGTTTTGTGGTTCTTGGTAAATAAAAGAAGGTGTGCAAACTTGTTAAGTGACTTTCTAGACTAAAACAAGCACTGAAATAGTAGCATGTAAAGTTTGACCAAACCATGTTGGAAAATGGTTTTAAGAGAAACGAATGTGATAAATATGTGTACATTAAAGACACTTCAAATCACAAGGTAATTATTTATTTGTATGTGGATGACATGTTGATCATCAGTAGAGACATTTTTGACATAAATGCTATGAAATGAATATTTGAGAGCAAGTTTGATATGAAGGACCTTGGAGTTGCGAATATTATCTTAGGGATAAGAATCCATAAAACTCCACAAAGGTTGGTATTGTCACAATCTCATTACATTGAAAAGGTACTTGACAAGTTCAAATATTTGAACTTCGGTATTGACAAGACTCCATTATACGTGAGCATTATACTTTAAAAGAATGAAGGTGAAAGTGACTCACAGTTGAACTACACAAGAGTGTTGGGATGTTTAATGTATATCATTAACTGTACACGGCCAAACATAGCAAGTGCTATTAATAAATTGAGTCGGTACACAAGTAATCCCAATAAAACTCATTGGATGACAATAAAAAGAGTTTTGGGTATCTTAAATACACTCAAGACTATGTTTTGCATTATAATAAATATCCAATGGTAGTTAAAGGATATAGTGATGTAAATGGGATCACTGAATCGAATGAAGTAAAATTTACAAGTGGATATATATTTACTTTGGGTGGAGGATCCAGGGGCAGATCTACGTGGCGGTGAGGGGGTTCACCCAAACACCCTCAACCGAAAAATTACATTATATATGTAAAGTCAAATTTGAATTATATGGATATAATGGCCTTAATGAACCCCCTCAACACAATTGAAATGCATAGCTAAATGGTCAAGGGGGTTCATTTCAATGCTTGAAGTCGTGAGGTCGATTCTCACTTGCAGCTTTTTTGGTAGTTTTTTTGCAATCTTTTCCTCCTTTTTCACTTCTTTTTATATTTAATGTGTAGTTGGGCTTTGGCCTTTATCACTAGGCTAATTGGGCCTTGATTAACAGAAATTAATTAGCCCATTTAATCCATTTGTGTATATTTTTTATTTAGTTAAAAATTAATTTTTTTTTCTAGTATAAATATTGAGCCTAAAATATTTTGTACAAAATTTTTATATAGTTGGAATGAAAAATATTTCAATTCATATAATCTTTTTTTATGCTTTTAGTACTAGTTTAAAGTCATAGCTAGATTTATATAACTTTCAAATTGATTTTCAACCCCCTCCCCCCCCAAACACCACAAAAAAAGAAATATATATCATGCATAATTTTTTTATTCTTTTTATGTCACGTTTCTTCAAAATAATTTCATACATTTGACAAATTTTATATAGTATAACTTTTTTTAAAATTTGTCAACTTTTACAGATTATTTTATCGAATTACATAGTTCGTTCTTTCAAACTATGTTTTATCATTCAACATATTAATATTGATGTTGTTCAGTAATTTTTATTTTTATTTTTTATTGAGTATTAATTATATATTATAATATAAATAATTCAATGCTTACACAGTCTTAAGAACCTTACTTATTGTAACGGGATTAATTTAAAGGAATTTTTTTTTTGAAATAAAATAAAACTACAAAGTGAAAGTAAGAAAAAGGCACAGTATTATTTAAGGACTCGCAGAGCAAAACTGAGAAGAAATGTTAAAAAGGCACGATAAGGTAGGTTAAAATTTAGTGAGTGTCAACATTGCTTTATAATGTAATTTTGATCGAACCCCTTGAATAAAAATCCTGGTTCCGCTACTGGGAAGAGCAATCTCTTGAAAATCGTTCAAACAGACATGCATTGCCTGCTCTACAATGGAATCTGAAATTATCGCATTAGATAAAGCTGGTGAAGAAGTTGAAAGACTTCAAAAAATTTTGGAAGATATTCCTTATTGGCCCAAACCATTGGCACCAATATATATACACTATTTTTTCAAAGTGGCGATAGGTAGGGCAGGAAACATGATGTATAATGGTAAATTTCATCATATAAGACGGAGACATAATACTTTTAGAGAATTACTCTCTAGTGAAATAATCACAATTGACTATGTGAAGCCAAAGGATAATGTGTCAGATCCACTTACAAAAGGCCTATCTAAAGAGGGAGTTGAGAAAACATCAAAGGGAAAGGGTTTACGGCCTAGGACAAGTCAGCATGACGGTAACTCTACATAGAAGACTGGAGATCCCAAGAGCTAGGTTCAAGGAGATCAAACAAAGTTGTGACTGATGGTTAAATATTGCCAATATATTCAACTCATTCTCATGATGTAGACAATGTTTAGAAACCAAGGATAAAGTTTATGGTGTGAAGCTTCTTAATGGTTATTTAAATTTTGCAGATTTGATCAAATAGTTTAATCTATAGGATTGAACATTTAGAAATCACCTATACTGAGGTGAAGTGGAAGCCGCGTTAAGGAGAATGTTAGTAAATTCCCATTCTCTACGCTCTCATAAAACTAGGACGTGTTCATGGCTGAAAGGAATAAAATCGTGAGAACCATAAATGGTAAAAGGCTGGTTGTGTGACATGTATTGTCTAGGTGCACATCATATTTCGACGGTTCAAATATATCAAATCTACTCACAATGAAAAGTTCAAAGGGTAACCCATTTATCCAGATGTAGTCAGTTTTTGCTTGTGGATCACATACATTTCCGTAAATTTTTTATAAGACCGTCATTTCCCAATCATGGGGGGATTTTTGGGTTATTAAGAGGTGTGAATGGAAAATAAAAAGGTGGTAATTTTTTTGAAAGGCACAAAGTGAAAGGATGCAATTTGAATAGGTACCGTTTCAGATTGAATGGTTATGACCTTTTCAATGGTTGTGACTTTTCTGAAGAGTTGCACCTTTAAGAAGGGGTGTTCCTTTCTGAACCATTGCTTCTCTTCATGAAGCAACACCTTGATGGCTATAAATATCTGAATTTTTCCGTAGGTAAGACAATTATTTTTTAGTAGAAAAATAATCTTCTTCTTCTTAAAACTCCCATGTGATTATCAAATCGTTGAGTGTGTTCGAAGTTTCTGAAAATTTGAGCTACCGCTATTTTCTGAAATAGAATCATTTCATCCTAGGAGGAAAGATTCTATAATCTCGGGTACTTGAGGGGAATAAATTCCTTAAGGACACATCGTGCAATCGGTAGACTTGATTCTATAATTTTCTACTTCATCTTCTTTTCTTAAAGTTGATAAACACTTCATTATGATAGTTTGACATTATTTAAATTTTAAAGGCATTTTGGTCATTTCCTATTATATTATGGACGGGAATATGTGTATATATACATGTATATGAGTTCAAAAATGCATTTTCATCATCAATCATTGAGAAAGAACAAACCCTAGCCAAATTTGACCTTTAAATTACTTTTGATTCAACCGTAGAAATTCCAAAGTAATCCGATAACTGTGTTTGTCATCTCGAAAGCTTCGAATGGCACCTATTATTTGTGCAAACAGGATTGCATAATCAAGAGGTGAATTCTAAGGTATGAATATTGTTTGCCTTTGTTATTTTCCATATGTATATATGTGATAGAGGATTATATGTATTGGTTATTATTGAAAGGTGATGGAAATAGGGTTATGGACTATTTTGCATGGTTTGGTTGTATCGAATTGTGGAAGGTGGATATGGTAATTGAGTTATGGAAGGTGGATATGGTGATATACTATTGAATTGATGATTATTTATGTCTATGGCTCAATTTGGTTTAATGGATTGGTTGGAAGGATAAATGAATCCAAACTTAATAATGGAGGATGTTGTATGAATATGCATGGTATGTGAATGTAATTGTAGTATAAGAGGGTTAAAGTGATACCCTTTATGGTGTAATTAAGGCTTACTACTTAACCACTAGTTTGGTGAATTCAAATAATTGAATTGTGACGTTTGGTTGCTAATACTAGATTGCTATATATGTTCATTGTAAATAAGTAATCCGAAAAGATGGGAAGTCCATTTTGGACTAGTATTGAAGTTTGACAGTCAGGTATGCAAAGCATACTCTATACCATATCTTTGGCATGAAAGTGAACAATTGTTCTATTAAGAAAGTTTCCAAAGTTATTCAATAACATGTGATCCATAAAGGTTTTGTATGATGTCTTACGTTACCAATGAACTTGTCTCCACCCTATAAGATGTCAAGACATTCCAATACTTACTTGTTTTCTTCATGTCTTAGATCGTGCGATAGAGCCTATATTGTATATGAAGTCATAGTTGACCACTGAATCCATTTGTTTCTCTTATTATAGTAATGATGTCGGTTACCAAAAGCAAGAATACCGATAAGCAAGTAGATGTGGCTGACGGAGAGGGGACTAGTAAGTCACCCACTATACCAGCTAATCAAAGTGAGGCTCCAGCTGAGCATGCATCAGAAACTTTTTCCACTCCGGAAGAAATAAGGGGGAGGAGAACTATATCCCAAGAGCCACCTATTAATACTGCTGATCAAGATCTTAGAAATGCAGTGCAACTTTTGACTCGTGTAGTTGTTGGGCAAGTCATTCCTACCACGGGTTTTAGTGGTACAGATAGGGAGGCTAGCCTTTGAACACAGGATTTTCTTAAGATGGATCCTCCCACTTTGACTGGATCAGATCTTAACGAGGACCCACAAGACTTTATTGATCAAATTCAAAGGGCCTTAGATGTTATGCATATAACGGGTAGAGAAACAGTGGAGTTAGCGGCGTATAGATTCAAAAGGGAGGCTATATATTGGTATTAGGACTGGAAATGAACTAGGGGTATTGATGCACCCCCAGCTACTTGGAAAGAGTTCAAAGAGGCATTTCTTTATCATTATCTTCCATTCGAGATTCGTCAGGCCCGTGCAGATCAGTTTTTAAATCTTCGTCAGGGGAATATGAGCGTGAGGGAGTACAGTCTCTGATTTAATTCCTTGTCGAGATATGCTCCTAATGTTGTAGCTACTATGGATGACAGAGTTCATCAATATATAGATAGGCTGGATCCATATCTGATTAGAGATTATACTATTGTCGCTTTGAACAAAGATATGGACATAGCGAGGATCCAAGCTTTTGCACAAAAAATAAAAGATCAGAGGCAGAGGAGAAGAACACATGAATTAGTAAGAGGATATTCCAAGAGGTCCAGATCTACAGGGCAGTTCATGGCATCCCAAGGAGGGTTCAGAACACAGTTTTCTGTTTGACCACCTAGGCCATTATCTTCTTATTCTGCAGCTAGTGCCCCACCACAGTTCCAAGGGTCCAGAGGAAATCAATTTGGGCACAGAAGTGAGAGTCAGAGTTCGCAGACAGTGGGGTACCAAGGGAAAGGGAATATGAGCCAATCGAGACCTCCTCGAGAGCCATGCAATAAATATGGAAGGTATCATTTGGGTATATTTCGGCTGGGGACCAATGTTTGCTTTTGGTGCGGTATATCGGGGCATATGATGAGAGAATGCCCATGAATGGGCATAGGGGGTATGGCACAACCTACGGGGTCATTTTTTGCATCATCATCATTGATGACTTATTCAAGAAGGGGTGCACAACCAATGGGTCGTGTTAGAGGTGATAGAGGAGCCACGAGTTGTAGCGGGGCTCAAAATTGTACGTATGCTCTAGTGGATCGACAGAATTTAGAGGCTTCCCCAGATGTGGTTACGGGTACATTGTCTATCTTTTCATTCGATGTATATGCCTTAATTGATCCCGATTCTACATTATCTTATGTTACTCCATTGGTTGCTGGAAAGTTCGAAAGAATACCCGAACTATTAGATAAGCCATTTGAAGTGTCCTCACCGGTTGGGGAATCTATTATAGCTAGAAGGGTTTACTGAAACTGCATAGTAACTATTTGTGGTCGTGATACGATGGCTGATCTTGTGGAGTTAGAAATGGTAGATTTTGATGTTATAATGGGTATGGACTGGTTGGCGTCTTGTTATGCCACAATTGATTGCTGCACGAAAATGGTATATTTCCATTTTCCAAATGAATCCGTCCTTGAATGAAAAGGTGAAATTGGCACGCCAAGAGGTAGATTTATTTCTTATTTTAAGGCAAGAAGAATGATTTCCAAGGGATACATATATCATTTAGTTAGAGTAAGGGATACTGAAGTGGAGCCACCAACTCTTCACGTTGTTCCGGTGGTAAATGAATTTTCTGATGTATTTCCTGAAGATCTTCCAGGTTTGCCTCCTGAACGAGAAGTAGAGTTTGGTATTGATGTCAGGCACCCAACCAATCTCCATTCCTCCGTATAGAATGGCCCCAGAAGAATTACGAGAATTGAAAGAGCCATTAAAAGAGTTGCTAGAGAAGGGATTCATAGACCTAGTATGTCCCCCTGGGGAGCACCAGTGTTATTTGTGTGCAAAAAGGATGGCTTGCTGAGGATGTGTATTGATTATCGATAATTGAATAAGGTGACTATTAAGAATAAATATCCTCTCCCAAGAATTGATGATTTAATTAATCAGTTACAGGGCGCCAAGTGTTTTTCTAAGATTGATTTGAGGTCAAGTTACCACCAAGTGAGGGTCAAAGAGAAGGATATACCCAAGACAGCTTTTCGAACACGGTATGGTCATTATGAGTTTCTAGTTATGTTATTTGGGCTAACAAATGCACCCGCAACTTTTATGGATTTGATGAACAGGGTGTTTAAGCCATTCCTGGATGTATTTGTGATAGTTTTTATAGATGATATTCTTGTTTATTCTAGATCAGAAGAGGACCATGCCAATCACTTATGATAGACATTGCAGACTCTTCGTGATTGTAAGCTTTATGCAAAGTTCTCTAAATGTTAGTTTTGGTTGAAGTCGGTGGCATTTTTGGGTCATATTGTATCTAGTGAAGGGATAAAGGTTGATGCTCAAAAGATAGAAGCTGTGAAGAACTGGTCAAGGCCCACAACGCCTACGGAGATTCGTAGTTTTCTCGGGTTGGCCGGTTATTATAGAAAGTTTGTTGAAGGCTTTTCTTCCATCTCAGCACCCTTAACCAAGCTAACCCATAAAGCATCCAAATTCCAATGGAATGATGCCTGTGAGAAAAGTTTTCAAGATTTAAAGAACAAGTTAATTTCTACACCCGTGTTGGTACTTCCAGAAGGCACCAAAGGGTATACAGTGTATTGTGATGCTTCCATAATTGGTTTAGGATGTGTATTGATGCAGCATGGTAAGGTAATAGCATATGTTTCTTGACAATTGCAGCCACATGAGAAAAATTATCCTACACACGATCTTGAGCTGGCAGCAGTTATTTTTGCTTTAAAGATATGGCGCCACTACTTATATGGGGTTCATGTTGATATATATACTGACCATAAGATCTTGCAATATATTTTTAATCAGAAGGATCTAAATTTAAGGCAACGGAGATGTCTTGAACTATTAAAGGACTACGATGTTGATATCTTGTACCATCTAGGGAAAGGAAATGTGGTAGCTGATGCGTTAAGTCGTAAGGCTATGATGGCGCCTATAGAAAGGCAATGGATGATTAAAGATCTTCACCAGTTAGATAGTTTGGGAGTTCGCCTTCTTGAAACTCCGGATAAAGAGCTTATCGTACATAATGTTGTGGAATCTTCATTTGTAGCTGAAGTGAAAGAAAAGCAATATGCAGATCCTATTTTATTACATTTTAAGGAGAACATTCAGAGTGGTGCGACCAAGGCATTTGAGCTTACGCGAGAAGGAGTAATTCCGTGCCAAAACCGATTGTGTGTGCCGGATGTAGACGGGCTAAGAAAGAAGATTATGACAGAGGCACATTGTTCAAGGTATTTCATTCATCCAGGATCAACCAAAATGTATCAAGATTTGAAAGATATGTATTGGTGGAATGACATGAAGAAGAGCATTGCAGAATTTGTAGCTGAATGTCTAAATTATCAAAGAGTTAAAGTTGAGCAACAAAAACCCGGAGGTTATATGCAATGCATTGATCTTCCAAGTTGGAAGTGGGGCATGATCAACATGGATTTCGTTATTGGTTTTCCTCGTACATCCCAAAAGATTGATTCTATATGGGTGATTGTTTATAGTCTTACCAAATTCGCACATTTCCTACCAGTTAGGACCACTTACACAGTTGAAGAGTATGCGAAGCTATACATTAAAGAGATAGTCCGATTACATGGAGTGCCAATCTCTATTATATCAGATCGGGGAACCCAATTCAACACAAACATTTGGAAGTCTTTTCAGAGGTGTTTGGGAACACAAGTGAAGTTGAGTACAGCTTTTCACCCTCAAACAGGTGGAAGCACAACGTACCATCCAAACACTTGAAGATATGCTACGAGCTTGTGTAATAGATTTTAAGGGCATCTGGGATGATCATTTACCTCTTATTGAGTTTGCCTACAATAATAGCTATCATTCAAGTATCAAAATGGCACCATATGAAGCTTTATATAGAAGGAAGTGTAGATCACCAATAGGATGGTTCGAAGTGGGTGAAACTCTTTTGTTCGGACCGGATCTTGTTTATAGAGAAGGATAAAGTAATTCAGTAACGACTGAAAATAGCTCAAAGTCGACACAAGTCATATGCGGATAGTAGATTGAGAGGGCTAGAGTTTTCTATAGGTGATTGGGTATTTTTAAAGGCATCACCAATGAAAGGGTAATGAGATTTGGCAAGAAATGGAAGTTGAGTCCATGTTATATAGGCCCGTATAAGATCACTCGAAGGTTTGGACAAGTTGCATATGAATTAGAGTTACCCCAAGAGCTCTCATCAGTACATCCGGTATTTCATGTGTCAATGCTTTGAAAGTGCATCGGAGATCCATCATATATCACTTCTACTGAGGATGTGCAAGTTGCAGAAGATCTTACCTATGAAGAAGTGCCTATTGCTATTCTAGATCGCCAAGTTAAGAAGATGAGAAATAAAGAGATAGCATCTGTTAAAGTACGTTGGAGAAATCGTCAAAGGGAAGAGATTACATGGGAAGCTGAGGAAGCAATCAAATCTAAGTACCCTCATTTGTTGAAAGATGAAGAGGAAGTTCAAGAAACAGAGTTAGAACATTAACAAATAAGTTTTTTTTATATATGCATAGTATTTATGTGATGATGTGAATATTAATGATGGACTTGAACTTGTTTCGGTTGAATAACTACGCTAACATTCGAGGCTGAATCTCCTAAAGGGGGGAAGGATGTAACACCCCGTATTCAAGTACGTGTATTGGCGTATTCAAGTACGTGTATTGGTCTTATTTATATAGAATTAATTTTTTATTTTATTTATACCAGAATTTGCCCGTCGATGGTTCCATGCGAAGGTTATTGAATAATCTTTCCAACGATAGAAATATTTCCAAAAACGGATAGATTTCGGATATAATCGAGCACGTTCGAAACTATAAAATGGTGGCCGGGATATTTAGGAATAGTAAATGTGCAGAAAAATTTCCTACACACAAACTACTGAGGCCAGCCGAATTTTTGGGTCAACTTCGAATGATCATAACTCCCTTAATATAATGAACTAGGAGAGATGCGACCTATGAAAATAAATATATTTGAGTATTCTTTCCAATGCAATTAGTTTCATCCAAATCCAACGTCTA
The DNA here is from genome assembly GCA_030864215.1 of Capsicum pubescens. Taxonomy (NCBI): domain Eukaryota; kingdom Viridiplantae; phylum Streptophyta; class Magnoliopsida; order Solanales; family Solanaceae; genus Capsicum; species Capsicum pubescens. The sequence continues at coordinate 63,240,680 of CM061543.1, forward strand.
AGTAAGGATTTATACACGTTTTACTTCAGCCTATCAAAACAGATTTTTAGGGTCAACTTCAAATGACCATAACTTCTTGTACAGGACGAACTGGGTGGCCTACTTTATATGAAATGAAATCCCTTTGAATTATCCATCCAACGATACCAATTTCACCCAAATCAGATATCAGAGGAAAGAGTTATGGTCAATCTACTTTAGCTTGTCAAAACAGTCCACCAAAGGACAGATTTGACATTATTTAAATTTTAAAGGCATTTTGGTCATTTCCTATTATATTATGGACGGAAATATGTGTATATATACATGTATATGAGTTCAAAAACTCATTTTCATCATCAATCATTGAGAAATAACAAACCCTAGCCAAATTTGACCTTTAAATTACTTTTGATTCAACCGTAAAAATTCCAAAGTAATCTGATAACTGTGTTTGTCATCTCGAGAGCTTCGAACGGCACCTATTATTTGTGCAAACAGGATTGCATAATCAAGAGGTGAATTCTAATGTATGAATATTGTTTGCCTTTGTTATTTTCCATATGTATATGTGTGATAGAGGATTATATGTATTGGTTGTTATTGAAAGGTGATGGAAATAAGGTTATGGACTATTTTGCATGGTTTGGTTGTATCGAATTGTGGAATGTGGATATGGTAATTGAGTTATGGAAGGTGGATATGGTGATATACTATTGAATTGATGATTATTTATGTCTATGGCTCAATTCGGTTTAATGGATTGGTTGGAAGGATAAATGAATCCAAACTTGATATTGGAGGATGTTGTATGAATATGCATGGTATGTGAATGTAATTGGAGTATAAGAGGGTTAAAGTTACACCCTTTATGGTGTAATTAAGGCTTACTACTTAACCACTAGATTGGTGAATTCAAATAATTGAATTGTGACGTTTGGTTGCTAATACTAGATTGCTATATATGTTCATTGTAAATAAGTAATCCGAAAAGACGGGAAGTCCATTTAGGACTAGTATTGAAGGTTGACAGTCAGGTATGCAAAGCATACTCTATACCATATCTTTGGCATGACAGTGAACAATTGTTCTATTAAGAAAGTTTCCAAAGTTATTCAATAACATGTGATCCATAAAGGTTTTGTATGATGTCCTACGTTACCAATGAACTTGTCTCCACCCTACAAGATGTCAAGTCATTCCAATACTTACTTGTTTTCCAAATCTTACATGTTTATTGCACTAATGAATGTCAGAAGGTATCCGGTTAGTCAAACAAGATCCATGTGCTATTAATGACTCCAAAACGTTTCATTGATATACCAATAAGTTCCTACTTCATTGTTATGGCATTGATGACTCCAAAATACTTTATTGATGTGTCAATGAGTTCTTACTTCATTGTTATTGCATTGATGGTCTATTTATATGTCTCTTATTGATGTATCATTGTTTCAAAGTATCAAAAATGCGGTGACGACCGAAATAACAATCTCAAAGATTAATTGAACTAAGTGATGGAAGTTCTCTCTTATCGGGTGGTATCCTAGGGGCATAAGCCTATCATGGGTCGATACCTATTTATGTGTTTATGGGTGGTATCCCAGGGGCATAATCCTATCATGGGTCGATCCCAGTTGATATGTACTGGAGGCAGCCTAATGGTCACAATACAGTACAGTAATGATTACAAAGATGATAAGAACGAAGGTAAAGTGATTGAATAAATACAATGTACAGGTTGTCACAAGTTCTAGTAAGTGTGGTCACTCCTATTACGATTTATTCACTTGTTTCTGATTTCTATTGAGATCCTATATCATATATGATTATCTACAGCTTTACATACTCAGTACATATTTCGTACTAATGTCCTCCACGGTGGACCTGCATTTCATGTTGCAGGCACAGGTACCTCAGCTCATACACCGCACAAGTAGGAGCCAGGATATCTAGCTGCTTTTGGTGAGCTCCAGTTTGCTTCGGGGCTTTCCGTGTCATATCCAGTCACTTTTGGTATTATATAGAAGCTAGTTATATGGCGGGGTGTGTCCCGACCTTAGTTAAACTCTGTGTATTCTCTAGAGGCTTTGTAGACCTAATGTACAGGAAAGGTGATGTTTTGTTAATAGACGTGACGGCTCCAACGACCTAGTATTGTATATACATATATATGTGTGCTCGAGCTTAGACAGGTGATTATTTCCTTTTATATGCGACATGAGGCTGTCCAAATTTTGGGTTGTCATAGAGGTATGCATGGGAAGTATAAGGTTATGAGCTGGTTCTCCCGAGCCTCCTCGGTTACGGGTGTCGGTCCGCCCCAATAAGATTTGAGGCGTGATAGTTAAGGTGATGAATTTTTGAATATGAAAAATATTTAGCGTGGAACGGTGAGTTTATCTCCATGAAATTTTTAGCACTTCTTGTTTAGTGAGTAGATTGAATCAATATATTGTCAAAGTAACTTCTATTGTGTAGATTTATTTACTTTGAATATGTAAGCATATTTTATCTATACGAAATAATTATTTCAAAGGAGATTATTTTGGTCAAATTACGTATAGTTATGAACATGTGATACATTTGTAATATATGTCGATAATGTGTCGGTCCAAAGAAAGCACATTGTTATGCCGTTTTAGTAATCAATGTTCATGAACTATGTATAGAAATATCAATTACAAATTATTATTTTTGTCCAAAGACTAAATAATAATGTTGTGCTAGGTATCTTGAGATGGGCCCACATTGGTGTAAATGTGTTTGAAAAATATGAAGTTTTAAGTTTAATTATTATTTTTCCTTCAAATTTTGTTTAATTTGATTGTCTTCACATATACATAATTTATTTGTATGATTAATTGTGATCATTATTTATTTATCTTATGGTGTCTTCTATATCTGCCAATATGAACAATATTTTTGTGCTTAACGGCACAAACTTCAAGAAATGAAAAGAGCATATTATGATTGTTCTAAGTTGCATGAATCTTGATTATGCATTAAGATTTGATCGCCCAGCAGACTTGAACAAAACTAGTTCAAATGAATAAAAGTCTGCATATGAGAAGTGGGAGCAATCAAATCGCATGAGCTTGATGATGATGCAACACTCAATTTCGAAATTTTTAAGGGGCGATATAATAGAAGAACAAAGATGACAAACATTTCTTAAAAGAAATCGCAGACTGATTTGCTGGTAACGAAAAGGTTGAAAGAAATACTATTCTTAATAAGATAGTTTCAATGCGATCTAAGGAAAAAGAAAATATAAGGGAGTACATAATGAAAATGTCCAATCTTGTGACTAAACTCAGGGCCTTTAAGCTTGAATTGTTTGACGACATATTTGTGCACCTGATTTTGATCTCTCTTCCAACACAATTTAGTCAATTTATGTTTCATATAATACTCAAAAGGAGAAATGGACTTTAAATGAGCTTATAGCTCAATATGGGCAAGAAGAGGATATACTTGACATGACCCGAACCAGGGCCTTGTCGTAATGAGAATCTCAAGTCCAACAAGGACCGCAGATAACCCCCAAAACCCAATCCAACCAACCAACATATACCCTGTGTCAGAAGAATTTCTAACATATAACAAGATGGAGATCATTTAGATTGTAAATGACTTTGGGGTAGGATTATAACCAAAACCAACCAAACCAAGTCGATCATACAAACCAAACCAACAACAAAAGAACTATAACCAAATCCATATCCGTTCTATAACACACCTAAGTCCACAGTTTGTTCATACAAAGCCTCTAAAACAATCTAAGAATAGTCGATTGGGTAATGCCCTAGATCATAGCCAAAATCAATATCCAAGTCTAAACCAATAAAGACATAAGAAACCAAAAGCAAGAAATGGAGCCTTCCAGAGTATGATAGCTCACCACTTCACGTCAACTCAAGCTGTCCGCAAATCCAAGTCACTGAGCAGGAGGTGTGATAGTATGACCAGTCCCTGTACCACGTGGGGATACAGATTTTGAAGACGATTAGTAGTTGGAACGCTAGCATGTAACTCAAAAATAAGGATAATATAATCCCAACAATTCAAAACTAATCAACTAATGCACATAACCAATGCAATACATATATATACATATACATATATACCATGCCGGGATAAAGAACAAGATTAACATGAACTTTGAAAAATATTAACCTGGGTTATGTAGCATAACTGTCATATATCAAGGCACCCACGAGCTATGTGAGCCCGACTCTTTATTCTGGAAGGGCCCCAGTGCATATAGCTGCACGAACCAGAGAGGTTCCATAACCGTATATGCCTATATAAGGCACTCGAACCTCCCGACATAATCAAGGTGACTTAAGCACCAATGTATACAATATGGAAGACTCGAACCTCCCATTCATATATTCATTCAAGGGACTCGAACCTCCCAGTCATATAAACATCCGCACGTCTAGCGTAGTTTCTAATGTTAGTCCTTCGGACTCCACTTTCATGGCCCAGCTACATATCTCGCTTTCAAGCCCAAATTAAAACCATTAAATACACATACACTATCATTAAACCAATTACTTACCAAGTCATACCATTGGTATCGTCATACCAACACCACTTGCAAGCGTCCCACATGTCATTACCATTATTAGTCAATTGTTCATTTGGGACTCGAACCCATAGTCTAACAAAGACATTAATTCAATTGAATGTGTTAGGACTCAAACCCATTTAATTCAAATAAATGTATAGCCAACAAGTCCTTCACAAAACTAATTACCAATGATTCACAATCTTTAGGCCAATGCCTTATTACAAAACATAATTCAACATGTGACAAGTTTGTTCTCTTAGGCATTTTCACAAACACATTGAGAGAATACCATCACCAAGACCAAAACCAAAGTAAAAATTATCAACCATCAAGCTTAGGGTTAATCATGACCCAATTATTAAATCAAAATTACCAAGCACCCACATGTGCAAAACCATCATTACAACATGTATAAATACAATTTAAATCAACAATATGCAACAAAACCCTTAACATTGATTTTCAAACCACCACTAATGATTCATAATTAATGCTTTAAGCACATGATTTTTTATTATCAAACAATGAGAGAAGAGTCACAGGCCTTATTCATGAAGATTCACAGAGCGATTTTGGTCTTTAAGCTTCTAGATGAACAGTTTGTAAAAACCCTAGACCAATCTTCAAGAGAGAGTTCAGAGAGGATTTTGAGTGTTTTGATATTCTAAAGTGAGATATAAGAGACCAATTACTGTTATAGGATCTGGGGTCTTAAGGGTTTGGAGTGGGAAATGTCTAAAATACCCTCAGCTTAAAAGCTAAAAAACGTGTGCAGGAGGGTACGACTTGGCCCCCTAACTAGTACACACAACATACGAGTGGTACCCACCACTCGTATTATAGATAGAAAGTTGGACTCCAATCTTGTCCAACATACGACTTCATAGACCAACTCATATCCACAACATACGATTAGTACCCTAGAACCGTACCCTGGGCAACCTACCAAGGGCTTGACACACTGAGAAACATACGAGTGACTCTCCTATCTTGTACCATCAATAGATGACCCTTATGATGTCCACTCGTACCTTGGACAAAAAACAACTAAACCCATACTAAGTAACATATGAACAAGACCCCTAAGCCATACCTACATCAAACGACAAGTAAGCATGAGTCGTATGATGATCAGAAAGTTCAAACTCAGGAAATTTCTAAGGGTCAAAAGTTAAGGTGTTTAAAGACTGAAATAAGATATAATTAAAAGTGTGCATTTCGCATCTACCTCTGAAACTAAAACCGCTTCAAATAAGTGAAAAGGGAGTAATACTAAGAAAACTGCAAATGAAGGAACATCACAATCCAAGAATTCAAAAACTTATTTCCTTTGAAAGAAAATTTGTCACATAAAGAAAGAATGTTCCAAGTACGCTGGCTGGCTGTAACGCCCCAAAAATCGAGTCCCGAGATGCCACACGATGCTTAGGGTCACAAGTGACCCCAAGCTAACCCTTTCATAGGTATAACTCAAAAGTAGCTGATTTAAAACATAATTCTGAGAGAATGAAGCTGAAGATATCTCAATACAGAATCTGTTCAATACAATATTGGAATTACAAGATGACAATTCTACTAACACATATACATATACAAGAAGGAGACTGAATACATCAACCACTACTACTGTCTATGAAGCCTCTACTAGTATTGCCTGTACATAAACGGGTCATGACTCCCAACCATCCCACTTAATATGGTCGACAGAAGATACAGTGTCTCCGAACTGAAATAACCAACACAAGACCTTTAACTATAAGGACTCCTTTACCTGCTGACCAGATGCTGCAACTGAATAGAATAGTAGATGAGGGTCAGCACAAAGAGAATGTACTGAGTATGTGGGGGTGCATGCAACACTTTAAATAACATCATCAATTTCATGAAAACGTGCATACAGACAATGATGACTCACTTGGCTTGAGTTATATCAAATCATACTCTTCATACTTTCATAATAAATAGTTCAAATGGTAAAATCTCATAATCCATGTAAATCATCAAAAATCATAAATTATGATAAATCATCATAAATTATCATATCGTCAAAATTCATCATAGGTAATCATAATTCATCATAATATCTCAACTCTTTGACTCAAATCTCGGAGTGACTAGGTAATTCAAGAAACATGACTTTTATGGACAGGGGCGTTTCCTATAATCGACAACCTCATGTGAGCTACGTGGAATACCAACATTTGAAACCCCCGTTGGCGGGAGAATCATACTCTTTGCCAGGGAGTACGACCTTAAAACTGCAATAATCACAATCGGGCTCTTTGGCCAATAATATCATCATCAAACAATCCTATGGTGGCACATAGGTTTGGGAAAATACCAAATTTCCCTCTCAGTGCTAAGTACTACTCCCCGACAAGCTCAGAACGAGTTAGAAAATCCACCATCATCATCACAAGGGTCTATCATAAAGATCAAATCAAATATCTCAATTTATAATTAATCAACAATTTGTGGATTCCTAACCCCAACTTCGACTTAAAACATTTCAATCTTTTTCAACATCAACAAGGTATCAATGCATTGAACCATAACCAACTCGATATTTGGACAAGGATATAAAGACTCAATATGTAATATTTTCAACAATTCAACTCATCAAAATCATCCAGAAAAATACCAAAATTCATCTCAACATCTATATCAAAATCAATCTTTCTCGTAGTCAAAATCATCTCGACTCTGCGAGTTCAAGGTCAATGTACTCAAATGATTATTCTTCCAATTCGACAATTAAATCATGAAAACAACTTTTGAAAAGCACTTGAGACCTTCAATTCATAATAAGAATACATATCCCATAGTACAACTCAAATCACGACTTTTATCTTGAAAGCCTTTAGAAATATCAATTCATTGTAGTAGTATGCAATTCATAGCATAAATTCTCAATTTAAGAAGTAGAGTAATGAAGTAATCATGTATATCCATATTGGAAAAAAATTCAAAGTCTTATAAATCCTTCATAAAGTAATTTGAGTGTATACCCATTTTCGAATATCATGAAATTTCAATAATAGAACTCAACCTTTTTAAATGTCAAAATATAACAATTTATCAAGTCATGATAACATCAATATTTTTTAGAAAATATCAAGACTCATGGTAACATCTCAAATGTTATATCTCAATATGCTCAATGATTCAATTTCGTCATAAAGAAGCTTTAAGCTTATCATAAATCTCAAAATCATTCCAAAATACCATTTCAACATATATCTCAAAATCATTCAAAATAAAAATATGAAATTTATAATTATAGATATCAAGACATCTCATGTCTCAAATATATATTCAATAATTCAAATCGTCATTGGGAAGCATAAAGCTTGACACATAACTCAAAATATTATTCCAAAATACCATCTCGACATACGTCCCAAAATCATTCAAAATACCACCTCGTGGTAAAAGTGTGTAATTCGCAATGATAATTATTAAATCATATCATGAAAACATTGAGATAATCATATAAATCAAACTTTATTCATTCAATCATCATAATGTCATAATCGAATTATTTAGACATAATTTTACTTGCAAAATCATGTAAAACCATAAGAAAATTAAAGCTTTGGGCACAAGAACGGAAGATTGCTCTTGTTCAAAACCCCACATACCTTGAAATTGACTTCTTGATTACGAAATACTATTCGGACAAATAATGGGTGCTCCTCGAAGGTCTTGAAATGAGGAGTTCGTTTATCGGATTAATTTTGGATTTCTACGGTGAAATTGAAAGATATTTGAAGGTGAAATTTGGCTAGGGTTTCATTATCCCAAATGTTTCATGGAGAAATGAATTTTGAAGGTTCAATTATGGATTAAATGGACAAATTTTCGTCCAAGAGGGGGTGTGAAATGACCAAATTGCCCTTAAAAAAATAAATAAATATCAAATTTGTCCTTTGGTGGACTGTTTTGATAGGCTGAAGTAGATCGACCATAACGTTTTACTCCGACATCCAAATTGGATGAAACCAATTTCATTAGAAAGAGAAATCTTAGAGCTTTCCGTTGATAAATAGTATCTCACCCAGATCATTATGTACAGGGAGTTATGGTCATTTGAAGTTGATCCTGAAATTCGCCTGGCTGCAGTAATTTTAATTTTCTGCACGTTTTACTGTTCACAGTTCGATCGGAATGGTCGTAGTTCGATCGGAATGGTCGTAACTCATCGCTCGAGTGTCCATTTTCGATGATATACATATCGTTGGAAAGCTTATTCGATACTCTACGCAATGGTAGGTCAATGTCTTAGAAATACTACACAGAAAATTTATGGATTGCTCTAAAGCGTAGAACTCGATACGTTTCTCACGAAATCTTTACGAAGAAAATTTTTCGGGGTATTACACTGGCGTAAAAAGAAAGGTAAGATTCTCATCTTCGTTTGTTCAGAACTTAATTTGGCTACGGTATCTAGTGACACTTGATGGATAAATACGGATGTAACTACTCACGTAAATGCTATCATGCAAAATTGCTTAAGAAATCGAGCATCAATTGATGGTGAAAGATACATCTATGTAGGCAACGACAATAAAGTATCTGTGAAGGCTATTGTTGTCTTTAGAATTTCATTAGATACTAATTTTTATTTGAAATTAGAGGAAAAATTTATTATACTGTTATTTGAACGGAATTTAATTTCTACTTCTTGTTTGGACATATTTTGGATACAATTATTCTATTGGAAATAAAATTTATAGTATTTCTCTTAATTCAAGTATTGTTGGAACTGGTACTTTGATGGATAAGTTATACAAATTAAAGAGATAAGCCCCATAAAGCAACGAAAATCTGTATTCAAGTAATTTTGATACTAAGCGCAAATTAACAAATGAGAATTCATCAATATTATGACATAAATGATTGGATCATATTTCTAAATAAAGAATTCAAAGGCTTGTGTCAGAAAAAATTTTGAATTCCTTTGATTTATCGATTTTAAAATGTGTATAGAATATATCAAGAAAAAATAGACGAATATAAGAAAAAGAGGTCTATATAGGAGTAAATAATATGTTATTGACATTATAAATGAAGACTCTCATTAAGGATATCTCTACATAATTTATGAGAAGTCACAATCTTTGAATGTTCTTAAGATTTACATGGCTGAAGTTGAAACTCAATCAGGCAAGAAAATTAAGGCTGTCAAATCTGACTGAGGTGGAAAATATTACGGTAGATATGATGGATCAAGTGAACAACGTTCAGGACCTTTTGCGAAGTATTTGATAGAGTATTGAATTTTACCTCAACACACTGTGCCGCGAACTCCAAGTCAAAATGGTGTAGCTGATAGACAAAATCAAACTTTTAAGGATATGGTAAGAAGCATGATTATTTATTATTCTTTACCTGAATCGCTTTGGGGAGAAGCACAAAAAAATACAATTTATATACTAAACAGAGTTCTAATCAAAGCGACAGTTAAGACCTCATACGAGTTATGGACCGGTAAGAAGCCTAGTATTAGGCACTTGCAGGTCTGGGGATGTCTAGCCAAAGCAAGGCCGTACAATCCTAATGAAAAGAAGTTGGATTCAAGAACTGTTAGATGATACTTTGTAGGTTACTCAGAAAGATCAAGAGGTTTTAAGTTTTAAGACTCCTCGAATAGATTTTTTTTTTAAACAGAAAATGCCAAATTTATTGAGGATGTTGATAATAGGGGAAGTAATCAAAATAAATAAATTGTGTTTGAAGATGAAATTGATAATGTCAATTCTAGTGAAAATAATCAGATTACTTTACTAAATGTGTTTCAACCTGTAAATCAGGATTATGGAGAAAATACAATGATATTACCTCATGTTCAACAACCTCAAGTTGAAGTGCTTAAAAGAAGATCTAGCAGTGAAAGGAGAAATGCAATTTTAGATGATTATATTATTTATCTCCAAGAGCATGATTTTGACATGAAATTAAAAGATGATTCTATAACTTTTATTCAAGCGAAATCATGTTGAAACTCTACTAAATAAATCAAATCCATGAAAGTTGAGTTGAAGTCTATGAAAAACTATGGCGTTGGGATCTTATCGAGTTACCACAGGGAATTAAACCTATTGGTTGTAAGTGAATTTTTAAAATCAAACATGATTCGAAAGGTAACATCGAAAGATATAAAGTACATCTAGTTGCTAAGGGATTCATTCAAAAAGAAGACATAGATTTTAAAGAGACTTTTTCATCAGTTTCATTAAAAGATTCCTTTAGAATCATTATGGAACTTGTATCTCATTATAACTTAGAGCTACATCAATTGAATGTAAAAATTGCATTTCTCAATGGAGACGTTGAAGAAAAGATGTACATGAAGCAACCAGAATTATTTGAGTCATAAGATTCAAACCACCTTGTATGTAAATGTAAGAAGTCTAATTATGGTCTAAAATACGTATCTAGTCAATGATTTCAAAAGTTTGATCAGGTAATAACCTCTTTTGATTTTAAGAAAAATACCTTTAATCAGTACATATATCTCAAGTTCATTGGGAGCAAATTTGTTATCCTTGTGTTATATTCAGATGAGATTCTACTAGCAAGCAGAGATACAAGTTTATTGCATGAAATCAAGAAATTTCTCTTTAGCAAATTTGAAATGAAAAATCTTGGTAAGGTGTCCTTTGTTCTAGGTATAGAGATCCATAAGGATCACATTAGAAATATGCTTGGACTATTGCAATTGATAAAATATTAAGTAGATTTGACAAGCAAAATTATGCATTAGGAGATACACCTATGACAAAAGGTGATAAATTTAATTTGTGCTAATGTCCAAATTTGATCCTAGAAAAGAAAGAGATAGACAAAATTTCATATGCATCAACACTGAAAAGTCTTATGTATGTACAAGTTTGTAGCGCTCAGATATAACGTACATAGTGAAAATGTTGGACCGATATTTTAGTAATTCGAAAATATATCATTAATAAACTACAAAATGAATTATGAGGTATCTTCAAAGAACTAAAGATTACATGTTCACTTATTGGAGGTCGGATTATTTAGAAATCGTAGGATATTCTGATTCAAATTTTACTGGATGTCTTAATAGTAGGAGATACATCAGGTCATGTTTTCATGATGGTTGAATGATCTATTTTTTTGAAAAAAATGTGAAACAAATATTAATAGCTTCTTCTACAATGAAAGCTGAATTTGTGGTCTGCTATGACACACCAAATCAGAAAATATGGCTAAGAAATTTTACCACGAAAATGTAAATAGTCGGTGGCATAAAAAGATCATTGAAAATTCATTGTGATAATAAGTATCTTATGTTATATTCAAAGAACAATCGAAGTTCATCAAAGTCAAAGCATATAGACATTATGTTTTTTGTTGTGAAAGAAAGGTTCAGAGTCGTCTCGTGTCGATTGAGCATATTAGTACAAACTTGATGATTGTGAATCCGCTCCCGAAGAATTTTCCACCTAATGTGTTTCATGAGAATGTGGCTAATATGAGTGTTGTCAATATTGATGATGAGACATTTTAGTGAGAGTTTGGAGACAATTTTGATTCCTACCCACTTTCAAAACATATTTTGAGCCATAGACACCAAATTTCTTTTTAATTTATTTTTTAGGGTTAGGTCTTGAAAAGGGTAAAAAGTGGGTCAGGGTTGTGGGGTCATGGGTTCCTTTAATATTTTAAAAACTTGGGGAAAAAATATAAATTTTTTAAAACTACAACATGGTCCCTTTTTTATATTTTTTCATCTTCAAAATATTTATTAAAATCATTTAATATTTTCAACTACACATTTCTCTCTCCTCAAAACCTTCCTTCTCCCGATTTTGGTTCCTATTTTTTTGAACAAAATAATTTGGTTGATTCTTGCTTCCTCAGGTGAAATTTTTCAATTTCTCTTGCTCAGGTAAGTGTAATTTTCTTCCCCAATCAGTTTAGATCCATTTATTAATTTTTTTGGATGACGCTTTGTGTTGGGGTTCTTCGATTTTGACAAAAATTACACTGTTCTTCGTTGAATCGGTCGAAATTTGAGTGTTTTTAGTTAACATTGTCGATTTCGCATGTTTAATCGGGTTTTACTTTGGATAATGATTAGAAAATTTTTCAATTTTAGTAGTTATATTGCGTTTGATTTTTAATTTTTGGTACTGAATTGGACCCATTTTAATGGTGTTCTTGTTGTTGTGAATTGTACTGTCAATATCTGGTGAAGTTGGAACTTGATTTGCATGTTGGATATGAGGCGTTTTCCCATTTTTCTAAATAGACCAGTGGTTGATAGATCGACCACTGCAGATTTATTTTTGCAGCATTTGTTCATTTTTATTAATAGACCAGTGATCGATAAATCGAGCACTACAGATTTATTTTTTGCTATAGATCATAAATGGTGAGAAGAGTTCATATAGCAGTTAAAAGGCCTATTTCCACTGCTTCTACCAGCAGGAAGCAAAAATCCAAAGAAGTTTTCAAAACTTCCAAGAGAAATAAACCCGTAATCGATGAATTAGAGTCAGAAACCGAATAAAAAATCTTTGTCGATATTTCTGAATATGACGAAAGAAGTGCACACGAGAGTGAGGATGCTGAGGATAGAGAAGGTAAAAGCGAGGGGAAAAGCAAAGAAGAAAGTGAAAGTGATAGCGGGGACGGTGAGGATAGGAGAGATAGCAAAGACGGGGAGGAGGATCCCCTATCCTTGCCAATTTGTGCGAGAGATATCTTTGTTGAGTCGTACGGCCTAACAACCTTGATGGATGATCTTGTCTCTTTTCCTGCAAAGATTTCTGTGAGAGCAAGAATGGCCGTGTATCGAGAGTTTAGACGGGTTCTTGTTGAACAAAAGTTGTATTGTGATTTTAAGAAGACATGTTTCGGACACTTGAGGCATATGCCGAAATATTTTAAGTTTAATGGACAGATGGTTCATTATATATTGTTGTGACATATAAAAAATAAAAAAAATTGCATGAAATTTGGTTTTGTGTAAACGGTAAGCCAGCTTGTTTCGGCTTAAAGGAATTTACTTTGATTACGGGGCTGAATTGTTCAGCATATCCCCATGAATAAAAAATGAACAAAGTCCTCCAAAATAGAAAAAGCTTTCATTTTAAGGTGACGAGGAATAAGAGCATTACTGTTGCAAAGTTGATTAGCCTGATGAAAGGTAATAGGCTGAATAATCAACAAAAGTTGAAGTTTGCTTTGGTTTGGTTTGTGCACGCGATGCTGCTGACAAAGGACCTGTCAAAGAAGGTGGATTAAGACCACATCAAGATGACGGATGATTTAGAATTCTTCGGGGGGTATCCATGGGGAAAAGAGTCCTTTGAGCTGACCTTGAACTATCTGAAAAAGAAGACTGATCTGACCAAGCAGAAAGAAACTTTTGTCAAGAGGAATAATGCATTCTACGCGTTATTTAGCTTTCCCTAGACGTTTATGGTACTTATAATCTACCATCCTATTGATTTACTATAGACTCCTACATATTTATGCAATAATACATAGACACTGTATACTTACTTGTGCTTCTATTGATTGCAGGTTTGGATATATGAGGCATTTCCTCATCTGGAAAGGTACGCCGGCAAGTCATTGGATTCTCCCCTTTCCATTCCCCATCTTCTTTGATGGCACACGTCGAAGTGCGACAACATAATAGAAGGCGACCCATTTAAGTACAAAGGAAATAGCACAAAGGTAAAATTATACTTACTATGATATGATACTAATATTATTATATTAGCGAATATCATGTAATTTATTTTTATTTTTTTGTAGATTGTGCACCCGCACCTTACCCCTACTGTCCGTGAGATGGAACAGAGATACATGAAAACTTTTAAGCCATACACGGACGAAGTTAAGGATACGTCCATTGATGCATTGAAGGCTCAGCTAAAAGGCGTGACTATCCTGACTTCATCAGCGGAGGTCGCGGACGAAGACGAAGATTTGGGTGGCCACCATTATGTTCCAAGTCCACCATGCGCTTGTGATCATGCTGGTTCAAGTGGACTCAAACCTTCACCAGACGCTTCTAATGATGATGACATGTGCGAGCGCGTTTGCTTTGCTCGAGAAAAGTCTACTGGATATAACTTCTTTTGTTAGAGATGAGAGGCTGAGGGAATCGAGAAAAATAAGAAGAAGCAACAAGAAGAAGTTAAATTAATTTATTTTTTGCTCTTTCAATTTAATTTTGTTGCATTTGTTTTGTAATCCTTTCAAAATAATACAATGCACCTCGACAGTCCCCCTCGTAGCTGGCATCAAGTAAACCTCGAAGAACTTGCAGTTGCAGTAATGAACATGGCTGCAACAGATAAAAAAGTCAAAGAAGAAAAAAAATGAAGAAACGGAAGAGAAGAATGCAACAGATGAAGAAGAAGAAAAACAAAAACATGAGGAGATGATAGCTGAAGTAGAAGAAGAAAATCAAAAGTAAACAAAAGAAGATGGTGAAAAGAAATTAGAAGAAGAAGAATACCAAAACAAGAAGGGAGTTAAAAAAGAATTAGTGGTTGAACAGGAGGTTGGAAACATTGAAGAAGAGAAGAAATCATCAGAAGAAGAAGAGAAGGAAAATAAGAAGAAAGAAGTTGAAAAAGAGGAGAAAAAACATAAAGAAAAAGAAGTGGATGTGATGGGCATTGTTGCGGAACTCAATCAAGAAAATAAGTAGTTTTGTGGATTTGAAACAAATAATTTTCTTAATGATTTGCTTTTTTAGTGATTTGTTCTTTATGGATAATTGAATTACATATATTTGACATGTCAATGATGACATTTACTGATGAAATAATGTTCAGTAATTACATTGTCTCGTTAGATTGAATAGATGGTTGCATTGCGTTACCAGTTCAGCTATTTTTCTAATTTATAGTGGTTGATTGGAAACATAATAGAAGTTGTTCTCTATAATTTATACACTTAACATTCTATCGATTGAGTAATTCATATATTTACTTACCGTAACTAGCATGGTTTATGGAGGTCGATGATAAAAGATATAGACATAATTCTCTATTAATTATAGATTACACCCAGGATTGATTTAAGAAATCTTACATCTATTTATTCAGTTTCCTATATCCCTATTACACCTTTTCAGAAAGCCAACAACAATAACAAATCATACAATAAATTTTTTAGGTTTTTCTCTTTTTCCTTGGCGAAAATCAGTCTTTGCTTTACTTTATCCCTCTCTATTTCGACTTCTTTTATCTATCCTTTCAAGTAATTCCTTTACTCTTCGACTTCTTTTAGCAATGTCATGAGTAGATCTCTATTTTCTTTGAATTTCTGAAGCCTTTGGAGTATATGAAACTTGAAAGCGCCTAAAAAATTTGATGTCGATGGGCTGCTTGTCGGGGAGTCTTCGTCAAGACACTTAAAAAAAGAGCATCCGTCATTATCCTTTCCAACCGCACAGTTAAAGAATTTTCGACCTGAATTCTAATCGGTGCGTGACGTCCTAAAAACAACTGGATTGCCACAATGACATATGTAGGACACTTTTGTATTTGATTTTTGGGATGCTTGAGACATTGTAGTTGTTAACAAAAATTAAAGCCAAAAAAAAATGAGAGTGTTAACACAAAAATAGCCTTTCTTTTATAAAAAAAAAAAGTGAGATATTACTGTTGGGTGTTGATTTGACATGTACTTTATGACCGTTGTAAAAATTTAATATTTTTATTTTTTTTACTGCTGGTCTTATTTCATAGACCTTATTAATAATCGATGCCTTCTCAGGCTTTTGGTAGATGCTTCACCAAATAGATAAACAGTCTAGCATATACTAGGAGCTAATTCCTTAATAACCGCACTAGACTATGCTACATATTCATAAACCATAACTAGCACATATTTTGAGAAGTATTTTTTAATTAATAAAGTAATAAATAATTGAATTTTATGCAATTAAAAGAGCTTGAACAAGTCATGTGATCGTATGAGAGTCCATGTAAATTGGACAAGGTGATCAATGATGTGTGAGGATAGGTAGTGGATGAACAACAAACATGCATGGGGAAATATTTACCCAAAGCACAAGTATGTTGTGGAGAATTCATTTGTTCAACCACAACTCATCACCTCACGTCTTTGATCACCACTTTCAATTTATGTGGACTCTTATACGATCACATGACTTGTTTAGGCTCATTCGATTGCATAAAATTCAATTATTGATTATTCTATTAATTAATTAATTCTTCTCAAAATATGTGCTAGTTATGGTCTATGAATAAATATCATAGTCTAGTTATTTATTTGTGGAAGTAGTTAAGAGTCTATGCCAGACTATATCAGGTCGAGTACAAAACTAAGCATAGTCTAGCATAGATTTTGTACAACTTCATTAATACATGCACTAGACTATGACATATTTATAGACCATGACTAGCACATATTTTGAAAAGGATTATTTAATTAATAAAATAATAAGTAATTAAATTTTATTCAATTGAATGAGCCTAAACAAGTCATGTGATCGTATGAGAGTCCACATAAATTGAAAGTGGTGAAACAAGATGTGAGGTGATGAGTTATGGTTGAACAAGCAACATCCTTAGGGCAATCTTTACCAAAGCACAAGTATGTTGTGAGGAATTCATTTGTTCATCCACTACCCATCCTCACACATCATTGATCACCTTATCCAATTTACTTGGACTCTCATACTATCACATGACTTGTTCAAGCTACTTTAATTGCATAAAATCTAAATATTTATTATTTTATTGATTAATTATTTCTTTTTTTTTTCAAATATGCTATTAAGGACAATAAACCAATACAGTATATTATTGACAAGGCTTACAGTCTATGAAATTAACTGAACACAATAGATGGATCGGTATTATTTAACGCATCGATTATTTATTTGTTCGAGCATGGACATTGAGATCAGTATCGAATAAATTCCACCGACTTTTCATTTAATTTTGTATAAATCAATATAATCGCGGATAGACCAGATTAGTTTTTCATTGGCGTGTATGAATTAATTTGACGTCTGACAACTGTCCAGTTCATCTTCTACTTGATCTCATGCAAAAATTCTAAAAAAAAAAAAATTATAAAATTACAGTGGCGAAAAATACAGGAAACAAGAATTAAACAAGAATTAATTTCACATCTCACAACTGTTTGATTCATCTTCTAACATCAGAAATTATAAAAAATTAAACCAGAATAAAATTGCAAAATTAAAATATACACAAATGTAAGCAAAACAACATATTTCATTAATAATTCGTTGCAATGATGATGCCGAACAATATTTACAGCAAAAACAAAGCAAAATAAAGAAGTTTTCATCTAACATTTCTAACCATGAAAGTTTCTCCTTTTAACGATCTTAAAATTAAAAAAAAAAACTGAAATAAAAAAACTTAAATCTAAGGGGGGGTGACCATCTCCTCCGGCTCCATGTTGAGCCGCTCCACAATCGCCCGTAAAAATGGACAATCCGTCGGAGTTCGCGGTGGAGGTGCTCCCTATCCTATCCCAGCCCATAGAACACCCAGTTGAGGTCATTGCAGAGGAGGAGCAGGTCGTAGTTATGGCGGATCCTCCTTCTTGGTCTCAAAGAAATGTCTGGCATCTTGTCAATTAAATCTGATTTTGAGTTGATGAAGATGAATTTTGGGTGCAGTAGATGGGCGTTTATATTGACCAAAATAGAACCCTTTGCTTTTCCCGCCCATTGATTGGTATACGTGTGAATGATGGAAATCAAAGAGAGGTAGCGTATACCCAATCGACGCAATGTGTGATAGGATGTACAACAGCTTTTTTATGTGTAATAAATGCTCAACTGTTCAACTGTCCCTTTGAATATTTAGGGTTTTTAATAGACCTTATATGGGATTGATAATAAACCATGTGTTAAATAAAGAATAAAAGAAATACACCGGACACACAATATATGCATTACTTTAAAAGGTCGATAATAGACACAGAGTGCAGTTAATAAATCTGGCATTAATCAGACAACTGAAGGGTTATCAAAATACATACACTGCCATGACTTACAAAAACACAAATTCACACAAGACTAACTACGATTTGTTGTTGTTACAAATGGTTCTCTTGTGCTCGGGTCTTTTGCACAGTGAACACTTGTTCCTCCTCTTTGACTTGAAAGTCTCACCTACGCCCTTAACGCATTTTCTTTTCTTCCTTCTGAGCTTGGTGACCACGAGAGGTGGAATAATGTTCACATCTAGCAATTCTTGTGCCACACTCCATTCGAACTCCAAAGGGACAACATTAATTGATTTTGAATATGCAAGGAGGTACTCTTCCACTTTATACAGGGGCGAAGAGTAATCATAGACTCTTAAACCATAATATTCACCGTGCTTCGATCGCAAAGCGGCCATCACGTGATCGCATGGTATTTTGACCAGGTCAAACTTCCTGCAAGAACACGACCTTTTCAGTAGGTCGACTTTGGCTGTACAACCACTTTCAAACACAGTGTATTGCCTTTCGTCCCTGCTTATGTTCTCCATATAGAAGGAGTTTCCCTCGCTCATATTATCTCTTAAGATCTTTTCGGCGGCGGGAACAAATTTGTTATCCTTATATTTGAGGACGTAGGCACGCCTCTCCATAAATATTTCACTAAAACTCTTGGCAATAGAATTGAATATGGATGCCACGAGGTACTCCCTTTCGTCAATCAACATAGCATTCACTGACTCGATAATATTTGTGGTCATCACGTCAAACCTGTTGCCGGGGAAATATGCCCTGCTCCATTTCTCAAAACCAAGCTCATGTTCGAGCAAAAAGGCTGCCTCGGGACAATAGTTCTTGAATTCCATAAAATGGTCGCTAAACTTCTCGAAAGAATATGCTTTTGCCGCATTGTAGAATAGATAGAGGTGTTCTCCGCAGTGGTGATTTATACGAAGATTTTCTCCTAGATGTCTCATGCAGTACCCGTGATGAGCATAGTTGTACACCTTCACGATGCCGTTGGCGATGCTCTTGTGCCTATCTGAGATAAAGCACAAATCTAGTCCATCGACCACAATAAACTTCAATTTCTCAAAGAAGAACGTCCAAGATGCATCATTCTTCTTGTCAACGACGCAAAAGGTAATGGGATAAATATGATTCTCCGTATCCTGTGCAACCGCGCTTAACAGCACGCCCTAGCACTTGCTGTATAAATGAGTGTCATCGACCGCAATAACCTTCCTCATGTGGGAGAATCCCCTAATTCAAGGGCCCAACGATAAAAAGTAGTACGTAAACCTACAATCGACCTTGTTCACCATGATGGAAAAGGTAGTGCCAACATTAAGAGCGTCGATCACGTACGAAAAAATGAGCAGGCAGGAATACCCCTGCTCCGCTATCCCTCAAACCATTTCCTTGGCAATCACACCCCCAGCCAGCATTTCCAATAGCTTGGTCTGCTTTTCAAGTTCTTGAAAATGATCCTCCGAATATCGCTAGTGTCCGGACCCTTTCCTTCGCGCTACATGTTCACACACAGCGATGCAATGACTTTAGATGAGATTTTTCTATGGCAGCGGGTGGCGTATTCGACACCGCAATTGTGATCGCCGATGTATTTATAGATGATGAATCTGTCTGTGCATTCATACTTCTTCGCCCGCAACATCCACCCACAGCTAGGACAAACACATTTCACCTTCAGAAATTTATTGCAGCTCTTCAACGTAGCATAATGAAAAGAATTTCTCACAGCTGCTACGTCCAATAATAATTTCAGCACCTTTTTACTGCTAAATGTTTGATTTATCTGAAAATTAGTTCCGTCGGAAAAGATGTGGTTGGTTTGTGCTCCCAATTCGCACTTTTCTTCCCCTTCTTCAGAAAAAATTGAATCTTCAAATTCTATTGAATCATCTTCCGAATCCATTGGGTGAGCATCCAAACTCTCATCTTCAAATGAATCATGTTTGTCGATTGTCGGTTGTGGTGGCGGGATTGTTGGAGACTCGGGAACGATATTTATCCTCAATAATGGCCTAGAGTCATCGACAGCGACATCCAATATGTATAACGACACATATCGATCATTATTTATGAACGTGGGATGTATTTTACCATGCCCATTCATTACATAGCTAATCACAATGTTCTTTGGCTCGCATTCTAATTATCCGTTCTTAATTACGCTTCGAACCATGTCATCGTACGATCCATTGCGACACAGCGGGATGGGTACTGACTCTTTTGTAGATGATTTCCATCTCCAACAGTTGGGACCCTCCTCCCATGCACCCATATAATTACCACCCACGACAACTACCTCAGCTACTGCCATAATAGACCACCCAAATCGATAATAGATCAAGGTTTAGGTCTATAGATGGTCGATGACTGGTCGATCACTAGTATGAATACGTCCGTACAAAGACGTGAATCGACTGATTTTCGATATAATTGTTGCCCTCCTAGCTCTGGGATGAAAAAATATATGTGTAGAACTTTTAAATTACTGAAATATATCTAATGACGAGGTATTGAGCGGATTTAGAAAGCTTTTCAAGCTAGTAGAAAGGGTAAAAAAAATTGCATTTTTTTTTAAAAAGGATGGAACAACAATGGAGGCAATGATGAAGAATGGAGATTTTCAGTTGTGATGTAAAAAATTTCGTCGAAAAAGTGGCCGAAATCGGAAATTATTGGTGAAAAGGGGAGCTCCTATTGGTGGCTTCTTGGACAATTTTCTAAATTAAAATAGGAAATATGAAAAAATGGTGGAAATATAAAAAAGGTGGAAAATATTAAATATTAAATGGATGAGGTGGGGGGATTAAAGTGTAAAGTTTAAAACTTGTGTGGTAAGTTTGTAAGTAAGAATGAATGATGTCATAAATGTGTTTAAACACCTAATTTTCCAAGACTTGTGTCTAAATGCCAAAATAAGTTTTGAAAGTGTCTAAATATCAAACTATCCCAAGAGTTTGTTATTTTATTTATGCTATTGATATGTTAAAGTTTATTTTTTGTACAGACTAAAGTTTTATGAAATATATGAATTTCGTGTGTTTATTGATAACTCTGAAAAATAAAGATATTAACTTTCTTTTGCAGTTTTGTATATTGTATAAGAAAGTAATTTTGGACTATAAAATTATTAAGTAGGACCACTTGAAAATAGGCATGACTTAGATTATTTTACATGTAATTTTCGTATTTGATTTATGTCGCTGGTATTGATGATAGTTGAGACCATTAATGAGTTTAGTTTCGAATATATGTTACGAAGACCGCTTTGATCCTATATTGATAGTATGAATGGACCAGATTATTTTGAGATATTTAAATCAAGATAGCAAAAATTTATGCACATTAAAGTTTTTCTATGTATGATTATTCTGAAATATATGTGGTCCAAGTGGAAGATTGTTAGTAATTTTTATTTTGTGCACTCACATATTAATATATTGTACATAGATATAATATCTACAAAGAAGCCTAATTTATGATCTAATAAATTATTCAAGTTTTTTTGAGTCTAAAAGTAAATATCTATATTAGTATGAAATTTATTTTAGATAAGTTGAACCTCATTGGCTTTTTCTTTGTTAGATGAAAACTTATAAAAAAAGATATATTTTCTGAAAAGGCACTTCAAAGCCTTAAATAGGCATGATCCCTAAATCAGAAGACAACGCTTCTTTTCTTTTTCTCTCCATCTCAGATAAAGAACACTAGAAAGAGCGATCTTCAAGGATTAGAAGATATTATCTTCTTCAAGAGTTATTGCTATGGATAAAGATTAGTATTTCTACTATTCTTCTAGTTTCAAATCTCTGCCTAATGATTTACATGTGATCTTGTAGGCTATGGATAAAGTTTTACAACACATAACACATGAGGCTAACAAGCTAGACCAAAAATGATTTTTTATTTTTTCAATTAAATTCAACTCAAGGCGATTAGCGGGTTAAATTAGGTTGGCCTCAGCAGTTAACGTTAAGCCAGTTGACAAGAGAAAGTTGCTCGGACGATAAACACCCCTCACTTTCAATTCCAAAATTATGAGTTTGAGTAACCAAGAAAACAAAAACGTGGGAGCTTCTCGGGTTGGGTAAAGAAAAGAAAGTTAAGCCAGTTTAACTGTTCTAGTTTTGCAAAATACATCATTCTCTATTGTAATCATATTGTTCTATGTTTTACTATAATCGTAGTCACTTGCGGAATCCATTTTCTAACTATGTATATCTAAGATTTCACTATTACGTATTTATTTCGTTGTATATTTTTTTCGTTTTAAATTACTTGACT
This sequence comes from Capsicum pubescens, assembly GCA_030864215.1. NCBI lineage: Eukaryota > Viridiplantae > Streptophyta > Magnoliopsida > Solanales > Solanaceae > Capsicum > Capsicum pubescens. Next base: position 63,263,544 of record CM061543.1, read on the forward strand.
CCTTTGTATTTGACACACCTCTTAAGATGTCAATGATTGAAGGATTATTTTTACTTTTTCACTCTTATACCCTAATAGCTAAACAATAATTATGGAGTAGAAACCAAAAACTAATTTGTCTAAAAAAACTGAATTCATTAAACAAAAGGAAAAAGAAAAACTCTCGAAACATGTCATCCAAAAGACATCCAAAGAGGAGTAAAATATGTCACTCCTATTAAATATCCCACCATCTCCCTACCCCTTCTTTCAACATTACCTACCATTAAATAATTAAGTTACTTTTCTTGAAAATATAATCTATAATTATTTTTTAATTATTTATCCCCCCCCCCCCACACACACACACACATCCCACCCAAAAAGAAAAAAATCTTCTACTATTAAAAACGTTCTTAAAAAAATTAAATACCTTCTCTCCAATGTATTACTATTTACAGGAAAGAATAATGTTACTGAGATTTTTTTTATATGAATCGTTGGTGACTTCATTACTTGTCATAATTAAATCAATTTTAATTATTGATATATGTTTACTTTCTTTATTTAATGAATTCTTAAAAAAATCAAATACTTTTTCTCAATGTCTTACTATTTACAGGAAACAATAATGTTACTGAGATTTTCTTATATGAATTGTTGGAGACTTCATCACTTGTCATATTTAAAACTTAATACATGTACAGGCCCCTGAATTATTTCACTTTTTTCGTATAGACACTTCAATTAAGTCAGGTATCTATTGAACTTTTTACTCCTTCACAAATGATTTCAATTGAGTCCAATTTGCTGATGTGGCAAAAAAATATATAATGTGTGTAATACACACACTGATAATGTAACAAAGTGACGAATTAAATAACAACACGTGACATTTTAACTTAAAGTAATTATAAAAATAATTTTTTAATATAATTAAATCTATTTTTTTTTTAAAACAAAATCATTAATACCCTCCCAAAAAAAAAAAAACTGTACCTACCCGATCCTCCCTCTCCCCCCCCTCTTCCCTTCCAAACGTTTTTCTCCATTTTTGAGCAGATAGGTTAAAAAAAACAAAATGATTCTCCATTAGCACTATCATTATTATTAGCCTCCAACACCAACAATTACCATCTCCATCACATTACTGACGAAATGTTAAGCAGTCATAAATTCTTATTCAAATGTTAACAATTCAAATCTCCATTTTTGAGCACAGGGCACTATCCTTTTTTTTTTCACCATTGAAGCACCCCCTGCAGCTGCCTACCCGAGCCTCCTCCTTCCCCTCCCCCCCTCTTCCCTTCCAAACACCTCTTTCTCCATTGTTGAGCACACAAAAGTAGAAAAAAATAAAAATTGAATCTTCTTCTTCTTCACTTGTCTCCTAAAAATTTTTTCTTTTTTTTTTCCACCATTGAAGCAACCCCCTCCCCCCTGCAGCTGCCTTGTGAGTGACAATGGTGGCCTAATTGAGGTACAATTCTATGTGTAATTGTGTGTGTGGCATCTGTGTATGCATTTTTTGTATGTAAAAAAAAAATGGCGCAGAATAGTGACGAATTCTTTTATTTTTTGGTTAAACAATAGTGACGAATTCAAAGAGAAGAAGATGATACATTTCTTTTTTATTTTTATTTTTTTAATATATTTTTTTTATTGGTTGAATTTCTTATGTGAAAATTTTTTTGGGATTAATTACGGTCCTGACTCTTCTAATGGAGAGTGTATTACACATGTCACGCTATGTTAGCGTCACGTCAGCAATTGTGCTTAATTGAAATGTTTTGTGAAGGAGTAAAGGGTTCAATAGGTACCTGATTTAATTGAGGTGTTTATACGGAAAAAGTGAAATAATTCAGGTGCCTGTATATGTATTCTGTCTTTAAATATTAACGTATGTTATCTTTTTTTACAAATAAAGAAAAATAATTTTTTAGAATTTACACTTTCTCAATGTATCTGTTAAAAGTAATTGTGTGAATTATACTAATTTTTATTATTGTACAATATAATTCAGTTACATATTTTATTATATAAGGATAATAAATTTATCAATTTAAAGTAAGAGTTACACATACTACATTTTCTCTACTTAATAATAGTTGAAAACTACATTTTCTGTGGCCAGTTTTCTACCGCTTAGTGCGTTGACAGAAGAACGAAGGATTAATCTCACGGTTGCCGACTGTGAGGATACTTTGAAAACCAAAAAAAAAATATAATATAAATAACTTTAACCTCTGTACTTATACTTATAGATAAGATTGGTTAAATAAATTATTTTAAAATTATATCAATATTTAATTTGGGATAAATAATGCATAATTGTTATATATCTTTTAGAAAGAAGAAAAGTGGACTATGAACTTCTATTGTGCTTTTATCCTAAAATTTAAAATTTGAGATTATTTTAATTTTCATCTAGAAAAAAAGAGATATGTTTTATCGCACTGAAACTAATAAAGAAATCTTGAAGAATGATAACATAGAAAAATTATAAATAAATTTATAGTCTATTATATTGATTCGATTCATTGATCTTTATAACTGATATAAAAATAAAAGTAAAAATAAAAATTACTGAGAAAATTATCTCTCCCTAAATAAATCTTCGATTGTAAACAACGTTGTAGACATTATTATATTATTTCAGAAAGTAATAATTCTTAATTATAGAAGTTTAAAACATTTTCCTCCAAGAAAGAATTACCGAATTATGAAAAATTTTATTTTTTTTCACAAACTATTTATCATGTAATTTTTTTTCATAAATTTATAAAGTAAGTTTTTTCCTCCAAACCATCACCCCCATTCTCCAAAACCGCATCATACGCTCCCCTAACTTCTCCTTTCTTATACTCCATAATTACTACTCCATTTTTTACTGCCAACATTACTCTATCCAATAAATTATTTATTCTTTTAACAAGATTAAATGCATATTTATTTTTATTTTAAAATAATTTATATCCTTCATAAAATTATTACTAGTCCTTCAATTTTGTCATTTTTCTTACTCTTCTTTCTTTACGATAATTCTTGATTTTTTATTATTTGATTATACTATACAAAATAAAATATTTGTAATTATATATAAAAATAAATTTAATATTTATTATTTTTATTATGTTGTGATACTCAATAGGGGTAAAATTGAAAAAAAAAAAGATTTAAAATGGTTTTAATTTTATAAGCAAGACAAATAATTTGAAACAAATAAATATAAAAAATAAATTAAATAATCTGAAACGAAAAAAATATGTACTTCGTACATTTTGGTACATGTTTCAAGATACATCATGAATTCACTCAACATTTGCACCATATATGGTACTGTCAGATCAATCATTCTTGAAACTCATAAAATACATTAATTAAAACAATGTAAAACTAATCAAGTTGTGGTAATATATAATTAATGAAACGTACCTTATGTTCGAGTACACACTTAGATTTGTCGCCAAGCTAAGTATATAATTACGTCCTCTTATTTCATAAAAGAAGTATATTACTATACAGATCTAACAATAAATTAAATTGCACTAATACTATTACTTTCTCCCACTCCTATTACTTGATAGGTTAGTTTTTTTTTTGCGGAGAAATTAATAAAAAATATAAATTTACTAATAGTATGACCCAATTAAAATTACATTAGTATTATCCTTACTTATTTGAGTTAATTATTCTTTCATTAAATTACTACGGATAAAGTCGGAAAAAGATGTTCAATATCTCTGAATCCTTTAAATATGTCAATTATTTTGAGATATTTTTTAATAAACATGTTAAGTAATACGTGACGGACTGAGTACCAAGCTTCGAATATTTTAGTATATTATGTATTGGTTCTAGATTAAACAAATAAGGGTATTAATGTAAGATTCCTTCTGGTGTCTCTCTACCTTAATCTATTGCCCAATGCATAGGGAAACTGGGAATTTTGCATGAAAGAAGGAACAGCAATACCAAATTGATTGCTGACAAACCTGGATGCTTCCAAAGCTATAATTTCTTTCCCAAATCTTCCAAGATTAGGAATACTATAATACACTTTTCATTATCGAGGAATAGTTGACATTCATCCCCATTTATTTTACCACTAATTAATGTTAGTTAATCATTTATAATTGAGACCAACTCAGTTTGTCTCATTCTCACAATATACCAATATCATTAGGGAAAAAGTTACTCGTATTACTCCCTGCGTTTACTGGTATTGTTGGTCACATTTTGCTTTACGACAGACAATTTGATTACTCTTTGAAGTTATATTGAATTAGATTAATTAATTTAATATTTTAAATTTAAATTTTATATATTTTAAAACATATTATTAATTGCATTCGTTCTTATATTAATGTGACAAAAAAATATATCTTAAAATTAAAGTGTTGGTCAAAGTTCTAATACTTTGACTATCGAAAACGAAACATAACAAATAAAAATGAAGAGTAAAAATAGAAGTTTGCATCAATCAAATAAATCTAATACAGTAGCTAAAAGATGTAGGTTACATTATTTGGAATGATATACATGTAAAAAATTAACTTAAGTTTAATATTTCAAAGAATTTTCTTATTATAATATGCACGTTGCTTCCGATACTGCCTGGAAGCCTAGGAAATCAAACTGGTAAATAAATTCAACGTTTTCCAGAAAAGTACTTAAATTTTTATTGTGGGGTTCAAAAAATCTTGACTTGACATTATTTTATAGTTTATTTAAATCTTTTGGTTTCTATTTTTTTTCAACGGAAAAGGTTTAAAAATATCTTTAACTATCAGAAATAGCTTAAAAATGTTCTTCGTTAGATTTTTGGCTCAAAAATACCTTTCCGTTAAATATTTGGCTAAAAAATACCCCTCCCTCTAACGGAATTCAGAAAAGGATCAAAAATACATCTGAACTATCTGAAATGGGTCAAAAATACCTCTCCCTTAACGAAATTAAATTATTTCGATTATTTTGTTAATTTATATAAAGTTCATCATTTAATTTATATTTCGATAATTTCTTTAAGTGAAAATTTATACTTCGTTAATTTCTTTAAAGATTAAAAAGATGTAAAGTGAAATACCTTTTTAGAATAAATGTATGTTTATTTTCCAAATCAAATTCAACCAATTTATATTATAATTCAAATACTTTTTTCATTATCTTATTTTTAAAATTAAAAAAATACTTTTATGTAAAAAAAATTAAAGTATTAGGGTTAAAAAGTTAAAGTTAGAGTTTAATTCAATCGAAATAATTTAATTTCGTTAAGGGGAGGGATATTTTTTAGCCAAATATTTAATAGAGGGGTATTTAACGAAATTAAATTATTTCGATTATTTCGTTAATTTATATAAAATTCATCATTTAATTTATATTTCAGTAATTTCTTTAAGTGAAAATTTGTATTTCGTTAATTTCTTTAAAGATTAAAAAGATGTAAAGTGAAAATACCTTTTTAGAATAAATGTATGTTTATTTTCCAAATCAAATTCAACCAATTTATATTATAATTCAAATACTTTTTTTCATTATCTTATTTTTTAAATTAAAAAAATACTTTTATGTAAAAAAATTAAAGTATTAGGGTTAAAAAGTTAAAGTTAGGGTTTAATTCAATCGAAATAATTTAATTTCGTTAAGAAGAGGGGTATTTTTTAGCCAAATATTTAACAGAGGGGTATTTTTGAACCATTTCAGATAGTTCAGGGGTATTTTTGATCCTTTTCTGAATTCCGTTAGAGGGAGGGGTATTTTTGAGCCAAATATTTAACGGAGGAATATTTTTGAGCCAAAAATCTAACGAGGGGCATTTTTGAGCTATTTTAGATAGTTCAGGGTATTTTTGAGCTTTTTCCATTTTTTCAATAATTAATCTCTAGAGTAGTGGAATGTGTCTTCTGGGTAAGTTTTTTGATGTCTGTTTTCTATGAAAATTCTCAGGCATAATCGTCGTGCATTTAGTTACTATATATCTAATTATTTATAGAGTATTTTACCTTAATACATGAGATACAGAGGCAAGTTTGTCGAAAAGGATAATCTTTAAAATTATTTTGCCAAATAGATATAAGTTTGAAAAAATTGGTCATATACCCACTTAATTTCACACCATCACTAATTTTTTCAACTTAACAACTTCACCCACAAGTTTTATAATAATTCACTTTAATCTAATATTTTCAACTTAATAAATTCACCCACAAATTTCTAATAATACACTTCAACCCACTCTATCATCCACCATTATATATAAAATATATTGGGTTTCCAAAAATAATTTAAAAAAAATCCAATAGCTTAAAATAGAAGCTTCCATTTTCCTCCAAAAAGCTCCGATTCCGGCCACTTTTTCGGCGCTATTTTTCGGCGATCAACTTTAAATCAGTCCACAAACATTATAAGTTTGTCCATTGCATAGCATCCATTGTTACCCCATTTGTTTGCTATCTTCTCAAACACACTTTTCACCATTGTTAAAAAGTTTAAATCACTCTCATTACTCAAAATCACTTTAGGAAGTATATTACAACAGCTCAGGCAACTCCAAGTTCATTTCTCTATTCCATAAATCCAATGATCGTTGATTAGAAGCAATATTTGCACTTTCAAGGTTTTTGTCAGATATCTGCTCAGTCATCGATCAGTCATCGACCGTGCATACATCCCGACATAGACCCTTAGCATAATCTACCGTCGACCAAAGCTTAATTCTATGATGTCTATTGCAAAATTTGTTCTGGTTTTTGATGATTTCATGGGAGAATGGGAGGAGACTCTCAAATGTTGGAAATGAAAATCTTTTACTAAGATGACATTGCTTATTGTGACTCGCTGCAACGGTTCATACGATGAGTTGGTTGCAAGCGTAATGGAGAGCGGGGATCTAGATTGCACACCGAGCGACATGGTGATTAGTTATTTAACGCATTTGAGGGAAAAGATGCATCCTATGGTCATAAATAATGATAAACGTGTGTCGTTGTACATAGTGGATGTTGATGATGATGGCTTTAGGCCTATTTTAAGGATAAATGTAGTTGAGGGGCCCTATAAAGAACCGTTGAATTCATCACCACCCCACCTAAGCGCCCGACAGTCGATGGTGATTGAATGATTATGAGAACGATTACTATCATTCAATTAATATGGAAGATGATTCTATGCATATGGAATACGTTTCATCGGACTCGCAAGATGCGGAAGAAGATTGTGGAACGGAATCACAATCAAGAAATTCCTTCGCTGATGAAATCAATTTCTATCGTGATCAAACATTTGTCAACAAGAAAGAGCAGAAAATGCTACTAGACGGAGCATCGGTGAGACAGTGTTTAAATTAATTTATGAAGAAGAGCTGCACTAAATTGGTGAAGGTGAAATGTGTATCTCGTGGTTGCGATTAGTTATTGCGGGCAAGGAAGTACGAATCCTCGAATAAATTTTGCCTATACAAGTATGTTGGGTTCTACACGTGCGGTGTTGAACACGCCACGAGCAGGAATAAGAAAATTTCATCCGAGATGATTTCTTCACTATGCGTAAATCATTTTCGTGATGATAAAGGTCCAAGCATAACAAAAATTCAGAGTATTGTGTTTAGGGAGATGTTTGTTCAATGAATACAATTGTAGATTGCCTTGATTAATTTTACGAAGAGTAAAAATTATGTGATAATAAAATTAGATCACATATATAGTCTATCGTACACAAGAAAATCAATCTACACTACACCAGATAATATTTTATGCACTGTCATCGATCTTAGACACTGTCACTTCTCGACCAGACATATAGGTCAATCGTAAATTATATGAATCGATGAACTATCAGTAGCTTATAGTTTGAAAGAAAATAATTAAATTTAAAAAGTTTAAGCACATAATCACATGATTTGGAGGTGGTGAAAGAAAAAAATAAATCAAAAAAAGTTTAAACACATAATCACTTGAACTGTTGAACTGTTGGTTAAACAAACAATCTTGAACTGTTGGTGACGCTTAATAGACTGTCATCGATGCTGACCCATGTCAATACCATATAAAAAATATACTTGTACTTTGAGGGTCCATCGATTCATTTGGTCTATCGTAAACCTACATTGTAGGTCGTGCATCGATTACTCTCTTGATCATTCGTAGATCACATAAATCTATGTACATGGTTATAGACCCTCACTTGGATGTTATTTAAAAATGAATAATTAAATAAAAAATAAATAAATTATGGATTTCTATATATAGAAAAGAGTTTAAACAAGTCACATGATCTTATTAGAGCTTATAAAAATTGGGGGTGGTAATTAAAGGATTATGTGGATAGATAGTGGTTGAAGAATCAACATCCTCAAAGTAATATTTGTCAAAGCACAAGTATTGACTAATACACTAGCTTACTTTCCTAATAATATCTGCATCTCTACTTTGCTCTAGGTAAATTTAACTGCTCCACCATTTTTGCTCTTTTTATCCTTGAAAAGGGAGATTGATTCTGAATTCATTTGTGAAAAATCATTTTTTATTTGGCACAGTTAAGAAACATTGGGTAGAAGAGCTAAATAAAATTCAACAATGTTTCAAATTTATAAAAATTGATTTGATATTCATACAATTATGGGCATTAAATTTTCATCAAATTGATAATCGTATGTATGGGGACCCAAATTAATTCGTATGACCAACATTACATAAAAATAATCGAATTTTTATTCTTTTTTTATTTTGTTGTTCAAAATTATTCCATATTATGAGTTGATTAATTACTTGAAAGTAATCTCCTTGTAATTTTTTTCTTATATTTTTTTTTCTCCTGTGTTCCTTAGAACTTTTAGAAATCTGGGTTTGGTTCAATTTGGGCAGTAAAATTTCCAAATGTCATGACCTATAATGAAGTTGGGCTAAATTGTTTTGCTAATAAAAGGTTGTTGACAACTTGACCAGAAAGTTTGAGGGTAGATTTGTTTGGGATGCGTGTGTGGGTAGTGGCGGTGTCAAGAATTTTCAATAAATGATTCAGAATATGAAAAATAATAAATACACAAACTAATCGAACAAGATTCAATATCAACTCTCTCTCTATATATATACTAAAAAATAATTTTAATCATGAAATATGAATGAACCCGAGGATAAGCTAGCACCGCCCTTGAGTGTGGGGCTGAGTGGGTGGGGTGGGGGACCTAAGTCTATCCGCACAGAGGATTGACAACATTATATGGCGGATTATAGATTTATGTTCATCGTAATTTGTTGGTGTTTGGACGCAAAATTTGATGCAAGAAAAGAAAAGGTAATGAACCAAAAATAGGAGTAACATTTATTTTATCAAAGGTTAAAAGGGCTGTAAAAGCCTTTCATTTCCATTTCCATATAAACAAAAAGGTACTACAAACGGGACGTGCATTTACACACATGCACAGTATTTTTCTTGTAACTTTCTAAATTTCAAATATATTATTCCAAAAAAAACTATTTACACATATTCAATTTCAATACAAGAAAAAAAAAACACGGCAACAGTAAAAAAAATATTAGCCTATTAGGACGAAAGTCCAACATGTGAAAATGTTGCAATACATACATTACATGCAAAAGGCAAAAGCAAAAAAAATAAATTGGTTAAACTTGTTGTCTTCCAAAAGTTGCATAGATCATTTTACACAAAGCCTTTGATAGTTGTATTTTCAAGAATATTTTGTTTATACATGATTCTTTTCAATGAAGAATGAAAATATTCCTTGAAGCAAGACAATGATCTACACAGAGTATTAATTAAATTAAATTATCTTTAAAAAATTCGAGCTATTCTTTTCTTTTCCCTCTTTCTTAGGGTGATAAAATGTAAGATATGGACTTATTAGGAGAAAATGATTGATTCGAAATTCTAAAGTCTTGTCAATTCATAAAGGGAAATCAATAGGACCAATTATGTGTGTGTTTAGTAAATAAAATGGACCATGAATAAGGCACCACATAACTTGCCTATCAATATATTATGGCTGCAAAAAATTCGTCTAGTCTTGATCATCTGCATTTATATTTGTATGGATGTAGAAATATGAAGCCAAGTAATCGTTCATTATTTTTTTTTCGAACAAATTCGAATTATCTCTATAGCTTAAAAAATAGAAACTGATATTACAAAAATTTAATTGCGTAAAATTTCAAACATCTTTCCTCTCTCATGATTAGGGGCAGTCGGGCAAATCAGGGGAATGCCAAGCCACCCGACCTCTTCAATTGAAACTCTGCAAATATATATATATATATATGATACACATATGTATGAGAAATAGTATAAATGTTTAGTCATGCCACCCAGAGTAACAATAAGTCACATATATAGTGCCAGTGGAGTCGGGTTCGACCCTGCTAACCCAAAATGCTGCATAAGCTAATGTTCAAAGCAATGTGACACTCGAAACTTTTAAAACATGGATCCTCCTTTGCTCATGACCACAATAAAAACAAAGCTAGCTTGTTTTAATTTTGGACTAATTAAATATACTCTTCTATATTTTTATCTTAAAGTTTACTGTTCAGATTTCGGCATTCTTACTAATTTTTAAATATTTCGAAATTAAGAAAGGAGCTAAGCATCATAATGTCTTGTTATTATAGGAGAAAAAAGGAAACAGGAAAAATTTGAAATCTTATTATATATGGTTGAGGGATTACGTACTATACAATCAAAGTTAATGCATGTCTCAATCTCTAAGAATAATACAATTTTGGTTGGTCAAATTTTGGAGTTATTCCAATTTTTAAATAGAGATTAGTGGGTGTTCACACTAGTATACAAAATTTATTCTCAGATTTGATTATATTAAATTCAATATGAAACCAATGGAAAATGGAAAACATATTCGGAGTATTATATTAATTTTTTTTCTTTATTCCGTTCCAGCACAAATGGGTAGCATTTGCCAACATATTTAAAGATCAAATTCCTACAGAACGGATTTGATATAATTTATAATTCATTTTTATTTAAAAAAAAAACAGATTGGTCTAATTCATTTTTTATTTTTTAGGTTGACCCGAAATATATAGTACATTAGTGGACTTCTTGAGAAAATAGATAGAGAATGCGTATGTGCACATTATAATGATTAGTGAATTTTGGGCCTAATTTAATCACAAAAATTAATCTAAAAATTACACAAATACACAATTTATGCTTTCAATATTACAAAAAATCCAACTCCCTAAATATATTACAAAAATCCCAACATATACACAGAATGTTATGTATATGTCGGCTATGTTATGTATATTAATAGGGAAAGAAAGTAAAGTAATTAAAAAAATGGGAGAGAGTGTAATTACTTCCAAAAGGGTTGATATTTATGTTATTTATACAAAATTAATTCATGAGGGAGAATTGTTCAATTCATATCAAGAGTTAATAACTCAAATGGTCACTCAACTTTAGACTTTTATCCCAGAAAGTCACTCAACTTTGATCTTTAATTCAAAAGCCACTAAACTTTCACATTTTTACTCAGAAAGTCACTCAAACTATTTAATCATTTTTTCAAATAACACTTGCTTATGTGGAATTATTATTTAAATGCAAAATTCAAAAAAATAAACAATTATCTCTTAATGACCCTTTTATCCTTATTCTCATAAATTAATTTTCTTTTCTCATTTTTCTTCTCCTTCTCACATATTGTAATTGATTCAATATTAAATATGTCTAATAAAATATTAAAAGATCAAATTAAATTCAACAATAATCGAAGGATAAAAAATTATTAATATAAACTATATTAATACGATGAAATATAACTAAATAATACGTAATTTAACTCATTTATTACTAAAAGTCACGTGTACGTAGTTATTACATACATATAGTGAATTCCTATAACGTAGGTATATTATTCATAATATTTAGTTATGGATATAAAATCTCTAATTCATCATACATATACATATAGTACAATGTTTTTTTTCATACATGTAGTACATACATTTATAAAAAAAGAGCATCTTTAGAGTGAAAATAGGAAGGGGGTGGGTGTGGGGGTGGGGGGTATCGTTGGGAGTGTCGTATTTATAATAAGCTTTATAATGTATACATTTAAATTTAATTAGATTTCAATACGAACATCAATATCAGATGGAAAAAAAGAAGTTTAAACAAGGATTGAAAAGACAGAGCAAAATAATTATAATTTTAATTCTTTGATTATTGTTGAATTTTCGGGTGATCCTTTGATATTTTATTAAACATACTTAATGTTGAATTAATTGCAATCTGCGAGAAGGAGAAGAAAAATGAGAAAGGGGAGGGGAGATACTAAATTTATATGAATAAGGATAAAAGAGTCATCAAGAGATAATTTTTTATTTTTTTAAATTTTGCATCTAAATAATAATTTCACATAAGCAAATGTTATTTAAAAAAATGATTAAATAGTTTGAGTGATTTTCTGAGTAAAAATGTGAAATTTGAATGACTTTTGAAGTAAAGATTAAAGTTGAGTGATTTTCTGAGATAAAAATCGAAAGTTGAGTGACGCGTTTTATTAACTCTTCGTATCAACAAGATCACTTATCCTCTTTTCATCTGATCCGGGAACCTTCAACACCTTCTCCCTCACACCTCGAATTGAATATCTGATACTTGAACAGTATTAATTAAACCCATATCGACAAACTTATATCCGAGGTAATTTCACATGTCCTAAGATCAAAATGACACGAAGCAAAGTAAAATGGTCCATAAAATTGAACGGCCAAAGAAGATAAATTAAAGTTTTAACTTTTTCGTTGACTTTTGAAGGACCATTTGGCTGAGGCTTTCCCAAAGTAGGAAAGAAATTTGAGTGTACAAGGAAGCTGCAAATAATTTCTGAGTATTATATTATCCCAATGCAATTGACCAAATGAGTGACCATAATTATGTGATTTACAGCCATTAGTAGGTCCAAATTTATGTGTAGCATTTTCTTGTTATAATAATTATCAGATCTAGAAATTTAGACCTTGTTAAAAGGGGTAAACATGTACTTTCACACCCCCACTTACATTAATTCAATAAATATGTTATAGCTCTCTATTATGTCACTTCGTTATAACGATATTTTACTATGATGATATGATTTTCTCCAAAATCGATTTCGCCTGTTATATGTTTTACTTCTCTATAACGGTATTCTATCTATTAACAACAATGTCCTTTATTATAATGGTACACTCGTTATAAAATTATCTTTCTATAGTAATATACTTAGATATTATGTAAGAAATATATTGGATATAAAATAAAATATCAAATATTTATGGTAATCATTATTTATGTCATGCACACAGTAAATTTTAAGTACAAATATCTAATTTAAAGAATATAAAAATATATAGAAATGAAGGACATCAGTTACATCATTACTTCAAGAGGAAAATACTGCTAATATTTGTCTTTCTTATATACATGCCTTTCTAATTTTGCACATTTTTGTTTATAATTGCTAAATGAGATATGAACGTCAAACATCACTATATATATATATATAGCAACACCTCTATATAACAATGATGAAATTTTCAGACAAATACTGTTATTATAGAGTAGTTTGATTGTACATAAATTATAAACTACTCCTTATTTATTAAATCATACAGTTAATTAATGTACATTCTCATTTTAATTTGTCATTTAACATAGATAATTAATATAATTTGATGTAAATGACTGTAAGTGCAAATAAGTATTAGTATTTACTATTTCTCTACCAACATCTATTAATTGAAATTTTATTTTATATTCAATATATTAAAAGTATGAAAAAAATATGAACAATCATGTTACTTATAAGATATCTACAGATAAATCTCTAAAGTAATAAATTTACTGGAAACCTTATAATAATGGTGATAGATGTATACATATTACACTCGTATGTACACTCCATAGTTAGGTCAAGTAATTAATAACTTTGATTTAGAAAGTTAAGTATTTTATTTCAAAATAATTGTACTTCTTAACTTTGACACTTCTCTTAAGAAAAAATTTACTAGGTTTATTTTATCAAATTAATCTTATTAATTATACTTGAAAAGTATAAATTTAAGTATATATATTTTGTTTAGTTATTTAATAATAATATTTAGTCATTTAATGATAAAAATATTATTCAAAAAATACAATAATATTTTTATAATTCTATAAAATAGAGAATCAAATTAAAATAAATATTTTTAAAAAGAAATTCAATTATTTCAATTAAAACTAGGAGTATGAGTTGTTAAGCGACAAATGCACACGTTAAAGCTTACACTAAAATTTCCTTTTTCTTTCCTGAAAGAATACTAGGGACTTATCGTTAAAAGGAGGAGAAAAAAAAGTAAAAAAGAAAGCAAAGCCCCAAAACTTTTTTTTTCCACCCCCAAACTTTACTCCATTTACCTTCCTTATTCTTCATCTTTTCCTCACTTTTCTCATCCTACCCCGACGTCCACAAAAGGAACAATCTCCTCCCCGCCAACCCCACCCCCCACGCCACCCCATATTAGCCTCACAAAGTGTCATTTTCTCACATAAACTTCACACAAAAAGAAACAACCATTCACTCCATCTTCATCCCTTGTCATTTCTCCTCCACTTCCTCTCTCTCTCTCTCTAAAACTCAATCTCAAATTCCTCCTTACAACTACTCCTACTACTATTACCCTTCTTTTGATCAACACAACAAACTCCAAAATCCCAAATTTTATCTTCTCTCCTTCAACCTTAAAATCTTTGCTTCTTGATAATCACTTTTTCCTTAACCTACTTACAAACACTACAAGAAACACCACCACCACCAACATAAAGAGCTAGCTAGGGCAGACAAAGAGAAGAGTTATACATAGATGGAGCTATTCCCAGCACAACCAGACTTATCTTTACAAATCAGTCCACCAAATAGCAAAGCATCATCAACAGCTTGGAAGTCTAGTATGGTCACTAATAATACTAGTAGTACTACTAATCAAGATGAGATGGATTTACTCTTCTGGAAAAGAGCTTTGGAATCAAGAAACTCAAAATCTGATAATAACAACAATAATTCTTCTTCTCTTTTTGAACTTTCTTTATCCAATATTCCAAATAAACCTTCTCCTCCTCATCAACTTATTAACACTACTTCCCATTTCCATCCCACCATCCAAAACACTCACACCAATTTCATCCACCAATCTTTACAACTAAATCAAGAACTTAGTTTCTTAAGACCCATAAGAGGAATTCCAGTGTACCATCAAAACCCTCCTCCTCTTCCTTCTCCTTCTATTCCCGTTTCTCATCATAACTACCCAATATTTGCTCACCAAACTTTTGACAATACTAGTACTACTGCAGCTACATTACCTATACATTCTTCTGGTTGTTGTATTAGTAGTTTTAATAACAATATTAGTAACAAAACTATCTCTAATTCCTCACCAATTATTCCTTTTCATCAATCCCATCATCAAGCTGGGCTAATGCGATCGAGATTTTTGTCAAGGTTTCCAGCCAAACGTACCATGAGAGCTCCACGGATGCGCTGGACTAGTAGTCTTCATGCCAGATTTGTTCATGCTGTCGAGCTCTTGGGTGGCCATGAAAGTAGGCTCCTTTTCTTCCATATATGCTTTTATTCCTTGTTTTTTGTTTTTTTTTGTTTTCATGAATCCGAGCAATAAAGGGTTGAATCTTAGTTCATAGTAGCAGTAAAACCACTCTGCCACTTACAGTACCCGTTGCTTATTGAAGGTTGTTCAACTGATTTTATCGCTCTTAACTCAATCTATTTTTTCTTCAAATAAAAATTGGGAAGAGAATTACAAGGCGAGGAATGGAACGGTCACCGCCAAGATAATGAACGTTTAGACAATCAATCAATTAAGCTACTAAATTCATCTTTCATCTCAGTCCATCGATACATATGCAAAAAAATTATGCTTTTGTTTTGTAAATGTATGAGATTTTATCTATGGTCATATGAACTCAATTAATATTATTAATTTCCCTTTTTTGGGTGATTTTATAGGAGCAACGCCCAAGTCGGTTCTTGAGCTAATGGATGTGAAAGATCTCACTTTGGCACATGTTAAATCCCATTTACAGGTAAATTTTGTACCCAAATTACTCCTAATTTTGTCGTAGCATAATATTAAAGGGGTCAATTTTGAAATTTAATTACTCTAGAGTATGCGTATACTGTGGTCTGTGGGGGGAAAAGCTTTTGGAGTCTTTGCAAAAGTCTTAATACTTACATTAGAGTTCGTACAAAAAGCCAACATTATTACAAGAAAATGTCTAAAATCTACAGACACTTCAAATTCCAATGCACTCTTTTTATTTGTTTTCCTTTCTATAGTATAGCTAACTAGGCTAGCTAGTAGATCTGATGGTTCTGCAAAGGCTATAATGCAGCTTTTTTCTCTTTCTTTTGTTGCTTTGGAGAATGAACCATCCATCCATGTAAGTAGCAGTAGCAGTAGGAGTTGTAGTAGAAGGGTAGAGTAATAAAGAAAGACAAGAAAAGGACTGGGTCAATAACAGAGGAGAGGAGCCTTTATTCATAATGATTCATCAATAATACAATGTCACAAGACAGACAAAATACCAAAGAATGTACAGTTAAAGAGTGGGTGAGTGGGTTGCAGCTTAGCCAGACAAGTTAGACACTCTTATTATTACTAGTCCTGCTACTAGTATTTTGAATGAGATCACTGAAAAATTACTACGAATACCTAAAGACCACTTTAAATTTGACGTATTTTCTTTAGATCTTCGAAATTATAAGCAATCTTAATTATCTCCTTGAACTTGCCTGTTTGAAAGCTTTTACCTCTTAGATGCTACTGTGGTAAAAAGAGAGGGACTACACTTTCTTTAAATAGTGCGGAGACGAATAAAATTGAGAAATCAGCTCTCAACTATATGTTATTAATGTGTATCTCACTCTCTTATAATGAGATAGTAGGGGGGGGAGGGGGTGAAGTCCACAAATTAGCTAAGGTTAGGAGGATAATTAAGACTAGTGAGAGTTTAGTGGATCTAAAAAAATGAGTCAAATTAAGAGTGATCTTTAGATATTCCGCCAATAAATTACTGTTATTTTTCTATCTAACATAAGGAAGTACAAATGCAATCATGTCCCAATGATATCTCATCTTTATGAATTTTTGCACACCAAACTCTTTAATAACAATATGTTTGATATTTCTGTGTGTCCAACTATATTTTAATTCATGCACATGTTTATGTGTAGAAGTGCGTAAAACCACAACACAATATGATTAAATATATGAAATCTCTTAATTCTTAATTATATCTCTCATGTTAAAAACTTTGAAAATAAAAAAAGTGTGTCCAGGTTAATTTGTGGATTTACATGCGTTTATCTATCAAAAAAATGTGGTGCATGGGCATGCTATATATATATTAGTAGTAACAATTATACATGTATGGTGAGTAGATGGGGCACAAACAAAAAGGTAGTCATCATTCAAGTGTAGGAACTTTTCTTTATTAAGTATTGTATCAATCAAGCTACCCTGTCTATCGTACTAGGAAAGGCCTATTCCATTATATTGTCTCACTCTTTACATTTTTCTTTTCCTATGTTTGCAGTAGTATAAATACACTGTACTACTACTACTACTAATATGTATTTTTGTGCAGCTGAGCTTGAGACTTGAGTATATACAATTTTGGTCGAAGTTGTGTCTAGTCTAGACTCTAGTCTAAATAATGAGTTTAAGTTGTATACCTTGTCAATACACATAATTTTATTTTTTGATCAAACTATCAGCAGGAAGTGTAAATTATATTCCAAAGTTGCACAAATTAAAGGGGATTAGGCTTGACCTCGGAATACAACACTTGATTAGTAAACCAATCCAGTCTACGAGTTAAAATAGGATTTATTGTAGAACACCGTCAATTTACGAAAAGTATTTACATCAACAGGCCACATTTATTACAAATCTCACACTTTTATGGAAACGTGTATATATATATATATAATGTTCATGTTTATAACTTATGGTATATATTTGCAGATGTATCGCACGGTCAAGACTACCGACAGAGCAGCAGTTCCCGCTTCTTCAGGTTTATATAATATATCCATTATTACCTTATAATATGATTAATGTAGTTATTCCAAAGTACTTCATAAAAAATACCTAAGCATTTAATTCCTTTCATTTCAGTTTTCTTGAAGCAGATTGTAATTGAAGTTAAAAGAAATTAATTTTTTTTTCTCTGGACTTGTTAATTATTAGGCCAATCGGAGGTATTCGATAATGGGTCTTCTGGGGATAATTCAGAGGATTTAATGCCTGACATGGAAAATTCAAGAAAGTCTGCTGATTTATTATCTGACCAACATGCTGGCAGAAATAATATGCATCTTCAAGAGAAAGATTATCATGGTCTTTGGAGCAACTCTTCAAGGTAACAACCTTTATATCATATTCATAAAGATTTATGCGTAACTGCTTTTTCATCGAAAAATTATATTGTATACGTGTAGGTTAAAAATTGCTACTTATATACATATTTCTAGAATATATGATCGTTTACACAAAACAATGGAAGTATTAACTATTGTGTAACTTGACATGTTTATATATTAGAAATTCTATGATTTTGATCTTAATGTATGATAGGGAAATCTTAAAAAAGAGAACAAACAAAAGAGAAAACTGAGAATCCCACCCACGTATCACGTGAGAACTCTTTGTAGTATTCCTTCAAAGGTAACAAATCAGACAAAAGAAGTGTCCACTAGCTAGGCCATGATTAAGGTTTATTTATTTATTTATTTATTTATTATTGTTATTATTACTACAAGGTTGGAGTACTTAAAGGAAGTGAAAAAAGAAACAAGAAAGGGTCATGAGGGGAATCAATATGATGAAAGTTATAGACTACACAATTGAAAATCCTAAAAGAATTTAAGACTTTATAAGCTCAATATCATAGCCAGGAATGACAAGTGATTCTCCTTCAAAGTCTTAAGCCAGAGCATCTTAAAAAGTAGAAGCATATGTATGTGTAAAAGACGATGAGAGAAAGAGAAGAGGAACAACAACATATCTGGTATAATTTCACAAGTAGAATCTAAAGATAGTAATGTATAAGCATCTTTATCTCTACCTTATGAATACAAAGAAATTGTTTCGAAGCAGATGAAAGGAAATATAATACTATTGTTGTTCTATCTGTCGGCAATAATGGATGAACATATATGTGTGACAATTATTAAAGAATAATAAGAGGAAAATTCAAAGAATTCGAAAATTTTAGAATAGGATTGTATTCACCATAAATGACAAAATTAGTCTAGGAATAAATGAGCATATCTCTTTCTTTTGGATTTTGTGGGCTCACATAACTATTTGAAAGAGGATCTACTCTTAAAAATTAGTGCGAGTTAAAAATTCCAGCTTGTAATAAAATGGCCCCATATGTAGAAAATTAGACTTAATTTGGTGCCAAAAGTTGAAGGTCTATGGCTATTTTTTGAAACTTCCTTGAAGGTTGGTTTTGATTCTAGTAGTTAATGTGCCTTTCACATGTGTGGATTGTGGTGGCAACTCTTTTTTTAAGCAAAAAAGAAGGGCATATCATAATTTAAGTTAAGAAAGATAGAAAAGAAAAAGATTGGAAACTTTAAATAAGACTGAAAAAGATGGCTTTCATTTTCCTCAGTATGCTTTTTCTTTCTTTTGCATGCATGGCTTCCACTGACTGAAAATATTCTATTCAATTGCTATGGTTTTTGTAGCAGGGAAAGTTGGCAGCTGCATGGCAAACATGGTGACTACCCTGGGAACATGGCATCTCTTGAGGTACTAATTTACTAACTTCTATCTAAAAAAAAAAAAAATGTAGCCCAATGCATTAAAGTTCTCGTGTATGTGTGGGTTCGGAGACGAGTCATATCACAAGGATTGATTATACACAATCTTATTTTGTATTTCTACAAGAAACAATTTTCAAACCTTAAATTCATGGCCTCCCGATCACATGACAACAACTTTATCGGTTACTCCGACACTCCCTTCTATTTAGTAATAGTATCAGATAACATTTTGAATGATAATACTACTGATAGTGAGTGCATTAAATTCGTATAGCAATTTGGATTGACTTATGATTATACCGTAAAAGTAGAATAACATAGAAAGGATTTCAATCTTTTACAAAAGATAAGGCAGCTCATTTTCAAAAGCCATTTGAAACTAAAGTGAAGAACTCTTTCCTAAAAAGATTGACTTTTTATTAATTTCCCTATAGTTGCTTAGACTAAGTAAGAATCTCAATGATCTAGATGAAATATAATATACACTTGCATGGTAGTACATAAAACTTGCACTAAGAGGCCAGGTTCAATTAACCTCATTGATTTTGGCTTGACAAACAAAAAATTATGCTCGTACATAGACAAAATTCAATTCATCCTGAACCTACTGACATAAATTCTAGATTGAAATTTTATATATAAGTTATATTATTTCCATCACGTAATTGTCATACACCCCCTAGTTGCCCTTCCACAAACCTCACACATAGCGTTAGCCTTAGTGCATTGGGCTGCCCTACCCCCGCCCCTAGTCATTTTATTCTTTGCTCCCTTTATCCACACATTTTACATTAATTATGTCTACTATTATATCGTAATTCTCCATACTGATTGACTAGTTTGATTTATTTTACCCAGAGAACAGAGAAAAATCAGCATAAAGACATGGACGCAAATGCAAAATGCTTAAGCTATGACAGAATATCAGGAGAAGTGAGCTCATCAAGCATAACAGAGACAAGTCCAAAGAAGCCTAATCTTGAATTTACTTTGGGAAGGCCTTCAGAGTAAAAAAAAAAAAAAAGAAATATTTTGCATGGAGCAGATAAGTTAGTAGTACTCATTTTGAAATCATTATAATTTCTGACAAGGCCAAGCTAAAGAAAAAAAGTAGTAGTCCACAAGCCACAAGGGAAGAGAATCAGGTACCCACAAAAAGAGAGAGAAAAGAAAAAGAGAGCTAAAGAAAGACAAGGAGACAAAAAAGACAGGAACAAGGCAAAAGGAGAAGGGCAAAATCTGTGACTCCTCTACATCAAACAATATCTTATTTTATTCCTTTCTAGTCTAGAGAGAAAGAGAGAAGAATATGAAATCTAATTGATTTTGTGTATTATTAGAGTAGTCATTGGAGGGAGAAAGAGGAAAGAACCCTTTTTTTCCACCCTCTTTTTGTAACTTTTAGTATCTAGGAAGTGATCTTTTTCATCCTTGGTAATTGTATGACGCACTTTATTTATGTTAAAGAAAAGAAATGGAGTAGTAGTATATATTTACTGGAAAAACAAATTATACATGATGTTTACATCGAGATATTAATGTTATCATAAGCAGACCTATGAGATAATCCGATTCTTAATTTAAGTGTTTTACATGTTCAGTAAAAAATTTAACATTATATAAGGTTCAAGCTAAAGTTGCTCCGTTTGATCATACCCATCTCTTTAAAAATTTTGCAATGTCTAGAATTAATTAGGCTTTTGACAAAATCAATACATGAAGTTATATATGAGTGAAGTTCATGCAACTTTTTTTGAACTATATTTATATGTGCATGAACTTCGGACAGATATGACTGAAGTAAAGTAAATATGACTGAACTTCAGGCACACTAAAATTTGAGGAAAAGATGATTGAAGTCATGCAAAATCGACCGAACGTCAGTCACATATAATTGAAGTACGGGCAAAAACGATTAAAGCCCAATCATTTGTCAGAATTTCGAGCAAATGACCGAACCTAAAGTATATATGACTAAAATTCAAGCAAGAAATGGATAAACCTAGGCAAAAATGACTGAACTTCTGCCACATATAGCTAAAGTTCAGGCAAAATGAATCGAACTACAACTATATGTACATGAATTTTAGTCATATAAAATTTCAAACATAACTTTTGAAGTTAAAAGTGACTTCATACACGAAGCGGACATAACTTAAATGACGATATCCGTGTGCACTTTTCCCAAGTAAATAACAGATGACAGTAAAGTTTTTACCATGTTATGTTACATCTCATGTCATTTACTTATTAAATTAGTGTAAATATTAGATGTTAGTAAAGTTTTCACTATTTATTCCAAAGTATTATCACATGCTTTACACTATCACAATAAAGAAAAAAAGTAAGAAAAGTAGAGGAAAGATAAGAAGAATTACTGGTAAAGGAGCTAAAAAAGATATAGATTTAAGAAATGAAAGATAACAAAAAGAAAAGGACAAGATGAAAAGAAGAAAGGGATGTTACCATATTCCCTTTTTATGCTCATTATGTGAATACCTTTTTCTTTATCACTATCTTTGCTACTATAGTCTATAGGGTACTTCATTCAAAATTTCTTTACTAGTTCCAATATCCTCCCACCTTCCTATCAGAGGCCCCCCACCCAAAAGATAAAAGAAAAAAAAGAAACTGACAATATCTATGGTAAAGAATTAAATTGTATAGTTTGCTTTTGGAGAAAACTTTAACTCTAAATTAAAGAGGAGAAAATTATGGATTGAAATTAATACTCCAATTTTCCATTTAACTAATTTAAATTGATTCTTAGAGTTGTACATCACAGAATGAGGCTACAGACTTCAACTTAAAAGAATAGGTCAGAACATAACGTGTGTGTTTGGTACGAAGGAAAATGATAAGAATATGATTAATGAAAAAATAACTCTCTTTTGATTTATTAAAGTAGACAAATGAAAAGAAGATAATTATTTAGTGTATACTAGACAAGTGAAATGGATTACAAGTTACATTATTTTCTTCTTAGTCCGCTCAAAATAGGATGATACCTGCTACATTTTCAATCCTTAATGTCATGCTTTTTTAGCTACAAAAATATCATATTACATTTAAAATTAACAAGCTTTAATTTTTTTTAAAAAAAATAAAAAATCGTGACCGTTCAAACTAATTGAAGAGAGTACTTTCCACAGTACAAATAGAGTCCATAGAAAAGCTGCATTTGCATTAATTTTGGGTATATGGTAGGTTCTCTTAGCTTGTTCTACCTTTTAGGTCACTTGCAATTGTTTTGGTAAAAATTATAAGCTTGTTGAAAAACATTAGTTAGCCTGATATCAAGAATTAGCCATTAATAGGTAGACAGGGTATGAACTTTACTTAATACAACAACAAATATGATCCTTATCCCAAAATTACTAACTCGTATTTGAACTTATGGCTGATTGAGACAGAAGAATATGAAAGAAATTGTGGGGTTTTACATAGATAATTAACCACGACTAACCAAAACAATGGTGATGATTATAAATTTGGACAAGTTGCATATTTGGCGCTCGGCCAAAACAATTACTCCCCTCCGTTTCATAATAAATGAATTGTTGGATTTTGACACACATGAAAAAACATTAAAGACATAAATTTAACACAACTTTTTATTTTTACCCCAAAAAAGGAAAAAACTGACCTTGTAATACATTTTCAAAAGTTAATTGGTTATCAAATCATAAGGGTAAATTTGAAAAAAAATTCAATGATTCACTTATTTTGAAACACCAATAAATACCCCAACAATTCACTTATTCTGAAACGAAAGGAGTACATAGCTAGCCAAATTATACAGTATTAGGTATCAAAAATGTATCAATTACGTATATTATTCAGAAATCATATATTTTTTATGGCTATTATTTTGATGGACAATTGTTTATGTAATTTCCTAAGAACTTTAACCTACACTATTTTGATGGACAATTGTTTATCTATTTTTTCTGAGAACTTTAACCTACACATAGTACTATTAAATGTGAGTTTATTGGACATATATTTAGAAGCAGTTAGGCACATTCAGAGTACGGTCAATAACAAGAATAGTGTAAAGCTCTATTTGAGCACACTAATTAGCTAGGTGATCAGACCAAAACCTATGTCAATCTAAATTTGTACTTGATACGATTTTGACCAGAGAAGGAGGCTCCTTAATTACAGACAGATTTCTAAACCTACTCAAGAAAATATATTACTTTCTCCGTTCCTTTTTAATTGCTCAGTTTCATTTTTAGAGTCAAACGATATAAATTTTGACCAACATTTTATAAAGATTATTTTTTAATCAAATTGAAAAAAGAAGAATTGCAATTTATAGTACTTTTCAAGTAGTTTTTGAATATCTAAATTTTAATTTAAAAAAATTAAATTAATCTAATCTAATTTAGATTTGAAATTTAGTCAAATTAACTTATAAAAAATAAGGGGAGCAATTAAAAAGGAATGAAGGGAGTAGTCTACTGAGTAGTATGCTCTTTATTAAAGTCTAAATAACTCCAGCATCATATAATAACTCATAATTAGTACACCCTCTGAAACTGCTAGAGCCAACCATGACCCAATATTGATGCATAATTAGGTTTACTTTGCTTCATTCTAGTACTTCTCTGTCTTTAAGTACCTATCTAAGGATAAGATTCACAAATATTTACTTTTCAAAGTTATTATCATATAATTTTCAATTTTACAAATGGAATCTCAGGGCAGTGTAAATTAAAATTAGAACTCCAATAGATGGTGACTATTTTTCAAATACACTAGCAAGAAATTGACATGCCAATGTTTTTCTATCGTATTTAGAGTACTTGAGAAATAAATAGAGAATATATTGGTTGAATTTCTTTCTTACAGAAAGAAAAAAGAAAAAGGAATAATTATGAAAGAACTCTTTTTATAAAAATAGCATAAAAAATCTAACCAGCGTAAAATTTCGAAGCTATATCTACTTACCTATGTAACCGAGTCGGAAGAAACCTAAATTAAAAATGAGAAAAACAGTATTTTCTTAGTCACATTTTAATTGGGCACATTTTATTTTATACAGTGATTAAGAAATCATAAATGGAGTGTTTACCCATATTAATGATATTCATTGGGTGTAAGAATGGACACTGAAATTGTAATTAATTATAGGGGTGAAATGAAAAAAAATAAATTAATTCTATCTTGATTTTGTAAGTGATCAACTAATATGCCATATTTATTTTTAATAAGATGACCTACTAAAATAAGACGGAGGGAGTATGATGAGTGAGCATGTGAGGTATGGTGAAAATTTTTCCCATTGTCGATCAACTTAAATAGTTTTAGAACATACTTATTTTTCTTTAAAAAAATGGTTTCCCTAAAAAATATATATAAAAAAATATTTTCCTAAATTCTCGTTCAATCTTACCGCCTAATCCTTCCAAACGCCCTGACTCAAACCTAACACCTCATAATGTGACCCATGTAATGACCCTTCAGATTATTTTCCATATTTATGCTTATCTTCACCGTTCAAGCTTCTCCATAGCTGCCCCAAGTCATTTATGACTTGCTGGGACTGAGGGTTCGGTTACCGGGCAGTTCGTTTGATTTTTAGAGTCAATTTTCTGTTTAGAAGTCTTCGTTGGTTCCAAATGGCCACCGATCAAAAACTTCAGCGAAACGATCTCGGATGAAATTTTTTACTACGCCAACATATCTGAAATATCAATTTTAGTCTAGGTAGACCTTTCGTTCGGGTCCCAATGCACCCGAGCTCATTTCGACCTATTAGTCGGAAAGTCATAAAATCGAAACTATATATGTGGGACCCACTTTTTCCTAAACGACCTTGTATGGAAGTTTTGATGATTCCAATGGATTTGAATTGTGGTTTACACTCAAATTTCACTATTGGATCATATATTTTGGGTTTCGAATGAGTTCTAAGGGTTAAAAATAAGTTTTTGACTTTGCTTTCATAGGGTACCGCGTCTCTTCGCCGAGGAGGTCTATAAATAGACCCCAAGGTCGCGATTTTGGGGATTTTCCTTTCACATTTGAGAACCTAAAACCCTAAATGAGTATGCTAACTCAAAATTGAGTCTTGTGGGTGTCTAGGGAGCTTGGTAAACATCTTTTATCATGATTATCATCTGAATTAAGGTAAGATTTCATCACTTTATTGGTGAATTTCATTGTTCTTGATCCAAAACTCCAATTTACCTTAGGGCTTGATTTAGCCCCAATTTTTGTTTGTTTGGACCCATCAATTGAGGGTTATGCTTCCTTGGTGATAGATGAGCATTGGGTTGACCTCGAAAATGCGATCTCCGTATGTGGGACCCACTTGGGGTTTTTGGTGTCATTTTAAGATCCAAAGCACAATAGTGCAACATGGGTATCGTTAGACTCGTATTGATGAGTAGATTATATTTTTGATAGTGTGATGACATTTTGGGGATTGTGAAGTGAAGACGAGCATGTGCTGCTTGAAGTATGATTTTATGGTTTAGCCTTGAGGTAGGCTTCGTGTAAGACCCCGCAAAATTATCTCATAGTCTGAGCCTTAGAGCGTCTTCAGTGAAGTGTTAATCCGGCCTTAAAAGGTTGAGAAGTGTCTTCCCAAGTAAGAAGTATTTTGAACCATATAGAATTTTCCCAATATCGACTTTTTGTCATATAGAAAACTGAATGAGCTTTTCGTCGATACCAAATTCGCCCAAATCTGACACTCGAGCAAAGAATTAGAGCCATTTTAGTGAGACAGTGTGCCACCTGGCACTTTAGCCCGTCGCGGAGCCAGCCCAAATGACAATCGTCAAAATCCAGTGAGCCTCGTGATTTTGGCGCGTTGTGCCAAGGCTTAATTTAAGAATTGTCAATCTCCAGTGCACCTACGCGATTCCACCGCGTCGCGGTGCCTTTCCAGTTCACAACCAAGGTGGCAACGCAATTCCGCTGCGTCGCGCCATCAAGCAGTCCGATTGTCCAATTTCCAGTGAGCTGGCGTGATTATGGCGCCTCGCGCCAGCATGTAAAATAAAAAATTTTCAGTTTAATTCCAAGTGTGAAAATGATCTTTTCCCAACCTCTATATATACTCCTTAACATGGGATTTGGCCTCATTTCACCCAAAATATCATTGTTTTCTCTCAAAGTTGTATAAGAACAAGAGCTAGGGTTTCTACAAAAATCAAAACCTTTCCTCCTTCTTCAAGAGAAATCAAGAAATCAAGAATCTCTCCAAGGGCTTTCAAGAAAGAGTTTCTCTAATGTATGCAGATGTTGATTCTTGGGTCCCTTTCATCCAAGAAGCTCAAGAACCCTTTTCTAAATTTCAAAGCTTTTATGTTTATGAGTTTTCATGATTCATGTGAGTTGAAATTGATGTTCATGCTATTATTGAGTTGTGATTCATGTTTGTTTACACGGTTTTCAAGATTTGACCTTAGTATGTGATATTCATGATAAACCTCTTCAAGTTGCTTGTTAAGTGATGTATTCATGTCAATTAGGTGTAGAAATTGTTGAATAAGCAAAGCATGCTCCCCCTATGTTTGATAAAATGCTTATGTGAAGGAATTAGAGCCATTCTAGCATGTTGATTAGAAATCCCCAATTGTGTGTAAGCCCATACATGCCAAGTGTTTGTTGAAAAGCCTTAGTAAATGAATTGTGGCATGATAGCATGAAATTTACCAATTATGTGCTCTTTGATACATGCTAAGACTTTAATACATGCTAAGTGTTTGATGAATGAATTGTAAGATGATAGCATGAAGTTCCCCAATTATGTGTTCTTCGGTACATGCCAAGACTTAAACATGTGCGAAGTGCTTGATGCAAGGCCTTGTTGAATAGAGTATGATCCAATAGCATGTCCCCCTGTGTTATTACATGTTTAGGATTCCTAAATGCTTGAAGTGATGCCTTAGTGATTGTGATGGTAAATGATTGTCTATGGTCTTGATTATTCAAGAATGGTTATGTTTTACTTTTATGTTATCGAGTCCTGGGGGTATTTATACCCGACAATTTAGTTGTTGTCTAGAGCCCGTGTCAGTTTTCATGATAATTCCAGTCGACCCATGATTCTCAGAACTCAGCGAGTTATAGAACTCTGTATTCTCAGATAGATACAGAACTTAAGAAATCTCAGTAATCTTTGTAATCGTCGTAATCTCAGTATCGCTAGTAAGCTAGCCTCAATTCTGTATTCAGCTCAGATCTAGTAGTATTCAAGTGTTAAGTTCAGTCCTCAGAAGTATTCAAGTAATCTATCACGAGCTCAATGTCGTTCAGTTAGATAATGAGATTCAGTAGTATTCTGTCAGATACGGAACAAAGTAAATTCATCTTAACTCAGTCAGATCATTCGAGAAACATGATCAGTATCAGATTCAGCTTAGTTTGTGTTCAGCTAAGAATCAGTTCAGAGTCTTTCAGTTGGGAGTAGGAGCTAGCACCGAGCGAGGGCAGGGATGACGGCTCCCTGTCAGAGAGGAAGAGTCGTTAAGACCAATCGCTGAACTCCAGAACTGTGTAGCCAGCGCAGAATGCAGGAGTCACCCATTAGAAAAGGTTAGTCACACGTCAGATAGGCTTGACTATTATATTGCCTTAGGCTTGACTTCCTGCGAGGGTCACCCGTCAGATAGGCTTGACCAGAGAGGTCTTTACCCGTGGCACGGTATTGACACCCTTCCAGCTGGGGTTACAGGTTGGACCCCACCAGTTGAGATTCGGGGCATGTCAGTTAAATGACTACTTCCCACAATTGCAGTTTTAGTAGCAACCTTCAAAAATCAGGACTGTCAGATACAGTCATCTATCTCAGTGAGGAACTCATATAGTTTCATTGATTCATGGACCACCCGTCAGATAGGCTTGGTCCCATATAAAGTTATTCAGTATCAGATCCCGAGATCACCCATCAGATAAGCTTGATCTCAGTCTTATATTCAGTTGAGTAATCTCATTATCAGATCCCGAGATCACCCATCAGATAGGCTTCATCTCAGTCTCATATTCAGTTGAGTAATCTCATTATCAGATTCCGAGATCACCCATCAGATAGGCTTGATCTCAGTCTCAGATTCAGTTGAGTAATCTCATTATCAGATCCCGAGATCACCCGTCAGATAGGCTTGATCTCAGTCTTAGATTCAGTTGAGTATTCTTGTTGTCAGATTCGTACATGATCATTTCTTATCATTGATAGTAGATTTTGGAATCATCTTTTAGAGAGGTTTGATCTCCGATGCAGTCAGTCGAGAGTAGAAAACTCAAAATTCAGTCATTGATATGAGTAGATTCAGTTAATCAGTTTCAGTATCCCCAGTTTTCGAGATCACTCGCTAGATAAGACTGATCTCAACTCAGTACTCAGTTATTGGTATTAGATAATTCAGTTGTTCAGTATCTCAGTATTAGTAGTGAGTTCAGATAACAGTAATGCAGTATTTGAGTTTCAGTATTCAGAGTCGTGATGATTGTAGTTATGGTTTGTGCATTCATGCATGTGTTCTCATTCAGTACTCTCATGATTATTCAGTTAAGTAATTGTTTATGCATAAACCCTTGCATTTAGCCTTACCTCATCTTCAAACTTGGTACATTCCCGTACTGATGCATTTGTGCTATGGTGTTTTATTTGATACCACAGGTTCAGAGGCATGAGATCCAGAGTACCCTTAGCAGCTCAGTTCCAGTCAGCAGCAGTAGACATAGCAGTGAGTCCTCTCCAGTCGAGGATGATCCTTATTTTTATTATTATTGTATCAGATTTTATTTATGTTCAGTAGACGGAGTTAGTTGGGTATATGTCCCATCAACTCCATAGCTCAGACAGTTTAGAGGCTTTCAGACAGGTGTATCGGTATTCAGTTTTCAATTTTGAGTATTTTTAGATGTTTTGAACCTTATGGCTAGTTTTCGTATTTATTATCTATATTATGCAATGTTCAGGTACAGATATCAATAGAGGGTTGGCTTGTGGTCCTTCAGGATCACGAGTACCGTGTGACATTCCGATTCCAGAAAATCGGGTCGTTATACTTCGGTCTACTCTTTTTCATGGATGATGTATGATATATATTGCGTGTGAACGTGAATGTTAAGATTGATATTGGATAGAATGACTTAGTATTGAATATACATATAAGTTTGGAGATTAGATAGGGTTTTGGACCCGTAGGTTGAATTGCTTAATACCCTTGTAGAATCCTATTGCCTTCTCCCTAGTTTGGGTAAATTTGTAGCATGGATCTGATATAATGCTATGCTCGGAATATCATTTTAGATTTTTTTTGACATTATGGGTGTATAGACATTGTTTGTGTTATTTTGTGCTATTATTTTATCATTGTTGAGTGTCTACGTGCTCTTTGTTTACAGTTTTTATCCTATGTGTTACCGCTTTATATCTATCATCATGTGCATAACCCGAGTCATTATTTCCGCAACAAGTTCATAGTACACGTGTTGTACACGACCTATAGTTGAGTCACCCTTATCTTAGGAGGGGGAGCCGTCGGTGTTATAGAGTGGGTGGAAAGCTTTCGCAGCCACTATCGACCATACGCTCCCCCGAACAGCCTTGTTAGTGAACCCCAACGTAGGTCAACCCTTAGGTCATGCTTATTTGCATCATATTGAGACCTAGCGGGACTCACTTAATCCTTTGTAGGAGACTCACCTCTAAAGCATCCCTACGTGTTAAATGTCGCATCTCTGATGGTAACGTGGTCATTTGACGGACTGGTTTGGGAAAAAACATGTGCTAGAAGTAAAGTGTGAAGACAAGAAATGTGGAAAAGTGAAAAAAAAGGGAGAAGCGTTTCGTAGTTTTTAGTGTTCTTTATGGCTTTTGATTTTTACAATTCAAAAATTCAAAAATATTTTTTACCTTTGACACTCATTTATACAAAAAAAAAAAAAAGTTTTTTACTTTGTCTCCTTTAGCATGCATTCATAATTCGAAAACTTCAAAAATAGTTTTTTTAATAGGAGCCTTTTATAATTCAAACAATATGGTAGAAGTTTTGTACATTTCATATATCATATAACGAAAATACCAAAAGATTTTTGCTTCATATTTGTTGGTGTCAGTTTTGTTTGGAGTGTCTAGTTGAAAAAAATCCAAAGAAAAAGATTTTATTCATCAGTCTTTAGTTATGTCTCTTAAGTTAGGGTGCAATCTATTATTTAATCATTAATTGTCCAATTTGGATGAACTACGCACCCCTGATTCTCCTCTCTCAGGAATGAGATACGTAGGAAGCCTATTGTTGGTTCGGGGATCTTATTTTAAAAATTCAAAAAAAAATTTCTTCACTCTTCACTTAGAGTAGGTGTTTCATATATGTCTTCAAAATAAAACTACAAAAAAAAAAATCATTAATAGTTGTAAGTTTCATTTTCATATGCAATTCAAAATTGAAAACCCAAAAAGATTTTCTTTGGTAATCATAGATTTTATTTTGTATAGGGATGTTAAACCTGAAAAATTCAAAAAGATTTTCGCCAATTCTTTTGACAATTTGTTATTTTCTTTTTTTCTTAAAGTTTTGAGAAAAAAAGAAAAGAAAAAAGAAAAAGAGTTTATTGGTCATTTTGGCAAGACTTCCCGAACTACGCAAGATCTGATTCATGTACAACATGATACGTAGGCAACCTACTTTTGGGTTCGATCTAATCATTTTGTTTCTTTGATTTTCCCCAATTTTCTTTTTTAAAGAAAAGAAAAAACCATAAAGAATGATAAAAAGAAATGAGATAGCGAGAGAAGAAAAGAAAAAAAAGATGATGAGACAAGAAAGGGAAAGAACAGAGACATACAAAAAAAGAGGGAAATGGGGGCAAAATAAAAGAGGTGTGTTTGGGGGAAAGAATCAAATGAGTGTAGATGAAAATCGGGATGATGTTAAAATGACCTCGTTACCCTCCAAGGCTGGTAGAAATGAACATGAATCTAGGATAATTTTACCAATGTGATTCCCATGCTTGTTGTGTGACCTAATCCTAACGGGTGTTTTCTTTGATGAGCATCTTCTTTTAGATAACAGTGGGTTATTTGCAGCACTCTGGCTAGTCACCCGTACTTCACTAGATCAAAATCAAAGCTCGTCATGGTTAGTAGGGAGATTGAAAATTCGCTCATTGACCCAGATTAGGATCCCCGAGAAGAAAGTTCAGAACATAATGATGAGGTTCTAAGACTCAGACAACAATTAATAGATCTGCAACGAGCATGGGCTAGTGGAATGCCTCCTCCTCCGCTCCCTGAAGTTCTTGGAAATATCTCTAACTGCCCACAGTTTTTTCAGGCTCAATTCTCTGCTCCCATAGATTCACCGAAACACGCACCAGGATTCACTCCACGATAATATTATCCTGGCACTTCTAGTGTACCCTTGGCAGTTCCCCAACCAAGGCCCGCTGCTCAACCGGCGCCACCGGCAGCGCCTGTTTTTATGGCTCCGCCACCACCTGAAGCTCCCACCTATGTTTTCCGTCCAATAACGTTGCTTCCTCGGTCTTCTAGTGAGCCAGTATTGAAGGTTTCAGATAGTCAGTAGTATGCCCCAGAGCCTACTTTGAGAATGAATGAACCGTATGGGTACACTCAGCTACCTGCATTTCCATTTAATACGGAGAAACCTGTCGCAACAGAGGAACAGGAGGCCATAGCACGGAAATTAAAAAGCTTGGAACAGGCCATGAGGAATTTGCAGGGAATCGAAGGTTATAAGAGTGTTTCCTATAAAGATCTTTGTATGTTCCCAGAGTCAACCTTCCCCTCAATTTTAAAATGCCCAAGTTCGAGAAGTATGTTGGGCACGGTGATCCCGTGGCGCACTTGAGACATTATTGCAACCAATTGAGGGCTGCAGGGGGAAGGGACGAGTTGCTCGTGGCTTTCTTTGGCGAGAGCCTTTCTGATCTGGCTTCAGAATGGTTTGTCGATCAAGATATCGACAAGTGGAACAGTTGGGATGACTTAGCTTCTGAGTTTGTGCAACATTTTCAGTATAACGTCGACCTAATTCCTGACGAAAAATCCTTGGTCAACATGAAGAAAAAAAGCACCAAAGGCTTTAGGGAGTACGCGATAAGGTGGCGTGAACAGGCCGCCCGGGTAAATCTTCCAATGAATGAGAGTAAGCTAGTAGAGGTCTTCATTCAGGCACAGGATGAGACCTATTTTCAACATTTACTTCCGGCAATGGGAAAGTCTTTAATTGAAGTCCTCAAAATAGGAGAGATGATAGAGAACAAAATCAAGGCCGGTCGAATAGTGAGTTTTGCCACGTTGAAAGCTACCACACAAGCGATTCAAGGTGGATCTGGCGCGTTCGGAGGTAAAAAAAAAAAAAAGGACGTGGCGACCGTTGTTGCTGGACCTCATTCCTATCGTAAAAGACCGCCTCGCCCCTATCCTCAATCCCAAACCCAAGCCTATGTCTAAGCTCCATATATTCTTCCCCACCATTACTACCCTCCGCAAAACCCACCATATGTCATTCCACCCCCTCCTAACCTAGTATATAGCGCACAACCATATGCCCAAACCCCTTCTTACCCGCAATGGCATGCGCAAGCTCCAAAAAATCGTCCATCAGCTTCACCAAATTACCAAACCCCCTCCAGACCCGGTTTCCAACCCAGGACCGAGTACGAGAAAGAGAAAGCGGTCAAAAATCAATTCACGCCTCTCGGGGAGACATATTCTAGCTTGTTTGATAGGTTGAGAAAGATGAAGTTCTTAAGCCCGATTCAAAAAAGGCTTTCAAATCCACCTCTCAGGAATCTCGATTATTCTTTAAGGTGTGCATATTGTTCTGACATGCCAGGCCATGATATCGAGAAATGCTGGTATTTAAAGAGAGTCGTCCAAGATTTAATCGATGCAAATTAGATTTTGATCCAGGCCTCGGAGGTTCCAAACATTAACCAGAATTTGTTGTCAACCCATGCTGAAACTAATATGTTAGAATTGATATATGATGGGAAAGAGTCATCAAGGTGTTATAAGCCTATTGTCAGAATACAGACCAATGAGGATAAATCAGTGAATGTGGCGGACTCATTGAAAGCAATATCATTGAGCTAGAAAGAAATGGGAGAAGATAAAGTCCAAGAAAGCGAAAAGAAACCCGTGATCACAGTACAAGGCGCCAGAAAATATGTCAATTTAAGTCAGGACAAACCTAAGTTGACGATGGTCGGAGCTCCGGGTAAGCCTATCTTGATGGTGAAAGGGGCATTTGCAAAGCCTATTATCATCAAACCAGTGATCCAACCTCCGATAGTTGATATGAAAAGGGTTCCCTGGAACTATAAGCAGACTGTGATGACCTATCAGGGAAAGAAAGTAGTGGAAGATATAGATGAGGTAGGGGGTTTGACTCGGTCAGGAAGATGCTTCGTGCCTGAAAGTTTAAGGAAGTCCAAGCCAATTGTGAGTGGACCTTCATCCATCAAAAGGCCGGTCACCGAAGAAGAAGCCGAGGAATTTTTGAAAAAGATGAAGTTGTCAGAGTATTCACTAATAGACCAGTTGAAGAAAATCCCTGCTCAAATTTCCCTCTTATCTTTGTTGTTGCATTCCAAGGAACATCGTGATATTATATTGAAGGTATTAAATTAAGCATATGTTCTTAGGAAGATTACTATAAATCAGCTTGAGAAAATGGTTGGAAAAATCTTTGAGGTCAATCGGATCAGCTTCTCTAACGATGAATTGCCTATTGAAGGTACGGGGCATAACCGGGGTCTTTACATTATGGTGAAGTGCGAAGATTTTTACGTCACTCATGTCATGATTGACGGAGGTTCAGGTGCAAATATCTGCCCTATTTGTACTTTGTAAAAGTTGAATATTGGTGTTGAGAGGATCAGGCCCAACAATGTATGTGTCAAGGCTTTCGATGGTGCAAAATCAAACTCCATTGGCGAAATAGAACTAATGTTGATTATATGGCCTCTTGAGTTCTCCATAGAGTTTCAAGTATTGAATATAAACTCCTCTTACAATTTGTTGTTGGGAAGACCATGGATCCACAAGGCCAAGACGGTTGCATCTATATTGCACCAAATGATCAAGTTTGACCATGACAGGAAAGAAATGGTTATTCATGGTGAAGGGGATTTGTCCGCCTACGAAGATTATCCCTTATCCCTTATTGAAGCAAACAATGTAGAGGAGACATTTGTCTATCAAACTTTTGATACAGTATCGGTGAATCGTATCGTTGAAGGGTAGGTTATTCCAGGGCCACAATTGTCTCCTGCTTCTGTCATGATGATAAATGAAATGTTAAAATATGAATTCTAGCCAGAAAGGGGTTTGGGAGTGTCTCTGCATGGTATGGTTCGTCCCATATGTTCGAATGAGAACATGGGCACTTTTAGTTTGGGATTTGAACCTACGGCTGAAGATCTGAATAAGGCCAAGGGAAGGAAAAAAGAAACATGGTCAGTCTCTCGCCCAGTGCCCCTACTCAGTAAGTCTTTCATCAAGAGCAGTGTCGTGGCACCTATAGAGTTTGTAGCTGAATTAGTTGATGACTTCCAGAACCTGTTGATCGAAGTTGACATGGTTGAAGTAGGAGAAGGTACCAGTAATGCAGACATGTAATTCATAGGTCCAGCTGTCCGGCTCAACAATTGGGAAGTCACTCCTCTCCCCGTTAGGAGGGAGTTTTGGTAGTTTGTTTTGTTTTTCTTTTTTTTAACCGAGTTATTTCAGGGTTGTAATTTGGATTTTAGTTTGTTTATGTTATGTTGTTATTTGTGTTTAAACCCTTCTATCTTTCCCTTTTAATGAAATGCAATGTCCTCTTATTTTGTGTCTAATATATTTTGATTTTATTGTTTTCTTTATATAGTTCTCTTTATGCTGATTCTAATGACATGACATGCATGCGGAATTTTCAGCCTAATCTTAAAATCCAAACTAATCAAGATATAATGAAGCAAGAGGGGGAATATGATGAAGAAGAGGCACTAGAGGAAATAAGCAAAGAGTTGGAACAGTTTGAAGACAAGCCGAATCCTAATTTGAATGAAACTGAGCCAATCAATCTAGGGAATCAAGAAGATGTTAGGGAAACTAAAATCAGTGTACATTCTTTGTCGCAGCTAAAAGTTGGAATGATTAAAGCATTAATTGATTATAAGGATGTTTTTGCATGAACTTATGATGATATGCCTGGTTTAAGCACTGAATTAGTGGCTCATAAATTGCCAACTGATCCCATATTCCCCTCTGTGAAACAGAAGTTGAGGAAGTTTAAAACTGATGTAAGTATCAAAATCAAAGAAGAAATCATGAAACAACTTGAAGCCAAAGTCATTCTAGTGGGTCGTTATCCTACGTGGTTATCTAATGTTGTTCCTGTCCCAAAGAAAGATGGCAAAATTTAAGTATGTGTTGATTATCGTGATTTGAATAGAGTAAGTCCGAAGGATGATTTTCCGTTGCACAATATCCATATTTTGCTGGACAATTCTGCTAAACACGAGGTTGCCTCTTTTGTGGATTGCTATGCAGGATACCACCAGATCATTATGGTTGATGAAGACGTGGAAAAGACGTCTTTTATCACACCATGGGGGACTTATTGCTATCGGGTGATGCCGTTTGGTTTAAAGAATGCCGGAGCAATATACATGAGAGCCATAACCACTATGTTTCATGATATGATGGATAAGGAGATTGAGGTCTATGTAGATGATGTGATTATTAAGTCAAAAAGTCAGGCTGACCATGTTAAAGATTTAAAAAAGTTCTTTGAAAGGCTTCGCAGGTATAATCTCAAACTCAACCCGGCAAAAAGTATATTTGGAGTTCTATCTGGAAAACTGTTGGGGTTTGTAGTCAGCCTTCGGGGAATTGAATTGGATCCTTCAAAAATCAAAGCCATCCAGGATTTGCCTCCGCCCAAGAATAGGACAGAGGTGATGAGTTTACTGGATAGATTGAACTACATTAGAAGGTTTAATGCTCAACTCACAACCACGTGTGAGCCCATTTTCAAGTTGCTGAAAAAGAGTGTTGCGATAGAGTGGACTGAAGAATGTCAGGAAGCGTTAGACAAAATCAAAAGATATCTGTCAAATCCGCCCGCGCTGGTACCACCGGAGCCTGGTAGGCTTTTGATCTTATATTTATCGGTCATGGATAATTCTTTTGGTTGTGTCCTGGATCAACATGATGTCACGAGCAAAAAGGAGCAGTCTATTTATTATCTTAGCAAAAAGTTCACTGCATATGAGGCCAGGTACACTCTTCTTGAAAGGACATGTTACGCCCTAAATTGGGTAGCACAAATATTGAAGCATTATCTTTTGTCCTACACTACTTATCTCGTCTCCCACATGGATCCTTTGAAGTATATCTTTTAGAAGCCTATGCCGACCGGTCGTTTGGCAAACTGGAAAATATTGCTTACCGAGTTCGACATTGTATATGTGACTCAAACCTCCATGAAAGCCCAAGTCTTGGCAGATCATCTTGCTGAGAATCCCATTGATGAATAGTACAAACCATTAAAGACATATTTTCCTGATGAAGAATTGTTGTGTGTCGATGAAGTTGTTATAGATGATGATCTAAGTTGGAAGTTGCTCTTCGATAGAGCTGTCAACATGAAAGGAGTCGAAATAGGTGTAGTTCTTATCTATGAATTGGGGTAATATTTCCCGGTAACAGCGCAACTTTGATTTTATTGTACCAATAACATGGCGGAATATGAATCTTGCATTTTGGGTTTGAGGCTAGCTGTTGATATGGGAGTCCAGGAACTATTAGTGTTGGGGGATTCAGATTTGCTCGTCCATCAGATTCAAGGCGAATGAGAGGCGCGAGATTTAAAGCTCATACCGTATCGGCAATGCTTGCAAGATCTATGTTAACGGTTTATGTTAGTAAAGTTTAGGAATATTCCAAGGATTCATAATGAGATTGCTGATGTTTTAGCTACTCTGTCTTCAAAGCTCCAACATCCTGATAAAGCCTACATCGATCCAGTGCATATACAGAGTCGTGATCAGCATACTTACTGTAATGCGGTTGAAGAAGAGCTCGATGGAGAACCTTGGTTCTTTGATATCAAGCGATACATTCGGTCAGGAGAATACCCAACACATACCACCAGTGATCAAAAGAGGACTATTAGGTGTTTGGCTAGTGGGTTTTTCTTAAGTGGGGGAATCTTATATAAGAGAACCCCAGATCTGGGAATTTTGAGGTGTGTAGATGCAAGAGAAGCCTCGACGATCATGGTTAAAATACACTCTGGAGTATGTGGGTCGCATATGAACGGTTATGTCTTGTCAAAGAAGATACTTCGAGCAGGTTATTATTGGCTTACTATGGAGAGGGATTCCATTCATTTTGTTCAAAAATGTCATCAATGTCAGGTACACGGTGATCTGATACATTCTTCTCCCGCTGAATTACATGCAATGCCTGCTCCATGGCCTTTCGTAGCTTGGGGGATGGACGTGATCGGGCCGATTGAGTCAAAAATATCAAATAGGCATAGCTTTATTTTGGTGGCCATTGATTACTTTACAAAGTAGGTAGAAATAGTAACTTTCAAGTTAGTAACAAAGAAAGCGGTGGTAGATTTTGTTCATGCCAACATCATTTGTAGGTTTTGAATTCCAAAGATGATCATTACAGACAATGCTACCTATCTCAATTGACATTTTAATGGAAGAAGTGTGTCAACAGTTTAAGATCGCACATCGAAATTTCACTCCATATCGTCCAAAGGCAAAGTGGAAGCCGCCAATAAGAATATCAAGAAAATACTGTGAAAAATGGTACAGGGGTCTAGACAATGGCATGAGAAGTTGTCATTTGCATTGCTAGGGTATCGCACTACTGTTCGCACTTCAACAGGGGTAACTCCATATTTATTGGTGTATGGGATAGAATCAGTCATCCCTGCAGAAGTTGAAATTCCCTCTCTTCGAGTCATTGTGGAAGCAGAGATTGATGATGACGAGTAGGTCAAAACCCGACTTGAACAATTGAGTTTGATTGAGGAAAAAAGGCTAACGTCAGTATGTCATGGCTAATTGTATCAGAAGCGAATGACTCGAGCGTATAACAAAAAGGTACGACCCAGGCATTTTGAAGTTGGTCAATTGGTATTGAAGCGTATCCTTGCTCATCAGGTTGAAGCTAAAGGCAAGTTCTCCCCAAATTGGCAAGGTCCCTTTATTGTGAAAAAAGTGTTGCACAATGGAGCCTTATATTTGACAGATATTGAAGGCAAAATGGCAAAAATGGCTATCAATGCTGATGCGGTCAAAAGATATTATGTATGATATTTTATCCTTTGTTGATTCTATTGCATGTTTAGTACTTGCATTTTTGAAGATTGATATGATGAAGGCATTTCATTCTTCTATCCAAACATTGTGTTATCTTTTTTTTACCCCATTCGAGCTTAGTTTTATTTTTCTTTCATATCCCTCTTTTGGAATCAAAACAGAGTAAAAAGTAAAACGTCAAGAAAAGAAAAATAAAAGAAAAGCAAAATAATAATAATAATAATAATAATAATAATAAAATAAAATAAAAGAGAAGAGAAAATTAGATCAAAACAAAGAACAAGCTGATGGAACTACGTGCGACCTGATTCTCCTCTCTTGGAAGTGAGATACGTAGGTTGCCCTATTCAGGGCTCGGTCCAACCAAATAAAATTTTTAGAGTCACCCAGTCAATGAAAAACTGGGGCATGAGTTAATGTGTTGTTTGAGTCGATTCCAAAAGTTGTAAGTTCCACCCCCGCTTCAAGCGTCGTTTGAGCCTCTTGCCATCCTTTTCTAACCTTATCCAAAAGTCAAGTTACAACCAAAGAAAGTCCTTCAGATCAATTTTTTATAATGTTAAGGCTAAGCATGCAATGGATATGATTATACATCATGGGGTACTACTTGTTTTCCTCAGCATAAGAAATCAGGAAAAGAATGAAAATGAGAGAGTCTTATTGGTGAAAACCCTCGCGCGCACCATAAGGCGATGGTGAGTTGAGAGAAATAAAAAAAAAGAGTCTTACTGGTGAAAACCCTTACGGGCACCATAAGGCGATGTGGAGTTGTGAAAAAATAAAATGAGAGTCTTATTGGTGAAAACCCTCATGGGCACCGTAAGGCGATGGCGAGTTTGAAAGAAAGGTGAAAACGAAAGAGGTTTGTTGGCAAAAATCTTTCAAGATGTCGTCAATTGAATAAGATATATGAGTCCAACGGGTTGGAAGAAGCAGCAGCGGCAAAGGCATGAACTCAACAACAAATGAGAAGTTTGTATAGGAAGATCAGACAGCTTAATCCAAAATGTATGTCATAGTCATTGGAGTTGGTTGTCATCTTCAGATAAGTTTTCTTCTTTGTTAAAAAGAGGGACATTTCCCTTTTCTTTCATTTACATATTCATGCTTTTGTGTTTTTATGTCATTTATCAAAATAAAAGTCATCGTCATTCCTTTATATTTTAAGTCAAGTCTGTGTCAAAACAAGCGAGAAAGAATTTTAAAACTTCCTACCAGTCTTTCCAATTATATGAGGAAATGCCAAGGACCAGCACATGAAAGAAATAGATCGTAATTCAACACAAAGCAAAGAGAGTCTATCAACCGACAGGTTGCTGGATTCATGGGAGTATCAGATGTCAAAAGGTGCATCTCAGAGGCATGGTAAAATAAAAGCTCGGTATTTGAGTCAAAGGCGTTTCCCCGATCTGGTCTGGGTCAATGGTGCGACAAGACAGGGGCAAGTGTCAGCAATTTGAAACAAAGATGAAAGGAACAACTGCTGGAGCAAGATGCCTGGAAAGCCAAGTGCTGCAAACCACCACTAAGTTTTCAACTGAAAATTTTTTCTTGATGAAACAGGGGCAAAGTTTTGTTCATTGAGTTCAACTATCATTGGAAAGCATTTCCATGGGGATTTACTTTCTGTTCAAGACCCTCCTGAAAAATGAGATTTTACTTTCTGTTTAGGACCCTCCAGAAAAATGGGATTTTACTTTTGTTCAGGACCCTCCTGAAAAATAAGATTTTTACTTTCCGTTCAGGACCCTCCTGGAAAATGGGATTTTACTTTCCGTTCAGGACCCTCTTGAAAAATGAAATTTTACTTTCAGTTCAGGACCCTCCTGAAAAATGGGACTTTACTTTATGTTCAGGACCTTCCTGAAAAATGGGATTTTACTTTCCATTCAGGGCCCTCCTGAAAAATGGGATTTTACTTTCTGCTCAGGACCCTCCTGAAAGTGGAATTTTACTTTATGTTCAGGACCCTCTTGAAAAATGGGATTTTACTTTCTGTTCAGGACCTTCCTGAAAAATGGGATTTTACTTTCTGCTCAGGACCCTCCTTGAAAATGGGAATTTACTTTTAGTTCAGGACCCTCCTGTAAAATGAGAATTTACTTATGTTCAGGACCCTCCTAGAAAATGGGATTTTACTTTTCGTTCAGGACCCTCCTAGAAAATGGGATTTTACTTTTCGTTCAGGACCCTCCTGAAAAATGGGATTTTACTTTCAGTTTAGGACTCTCCTGAAAAATGGGACTTTACTTTATGTTCAGGACCCTCCTGAAAAATGGGACTTTACTTTATGTTCAAGACCCTCCTGAAAATGGAACTTTACTTTATGTTCAGGACCCTCTAGAAAAATGAAAATTTACTTTCTATTCAGGACCCTCCTAGAAAATGGGACATTACTTTCAAAAATGATGAAATCCTTCCTTATTATAATCTTTGTTTGGGATAATTGTCGTTCTAGTTTTTATTCTGGTTTCAGGAGCCCGCCTGAAGAACAGGGTGAGAAAATTATAAGTCAAGAGCCCGCCTGAAGAACAGGGTGACGAAATGGGAAATTGAAGAAATTGCAAGCCAGGAACCCGCCTGAAGAATAGGGTGATGAAATGGAAAGACAAATATGGCAAGTTAGAAGCCCGCCTGAAGAGCAGGGAGAATAAATAAAAGTCGAGCAATGAAGTAAAGCAATGGAACACCAAGAAACAAGTTGAAAGATATGGCAAGTTAGGAGCACGCCTGAAGAATAGGGTGATAAACTCGAGTCAAGAGTCAAGGAAAGCTGCATAGATAGGATTTTGTAATTTCATTTATGTTTTAACTTGTAATTTTTATTTTTGCTATAATGACAGAGCCGCGGACCGGAAACTCGATGGAACCTCACTCAACTTTCCAACTCGGTATATTCCACCTTCTTCCGATCTTGTAAGATACCGGTCACTTGATTCCCTCATAATTTGGGTAGGTAGGATATCCGTCAAGATCTGGTTGCCCTTCTTCCTTCTGTTTCTTTCTTCGAATAATGATCGAGACAAAATTTTGCCTCGTCGTCTACTTCTTTGTATGAAAACACTAAGTGTTTGCATTCAAAGGGGGCATGATGTAGACACGTAATTTTTCCCCGTCAAAAATATTTCTTATTCCGATATCACACAATTTAACACCACTTTTTATAATTTTTCCCCAAGAAAATAAATAACCACCTCACCTTTACTTATTTATGCATTTATTTTTGTCTTTTTTTTATCCAAATAACAAGCCATAACAAATTTTGTCTCATCCTAATATTCTAACAACCCACCCAACTAAAAATTGACAACACATCCTAACCCCTACCCCTTTTACCCCCTCCTCACGTGACCCCTCTTTTTTTTTCTTTCTTGTCCACAAAGGAAATACACATAAGGCTTTCAGGAAATTTCCCATTGGACCTCACTGATGGACCCCAAAGGTCCCCTTTCATTTTTCTTTTTAATTCTTGGGAGATATATAGAGAGAGGGCACAAAAAAGGAGGGGGAGAAGAAGAATAGAGAGAAAAGAAATCTTGAGCTCTTCTTCTTCTTTCCTAAAAACCACCATAGACAGACCTCCATTTTCTTTTCCATTTTTTCTTACTCTCACCATCATCATCATATCATCTTCTCCACAAAGAGAAAGATCAGAAAATAAAAATAAAACTTCGGTTCTTCTACACTAACTGCACACACACAGAGTGAGATGGCAAGAGGAGAGTAGATCGAAAGAGAGAGAGAGAGAGTAGCAGAGAGAAAGATTCTGGGTTGAGAGCTCCGACAAGTTCTTTGAAATCAGCCTCGAGTTTGCATATCAGTTTCATTCTCGTTGTTCGACAGACCTCTCCTCAAAATCGCTCAAAAAACCATTTTATTTTCCTTTGATATTTGGACAAAACCTGGTCGTTGTTCACTGTTTT
Source organism: Capsicum pubescens (assembly GCA_030864215.1). Lineage (NCBI taxonomy): Eukaryota > Viridiplantae > Streptophyta > Magnoliopsida > Solanales > Solanaceae > Capsicum > Capsicum pubescens. Next base: position 63,306,630 of record CM061543.1, read on the forward strand.
GGTTGTCTTGTATTTGTTCACTCATCGGAGCTCAGGTCATACAATTTCTTTAGCTGCTATTGGACTGTTGAAGCCTTGGTTTAGTCTGTCTTGGTGGTTTATTTTCAAAATCAAGTTGCGGGGTTCATTGATTCTCATTTTGGGTTTTGGGTTTGATTTTCATTCGTATTGACCTGTCTATTGAGATCAGTTTGGAATCGAAATCAGAGTTTGTCGTTTTTGAGGTTCTCCGTTCGAGTATTTTGGTCTTTGAATTTCTTTATTATCGTACAAGAACGTTCTATCGAGGTCCATTTCTTTAACCCTATATCCCCATTTTATTTATTTATATTATTTTAATTGGTTGTGATTATTTGTGGTGATTATTGGATTTTTGTTGATGTTATGATGTTATACTTTTGACGATGTGATTTCGTTGATATATGGAATGAATCGGAGTAACTTTGAAGGTGTAATTGACAAAAAATGAAACAAGTAGGGGTTGGAATTGAAATTGATAAAAAACAATCATTAATTTATTTTGATTCATTAAATGTCGTTGATGTGATAGTATCATGATATGTTGAAATAAATAGGAGAATATAGGTTCGGGTAGGCAAAATTCGTATGAATAAGAGTTTTCGTTGAATGTTTGATTCTGGAATATTGGTTGAATATTTTCTAGTTTATCGTACTTGATTCAATTGTATCATTTGGCCGGGGAATGCCCCAAAGTACTTGTATTATTTTATTCGGGGAATGTCCCGAAGTATTTTGTACTCGAAGGACGTCCGTGATGAAGGCCCGAGGCGTAGGGTAGCATGGGAGCGTACCTAGGATTAGGATAGGTTAGAATAGGATTTATATTTTCGCATTTCTTTTACCTTGGGTTATATAATTGGACTAACATTATATTTTGGGGTTCGTTTTATTTTGTTGATTGTTTTTACGTGTTTTGTGTGGTTTATACGTTCGTAGTGTCAAATTAGCCGATATGCTCTACCAAGCGACCGTGATTGAACCACGGGATCGAGGGGTGCCTAACACCTTTCCTTCGGTCAACAAAATTCCTTATCCGGAATCTCTATTCGCAGATCAGTTTTAGAGTCAAAACAATTTTGAAAAGGATTTTTCAATGGTGACTTGGCACACCGGATTATGCCAAGTGGCGACTCTGAATAACAATTGTAAATAGTTTTTTCGAAAAAAAAATCTTCATTTTATCACTTTTAATAATAAAAACCTTTTCAAACTGAAATCGAATCTTTTTGGGTGTTGAAAAAGGAGTGTGACAGAATTTGAAGCATGATTTGTATATTTAGCCTTATTGGGCTAGTGTGATAGTTTTGGAACCGTAAGTTTGGTAGAGTTGACTTGAGTACCCTTGTTTCTAGTCAAAGTTACTATCTTAGGCGTTAATATGGCTTGCTTGACATCTAGAGGATGAACTAGATACCTTAGCCTAGTTTGGAGCATAGTATGCCTAATTATGAAAATTATGGATTAGAAGTGGGATCATCCGGCCCACTTAGGCCAAGATTTGTGTTAGCCCTTGTGGACTTAGTTGCGGATAGCAATCCTAGTTGAGACTAATGAGCCTTATTTATGAGAATTACTTGATGAATTGATAAATTGTGATGATTTTCGTCGGATTATGATTAGTGGCCCATAGAGATGCATTTTCCTCTTTACTATGATATTTGACCCCTAGAGATGCATTTTCCTCTTCATTATGATATTTGGCCCATAGAGATGCATTTTCCTCTTAATTATGATATTTTGCCCATAGAGATGCATTTTCCTCTTTATTACGATATTTGGCCCATAGACATGCATTTTTCTCTTAATTATGATATTTTGCCTGTAGAGATGCATTTTCCTCTTAGTTATGATATTTGGCACATAGAGATGCATTTTCCTCTTTATTATGATATTTGGCCCATAGAGATGCATTTTTCTCTTAATTATGATATTTTGCCTATAGAGATGCATTTTCCTCTTAGTTATGATATTTGGCCCATAGAGATGATTTTTCTCTTAGTTCTGATTATTGAGCCTATAGAGACGATTTTTCTCTTGGTCATGATGCATAACCTATAGATATGAGATGTCTAATAAAGGTGATATGCTTGTTGATATTATGCATCCTAGATGTGAGATGCCTCCTATATGTGAGATGATTATAGATATGCTACGGTTTATAAATATGATTATTGATATGGGTCCCGGATATGTATATGGGCCTAAGGCCATGATTATGATGTTGTGATTATTCCGGATAAATTAATGGGCCAAAGGTCGTGTTATGGTACTGATTAAATATCCAAAAAACATTTATCATTGTGAATGATGTGATTGCGATTTATGAATATGTATATGTTTGTATACACATCTCTCTGGTATGGGACGGAGGAAGATGCAGTATGATTCTTATTATTCCATTGATTGAATACTGGTGATGGCATGCATAGATTTGGTACGTTCATGATTATTTACCATTATAAATGGTGTGATTATAGCCGAAATATGATCTTATGTTTTTTCTTCTTGTTAGACGGTTAAGCTATGTGGCAACTAGTTGTCTATTAGCTAACTATTGCACTTGATGGCTAGGAAGCTAATATATTAGTTAATGAATCTTGCTTAGTTGGAATATGGTAGCTAATGATGGTCAGTTAATGAATGATGTCATTTAATAAAAGATGGTTAGGAGACAAGTAGTAATGTGTTGTCTAGTAATGATTAACAAAAATAGGATGAATAGTTGATAATAATGAATGGTTGATAAATGACGGTTTTGGTATAATGATGAACCTAGACTAGATGTTTGATATTGGCTATTAAATGAATAGTGGTTAGTTGTTATCCCGTGAATAAGGATTATGTGAAGGATAATGTTTAGGCTAATAACTAGAGGTTATGTGAGGACTAGCGAACTAGCGGTTTAATAATAATAAATGTTGGTTAGCTAATAATGAGTAATTGGGATGTATTGATAAGATAGATATCTTTACGGTTATAAGTATATTTGTTTGCGTCTGTGCACCTATTATATGCTTATATTTATATGTCGAGAGTTATGATGATACATTGATACCCGAAAAGGCCGGAGGATATTATGATGATATTGATACCCGATTCAAGTTCGGAGAATACTATTGAGATGATATTGATACCCAGCAAGGTCGGAGGATATTATGATGATATTGATACCCGATTCGAGTCCGGAGGATACTATTGAGATGATATTGATACCCGGTAAAGACGGAGGATATTGTGATAATATTGATACCTGGTTCGAGTCCAGAGGTTACTATTACATGATGATATTGATACCCGGCAAGACCGAAGAATATTGTGATAATATTGATATCCGGTTCGAGTCTGGAGGATACTATTGATATGATATTGATACCCAGTGAGTCCGGAGGTTGATGACGATGATGATGGTCCTGATGAGGACAGTTATGATGGATTGTGATATTGATGGTATATTTTTCATTCATTCCTACATGCGCATTGCCTATCACCAGTATGCACCTATGTCTATCAGCCAGTATGGGACAGTTGCATAGATATGGGTAAAGAATATGCCTTGTGTTGTTATATGTTGATTGAACCTTCCGAGTCTGGGGTGGTGGGGGTACGCATAGGCTCGGCTATGTATTTGGTTGTTCGGAGTATCCGATTATTTACGATATTATTGATATTGTTATTATCATTGTTATGATCATTATTATGGCTAGCCTATGACAGATTGGTCATGGATTCGGTATTGGGATTGAGGTATGTCTTCGGCCTTTGATATCTTGTGATTATATTACTACGCACGATTATTCTATGTCTAGCCATATGGATTAGAAATCCTGAGTATGTTGGTATTGAATCCTGATAGTATTATAAGGAGGTCTTAAAATGAGAACATGATGATCTCTGTTATGTTTGAGGTGACCTCTTGTTTATATGTATTATATATATATATATGAAGTCGTCAGATATCCCTTTCTTCGTTGTTCATATTGTATAGTAGTTCCTTCACCTTGTATATTACAATATATCTTTCTTTCGCTCTTTATCTATATATTGACCTGGGATATACGGTATAGCTTTGGCATATATTGAATGTGGCTGGAATAAGATAGTTCACCTTGATACTTCCTTAGTCTTATTATGTTAGACTCTTGGACATGAATAGGATAGTTGTCCCTTGTTATTCTCATTGACTTATTACATGATTTATGGACTCTTGGTTGTAGTTTCTATTCTGTTTATATGTTGTATATATCTACTTTATCTTTGGAGCTCAGTTGGCAGTTACCTACTGAGTACTATTTGTTTGGTACTCATACTACACCTCTGCAGCCTGCAGATCATAGTACGAGTAATCACCGTTAATTTGTGCATCGTGTGGAGTAGCCTTGATTCAGAGAATTAGAGTGAGCTCCTGACGTTCAGAGTATTACTTATCTCTTTCCTATGTATTAGAATAGCCTCTAAGTTGTATTCAGAGGTAAGTTGAATCAGTATATTTATCCTTGATATATCACTTTTGTACTCTTATTATGTTTAGAAGCTCTTGTACTGATACCACCAGATTTTGGGATTCATCTATGTATTGATCTTTATCTCATATATTCCGCATTCTTTTCCTTATGTTATTGAGTAGTCCGTTACTAGCCGTTCCAGACTACAGGTTGGCTTGCCTACTGGTGGGTTATGGTAGGTGCCATCATGACCTAAAAAGTTGGGTCGTGACAACCTACTAGCCCCCAACGAACATAGGATTCAACCCGAGATTGCCCGATTCATGACGACTCGAAGATTCGATCCAACCCAACCCTCCCCGACCCGACCTGACCCTAAACGAAAAAGGAAACCCATCTCGAATCGAAACAAGACCAAACTCCCAGTTTTTGACATGAAACTTGATCTCAAATCAGGACTCGACCAAGTAATGGGTTGGTATCGAGTCTCGAGGTTAGGGTATGATCGAGGTGGGGTCTCGAGTAGGGTCTTGGGATCGGTTGTAGGTCTCCAATTCAGGGGTCGGGTTGGGTCTCGATGTCAGGTTCAGGTCTAGTCTTGAGGTTAGGTCGGATCTCAGGGTCGATGTCGAGTTGGGTTGGGTATGGAGATCGAGGTTGAGTCTTTAGTAGAGTATCAAGGTTTGGTCTTAGCGTCAAGGTCGGGTTTCTCAGTCTCAATTCGGTGTTGGAGTCGGATCTTAGGTCAGGGTCAAGGTAGTTTCTGAGGTCAGTACTGGGGTCAAGTCTCTACTCGATCGGTGTCTAGCCATGACTCATCCTTCCGGTCAGGTCATGCGTCGGAGTTCGGGATCATATATGCTACTACTTTTCTAGATTATATCTAAATGTCCTTGGATATTTTTCTTTACTAACCGAACAACATAGAATAAAATTAAAAAACCACTTATTTTGAGAACATTTTTCTTGGTTCCAACATCGAAATACATAAATTAATATTGAGAATACTATAGAGAGATAAAGACAAGACATAACAGACCGTACAGCAGGAAGAAAGAGAGTTAGGTTATGAAGAATGTCAAATAATTTTACCATCATTACACTATCATTTATTCATTCATTCTCGATCCGCGTAAACCATAGACACACACAATCTCCCAAAATTCAGATTGTGTAAGACGTATAGTACTAGTACTACTACTAACATAGAGCTTGTTCGCTCTGTTTTAGGGGATATTGACTACTGAATTCCTATACATTTTTTTGACGCCTTGTTTTCATCCCTTTCTGCACCCCTAGTCCCCTACTACCCTTTAAATGGGGAATGAATAGGGGTGGGTGGGGGTGGGGGTGGGGGTGGGGGTGGGTCTTTGACACTTCTCTTCTCTTCTTATCTTTCTTGTTCATTACTAGTTAGGAGGGAAGGTCTTTTTAGTAGCTCGAGAAACTTTTTTACATGAATAAAGTTGGTTTGATTTTAGGGACCTCCTTTTTAAAAGCCTAATTTATGCAAATTTGAAAAGAATGCTTCATCCTCTTTCCCATGGCCAGATTTCAAACCAAAAAAGGTTAAATTTTCAAACGTTTCTCCTAAATCTAGTTTCAATTATATATATTCACGTTAAAAGCAAGTTAGAGTCTCATATTGGTCGGTGAATGAACTATTTATATGAAATATGATAATTATTTCCTTATGAATTAACTTTTGAGGTTAATTTAGACGTCAAAATCACATATCCTTGTGATCTAAGGTCAAAGTCTAAAGTTCGAAACAAATTTTAGACCACCAAACATTGTGGTGGATAGTACTCCCTCCGTTTCGGAATAAATGAATTGTTGGGGTATTTATTGGTGTTTCAAAATAAGTGAATCATTGATTTTTTTTTCAAATTTACCCTTATGATTTGACAACCAATTGACTTTTGAAAATGTATTACAAGGTCAACTTTTTCTTTTTGGGGGGTAAAAATGGAAAGTTATGTTAAATTTATGTCTTTAATGTTTTTTCCTTAATCTGTGTGCCAAAATTCAACAATTCATTTATTATGAAACGGAGGGAGTAATTCTTACTTGCTTATGAGCAGACAATTAGTTGTTGCTTGCTTTCAATTGCACCTCTTTTCCAAAGTGGATTAAGGTAATAATTGTCTTATCAATTTTGCTTTTTGAACCGATGACCAAAAATCATTGTTGGGATTTTGCATGTCATGTTACATGTAAATTTTTAGTCTCCTACCTTGGAGAAATTTGGTGCAAATTAAATAATTTGAGTTTGACAATTTGAAATCTTTACTCCTACTAAAAAGTGATTATCTAATTACACTTCTTTCTGTGACTTTTACACCACCAAATTGAATAATTTCTTCCTAACTTTTAATCTAGACATGTATATTCGAAAATGCCAGGAAGCAATTTGATTATTGAAATCGTAATACAGTGGACCACTGATCTGTCTCTATCAGAGTTCTCATGAATTTATTTGAGAAGTAGTTGCATTAATTAAAAACTGGTAATGAAAATAAGATCACTAATAACAATCGCAGCACTTCTTTAGTTTGATTTAGCTATATTGTGATAATTAATTTATATACATTGTTAATTGTTCTATCGTCAGAATCATGTGTTATATTAAAATTAGCCTTTTTATTAAAGAGGGAGAGTATAGTAGAAATACTTTTATTAGTAATGTACCATTTATGTCTTACTCATCTATTTCAAAAAAGAATGGCGCTAATTGGAGCACAATGTTCAATTTTTTCCTTTCGGTTTCAAATATTTATAGAAAATTTGAATAATTTGACATTAGCCAAGTAGAAGTTATTGCAATTTCTTATAAGAAGAAATATTTAGTTCAACACTATATGAAAAAGTTGTTTGACCAACAAATAGTACTGCATGTCATATGAAGTGACACAGGAGGAGCATCTTTATATATCTAACGCTCAAAAGAAATCGAATCAACTATGGATTTCGCCTCTATTTTACTCGTAGCTAATGAATTTTTATGATAATCTCAAAAGAATGATCAATAAATTTTATTGTTTAGCTATAAAATTTGTCTGTCGCTAATTTCTTATCTTTTAGTAGTGTAATGAGCTTGAAATTATTCTATTAAAATAAAACGTACTCCTATTTCACTGAAAGGAAGAATTTGTAGTGAATGTAGGAAAAAACAACAAAAAATTTGTGGGAAGAAGTAAAAAGTAGAAAACAAAAACATGAGACTAGGTAGAGTAATTTAATTAGAAAGTATATTATGTTACTAGGTTAAAGAAAGAAACGCATAATATAAGGCGTGAATTTCGCAGGTGAATGCTTCACATAGATATCATTCTTTTCATCTGATCTAATAAAAACAAACCAAAGCAAAAAGCATATGGAGTATGGACCAGACCAAATAACAAACATTGAAACAATTAAAATGCTAGCGACTTGTCAATGCAGAGATATGTTAATATACCACCAATACAGTCTTACTGACTGGGGTCCTGCATGAATAATTACTGTCACAATAAAAAAAATGTTTACACTATCAAATATCAATACTTTCTCGGTTCTTTAATAAGTAACATTTTTACTTTGGGTAAAGTGTACATCCTTTGATGAATATATAGAATAAGATGTAACTCTTTAATAGTTTCTTGAAAAGAAGGATAAAATTGAAAGAACATCACTACTATCTTCTTGATTATCTACAACGCTAATACTTATTTACGAATAATATGAGAAACGGAGGGAGTATCATGCGTTTTATTATGGCTGACCATTAAGTATAGGATAATTGAGCTTAAACTACTGATATGTATAACTTATCAAAATATCATTTGATTTTAGGGTCTTAAAAATAAACATGCACGTCAAGCTGAGTTTGGAATTTTGAATAGACTAGAATGAAAAATAAGATACATAAGTCTAAGACGGAGTAATATAGCTACGTAGTAGTATATTCTTAAATTTTATGTCTAGTCAAACGGTGCCACATGAATTAGGAATGCTACTGTAGAACTTAAACTTATACAGAGGTACTACGTACAGAGAGATCTTTGTATATATTGAAAGCACATATGGCATATGGATGCAGTCTGCAACTCTGAAAGAAAAGAATGGGATTTTGATTTTGATTTTGATTTTACTACTTACCTATATAATGTCTTTTTCTTCATTTATTAAATAGAAGAGAGAAAAAGGGGGACCAAATATCATTCAATGATTTTGCAATCCATTGCTTTATGATTGACGCCTCTCTGACCCCCTGACCACACCCTACTCAGTACTCACCCCCCCTAACTCTTTACTGTTCCTCTGACTCTTTAATTTATACACTGTCGTGTCCTCTGTACCATGCATGCACATTTATTTTACTATTCATTTTCATGCTTATAGTATATATTCAATATATATGTGTACAGTATACACATACGTACACGGTACATCTATTTATTAAACCCCCCACATGCATCAATCATCTTTGCATCCATCCCTACACACAAGGCACAAGCATTCGTGTGGAGTATTTTACATATACCTAGGTGTAGGTGGGTCTCATTTACGCTATGAAGTGTATGCATACCATATGGTCGCTAAAGCGGATGAAAATTAGAGACGAGAAATATTATAGTAGATGATAAATTCATGTATGCTTACATTTTTGGTAGGTAGGGTTACTGATATGTATTATACGGAATAAAAAACTTAAGGGGAAAAAGTATTTTTGAATTTGTGGTCTAAAACAAATTGTAGATAATAGTGTGAGTATAAATTATTTAATTATTTAATATAGATAAGAGTAACAGTACTATATAGTATTTTTTTCTTTTAGAAGGAGAATGTAAATAAAAAGAAAATAGGAGTAATGAAAGAGACGATACTTGGTCTCAATTACTGCATGGTGTGTCTCTGTGTGTCTGTGTCAACTTCCTATAATCTGTGGTGTCATTGTCTGCCCGGCATTCAAGGCGGGCTCCCTATAATACTATACATATCATCTGTTTTTTCACTTTCTTCTTCCCTGTTTTTCTCTTTGTCCTCTTCTTCCCACACTCTTCCCCAAGCCTCCCCACCCCATAACCACTAAACGGGGATAAATAAAAAGAAACAACTAAAAAAATAAAAAATTGAAGCTTTGTGCACTATTTTTCTACAAAATATTCTACACTATTGGGTAAGCTTGATCTGCTATTGCAGGTTACTCAATTTTTTATACAAAAATTGAAAAAAATTATTGGATAACCTGTAATACCAGGTCAAGTTTACTGATAGATTAGAATATTTGTACACTCAGTGCACAAAATTAAAATTTTAAAAATTTTGCGCAAGTGACGAAAGGAGTTTCTAAGGTGGTTAGCACCATCTACCTTTTAATTTTAAGATTGTGAGGTAAAGTCATCGAGGGAGAAAAATGTGGAAGCTCTCAGGAATGGGTAGAAAAAAAGAACATTTTCTTATGAAGTTGTTTATGTGCTATTGACCCCTGAATCGATTTTCAAAGAATTTAGTCTAGAAATGAATGGTATACAGCCCAACTTTTAGGTTTGTGGAAGCCCATGACAAGTGAGAGACCACGGGCCTTTTATTCTATTTCCATTTGCCTTAAAAAACTGGAATCTTATAGCTATTCCAATTCACGGTATATCTTTTCTAACTGGTATATATAAAAAAAATAATTATTTTTTTTATTTTTTTTTGTCAGACCAACAGATTCTTATTAAACAAAACCCATTACATCAAGTGTAGGATATGCTTGCTACATTATGCCTTAAATAACAGAAGAGAAAAGGAAAAACTCTGCATCCCTAATCTATAAATGTGGTAGATTAATGCTGCTGTTATTGTCCAAACCAGCGCTTGACTCAGGTATATATAAATTGTATATGTGAATTTCATATCCGCAGATTTCTTTTCTCAAAAAGAAATATTTTATTTACCAAGTAAAACTGTACAAATCAAGAAAGTGAAGTAAAAACTTGAAACAAAAAGCAAATATTAAGCAGAACTGGACTATTCCTATTCCTGCATAACCACTGTACTCCAGCAATTAAGTTGGACAAGAATTAAGCTTAGAAACATGTTTGGCAGATTTTGATAATCGCCGGCTACGTTTAGTTTAAGGGATTGAGTGAACAACGCTATTCAGGTTAATTCGTCTGAATTATAAACTGATACTTTCTTTGGTGTCCCTCGATATATTAATTTAACTTCAATCAATTTCTTTACAAAAAAGTAAGCACTTAAGAGTAATTTCATATGCTCTTAATCCAAGTTATGCTGGCAGGACTTAATTTTTTAAAAAAACTTTTACGTACGGCTTGAATCGACTAATTACTATTCCCTCCGTTTCGTTTTAGTTGACTCTCTTTCTAAAAATATTTGTTTCAATTTAGTTTTTCCTTTAATGATCAAGAGGATTTTATGTATGTTCTTCCAATAATACCCTTAACATTAAATGACAAAATAAAGTGTATTTACTCAAATATATATTTTCAAAGCATAATTAATAAGACTAATTTGATAAAATAGACTCCTAATTAATATTTTCTTAATGGATGTGCCAAGTCAATAAGAGTCAACTAATATGAAACAGAGGGAGTAATTGTTTTTAGGGTCATAGACCAATTAGATGTCCTTGACCAGGAAAGTATATCCAATGATCTTGAAAATGGATGGTAGCAAAGATCAAGGACGAAATTTTCTATACTTGAAACATTTTGTGTGGCAAACGAGGCCAAAAGTTTAAGATTGCGCAAGAATATTTTTGTGAACCACCCATACGTCCTTGACAAATTTGTCCATGCGGGCTTGCTTGACGAGTGCTCTCCCCACACTAATGGGCCTGTGTTTGTTGACATAATGTTAGACTAATCTAGACAACCCAACCTCACGGTCTTTCCTTCTAAGTTCTAAGCTATTCGCTATTCGACTCTGTAGCAGTGTTTTAAGAAATAGTCACGAGGCTCGCCTCGGGGTGCAGGCGTAGTCAAAAACGTCTCGAGGCGTTGTAAAGAGGTGAAAGTATCGAAAAGAGAACATCTCAAAATTTAAGGTGTTTGTCTAAGCATGAGGCGCAAATTAGATGTAAGCCTAGAGAATTTACAAAGTAAAATAATTTTTTCCTGTTAAATATCGAATTTAAATTTAATACTAAAATATATGATTAGTAAATACTTAAATGCACCAAGCAAAAGTAAAAGAAACTTGAAAAAGTTACACTTTGAAACGAATTTGTCCGTGGGGTCGATGATGCTGCTACTCATCAAGAAGGCACTGGGTTAAGGGAGTCAAACGGGCCGGGCCGACCCGGACCGATTAGCTAGCTCGGCCCGATTTGACCCGGCCCGGTAAGCCCTAGGGCTTTAGGGTTCCGGGTCCCGGGCCGGTTTTTTTGTTAAAATGGGCCCGGTTAACCCGGCCCGGATCAAGCCCGGTCCAGGTCCGCCGGTTAACCGGCCCGGCCCGGAAAATTAAAAAAAAAATAAAAAAAAATTGGATTTTGGGCCAAACTAGCCGTTGGCCCAACGGCTATATAGCCGTTTTTGGGTCCAAACGGCTAGTTTGGGCCCATTTAATAAAAAAAAAAAAAACTTTAAAAAATATTTTTTAATCTCCAAAAAAAATCTATAAATACCCTACAACTTCAAATCATTTTTCACACAATTTTTCACTCTCTCAAATCTCATTCTCTCTCAAATCTCAATTCTCAATTCTCTAATATTCAATATATTTAATTTCTTAAAGTGTTCACTTTAATTTTTTAATTTTCATTTACAAAGTACGAGCGGAAGTTTCTAAAGTCGCAATCTTCGGATACTTCCAAAATTTGGTATTGTCGTTCCATCTCTTACGTTTAATTTTTATTTATTGTATTAATTGTTTAATATTTAATTTTATTATATTTGTGTATTTGGAATATTTTTAGTTTAATTTAATTTATATTATGGATAAATTAAAAAACCTCGCTGCTAAAGGTGTTAAAATTTTTTGTCCCGGAAGCGGTAGTGGTAGTAAAAAGTGAATTTGTAGGTAAGGCTGATTTAACCGGCCCGGAACCTGGGTAAAATGGGAGGGTCGGTTCCGGGTTGGCCCGGCCCGTCCCGTTAGACACCCTTACACTGGGTGTACTTTCTTTTTCCTAGTTCCTTTCTTTTCTTCTGTCGCATGATGATGAGGTTTTAAGTTATTTACTTTATTAGTTCTCTTTTAAAACATAATATGTAGTAAATGAATGCGTAAATATATTGATCAAGAAACGAAAATGTGGGGCTTGATTGATTATGTACTACATTTTTTTTATACAAACTTATGTTTTTGAGGACATATAATAGTTTATTATAAGAAAGTTGACTTTATATAATATTTGTATTATGTGGCATTGGTTGGTTGTTGTTTTATTGTTGAAGCAGTTTTAGATACATATTTCACTTTTTTTAAGGTGAAATTGTCTAGTGGACCTTGTACTTGTTCAAGTTTATAAAGTGAACATCTCTACTTAGCCTTTTACCGTCTAAACCTCTCAACTCATCAAAACACAATATTTAAAACCCTTTTAATGCATATGTTGCATTAAATTATTGAGATAGAAAAATGCATGTTTGCACGCGTTTTTTGGACAAGTGAAATAAAAAAAATATTTAAAATAATTTAAAAATAGTAAAAAAAGAAAAAAGAAATAATCCCACTTTCTTCCTCTCTTTCTAACCCTTCCCTGCCCCGCCTCCCCTCCCTCACCACCACCACGCAGCAACCATTCCTCTCCCCCCTCCCCCCCTTCAATTTTTTTTTTCTTTTTTGTCACCCTTCCCCCAAAACCACCCTCTCCATTTTTTTTTTTATTTCTATTTCTTTGTCAGCCCCACCCATATCCCCCACCCCGTCTGCACCACTCCACCCCACTATTCTTTTTCTTTCGGTCCTTACCCCCATCGCATCCAAAAGAAGAAAATAATCTTTCTACCTTCTTCAAAATTTTCTTCTCCTTCATTCGAGATTTACTTTTTTATTTTTTTACAAATTATTTTCTCAATTCAAATTTTTCATATTTTTTTAGGATTAAAATTTAAACTTGAAGCGAAAGTAAGTGATAGTAGATATTGAGAAATTAATAAATTCCATGAATAAGTTTGGAAAAGTTTGAAGTTCAAGTTTGAAGAGCAATAAATGAGTTTTTGTAGATTTGTCAAAGATATTCAAAATTAAAAATTAAAAATTTATTGTGTTTGTGCATTTGAATTTATAGTTGAAAATTTAAATTAATACATTTGAATTTATAGTTGAAAATTTAAATTAATTGGAGAGGAATTTCAACTATTTGGAATGAATTTGATGCTCAATTTGTGATCAAATATTAAGAACATAATTAAAAAATTTCTACAATTTGTAAAAGTTGTTTATTTAATTAACTTTATTTTAATATTTAATTTCTTTTGTTGCATTTAAAAATGATGTGAAATTTAATGCAATATTTAAAAATGATGTGGAAGATGACATGAGGGCAGTTGTGTTACACATATCAAAATAGGGTTTAAAATGTTGAATTTTATTGAGTTGAGGGGTTCAGATGACAAAAATCTAAGTAAGGGTGTTCACTTTACAAACTCGGATAAGTACAATGGTCCACTAGATCATTTTGCCTTTTTAAATAATTTTGATGTAATTTTACCTTTTTAAGTGATTTATCTCTTTTAAAAATATTTATTTCTACTTATATTAATTTAAAAATATTAAAAATTAAAGGAGTTGTGGGACTTACGCCCCATCGCCTCGGGACTTATGCCTCGCTTTGTACTAAGTAAAATGTCTCATCTTACGCCTCCGCCTTTAAAAACACAGCTCTCTAGCAGTACTTATTTAGGTGATACTTTGGGAATACATGAAACAAAGATATGAACTAGATTTAGATATTAGAAAGAGATGTTTTTATTTAATCCAAATTTGAAGTGTCTTTTTCCATATTCATAATCCTTGTAACATTTGAACCTAGCTAGCTCTTGATTACTAATTTTACTATTACCAACTTGAGTTTTCCTATCCCCTCTTTCTTTTTTCATTTTTAAGCTTCCTATTAGAAGCATATAGTATCTTTTTTTGGGTCGTGTTCAAACTTGTTGGACATCTATCCAATGTAAATGATGGAGTAATAGGTAATTCTCAAATATTTCTATTAAATCATTCTTGTCCTTAATAGAGAATGTCTTATAAGAAATTTATGATCAACAAATTTTTTTCAAGACAAATTAAAGCTATTACCCTAACTTAATACAAAGTCTGTTCCTTTCAAACACATGAATCTCCAGCTAAGTAGTTGTCGTCTCAAAGCATGTTACAGGTGTCCATTGTCCAAGTTTTCAAATAGTCCTAAATCCCAGTTACGTATAGAAAAATATATATTCACAGCTGACGGAAAGCAACTGAATTTTTTTTATATATATATATTTGTATACAACAAGAGGCCAAAATTCAACACCTGAACACAAGTAACAAATGACAATAAAATAGTCATTTCAAAATATTTCAATTCTTTTGGACGTGCTCTTTAGATAGGGTACTCCCCTTTCAGCAGGATCTACTTTCTTTTCTTCGCTTAACAATAATGTAATGCTCGTAATTGTTATATTCCTTCTACAGCTACGCAGAATCTGGATAGTAGAAACAACAATTTTAACTAAAGTTCAAGTATAAACAAGAACACAATGAAGTATATCAAATACTCTCAACACAAGATCAAAATAACCTTTTCAAGAGGTGTATTTTATTTTGCAGAAATTAAGATGAAACAGAAAATAGTCAAGTCGTCCGAATTCACGGATTTTTCTTAAGGAAATAATCCCCGTCACTGTACCCAAGGTTGTGGAATTTTTCCTCCCAAGATAAAATGGCTAACAGACCAACAGTAGCAGTACCTCAAACGGTTGGAATATCTTCGAACTCACAGAACGTTTTGAGTGATCACACAGAATATTTTTGAGACAAGAAGAGAGTTTTTAATCTGAAAATTTTCGTACTAAACCTGTGGAAGAAATCAGGTTTATATAGCCACAACATGCCTCTTCTGAAAAGAGGCAAAGGTTCATCTAAAAGGTATAACCTTTTCTGAAAATTCATGTCCATTCGTCCAAACAATGTGATTGTTCTGAACAGGCATGCCATTTCATAAATAAGTGCATCAGTTCTGAAGCAGTGCATCAGTTTACTGAAACAGTGCATCAGTTCACCGAAACAGTGGCACCGGTTTGATGAAGTATTGCATCAGTTCGAACTTCTGCATGCATGTATAAATGGAGTACCAAAACTAGAAAATATTTTACTGTGTTTTTTGTATTTTCGGATTAGATTTCTGTCTGGATTTCTTTATTTTCGTCAAATAAACTATGTCCAAAAAGATAAATCTCATCGATCATTTGCCAAATTCAAATCCAAATTCAAGGCCGAGCGAGCAACGACAACGACGGCGCATGACATCTCTTATTTCTTGTCTCACTTACCATGTGGAGTAAGTGTTCTTATTATAAACACTCCAAAATTCCTTTCTCCCACCATAAACTTTCCAATTTGGAGTACACTTTCTAAATTGGATGTCTCCTTTCCTCCATCATTTTCCATTTTCCATTTTCCATTCACACTTCATACACACTTTTAACCCAACAGTAATTGTAATGGTAAGCCCACACACGTGAATTCGTTCACATTTCACAATGAATAATCAGTATATCTGCTCACTACATTTTCGCATTGATCCAAAGTTGGGTAGGAACTTTGTTGAAGCTATTAGTTTACATCTCATAATGAATGGTACTGTCACAGAAACTCTTTTCTTGACAAGTAACCAATCATTTAACCATAACTATCCACGTATCAAGAACTTTTACTTGGAGTATCCAAAATAATGAATAAAAAGAAACAACATTTCAAGGGTAAATTTATTTAAAGAAGAAAATATCAAGCAGAACATAAATTTATGTTGCACCAAGACACACTAATATTGCCAGATTCACAAGTTTCATCAGACTTGAGAACAGAAGTAAAAGGAAATTCAGGCACTTTACTAGAGTCATTATTGAAGAATTTCGAAGTTCATGACCCAGAAGTCAATAGAAGCATGGAGCAACCTAAGTTACTTGAACTCACATATCCGAGATGAGTACAGGTCCTTCATTATCTAAATTTTATGATTCAAGAATTCAAATTTAGATGCAGGATTTTAGCAACAAAATTATGCATAATTATGTGGAAAACTCACGTAAAGCTTGAAGAGCGTAATAACCCACTCCTTTTATTATCAAGTTATAGGCATTACAGACAATCTCCAAGATGTGGTATGGTCTATGACTTACACAACAAAGTATTAAGAGTTAAATCATCGATAGACCTTTAAAGTTATCCGCATATTTCACTTAGACATCTCAATTAAAACTTGTACTTATTAAGCATTTTAATAATAACAAATATTTACCCATTAAATATTTCTCTGATAATAAGTAAAAAAATTAAAGTGTGTGTAGCAGTGCACACATGGATGACGTGAAAAAACAACCAATTAAATAATGCCAAGTGACATTCATGACCAAAATAATTATAAAATATGCTTTTGGAGTTTAAAAAGAGAAGAAAAAATATCTTTAAATCTATTTAACTAACTCTAAAAAAGGTCAGCCAAAATAATAATAAAAAAAAAAGACCCCCTCCCCCCACCCCAAACAATGCTCCTGCTTCTTCTCCCATAACCACCATTGTTGACCACCCATCAAAAACTTTTCCTCTTAGTTTTTTTTCTTTTCATTATCGGTTTTATTAACATATTTTTTAATCAAATTTTGTGATAATAACCTTCATGATGGATAATATAATAATTCAAATTCGTAATATAAATAAAAAAATTGAAGAGTAATTTTTATTAAACTTGTATAATGAAATTAATATTTTTTAAATGTTCCTTTACTATACTAAACGAAAAATAACATTATACTACCTGTCCCATTTTTCTTCAATTTTCTTGTCCCATTTTTCTCCAATTTTCTTGTTTCTTCCTTCTTTTTTCTTCCCTTGAAAAAAAAAAACCTATAAAGACTTTTTTTTTTTTTTTACTTTTTGGGGGAAAAAATGTCAAACATGACTTATTGTGAGGTAGGCAAATACTAAAACGGTGTAGATGTATATTGCAACAATGAAACCAAGATTTTTTATAAAACTTTTGGTCAAGGCTCCATCAAAGTTCTCTTATATAATTAATAATTTTTCATTTTTCTTAATGTTTTTTGATTGAAAATTTCTAGATGAATTGAGGTTAAGGTGGATAAAAGTGGTGGTGAGCTGGTGTCCGAAAAGAAGAAGTGTCGGAAAATTTTTCTTCAAAGAAAAGAAGATAAATATAAAGATGAAGAAGAAAGCAATATTTAAAAAAAAAAGAAAAAAAAGAAATTGTGATAATATTTGAGTGTATTATCACGCAATATTAAAAAAAGAAGATAAATATAAAGATGAAGAAGAAAGCAAATTCACGCACACAATAGCAAGTGTATTTCACTTGTTGTGCCATATCAATACGAGGTGCTTAATAGGTACATATTTTTTAAGATAGAGTGTCTTATAGGTACAATTCTAGTTAAGGTGCTTAAGTGAAATATGCGGACAACTTTAAGGGTCTATCGATAGCTTAAACAAGATATTATAAGTTTATGAAAATATAACAAACAGAATAAAATAGTCAAACGTATAAAGCAAAAGAAACATACTTTTAGAACACATATTCAAGAGGCGTATTATCATTTATGTCACAAATTTTAAGTATTAGCTATTCCAATTAAGTTAATCAAATGACCACCAAGAAGTCATAAATAAACAACAATCTACAATTTCAGAGACCATAAATAAGTACAAAACTTGCACGTTTAAAATAAGCTAGACTTAAGGCATTGATTCAAAGATCAAGGCTATTTTTCTCAAATCTCTTTATTTGTCAACTCCTTGCAAATCTTCAGCGTCATGATTTAAACAATCATCTTATATTATTGTTTTATTTCGTCTTTTAATAAACAAGATTGAGTTCTGTTAACTTTAGCTAAAATATGACTGATTAACTGATAGGTTAGATGGGTAGAATGTTATTACAATTAATGTAACACAGAGAAGTACACGATAGAGTAGAGCCCCTACCCGCCCCACTTAAAGGACCCGGCCCGATAATCCCTAGGGCTTTAGGGTTCCGGGTCCCGGACCGTTTATTTTTTAATTTGGGCCCAGTTAACCCGGCCCGGATCAAGCTCGGTTCAGGTCCGCCGGTTAACCGGCCCGGCCCGGAATCAATTTTATTTTATTTATTTTTTAATTAAATTTTTGGGTTTCTTTAAATTAGTATATAACTTAGTATATAACTATATCTATATATATTGTAATGTATATGTATTGTAGTATATTTAATTTAAAGTATTACATATACATAGAATAGAGTGTATATATGTGAATATATCTTCTATAGACGTGTATATTTAACGTATATATGTGTATATATTTTATAAATTAGTATATAACTATATCTATATATATTGTAATGTATATATATTGTAGTATATTTAATTTAAAGTATTACATATACATAGAATAGAGTGTATATATGTGAATATATCTTCTATAGACGTGTATATTTAACGTATACATGTGTATATATTTTATAAATTAGTATATAACTATATCTATATATATTGTAATGTATATATATTGTAGTATATTTTATTAGTAGTAGTATATATACATTGAATGGTGAGTATACATGTGTATATATCATCTATAGATGTGTATATTTAACGTATACATGTGTATATGTTTTATAAATTAGTATATAATTATATATTGTAGTATAAATATATATATATATATATATATATATAGTATATTTTATTTAAAGTAGTACATATATATTGAATGGTACGTATATATGTGTATATATCTTCTATAGACGTATATATTTAACGTATACATGTGTATATATTTTATAAATTAGTATATAACTATATATATAGTGTGTGCATATATTGTAGTATATATATAATGTAGTATATTTTATTTAAAGTAGTACATATATTGAATGGTAGGTATATGTGTGTATATATCTTCTAAAGTAGTATATATTTAACGTATACGTGTGTATATGTTTTATAAATTACTATATAACTATATATATAGTGTGTGTATATATTGTAATGTATATAGATTGTAATATATTTTATTTATAGTAGTACGTATATATTGAATGGTGCGTATATATGTGTATATATCTTCTATAGACGTATATATTTAACGTGTACATGTGTATATATTTTATAAATTAGTATATAACTATATATATATATATGTAGTATATTTTATTTAAAGTGGTACATATATATTGAATGTTGCGTATATATGTGTATATATCTTCTATAAACGTACATATTTAACGTATATATGTGTATATGTTTTATAAATTAGTATATAACTATATATATATTGTAGTATATATATATTGTAGTATATTTTATTTAAAGTAGTACATATATATTGAATGGTGCGTATATATGTGTATATATCTTTTATAGACGTATATATTTAACGTATACATGTGTATATATTTTATAAATTAGTATATAACTATATATATATATATATATATATATATATATATTGTAGTATATATATATATTGTAGTAAATATATATATTGTAGTATATGTTTTACTTAAAGTAGTACATATATATTGAATGATGCGTATATTTGTGCATATATCTTCTATAGACGTGTATATTTAATGTATAATGTGTATATGTTTTATAAATTAGTATATAACTATATATATATATTGTAGTATATACATATATTGTAGTATATGTTTTACTTAAAGTAGTACATATATATTGAATGGTGCGTATATTTGTGTATATATCTTCTACAGACGTGTATATTTAATGTATACATGTGTATATGTTTTATAAATTAGTATATAACTATATATATATTGTAGTATATACATATATTGTAGTATATGTTTTACTTAAAGCAGTACATATATATTGAATAGAGCGTATATGTGTGAATATATCTTCTATAGACGTGTATATTTAACGTATACATGTGTATATGTTTTTTAAATTACTATATAACTATATATATATATTGTAATGTTTATATATTGTAGTATATTTTATTTAAACTTTAAAGTAGTACATATATATTGAATAGAGCGTGTATGTGTGAATATATCTTCTATAGACGTATATATTTAACGTATACACGTGTATATGTTTTATAAATTAGTATATAACTATATATATATATATATATTGTAATGTATATATACTGTAGTATATATTATTTAAACTTTAAAGTAGTACATATATATTGAATAGAGAGTATATGTATGAATATATCTTCTATAGGCGTGTATATTTAACGTATACATGTTTATATATTTTATAAATTAGTATATAACTATATATATAACTCACTAATATATATGTATATATTTTAATGTATATATATTGTAGTACATTTTATATAAAGTAGTACATATATATAGAATAGAGCGTATATGTGTGAATATATCTTCTATAGACGTGTATATTTAACGTATACATGCGTATATGTTTTATAAATTAGTATATAACTATATATATATATATATTATAATGTATATATATTGTAGTATATTTTATTTAAAGTAGTACATATACATTGAATAGAGCGTATATATATGAATATCTTCTATTGATGTGTATATTTAACTTATACATGTGTATATGTTTTATAAATTAGTATATAACTATATATATATATATTGTAATGTATATATATTGTAGTATATTTTATTTAAACTTTAAAGTAACACATATACATTGAATCGTGCATATATATGTATAATTGTGTATATGTGTATATATTTTTTAAATTCTAATGTAGTATATACTATATATATAGTGTATATATATTGTTTAACGTATTTAAAATGTATATAGGTGGGTATATATAGTGTATATTGATTTTTTTTTTTTTTTTTTTCATTTTTGACCTGGTTTGACCGAATTTTTAACCGGATTTGACCGGATTTAGGTGGGTTAGACTGAGTTGGGTTAAGTGGGCCGGGTTAGGATTGTTTTTAAAAAAATTACTGTTGAGCCTGGCCCGACCCGGCTCACCTTACCTCCAACCGGCCCCGGCCCGGCCCACAACCCGTCTAACTTTAACGGGCCGTCCCACCTGACAGCCTTAGAAGGGATCCAAACCCGTATTACGACATTAATGGGAATCATTTTGTTTCTCTCTCTAAAGTAATGCATGTAAATTTATATATACACTGACCTCTGTTATACTTTACTTTGCTCTAGCATTATTAGTGTTTTTCCTTACGAAAACTGACCTGGGGTTAATCTGAGAATGAAAATTAGAGTGGTAATCTATTAGTGAGTGGCATAACACTTGTAACTTGTAAGGAAAGGGAATCATCAGTTTAACAGTGTTCCTATGTGACAAACCATGCAGAGCCAGTTTCAACTGTCTTTGACGCTGAAACAAAACTACTACTTATCAAATAGTAAAAGAAATATCCACTAAAGATGATTAAGGAACGATAACTAATTGATCCATTTGCACTTCCCAATGTAAGTAAGACAATGGAACTTACACTAGTAGTTCAACTGCATAGGCATTGCTAGAGTTTTGATTGGGAATCTAAACAGTTCCTCCAATTAGTTGGTTGGATTTCCTGGTGTAAGTTAGACAATGGAACTTAAATATCTAATAAGAATCTCTAAGAGCACTAATTCAATAAGTAAACCGACACAGATGACTTTGTGCATGACGGACTCCATTGCCTCAGTGCAACTTAGCTAAAGTCCCATCATGCAAGGACGTGTTTCTACTGCAACTTTGTTGTGTGGTGTCCTGGGTTTACATCATCTCATGATCACAAACTAAATTTTTCTATAGCCTAACTCCAGCACAGGAAACATAATATCAGTTCTCTCTAGTTTTATTCGATCAACGTTGCCATTGTAATGGAACTATTTTTTCTATAAAGGTCCTGCAGGTGCCAAAAGAAAATAGGAAGATGCCTTTATCTACACTTGATCTGGTCTTTATGCTGTTGTGACATATCTGACATCAAATTTCTGTCACATATAATATCAATATATATATACAGAGAACAGGACTGAAACTCAGGACCAACACTACCACAAAACATTTACAACTACATCCACTACAATAAATAGGTTTTATAGTGGTCAGGCGAGTCAATTTGTTGGTGCAGAAACATCATATTTAGTGGCTGTTGAAAAAATGCTACAATATTGATATTTGAACGGAATTAGTAATAGTAAGAGAGTTGTTACAAACACTGTGTCGTGGCAAGCCATTGCCTTGAAAGCG
Organism: Capsicum pubescens; assembly: GCA_030864215.1. Taxonomy (NCBI): domain Eukaryota; kingdom Viridiplantae; phylum Streptophyta; class Magnoliopsida; order Solanales; family Solanaceae; genus Capsicum; species Capsicum pubescens. Next base: position 63,329,477 of record CM061543.1, read on the forward strand.
ATTTTGGCCCAACTTCGGTGCAAATCCTTCTAGCCGGTCGCTCCCCAAGGTTCCACAACTACTTCCAAACATGTGCACTCGTAGCTGGAAGTTTGGAGTTGCACAAAACTATTGCCCAGAAATTCACAAGGAATTGAATACTAATGAGGAGAAAAGTAATTAAGAAAGAAAGCCAAGAAAAGACAAATAATATTTCTTTCCGTGGATGTACCTTTTCATCAAGTGAAGAGCACACTTATATAGGTGTGGAAATGTACGTTTTGGAGAAGAAATAAATAAGATGAGTTAATATCTCATTTAAGACAAGTATTTCATTTCATCACATTAAGGAATGTACCGTCTTTAGCTCTCATCACGATAATTAATTTGAGTGAATGAATGCAGAATTTTTACTTTGCATTTTAATATGCCCAATTAATTGGAGAGAAACGAATGCAATGAATTCATTGTCATTCATGAACGAAAAAGCTCACAGTCCCCTACAAAATGCAAAGAAAAAAAAAATAGGAATAGTTTCTAGGCAAAAGAAAGGAACATGTACTTAAGTATCAATATCTTTCGATTTGAATTAATACGTAGTGATATAGGCACCAACAAATATCCAAAAAGTGTAGTACTCTTGAACTGGATGGACATAAGTTGAGATCCCCACAACACATACCATATCCTTGATTTTATGCAAACTCTGCGATACTCATAAAGTGCTTTTATGGTCATGCACACAAACCTTGGGTCTCATGAGTGCTCTAGAAAGATAACCCAAGTCTTTCATAAAAAGGTGACCAACCTTTTACACTCACGTAGGTGATCTATCAAGTCTATCTCATAGACCACCTTAAGGCTATGGATCATTAAGATAAAAAATAAGCTCAATCTCATAACACACTACCTCACACCAAAGGGATAGATATGTAGTATTATTGAAGGCCTATATGGCTTCGTTTGACCGCAAATAGGTATCCACTATATTACCTCAATCCATGGGCTTTAGCCCCATTCCTCTCGACTATTCAAGGACCATTTTCCTTGTCAAACCAAATTTCTTCCGGATCTTACATATTTCAAGAAAATAATACCATGTTTCAATAGTTGTTTAACTGTACCATGTCTGATGTGAATATGTCTCTTTTTTACCATTGTACATACTATTTTTAACAATCCCAATTGTCGTCCGTGAGTCACAATGTAAAGAGACTGGTGACATTTGTCTTCCCCATAAAGGCACATCTGTCAAAAGATTTTGCAGCCACTTAGCTTCTGGTCCTGCCAACTCGAGAGTAATAAATTCAGATTCCATGGTAGAATGTGCTATACAAGTCTGCTTTGAAGACTTCCATAAAATAGCACCTGCACCCAAATTAAGCACATAGCCACTGATCGAGCTAACTTCATCATTGTTAGTAACCCAGTTTGCATCACAAAAACCTTCTAAAACAACAGGAAATTTATTAAAATGCAAACACAAATCCATAGTACCTCTCAAGTACCTTAACAAGCGATGAAGAGCATGTCAATGTTCACTACTGGGATTATGAGTATATCTACTCAATCTACTAATAGCATAAGCTATATCAGGCTGAGTATAGTTCATGAGAAATATTACACTCCCAATTATTTTAGCATATTTAGTTTGAGAAACACTGGAATCTTTATTTTTTTTCAAGTGTATGCTAGGATCATAAGGAGTTCTCACTAAAACTACATCAATACAATAAAACCTTTTTAACATTTTTTCAATATAATGAGACTGACACAAAGAGAAACCATTAACAGTTCTTTTGATTTTTATTCCTAAAATCACATCAGCTTCTCCAAGGTCTTTCATTTTAAATTTAGATTTTTTTTTTCTTAGTCTCATTTACAACATTCACATTAGGGACAAAGATTAACATGTCATCCACATATAAACATATAATCACACAGTCGGATCCTATCATTTTAGAATAAACACAGGTATCAAATGAATTAACAACAAAGCCATTATCTATTAATGTGAAATTAAATTTTTCATACCACTGCTTAGGTGCATGTTTAAGTCCATAAAAGAACTTTCTCAATTCACATCCTTTATTCTCTTGTCCTAGAACCACAAAACCCTCAGATTGAATCATATAGAAGTATTATTTTACACATGACTAGGCACATAATTTTTTAAAGCAAAAACATGCTCAAAAAATTCTGCAACTCTAGATTCACAAATAGAATAATCATTTAATGACTTAAATCTATATGCAGTACTATTTTGATCATAACCAATAAAGACAGTGTCAAAAGTCTTAGAGCCTACATTTATCAGTCTAAAATCAGGTAGACCAACCTTAGCCAAACACCCCCACACTTTAAGAAATTTCAAGCTAGGAACAAACCCTTTCCATAATGCATATGAGGTCTTGTCTAACCTTTTATCAGGGTCTCTATTAAGAATATAACATACAAACAAGACAGCTTCCCTACCACGCATAGTCAGGAAGATTTGATCTTAAAAGCATAGAATTCATTATTTTATCAGCTTCAAACATAAGTTTAAAGCCTACTTTATTCAGAAGTGCTCCAGAAACTAAGTTTCTATGGAGAGAGAACATATAAAACATTGTTCAATACTAATATTTTACCAAAAGTTAATTTAAGAGAAATTTTTTCTTTATCCATAACTTCAGCAGTAGTGGAGTTACCCATGTAGATGCACTCGTTATCAATCAACTCGACAAAGTCATGGAGCAACTCTTTATTGGTGCAGAAATGCCTAGAAGCCCCTGTATCTAACACCCAGTCAGTTTTGTTAGCCACCGTATTCGTCTCGAAGACTACAATAATGATCACTTTATCACCCTCAACAAGATGAACTTGGACATCATTTTGTCCTCCCAGTATTGAGTTTTGCAAAACTGTCCCATATTTCTTTAGCAAATTTGTAAGTAACAAATAAATCAAATAAAGTATTCATCATATGACTCAATAAAAGTCCTCTAGCTTTTTTGCTATCCCTTTTAACCTTCTTTTTAGCAAATTCATCAATAACCATAATAGTATCAGAACAGGTAATAATGTTAGAACCATCATTAAATAAAATATAATCAACTTCTAATTGTTCTAAGAAAATCAGAAGTTTTTGTGACCAACAGTTAAAGTTATTTTCGTCCAATGGCTAAAGTTTTAACAAATCAGAAAAAATTTTATTCAATAAAAATTAGCCATTTATCAATATTGTATGTAAGTAAATCGCTTTAAAATTATTGAAAAAATTCTACAATATTGATATTAAAATGGAATTAGTAATAGTAAGAGAGTTGTCACAAACACTGTGGCGTGACAAGCCACTACCTTGAAAGCGATTTCGGCCCGACTTCGGTGCAAATTCTTCTAGCCGGTCGCTCCCCAAGGTTCCACAGCTACTTCAAAATACGTGCACTTGTGGCTGAAAGTTTGGAGTTGCACAAAACTATTGCCCAGAAATTCACAAAGGATTGAATACCAATGAGGAGAAAAATAATTAAGAAAGAAAGCCAAGAAAAGACAAGTGATATTTCTTTCTGTGGATGTACTTTTTCATCAAGTGAAGAGCACAGTTATATAGGTGTGGAAATGTACGTTTTGGAGAAGAAATAATTAAAATGAGTTAATATCTCATTTAAGATAAGTATTTCATTTCATCACATTAAGGAATGTACTATCTTTAGTTCTCATCATAATAATTAATTTGAGTGAATGAATGCAAAATTTTTACTTTGCATTTTAATCTGCACAATTAATTGGAGAGAAATGAATGCAATGAATTCATTGTCATTCATGAATGAAAAAACTCACAGTGGCAACAATTATTGTCGCTGCAATACATCATCTTTTAGCATCGGATAATTTTTGTCGCCTTAAATAGGTGTTACTATACTGAAAATTTTAGTTTCCACTAGTAATAAAATTTTGGCTTCATTTTTATAATGACGGTTAGTAAAATATCACTCTGAAAGTAATTATTTGGTGACGACATCACCACTAAAATTAACTTATTTTATTTTTTAAAATTGTAATAATGAAAAACTTCTAGTAGGTATTGTAAAAGAAAAATTTCTGAAAATTAAAAAAGAAATTCCTAAATCTTTCATCAACTTTGCTCAAGCTCAAGCTCAACACTGTATACTATTTCATCGTCTTTGCTCGACCAAAATCTCAAATCCATTGAAGAAATAAATTTTCCTAAATGGGTTAGCTGAAATTTGTTAGGTTTGTTGGTTAAAACTTTGCTCAAATCTCAAATTTTCCTAAATGGGTTAGCTAAATTGTTAGCTGAAATGCCTAAATATTTTTTCTTTGTTCAAACTCGTTCCTCTTTGCTGAAATAGGATTTTCTAAAGTTATTCCACTATCGGTTATCTGTTCAAATTGATTTGTGGGTGTATGCATTTTTGATTTTCACATGCAATTTCTTTAACTTAAATATTTTGCAGGAACACGATATCTCTTTGCTAGAAATTCTTAAAAGTTTATGCTCCATAAGGTATGTGGTCAAAACCTTTTGGGTATATATGTATTTTTTTTGATTGCATGTGTGTTTTCTTTAACCAACTTGAAAATCTGTAGGAATAGAATTCTGTAAGGTCAAAGGACGAAGGAATAGAGTTCAAAATTCTTGAGGTTATAGAGCCAAAGATACAATTTATATTTCTCTCTAATTTATTTTTTGTATTTTGTTAATTTTCGGTGTTAAAGTTGTCTCTGAGTTATCTTTCTTTGGGTAAGATGAAAATTTATTTTTGAATTTATAGACATTTTGGTGTTGTTACTGTGATTACATGTTTGTAGATCGGGTATGTTGAATCAATAATTAATGTAGAGAAAATTATTTTTTTAATATTTAATGGGTGACTAGGCTAGCAGTACAGGGACAAGGAGAAAAAAATACTGGTGTGACAATTAGTGTAGTGAATGAAGATATCGGTGTTGTAGTTAGAGTTGCACCAAAAGTCATTGAACTTTTAGTCTCAGGGATCGTTCCCCCAACATGGGATTTGTGTTATCTCAGTCCACCTAATTTCGTAGTCTCTGTTACAAAGGAGTAATCTTGACTGTATGTACAAAGGAGTCAAGATACAATTGCTATAGAGTCGAGATACAATTGCTATAGAGTCGAATATGAAGTATCTTATTGTAAAAATTCTGTGAGATTAGAGCTAACCTTGATCGGAACACTTGTAGAGGTCACCAGGTTGACCATTGATGGTGTAAGCATTTGATACATCAGGAGTTTCTCCTATTCTCGTATCTTGTCTTACAAAATCAATAGGATTTTTATCCCACCACTCACTTGATCAGCATTTCCAAACTCTCATTTCAACAAAATTTCTAAAAAGGAAGCAAAATAAGAGAAAATACATAACTAGTACTCCCTATGTCCAATTTTATGTGAACCACTATCCTCTTCAGTCAAACAAAGCCACATAAATTGGGATGAAGGGAGTAGTATTTTAAAAAAATGCTCTAATCTTCTAGTTATTAGAGAAGGTAGAAGTAGTACCAAGATGAATTGGTGTTTCTCTTTTAGGTCTAGGAAATGGATAGTTTTCTCCTTCTTTGGGTGGATAATTAGAGCTTCATAAATAGTGGCCCTGATCCACAAGCTGTGGGCATGCCACCACAGTGTCCCTTATTTTTCTTGAATTATAAATCGGTAAGTGTAGCTCTTTCCTGGTCTAATTGGGCATTGAGTGATAAATTTTGATCTCTCTGCCCATGCTGTCCTCATTTTCCTAACACCATGCCTTTTGAAACACATCAAAATATTATTAAAAAATGTAAGAAAGGGTCATATATAATTTAATAATGGCTCATTCATTTAAGTAACATAAATTAGTTCATTTGAGTACTGCATGCATGAATGTACCAGTGACTGGTGACATTATATCAAGCTCTATTGACAGCATTGACCACTAGAGTATCCCCATTGTTTGTAGTCTTTGTTACGAAATTAGGTGGACAAAGATAACACAAATCCCATGTTTAAGTCAAAGACTCAACTTGCTATTTTATTCAGTGCAACTAAACTTGATGATTTGTTTTAGAGGGTCTATAGATCATGACTCTAGGTTTGGTTAAGGTTGAGTCAGTTGCCTTTAGTTTAAAGGTTGGGGGCACAATCTCTATGACTAGAACTTCTATGGCTTCTGGTGTAACTCTAACTACAACATTGATATCCTCATTCTCTACATTAATTGTCATACTAGTATTTTTTTCTCCTCATCCCTGTACTGCTAGCCTAATCACTACACTAATTGCTCATACTCTTCAAAATATTAATAGGTGCATGTTTGATTCTCCAAAAGTATTGTATTCTTAGAGAATCCGACATGGGTGTGGCATCGAAAGTGAAAATCTATGCAACATAGAATATCCAAGGTTAAAATAAATGATTTAGTTTTTTATTTTGTTGGTTTTAAATTATTTGTTCCCTTGCTCAAATGTTTATTATAGTCCAGTCACATTAGTAAATATGTTGTTATGAGTCATTATTTTATGATAGTAGTGAGTTTTTTTACCCTGTGCATCAGAAGTTGAACCCTGACAATATGATGTTGACCCTTCCCCATAGCATAACAAGCAAAAGCCACATTTGTACGCTTCTTCTTAAAATTGGGAGGATAACAACCAAGTTTTCAATAGTTATTTTTGAGATGAACTTTAACTTTACAATAGTCACATTGTAAACTGTGACAGAGATTGATACAACTTTATCACAGTCTACTCTAATTCTTTTGGTGTAAGTTGTTGCTTTCCCCCCTGCACCTGCATATTGATAACTATAATAATTTAAAAGTACATTGTATACTTCATTTTTTAGTTTGTCCAGAACATTACATTTGTGATTAGTTTCTGTTTGTTTGACTATGGATTTGGAGTTTGTTGTGATATTTACAATACACTTTGATCTTGTATTTATTTTGATTGTTGTCATACTTGTATATTTAATTAATAAATTTATTTTTTAATGATTAAAAAGATAGGAATGGGTAAAAGTTGATTGGATATTACGAATAGAGCTAACCAAAGATATATAGATGGAGTAGATAACTTTCTTAATTGGGTATTCAATCAATCTAGGGTGAGCACTATTATTCGATGTCCTTGTAAGAAGTGTAGTAACACTGTGTTTAAGTTGAGAATTGATGTAAGACTACACCTATTGAATAAGGGCTTCTGGTATTCTTATAGAGTGTGGGAGTATCATGGAGAAGTGTTGGTTAGCGGTGAAAATTCTAATCATGCTGGTAGTGATGAAGTAGAAGATAATAAAATTGAGAGGACGATGTTATTAAAATGATTCATGATGCTTGCAGATATATAAATTTGGAGGATACTACTAATTCTCGAGAGGTAAATGAAGATCCAAATGTGCATGCAACAAAGTTTTACTGATTATTAGAAGATGCTCAGATAAAACTTTATTCTGGTTGCACAAAAGTATCAAAATTGTCTTTTGTTGTTAAATTACTCCATTTGAAGTGCCTTAACCATTGGATCAACAAATCTATGAATGAGTTATTGAACTTTTTTAAAGAGGTTCTCCCTGAGGGGTTATTTGTACCCAAGTCTTTCTATGAAGCAAAAAAAGTTCTTTACGATCTCGGCTTGGGGTACACCAAAATTTATGCATGTAAGAATGATTGTATATTATATTGGCTTGATTATTTGAATGTACAATCATGCCCCAAGTGTGGTGAATCTAGATGGAAGTCGAAATAACATAAAGGCAAGAAAGTGGCTCATAAAGTATTGCAACATTTTTTAATCAAATCAAGGCTTCAAAGATTGTACATGGCAAAAGAGATGGAAAAAGACATGAGGTGGAACAAGGAGAAAAATATTGATGATGGTGTCATGCGACATCCATATGACTTGCTTGAATGAAATTTTTTTGATGAGCATTATCCTACCTTTTCAGTTGAGTTAAGAAATGTTCGATTAGGTTTAGCAAGTGATGGGTTTCAACCTAATGGGAATATGAGTTTCAATTATAGTATTTGGCCCGTCGTTCTAGCTACATATAATTTTCCATCATGAGATTGCATGAAAAGTCCATATTTCATGATGACTCTTTTTATTCCGGTCCCTAAGTATCTAGGCAATGATATTGATGTATAATTGCAACCAATGATTAAAGAGTTGAATGAATTATGGAATGAAGTGGAGACTTATGATGCACACTCAAAATCTAATTTTCTTATGCGTGTTGCTCTCATGTGGATGATTAATGACTTTCTTGCATATGGCAATCTTTCAAGATGGTCACCCAAAGGCAAGCTTGCATGCCGTTTCCATAAAGATACATATTTGATTTCTTTATGTAATAAGTTGTGTTATATGGGTCATCGCCATTTTCTTTCTATGAACCATCTATGATGTAGAAATCCAGTTTTATTTGATAGGAAAATTGAAATGGGGGCTGCACCTATTCCTTTAACAGGTGTTGAAGCACTTGTGCAATTATAAGATTTGGGCAATGCGACTTTTGATAAAGGCCAAAAGAGAAAGCGTAATGTTTCTAATGATGCGTATAATTGGAGAAAGAAAAGTATCTTTTTTAAATTGCCTTATTTGGATGGTCTTGACCGATGAGATTACCTTGATCCAATGCACATAGAAAGAAATGAGTTTGAAAGTTTTTTATCAACTATGATGAGTATGGTTGGAAAGACAAAAGACATATTGAAAAGTAGATATGATTTGGTGGACCTTGGAATTAGGCAAAGTTTGCATCCAATTGAGGATGGAGATAATATTTTGTTACTGGCGGCATGCTATGCTTTGTCCCCTGAAGAGAAGTTAAAGTTATGCAATTCCTTAGCTAATTTGAAGGTTCCAGATGCCTTTTCATCAAATATTTCTAGGTGTGTTAACGTGCATGAGAAAAAGATACATAGATTGAAGTGTCATGATCATCATGTATTATTGCAAGATATTTTACCAGTAGCTATGCGTAGTTTATTGACTAAGGAAGTTTGTGAACCAATTATAGACTTAGGAAATTTTTTCAAGAATTTATACTCTAAATGCCTGAGAATTAAGGATCTTGATATCCTCGAGTCTAAAATTTCTATCATATTATGGAAACTTCAAATGTTTTTTCTTCCAGCATTCTTTGATGTCATGATTCATTTGCCAATTCACTTGCCAAGAGAGGCAAAACTTGGTAGACCCATTCAATAAAGGAACATGTACCCTTTTGAGAGGTATTGTCTCATTCTAAAATTAAATGTCAATATATTTAAAATGTCATATTTTATAATTATTTAAATGACAATTCTTTATATAGGTATTTGCAAGAACTTAAAGCATACAATCGCAACAAAGGTCATCCAGAAGGTTCAATTGCTGAGGGGTATTTGGCAAAGGAAAATCTTACATTTTGTTCACGATATTTAAAGAACATCTCAACTAAGTTTAATAAATCAACTCGAATGACGATGAATTCATGTCAAATGGTGAGATGTCTATTGTTAAAGTTGTGACCCAAATTTTGTTGGTCTGGCCCTGAAAGTTTTGTGGTGCGACCCATGTTTGTGATTTTCAATGGGGTCTTTGGTGGTAAATTTCAATGCAATTTACTGGGTTATTTTATTATTCAGAAAATTCAGCCTTCTCCATATTGTACTCTCTCTCCATTATAGTAAAACCTCCTCTGCCTCTGCCCACAGTTTTTCTCGTAAAGATTTTTACGTAAATCTTTGTGTTGTTCTTATTTTCTTTTTTTTGTGGTTTGCTTATTTTTTCCAAAACATAACAAACTAGTATCAGAGCCTGTTCGATTATTTTCTTGGGGATGATAATCATGAAGTATGATATTTTATTGTTGGATCGCAATACCAGATTTTTGTTATGGTAGGTTAAGATGTGAGCTATGCTCACGTAGATTGATTTGGACGATTCTCTATTAGGGTTTGATAAGATGACCTCATCATGGATGGATGAGGACTAATGATGTAAGGATCGGAACGCTCTATCTCAGATCCACCTTCATTTATCCAATCAAATTTTATAAAATATTTTGAAGGAGACCACTATTACTGTGTTGTGGTTGAAACTAGAATCGTTGTGTATGACGAAAAGCCTAACAAGGAAGTTGCATCTCAAACAACGAATTTATTTCCATCGCATGTCTGAGGGTGCATCCTTGGAGGATCACCTAGCTGTATTTAAGGAAATCATCTCTGATTTAGAGACTCTGGAGGTTAAGTACGATGAGAAAGATCTAGTGTTGACTTTATTATGTTCGCTACCTGTATCATACACGACCCTTAGGGATACGATTTTAAATAGTCGTGATACCCTGACGATAGATAAAGTCTATGATGTATTATTCTCTAAGAAGAAGATGAAGCATCTTGTGAATAGGTCGGAGACTCAAGGAGATGGTTTCATTGTTCAAGAAAGGACTCATGAGAGAAATTCTAGGGGTGATGACAGGAATAAGTCAAAATCCAGAAACAAAAATAAAACCTGTAATTACTGCAAGAAGAAGGGGCATATCAAATTCGAGTGTTGGAAATTACATAATAGACAGAAAAGAAAAGCTCCAAAACCAAAGAAAAACTAACCAGAGAATTTCGATGTAGCTAGTTTTGTTGAAGATGGCGGTAGTGATGGAGAACTCTTGGTAGTTTTTGATGGTAACTCCAAACCCTATAAGGATTGGATTCTTTATTCACCTTGCACGTTTGATATGTGTCGCAATCGGGATTGGTTTACAACATATTAAATAGTCTCTAAAGATGATGTGAAGATGAGAAATAACACACCTTGTAAGATAGCTAGTATTGGAACAATCAAAATTAAGATGTTTGATGGGTTTGTGAGGATACTTGGTGATGTGCAGTATGTCCCAAACTTGAAGAGAAATCTTATTTACTTGAGTACCCTTGATTCAAATGGATATAGGTACACTGGTGAAGGTAGAGTACTGAAGGTTTGTAAAGGTGTTGTTGTTGTGATGAAGGGACAAAGAAAGTCTACAAAATTTTATGTCTTGCAAGGCTCTACAGTTATAGGTGATGCAGTTATTTCTGCCTCCTCACTATCAGAAAGTGACATTGCTAAACTTTGGCATATGCTCTTGGGGCATATGAGTGAAAATGGGATGGATGAACTAAGCAGGAGATGACTTATTGATGGCCAGAGTATTACCGAATTAGAGTTCTGTGAGCACTGTATTTTTGGGAAGCAGAAGAGAGTCAAATTCACTAAAGGCATCTACTCAACTAAAGGCATTCTTGAATACATTTATTTTGATCTCTGGGTCCTTATAGAGTACCTTCCATAGAAGGTGGGAATTACCTGTTGACTATTATGAGTGATTATTCTAAAAAAGTTTGGGTGTTCTTCCTGAAGAAAAAGAATGATGTGTTTCCTACTTTCAAGGAGTGGAAAATTATTATTAAAAATCAAATAGGGAAGTAGGTAAAATACCTTCAGACTGATAATGGTTTAGAGTTCTGTTCTAATGAATTTAATGCTCTATACAAGTCAGAAAGAATTGTGAGGCACTTGACAGTTCGTTATACTCCGCAACAGAATGCTGTGGTTGAACGAATGAATAGGACTATAATGAAGAAGGGGCATTGTATGCTCTCTAATACTGGTTTACCCAAGTCTTTTTGGGCCAAAGCTGCTTCCACAACTTGTCTTCTTATTAACCGCTCTTCCTCAGTCGCGATTGATAAAAAGACTCCACAAGAGGTATGATCTGGCACTCCTGCTAGTTATTCTGATTTGTGGATATTTGGATGTCCTACTTATGCTCATGTTGATAATGGAAAGTTGGAATCTAGATCTGTCAAATGCTTATTTTTGGGTTATAAGCCTGATGTTAAAGGTTATAAGCTTTGGTGTCCAGAAAATAAAAAGGTTATAATTAACAAAGATGTTGTGTTTGATGAAACTGCCATGCTTCGGGCTCCCTCCAAATCTAGTGCTTTGTCCCCAGATGAGCTTAGTGACATGAATCAACAAAAGTCAAGCACCCAGAGATACAGACTCAGATTGGAGCAGAGTCTACACCAGTGCCTACTTCTCAATCTAGCCCAGAGATACAGAATGGTACTATTTCTTTTTCATCACCAGTGATGCCACAATATTTTATTGCTAAAGATAGGCCTAGAAGAGATATTAAACCTTCTCAAAAGTATAGTAAAGCTGATTTGGTTTCTTATACATTGAATGTAGCAGAAGGTATTGATTTCAGTAAAGATCCTTCTTCTTACTCAGAGGCAGTTAGTTGTGATGATTCCAACTGATGGATGATTTCTATGAGGAGGAGATGGAATCACTTGAGAAGAATGGAACATGGGATTCAGTGAGATTGCCTAAAGATAAAAAAGTTGTCTGTTGTAAGTGGGTATTTAAAAATAAAAAAGGAATATCAGGAGTTGAAGATGCTAGGTATAAAGCAATACTAGTTGCTAAAGGCTACAGTCAGGTTCCAGGTATTAACTTCACATATGTGTTATCTCCAGTTGTTAAGCATAGCTCGATTCGAGCCTTGCTTGGTATTGTGGCCATGCATAATCTTGAGCTTGAGCAGTTGGATGTTAAAACTGTATTCTTACATGGAGAACTTGAGGAGGACATCTATATGTAGCAACCAGAAGGCTTTGTAGTTTCAGGAAAGGAGGACTATTTATGCCTGCTGAAAAAGTTCCTTTATGGCTTAAAATAGTCGCCCAGACAGTGGTATAAGAGGTTTTACTCTTTTATGATCTCTCCTATGTTTTGAAGGAGTAGTTATGATATTTGTGTCTACTTTAAGGAGGTAAGTAATGGTTCATTCATGCATCTTCTCTTGTATGTTGATGATATATTGATTGTAGCAAAGGATATGAAAGAGTTAATAAAAGTCAAATCCCAACTCATCAAGGAGTTTGAGATAAAGGATTTATGAGCAATAAAGAAGATTCTTGGCATGGAAATTATAAGAGATAGAGAGAAGTGTAAGCTATACTTGAGATAGAAAAGGTATATTGAGAAAGTGCTTCACATGTTTAATATGCAAAATACCAAGCCTATCAGTACTCCATTGGCAGCTCACTTCAAACTCTCAACCACTTTATCTCCAAAGATAGATGATGAGATTAACTTTATGTATTGAGTTCCATACTCTAGTGCCGTCAGTTTTTTTTTATATGCGATGGTGTGTTCTCGACCAGATTTATCATATGCCGTCAGTGCAGTTAGAAGATACATGACGAATCTTGGCAAAGAACATTGAAAAATAGTTCAGTGGATTTTCAGATACTTGCATGGATCTGCTAATGTCTGTTTGTAGTTTGGGCGAAATAGAGATGGAGTAATCGGGTATGTTGATTATGATTTTGTAGGAGGACATGATAAAAGGACATCACTTACAGGCTATGTTTTCACTATTGGTGGTTGTGTTATCAGTTGGAAAGCTACCTTACAGACTGCTGTTGCTTTGTCAACTACTGAGGCAGAGTACATAGCTATTACGGAGGCTTTCAAGGAAGTTATTTGGTTGAAGGGTCTGTTCGGTGAACTTAGCAATTACTTATAGATTACTATGGTCTTTTGCAATAGTCAGAGTGCTATCTTCCTTATGAAAGATCAGATGTTTCACGAGAGGACAAAGTACATCGATGTTCAGTATTATTTTGTGCGTGCAATTATTGCTCGTGGTAATATTGTGGTAAGAAAGATTAGTACCTATGATAACCCTGCTGATATGATGACCAAGACACTACCAAGTTCCAAGTTTGAGCATTGGTTGGACTTGGTTGGTGTTAGGTATTCAGATGTGCCCTTAAGGGCTTTTGTGGAAGAGGTGGAGAGTTTGTCTTGAAATGGATTTGAGTTCTGAATTAGAATTAATGTCAAGGTGGACATTGTTAGAGTTGTGACCTAAATTTTATTGGTCCAGCCCTAAAAGTTTCGCGGTGCAACCCATGATTTTTAATGGGGTCTATGGTGGTAGCGTAGGGATCAGACCTTTATGTTTTTGGGACTAGGACCTATTTGTATGCACGAACTATGTAAGTACGATTTAGTAGGTTATGTTCATTATTCAGAAAATTCAACCTTCTCTAACATTATACTCTCTCTCTCCATTATAGTGAAACCTCCTCTGCCTCTGCCCGTGGTTTTTCCTGCAATGGTTTTCACGTAAATCTATGTTTTGTTCTTGTTTCCTTCTAATTGTACTTTGCTTATTTTGTCTGAAACATAACATCTATCTTTAAATATATTAGTCAAACAAAAGGGGCTTCAGATGGAGGAAATAGGCTACCTTATGATGAGTTCAATCAAGCATGTATTTATGTGCTTCAAAATTTTGAAGAGGTTTCACAATACCGAGAGTAAGTCTCTTTTAAATTTTGATATAATTTGACCTTAATATAATTCAGTTAATCTCAACTAACACAAACTGTAGGGATTACATGAGACAGATTGAAGTATAAGGTTCAACGCATGCTCATAGAGTGTATGTCAATGGATTTATTAATTGGTGTCGTGCACACGTAGGTGTCTAATTAAATGACATAATAAATACTAGCATATATTCAATTGTCTTACACTAGTAATAATAGTATTGCTTGTTTCTATAGATATTTGTACTATCATCCTAAGGACGTGCAAATGATGAGCTCATAAGCTTAGCTGTTGGTCCAGAATCATTGATACATCGATAGTCAACATGTATGGTGAATGGATTTAGATTTCAAATAAAATAGCTTATGAGAAAAACATAAAACAGTGGAGTTCTTATGAGAGGAGGTGTTTTAAACCTTAATAAGGAGTATTATGGTATATTAAAGGATATTTATGAGTTTGTTATGCAGGAAATAGAAAAGTTCATTTGTTCAAGTGTCATTGGTGGGATGTGGCTCACCTAGGAAGAGGATATAAGATTGACAAATATGATGTTATAAGTGTGAATTCTCATTGTGCCTTGAATACAAATGAGACATTTGTATTGGCATCTCAGTCCGAACAAGTCTTCTATTTGAATGACATGGTCGATAAAGAATGAATGTTGTTGTTTAGAATAATCCTCACGATCTTTTTAATGTACCTGAAGTTGAAGGAGACACATCATTAAATGAAGAAGTTTATCAACAAGATGAAGTAGAAGATATTTTGTGTGCCAATAATTAAAAAACGATATTGAGGTGTCTATACACAAGGATAATTTGGAACCAAAAAATGTTTTACAAACTAATGATCAAGAAAAGGAGGAATATGATTTCATTAATGACAATTATATAGACGTATCAGATAATAAAGAAAGTAAAGAAGAGTTACCTGATGATAATGATGGAGAAGACAGTGATATATCCTGTTGAAGATTGAGAAAAAAGATGGATGAGAAGTTCTTTGTATTTTGTGCTTTTATTAGATTGACATCTTATTTTGAGAAGTTATTATTAGGCTAGCATCTTGGGTTTTGTGTTCTTAATAGGCTGACATCTTGTAGTTTGTGTTCTTATTATGCTATCTTGTATTTGGTGTTCTTACGCTTGAAGCTGTTATTTATCATTGAAATTGGTATTTTTAAGTAGAATCAATAAATTTAAAAAGTTCAACAAACTGTTTGATATTTTTTAATTATTTGATTTAAAATTTCATTTTATAAATTGATAATTTCCTTGACAATATTTTGGCATCTTTAGTTTCTGGTTCTGTTACACTTCTCTTTTTTAACCTAATATTGTAGGAAATGAGAGGAACTAGACGAGGTAAATATGGAATAGGAGGTGCGGGAAGTGGCTATGACTGTGGAAATTTTCTAGAACGTGTAAGTTCTAACATAATATCTCAGCCACAAATACAACCAATACGAGTTATTGGGACTTCTTTAAAGTCTGGACAATCATCTAATCCAAGCGAAGGACCTCTACAGACACAACAAATGTCAAGTGGACCTGTCCAAAGGACATCCCCAGAGATACAATCATCAAGAAATCTAGATGGAAGTGTACTCCTTAGTCTATAGGCTGAAACTGGTGTAGGTTAGTTCAAAAACCTCTCTAATTGGAAATGTTGTGCTAACACTTTGGTGGTTCCTTCATTTCCATTTTGAGCTCCATATTTGACAGTAATGATCTTCTTCCAGTAACCTGCCCTTTTTAATCTCTTTAGTTACATGATCTTGGGTACTAAATGCTTAGATTAAGAGCATAGGTTGTAAGTCTAATGTATCAACTACTATTTTTGGCCAACTTTCGTGATAATAATTTTAAGACCACTTTTATAAATAGAATATCAATCTTTCTATCTCATTGATCTTACTGTCACTGAATCTTATCATAGTTGATTCCTTCGTTATCCAGTTGCATCAATCTAAGTTTACGTTCTTTTATATAATAATATATTTTTTTGATTTGCAATTTCTCGTTTCAATAAAAAGAAAGAAAGAGGAAAATAAAAATCTAAAACTGTGGATATTAAGATTAAACATGAAGGAAAAATCAAACTAATGATTCCAGATGACATTGATAAAGCTGTGGCTTCAGGAGCTAGAGATATTGTCAGTTACTGTGGTTGGATCATGAGAACCACTATCTTATTTCGAGATGGAAATTGAAAGGAGAAGCAATGTGGTTTAGGGTCAGGGTAATCTCTCCTAATATTGTATTGGCTTTAAATTTGATGATTTATCTATATGATTAGGATATTAAATATATTGGTACACTGTGCGCAGGATAAATTTGAAGTTCGAAATGAACTGCCAGAGCGTAAGTTGCAAGGGTTTGTGATAATCACTATGCAAAGACTTTTTAGAGCATGGAAAGCTCGATTATATGTTATCTACTCTAGCTATAACAATGATAAAGATAGATTGTCTCATCATCCTGAGAATGTTGAGTTGGATGACTGGAAGCACCTAGTGAAACATTTTAACAATGATAAATTCAAGGTAGCGAATTCTCAATCATATCCATCCTCCGCTCCTCCACCCCTATCCCCACCCCAAGTGTAATACCCCATAATTTTTCCTAGCTAATTTCATCCCAAAAATGTCTAGTATTAGCTTCTAAATTGAATGATGGTTATTCCATAAGGAATTTTCAAGATTTTCACTTTTTGTCATGTGAGAAATTCAATAAGATTTCCATCGATATAAGATTCTCTCAAATCCGATAACCGGGTAAGAAGTTATGACTATTTCAAGTTTCCGTCATAAAATAGCGCCATATTGGTCAGTGGCGCGCCGCGCCACAAGATAAAATGGCAATTGTCCTTTTCTAATGTCTTAGTGCAATTTCCTCTGCGTCACGCCAAAGTTCCATGTCACAAAAGAAGGGGCAACACGATGGCTCCGCATCGCGCCATCCCTTAGTTTCCCAATTGTCAAATTCCAGTGACACGGCACGATAGCGCCGCGTCGCACCAGGGGTTCAATTCGGGAAATTTTTATTGAAATTAAATGATGCATCCAGGGTTAAAAAGGTCAACTTCCCACCCCTATTTAAGCCTTTTAACACGTGATTTAGCCATTCTTTACCCAAAATATACTAGTTTCTCTCAAGAACAACCTAGGGCTTTTCATAGAAGATTCATAATCAAGAATTTCCTCTGTCAATCTTCTCGAAATCATGAACCAAGGTATGCGTAGTGTTCATTCATGGACTTCTTTCGTCCATGAATCCCAAGAATCTCTTTTTTAAGTTTAAGTTTATGGATTTCTATGAATTTCATGTTGGGTTTGTTTTGTTTATGTTGAGAATGATCAATTGAATTCAAATCCATGTTGGGTGATCAATTTTCTGTGGAATTGATTTGTATAGATGTATATTCATGTGAACCTATGAATAAACCCTAAATTATGAAATTAGAGATGAATCATGATGATTAATTGTTGTATAATGTTGTCTACATGTGCTATGCCTACCATGTGTTTGATTAAATGCCTAGATGAAGGAACAATGCCCAACTAGTATGATATCATGAAATCCCCAAGTATGTACAAGTTATGCCTATCACATGTTTTGATGGAATTCTTCTATAAATGTATTATGTATTATGATGTTAGTTATATGTTCAAGTAAGTTATGCTTGGTCAGATTTCCTTCCATCGAGTCCTGGGGATACTTTTACCCGAAATATTAGTTGTGTATCTAGAGCCATGTCATGTTTCCACGATACTCTCAGTCAAGCTATGAATCCTTAGACTTCAGACAGTCTTATGACTGAGGAAATCTCCATGATCTCATGAACTCAGTCAGTTGGCAGATATCAGTAATATTCTGTCAGTCAACAGAATTCAGTAACTCAGTACATGTTCAGTTCAGTAAATTATGTTCAGTGCCTATTCAGATGAGAGTAGAAATTATCACCGAGTAAACCCAAGGATGGGAACTCACCTGTTATATGAGGGTATGATTCTTAGAAGCAATCTTTGCATTCCAAAACTATGTAGCCAGCATAGGTTGAGACATCATAGCCTGCTATATGAGGGTAGATAAGGTGGCTTATCCTGCTATATGAAGGTTTCCAACGTTCTCACTAGAGTTACCTATTATATTAGGGCCACTCACATGTTGTCCTTACTAGTGGCGCGGTATTGATACCCTTCCAATCAGGGCATAGATTGGACCCCAATTCAGCTCTAATGAATCATTTGGGGCATGTCGGTTAGATGACTACCTCCCACAGTCTCAGTATCAGTCTCAGTAAAAGAACTCAGATAGTTCTTCAGAATTCAGGACTGTCAGATACAGTCAACTCAGACACAGTACGAAACTCAAATAGTTCCATCAGATTCAGGACTGTCAGATATAGTCACTCATGTTATCAGTTATATTCATATTTAGTAATCATGTTATCACATTATTAGTGTCAATTGTTATGTCTCATGCATGTATTCTCATGATAGTTAGTCAGTTATTATTATTGTTCATGCATATGAACCCCATGCATTCAACCTACCTCACATGTATACTAGTACATTTAAAGTACTGACGCATTTGCGCTATGGTGTCTTATACCATAGATTCAGAGACACGAGCTCTAGATCAGCAGTAGATTCCAGTTTCAGCAGTCAGAGCTAGGAGTGAGTCCTCATCATTCGAGGATATAATTATTCCCTATTATCTCATTAATTAGTTTTTTAGTTGGAGTTAGTTGGGGACATGTCCCATCAGCTCCTTACTCAGATAGTTCAGTCAGTTTGAGGCTTTCTAGACTATCATGTTTCAGACTTCAGTATTTTCAGTTTTATTTTGGGTATTCTATTACCCCACACAGATGTTAAATTATTCAGATTATATTCAGTATTGAATCTTATGGACTTTCAGTGCATGTTTCCATTTTATTATGTCATATTATGCAGTGTACAGGTACAAACATCAGTCATGGATTAACTTGTGGTCCTTTGGGGTCATGAGCACCGTATAGCATTCCGGGTACTAGATCCGAGGCGTTACACCAAGCTTCCTCAATTTTCTCAAATGTTTAACAAATCTTGTTCGCTAGCATTTGCCTTTCATTGCTTTGCTTTTATTACCTATAAATCTTGAGACCCTCTGGATCTACCCCTTGTCTAGAATTTTTTTCAAGATTTTGTTTTTATTGTTTATTTTGTTGTTTTGGGGGTTTGTGAATTCTAGTTGTAGTTTAATTGGTTTTGATGGTTATGAATGACATTTATCACATGCAAGGGCTAGTTGTAAGAATAGATGTTACCCTTTTGTGTTTCTTAGATATATATGTGTGAATTTTCTTTGAAATGTGGATTGTGTATTGTCTGGAAATTTCCAAGATTGTATTTTTTGTTGCTTTGGGGTTTGTGAATTATAGCTATCGTTTGATTGATTTTGATGGATATAGATGACATTTATCACAGGCACTGGCTAATGGTAAGAATAGATGTTACCCTTTTGTGTTTCTTGGATATACATGTGTGAATTTTCCTTGAAATGTGGATTATGGATTGTCTGGAAATTTTCAAGATTGTATTTTCTGTTGGTTTATTGGTTTGGGATTTGTGAATTATAGTTGTAGTTTGAGTGGTTTTGATGGCTATGGATGGCATTTATCACAGGCAAGGGCTAGTAGTAAGAAAATATGTTATCCTTTTGTGTTTCTTGGTATATATGTGTGAATTTTCTTTGAAATGTGGATTGTCTGGAAATTTTCAATATTGTATTTTTCAAGGTTTTTTGTCTGAAAATTCTCTAGCTATGTGTAAATTTGCTTTAAAATGTGGATTGTGGAATTCTGGTTTGTTAGAAATGGAAGTTATTTTGTATTAGTATCGAGGCATGGTTGATTGATTGATTAGAGATTTTCTAATCTGTTCACTTAAGTGTAGGCTGTCAGCAAAAGAAACAAAGGAAATAGAGAAATACAAATGACTAAACATTCTTGTGGTACAAGATCATTTGCAGAAGTAGAGGAATCGACGGTGAACATACATCATATTTATTCCCTTATTATTACATATACTTTTTTGATATTTATATAGTTCTATATAATTTTTAGTTATATAAATATATTTTTCCTTTTGATATTGTAGAGAAATCCTCTAACAGGAGAAAAAGAGACACCGAATAAAATCTGGGAGATCAGACACATACGTAAGAATGTTAATGGAGAATGTGTATGGCTGGATCCACAATCCAAACAGATTCATGTAATTTTCTAAAATTGCTGCCTTATAACCTTTCTGATATATTATAAGTTACGCTCAATATGTTATGTATGGATGTAAATGGTTATGTATTATTATAGTTATAGCTCCAGCAACTTGTTATTGAACAACAGTCCAAAGAAATCGAGCATCGCATGACCGGAGATGAGATTTTATCTTCGATTCTTGGTGAGAGATCGAAATATGTTCGAGGAAAAGGAGATGGGAAGAAGCCTCCTAAAAAGAATCAAACACAACAGGCAAACATAGAGGCCAACATGACTTTAATGGAAGAAAGTATGCGTCAAGAGATGCAACTTGACATGGAAAGAAAGTTACAAGAAGAGCGTGAACAAATGGTTGTTGATTTGAAAAGAGATATAGATCAGGATTTGCAAAAGAAACTGGAAGAAGAGTGTGAACACATTAAAGGATAAGTAGAAAAAATGTTGCTGCTCTCATGGTTGGTATACAACAGGTACTTTCTTGACTAGAATCCAATTTTTAAATTGTGACGAGTTCCAACTGTTTGTGTCCTCTATTTTCAATCATGGAGTTGGCCTTGTATTAGCCTCTCAAACTTCTATCTAGTTTGCAAGTAGAGGATAGTCTCTTTGGTGGACTATCTGGAGGAAAAAATCAGAGATGATTTTTCTAAAAAAAAAGTAGAATATTTTGTTTTCAAAAAAATGCCGGCATATGTTGCAAGTAGGATAGTCTCTTTGGTGGAATCTTGATTTTTTATTACTAAATTATGGTGGAAATTGAGTTTATTGATTGAATTGTGCATAAAGTTGGAGTCTTTTTGGGTGTTTTAGCTGATTGTTAGTTGAATGTATCATATTATTCTTTCTATTAGCAAATTAGATAGTCGTATGCTACAACGTAATAATCATCTTTCTTATCAGTTCAAGACCATGAGAGAGAAGTGGAATGCATTTTTTTCATTGAAAAGTCCAGCAGAACGAACTTTGCATGGTCATTCTTATTAATTCAATTTAACTTTGTAGATCAAGGTTTTGTTAATATTACTAGTTAGATTGTGTGTGAGAGAGAAAGAGAGGGAGAGAGAGGAGAAGAGCACCTGTAGTTTGTACCTATGTGTAACTAAGTCCATAGATAATATAATTGCTGCTGGAGCAGTTGTCTTTGTGGAAAACATCTTTCATGGTCTGTGAGATTCAGTAATAAAACTATGGTCAAGTGCTAAGGCAGAAAATTTTCACAATTCTGCATACATAGCACCAGGTATGAACTGAAGAAGTACCAGTGTAAGGTGAGCATGACCTAGTAATGGCTTAATAGAAGTCCTGCGAATCAGTGTGCATTTGATGTGATTGTGATAAGAGAAAACTATTTTTTATACTATTGAGTGCTCATAACAACAGCCAACAGGTGGAGGTACACATAACATGCCCATCCTCCACACCATAATCAAGTCTAACTCGAAATCACAAAGTACAACACGCCATACCATAATACTAGTCTAAACCAAATGATTCAATCTTCTATGTCTCTTTTAGAGCTCACACACTAAGCACAACATGCTTACCATTGCAATGACTAACTCTAAAATCTTACTATGGATTCACTAGCGCATATTGCATTCATCCACTTACATCCTAACATGATATTCAAGCCTATCATTATAACCACATATGAACTTCAAGATAACCACCCATACAGGCATACTTCTCATTTTCTCTAAACCTCTATCAATAACAACTTTCTTGCACTATTCTTAAGAAGACATACCCAGAATTCTCAACTAACTATGATATATACCAAAGATTTACCTCAATATTCCTTTATTCTTTAGCCTCAAATAGAAAAAGTATAAATAATTTTTCTTAACGAGGGTCATCAACTCTCTCTCATCTAAACCATTGCTAATATATTATCATCACCACTATATTAACATAATAAGAGGTCACTGAAGGGCTAACTCATAAGGACTTAAAGCATGAAATAATACTATACATAACTTTAACACTTAACCGAGGCCTGGGGAATAGAATGTCAAAGACATGGATTCATTAAAGAGATCTAAACTGAGGACATACATGATATAATGCAAATTTCACTAGTATCTTGAGTTCTGAGAATTGATCATACTCTGAAACATGAGTTCATACTTATCATAATCTATTCAACATAAGACCGGAGTTCATTGATTTATGAGGGATGACTCGAATCATATAGTGAAGTTGTTACTTACTAAAAGATGAGAATGAACTTGAATATGTATGAAGTGTAGAAGCATTGGCCTTTGGCATGGATCTATCATGCAAGACATGAATATGGTGTGATAATGACTAAAATCCAAGGAATACTCTAGAGTAAGAAGGGATTACTATATCATCACAACTCTTATTGACATGTATCATAATCTAATTCTCAAAACTTGGTTTGGTTCTTCACTCTACCGTTTCCCTCTTAGATCAAAGCTGGCATTCTAAGCTTATGGGTCTACTCCATACTCTCGAGACTGAGCCATAATTTCTTTGCTCTAACGGTCTACACATGAATGCTCACTCACCTGAATAAACTATATCTAGACAATACTAATTTCATTCTTGGACACTCTCTTAATATATACCACCCTTAACTTCCTTTAGCTTCAATAATCATCATCACAGACTTATACTCTATTAACTCAAAAAACATACCTGCCTCACTAAACACATAATTTGCTTCACTAACTCAAATCATACCAAAAGCTCAGTATCATATACGCATAGCTCCTTAACATAGCCATCAAGAATATCATGTACTATATGACTAGCCTTATTCACACTTAGAAACTCGCGGGCACTATCTAAGCACACATGATACTTAATAATCTTTGAAAATAATTCAATCCCCATATCACCTTGAGTACACCTTTACATCATTCCTAAGACATCATACTTAATTTCAAATAAATAAACTTAAACTCTTGCATATATTATCTCAGGCCTACTCGTTCACCTCCCATACAACTAGCCACACTATCCCAAGCAATCACTCTTTCCACCTTGATGATCATCCACTATTCAAGCTTAGATTCTAGTACTAGTCATGATTAACCATAACTTTACTTGCCATTCTTACCAGTCAAAACATCAGGAAACACTAGTCCACTAGAAGCCTATAATAATATTTGATTATAATCTTATAGTCTATCTAATTACAGTCTATAAACACATCCCTCTTCCACACATCTCTAGTACTTATCCATCCATATAATTAAACTCTACCCCTAGCTCTACAAACATCAACCAATTTCTTTTTCACAATTTCAAGGAGAACCCACATTAACAATTCTTATCAACATAATACTTTCGTTAGGAACCTATACTTTTCTAACATAATGAAATATCATCAAAAACTCCTTTCCTACTTTAAGCATACCATAATTTATATTAACTAATTACTCCTTCTTTACCTTCCACCATGAAACCTACACATATTCACTACCTTTTAGTTAGCATACAGGGACAAATCATCCCCATCCTACTTAATAGAAGACAGATCTATCAAATTTTCTTATCCTCAATCAAATACTAACCCCAAATTTTCTTGTTACTACAGTTCTAAATCCATACTTCCAACTCTAAGAATGTTCTACTTCTTATGAATTATAACACCCTGAGTTACACTTTGCCTTAATAAAAACTGTAGTCAATACTCAAGGCACGTGCTCTCTCCTTTTATGAGCGCTATCCGTAGTGAAGGGTTAACAATGAATCTGAATACATATATTATTCTATCTTAACTTAACAACTCATGTGGATGAGGATATAACTTTTGACTTGAGGAATTCATAACACACTAGTGAGATCCTCTCAAGACTTCATGTGTGACTTCTAAAATTACTGATAGTAAATCTAAGAGCACTATCTTGGGAGGAATTGGAACTTACTAATCATGTTATCTCAAGAATAAGTCATAGTGGAGAAGTATGGAGTTACACATGAATCGACAGTAGTTTCTGAGAGAACAACCTTATAGCACGAGCTAGAGCATGAAAAAGGAAAGCACTTCTTAAATGCCCTGTACCTCTCGAAGAAAAGTATAAACATCTTCGTACTTTTCTACAAGACTCTACTAGACACAGCTTCACAGACATCCTAGGATACTCAAACTCTGTGCTCTGATACCAAGTTTTTAACGCCCTGAGACTACCCCTAGACGTCACACGGTGCTTAGGACCACAAGTGATCCCAAGCTAACCTTAATATTGGCATAACTTGTGAGCAACTAATATAAATATATAAAACTTGAAGTAATAAGAGGAAGAAATGTATTTAGCTGAACATCTTCAAATCAAAACTATTAAAACAATTACAACTCTGGTTATATAAAAAAAAAACTAAAATCAAATACATCAACGCTACTGACTGTCTATGAAGCCTCTACTAATATTGACTATAGGTAGACGGGACATGAACCCCAGCTATCCCAAATCAATACGATTGAATAAAGAAAATAAGATGCTACTCTAACTATGCTTAACTCGAGCCCTTGAATCAAAAGGGCTTATCACCTGCTGATTGGAAGCTGGATACTGTCTGATTATTGTGTGTGGGCTACAACTGGTAACGTCATTATGAGATAATGTAGAACATAGACATATATGTGGATCAGTACTTTTGGAATGTACTAAGTATATAGGGGTGAATGGATAAGTAAAACAATGACTCAATGTTCATGTAAACTTTCAAATAATGCATGCTAAGTGTAAATGATTCATCTTAAGCTTGAATAAAACAAAGACTGCAAAATCATAACATGAGTAATGAAGCATAAGAATAACTTTGTGAGCCATAACACTTAGTTTCTAAAAGATTTACTTTTATTATTTCTTTACGTGGTTCTTCTAACCAACATACACCATGTGAGCTATCATGGAGTCCAACATATTACCCACGGTGGAGAGAGCTCATGTTGGGGAAAGTTGTCCTACCCTTTCCATTGGAATAGGACCTAAACTAAGTGATCAGTATCTTTAACTTCATCTATATTGGGAATAAGCTTAACCTATGTTGGATCATAGTTCTAGGGAATGTGACCTTGGATGCATACCCAACTTAGTGATAAATACTACTCCCTTACTTATATGCTCATACTTTAGGAAATTCACCTTAAAATAACATAAGGGTTTATAATGAAAACCAGTTATGCTTCTCTTTACTTTAAATAGTTATCAAGATAAACAAATATGGATTCCATATCTTAGCTTAGGATCGAAAGATCAATCTTTCTTTAAATCTTGGTATAAAACCATCAAGGAAACTAAGGATCATAGTCTTCTTGAAATCTCAAACTCATTCTTGGTACAAACTTATCAAGTAAAACTTAAGAGCATGATCTTCTTGAAATCTTAACACTTGAACTTAGGGCTTAAAACCCATGTATAACACCCCAAAATCTGGTCCCGAGATGTCACACGATGCTCAAGACTACAAGTAGACTTAAGCTAACCCTGTCTCCCTGTTACTAAGTTTGAATCTCATAATAAAGAAAATATAGACATAAGAGCCATTCTAAATGGGAAAAATTATCTGAATATAATATCTGAAATAATGTCTGAAATCTCAATACTGAATAAGCTAAATCAAAACTAGCAGTCTGACAAGCCTCTACTACTAATATCTAGAGAGTCACTGGGACAAACTCCCAGCAAAGTTGAACTATTTGAAAAGAATACTAAATCATATAAACTGATAGGCTGCAAAATCTGAATGAATAAGTCCCTGAAATATGAGGAATCACCAACTATCGAATGTAGATGGAGATGCTCGAACTACTCACACTGCTGATACTGAGAACGTGAACCTACATTATGAGAAAATGTAGCACATAGACATATATGTGGATCAGTACTTTGAGGATGTACTGAGTATATGGGGGTGAAATGTATAAGTAAAACATCATCTCATCATCATAATGTATAAAATAATGCATGCTAAATAAAAATGACTCACATAAGCTGGAATGTCAGAAATACTAAAATCTGAAATCATGAATAACAAATCATACTTTGTAAACCTAGTGAGCCATAACATTTAGTTCTAAAAGCTGTACTAGTAATTTGTCTTTAAATCATGCTGTCTAAGTGTAGAAAGGACTCACTTCTAAGTTTGAAATCTGAAAGCTGAAATCTATAACTCCCATCTTTCTGTAAAGCATAATCTGAATAAAATTATGAGCCTTTACACTTAGTTTTCTTACAAGCATTTCTTTAAATATTTTCTGTTAGGCTTTACTATTAGGGAGGTTTTCTAAACCGACATAAACCATGTGAGCTAACATATAGTCCAATGTCTCATCCTCCTAAGGAAGAAACCTCACGTTGGGGAGAAGTGTCATACTCTTGCCAGGGAGTATAACCTACTTTTTATGTGATCGATCACAAGCTAAATCTATCATCCATATCGGAATGGGAATAATCTCAAAATATGTACCTACGTTGGCTACGTAGTTTTATTGAAGATAGGTCAAGCTAATCCCATACTTCCCGCTTGATGCTAAATACTACTCCCTTTAAAACTGTTTGCTCATTCTGTTGGAAATTCACTTTAAAAATCTAGTATAATGGTTTATTACGAAACCATTTATGCTTTTATATGAATCATTCAGTAAATAAAGCTGATCTGAATTCTGTAATCAATAAATAAGCTGTAAAGTGGATTCCATAACTAAATCGATGATTAAAAGATCAAAGCTTTATTGAAAATCTGTAAATAATCTGCTCATAAGATGCTTAAAGCATCATTTTTCTTGAAATATTAATATATAAACCTGGGCTTAATAACCCATGCATCAAACTCATGTCAAAACATCATAATAATCATACTTGATAATGAAAACAATGATAATTCATCTCAAAGTTTGAAAATTTCTGCAATAGGCATGAAAATATGAAAATAGACATGCAATTCATCTTCTAGAGCACTTGAAATCTCAAAATCTTGCAATTAGCAATAATGGATATGAACCCTAATTTAAAATCCATGTATAAACATTCAAAATCACATGAATTTGTAATTAAAACTTGGTTTTGGGCACAAGGATGGAAGGGGATCCTTGTTCAAAACCCCCACATACCTTGATTGATGATTAGATGAAGAAACTTGAATTATTGAATCCTATTTGAGCTCTTAAAGATGGATTCTTGATTATATTTCCTTGGGAATCCTAAATCTTAAGCTTTCTTGGAGAATCAATGGAGGATTTTGATTTCTTAGAGAAGAAGCTTTGAAGCTCTAGGGCTTTGCTTTGAGAGAGAATGGATGAAATTGGGCATAAAGTGCCTTGAATATGATAAATCTTATGTTTTAGACGGATTGTGGCCTTGGGAATTAACCAAAATACCCCTCTTAAACTTCTAAGCGGATCTAAAAAAAGCAATATTTTCCGAACTGGTAGGCCACCGCGATGCGCCACTATCATGGTGGCTTACTGGAAAGTGGACGAGTGGGAACTGGGCATGCTCCACGACGCACCACCATCGTGGTTCCCCTTTGGAATGCTATTTTGGCCACCAACGCGATGCGGTAAGATCGCCTTGGGCTACTGGATTTTGACAATTGGGAAAATGGACCACTCCATGATGCGCCAATATCGCGGAGGTCCACTGGAATTAACGATTTCCATTTTTGCCTTCTCCGCGACGCGCTGAGTGCCCAGGTGGGACACTGTCAACTTAAAAATGCCACAACTTTTCAACCGCGCGTTGGATTTAGGAAAATTTAGTATCGATGGAAAGCTTATTCAATTTTCCACATAATGAAAGGTCCAAATCTGGAAAATTCTATATGAAATAAAAGATATTTATTTTTGAAGCTCACCCTTAACATTCTAGAAATGAATTTAAGCTAAGAAAAATACGGGGTATTACACCATGCTTTAAAATCATTGTAATTCATAAAAAAACTTCATGCTTAATATAAATCTTGAAATACTTCAACAATCTCAAGTTAATATAGTGTAATCTCATTCATAATATAAATCATATAAGTTAAAACATAAACATAAGTAATTCTTGATATACTTTAAGCTTTAAATCTCATAATAATCACATGCTTCAAGGATATAGAAACTTGGGTATGAGCCCTACTTCAAAACAAATAACTTGAATCTTAAAATCATGCAATTTGGGCACAAGGGTGAAAAGATACCCTTGTTCATAACCCCACATACCTTAATAGACTTGACTTGGTGGATAAATCTTGACTTGAAATCCTTGGAGATGATCTTGAAGGTTTTTCATGAAATTCTTGGATTAGGGAACTTAGATACTTATTTTTTCTTGAAGAGAAAACTTGAATTGCTTGTTCTTGGGAGGAAACCCTTATCTTATTGTTCTTGAGAGTGGAGAGGATTAATGGCATCTAAAACTTATAAGTTATGGATAATAATGAATAATGATGCTTTAAGTCGTGGGAAGGGCAATGTTTGAGGTGAGAAAAAGACCAAAATACCCCTACGAAACTGAATTAAAATTGCAAAAATTTTTAGTTGATGAATTAGTTGATAGCTTATCAACTAGTTGATGGCTTATCAACTGAGTCTTCAACCCATATTTGGACTTGGACCCTTGCTATTTAAGGGTGACGACTTGGTTGATAGCTCGTCACTTAGTTGACGGTTTATCACATCAAGTCATCACATTGTAGCTGGAGTTGATCATAATCTGGTTAAGGCTGATGGCTTGGTTGATAGGTCGTCACTTAATTTATGGATTATCACCTCAACTCGCCACCTTGTTGACAGGCGGACATGTTGAGGAAAAATGATCATAACTTTCCACTCCGATATCGAATTAAAGTGAAGCCAGATGCGTTGGAAAGCTGCATTTAGGATATTTCATTTGATATATAGTAGGACACATAAATCAATATATTTTTGGAGATACACTTGTTTAAAGTTGACTCTTGTAGGATCGAATACAAAAACTCAATCGATAAAAGTGTTCTCAACTCGACTTTGCTCTTAGTGTTTCCTTTGAATATTTTTTACCTCGTAAGCACTATTCTCACTAAGATAATGATCATGACACATGTATTCAAATATAATTCATGGTATTAGAGTTTATAGACGTAGGAACAATAGTTCAAATTCTAGCACAAAAATACGGGGTGTTGCAATAGCTTTGTTATACGCCGTACTTTTCTTAGTTCCGGTTAGCTCCTAGTCTGTCAAGGGTCAAATTTAAAAGTTAATAACTCTTGATATGTGTAGAATTTTCTTACTCTAGACCCATAAAATTATAGATAATTGAATCAATATTCCAACGATACCAATTTTGCCTTAATCTGATACTCAGGTGGGAAGTTATGACCTTTTTCGTGTAAGGCAGTAGGCCAACACAATAGCACTGCATCGCGGTAGAGGGCAGATTCACAATCGTCCTCTTTCCAGTAAAGCATCGTGATTATGCCACATCGTGGTGAACCCCAAAATCCCATTCGTCTCTTTCCAGTAGCTCACAACGATTGGCCAGTGTCGCGCCAGAAATCACGGTGGAGCAGACACCGCATAGCGTTGGAGTGCAATTTCGCACTCGTCCTTTTTCCAGAGACGCAATGCGATAGCTCCGAATCGTGCCGTAGTACAAAATGGCACTTGTCCCTTTTCTAGTGAGCCACCGCGATGGCACCGCGTCGCGCTGAGGCTCAAAATCGGGACTCTAGTTCCAAACTTAATTTTCTAAAGGGCAATTCGGTCTTTTCCCAAACCCTCAAGTCATGAAAAACAATAGATTAAACCTTTGCTAAGAAATATACGCTCACTATTCATCAAATTTCTCTCAAAGAAACCCTAGAACTTCAAATTTTAAACCTCAAGAAATCCAAATTCTACCATTCTTTTTGCAAGATAACCCAAAATTCAAGATTTCCAATTCAAGATCCTCAAGAAACAATCTTCAAGAGCACAAATAGGAACTTAAAGTTCAAGCTTCTTTATCTATTCATTAATAAAGGTATGTGGGGTTATTAACAAGGATAATTCTTTCATCCTTATGCCCAAAATTTATTTTAAAGTTGAATTTTACATGAAATTATATGAATTTTAGTCTAGGGTTTATACCCACTCATCACTAATTGAAGATTATGAGATTACAATTGAATTAGACATTGAATTGCATGTCTACTTTCGTACTTTTATGCGTGTGTCGTTATTTCTAGATTTAGAATTGAATTTTCAAGACTTCCATTATCAAGCATGAACTTTATGATGATTTGACATGAAATTGATGCATGGGTTATTAAGACCTAGTTTGAATATATAATGCCCTGAGACTACACCCTGGGCATCACACGGTGCCTACGACCTCAGAGGACCACCAGCTAACCCATGACTGGTACCTGCTGTGAGCACTGAATAATAATCATGAAGTATATGCAGAAGTAAAACTGAAAATGCCATAAGGTTCATAAAACTGAATCAAAACTAAATGCATTTGTAGAATAACTGCTAATTGATAATGTCTGAAAGCCAATTAATATCTGAAATAAAAGAGTTAATAGGAAAAGCCCCAACTAACTCACAACTGATGTCTGAAATAACTAAAATAATGCAAATACAAAATAAGTACCACGTCCTCGATGGATGATGACCCACTACTGTAATTGTGTCTGATCGACTGATCTAGCTAAGCACGGTCCAGAACCCAAGTGTTCAAACCTATGATATGAGACATCATAGCGCAAAGAAAGAGTATGCGTTAGTATTTTGAATGTACTGGTATGCTAGGTGAGGTTAGGCTAATATGCATGGGTTCACCTGCTGAGAATAATAACTAAATATTATGAAATAACTGGATGAGAGAATATGCATGACTGGGACTACTGTAAGTACTGAACATGCAATACCAAGCATATATTGTCTGTT
Source organism: Capsicum pubescens (assembly GCA_030864215.1). Classification (NCBI taxonomy): domain Eukaryota; kingdom Viridiplantae; phylum Streptophyta; class Magnoliopsida; order Solanales; family Solanaceae; genus Capsicum; species Capsicum pubescens. The sequence continues at coordinate 63,360,984 of CM061543.1, forward strand.
TGAGTTAGTCGAAAGCTGAAGTACTGAGTTTCTGATAACTGAATAACTGATAATTGTAAGTCATGATCGTATAGAACTGAACTGAGTTCTGTACTGAATACTGAATACTGGACACTGATTACTAAATACTGAATACTGAAATTGTAACTGTTAGGGATATCATCTAACTGATATACTTTATTTATAAACTGATTCGGGGTCCAACCTGTAACCCCAGTTGGAAGGGTCTTAGCACCGTGCAATGGGTTACTAACACTGGCTGGGTCAACCCTCATCTGGCAGGAAGACTCATGAGATGTATATGGTTGCATCAACCCTAGTCTGAAAGAAAGACGATTTAACCTACGCTGGCTACGAAGTTCAGTAATTTAGGACTGCTACTAATGGTCAAACCCTATACTGGCAGGAATGCCCCCATCCCTGGGTTCGCTCGGTGCTGAATCCTACTCCTAACTGAATCGACACTGATCACTAGGTTGTTCTAAGCTTGTCTGAACTCATGCTGATTCTGTTAACTGACCGAATGCTACTATTTGGGATACTACAAAAATTATTCTATTATGACTGGAAACTAAGTAAGCAACTAATTTTAGGTATACAATACCCCCCAGGACTCGATAGCATAAATAATGAAACCATATTACAAGTTTAAAATATTATAATTAGGATACCATGGACAATTTATTCACATAGATATTTGGTCAAACACTTGGGGAGCATCGTTCTTGTACATGAGAAAGAATAACATGGGGATATCATGACTACAACATTCAACTCACAGTTCATGGGTTATGACATGGGGAGTACATAAATCAACACACATGCTAGTTTATTTACTTGAAATTCATAATCTTCTTAGTTTAAAACACATAAAATCAACACATACATGAACACAATTTAATTCAAGAATATAATTCATAATTTAAATTCACAAAAGGATTCTTGAACTCCAAGGGTGGAAGGAGCCCAAGGATGAACACCAAACATACCTTGATTTATGAATTTGTGAGAATTGATGGTGAATTCTTGACTTTTGATCTCGAATCTTGAAGGCTAGGCCAGTTTCACACCGGTTCAGTCTTTTGAGGATCATATCTAATGTCATCACCATAAATAATATGTCCAAGGAAAGCTACTGTTCTTAGCCAAAATTCACACTTACTGAATTTGACAAATAACTGATGGGCTCTGAGAGTATGCAATACTATTCTGAGGTGGTTTGCATGATCATTTTTACTACGGGAGTAGACAAGAATATCATCAATGAAGACTATGACGAACATGTCCAAGTACTTCTTGAACTCTCGGTTTATCAAGTCCATAAAGGATGTTGGGGCATTTGTGAGACCAAAGGACATGACTAGAAACTTGAAGTGAGTATACCGGGTTCTAAAAACTGATTTTGAAATATCACATTCTCTGACTCTGAGCTGATGATAGCCGAATCTGAGGTCTATCTTAGAAAAATAAATGGTACCCTGAAGTTTGTCGAACAAGCCATCGATTCTGGGAAGTGGGTATTTGTTTTTGATTGTGACTTTGTTCAACTGGCGGTAATCAGTACATATTCTGAGAGAACCATCTTTCTTACGCACGAATAGGACTAGTGCACCCCATGGGGAGACACTGAGCGTGATGAATCCCTTATCTAGGAGATCTTTCACCCCGAGTATCGAATTTAGGAAAAATTGGTATCTTTGGAAAGCTAATTAAATTTTCTATAGTTTGGTGGGTCTTGAGCTGGAAAAATATCAATAGAGAAAAAGATATGTTCATTTGAAGTTGACTAAAGTCACATTTTCATTAAAATTTCAATCGGTAAGAATTATTTTAATTCATCTAATAGCTGGGAGTTATTTGAGGCCTTAATACACATCAAACTCACTTGTAAAATTACCAAGGGACTATAAAATTCTTTGCATGATCTTGGAACATGACTCTAGCATAGGTTTGGATTTTTGGGTATTACAGAATATTGATATTCCAAGAAGATTATGCTTTAAGCATACTATGATTAGTTTATATTCAGTTTTTGAATGAAGATTTGATATTTTGATCCTCAGATAAGATATGGAATCCTTTTTATAGTTTTGATGATAGTTTTGACTATAGATTTACTTGATTATAGTTTAAAACAGATAAATGTATAACTGGTTTTCATTACAAACCCTATGTCTATTTTTAAAATGGATTTTCTAAGGAATGAGCATACAGGTTAAAGGGAGTAGTATTTAGCACCGAGTTAGGTATGTTCATATGCCCTAAAACTACGAGCCAATGTAGGTTTAGATTATCAAATTACTCCTATTTCTATATGGATGACAATTACAGATGTGATCACTTAACTTAGATTATACTCCTTGGCAAGAGTATGACACCTCTCCCTAACATGAGGTTTACCCATAAGGAAACTAGATGTTGGACATTATGATAGCTCACATAGTGTATGTCATTTAGAAGAGCCTCTCAACAGAAAAGAGTAATCCTAACAGGAAAGCTTTTAGAAACTAATTGTAAAGGCTCACATCCTTATTCAGATATTGCTTTGCATAAGACATTAGCTACGAGATTCATCTTTTAGTTTACAGATATAAAAGTGAGTCCTTTCCTACACTTAGATCGCATATTTAAATATAGAATACAACTACAACTTTTAGAAACTAAATGTTATGACTCACAAGATTTATACAACATGACTTACTAGTCATGATTATGGTTCTCAGTTTTCAGTTATTCAAGCTAATATGATTCATCTACACTTAGCATGCATTCTTTCTTATTACAAATTTATAATAATGTTGAGATATTGATTTCTTATACATTCACCTCCACATGATCAGTACATTCTTGAAGTACTAATCCACATATATGTCTATGTGCTACATTGTTTAATAATGTAGGTTCAGGTTCTCAGTCTCAGCAGCATGAGTGATTTCGAGTATCTCCATCTACATCCCTACAATTGGTGAGTCCTCATAGTTTAGGGATCCAGTTATTCAGTTTTCTAGCTTATTAACTTAGTTGATTCAGTATTTTTTAGTTAGTTTGAGTCAGCTGGGGGTTTATCCCAGTGGCTCTCTAGTTATTAGTAGTAGAGGCTTGTCAGACTGCTAATTATGATTCAGATTTCCAGTGTTGATTGTCAGGACTTTTAAGTCAAGTATTTTCAGATAATATGTTCAGATAATTTCAGCTTAGCTCAGACAAAATTCTGAATTGTTAGCTTTGATTATATATCTATATTCCTCTATTATGAGTTTTAGATTTAGTAGAAGGCTTACAGGGTTAGCTTAAGGTTACTCATAGTCTTGAGCTTCGTGTGACATCTCGGGACCTATTTTCGGGGTGTTACAAACTTGGTATCAGAGCCTAAGGTTAAAAGAGTCCTAGGGAGTCAGACAATCCGCGTTATGTCGAGTCTTGATCATGGTTGTGAAGTGCATGACATTTATGAGCAAGAGGCTACAGAATGATTTAGGAAATCATCCATTTATTTTATGATCTATCATGCTTATAATTTCTCTATCTACTTTTAATTTGTGATCTTATGTCATAGTTGAATATGCCTCTTCGCCGAGCTAATGCATGCAAAAATGATAACCAACCACCCCAACGTGATGACCCTCTTAATGAGAATATATCCAATGCTAAATTTTGGGCTGCCTTCCAGGAGTTGGCCCAATCTATGACTGCCAATGCTCAGGGCAACCATCAAGCGTCAACCCCACTCCAGTAGAATGGTGATTTAGCAATAGCCATAATTCGTGACTTTATGAGAATGAATCTGCCTAAGTTCTTTATGCCAAAAGAAGGTGAGGACCCACAACTTTACTTAGATAAAATGAGAAATATTACCCAAATTATGCATGTTACTGAGAAGGAGAGTGTAGAGTTAGCATCCTATAGGCTGAAGGATGTGGTGTATGATTTGGTAGTTATGTGGAAGAATGGTAGAGGTGAGAATACCGCTCGTAAGAGTTGGAAGGTGTTTTAGGATATGTTTTTAGATAGGTTCTTTCTATATGAAATAAGAGAAACTAAGGTAGAAGAGTTTGTGAACCTGAGGCAGGGCTCGATGATAGTGAAAGAGTACTGCTTTAAGTTCAACCAATTGTCTAAGTATGCCCCTGACATGATGGTTGACCCTAGGTCTAATATGAGTAAGTTTGTTACTGGAGTATCTGGTTTGGTAGTAAAGAAGTGTAGGACTGCCATGCTTATTGGGGATATGGATAATGCTAGGCTGATGATTTATGCTCAGCAGATTGAGATAGCAAATTTAAAGGAGAGAGAGAGGGGAAATAAGAAAACTAGAACTGGGAAGTTTGAATATGTCCAAACAAGGTTTGAAGGGGGAAATCATTCGCAGTTTTAGAGTTACTCATCTATGCCAGCGCCATATTTAACCAGTGTTCCTTCCCCCAGAGCTAGGCAAGAGCAATAGAGTAAAACTTCTATGTCCAGGTCTCAGAATAGTGTGAGTGGAAAACCCAGTTATCCTTCATGTGCTAAGTGTTGTAAGAATCATCTTGGTGAGTGCTTGTTGGGACAGAAAGGTTACTATGGTTATGGTTAGTTGGGTCATAGAATCAAAGAGTATCTGCATGCTAAGCAGGGAAATAGGGATGGTCGTCCCTAGACTCAGGCTACTAGCGCACCAGCTTCTCTAGGTCGCCCAGTCCCTCCTCAGGGTGCATCATCTAGTACCAGTGGTGGTCAGTGCCAGAATTAGTTTTATGCTTTACCATCCCGTCAGGAGTAAGAGAGTTCACCAGATGTTATTACTGGTATGCATCGTGTCTTTCATCTTGATGTTTATATGTTGTTAGACCCCAGGTCAAATCTCTCTTATGTGACCCCACTAGTTGCAGTAAATTTTGAAGTAGGTACTGAAAAGTTTTCTAAGACCTTCTTAGTTTCTACCCTAGTGGGTGAGTCAGTTGTTGTCAAACAGATCTATAGAAAGTGTCCTATCACTATCCTTTATAAGATCATGTTAACAGACTTAATAGAGTTAGACATGATCGATTTTGACATTATTCATGGTATGGATTGACTCTAGTTCTGTTATGCATCTATAGATTGTCGCACTCAAATAGTGAAGTTTCAATTTCTAGATAAGCCAGGTTTTGAGTGGGAAGGTAATTCAGTGTCTCCCAAGAGTTATTTTATATCCTATCTTAAAGCCAAAAAGTTGATATCAAAAGGGTGCATCTATCATCTAGTTTGAGTAAAAGACACTAAGTCTGAGGCTCCCATAATTCAGTCGGTCCGTGTAGTCGATGAGTTTCCTGAGTTTTTTTCCAAATATTTGATAGGGGTACCTCCCGATAGCGAAATAGAATTCGGTATTGACTTTTTTCCAGATACTCAACCTATCTCCATTCCTCCATATCTTATGGATCCAGTCGAGCTTAAAAAGTTAAAAAAGTATCTTAAAGACCTCTTAGATAAAGGTTTCATAAGCACCAGCGTCTCTCCATGGGGCACTCCCATCCTATTCGTGTGAAAGAAAGATGGTTCTTTGCGAATATGCATTGACTATCGTCAGCTGAATAAAGTCACAATCAAAAACAAATATCCTCTTCCTAGGATTGATGACTTATTCGACCAACTCCAAGGTACAAGTTACTTCTCCAAGATAGACCTTAGATTCGGCTATCATCAGGTTAGAGTATGGGAATATAATATTCCAAAGACAACTTTTAGAACCTATTATGGTCATTTTGAGTTAATAGTTATGTCCTTCGAGCTGACAAATGCCCGTGCAGCCTTCATAGACTTGATGAACAGAGTGTGCAAACAGTATTTGGACATGTTTGTCATAGTCTTTATTGATATTCTTGTCTATTCTCGTAGTGAGGATGATTACGCGGACCATCTTAGAATTATATTGTAAACTCTCAGGGATCACCAGCTGTTCACTAAATTTAGCAAATGTGAATTTTGGCTAAGGTTAGTAGCTTTCCTCGGTTATATTATTTCCAGTGATGGCATTAGAGTTGATCCCCAAACGACAAAAATAGTAAGAAACTGTCCTAGACCTATCTGTCCATTAGACATCAGGAGTTTCTTGGGTTTAGTTAGCTATTAAAGATATTTTGTTGAGGGTTTCTCATCTATTGCGTCCCTTATGTCTAGATTGACCCAAAAGAAAGTCAAGTTTCAGTGGTCAGATTCCTATGAGAAGAATTTTCAGGAGTTGAAGACTCGACTCACTTCAACCCCAATTTTAGCGCTACCTGATGGTATAAATGGATTCGTTGTCTATTGTGATGCTTCTAGAATCGATATGGGTTGTGTTTTAATGTAGAGAGGTAAGGTTATAGCCTATTCCTCTAGACAGCTTAAGCCTCACAAAAAAAACTACCCTACCCATGACCTTGAGCTAGCCGCTGTGGTATTTGCATTGAAAATCTGGAGTCACTATCTTTATGGGGTGCAGTCGATGTATTCATGGACCACAAAACTTGCAATATATATTTACTCAGAGGGAGTTAAATCTTCATTAAAGAAGATGGTTAGAATTATTGAAGGATTATGACATGAATGTGTTATATCATCTGGGCAAGGCCAATGTAGTGGCAGACGCCCTTAGTAGACTGTCTATAGGCAGTGTTGCTTATGTAGAGAATTATAAGAGGGAATTAGTACGAGAAGTTCACCGGTTATCTAGATTGGGTGTGAGGTTGGTTGACTTAGCTGAAGGAAATGTTTGGGTTCAGAGTAGTTCAAAATCTTCTTTAGTTTCAAAAGTGAAAGAGAAGCAGGATAAGGACTCTAGTTTAGTCAAGTTGAAGGGTTTAGTTAAAGACCAAAAGGTAGAGGTATCCTAAGGGGGAAATGGTGTGTTGAGATATCAGAGTAGATTATGTATGCCATGTGTTGACGATTTAAGAAAGCGGATTATGGCAGAAACGCATGGTGTGCGTTACTCCATTCACCCAGGAGCCACCAAGATGTACCACAATTTGCGAGAAGTCTATTGGATGAGTGGTATAAAGAAAGATATCGCATAATTTATGGCCAAGTGTGAAGCTTGTCAACAGTTAAGGTAGAGCACCAAAGACTTGGCGGCATATTGTAGGAGTTCGGTATTCCCACTTGGAAGTGGGAAGAGTCAAACATGGACTTTGTGACAAGATTACCCCATTTGCATCGGTAACATGATTTGATTTGGGTTATTGTACACAGATTGGCCAAATCATCCCACTTTTTGCCAGTTCACACGTCCTACACAGCTGAAGATTATGCTAGGCTGTATATCAGAGAGTTGGTTAGATTACACGTAGTTCCCTTATCCATTATTTTAGATAGGGGTACTCAGTTTACCTCGCAGTTTTTAAAAGTATTTCAGAAGGTCTTGGTACCCAAGTTTATCTCAGTTCAGCTTGTTATCCGCAGATAGATGGTCAGGCAGAGAGGACCATTCATACCTTAGAGGACATGTTGAGAGCATGTGTTCTTGACTTCAAAGGCAGTTGGGATGACCACTTGCCGTTGATCGAGTTCGCCTACAACAACAGTTACCATTCTAGTATTCAAATGGCTCTATTTGAGGCTCTATATGGGTGGAGATGTAGGCCACTGGTCGATTGGTTCAAAGTAGGTGAAGCTGCTTTGATTGGGCCAGATATGGTGTTTGAGGCCATGGAGAAAGTTTAGTTGATTCGAGAGAGACTGAAGGCAGCTCAGAGCCGTCAGAAATCTTATACAGATGTAAGAAAAATATATCTTGAGTTTGAAGTCGACGATTTTGTATATTTAAAGGTTTCACCCACGAAGGGGGTGAAGAGATTTGGCAAAAACAGGAAGCTTAGTCCTCGATATATGGGTCCCTACAGGATTTTGAGTCGTGTGGGGAAGGTAGTGTATGAGCTTGAGCTACCTGCAGATTTGTCATCAGTTCACACGGTATTCTATGTATCCTTATTAAATAAGTGTTTGGGCAATTTAGCTGTTGTAGTCCCTCTAAAAAGCATAGATATTCAGAATAGCCTTTCATATGAAGAACTTCCTGTAGAGATTCTTGATTACCAGATCTGTAGACTAGGGAACAAAGAAGTTCCCTTGGTCAAAGTTTTGTAGCGAAATCAGTCTGCTGAGGGTGCTACTTGGGAAACAACAATAGATAGGCGAACCAAGTATCCTCACCTCTTCTCCACAAACTTAGATTCAGCCTAAGGTAATAGTCTTCCTTAACTCAGTTATTTTCCAGTCTCAGTTTCAACCATGTGATTATCTTCATGTCAAGCTATGCATTCGCAGATTAGTTCAGCCTCTCAGTATGTTTTAGACTCATTCATGCAGTTTTGTTGTAGTTGTGCATTCCAGTATATTGCGTAAGTTTCTCAGTATCCTCAGTTTAATTAGTCTCATTCGAGGACGAATATTCCCATGATAGAGATATTGTAATACCCCGTACTTTTCTTAGTTCCGTTTAGCTCCTAGTGTGTCAAGGGTCAACTTTAAAAGTGAATAAATCTTCATACGTATAGAATTTTCCATCTCTAGACCTAGTAAATTGTAGATAATTGAATCATCTTTCCAACAATACCAACTTTGCCTTAATCTGATACTCAGTTGGGAAGTTATGACCTTTTTCGTGCAAGGCAGTAGGCCAATGCGATAGCACCACATCTCGGTGGAGGGAAGATTCACAATCATCCTCTTTCCAGTAAAGAACCGCGATTACGCTGCGTCGCGGTGAACCCCAAAATCCCATTCGTCCCTTTCCAGTAGCTCAACGCAATTGGCCACTGTCGCGCCAGAAATCATGGTAGAGCAGACGCCGTGTTGCGTTGGAGTGAAATTTCACACTCGTTCTTTTTCCAGAGACGCAACACGATAGCGCCACATCGTACCATAGTGCAAAATAACACTCGTCCTTTTTCTAGTGAGCCACCGCGATGGCACCGCGTTATGCTGAGCCTCAAAATCGGAACTCCAGTTCCAAACTTAATTTTCCAAAAGGCAATTCAGTCTTTTTCCAAGCCCCCAAGTCATGAAACACAATATATTAAACCTATTCTAAGAATTAAACGCTCACTATTTATGAAATTGCTCTCAAAGAAACCCTAGAACTTTAAATTTCAAACCTCAAAAAATCCAAATTCCACCATTTTTTTCCAAGATAACCCAAAATTCAAGATTTCCAATTCAAGATCTTCAAGAAACAATCTTCAAGAGCACAAATAGGAACTCAAAGTTTAAGCTTCTTCATCTATTCATTAATTAAGGTATGTGGGGTTATGAACAAGGATAATCCTTTCATCCTTGTGCCCAAAATTTGTTTTAAAGTTGAATTTTACATGAAATTATATGAATTTCAGTCTAGGGTTTATACCAATCATTACTAATTGAATATTATGAGATTACGAGTGAATTAGATGTTGAATTGCATGTCTACTTTCGTACTTTTATGCACATGACATTATTTTCGAGATTTAGAATTTAATTTCAAGACTTTCATTATTAAGCATGAACTTTATGATGATTTGACATGAAATTGATGCATGGGTTATCAAGACATAGTTTGAATTTTGATGTTCCAAGAATATTATGCATTAAGCATCCTATGATTAGTTTATATTTAGTTTTTGAATCGAGATTTGATCTTTTGATCCTCAGCTAAGATATGAAATCTACTTTATAGTTTTGATGATAGTTTTGACTACAAATTTTCTTGATTATAGTTTAAAACAGATAAATGCATAACTGATTTTCATTACAAACCCTATTGCTAGTTTTAAAATGGATTTCCTACAGAATGAGCATACAAATTAAAGAGAGTAGTATTTAGCACCGAGTTGAGTATGTTCACATGCCCTAGAACTACAAGCCAACGTGGGTTCAGATTATCATATTATTTCCATTTCTATATGGATGATAGTTACAGATGTGATCACCTAGCTTAGGTTATACTCCTTGACAAAAGTATGACACATTTCCCCAACGTGAGGTTTTACCATAATGGAACTAGACGTTGGATACTATGATAACTCACATAGCGTATATCGGTTAGAAGAACCTCCCTCCAGAAAAGAGTAATCCTAACAGGAAAGCTTTTAGAAACTAAGTGTAAAGGCTCACAACTTTATTCAAATAATGCTTTACATAAGACATTAGCTACGAGATTTTAGCTTTCAGTTTACAGATATAAAAGTGAGTCCTTTCTTACACTTAGATCGCATGATTTAAAAACAGAATACAAGTACAGCTTTTAAAAACTAAGTGTTACGACTCACAAGATTTATACAACATGCCTTACTACTCATAATTATGGTTCTCAGTTTTCAGTTATTCAAGCTAATGTGAATCATCTACACTTAGCATGCATTATTTCTTTTTACAAATTTATAATAATGTTGAGATATTATTTTCTTATGCATTCACCCCCACATGCTCAGTGCATTCCAGAAGTACTGATCCACATATATTTCTATGTGCTACATTGTTTAATAATGTAGGTTCAAGTGCTCAGTCTCAGCAGTGTGAGTGATTTCGAGCATCTCCATACACATCCCTACAGTTGGTGAGTCCTTATAGTTTGGGGACCCATTTATTTAGTTTTCCAGCTTATTAACTTAGTTGATTCAGTATTTTTCAGTTAGTTCGAGTTATCTGGGGGTTTGTCCCAGTGGCTCTCTATTTGTTAGTAGTAGAGGCTTATCAGACTACTAGTTATGATTCAGATTTTCAGTGTTGATTGTCCAGACTTTTAAGTCAAGTATTTTTAGATATTATATTCAGATAATTTCAGCTTAGCTCATACAAAATTTTTCATTTTTAGCTTTAATTATATATCTATATTCCTCTATTATGAGTTTCAGATTTAGTAAAAAGCTTACACAGTTAGCTTAAGGCTACTCGTAATCTTGAGCACCGTGTGATATCTTGGAACCCATTTTCGGGTCGATACAAGCTTAGGTAAAATTACTTTGAATTTAGATTCACAAGTGATAGTTGTTCCTTATCAAAGAACACCAAATAATCTACCCAGTGATTTTAATGGGTTTAGACCAAGTATTAATGGACACCAAAGTAGATATGCACATATAATGGGAAACATATCCACAGCTGTACCATTACCTCTTGGGGTGCAAGGTGTTCATCTACTTCCACCAATACACATCAGGTAGACATTCTAGTCATTTTCAATCAACAACATTATTTCTTAGATTAAACACTGCAACTTTCATCCAATGTGCATTTCATAGACATGAAAGAAGAGAATGAAGTTGTGTCCTGCTTTTTTGTGTTGTAGTGATTTAATTTATGTTAGTTTATAGCTGAAGCATATCCATTAGTATGCAGTGAAGCGTGAGGTCTCGTGTTCAAATTCCACCGAGGTGATTTCATATGTTCAATCTTTGGTGGATAGATTTACCATCTTAATGGTAGTCGAAATTATCATATACTTCATGAAATTAATTGAGATGTGCAAAAGTTGGTTCAACCCCCCAATCCTCCGCCCCCCCCCCCAAAAAAAAAAAAAACTTAATGATTTTTTGCTATTAATAGAGCAGAGGTATCCAAAGTTCGTATCAAATATTTCTTCTAGCAGGGGCAGTTAATATTGGATTTCAATTTATGTTGTATGCAATTCTTAAGATCTACTAGGAAATGGGAGGAATCTGTCCTTGTGGAGTGAAGGTCTAGCTGTATTTTTTCGAGATGATTGATGCAATATTTTAGTTGCAATATATTACAGGTAGCCTTTGCAACTAAAATGTTGCATCTATCATCTAAAAAAAATACAGTCCTCCACTCCACAAGAACAGATTGCTCATATATATGCACTTTTTTTTCTAGAATCATAAAGTGATTTGGTTTGTTTTGATGGCAGAGGCGTTCTTAAATAATGGGTTGACCTAGGAGGAGCATGAAGATGTAGAATACATGTTTGATTTTTGATCATATGTATGAATATGATAAAACTAAAGTACTATATCGTTATTAATGTATGTGTTGTTGACTTCTTAGTAAGGGAAATACTTATAATATTTAGTCGGAGAATGATTTTGTAAAATACTATTGGATGCTTTTAATAGCTAATATTATATTTAGTTCTAAAAATTTGTTGTCAATTTTGTCTAATATAGATAATGAATAAATTCAATTCTGTGGTTGATGAAAACAATATACTTATTTGAGCACAAAATTTAATTTAGTGGCAAATGAGACTTTCCACTAATGATTTAGTAGATTTGTGGTGATGGATTTTGCTATTATAATTTTTTTTTAGCAACAAGATAGCAATGTCGCCACTAATATTTAAAGATATAGGAGTAACATGGATTGCTACTAATATATAGATTTTAGTGATGAAAAATATGTGGTCACTATTGATACTAATTTTCCGGTGACAAAGGTCTCTACTAATCAAAAGGTTTTAAGGTGAGAAACAAGTGGATGATGGTGATTTTGCAGCGTCAAACTTGCTGCTAATGCTAGTATATCAGTGGCAACCTAACCCATATGTGTTTTGTTAAAATACATTTCGCAGCATAGTTGTCTACCTTTTGTGGCGGTAAACTCGTCACCAATACCTTTTTATTGTGGCGATGAAGCTTTGTTATCGCAACTAACATTTAGTTACGAAGATACTACCAATTCCATAGTTGTCGCTGCCAAAAAGGTTTAGTGGCGACTTTTGGTTCTTTAGTGGCGACTTTTGGCGCCACTAAAACCTAATTTCTTGTAGTGATCCATTGCACTATAGTTGCAGAAGAACATTCGAGATGTAATTAGAACACATCATAGGAGTATGAGATATGAAGAAGGTAAAAGATACGCTAGTTTTTAGCATATCCAATCTAGCAAAAGCCTGATCAAAATAAAGTGGGTGCACAAATACATAAAGTCAATATATGTCTAAGTGTAAACTTCAAAGAGTTTCTTTCATTTTTTTCTTCTTTTGAAAGAATCACCTGTATTGCAAATGCTATTGATCACTCCATTCTCTCTATACCACCAAATGTTTGAATTAGTATATCCCCTCTAGGTAAAACAATAACACTTTTGTAAAATAAAAGTATATAGATTCAAGCACAAAACGGGATGCTCTACAGAAGAACAAAGTTCATAATTGTTAGCTCTAGAGGTGTCAAAACTATATCCATAGTTGCTAGTTAAAAAAAAAGTGATCATGACTTGGAGAAATCCAGCTCTCTTCCTCTGAAATAAGTAGGCCAAAACCATGCTTTTCTGCAAAATATCAACCAAGAAGATGTTAGTGCATCATACAATATACAAATATCACAATATGAGTCGATGATCTTCTCGATCCACGGCTATGAAGAATTGGTTAATGCTCTGCAACAATGCAAAATCATAACTTTGCTATATCTGTTTTTGGAAAAAAACAACTCGAAAGCACGAAAGTGTAAAGTCCTGCTGCATTGGTTTAACCCAGTGACCTGTACTGATCAAACTCTTTTTTCCCCACCCGACCCGTAAGAGAATCAATAGTGTTCCTTGAACCGTCAACCTATCTCTTGACAGCGTAGATGTTCAACCACTTGAACAAAGCTCACTTGTCGTACTAATTATTAAAATCTTTTATGTTTGCCTCTACCATTTAAATATATTTGCTGAAAGAAGAATACCTTCTAGAAAGAAACTTAGCTTCCAAGTTCCAACTGATTTCCATTTCAGAAGTGTAAACAAGTAAAAAAAATAAAATAGAATATCTATCTATTAGAGAGCATGACGCTGTCCAATGAAATTTGATGTGCTTGCTTCTTTGACTTGTTCACGTTTAGTTAAAATTAACTTATGCTAAAGAAATGAATTAGCCTCATGGATAACAATTAGATTACTGTAATCTCTAAAATTCGAATATATTAAGCATAAAAAGATTTAATTTAAAAAATAGTTTAAAAGAGGACTCTACAGTCTTATAGACCCCATCTTTGACTTGCTCCATTTTTTAAAACGCACCAGATTGAAATAAAAATGTCTCCAACTGCAATATGTAGAGGAACTTCCTGTGTTCATATTAGGTTAAAGAAAAATGTCATTGTGTTGATCCAAATTGAATAGGATTCATAGATTTTTAAGTCCCAGCCACCTTAACTTCATTAAGGGTGTGTTTGATACGAATATTTTCCTAGAAAATATTTTTTCAAAAAATAAGTCTATTTATAATTATTTTTTAATATTTGATAAGTAAATAAAAAAATATTATTTCAAGAGCGTGCATATGTAATTTAGCAAAATACTATAAAGGTGAGAGGGGTGGGGTGTGGGGCCTCGGGATGGTATGGGCAAGGGTAGGGAATGGGAGCGTTGGGTGGTGGAAGTATAGAGTATACTTAAAAAAACGTCAATTATGTTATCTGTTAGAGTTGTGACTCGAATTTTGTTGATCCGGCCCAGAAAATTTCGTGGTGCAACCCATGTTGGTGATTTTCAATGGGGTCTGTGGTGGTAGCATAAAGATCAGGCCGACAAACCTGATATGGACCTTTATATTTTTGGGCCTAGGACTTATTTGTATGGACATATTATATAAGTTCATTTAGTGGGTTGTTTTGTGTATTCAGAAAATTTAACCTTCTCCACATTGTACTCTCTTTCCATTATAGTGAAATCTCCTCTGTCTCTGCCCGTGGATTTTCCCGCAAGGATTTTCACATAAATCTGTGTGTTGTTCTTATTTTATTTTACTTGTGGTTTGCTTATTCTATCCAAATCATAAAAAATTGGTATCAAAGCCTGTTCGATTATTTTCTTGGGGATGGCAACCATGAAGTATGATATTCCACCGTTGGATCGCAACACCAGATTTTCATTATGGTAGGTTAAGATGCGGGCTGTGATCGCGCAGATGGATTTGGACGATGCTCTATTAGGGTTTGATAAGATGCCCTCATCGTGGACGGACGAGGACAAACGACATAAGAATCGGAAGGCTCTATCTCATATCCACATTTATTTATCCAATCAGATTCTACAGGATGTTTTGAAGGGGACCACTGCCACTGCGTTGTGGTTGAAATTGGATAAGTAAGTTTCATCTCAAACAACGACTTTATTCCCATCGTATGTCTGAGGGTGCGTCTTTAGAAGATCACCTATCTATCTTTAAAGAAATCGTCTTTGATTTAGAGACTCTGGAGGTTAAGTACGATGAGAAAGATTTAGGGTTGATTCTGTTGTGTTCGCTGCCTGCATCATACACGACCTTTAAGGATATGTTTTTATATAGTCATGATACCCTGACCATAGATGAAGTCTATGATGAGTTGTTCTCTAAGGAGAAGATGAAGCATCTTGTGAATGGGTCGGAGACTTAAGGAGATGGTCTCCTTGTTCGAGGAAGGAATTGTGAGAGGAACTCTGGGGGTGATGATAGAAAAAAATCGAAATCCAGAAACAGAAACAAAACCTATAATTACTTCTAGAAGAAGGTCCACATCAAATTCGAGTGTTGGAAGCTACAGAATAAAGAGAAAAGAGAAGCTCCAAAACATAAGGGAAACCAACCAGAAAAGTCCGGTGAAGCTAATTTTATTGAAAATGTCTGTAGTGATGGAGAACTTTGGTTGTTTCTGATGGTAACTCCAAACCCTGTGAGGATTGGATTCTTGATTCAGCTTGTATATTTCATATGTGTTGCAATTGGGATTGGTTTATAACATATGAAGCAGTCTCTAAAGGTGCTGTGTTGATGGGAAATAACACACTTTGTAAGATAGCTGGTATTAGAACAATCAGAATTAAGATGTTTGATGGGGGTTGTGAGGATACTTGGTGATGTGTGGTATGTCCCAGATCTTAAGAGAAATCTTATTTCCTTGAGTACTGATGATAGGAGAATTTACACGCCTATAGCACTATATTTTGCCCATATTTTAGCCTAGTTTTGAGAACAAATTATATATTTCATGCACTTTTAGTCCTTTTTCCTGTAAGTGAGATAACGAACATGATTAGCAAAGTTTCAGGTATAAATGATGTAGAATTCAGCATTTCATGGATAACTTGACGCCAAAGAAAGCTTCACGAAAGGAGAAAAGCCAATCTTGGACGCCAAGGACTAAAGATGGCGCATGGAAATTCTGTCCCGGGCTAAAACAACATTTCTGAAGACTTTAGGGACTAGCAGTAATTTATTAGGATTAGGATAATGATACATTAACCTAGTACAATTGGGTTAAGTATTTCATTAGCTTATTAGGATTAGGATAATGATACATTAACCTAGTACAATTGGGTTAAGTATTTCATTAGCTTAGTAGGATTTGGTTAAGCATTTCATTAGCTTAGTAGGAATAGGATATGGGTATTATAAATACCCTATCTTGCTAGAGATTTTAAGGCATCTTCTAACATCTTCTAACATCTCAGAACATATTCTTCCATTAATTCTATTTTTCTTCTTCTATTCTTAAATTCCGCAACAAGAGAAACGTTACCTTGCTAAGGAATTCACGCCTAACGCCTACCACACCATTACAAACGTGAAATCTTTATTGTGGTATAACAATAATGTAAATTGTGATTTCCTTCGCACTCATGGGTAACTAAACTTCTCTGTTGGGGTTATGGAAGCCGAATGAGATACTATCTATTGCTGTGAGTTTGTGAGTTCGCGACACGTATGTTGCTTATATCATTATTCTCTTCATCTTAATCTAAATTCTTTGTGGTTGCAAACGCAAGAATACGCCAGTATAACATTTAACTTGTTCGAAAGAAAGGTTATCTGTCTAGAAAAGAGATAATGTCAAGGTAGTAGGGTCCCATCCCCTATTAAAAAGTTAGTTCCGTAACTGGATTAACCTCTTGGAGAATTCGTACCGTTAGATATGCTTTAAGCTCGAAAGAGTTAAAGTGAAATAATCCTCGAATAGGTCGAAAGACGCCTAGATTTACCATCGAATACAATTCTCTATAAGCACATGCATGTCCGAATTCAACACACTCATAGTCAATAGAGACGTATAACTCAGAAGGTGGACATAACCCCAACTCCTCAATTCTCATTGTTTACATCTTACTAAAACATTCTTTCTCTTTTTACTTTGCTATTGCCATTTTTAGCTACTATTTGGTTACATTACTTGCACAACAAGAATCCCCCCTTTTTCGGGACTTTCACTAAAAGTCTAGTAATCTTCACTTACTTGTTGACCAAGCTATTCCCTGTGGGATCGATACCCAACCCAGTTGGGTTCTATATTTGCTAACGACCGCTTTACACTCCTACGAGAGCTGTAGATTGAGCGTTATAAAAAATTGGCGCCGCTGCCGGGGAATACAAGTGTCAATTAAGTTCGTAATAATTACTTGACCCTTTGGTCAAAGATTCTCGTACTTTTACTTTTAGTTTTTGTTTTTGTTTACTGCAGGTTTTTATTCAGTGCATGCCCCATACTCGAAGTTCTGGTCAACCGTTATTACCTATCAATCCTGAACCACAACGTATTCGCAGAATGGAGGCACAACACGCAATTGAAAAGATGGCTTCTCAATAGGAACAGGCGAGACTAGCTACGCTAGCCGCCGCTCAAGTGCATCAACAGAATATTGATAACCCTGGGCGAGCAACAAATCCTGACGATGAAGATCTAGGTGATGACGAGCTACTAAACCCTAGGCATGCCGCTGAGATCGCAACACCTGCCAACAGAAGAGATCGTCAAGCTAGGTTTAGGCCTGAACGCCAAGCTATGCAGCCAGCTTTCGACGACGATGATGATGATCTTGATGGATCCGGAGCCACAAGAGCCATTATTCCTCCACCATTGGCACCCGGAGCCAAGTTCAACATCACAAGCACCATGATTCAGTTATTGCAACTCAAGGGATTATTTGGTGGACTAGCAGGCGATGATCCGAATATGCATCTCATCAACTTTATTTCTATATGCAAGTCGTTTGACAATCCTGGTATTGGTCAGAATGCAATCCGATTACGCTTATTTCCATTGTCTCTGTCTGGGGAGGCAACTCTATGGTTGAATGGGCTGACTCCTGATTCTATTACAAATTGGAGGCAATTGAGAGACGCTTTCCTAGAAAGATTCTTTCCACCATCCAAAAGAGCACAATTGAGAGATGAAATCAGCAACTTTCGTCAGCTTCCAACTGAAGCCCTTCATGAAACATGGGAGAGGTTCAAGACGAAGCGAATGAGGTGCCCAAAACATCACATGACTAATGTTCAGCTAATGGAGATACTATATAGAGCCTTGAATTCAATAACTAAACCAGTGGTGGATAATGCGGCCGGAGGATCTTTTATGGATCTCACCTTTGGTCAGGCAAGCAATATGCTAGATCGTATGATGAAGCAAAGTAGAGCTTGGCATACCAGGGATTCTGTGGTAGCAAGCCCCACTTTTTCTAATGGCATGACTGCAGACCAAAGGAGACGAGAAGAAGAACGTGATCAAGATATGGCACACATAAAAACACAAGTGGATCTTCTTACAAAGCATCTATTATCAGGGAAGACCGAAAAAGTCAAAGCTATTGCGTCAAAAGGAAGAAACGAATCTGATTCAGAAGAAGAAGCCAACTACTTGAACAATCAGGAGGGTTTCTGAGGCAATGCCCAAGGAAACCAAGGTCGGAACTATCATGGTAAATCTGGAAACATGGACCAAGGTAGTTGGAAGAACAAGAATGACAGTAGTGGTTTGTATGTTCCCCCTGGAAGACGTGACACCACCACATTTAGTTCAGGAAATATGGAAGAGATGATGGCTAAACTGTTGAAAGGAGTGGAAGCAACCAGCGCGGGAGTAACGGAGGTAATAAATGATTTGTCCTCAATGAAGCAATTGGTTGATTCACATTCCACTTCGATCAAGCAAATAGAGCAGCAATTGAGCCAACTTTCAGTAGCACTCAATCAAAGAAAGACTGGCACCTTACCTAGCGATACTGTGCAAAACCCAAGGAATGATGGGTCATGCATGGCCATCACTACCCGAAGTGGTAAGGTGCTGGAAACTTCAGAAAAAGGCAAGCAAGAGGGTGACGAAGAAGCGGAAATTGATGATAAGGCGAAAGGGGAAGATGCCGTAGCAGCCGATCCTAACGTCCTTAACGTCACTCCTCACGAGGTGCATCCTGGAAAAGCTGAAAAACGGAAGCAAGAGGAGAAGAAAGCCATGGAAAGAACAATTCCATACCCACCACCACCTTTTCCCCAAAGATTGAAGAAGGTGGCGGATGATACGAAGTTCAGCAAATTCATGACTATGTTAAAACAGCTGACCATTAATGTTCCATTGGTGGAAGCACTTGAACAAATGCCTGGGTATGCGAAATTTATGAAGGATCTTTTGACAAAGAAGCGGGCAGTAAGCTATGAGCCGGCAGATAATATTCATCATTGCAGTGCAATTGCCACAAGGTCCTTAGTACAGAAGAAGGCAGACCCTGGTTCTTTCACTATTCCTTGCACGGTTGGATCTATGAATTTTGCTAAGGCATTGGGCGATTTGGGAGCTAGCATCAATTTGATGCCACTATCCGTCTACAGAAAGTTGGGGTTGGGCGACCCTACACCAACCAATATGCGGCTAGTGATGGCAGATAGGTCGGTAAAACGACATGTGGGTATCTTGAATAATGTGTTGGTGAAGGTGTCTACCTTCATTTTTCCTGCAGACTTTGTGATTTTGGATTGCGAGGTGGATTCTGAAGTTCCCATAATCTTGGGACGTCCTTTCCTTGCAACAGAAAGTGTGCTTATTGACATGAGAGCTAATGAGCTTTTATTTCGGTTGAATGACGAAGTGGTCCGCTTTGATATATGCAAAGCAATGAAGCAGCCCAGCGATATGAATGTGTTCTCTGTAGCTGATGTTCATCATGAGGATAAGAAAGCATTATCTGTAGAGAAACAACTTACTGTTGAGCCATTGTCTGTTGCGCCACTGAATGTTGAGCATGAGGACGATGAAGATTATTAAGAGCTTATGGGTGCTCTAACAGAAATAGAGTCCTATTCCCATACTCCTAAGCAACCGGACCATGATCTTAAGAATCAACCGTCACCAATAGCGAAGACTTCCCTTGAAGAGCCACCAATGCTAGAATCGAAAGAGCTCCCCGATTATCTAAGGTATGTGTTCTTGGAAAGTATAAATATACTTCCGGTGAGTGCGGATGATTTAAGTAAACAACACGTAGAGGCTCTCATCTCTGCTCTGAAGAGATACATGAGAGCTATGGGTTGGACTATTGATGATATAATTGGTATCCCTCCTGGGATAGGCATGCACAAGGGTCATCTCGAAGAAGATTGCATGCCTACAAGTAAGCCTCATTATCGTCTGAATCCATTTAGAAAAAGATCCACCATCTATCTCGACGAAGTCTAAGTACTCGAGGTAACTATGTCGTGCCGACAATAAATCAAGCGCTAGATGGGAGGCAACCCATCGTTTATCGTTTTGCATTTTTCTTTCGTTCTATTACGTGTTTGCTTTTGATAAATAAAAATCCAAAAATAAGAGTCGTGCCACGACCAAAACTAAGGCACTTGGTGGGAGGCAACCCATCGTACTAATCATTTTTATTGGTTTTGAGCAAATGTAGGTGCAAGAGGTATTCAACGAGGAGATTGATTTCAAATGACGATTTGGACGTATTGCATGGTAAAGGTGGTGAGTTAGGAATAAAGATGCTTAAGGCAATGGATTGAGCATTGCTCATGACAAAATAGGCATCGAGCAAGGCTAGGCCTAGGTAAAACTAGGCCACGAACAAGGCAAAGCCTATACTATAGCCCAAGGTCTCAGAATCTAGTGTGCTATAGCATAGGCGCCGCCCATACTCAAGTATGCCATAGCATAGGCGCCGCCTATGCTAAAGCATTTGGTCTCTGAATCTCATATGCCATGCTAAAGGTGCCTCCTATGGTCACTAAAGGCATTGCACTAGGCGCCGCCTATGGTCACCATAGGCAAAGCTAAAGGCGCTGCCTATGGTCACTTTTTGTCTTCAAAACCAATTTTAAATGGGTCAAAACCCGACCCATTCTTTTCCTATATAAAGGAGACTTAGTCTTGAAACACAAACACATTGAAAACTTGACCTAGGCGCCGCACATACTCTCCAAATCATCTCAAAACTTTTCTTTTTGCTCTCCCACTTCACAAGAACATCTCCAAAGGCTTCAATCACGTAAGTACTCTTTTGTTCTTCATCTATTTTTCGTAAGTGCTACGTTGATATGTCTAATATGAATTGCTACATCTTGAAGAAATATTGGTGATGTTAATGTGTTTGAATTGTTGATACAAAACCAAGTGAGTGAACATGTACGTTAGGATACTCTTAACTTGTTTCCAACTTGAATATTGATTTTGATGCAGTGTTATACTACTTGCGGAATTGCTATAGTCATGAACATTGCATAATCTTGTCACTAGAATGCTTACATGTTAGAATGTCCCGTTCATCGGAATAAGACTTATAGTTGCCTACCGACATAGGAGGTTGTGATTATTGATAGAAACAATACCATGATGTAATCCCTATGTAGCAGTCTTGATATATCTAACATGAAAATATTGCAAAGGTTGCAAGAAGTGATACATCTCTGATTTTCTTGTTGGAATATAGCTCCTACAACATATGTCGATGAAGTCTAAGTAATCGACCACTTTCACTTCACTAATTCGTATCAACAAACTAAGTGTGGGGTGGTACCCCTACTGCTTATGTATAGATTGTATCCATTGAGATTGTGCTAACGTGAACTCTATTTCAAGTCTCAGGTACAATGGCACCCAAAGCGAGACAAGGCAAGGAGAAGGCTACCACTTTCCAAAAGGGCAAGAAAAGAGGCCGCAAGGAGCAAGGAGAATCATCCTCAATGCAATTACCACGCCGTATGTTTGGAATAAAATGGGTTCTTAAGGAGGAAGCCAAGGAATGGTATAGGAACAACAAGGAAAGAAAATATGTTCATGTCGACTTGATAAACAAGGAAAGCCTAGCGAAGAAGGAGCCGCGCATGTTGGCGAAGATCATGGCATTAAATCTGGATTTCATCTTCCGCGACATGGGAGAATGTAATCTTGATTTGACAAGAGAATTTTATGCCAACTGGTCGCCGAAAACCACAGGCAGCGAAGTCAAGATTCGGGGCCAAGTTTTACAACTCAATACGGATTTGATCAACTCCTTTCTTGGCTTGCCTTCAGTCGATCCAGCACCATTCAAAGAGCTGTACAACAGACCTCCTTATAGAGCAATTCGGCACACACTTAGTGAAAGTAGATCCATGGCACGCTGGAGTAGACACAAGGACACTGGTCGACACAACACTTTCCCATATGCTTCTTTGAATAGGGAAGCAAGGATATGGTTGCGCATGGTCAACTCTTTCCTCATTCCAGGGACGCAATACACAAAAATAACAAGAGATAGAGTGTTCTTAGTATACGCATTGATGACGAATGTCCCTATCAACATTGGGGTAATCATCCGATCTACAATGCGGAAGGCTAGGCTACACAAGCGGTCCCATTTCAGCTTCGGCAATCTGTTGACTGCAATCTTGAGGAAGGAAGACATCGAAGAGGACCCAGCTGATCATAAACTCCCACACAATCCGAAGAAGGTTGACCTCACAAAGGTCAAAGATGCTGAATCAACACATGGCATCAACCTTACTACGACAGAGAGACATGCTCGGGATGAGAGTTTCTCCCGCCATATGTACGACATGATGAGGTTTACAATGATGAGCGGAGGTCGTGTTCCAACTGCTGCAGAGCTCCAACAGCTGGACTATGACTACCCAATGAATGAGCATGCGAAGGCCATGTGTGGAGTAGGGGTATACTTTGAGGAACCTCTTGATGACGATGTGCCAACCGATGATGATCGCAGAATGCCAAACTACGACACGGAGGAGAACTCTGATGGCGACGACTCTGATGATGATTCCGACGAAGGGGGTATGACCCCTGACATTGAGGAGGAGTCCGACTGACCAGGTTCTTCTTATTTATTTTCCACTGAGGACAGTGTCCCGACTAAGTGTGGGGTGGTGGTATTGCATGCTATACTTCTCTACTCGCATCTATGTTTGTTTGCTTTGTTTTTGTTTCGTTTTTTTTCATTTTTTTAAGTTTTTTTTAGTAGTAATTTTTTTTAGCTTCACATGAAATTATTTTGATAGGCAGCATGAGATTATGACAAGAGTTTGTGCTAAAATCATGACTATTGAGACATTTAGGCTCTAATTGTGACTCACTATGTGATATTGTTTGGTTTAATTCCTTCATCTGTTGGGTCAAGAGTCTATACTACTCCCGATAAAGTCGATCATGTGCCTTGTGTGTGTGAGATAATAGTATATTCTGTGCTTGTGGCTGATGCTAGAACTTGCCTGGTATGTATGTAAAGCGAAAATAAAGAGTGCAAGTCTAGGAGATGATTTAGGCATTTCTTTGGCAACCTATGATTATTTACCTTCTTTTTACCTACCCATGGACATCATCCTAGTTAAACCCTTTTGAGCCTTTAGCCTATTTTCTTTGACAAACCTCGTATGTAAGCCTAATCCATTTTTTTTCAAGACCATAATTTGATCCAAATTCCTAAGTTCTTTAAAGTGAAAAAGTCATGTGACAAAATAAGAGGAAATTGGGTGAGTATGATGCTTTAGAATGCATTGGTGTTTGAATGAGTTATGAAAAAGAAAGTGCTATCATAAGAGGTATGTTATCAAAAGAAAAAGGAAAGGAAAACTGAAAAGTTAGTTATGTTTAAAATTGAAAAACAAAAGAGGAGAAAAAGAGTGGTAGAATAAAAGAAAGTAGAAAGGTTGTTTGAAAGAAAAGTGTTAATGATACAATGTGATGTATTAAAGTGCTTAGGAACATAGTCACTATTTCTGGCCAAAATAGTCCTACCCGTCCCTTAGCCTACATTACAACCATCAAAAGACCTATTTGATTCTAAGCTTAGCATTCTGACATTTAGTGGAGCATTACACTAAGGGCAAGCCTATGGTAATCAGTTGCTACATATGAATTCTTTGTGAGAGCGAGAGCAAGGATATTTTGATACCCATGTTTGAAAAATATGCTATACTTGTGAGTGATTATGGGTAATATATTATGAGACACACATGGTTGATGAGTTTTGGGTAGTCGTGTATGATTCTTTGTGCCTTAACCTTTGAATATGAGTTGACCACCATCACGAGTCTATGCTAGAGGTTAAACTGTTTCTACTAATGATCGAAAAACTACTCTTTGTCGATAATTGTTGTGCTTGTCTTGACGAATATTTTGTGTTGTTGCTGTGAAACCCTAAGTTGATGTTTAGAGGGACATGATATTTTGTTCGAGGACGAACAAAGCTTCAAGTGTGGGGTGTTGATGATAGGCGAATTTACACGCCTATAGCACTATATTTTGCCCATATTTTAGCCTAGTTTTGAGAACAAATTATATATTTCATGCACTTTTAGTCCTTTTTCCTGTAAGTGAGCTAACGAACATGATTAGCAAAGTTTCAGGTATAAATGATGCAGAATTCAGCATTTCATGGATAACTTGACGCCAAAGAAAGCTTCACGAAAGGAAAAAAGCCAATCTTGGACGCCAAGGACTAAAGATGGCGCATGGAAATTCTGTCCCGGGCTAAAACAATATTTCTGAAGACTTTGGGGACTAGCAGTAATTTATTAGGATTAGGATAATGATACATTAACCTAGTACAATTGGGTTAAGTATTTCATTAGCTTATTAGGATTAGGATAATGATACATTAACCTAGTACAATTGGGTTAAGTATTTCATTAGCTTAGTAGGATTTGGTTAAGCATTTCATTAGCTTAGTAGGAATAGGATATGAGTATTATAAATACCCTATCTTGCTAGAGATTTTAAGGCATCTTCTAACATCTTCTAACATCTCAGAACATATTCTTCCATTAATTCTATTTTTCTTCTTCTATTCTTAAATTCCGCAACAAGAGAAACGTTACCTTGCTAAGGAATTCACGCCTAACGCCTACCACACCATTACAAACGTGAAATCTTTATTGTGGAATAACAATAATGTCAATTGTGATTTCCTTCACACTCATGGGTAACTAAACTTCTCTGTTGGGGTTATGGAAGCCGAATGAGATACTATCTATTGCTGTGAGTTTGTGAGTTCGCGACACGTATGTTGCTTATATCATTATTCTCTTCATCTTAATCTAAATTCTTTGTGGTTGCAAACGCAAGAATACGCCAGTATAACATTTAACTTGTTCGAAAGAAAGGTTATCTGTCTGGAAAAGAGATAATGTCAAGGTAGTAGGGTCCCATCCCCTATTAAAAAGTTAGTTCCGTAACTGGATTAACCTCTTGGAGAATTCGTACCGTTAGATACGCTTTAAGCTCGAAAGAGTTAAAGTGAAATAATCCTCGAATAGGTCGAAAGACGCCTGGATTTACCATCGAATACAATTCTCTATAAACACATGCATGTCCGAATTCAACACACTCATAGTCAATAGAGACGTATAACTCAGAAGGTGGACATAACCCCAACTCCTCAATTCTCATTGTTTATATCTTACTAAAACATTCTTTCTCTTTTTACTTTGCTATTGCCGTTTTTAGCTACTATTTGGTTACATTACTTGCACAACAAGAATCCCCCCTTTTTCGAGACTTTCACTAAAAGTCTAGTAATCTTCACTTACTTGTTGACCAAGCTATTCCCTGTGGGATCGATACCCAACCCAGTTGGGTTCTATATTTGCTAACGACCGCTTTACACTCCTACGAGAGCTGTAGATTGAGCGTTATCAAGTACCCTTGATTCGAATGGATATAGGTACACTGGTGAATGTGGATTCTTAAAGGTTAATAAAGGTTCTCTTATTGTGATGAAGGGACATCGAAAGTCTGCAAATTTGTATGTCTTGCAGGGCTCTACGGTTATAGGTGATGCAATAGTTTTTACCTTCTCTCTATCAGAAAGTGACGCTGCTAAACTTTTGGCATATGCGCCTGGGGAATATGAGTGAAAACGGGATGGCTGAACTAAGAAGAAGAGGGCTTCTTGATGGACAGAGTATTACCAAATTGGAGTTCCGGGAGCATTGCATTTTTGGGAAGCAGAAGAGAGTCAGATTTACTAAAGGCATCCACTCAACTAAAGGCACACTTGATTACATTCATTCTGATCTCTAGGGTCCTTCTAGAGTACCTTCTAGAGGAGGTGAGAATTATTTATTGACTATTATTGATGACTATTCCATAAAAGTTTGGGTGTTCTTCCTGAAGTAAAAGAATGATGTGTTGCCTACTTTCAAGGAGTGAAAGATTATGATTGAAAAACAAACAGGGAAGCAGGTAAAATGCCTTCAGACTGATAATGGTTTAGTGTTCTGTTCTAATGAATTTAATGCTCTGTGAAAGTTAGAAGGAATTGTGAGGCACTTGACAGTTCGTCATACTCCGCAGCAGAATGGTATGGCTGAATAAATGAATATGACTATAATGGAGAAGGTGCATTGTATGCTCTCTAATGTTGGTTTACCCAAGTCTTTTTGGGCCGAAGATGCTTCCACAACTTGTCTTCTTATTAACCGCTCTCTCTCAGTCGCAATTGATAAAATGCCTCCACAAGAGGTATGGTCTGGTACTCCTGCTAGTTATTCTGATTTGAGGATATTTGGATGTCCTGCGTATGCTTATATTGATAATGGAAAGTTGGAGCCTAGATCTGTCAAGTGTTTATTTATGGGTTATAAGCCTGGTGTTAAAGGTTATAAGCTCTGGACCAGAAATGTTATAATTAGCAGGGATGTTGTGTTTGATGAAACTGCCATGCTTCGGGCTTCCTCCAAATCTAGTGCTTCGTCCTCAGACGAGCTTAGTGACATGAATCAACAAAAGTCAAGCACCCATGTTGAATTACAGATTGGAGCAGAGTCTACACTAGTGCTTACCTCTCAGTATAGCTCGGAGATACAGAGTGATACTATTTCTTCTTTACCACTAGTGGCGCCACAATATTCTATTGCTAAAGACAGGCCTAGAAGAGATATTAGACCTCCTTAGAAGCATGCTGAAGATGATTTGGTTGCTTATACATTGAGTGTAGCAGAAGGTATTAATTCCGATGAAGATCCTTCTTCTTACTCAGAGGCAGTTAGTTGTGAAGATTTCGGCCGATGGATGATTGCTATGCAGGAGGAGATGGATTCACTTCATAAGAATGACACATGGGATCTGGTGAGATTTCCTAAAGATAAGAAAACTATTTGTTGTAAGTAGGTATTCAAAAAGAAAGAAGGAACATCGGGAGTTGAAGATGCTAGGTACAAAGCAAGACTAGTTGCTAAAGGTTACAGTCGGGTTTCAGGTATTGACTTCACAGATGTGTTTTCTCCAGTCATAAAGCATAGTTGATTCGAGCATTACTTGGTATTGTGGCCATGCATAATGTTGAGCTTGAGCAGTTGGATGTCAAAACTGCATTCTTACATGGAGAACTTAAGGAGGATATCTATATGCAGCAACCAGAGGGCTTTGTAGTCTCAGGAAAGGAGGACTATGTATGCTTGTTGAAAAAGTCTCTTTATGGCTTAAAGCAGTCGCCCAGGCAGTGGTATAAGAGGTTTGAATCTTTTATGACCTCTCATATGTTTTACAAGAGCAGCTATGATAGTTGTGTCTACTTCAAGGAGGTAAGTGATGGTTCATTCGTGTATCTTCTCTTGTATGTTGATGATATGTTGATTGCAGCAAAGAATATGAGAGAGATAATAAAAGTCAAAGCCCATCTCAGTAAGGAGTTTGATATGAAGGATCTAGAAACAACAAAGAAGATTCTTGGTATGGAGATTCTGAGGGATAGAAAGAATTGTAAGTTATACTTGAGTCAGAAAAGATATATTAAAAAAGTGCTTCACAGGTTCAATATGCAAAATGCCAAGCCTGTTAGTATTCCATTGGCAGATCACTTCAAACTCTCGGCCACATTATCTCCAAAGACAGATGATGAGCGTGACTATATGCCTCGAGTTCCATACTCTAGTGCCGTCGGGTCTCTTATGTATGCAATAGTGTGTTCCCGATCAGATTTATCTTATGCTGTCAGTGCAGTTAGCAGATACATGACAAATCCTGGCAAAGAACATTGAAAAATAGTTTAGTGGATTTTCAGATACTTGCATGGATCTGCTGATGTTTGTTTGCAGTTTGGGCAAAACAGAGATGGACTAATCGGGTATGTTAATTCTGATTTTACAGGAGATCTTGATAAAAGGAGATCCCTTACAGGCTATGTTTTCATCATTGGTGGTTGTGCTATTAGTTGGAAAGCTACCTTAGAGACTATAGTTGCTTTGTCAACTACTGAGGCAGAGTATATTACAGAGGCTTTCACGGAAGCTACTTGGTTAAGGGGTCTGTTTGGTGAACTTAGCAAAAACTTACAGATTACTACGGTCTTTTGTGATAGTCAGAGTGCTATCTTCCTTACGAAAGATCAGATGTTTCACGAGAGGACAAAGCACATCGATGTTCGATATAATTTTATGCTTGAAATTATTGCTCGTGGTGATATTGTGGTGAGCAAAATTAATACTCATGATAATCCTGTTGATATGATGACCAAGACACTACCAAGTGCCAAGTTTGAGCATTGCTTAGACTTGGTTAGTGTTAGCTGTTAAGATGTGCCCTTAGGGGCTTTTGTGGAAGAGGTGGAGAGTTTGTCTTGAAATGGATTTGAGTTCTAAATTAGAATTCGTGTCAAGGTGGAGATTGTTAGAGTTGTGACCCAAATTTTGTTGATCCAACCCAAAAAGTTTCGCGGTGCAACCCATGTTGGTGATTTTCAATGGGGTCTGTGGTGGTAGCGTAGGGATTGGGCCGACAGGCCCGATATACCTTTATGTTTTTGGGCCTAGGACTTATTTGTATGCACATATTATATAAGTGCATTTAGTGAGTTATTTTGGGTATTCAGAAAATTCAGCCTTCTCCACATTGTACTCTCTTTCCATTATAGTGAAATCTCCTCTGCCTCTATCTGTGGTTTTTGCCGCAAGAATTTTCACGTAAATCTATATGTTGTTCTTGTTTTCTTTTACTTGTGGTTTGCTTATTCTGTCCGAATCATAACATTATCCTTAACAAAATCATTTTCCTTTTTTTAAAAACTTTATTTATAAAAAATATTTTTCTAAAATTTTATCCAACAAAAAAAGAGAATAAGAAAACATTTTTCCTCCGTAAGACACCCTAATTAACTATTATGGCATATAATAGATGAAAACATGATCAAACGAACAGATGATTGAAACATAAACATAAGCCAATGTAAAAGAAAAATTGATATTGTATTATTTAGAAAATCAAATAAGAACAAACTTGATTCAAATTTTCACTAACTATGACAGCGAGGAGTTTAGTACTATAACATTTGGATTCGATAATACAGAATGACATAATGTTCCCCAACAGTGTAAAGCAGAAGGGAAAGAGGAGCAGGAAGAAGAAGAAGAAGAGCAACTAACCAACAGAGAGAGAGCCAAATGAAAACGTGAGAAGAAAGCAGGCAAAAGGGGAGTTGACAAGTTGACAATTGGTGGGATAAAAGAGTCCCGTGATTGAATGTGTGTGAATCAATTAGTGGGTGCCACTGCCACAACCCACAACTAGGACAGCGACATAACGCGTCTGGCGTAATTGCATTACCAAGCAGCCTTCCTTTTCTTGTACCATTTGTGTATCTGTATTTATCACTAGTCAAAGCCACCTATTTTGACTCATTCCTTTAAATAAATAAATGAATATTATTAGTGGATGCTCGGAATAAGATGAAATATTTTTGAATTAAGATTGAGATTAAATTTATACATGATAAATTTATACAATAGAGCATAAAATTATTCAAGGTATTAATATTTATTTTATTTGGCCTAATTAACTTGTCAAATCTTTTAAGAAAATTTTAATTTGAAATTATTTTTATTAAATTAATTATATTAATTATAATTTAGAACTTGAAACTCGACTATTACTATTTTATATAGTTATTTAATATTAGAGATAGTTAGTTTGAAACAAAATTTAATTGAAATTATTTTTATTAAATTTATCATATTAATTGTACTTTAAAACTTGAAATTGGATTATTACTATTTTATGTAATTATTTAATATTTTCTTCGTTTCAGAATAAGTGAATTGTTGTGGTATTTATTGATGTTTCAAAATAAGTGAATCATTGATTTTTTTTTCAAATTTGCCCTTATGATTTGACAATCAATTAATTTTAGAAAATGTATTACAAGGTTCATTTATTATAAAACCGAGGGAGTACTTACTAAAGATAGTCGATTTGTAAAAAGAAATAATAAAACTCCGTCCATTTGCGACTCCCTTCGTTTGCAAAACTGAATCAGCAAGTTAAAACATTCATTGTTCACATAGGAACAAAGTAAAATAAGAAGATAATACTATTTCATCTCATTTCTGAATTAGTAGGATAAATTAATTTCAAAGTTATAGTCTGAATCTGAAGATTATAATCGGAAATAACTTTGTCCCCAAACAACCTTTTATCACATTTTCCACGGTCAAAGCAATTTTGTGCTTCATGGAAGTTTCTGAAATATCTAACTAACAAATAAAAAATGAAAAAAGAAAAAAAAAAAAAACAGTGGCTTGTAGAATACGTGTTCATTTTGGCTTTTAATTTCCCACCCACTCCAAACAAAACCAAGTCAAAACTATATTATATATCTAAATCCCATTTCTCTTCTTTTATCTTTCTCTCTAATGGCTGCTTCAAGTTTCTCATTTCCCACATCTTCTTCATTCATGACCACTTCTTTCACCGACCTTCTTGCTTCTTCAGACGATTATCCTATTACCAAAGGACTTGGTGATAGAATCGCTGAGAGAACTGGTTCTGGAGTTCCTAAGTTCAAGTCTCTACCACCTCCTTCACTCCCTTTATCTCCTCCTCCTTTTTCGCCTTCCTCTTACTTTGCTATTCCTCCTGGTTTAAGTCCTACTGAACTCTTGGACTCACCGGTTCTCTTGTCATCTTCAAACGTCTGTACTATAGCGAGCTCTCTCTTGTTTTGTTTTCTTTTTGTTCGATTACTGATGTTGTCCTTTTGTAATTGTGATTATTGCAGGTTCTTCCGTCTCCCACAACAGGGAGTTTTCCAGCTCAGGCTTTTAATTGGAAGAGAAGCAGCAACAATCAGGATGTTAAACAGGAAGAAAAAAACTACTCTGATTTTTCCTTCCAGACACAAGTAGGGACAACTGCATCGATATCTCAATCCCAAACTAGCCATGTCTCTTTGGTACTACTCCCTCCGTCTCAAATTAGTTGTCGTTTTATCTTGCTTTACATGCCAGAGATATTAATTAAGAGGGTTTCTTTGGTTACTTTAGTCTTATGTGTGTCATTACTGTTAATGAGTATGCAATTGTCAAACAAAATTGAGTAGAAAATCATAATAGACACCTAGCAATAAACTAAATTAACAGCTTCTTAAAGAAGTAACAACACCCCATAATCAAGGACTTTGTAGTCTTCGAGGAAAACTATATTAAGGGTAAAATGGAGAAAATTAATGAACTTTATCTGGAACCGCAAATAATTTGAGATAACTATTTCTGGAAAAAAGATGGGAGGGAGTATGTTTTGTGTGTCTGTTTCTGAATTCTAACTTGACTTGTAAAGTGTGCAAGCTAATTGACTGAGACTCTATTTTCTTCTCGTGTATCAGGGGCAGCAAGCATGGAATTATCAAGAGCCCACAAAGCAGGATGGTCTATCATCCGATCAAAATGCTAATGGAAGATCTGAATTCAACACTATGCAGAGTTTTATGCAGAATAATGATCATAGCAATAGCAGGAACGGATACAACCAGAGTATAAGGGAGCAGAAAAGATCAGATGATGGGTACAATTGGAGAAAATATGGGCAGAAACAGGTAAAAGGTAGTGAAAATCCAAGAAGTTACTACAAGTGTACATACCCAAATTGTCCCACCAAGAAGAAGGTTGAAAGATCATTAGATGGCCAAATTACTGAGATTGTGTATAAGGGTAATCACAACCACCCAAAGCCTCAGGCTACCAGAAGATCGTCGTCATCCACAGCTTCATCTGCAATCCAATCTTACAATACACAAACCAACGAAATCCCAGATCATCAATCCTATGGTTCAAATGGTACAGGACAAATGGATTCAGTTGCAACACCTGAGAATTCTTCTATTTCATTTGGGGATGATGATCATGAGCACACTTCTCAAAAGAGCAGGTCAAGAGGAGATGATCTTGATGAAGAGGAACCAGACTCAAAAAGATGGTAAGTGAAACAATAACATATCATGTACAAGTCAAGCCTCTCTATAACATCATCTTTTGTTTCGATATTTTTTTTGCTTGCTGTAGCGATATACTGTTATAGAGAACATATAATATAACATAACATGAAAGATCTGTTCCACAAGAAACAAGGTTCTTATAGAGAGGTCTTACTATACTTAGTAATCTTGAACCCAATTTTTGGCTAATGTTTTAACATTTTAACTTTGTTGAATTTGTTTTCAGGAAAAGAGAAAGCGAAAGTGAAGGTCTATCTGCACTTGGGAGTAGGACAGTTAGAGAACCTAGAGTTGTAGTTCAAACTACAAGTGATATCGATATCCTAGATGATGGTTATAGATGGAGGAAGTATGGTCAAAAAGTAGTGAAAGGAAATCCTAATCCCAGGTAAAAATCTTATCTTTGATCTATGATTTTGGCTCAATCTTTTATAATTTCGGAAGTTCCATAATTTGGGAATCGAAAATGAACCTTATTTCTTGATTGGGGTACTATGTAACAGGAGCTACTACAAATGCACAAGTCCAGGATGTCCAGTAAGAAAACATGTGGAAAGGGCATCACAAGACATAAGGTCAGTGATAACAACCTATGAAGGGAAGCACAACCATGACGTTCCGGCAGCTAGGGGCAGTGGAAACCACTCAATTAATCGATCTATTGCCCCGACCATTACGAACAACAATAGTGCCATGGCCATAAGGCCCTCCGTGACATCTCATCAGTCCAACTATCAAGTTCCAATGCAAAGTATAAGGCCACAACAGTTTGAAATGCGAGCACCCTTTACGCTAGAGATGTTGCAGAAGCCTAATAATTATGGTTTCTCAGGATATGCAAATTCAGAGGATTCATTCGAAAACCAACTTCAGGACAATAATGGGTTTTCTAGAGCTAAGAACGAACCTCGAGATGACATGTTTATGGAGTCATTGCTTTGCTGAGATATCTTGGTAATGAAAGGAGCACAAGTCGAAGTTTATGAAATATGAAACTTTTAACTGTTTGTTTTTTGCATGAAGAATATGATAGGAAGCATTTTGATTTCATTTGTTAATAGATCACATACTGTTTATTTTTTTTGTGTGTACATTTTGTACTAGGAAAGTTGTTTGTTGTAAATTCAATCAAATGCAGTGTAGAAGTTCATGAAATTTTGATTTCAGTTACCACAGTTACGGAGGGTGTATTCTTTAGGATAGGAATGTAAAAGCCCCAACTCATGACTATATGACACTGATTCTTTCTATCAGATTTTCAAGTTTTATGTATTCAAGAAGATTGTTGTCTTTCAAGATGCTTGGTAAATTGAGAACAAAATGTCTTTCTAGCAGTTTCCTTTCGTTCGTTTAAATTTTCTTTTAATCATAGTGAAAGAGCAGGAGCAGGGTCGGGGGGAAGGGCCATACCACAAGGGCCTTTTGTATGGAGTTTTATCTTGTATTTGTGCCTAAGGCTGTTTTGAAACTGTGACTTCCTGGTCACATGACAACAACTTTATTAGTTACTGCAATTTTCATTCTCTCTTTTAATCATAGTAAGATCAGAAAACACACAGTTGTGATAGCTCCATTCCTAGTTGATTAGATGCCAAATTATGAGACAGCTATTCCCTCCACATGATATTTACAAGCTGCCGGCGCAAGAAGACTTTGTTAGATTCAACCCCCCTGATGCATGTATCTTTTGGTTCTCGGTCCCTTTTTATTGATATTATATTTGATTGGTTTGATTCTGTACGCATTGTATAGAGGCTGATTGTCTCATCAACTCTGAATGGCAGCAATTTTACTGATTGTCTCATCAACTCTGATTGATAACGTCAACTCTTATAACTGTTAGAAACTGTTATTCTAGATGTTAATAAGGCAGATCACCAATCTTGGGCAGCAGGATTCAGATTAAGCGTGTACCATTACATAAACCTTTTGAAGGATTGCAATTACATAATAACAACACGAGACAAGTTTTCTTCGCCACTAACTTGTACAGAAATAAATTCGAAGTATGGCAAAAAATCTTTAAATTTACTTTTGTCTTTTGGCTCATCAGTTTCATTAATTCCAACAAATGACACAAAACAGTTTTCGGAAACTCATCTTTCAACGTCGTATGATTTCATTGACAAAATTATTTTTGATTGTTAGAATTAAGATAACACGAGGATGTTACAGAGGATGTATCATAACTGAGTGTATTCAAATTAAAATAATAGTAGTATTGAATATGTATCTTAAATTCTTTGTCATAATCTTAAACTTCAATTTTACTAAGTTGTTCACAAAAATTGTAGGATCTTTATTTTCTGACAATTGGAAAATTTTCAAGATAAGACTCCAAATCTCTATATTTAATAGGGTACTGCTAAATGACTAAGGAAGTATAACTCGATTGACTGAAATTGTGTAAAAAGACGTCAATGTCCTTTAGGCTCCAAAAATCGCCCATTTTTCTATCCAAAATGCAAAACCAACTTTGACTTTTCTTTATTTCTTTTTTTATTCACAACAACTTCTTTATACTCTTTTACATTACTCTTTAGATTACACACTTTAATCAAAGAACAAAACTTTACTTTACTCTTAACTATTACATTCTACTTTCTCACTAATTATTCTAAGCCTTCTCATTAAATGTGTCGGAATGGACCATAATGATGAGAATAGCCATTGAAGAGTAACATTAAATGGCGTTTTGGGGTTGGAGGACAGTGATAGTTTGCTCCATAATGATAATGAAAACGATGAAGAATTTTATGGTGTCTATGGTGATGGTCAAATCGACATTTGGACAGTAACGACGAAGACCTTCAAAACTTGGTCGATGAAGAGATGAATAGGTCTCATCAATAGGATGAAGAGGAACAAGGAACATTTAAGTGTTTTTGATAGTGAAGAATATGATCATCAAGATGGTGGTGCTGAAGAAGATGAAGGCGCAATGCATGATGATGGCTACACCGACGCCCAATATACCTCAGGCCCTGTTGTAGATATGTCTTTTAGTAGTGTACAATCCGCCTTCGCATTTTACAAAGAACACAGTCGATTGACTGATTTTGGCATTGTTAAGAAAAGTTTCAAAAAAATAGGTGGTCAAATAAAGTATGTGGCATTTGGGTGTGATAAGTGCCGAAAACCAAAAGCTAGGAATCAAAGCAAAAAGGAGGATTGCAAAGCTAGAGTTAACTGTCATTTGATAACTGATGGTTCGTGCATTGTGACAATGGTTATTCTAGAGCACAATCATGAATTGGATCCTGCACTGATACGTTTTTTGCCCCCCTACAGGGAATTGAGCAGGACTTTGAAGAGAAAAAGAGAAGTCTTGTAGCGCACAACATTATGGGTCTAAGGCCTTCAAAGAGCATAAAACTCTTGGAAGTTGAAGTTGGAGGCCCAGAAAGAATGACGTGCACTCCTAAGGACTATCAAAACTACATTCTTCAGCAACGGAGGCTCCGAACACTTTTCAGCGATGCTGTCGCATTACAAAAAGTCTTTTGGAAATGCAGGCAAATGATGAATTTCTTTTACTGTATAGACTCCGACAATACTGGGAAACTTCAGAATGCTGTATGGGTGCACACACATTGCAAGGCTGCCTATCACGACTTCAGCGACTTCAGCGATGTCATATATTTTGATACAACCTACCTCGTGAATCAATGACGCATGCTTTATTAATTGGTGTTAATCATCACAATCAATTCATACTTCTGGGATGTGCTTTGATCACAAGTGAGGACATCAATACATATGTGTTTTTATTCAAAACTTGTCTTGCAGCCATGGGTGGAACGTCTCCAACGGCTATTCTCACAGACCAATGTGAGAGTATTAAGGAAGCCATTCGTGAGGTGCTGCCAAATACAGTCTATAGGTATTGCATTTGGCATATCTTTACTAAGCTACCTGCAAAGCTAAGGGGGTGAGGAATTATAAACGAGCCAAGGTTCACTTCAAAGCGGTCATCTTTGACAGCATTACCATTGTCGAATTTGAGGACAAATGGCATTTTTTCATTGAAGAATATGATATGGGTGGAAGAATTTGGTTTCAAAATGTTTATTTGGAGCGGTCTAAATGGATTCCCGTATTTCTCAAGCACTACTTTTGGGCTGGCATGATGTCCACGCAAAGGTCTGAGTCAATTCATGCCTTCTTTGATGGCTACATCGGTGGTCGAAGCTCTCTAAAGCAATTTATTGAGAAGTATGAGGTAGCCCTCAGGTATAAATATGACAAAGAAATGGAGAGCCAAGCTAATGAAAAAAAGTAACTTATATGACCTACTACCGGATTCGATTGGGATATGCAGATTTATGGCCACTACACCCGCGCCATTTATGATTTCTTTAGGGTGCATGTTGCAAGGCTACCTCACTGTGACATAAAAAGGCATGTCGATTTCATGCGATGGAAGGAGTTGAGATATACAATATAACAAATTTTTCGATAAGAAGTGATTATCATAGATAGAATTTTTCCTTCACTATGGAGTATTGTCGAGCCAATCAATATATTGAATGCAATTATAAGACCTTCAAAAGTGAAAAGATTGCATGCTGTCACAGTTTGAGGACGATGACTTTCAAAAGGATTCTCCTATTTCATGATAGATATATACTGTATCGCTGGAGAAGAGACATAGTCCGCCTACACTTGAGTAAATTTTTCCCATGAGGGTACCCAACAATGACCTATGAGTACCAAAAGTATAATGCACTGAATAAATGGTTCGATAGAAACTGCGACATCACTTTGGACTCTGATGTTAAATGTAGGGACTTGAAGAATGTTTTGAAAGCTCGTTTCAAAGCGTACTTGGAATGGGATGATGACATGGTTGTCCTTAACGATCTTAATTCTGACTCCGATAATGATGCAACATTCATAAGAAATTTGAGGGAAGTTCGTTCATGTGGAAGGCCCTAGATCAATAGAAATAGATCTTCGTGCCAAAATGCCTTTAGTAGAGGTGGTAGGAGATGTGGTTCCAGATACTATGATGTATATGACGAGGGACAAAATAGTTAAGGTAGGAGTGGAGGTGGGCGACATGGTGGTAGAGAAAGTAGAGGGAGTGGTGTGTGCAGTAGTAGATGAGGTAGAGGTGATACTACAAATGTAAGTAATCATCCTACAGTCCATCAGTTTTTGTAGTAGGATGTTCCATTTCCTTAATATTAATCGTATTTGATTCTACGATGATGTATGATCTTTTTGAACCTTCTTTATTTATGTAGTATTATTAACCTTTGGGGAATAGGTGCTGAAGTTGATTATTATGACTATCTTATTTTAGATAGGAGTATCACATCTAACAAATCATAGGCTATTTTATTGTACGAGGATGAGATTTTTAGCCTTCATTATGCATCATATAGGCAAGTAATATATTGTTTAGGTTGTAAAATTTAAACAAAAAAATACCTTAAAAGATGAAAAAAGTATGCTCAATTTGGTTACTTAAATAAGTTAACCCCCACCATTGCAATCGTATGTAACTGTTTTGTAACAATTAGAATGACAAGGGGGTTCTTGTCATTCCCCATCAAATTCCAAAGAGTTAGAAGTTAACAAATCAACAGAAATAATAATATGCAACTAGACAGTTAGATCATTAAATAATTGAATTAATCAACTTTCAAATAAGTAAGAAGCAGTATGTCGGAATTAAAAAGGCAAAAAGTAGACAAACAAAGTTTGGTAAAATTATTTGCAGTGACATATATGGAATATTATTGAACATTACAGTAGTAGAACTAGTATCGTTCTTATGTCAACAATTCATAGGCATCACATCGTGTTTCTTCAGCCTATTAATCTTTGGCCACTTCTCTAAAAAATACTTTGTCTTTCTTCAGTCGCCACGTGAACTCCTCTAAACTGAACGCTCACTAGAAGTACTTCTTCTTTGAAAACCACCTCTATTTACGTTGTTCGGCCATCAAAAACCTCTTCCTACTCACTATTATTCTTACACTATAGAATTTACACAATTGTCTTTCACAATTTCTATAGTGTAAGAATGATTATGAGTAAGATAAGGTTTTTATCGGGCGAACAACGTAAACAAAGATGGCTTTGGAAGAGGAATGTAACACCCCAAAAATGGGTCCCGGGACTTCACACGGTGATCTGAACTAGAAGTAGTCCCGAGCTAACCCTGTAAGCATGTTACTCATTCTGAAACATCAAAGTAAAGGAAATATAAGCATGCGAAATACTAAAATACTGAAATATTGTCTGTCCTGGACTGAGTTTAAGTAAACATAATGTTTGAAAGTATTTAAATAAGAAATCTAAACAACCAACACTGTAAGTCTGAAATGTATCTTATAGTCGGACAAGCCTTTAACACTACTAACTAGAGAGTCGCTGGGACAGACCCCCAGCTGACTCAAATCGACTGGAAATAACTAAATAAACTATTTCATAAAGCTAGAAATCTGAATGACTGGGTCCCCAAACTATGAGGACTCACCAACTGTCGGGATGTAGATAGAGATGCTCACGGTCAATCATGTTGCTAGAACTGATCACCTGAACCTATATTATTAAATAATGTAACACATAGATGCATATATGGATCAGTACTTTTGGAATGTACTGAGCATGTAGGGGTGAATGCATAAATAAAACAGTAACTGAATGTACATATAACTTGTAAAAAGATGCATGTTGAATGTAAATGGCTCACATTGGCTTGAACAATGTAAAATCTGAGAAATATAACATATTGTAGTAAAGCATAAAGACAATCTTTTTGAGCCATCACACTTAGTTCTATAAGTTGTACTCTTACTTCTTTTCTAGTGGTGGACTAAGTAGGACTGAAATTAAGTTTACTGTCAAGCCATGCAAGTGAAATGTAAAGAGACTCACTTTTATCATATTTAACTAAAAACTGAAATCTCATAGCTGATATATGATTAAAATTGTGGGTTTTGCACTTAGTTTCTAAAATTCATTCTTTTATTCTATCTTTGGACTTAGGGAGTTTTCTTCTAAAATATTTTCTGTTATTCTTTTCTGTAAGGGAGGTTCTTCTAACCAGAATACACCACTTGAGCTATCATGGTGTCCAACGTCTAGTTCCTCTAAGGGGAAAACCTCACATTGGGGAGAGGTATCATACTGTTGCCAAGGAGTATAACCTGAGCTGAGTGATTACAATCTGTATTTGCATCCATATAAATGGGAATAATCTAAATATATACCTACATTGGATCATAGTTCTAGGGCATGTGAACTAGGAAACATACCCAACTCAGCGCTAAATACTACTCCCTTTAATCTGTATGCTCATTTTGTAGGAAACCCACTTTAAAATTAGCATAAGGGTTTACAATAAAAACCAATTATGCATCTGTTTACTTTAAATTGTTGTAATACCCCAAAAATCCAAACCAATGTTAGCGTCGTGTTTTAAGCCCATGCATAGTAAATTATCATTCTTTAATAGTTTTATGAGTTAGTTTGAGGTATATTAAGGCCTCAAATAACTCTCAGCTATTAGACGAATAAAACTAACCCTTACCGATTGAAATTTTGATAAGAATGTTGCCTTAGTCAACTTCAAACGAGCATATCTTTTGATATACTCAGAATTTTCTAGCTCACAACCCACCAAATTGTAAGAAATTGGATTATCTTTCAAACGATACTAATTTTTCCCAAATTCAATACTTGGGTGAGAAGTTATGGTACTTTTAGTGAATGCAGTAGCTCAATACGAGCAGCAGCACGTCGCGGTGACCCTAAAAATGGCGTTCATCCTTTTCCAGTGTGCCATCGCAATAAGCACCGCATCGCGCTGATGGGTCATTTTGCAATTGTCATTTTCCAATGAGGCACCGCGATAACGCCGCATCGCGCCAAAATGCCAGTTCAGAATTGTTCTTTCCAGTGGCACAATACGATAGCACCGCATCATTTGAAAAAAATTAGGATTGTCCTTTTTCCAGTGGTTTGACTGGATTGTACCACATCCCACCAGGTGTCAAAATTGGGATTTCCAGTTTTCAGTTCCGAGTTTTAATTTTCCCAAGGGCTTTTATGTCTTTTTCCTTCACCTTATTTAGTCCAAACATGGGATTTAAGTCCCTAAATACCACTTTTACATTACTTTTAACAATTTTTCCCAAATTGAAATCACTCTCTCTCAAAAGAATAAATCCTAGCCT
Source organism: Capsicum pubescens (assembly GCA_030864215.1). Classification (NCBI taxonomy): domain Eukaryota; kingdom Viridiplantae; phylum Streptophyta; class Magnoliopsida; order Solanales; family Solanaceae; genus Capsicum; species Capsicum pubescens. The sequence continues at coordinate 63,401,540 of CM061543.1, forward strand.
TCAAAATTCAAGATCAAATCTCAAAAAATTTACCATCAACTCTCACGAATTAATCAACCCAGGTATGTTAAGTGATTATCCATGGGTTCCTTCTACCCATGGAGTCCAAGTATTCTCTTTTAAATCTAAAGTTGTGATCTTTACAAGTTATTATAATTTTAAATTATGGTTTTAACCATGAACTCCCATGAATTGAAATTCTATACCATGTTTACATTAAATTGTTGTTCTTTATCAGACCCACAAGTTCTAATATTGTTATTCACTGATTTAAATCATGATTAAGTGTAATTGATGTCAAAATCAGCCATTACTCCAAGTTTCATACTATTCCCATGATTAGTTTAAACTATGAATATCAAGTGTTTGATGAAATGCCTACAAGAATGAATATTTGATAAAAGCTTTCATGCTATGTCCGCCAAGCTTAAGTACTATTTTGCTATTATTGCTATTGAGTCCTGGGGGTTATGAATACCCGAAAACTTAGTTGTTTACCTAGTATCAGTATCTTCAGAATAGTTTCAGAATATGTTATGAGCATTATCAGTTCAGTCAGTCATCTGAATTAGTTAAACTTAGAATAGTTAATCATTCTGAGTCAGTTCAGTTGGGAGTAGGATTTAGCACCGAGCGAGTGCAGGGATGGCGGCTTCCTCGTCAGATAGGCAGATTCGTTAGTAGCAGTCTCTGTTCTTTAGAACTATGTTTCCAGCGTAGGATATGAAGAATCTCCCATTAGATTAGGCTTGACTACCTCACAGGGGTCATCCGTCAGTTTAGGCTTGACACTTTTAGTCCTTTGGGATAGTACATCAGTATAGTGGATCCATAAAGCCATCGTTAGTACTCGTGTCTCGGTACTAACACCCTTCCAACTAGGGTTACAGGTTAGACCCCGATTAGCTCACATTAGGGCATGTCGGTTAGATGATACCTCCCACAGTCTTAGTCCAGTAATCAGTTCAGTAATTTAGTTTCAGTAACTTGACCATAACATACAAATATTAGTGATTCAGTTATCAGATTTTGGCATTTTAGTATTTACAGATTTTATTCAGAAAATCTTGTGATCTAGAAGCATCACAGTACACAAAAGCTGAACCAACTGGATTGCCCAGTTTTGACATTGCCATATTTGACATACTGCCCAGTTTTGACATTGCCAGTTGGTTCACAGATCATAAAATCTTGCAGTATGTGTTTTTGCCGAAGGATTTGAATCTGCGTCAGAAGAGATGGTTAGAATTGCTGAAAGATTATGACATGAGTGTTTTCTATCACTTGGGGAAGGCCAATGTAGTGGCTGATGCCTTAAGTAGATTGTCTATGGGTAGTGTTGCTCATATCAAGGGTGATAAGAAGAAGTTTGTGCAGGAAGTTCATCAGCTTGCCAGATTAGGTATTCATTAGGTTGATTTAGTTGAGGGTAGTGTGTGGGTTCAGAATAGTTTGGAATCTTCTTTGGTTGCTGAAGTGAAAGAAAAGTAAGATAGGGACCCTAGTCTAGTAAAGCTGAAGGAGTCAGTCAGAGATTAGAAAGTAGAGGTTTTCTCCCAAGGACGAGATAGTGTATTTTGTTGCTAGGGTAGACTGTGTGTGCTGTGTGTTGATGAGTTGATACAACGAAGTCTTGCTGAAGCGCATGGTATGCATTACTCGATCCATCCAGGGGCTATGAAGATGTACCGCGATCTGCAGGAAATCTATTGGTAGAGTGGGAAGAAGAGAGATCTTGCAGAGTTTGTAGCTAAGTGCTCCATATGTCAGCAGGTTAAGATTGAACATCAGAAGCCTAGTGGGTCTATGTAGGAGTTCAGTATTCCCACTTGGAAGTGGGAGGAAGTGAACATGGATTTTGTGACAGGTTTGCCTCATACTCGTCAACAACATGATTTGATTTGGGTCATTATGGATAGAATGACCAAATTAGCTCATTTCTTGCCAATTCATACTTATTACACCGAGGACTATGCCAAGATCTATCTCATAGAGTTGGTAGGTTGCACGGTGTTTCGTTATCTATCATCTCAGATAGAGGTACTCAATTTACCTCTCACTTTTGGAATTCTTTTGAAAAGGGTCTTGATACCCAAGTTCACCTCAGTACAACCTTCCACCCGCAGACAGATGGTCAAGCAGAAAGGACCATTCAGACCCTTGAGGATATGTTGATAGCGTGTGTAGTCGACTTTAAGGGCAGTTGGGATGATCACTTGTCTTTAATTGAGTTCGTGTATAATAATATCTATCATTCCAGTATTCAGATGGCTCAGTTTTAGTCTCTATATGGAAGGAAATGTCTATCTCTGATTGGTTGGTTTGAAATAGGAGAAACCACGCTAGTATGGCTTGACTTGGTGTTTGATGCTTTAGAGAAAGTTCAAATGATCGGGGAGAACCTTAAGGCAGCCCAGAGCCGACAGAAATCATATGCAGATGTGAGGAGGAAAGATCTTGAGTTTGAGATTGGTGATTTTGTATATCTGAAGATCTCTCCTATGAAGGGAGTGGAGAAGTTTGGTAAGAAGGCGAAGCTTAGTCCCCGATATGTTGGTCTTTTCAGAATTTTGAGCCGCTTCAGAAAGGTGGCTTGTGAGCTTGAGTTACCTACAGATTTAGCATCAGTGCACCTAGTATTCCATATCTCCTTGTTGAATAAATGTATTGGTCATACAGCTATAGTTTTTTCCCTTAGAAAGTGTAGATGTTCATAACAGTCTTTCCTACGAGAAAGTTCCAATCGAAATTCTTGACCGACAAATTCGTACACTAAGGAACAAAGAATTTCCCCTAGTCAAAGTTCTTTGGCGGAATCAGTCCGTTGAGGGAGCCACTTGGGAAGCAGAAGCAGATATGCGGACCAAGTACCCTCATCTTTTCTCCGCAAACTCAGACTTAGCTAAAGGTAACAACCTTCATAGAATTTCTCTTTTCCATGCTCAGTTTCAGCTGCATATCATTCTCATGTCAGTCATGCATTCACAGAACCAGTTCAGTCATGACTCATGTTTTAGACTCAGTCATGTACTCATGTTTTCACCACGTATATTCAGCATGTAATCTCAATTCCCCAGTGTTTTCATCTTAACCAATCTCATTTGAGGATGAATGTTCCCAAGGGGGAGATATGGTAATACCCCAAAAATTCAAACCAATGTTAGCATCGTGTTTCAATATCATGCATAGTACGTTATCATTCTTTGATAATTTTAAGATTTAGTTTGAGGTATATTAAGGCTTCAAATAACTCCCAGCCATTAGACGAATCAAAATAACCCATACCGATTGAAATTTTGATAAGAATATTGCCTTAGTCAACTTCAAATGAGCATATCTTTTGATGTACTCAGAATTTTCCTGATCACAACCCACAAATTATAGGAAATTGAATTATCTTTCAAATGATACCAATTTCGCCCAAATCCGATACTCGGGTGAGAAGTTATGGCACTTTTAGTGAAAGTAGTAGCTCAATACAAACAGCACCACGTCGTGGTGACCCCAAAAATGGCGTTCGTCCTTTTCCAGTGTGCCATCGCGATAAGCATCACATCGTGATGATGGGTCATTTTGCAATTATCATTTTCCATTGAGGTACCGTGATGACGTAGCGTCGCACCAAAATGCTAGTTCAAAATTATCCTTTCCAATGGCGCAACGTGATAGCATCGCATCTCGCCGTTGGATAAAATGGGGATTGTCCTTTTTCCAGTGGCACGATGCGATTGTACCGCATCACGCTGGGTGTGAAAATCAGGATTTCCAGTTCCGAGTTTTAATTTTCTCAAGGGCTTTTAAGTCTTTTTTTCTTCACCATGTTTAGTCCAAACACGGGATTTAAGTCCCTAAATACCACTTTTACATCACTTTTAACAATTTCTCCCAAATTGAAATCACTCTCTCTCAGAAGAATAAACCCTAGCCTTCAAAATTCAAGATCAAATCTCAAGAAATTCACCATCAACTCTCACTAATTCATCAACCCAAGTATGTTAAGTGTTCATCCATGGGTTCCTTCTACCAATGGAGTCCAAGTATCCTCTTTTAAATCTAAAGTTGTGATCTTTACAAGTTATTATGATTTTAACCATGAACTCCCATGAATTGAAATTCTATACCATGTTTACATGAAATTGTTGTTGTTTATCAGACCCCACATGTTCTAATGTTGCTATCCACTTATTTAAATCATGATTAAGTGTTATTGATTTCGAAATCATGCCATTACTCCAAGTTTCATACTATTCCTATGATTAGTTTAAACTATGAATATCAAGTGTTTGATGAGATGCCTACAAGAATGAATATTTGATAAAAGCTTTCATGTTATGTCCTCTAAGCTTAAGTACTATTTTACTTTTATTGCTATTGAGTCCTGGGGGTTATGAATACTAAAAAACTTAGCTGTTTACCTAGTCTCAGTATCTTTATAATAGTTTCAAAATATGTTAGGAGCATTATCAGTTCAGTCAATCATCAAAATTAGTTAAACTTAGAACAATTCAGCATGCCGAGTCAGTTTAGTTGGGAGTAGGATTTAGCACCGAGCGAGTGCAGGGATAGCGGGTTCCCTGCCAGATAGGAAGAGTCGTTAGTATCAGTCCCATTACACCAGAACTACGTAGCCAGTGTATGATATGAAGAGTCTCCAATCAGATTAGGCTTGACTACCTCGCAGGGGTTACCCGCCAGTTTAGGCTTGACACCCTTAGTGCTTTGGGATAGTACATCTGTATAATGGATCCACAACATTAGTACCCATGGCATATTACTAACACCCTTTTACTGGGGTTACAGGTTGGACCCCGATTAGGTCAGATTGGGGTATGTCGGTTAGATGATACCTCCCACAGTCTCAGTCCAGTAATCAGTTCAGTAATTTAGTTTCAGTTGCTTGACCATAGCATACAGATATCAGTGATTCAGTTATCATATTTTAGTATTTTCAGATTTTATTCAGTACATGTTATATGTTTGGTCATGCATCCTCATTACTTTTAAATTTCTTGTATCCTCAGTATCTACAAATTTCATGCACTCTATTCAGTACTTTAGGTTTTATATATATATTCAGACAGTTATTATTCATGTTCATGAAACCATGCATATCATCCTACCTTATTTAGCATACCAGTACATTCAAAGTACTGATTGCATACTCTTTTCTTGTGCTATAATGTATCATATCATTAGTTCAGACACTCAATTCCCAGATCGTGCTTAGATTTTCCAGACTATCAGCCGTAGTAGTGGTGAGTCCTCGTATTTTGAGGACATGATTGATTTAGTTTAGATTACTTTATCAGTTTCAATCATTTCCATTCGGTCGGAGTTAGTTGGGGGTTCATCCCATTAGCTCCTCAGTCAGTCAGTAGATGCTTTTTAGACTATTTCAGACAGTTAGTCAGTTTCTCAGATTTTGGTTGTCATTGTCAGATGTTTTATCAGTATTATCAGTTATGCCTTACAGATTTTATCAGATTTATGACTTAAAATCTTATGGCATTCCTCAGTTAAATTTCACATATGATATTTTGTTATCAGTTTTACTCAGTTCTCACTGTAGGTACCAGCTCATGGGTTAGCTTGTGGTCCCTCGAGACTGTATGCACTGTATGGCGCTCAGGGTGTACTCTCGGGGCGTTACAAATGTAATTAAAACTGTGAAGTGGATTCCATATCTTAGTTGAGGATCAAAAGATCAAATCTTGTTCGAAATCTGAATATAAACAAATCATAGGGTGCCTAAAAACATAATCTTCTTGAAATATCAATAATCAAACTAGGGCTTAGTAACCCATGTTTCAAATTCATGTCAAATTATCACAAAGTCATGCTCAATAATCAAAATCTTAAAATTCGTTAACAATTCTTGTCAAGATAGTGAAATTCAATTCTCAATGTATATAAAATCATGTCACACGCATAAACACGCAAAAATAGAGATGCAATTCAACATTTAATCACTTGTAACATCAAAATCTTCAAATAATAATAATTGGGTATGAACCCTAGACTTCAAATCATATAATTTCATATAAATTCAACTTTAAAAACTAGTTTTTGGAAAAAAGATGAAAGAAGTATCCTTGTTCATAACCCCACATACCTTATTCGATTAATTTGATGTTGAAGTTTGAACTTTAAATCCCTAATGATGTTATTGAAGTTTCTTGAACCCGAAAACTTGAATTCTTGGCTATCTTGAAAAAAATGGTGAAACTTAGAATTTCTTGGAGTTAAAGTTGAAGATTTAGGGTTTCTTGGAGAGAAAATTTGGTGAGGAATGAGTATGTTTTGCTTAGAATAGGGTTAAATATTCTGTTTTCACGATTTGGGGCTTTGGAGAAAAGTCTAAACTGCCCTTCGAAAATAATATTTCTAGCAGAATCCCGCCTGTGACTAGCGATGCATCACGTCAGGGGGGATCAATGCGATAGCCATCGCGTCGCATTAATATTGCATCGAGGTTCTATTTTTGAAATCCAAACACGTCCCATCCCTCGTCTGAAAAATCCAAAACTCACCCGAGGCATCCCCTTTACACCCATGAACATTAATCAACTCAAAAAACCATCATCTTGGAACGTGAAAGGTCAACTTAAAAATCCTCGAAGTTAAGAGGTCAAAATAAGAATAAGTCCCCAACACTTAGTTTTATTTTCGGGTTCTAAGTTTCTCAAACAAGTACAAAAGGCTGAGTTGAACTGAGAACATACAGGATATTACAAGGAAGTACTTATAGTGAGGGTTCAGTATGGTGGAGTTCATGTGGAGACTGATGAAAGAAAAGTTGTTTGTTAAGAGAAGTGGCCAAGGATCAATGGGCTGAAGAAACACGATGTGATGCCTATAAATTGGAGACATAAGAACGATACTAGCTCTATTACTGTAATGTTCAATAATATTCCATATATGTCACTACAAATATTGTTACCAAACTTTTTTGTCTACTTTTTGTATTTTTAATTCCGACATAATGCTTCTTATTTATTTGAAAGTTGATTGATTCAATTATTTAATGGTTTGGGTCTCGAGTTACATAGCATTAGTTCTGTTGATCAGTTATTTTATCACTCTTCTAAAATTGAGGTGAACTACAATAATCTCCTTGCCATTCTAATTGTTACAAAATAGTTACACATGATAGCTACCTACACACAGAAGTAAAGAAGCATTAAAGGTCATCAATAAAAAATTTAAACTTTTAGATTAAAGAACTGAAAAGGGTAGAAATACCAAGAGTCATTAAGAAACATACATTTATATGATAGATAATATGATATTCAAAGGTCAACAACAATAAATAATATAGAATATAGCGGATAGAAGATAATTATAAATTTCTAATTACAAAACCATAGAACTAAGGACTTGTTGGCAATTTCCTGCACACTTTTTTCACTACCCCATATCAAAGAACTTAATGTCCAACCAAGTTAGTACATATATTTGTGACCTGAATTTGAACTTCTAACAAAATATTTTCTCCTTCTCTATACACTCCTAATTAATTACCTTATTCCTTTCCCATGCATACCTAACTAACTGGGGGAGTCTTTTCAAATTCCTTCTCCATTTCTTAATCTCTTTCAAAGAGACACATCTTTTTAGTTCCCTTCTTCATCTCTTAATCTCCTTTCTAAGAGACGCCTTCCTTTTCTCTTTCTCTATTTAATAACTTCATCTCTTTTGTTTAATAACTTAAGCAAGGCTAGTAACATCTAAGAGCAAAAAAATGACAAACTTATCGCAAGTATGTATGGATGACAATGATTCATGTCATGACCTGGAGATGAGGTGCAGCCAGGACTATGTGTTTTCGATAAAGACTTGTTAGGATGCTCAAAATTTTGAAAGACGGTATTAGTCTTATTCTCTATACGGTGTAAGTTGTCTGTTCAAACTTCAATTTAAACTCATCTTTTGTGTCTAGTTTTTTCCTTCCTACTTCATATTTTAATGAATTTAAGTAATATTACAGGGTCTCCAGGATTGTAAATTTTTTCTTTGGAGAGATATGAAAATTTATCTTCGATCGCATTTCATCATCTCCAAATTTGTTGCTCGAATTAATCAGTTACAACTGCATCTGGAATCTAGTAATAATAAGGGCGATCCTAATGATAACGAAGAGGCTGCAACCGTTAAGGACGGGGATGTTCAACTAAACAAATGGTATAATGTAAATGTGAACGCCTAGTCGGATGACAAAAATGAAGGAGGGAGCATAAAATTAGAGGTTGTAGAGAAAGTAGAGGTTAAAGATGAAGAGGGATGTAAAAGTCCAACTTAGAAGGATACATTTCATATTACTTTTATTTTTCAAAGTTATGTACTTGTATAAATTCATCGATCCTTTTATAAAATATTAGTTCATCTATGTTTGTTTCACTTTTGATACGCATAATATTTGTTCGCTATTATTTTTAGTCTTGATATTTATCCGGATCACAAAAAACTATTGATCCTCATACATGATTTGTAGGCTGATAAAAGGAACAGTATCTCAACATATATTGTGATCAAAATTACGTTATGATGATTCACACACGTTAACTAAAACTTATGCATTGTTGCTAATATGCTCTTATCAGAATTTAATAAAATGAGTCTTCAATTTTTTTCTTCTTAGAAAGCAATGTAGACATTTATCGGTATAACAAAGAATTTTTTTATATTTTCAATGCACTCAGTCTAATGGAATTGATTTGTTAGGCCTGATAGACATTAAACCCTAAAGTAAAAAGGATAACAAAAAAAATCAAAAAGCAGTACAATCAAATTATGAAATTCCAATCGTTAACTAGATATTATAGCAAATAAATTGAAAATAGAGTCTCTAAGCATCAAGTTACCTAGTTCAATGCTTTTAAACACTTGCAATCCAAAATTGTGTGAAGAAGGATAAAATCTTTCTTATTTTAAAATAAAATGCTCAGAATCTCTAAATTTCACTGGGGGGAGAAGTATAAGACTAGCTAACGATTGAGAAGCTAAAACACTAAAGCACTCTATTTTAAGAATGTCTATTTTATTTTACTTTTATGTATAGTATTTAGCAAAGCCTAGTCATTTGGAAGGTTTATTTTCTAATCTGTCACATGCAGTAGTAAAAATCCTTTGATTTTCGATTATTAGCAGCACTAAAAAGATTGCATTTAGCACTTACTTTTCATTAAAAAATAAACTAATAATACTACATAACGATGAAAGAAAAGGATACCTTTAAAGACTATTAGTCTAACATAAAAAATATTAAAACATATAAATAAAGAAAGTTGACAATTATCTGTTTGATGGAATTTCTGGGAGGGCGGTTGATTGAGGTGGATTCATTATTTTATCCATCATTATTTTCATGTAACTTATAAGCAGGTCCCTGCTTGCGGCCAAAACTGTCCATACTTCTACTCAACGCGTCAACCTATATTCTGACTTTGATCATCTACGAATACAATGATAAGAGTGAATTAGGAGGAGCACAAAAGTGTTAGTGGGTAGAAGAGTTCCTAGGATTGGAATTTGTAGGATTATTATGTTGGCTGCTCATTTTCACTCACAATTCTTGATTGTTATTCTATGGATAATCTCCTATTGATTGATTTAAATAAAAGAGCATAGAAGATTTTAAAAATAAATAAAATCTAAGGTAATAAATTTTGTAGTTGTTCCAAGGGTCAAAGCATTTAAGAAATTATTATATTTTCAAGCCTTTTATTTCATTTATGATAATTAATACTTAGTTTGGAAGACTGAATTTTCTCAAAAAAATGTACTTTGAACAATTTTCAACCTTTAATAAAACGCAATTGAAAACTCAAACGTTTACTTTAATAAATCTTTAAGTTATTTTGTGTAGTTATTTTAAAGGATTATTAATAGTAAAAACCTTTTTGAAAGAAAATATGTTAGAAAATTTAAGTAATTTGTTGTAGTTAATTTGTTGAAAATTCAAACATTTGATCTCAATGACTTGGACATATTTTTGAGGGTTTTCATCAGACATTTGTAGTTGACTGACTCTTTATTTTTTCTTCTTCTTAGTAATCAATGTAGACAACTGTTAGTATAACAAAACTTTTTTCTGCAATGTGATTGGTTAGGCGCGCTTAGGAAAATCAAAAACATCAATTTCTTTGGTTTATTATTATGTGTTGTGTTTGAATCCATCCCGTAATGAGATATTTGGTTTTGCATTTTTTGTGAAATTTTGTTATTGGCAAAATTTATATTTGAAGTTACATTAAGTTCTTCGATGGATGGGATAAATGGCTTATCGTCTACTTATACGAATCAGACAATAAAGCTGAAACATAATGATGAATTTCATGAAGGCAAGAAAGTTAAAATAACATTAACACATTAAAAATTTCTTTACAAAATTTCTATTTTCTCTTTAAAGGGTGGGGTGTGACGGAGGAACTTGGAGGTGGAAGGGAGGATCTTGGGGGCGGCATCATAATTTTGTCCATCATTTTCTCCATGGACTTGATCATGTCATCATTCTTACGCTCAAAACTCTCCATGCATAGTGTTAGACAAGCTCTATTTTGATGTCATGAAGCTGAGAGTACAATGCAAGAAGTAGGCCCACTTCCTCATAACTTTATTGAGTATTAGAAGAGACTTGGATGCTGGAAGAGGCAGATGGGTAGGAAAACCCTTGTATATTCAAAGTGCCATGGCCGTTTGGCGGGCCATGGGTCACCGAGCTTTGAATGTTGGAAATTGAAGGAATATGTGTCATGTTGCTCAATTTTTTACTTTGTAATGAAAGGTTGCTTGTATGGTTGTATATATTTATACAAACCCTTTGTTTATCTGTTGTCAATTAATATTTATATTTTAATTTTGAACAATGGAATGAAATTGTCCCCTCCCCCCCCCCCCTCCATTTTAATTCTAACATTTGAGTTGCTTTAAGATAAGTGGAATATTGAAATTTTTCCAAAAAATAAACTTTTAACAATTTCCAACCTTTAACAAAGGGTTATTGAAAAGTCAAACGTTTTATTTAGCGTGGAAGATTGGAATTTTTTCCAAGGGTACCTAACAATTGAGAAGTTAAAACATTAACATACATTAAAGAACTTAAATTTTATCTGGTAGGTAACCATTTAATTTCCTGTGAAAGATAATTTATTGTATAGTAGTGTTTTACTTCCCAAGATACTCTACCATTGGTTAGGCATGCTTGGGCCAACCAAAAGCATTAGTTCCTACATTGAAAGTTCATGTCTTTATTTAAACTGTGACCACATAGGGAATCATGTATTCAACCTTATCAATACAACTAAATATATTCCAATTGCAGTTGTTAAATATATGAGAGTATGAATTGAAACTATCATCCATTCTTTTAATCCTTACATTTTTTGTATTTATGTTTTGCCCTACCAATTCTTTTTTGTATTTATGTACAGCTTGCTGAAGAAATTTCTGATGGCATGCAAAATGATACTGCACAACTACTCCAAAAAATTAATTACCTAGAAGAACAACTGAGGAGGACAGAGGATCGTCTAGAATTCATGAGGATTTAGGTTAATGCTTGGGAAGATAGATTGGAGGTGCTGCGAAAGAGAATATATGATCGCTTTCACATGGATCAAGATAACTTCCTTCGTCCTTTTCAAGTTAAGCAGCACCAATTCTGTGTAGTTGGAACCTCCTCTTTTCATGCTACTCGTTTCTTTGAAAGAAGTATCAAGCCATCTATTTTTTTCTCAGTATTATGTGTTGGGTTCTGAATTCATGTCCTAATGAACTATTTGGTTTTAATTTAAGAAATTATTATATTTTCAATTCTGCTTTTTAAGAGAAACAACTTAAATGTTATCAAACTTTTTTGATAGAGTAATCGTTTTTCGTAATTTCAATGTACTTAACCTAATGGGATATTTAAACCCTAAAGTAACGATTATAACAAAATACATGTAATTACATTACAATCAAATTAGTAATGTTCAATGCACAACTTTATACTATAATAAACAGATTTAAATCTCTCTTAATTTGAAATAAAAACTGTGAAACTGAAAAGTTTGCGGGGAGGAGGGGAGGGGGAGGGGGAGAGGGAGGGGGGGAATTAGGTCTAACAGTAGCAAATGAATGAGAAGGTAAAACATTATTTTAAGTGTATCTTGTATTATTTTATTTTCATGTATAGTACGTATGAAATCCTAGTCATTCAGACGATTTATTTTGTAATCTTTTGTGCACATTAGTAAAAATCATTTATTTGCATCTGTAAGAAGATTGTAAATTGCATTTACTTTTCAATAAAAAAACCTTAGATTAGAAATACTTTAAAAATTACAACAAGAGGGGCTAAACTACCTACATCACTAGAACCCTAGAACACACCCTCTTTCTTGGTCTGGTACGTGAAGCAGCATTGATTGTCTCGCCTTGGTTGTGCCCCCCGAACTGCTGTGGTTCAGCAATATCAGTTTTTTTCTAAGGGAGCGAGCAAGGCAGAATTCACGAAGTATCTTCTGATAGACGTCAAAAGATTTAGTCAAGGGGTCTTGTTCATTAAGAAAGAGCTTTTCAACATAGGCTCTTCCTTTCCACGTGTACAAATGCTTAATGAGCTCGGTGAGCTCATCCTCAAGTACTTCTCTTTTCCCTTTGTGTTCTTCATAAAGTTTCTTTAGCATATCAGGGGAATTGCAACCCCCTACAAAATTTTTTCCTCTAACGTGTGTTCTCTCTATTTTGCAATTTTTTTTTTTTGTGTTATGATTTGAGGACTACAAATGTATGCTTTGGAACGTGATGTTCAACACATATTTATAGATGACTTGGTAAAGCATTAATAACCATTTAAATGACTGTAGATTAATGTTAGTAAGAAAATGTGATTTTTGTGGGGTTTATTTGTATCATTTGGCAACAAATATATGAATCACACGGTATAAGCAATAATTTTTTAGTCTATTGAGATTCATGATAGATGTGTTGAAATTGTATTTGTTAAATGTAATAAATCATGTAATCGGGAATGACTCAAAATCCACCCCATAATCTTGGTAAAGGTATCTTTTCTTGGGTATGGATCTTGCTATAAGAATCCGTAGATAAAAAAAGATGATATAAAAATACGGGTCACTTTGTTACGTATTTTTTATTGGATCCAAATAATATTGTCACAATAAAAATTAACTTTAAAAATACAGTGAGTTGAAACCGCAAATTATTGAGTGAGTAGTTGAAAGCATTAATGACCCTATGCATTTCATGATTCCTACCCCCTCTAAAATCACAATGACTTGTATTTAAATGCATTAAATTGAAGTGACTCAAAATAACTCAATCTTCCAACTTGCTCTTCTTATGCTTGAGCAGTCATGTTGAAAAACTCAATTTCGCACGAATGACTCAAAATCCACATTATGATCTTGGAAATTTTTGAAATGGAATGCCTCTTGCTAAATGATTTCACAATAAAGATGATATAAAATATTGGTCACTTTGTTACGTACTTTCTATTGGAACTGAATGATATCGGCACAATGAAAATTAACTTTAAAAATAAAGTGAATTGAAACCATAAGTTGTTCAGTGAGTGGTTGGGAGAATTGAGGACCCTATGCATGTCATCATACCTACTGTAACTCCCCGGGAGTACACCCTGGATGCCACACGATGCTTGGAATCACAAGTGATCCCAAGCTAACCCATGAACTGACATATTATTAAGCAATTGAATTATAATACATTAAATAACAAGTTCTGCTGTGCGGAAGCATAATCATACTGAAAATCTAAAATAGTATGTAACTGATAAAGTTTTACAATATGATAAACTTGAAGGAAGAAACTAAAATTTACATGACTGACTCTGACTGACATCTATGAAGCCTCTACTATACTGACTATAGATAGCTAGGACATGACCCCATCTACTACTAATTAATACATATGAGTAATATAGTAAAGTACATGAATAACATCTGACTGAAGTCCCCACAATTGGAGAACTCATCACCTGCTGGCTGGAAAATTCAACTGTCTGATTATGATATGTAGGCTATAACTGGTACCTACATTATGAGACAATGTAGCACATAGACATATATGTGGATCAGTACTTATGGAATGTACTGATTAAGTGGGGGTGAATGCAATACGTAAAACTGATTTCATATGAAATCTTAAAACATGCATGCTAAGTGTAAGTAGACTCACCAAGAGGTTGAAGTAAACTAAAAGCTGAAATATCTTAAAACATGTGTAACAAACATAGTCTGATAAGCTGGTGAATCACTATACTTGGTTTCTTAAATCTTTACTTTTGTAGGATAGGTAGAACTAAAGTTGGAAAACCCGTAAAACATGGGTACTGTATGAATACTGGGTCGAAAACTATGTGATGGAGATTGACATAAAATGTACTAAGCTTATCCTATGCACTAAGGGGTCGTTTGGTAGAGTGTATAAGAATAATGTAAGATATGGTGTATTAGTAATGGTTGTGCTAGTTATGCTTGCATTAGTTATGCTTGTATTTTTCTTATGTAGTGTTTGGTTCGATGTATTAAAAAAACATGAATTACGTAATTTCTAAAAAAAAAATTATTTACATAATACCCACAATATATATGTTGGAAAGGGTGAGGAATTTTTTTTGAGGGGTAATAGGGTCTTTAAGCATGTTAATGCATGCATTAGATTCATTGCATTACTAATGCCATGGATTTTGAGGTATTAGTAATACAGACCTCAATACACAATAGAGTGTATAACTAATGCTTGCATTAGTTATACATAGGATAAAAAGGTATACCAAACAAGGTACTACTTATACAAATTAAACTAATGCATGCATTAATATTTCAATACACTCTACCAAACGACCCCTAAATGGCTGATAGCTGAATACTGGTCATGTAAGACTGAACTGTACTCAGTCTGAACAACTAGACTGAAATTGTGGAGTACTATGCATATGAGGTAAGGACTATATGAACAACATGAGATAACAAAGCATGAATGCATGAAAACTATAATATATGAGAATGGAAGACCAAGCAAAAATCTATAATCGAAAATAAGCCTAAAATCTAAAAGATTGTAAACTGTATAACTAAACAACTGAAAGTCTGTACACTTGGTCAAGAAAACCTGAACTGAGAATACACTGAATACTGACTGAGACTGTGGGAGGTATCATCTAACCGATATACCCTAATTTGATCTAATTGGGGTCCAACCTGTAACCCCAATTGGAAGGGTGTCAGTACCGTGTAACGGGTACTAATACTAGCTGTGTGGATCCACTATACTGATGTCCCGAAGGACTAGGGTGTCAAGCCTAAACTGATGGGTGACCCCTGAGAGGTGTAGTCAAGCTTAATCTGATGGGTGACTCCTCATATCTTACACTGGCTACATAGTTCTGGAATACAGGCACTGCTACTAATGACTCTGCCGAACTGACGGGGAAGCCTCCATCCCTGCATTCACTTGGTGCTAAATCCTACTCCCAACTGAACGAACACGGATTACTAACTAGTGCATACACTGATAACTAATAACTAATAAGCTCAGATCATGGTATTTCGAAATAATAGTGCATATGGATTTTGAGGTAATTATTAGTGTGTAAATTGATACTGGAACTGAAACTGGACTGAGCTAATGTAATACCCAAAAAATTCAAACCAATGTTAGAGTCACGTTGCAAGCTTATGTAAAGTATATTATAGTCCCTTGGTAATTTTATGAGTGATTTAGATGTATATTAAGGCCTCAAATAACTCCCAGCTATTAGACGAACCAAAATATTCCTTATCTATTGAGTTTTCGGGATGAATGTCACTTTAGTCAACTTCAAACAAGCTTATTTTTTTATATACTCAGAATTTTCAATCTCAATACCAACCAAATGATAGGAAATTGAATTATCTTTCCAACGATATCAATTTTGCCCATATCCGATACTCGGGTGAGAAGTTATGGCGCTTTTACTGCAAAGAAGTAGCCCAACGCGATAAGGCCGTGTCGCGGTGATGGCCAAATTGACGTTTGTCATTTTCTAGTGTGCCATGATAATAAGCACCACGTCGATCCAATGAGTATTTTCACAATTGTCACTTTCCAGTAGCTCACAGTGATTGGCCGGTGTCGCATTAAAATTATCGATGAAGTAGACACCGCATCGCGGTGGAGTACAAAATGGCACTCGTCCTATTCTAGTGAGGCACCGCGATGGTGCCGCATCGCAAAAGTGCTAAATTAGGATGTTCCTTTTTCCAGAGGCACACCGCAATTGTACCGCATCGCATCGAGTATCAAAATCGGGATTTCCAATTCCAGTTTCGAGTTTTAATTTGTCCAAGGGTATTTAAGTCCTTTCTCTTTACCTCATTCAGTTAAAACACGGGATTTAAGCCCCAATAGAGCATTATTCAACCATTATTTCACAATTTTTTCAAATTAAACTAATCTTCTCTCAAGAACAAAAACCCTAGCCTTCAAAATTCAAGATCAAATCTCAAGAATTCACCATCAATTCTCACGAATTCATCAACCCAGGTATGTTAAGTGTTTATCCATGGGTTCCTTCCACCCATGGAGTCCAAGTATCCTCTTTTAAATCTAACGTTGTGATCTTTACAAGGTATTATGGTTTTAAATTGTGATTTTAACCATGAACTCCCATAAATTGCAATTCCTTACCATGTTTACATGAAATTGTTGTTGTTTATCAGACCCCACATGTTCTAATGTTGTTATTCACTGATTTAAATCATGATTAAGTGTTATTGATGTTGAAATCATGCTATTAATCCAAGTTTCATACTATTCCCATGATTAGTTTAAACTATGAATATCAAGTGTTTGATAAAATGCCTATAAGAATGAATATTTGATAAAAGCTTTCATGATTATGTCCTCCAAGCTTAAGTACTATTTTCTATTATTGCTATTGAGTCCTGGGGGTTATGAATACCCGAAAACATAGTTGTTTACCTAGTCTCAGTATTTTCAAAATAGTTTCAGAATATGTTATGAGCATTATCAGTTCAATCAGTCATCAGAATCAGTTAAACTTAGAATAGTTCAGCATTCCGAGTCAGTTCAGTTGGGAGTAGGATTTAGCATCGAACAAGTGCAGGGATGGAAGCTTCCCCATCAGATAGGCATCGTCATTAGTGGAAGTCTCTGTACTCTAGAACTACATTGCCAGCATAGGATATGAGGAGTCACCCGTCAGTTTAGGCCTGACTACCTTACATGGGGTCACCCGTCAGTTTAGGCTTGACACCCTTAGTCCTTCGGGACAGTACATCAGTATAGTGGATTCACACAACCAACGTTAGTAATCGTGGAACGGTACTAACACCCTTCCAATTGGGGTTACAGGTTGGACCCTGATTAGCTCAGATTGGGGTATGTCGGTTAGATGATATCTCCCACAGTCTTAGTCCAGTAATTTAGTTTCAGTTGCTTGACCATAATATACAAATATCCATTATTCAGTTATCAGTATTTAGTATTTTAGATTTCAGATTATATTCAGAATGTGTTTTATGCTTGGTCACGCATTCTAAATTTTTGCATATTTCACGCATTCTTAGTAATTATAGATTTTAATGCATTCTCAGTATTTACAAATTTCATGCATTCTTAGTATTTATAGATTTTATGCATTCTTAGTATTTATAGATTTCATGCATTCTCAGTATTTACAGATTTCAGGCACTCTATGCAGTACTTCATGCTATATATATATATATTCAGATAGTTATTATTCATGTTCATGAAACCATGCATATCAGCCTACCTCATTTAGCATACAGTACATTCAAAGTACTGATCGCATACTCTTTTTTTGCACTATGATATATCATATCATAAGTTCTGATGCCTAGTTCACGAATCACGCATAGACTTTTCATACTATCAGCCGTAGTAGTTGTGAGTCCTCCTATTTCGAGGAAATACTATTCTATTTTTATGCTTTCAGTTCAGTAGCTAGATGGAGTTAGTTGGGGCCTATACCATCAACTCCCATTCAGTCAGTTTAGAGGCTTTTGGATATTTCAGATAGTTAGTAAATTCTCAAATTTTAGTTGTCATTATTAGATGTTTTTATCAGTATTATAAGTTTGGTTTACAGATTTTATTAAATTTATTACTTAAAACCTTATGGCCTTCCTCAGTTAAATTTTGCATATGATCTTTTTTTATAAGTTTTACTCAGTGCTCATAGTAGGTACCAGCTCATGGGTTAGCTTGTGGTCCCTCGGGACTATAAGCACTGTGTGGCATACAGGTTATACTCTTGGGGCATTACAAACTTGGTATTAGAGCCTAAGGTTTTAAAGTGTCCTAGAAAGTCTAAAATCCACATTAAGTAGAGTCTTGTGCATGGGTGTGAAGCGTGCCACACTATGGACAAGAGACTACAAGGCATTTTAGGAAAAGTTTCCCTTATTTCAGTGTTTATGTCGTACAACTGAGAATGATCTCAAGTTAAACTCTCTGTCTAATTCCAATCTTCCTTTCATTTATAGAATATGCCTCCTAGAAAGGCTAACAAAGAAGAAACGAGAATCAGCCCGTACCTCCGCCCGTTCAGGAAGATCGCTTGAATGAGCATGTACCTCACACTGAATTCAGACCTGCTTTTACTACCTTAGCTTATTCAGTAGTTGCTTAGAGAAATCTGCAGGTTGTTATCCTATCTAGGCTTTTAATTCATGCTCAGCTGAGTGAGAGGAGGGAGTGTAGGAAGAAGGATAGAAAGAATAACAAGGCTAGAACAAGTAGTATTAAGCCTAGGTTAAGAATTAGTAACTGTTCCAAATTCTGTCAGAGATTCTCAACCCCATCTCCGCCTTCATCCAGTGCACCAGTGCCTAAGTTTGAAAATAATAGTCGAGATTGAGCACCAGGCTCTAAGTTACAAAGTAGTAGGAAGGGTGTTCGTACTAATCCACTTTGCGGAGAATGTAGTAAGAATCATAAGGGTTTGTATAGAGCTGGCAGTGATGTGTGTTTAGGGTATGTAAGTCAGGCCATAGAGTCAGAGATTTCCCAAAGAGTGGTCAGCTGGGTCGGTCTAACCGTCCTCCAGTTTTATTCAGTCACTTAACTCAGCAAGGTGCTGCCGCATCCGGTACTAATAGTGGTCAACATCAGAACGTGCTATATGCATTCAGTCCCGATGAGATCAAGAAAGTTCTTCTGATGTGATTACGGGTACGTTACCAGCCTTTCATTTACATATTTATGCTTTGTTAGATCCTAGAGCTTCTCTTTGTTTTGTAGCCCCTTATGTAGTTGTCGAGTTTAATGTTAGTCCAAAAACCTTAGAAGAGCCCTTCTCAATGTCCACCCCAGTGGGTAAATCTATCCTATCCAAATGGGTATACATAAATTTCCTGATTACAGTATCCTAGTAAATCACTTCAGCTGATTTCAGAAATAAAGTAGTTCAGTTTCATCTTCTCAATGAACCAGTGAGTGAATGGAGAGGTAATACCTCAGTCCTTAGGAGTCATACGTGATTTCAGAATCTTTCTTAGAATCCTATGATAGCATATGATCTAGAATTAGAAGCATGAAACCAAAAGTTTAGCAACAGTAGTAGAGTTGGGATAGTGTTATCTGAATTCAAGCAGATTTTGTATTCCATGGGGCTAGTTGTATGAAAGGTGAATTAGTAGGCTTGAAACAGTGTATGCAAGAATTCAAGTTTAGTGATTCGAAACTACATGTTGTTGATGTTGGTGTAGTGGTAATTTTCATGGTGTGGGGAAAAATATAAGTTTAGAGAAGTAATAATTGTAGGCTGTGATGAAAGTAGTATGGTTCATTGAAGGTTTGGGGATATCCATGTTAAGTGTTAGAATCTAAGTTTGGACCTTTAAAGATGGAACTAATAGAAAGAAGAATTAAGAATTCTAAGTTAGTCGGTTCTTAAGTTGTTACATGATGTATTTGGGGCTTTCTATCTCAGAAGAAAGTACCAGCAGTAGGGTTTTACACCTTCAAGAGCAGTAGGGTTTTACACCTTCAAGTGCAGTCTTTCAAGGTGAGTTTAGTGCTTATGAGTAATGTTATATCTCGGACTCTAGAGTAAAGTGGTTTCAGTTTAGTTTAGAGTTTGTTAAGTGGTCCACACACTTAGAAAGATGGCTTTAAGCTAAGGGTAAGATGGTATATCAAGTGACCAAGTCAGGCTCTCAGATTCTAGTAGTGATGCCAGTGTGTTGTAGAACAACACTAGGGAGGGAGATGCCCAAACCATGCTTATTTCAGTATTTGTACTTCAATTATTATGATATCTACTCATTCCTAGCATATAAGCTCTATGATCATAGCTCATATTCGTGCATGTTATTAAAAAATCATATGTTTTCCCAGTTCCTAGTATAAGGAGTTCTAGTTTGCTCAGCTATACGGATCATGTCCCATAAATTTAGAAACTCCAAACTCAGGTGATGCAGCTCATGACTCATGCATTCATGTTTTATAGTATGCTTAGTTCCTATGACTCATTCTACACTCTTAACGATCAGCGAAATTCAGATTATGTCATATATATCCTCAGTTTAGGTCTCTTGATGAATCCATGATGTTGATATTTATTCCTCAGACCTTAGTTAAGTGTCAAGTTTTGTATAGTGTTCATTTAGGCTTCAGGTCCTCATGTTTTAGCCTTTTAGTAACCTCTCCTTATGAAATGATATTGTGATGAGAAATTGCTTAGATGGGAGGGATTTAATGTTTCATGTTAAGAAAAGAGTATCGCATACTTGTTTTACAAGAGGCTGTAGTTATAAAGATAGGCTTGAATGTTATGTTGGTGTGTAAGTGGATAAATTCATTACAAGTTGGTGAATGTCCAGTAAGAGGTTGTATTTAGTTATTGAAGGGGAAATCATATTTATTCATGAGATGAGAAGTTGTTAAAATATAGGGTGTGTTGAATTCATGATTCAGACTAGTATTACATGTTATGCGTGTATTTCGTAGATTCGAGAAGGCTTATGTATAATGGGAGAATTTGGTCCAGCTCAGACTTCAGTAGGTAGAGTTATCAGTACCTATGCGAATATTTTCAGTAGTCTCAGGTGAAGTGCAGTATTAAGGTGGAAGGTATAATTGAGAGAGTATTCAAGGAGTATGTCTAAGCTTGAAAGATAGTAGTTGCAGTGCATAAGGCCTAGTAGCTCTATCATAGCCGATGTTTCGTAGGCCTGTGTTTCATATTACAGAATTTTAGCCTTGTTGTGATTTGTTCTAGATGTCTTATTCAGACCATGCCTAAGATTCTATGCTCCCTAAAGTCATTAGAACTTCTTAGAAAGAGTGTTGAAGAAATACTTTAGTTAAGTATAAGCTTTCAATATGAGTTAGTTTGTATAGCCAGTAATTCAGATTAGCAGTTAGACAAACAAGTTCCTATGATTTTTTTGTTTTCCGATCTAGTCTTACTATCTGAAGTTCCATGAATATATCCCTTCCAAGAAATAGTTTGTTCGCATCTATGTAAATTGTGAATCCAGTTCAGTTCATGCATCATATTTTAGATCCCAGATATTAAGTCATGATTTAGTCCGTAAGCTTTTCGTGCATCATCTTAGTTTTCCTAGTATTTAAGTTAAGTCAGTATTACTCGGGGGACGAACTATCCCAAGGGGGAGATGCAATACCCCCGAGCCTTTTATGTACTAAATCTCTCATCTTTTCTTCACAAAACCAGATCTAGCTGGAGGTAATGGTTACTCATAAGGTGTCTCTCTCGTTCCTATCTCATCCTTATAAACATTCTCATGTCACTGCATGTGTTCAAGAAATCAATTCAGTTCATGATATCTAGTTCATGTATCATATTTCAAACTCAATTATTCTCTCACGTTCCCATTCATGTGTGTTCAGCAAATGGTCTCAGATTCTTCAGTATTCTCAACTTAAGGTAACAATTTTCCTTAGAATCTTCTTTTTTCAAGGCTCAGTTTCAGCTGCATATCATTCTCATGATAATCATGCATTCATAGAACCAGTTCAGTCATGTATCATGTTTCAGACTCAGTCATGTAATAATGTTTTCATCACGTATATTCAACATGCAACCAAAGTCCCTCAGTGCTTTCAGCTTAACCAATCACATTCAAGGATGAATGTCCCCAAGGGGGAGATATTGTAATACCCCAAAAATCCAAACCAATGTTAGAGTCATGTTCATAGCTCATGCAAATTATCATATAGTCCCTTTGTAATTTTACAAGTGAGTTTGATGTATATTAAAACCTCAAATAACTCCCAGCTATTAGACGAACTAAAATATTCCTTACCGATTGAGTTTTCTGGAAGAATGTCGCTTTAGTCAACTTCAAATGAGCATATCTTTTACTCTACTCAGAATTTCCAGCTTAGGATCCACCAAATTATAGGAAATTGAATTATCTTTCTAACGATATCAATTTCGCCCAAATTCGATACTCGGGTAAGAAGTTAAGGAGCTTTTAGTGCAAAGCAGAAGCCCAACGCGATAAGGCCGCGTCGCGGTGATGGCCAAATTAATGTTTGCCATTTTCCAGTGTGCCATCGTGATAAGCACTGCATCACATCAAGGAGAATTTTTGAAACTATCACTTTCCAGTAGCTCACCGCGATTGGCCAGTGTCGCGTCAAAATTCTTGATGAAGCATACACCGCGTCGCGGTGGATTACAAAATGGCACTCGTCCTCTTCCAGTGAGGCACCGCGATGGCGTCGCATCGTACCAAAGTGACAAATTAGGATCGTTTTTTTTTTAGAGGTTCACCGCGATTGTACCGCGTCACGCCGGGTGTCAAAATTGGGATTTCTAGTTCCAGTTCCGAGTTTTAATTTGTCCAAGGGCATTTAAGTCCTTTTTCTTCACCTTATTCAGTCAAAACACGAGATTTAAGCCCCAATAGAGCATTATTTTTTCATTATTTCACAATTCTCTCAAATTAAACTAATCTTCTCTCAAGAACAAAAACCCTAGACTTCAAAATTCAAGTTCAAATCTCAAGAATTCACCATCAATTCTCACGAATTCATCAACCCAGGAATGTTATGTGTTCATCCATGGGTTCCTTCCACCCATGGAGTCCAAGTATCCTCTTTTAAATCTAAAGTTGTGATCTTTACAAGTTATTATGGTTTTAAATTGTGATTTTAACCATGAACTCCCATAAATTGCAATTCTTTACCATGTTTACATGAAATTGTTGTTGTTTATCAGACCCCACATGTTCTAATGTTCTTATTCACTGATTTAAATCATGATTAAGTGTTATTGATGTCGAAATCATGCTATTAATCCAACTAAGCTTACAGCGTGTGGCGCCCAGGGTGCTATTAATCCACCGTGTGGTGCCCAGGGTGCACTCTTGAGGCATTACAGCTAAGCTTAATTGGACTCACAACTAACTATATTATTGACTGAATGATATTGCTCCTGGTATAACTAAAATTATTCTGTAAATACCAAAAACTAGGTAAACAACTAAATTTTGGGTATTCATAACCCCACGACGCTATAATAATAACAATAGGACATACTAAAGCTTTGGGATATAATAATTAGTCAATATTCAAAACCCAATCATTAGGGCATTTCATCAAACATTTGGGAATCATGAACTTGAACATGGGAATATCTTAAACATGGGAATATAGAATGATTACATGACTAAGATCATGAATTGGGGGATTTACATGAAATTCTCTTGGAATAGGACATGGGAGTTTCATCAAAACATGTAAAAATCATAGCTTGAATATAAGGATGTCTTAAACATGGAGGAACAATAGAGTTACATGGCAAAATCCATAACTTGGGGATTCATCTTGAAATTTGTTGAACATAATATGGGAATTTCATCAAACATATGGAGACCCTAAACTTGTACATGGGAATGATCAAGAATGCAAAAATATCATGGCTTCACGAATCATTTCACAACTTAGGGAATTGATATGAAGATCATAACATTCAAAATATGTATTGTCTCATTCCACTTGAAAACTCATATACTCTTAACTTGAAATTAAACTCATGAGGATCATGAGTTAAAACATGGAAGTAGTTAAACCATGAAAATCACATAATTTCATTATCGAAAGCATGGGTTGAGCATTTAACATGTGAAAATTACCATTCAAACATATCAAGGTAATTTCAACAAAAACCATTTGTAAACATGATACATAATCAAAATTCATGGAGGTTTCATGTCTATAATTCATATTAACATGTAAAGATCATAACTTTGAACTTGAAAATAGGTTTTTGGGCTCCATGGGTGAAAGGAGACCCATGGATGAACTCCCACATACCTTAATTAGATGATTTCTTGAAGATTGTCTAACTTGGGAAACTTGAACTCCTGCACTCTTGAGAAGAAAAAGATTGAAATTGAACTTGGCGAAAGGGAAGGGTTTACATTAGGTTTTGATGATGAAAAGTGGGCAAATAATGCCCTTTTGGGTGTATTAATTCGTGTTTGGACGGCTGGGGTTAAGGGGAATGGACTAAAATGACCCTTGGCCTTTTTTCCCCATGGAAATCACCATCGCATAGCGATCCCTAGTTGGGTTAAGCAGCCCTCGCGACGCTGGGCTATTACAACCTCTTACTATCTCTCACGGAAAAAGTCATAACTTTTCACTCGGGTGTCGGATTAAAGAGAAATTGGTATAGTTGGAAAGCTAACTCAATTATCTGCAATTTGGTGGATCTTGATCTGAAAAATTCCATGTATATCAAAATTTATAGACGTTCAAAGTATACCCTTGTAGAATCGAATACAAAACTTTGGACAAATCAAAGGCTCTTAGCTCTACTCTGTTCTAAGTGACTCTTATGAATATTTTTCACCTCAAAAGCACATCAAACATGAGGATAAAGATCATAAAACTTATATTCACATGGTAATTATTTGGATTATAGCCTATACATGTAGGAACGATGATTCATAGACTAGCCCAAAATGTGGGGTATTACATTATCTTCCCCTTGGGAACATTAGTCCTCGAATGAGACTGGTTAAACTGAGGGTACTAAGGTAACTGAGATTATATTCTGAACATGCATGACTGGAAACATGATTACATAACTGAGTCTGAGCATGATATATGAACTGAACTGGTTTCCTGAATACATGCAATGACATGATAATGGTTATAAGGTCGAGATAGAAACAAGAGAGTCAACTTATGAGTAACCATTACTTCAAACTGGATCTTGTTTTGTAAAGAAAAGATGAAAGGTTTAGGACATAAAAACTTAGGGCATTACAATACATCTCCCCCTTGGGATATTTCGTCCCCTGAATGATACTGACTTGGCTGAAATACTAAGAAAAGACTGAGATGATGCACGTGACACTTACGGACTGAATCATGACTGAATATCTTGAATCTAAAACTGATGCATATGCATAAACTGATTTGAATTCAAAATTTCCATGGACTTGAATTACCTCATGAATAGGAAAGATGGAAGGCCATAGGAATTTGTCTGTCTGATTGCTAGACTGGATTGCTGGCTATACGGACTGAATTATACTGAAAGCTTATACTCAACTATACATTCCACCTGTACACCAACATGACATTCAAACCTATCTTCATAACCACACATGAACTTGTAGGCAAACAACCACAAAAGCATCTTCTTCATATTCTCTAAACCTCTATCCTTAAAACTATCATGCACTCGCCCAAGAAAACACACATAGTATTTCAACTAATCATGACATAAGGAGAGGTCACTGAATGTTAGAACATAAGGACCTGAAGAAGGAAAGAATACTATGCATAACTTGACATTTAACTAAGACCTGACGAATATAGTATTAATATAATAGATTCATCAAAGAGTTCTAAAATAAGAACATACATGACATAAACTGAATTTCACTGATCATTAGGAATGTAGCATGAGTATTGGAACCGAAATACTGTCAAGTATGAGTACATGAGTCATGAGCTGCATGACTTGAGTTTGGAGTTCATAATTTCATGGAACATGATTCGTACTACTGAGTGAGCTGGAACTCCTCATACTAGGAACTCAAAACGTACATGATTCTATGAAAGGTGCATGAATATGAGATATGATCATGGATCTAACTTGTAAGGCATGATTAGATGTCGTGATAACTAAAAAACTTTGCACTGAGATAACAATAGGTTGGGAATCATCCTCCCTTACTGCTTTTCTACCCATACTGGCATCACTACTAAAATCTGAGAGCTTGACTTGGTTTCTTGTTCTATCATCTTCACCTTAGCTTTAAGCCATCATTCAAAGTTTGTAAACCACTTTTAATAACTCTAAACTGAAATACAACCACTTTAATCTAGAGCTCGAGATATATCAATACACATAAATACTAAACTCACCCTAAAAGCCTACACCTGAAAGTGTAGAACCCGCTGCTAGTACTTTCTTCTAATATACAGCTCTTAACTTTCTATATCCCATAACTTAGCTGGTAAGAATGTCACATACTACATAGCCTCATTCTCCACTTAACAACTCAAGGATACTATCTAAGAACCTACACGATAAAAACTTATTAATACTACAATCCCATATCACCTTGGGTACACCTCTAGATCATACACACAATATCATACTTAATTTTAAATCAATAAACTTAAATTATTGCATACACTGTTCAAGCCTACTGATTTACCCTTCATACAATTAGCCCCTTGAATACATAATCTTCTCAATCTGGATAACACTATCCCAAATCTACTACAGCTAAACTTTTGGGTTCATCCTTCTAACTTTAGATCATATACTGCCATAGGATTCTGAGAAGGGATATAAAAGCACATCTGACCTTGGATTAGTGCACGAGTTTTTATAGTCATGAATAAAATCTTTAAAACTTTGGAACATAACGAAACTGGTAGGATACTTTTGAGCTTGCATGCAATCCCACAACTATCTGCGGGGATTGTCTAAGAAAAATCTGTCTATAAGGGTTCAAACTTGGCAACTTTTGTTACCTCAAGGATAAGGTGGAGTTGGCATGAATGAATTAACGTAAGAGTCTGCATAAGTTCCTAAGGGAACACTACTACTGCATGATCTGAGACTTGAAAGAAGGGAAATATTTCCTAAATGCCTTGTAACCTCTTGAAGAAAAGTACATGCGTCTTTGTACCGTTCTGCAAGACTCTACTAGAAACGTCTTCATAGACATCCTAGGACACTTGAACTCTGTGCTCTGATACCAAGTTTGTAACGCCTCGGGAGTACACCCTGGATGCCATACGGTGCTTGAAACCACAAGTGATCCCAGGCTAACCCATGAACTGACATACTGTTAAACAACTGAATTATAATACATTAAATTACAAGTTCTGCTGTGCGGAAACATAATTATACTGAAAATCTAAAATAGTATATAACTGATAAAGTTTTACAATCTGATAAACCTGAAAGAAGAAACTGAAATTTATATGACTGACTGATTGACATCTATGAAGCCTCTACTATACTGACTATAAATAGCTAGAACATGACCCCAGCTACCACTAATCAATACATATGAGTAATATAGTAAAGTACATGAACAACATCTGACTGAAGACCCCAAAATAGAAGAAATCATCACCTGCTGGTTGAAAACTACAACTGTCTGATTATGATACGTAGGCTATAACTGGTACCTAAATTATGAGACAATATTGCACATAGACATATATGTGGATCATTACTTCTGAAATGTACTGAGTAAGTGGGGGTGAATTCAATATGTAAAACTGATTTCATACGAAATCTTAAAACATGCATGCTAAGTATAAGTAGACTCACCAAGAGGCTGAAGTAAACTAAAAGTTGAAATATCTTAAAACATGAGTAACAAACATAGTCTGATAAGATGGTGAATCACTACACTTAGTTTCTTAAATCGTTACTTTTGTAGGATAGGTAGAACTGAAGCTGGGAAAATCATAAAACATGGGTACTGTATGAATATTAGGTCTGAAACTACGTGATAGAGACTGACATAAAATATACTAAGCTTATCTAATGCACTGAATGGCTGATAGCTGAATACTGGTCATATAAAACTAAACTATCATTAGTCCTAGCAACTGGACTGAAACTGTGGAATACTATGCATATGAGGTAAGGAATATCTAAACAACATGAGATAACTGAGCATGA
This sequence comes from Capsicum pubescens, assembly GCA_030864215.1. Classification (NCBI taxonomy): domain Eukaryota; kingdom Viridiplantae; phylum Streptophyta; class Magnoliopsida; order Solanales; family Solanaceae; genus Capsicum; species Capsicum pubescens. The sequence goes on from CM061543.1 coordinate 63,429,735, forward strand.
ATGCGTGAAAATTGTAATATATAAGAATGCAAGACCAAGCATAAATCTGTAATCTGAAATAGATCTAAAATCTGAAAAATTATAAACTGTAAACTAAGCAACTGAAAGTCTGTACACTTGGTCAAGCAAACTTGAACTGAGAATACACTAAATACTGACTGAGACTGTGGGAGGTATAATTTAACCGACATGCCCCAATCTTAACTAATCGAGGTCCAACCTGTAACTCCAATTGGAAGAGTGTTAGTACTATGCCACAGGTACTAACACTGGTTGTGTGGATCCACTATACTGGTGTCCCGAAGGACCAGGGTGTCAAGCCTAAACTGACAGATGACCCCTGAGAGATAGTCAAGCCTAAACTGAAGGGTGACTCCTTATATCCTACGCTAGCTACATAGTTCTGGAATATAGGGACTGCTACTAACGACTCTGTCTAACTAATGGGAAAGCCGCCATCCCTGTATTCTCTTAGTGATAAATCCTACTCTGAACTGAACTGACACGGATTACTAACTGGTGCATACACTGATAACTACTAACTGATAAGATCAGGTCATGGTATTTCAAAATAACAGAGCATACAGATTTTAAGGTAATTATGAATGTATAAATTGATACTGAAACTAAAACTGGACTGAGCTAAGCTTAATTGGACTCACAACTAACCATATTACTGACTGAATAATATTGCTCATGGTATAACTGAAATTATTCTGTAGATACTGAAAACTAGGTAAACAACTAAATTTTGGGTATTCATAATCCCCAGGACTCGATAACAATAACAATAGGACATACTAAAGCTTTGGGATATAATAAGTAGTCAATATTCAAAACCCAATTATTAGGGTATTTCATCAAGCACTTGGGAATCATGAACTTGAACATGGGAATATATTAAACATGGAAACATAGAATGATTACATGACTAAGATCATGAATTGGGGGATTTTAATGAAATTTGCTTGGAATAGGACATGGGAGTTTCATCAAAACATGTAAAGATCATAGCTTGAACATAAGAATGTCTTAAACATGGAGGAACAATAGAGTTACATAGAAAAATTCATAACTTGGGGATTCATTTTGAAATTTGTTGAACATGATATGGGAATTTCATCAAACATGTGGAGACACTAAACTTGTGCATGGGAATGGGCAAGCATGCGAAAATATCATCGCTACACAAATTAATTCACAACTTAGGGAATTGATATAAAGATAATAACATTCTAAATATGTATTATCTCATTCCACTTGAAAACACATATATTCTTAACTTGGAATCAAACACATGAGGATCATGAGTTAAAACATGGGAATAGTTAAACCATGAAAATCACATAATTTCAATATCGAAAACATGGGTTAAGCATTTAATATGTGAAAATCACCATTCGAACATATCCAGGTAATTTCAATGAAAACCATTTGTAAACATAATACATAATCGAAATTCATAGAGTTTTCATGGATACAATTCATATTAACATGTAAAGATCATAACTTTGAACTTGAAAATGGGTTTTTGGACTCCATGGGTGAAAGGGGGCCGATGGATGAACTCCCACATACCTTAATTAGATGATTTCTTGAAGATTGCCGAACTTGGGAAACTTGAACTCTTGGATTCTTGAGTGGAAAAAGCTTGAAATTGATCTTGGGGAAAGGGGAGGATTTACATGAGGTTTTAATGATGAAAAAGTGGGGAAATAATGCCCTTTTGGGTGTATTAATTCGTGTTTGGACGGCTGGGGTTAAGGGGAATAGATAAACTTCCCCTTGGCATTTTTTTTGGTGGAAATCACCATCGCATCGTGACCCCTAGTTGGGTTAAGCAGCCCTCACGACGTAGGGATATCGCGACCCCTTACTGTCTCTCACTAAAAAAGCCATAACTTTTTAACTCGGGTGTCGGATTAAGGCAAAATTGATATCTTTGGAAAGCTAGCTCAATTATCTACAATTCGGTGGGTATTGAGCTGAAAAATTCCACGTAAATCAAAAGTAATGCACATTCAAGGTAGACCCTAGTAGAATCAATACAAAATTTTGAATGAATCAAAGGTTCTTAGCTCAACTTTGTTCTAAATGATTCTTATGAATATTTTTCACCTCAAAAGCACATCAAATATGAGGATAGGGATCATGAAACTTATATTCACATGGGAATCATTTGGATTATAACTTATAAATGTAGGAACGAAGGTTTATACACTAGCCCGAAATGCAGGGTAATACACCTACCCCCTCTAAAATCACAATGACTTGTTGTCATAATATTTCACTATGCAAATGCATTAAAATGAAGTGACCCAAAATAACTCAATCTTCCAAATTGCTCTCCTTATGCTTGAACAGCCATATTGCAAAACTCAATCTCACACGAATGACTTAAACTCCACCTTTGACCTTGGAAATTATAATACCTCGTACTTTTTCGTAGCTTGAAATTGTCCCAAGAATGTTAGAAGCTTTCTTTGAAAGATGAATCCATTTTTGTACATATGATATTTTTAAGATTTTCACTTTTTTTTTTCATGTGGAAAATGGAATAATCTTTCCATCGATACCAATTTCATCAAAATCCAACATCGGAAGAGAAAGTTATGGCCAAAATACAGAAGGCAATAAAATCGCCCAGGTGCGACGGTTAGGCCGACCGACCGTTGGACTAGCGACGAACCTTCGTCCATGACCTTCGCAGTGAGGCAGTATGACTACCTTCTGCCTTGGATCGACGTCCCAGGCCGATGGACCGTCAGACTAGCGACGGACCGTCGCTCAGGCCGTCGCAAGGGAAACAGTGAGACCCTATTCTCCCTAGAAGCGACGGTCAGGACCGACGGACCATCGACGCAGCGATGGACCATCGCACCCCACCTTCGCACCAAGGCAGTAAGTTCCAGTTTTGGTTCCAGTGCGATGGTCAGCCCGATGGACCATCGACCCAGCGACGAACCGTCGTACCCACCGTCACATGTTTTATTTAGTTATTTTAAAGCCATTTTTAAAGGTAATTTTTTGTCTTTTATCACCCATTTATATACCTATTTATATCCGACCAAAGATCAGAAATTCATTATCCATCTACAACAACAAAATTAGGGTTTTTCCTCTAAGATTAATCCCCAAGAACAAAATCCATATCTTCTTCAAGAACTAAGAGATTCAAATTCTTCAAGTTCAAGAACTTCAAGAAACTCTACCCAGGTATGCACAGTGTTCATTCATGGACTCCTTTCGTCCATGGATCCCAAGAATCTCTTTTCAAATTTCAATTGTATGGATTTATTTATGAATTTCATGATGGGTTGCTTTTGTTCATGTTGATAATAACCAATTGAATTCTAATCCATGTTGGGTGATCAATTTTATGTGGAATTGATTAGTATACATGTAGATTCATGTGGACCTATGATTAAACCCTTGGATGGTGAAATTAGAGTTGAATCGTGATGTTTATTTGTTATATAATGTTTTCTACATATACTATACCTACCATGTGTTTGATTAAATGCCTATGTGAAGGAAAAAAAAAGCCCAACTAGTATGATCTTATGAAATCCCCATTTATGTACAAGCTTATGCATATCACATATTTGATGAATTGCCTCAATAAATGAATTATGGATTGCGATGTTGGTCATGTATTCAAGAAATTCATGTTTTGTCAGCTTCTTTCCATAGAGTCCTAGGGGTACTTGTACCCAACAATTTAGCTGTATGCCTAGAGCCAGTGTCATGTTTTCATGATATCCTCAGTCAAGCCATGATCCATAGATCTCAGTCATCCATGTGACTCAGGAAATCTCAGTGATTCAGTAACCTCAGTAATCTCACGAACTCATTCAGTTGTCAGATATCAGTAGTATTCCATCAGTTAACAAAATTCAGTAAAATCAGTCCATGGTCAAATCAATTAATCATGTTCAGTGTCTATTCAGATGGGAGTAGAAATTAGCACTAAGTGAACCCTGATAACGCCCAAACTACAGCTCTCGTAAGAGTGTAAGCGGTTGCTGTCAAATATAGAACCCAACTGGGTTGGGTGTCGAATCCCACAGGGAATACTTGGTCACTAAGTGTTGCAATTATTAGTAGACTGTTGATTGAAAATTCCACGGAAAAGGGGGGATTGGATTGTGGCTTGAATTAATGCTATCAAAGTAACAACAGAATGCTTTGTTTAGTAAGATTTAATCACAGAGAAAAATAAGTTAGGGTTATGTCCACCTTATGAGTTCTACGTATCTATTAACTATGAGTAATGCGGAATTCAGACATGCATGCACTTATAGAGATTCGTATTCTAATGGTAAATCCTAGTGTGTCTCAACCATCAAGGATTATTTCACTTTAACTCTCTCGAGCTTAAAGCGTATAACTAATGGTACGAACTCTCCAAGAGATTAATCCGGTTAAGGCATTAATGTGTAAATAGGGGTTGGTAGCCCTATTTCCTTGTCATACTCTCTTTTCCAAACATGTAACTTTTCTCTCGAACAAGTTAATGCTATAGTGGCGTATTCTATATGTTTGTAACCACAAGAATTTAATTAAAACGAAGAGAGTAATGATATAAGTAGCATATGCATCAAGAATTCACAAACTCATAGCAATAGATAGTATCTCACAAGACTTCCATAACCCTAACAGAGAAGTTTAGCTACTCATGAGTGCAAAGGAAAACAACAAAGACATCATCATCATACCACAACCTAGAATAAACTTGGCGATGGGGATGGATTGGCGTCAATAAAAGAATGTCGTTCTCTTCCTATCCGTTGCTCACAAGAGCCGTGTTTTCTGTTCTAAAACCTCTTACAAAAAACGAAATTGAATAATGAGTGAATGATAATGCTGCTGAAAAATTCAGCAATAAGGTTTTTATAGTATCCTTCTCTAACTAAGTTGCTACTGCATCCTTAAGTCTTTAAAAATACTAGGTTTGCCCGGGAAAAAGTTCCCATGCATCACTTTCAGTCCAAAAGCTGCCTTCCCTCTAATGTGAAGTTTTCCTTTGCTGCTCATAAGTCCATAAAGTGCTGAAATCTTTATCATTAATACCTGAAAAACATGCTAATCACGTAGGTCATCTCATTTAAAGGAAAATAGACTAAAAGTGCAGGAATTATATATTTTGTCCTCAAAACTTAGCTAAAATATGGTTAAATTATGGTTCTTAAGCGTGTAAATACGCCCAACATCACCACCCCATACTTAAAGCTTTGTTCGTCCTCGAACAAAATATAGCATCCATGCAAACACCTAACTAGAATTTCACAATAGAAACACCTAACTAGAATTTCACAATAACAACACAAAATTTATCCTCAAGACATGCACGACAATTATTCACAAAGAGTAGGTTTCTTGATCACTACTAGAAACAATTCAACCTCCAACCTAGACTCGTGAGGATGGTTAATTCGTATCCACAAGTTAAGTCATAAAGAATCATATAACACTACCCAACAATCATCAACCATGTGTGTCTCACACAAGATATCACCCATAATCACTCACAAGTTTTGAATTTTTCGAAATATGGGTACAAGATTCTCCTTGCTCTCACTCTCACAAAGAATTCTTATGTTACAACTGATGACCATAGGCTTGCCCTTAGTGTAATGCTCTACTAATATCAGAATGCTAAGCTTAGGATCAAATAGGTCTTTACAGGTTGTAATGTAGGCTAAGGGACAGGTAGGACTATTTTGGCCAGAAATAGTGACTATTTTCCCTAAGCGCTTTAATACATCACATTATGCCATTAACACTCTCTTTTAAACAACCCTTCTACCTTTCTTTTCATCTAACACCCCTTTTCACCTATTTTGTTATTCAATTATAAACACAAAGATGAGAATATACAACTTATTTTTTATTTTTCTATTTCTGTTTTTTTTTCTTTTTTTTTATAAAACACCTCTATGATAGCCACTCTTATTCACAACAATTTCAAGTACCAATACACTCTGAGGCATCACTCTAACCCACTTTCCTCTTATTTTGTCACATGACTCTACAATTTAAAGCGCTTAGGAATTTGGATCAAATTATGGTCTTGAAAAAAAATGGATTAGGCTACATATGAGGCTGCCAAAGAAAATAGCTAAAGGCTCAAAGGGGGTTCACTAGGATAATGTACAAAGGTAGGTAAAAAGAAGGTAAACAATTACAGGCTGCCAAAGAAATGCCTAAATCATCTCCTAAACTCACACTCTTTATTTCGCTTTACGCACACACCAGGCAAGTTCTAGCATCAGTCACAACACAGAATATACTATAACCTCACACACACAAGGCACATGGTCAACTTTATTGGGAGCAGTATAGACTCTTGACCCAACAGGTGAATGAATTGAACCGCACAATTATCACACAGTGAGTCACACTTAGAGCCTAAATGTCTCAATAGTAATGATTTAGCACAAACTCTTGTTATAATACCATGCCGTCTATCAAAACAATTTCATGCAAAATCTAAAAAAATTTGAAAATATTACGACTAATTATCAAAAACAAGAATAAATGTAGGCAAAGAAATACAATACAACAGACATATACCCGCACCCCACACTTAGACGGGACACACTGCCCTCGGTGGAAATAAATAAGGAAAACCTGATTAGTCAAACTCCTCTTCTATGTCTGGGGTCATGCCCCCTACGTCGGAATTATCATTAGAGTCGTCATCATCAGGTTTCTTCCCCTTTTCTGACCTTTCTTGCCCTTTCTGTGAGGTGGACACTTTTTCTTTTCCTTGTCATCCTTTTGAGGCCATTCTACCTGGGATTAAAAATAGAGTCATGTTAGCTTCATCTCGGAAGATTCAATCGAAAAACAAACAGTAGTGGCACCACCCCACACTTAATTTGTTGGCACAGACTAATTAAGTGAGTGATGTCGATTACTCAGACTTCATCGACATACATTTAGGCGTTATGTTCCAACAATATATTCAGTGCAGTCTTACTTTCATGTCATCTTAACTATCCTTTCATGTTTGGATTAATGCACTTCTTGAATAAGACTACCACATAGAGATCGTATCAAGTTATTGCAGAGAAATAATCACAACATCATATGCTCGTGGTCAATCATGATCGTTATCTCGATGAACGAGTCATTCAAATATCCAAGCTTTCAACTTTCATGATTACGCATTAACTTCACAATTTTGACTCCATAAAAATATGATAGTGTATAACAATCAAGTACAAGTCGGAACAAAGTCAAGAACACCCACACGTATTCTTTCACTCAACTAGATGTATCATAAAAAACCAACCACATTCTAATCACCAACACCACTTCAAAATCTAATAAATCATTATAAACGTAGCATTCCAACAACTACGGAATATAAAAGAATAACTTACTTGGTGATGGATTCAGAAGATAATCTTGCAAGATTAGATGAGCAAAAAGAAAGATTTTGAAAGAATGGGGAATCTTGGGCGGCGCCTATATGGAGCAAACAACTGCATTTTGTTCTAAGGGTGAAGATCTATTTATAGACTAAGCCATGGGTCGGGTTTGATCCATGTAAAATTGGGTTAGGAGACAAAAAATGATAAGTAGGCGGCGCCTAATGCTTTGCCTATGCTTAGCATAGGCGGCGCCTTTTGCTTTGCCTACTTAGGCATAGGTGGCGCCTATGCTATAGACTAGTTGATCATAGGCGGTGCCTATGCTATTGCCTAGTTGAAACAGTGAGCATAGGCAATGGCATAGGCGGCGCCTTTTACTTTGCCTAGATTTGCATAGGCGGCGCCTATGGTATTTTCTAGATTTGCATAGGCAATGCCTTGTCCGTTGCCTAGTTGAGGCAGTGAGCATAGGCAATGGTATAGGCCTTGCCTTGTCCATTGCCTAGTTTAGCATAGGCCTTGCCTTGTCCATTGCCTAGATTAGCATAGGCCTTGCCTTGTCCATTGCCTAGATTAGCATAGGCAATGCCTAACCGATAGCCTTTGCTCCTTCATTCCTAACTTACCACCTTTAACATGGCTCACTTTTAAATCAAAATTTTTGGGATTAATCCCCTCCTTTGTACGTCTTGCACCTACACTTAATCAAAGACAACAAAAACGATTAAAAAGATGGGTTGCCTCCCACCAAGCGCCTTAGTTTTGGTCGTGGCTCGACTCTTCTTTTTGGCTTTTTATTTAACAATAACAAACTCCTAGTAAAACAAAACAATTAAAAACGATGAGTTGCCTCCCATTTAGCGCTTGATTTATTGTCGCGGCATGACATAGCTATCTCGATTACTTAGACTTCATCGAGATAGATGGTGCATCATTTTCTGAATGGATTCAGACGACGCTGATGCTTACTTGTAGGCATGCAATCTTCTTTGAGATGACTCTTGTGCATACATATCCCAGGAGGGATACCAATTATATCATCAATAGTCCAACCCATAACTCTCTTGTACCTCTTCAGAGCAGAGATGAGAGCCTCTACGTGCTGTTCACCTAAATCATCCGCAACACTCACCGGAAGTGTATTTCCACTTCCCAAGAACACATACCTTAGGTGACTGGGGAGCTCTTTCGATTCTAGCACTGGTGGCTCTTCAATGGAAGTCTTCGCTGTTGGTGAAGGTCAATTCCTAAGATCAAGGTCTAGCTTCTTAGTAGCATGAGAATAGGACTTTATTCCTGTTAGAGCACAAACAGTTTCTTCATATTCTTCAACATCCTCATGCTCAAAATTCAACAGCACAGCAGACAATAGCTCAACAGTAAGCTGCTTCTCTACAGATAATCCTTTCTCATCCTTATAGTAAACATCAGCTACAGAGAACACATCCATATCTCTAGGCTGCTTCATCGATTTATATACATCAAAATGGACCACTTCGTCATTCAGCCGAAATAAAAGATCATTAGCTCTTAAATCAATCAGCACACTTCCAATTGCGAGGAAAGGATGCCCCAAGATTATGAGAACTTCAGAATCCACCTCGCAATCCAAAATAACAAAGTCTGCAGGAAAGATGAAGGTGGAAACCTTCACCAACACATCATATAAGATACCAACAGGCTATTTTACCGACCTATCTGCCATCATATGTCGCATATTGGTTGGTGTAGGATCACCCAACCCCAACTTTCTATAAATAAATAGCGTCATCAAATTGATGCTAGCTCCCAAATCGCACAACGCCTTAGCAAAATCCAACGATCCAATTGTGAAAGGAATAATGAAAGCACCAGGATCTGCCTTCTTCTGTACTAGCGATCTTGTAGCGATTGCACTGCAATGATGAACATTATCTGTCAGCTCATAACTTGCTGCCCGCTTCTTTGTCAACAGGTCCTTCATGAATTTAGCATACCCAGGCATCTGTTCCAGCACCTCCACCAACGGAACATTAATAGTCAGCTGCTTCAACATGGTCATGAATTTACTGAACCTGGTGTCATCAGCTTTCTTCTTTAGCCTCTGAGGAAAAGGTAGTGGTGAAAGGGGAATAGTTTTCTCCACCACTTCCTTTTTATCTTGCTTCCGATTATCAACCTTTTCAGGAGTGTCATCAGCCTTCTTCTTCAGTCTTTGAGGAAAAGGTGGTGGTGGAAGGGGAATAGTTTTCTCATGAATGCTCTCATTCTGATTTTCAGCTTCTACAGACTCATCACAATCTGCATCAATAACATTCTCCTTTGTATTATCAACTACCTGCTTGCCTTTGGACGGACTTTCCAATATCTTACTACTCCTGGTAGTGATAGCCATACATGATCCATCATTCCTTGGATTTTGCACAGTGTCGCTAGGTAAGGTGCCAGCTTTTCTTTGATTGAATGCTGCTGATAGTTGACTCAATTGTTGCTCCAGCTATTTTATTGCAGTAGAATGCGAGTCAACCAATTGATTTAATGAGGATAAATCATTCTTCACCTCAGCTACTCCCATGTTGGTTGCCTCCACTCCTCTCAACAGCTTAGCCATCATATCTTCCATGGACATCTTCCCAGAGCCAGACGCCACAGCCTCACGATTTCCAGGAGGAACATATAAACCACTCCTGTCAGTCTTATTCTTCCAACTTCCTTGATCACGGTCCCTGTATCCCGATTTATCATAATAGTTCCGACCTTGGTTTTCTAGGGCATTGCCTCGGAAACCCCCCTGATTATTCAAATAGTTAGCTTCTTCCTCAGAATCAGATTCATCTCTTCCATGTGATACAACGGCCTTAACTTTTTTGGTCTTCCCTGATAATAAGTGCTTGGTAAGAAGATCCATCTGCGTTTTCATGTGAGCCATATATTGGTCATGTTCCTCCTGTCTTCGCCTCTGTTCTGCTGTCATGCCAATAGATACAGTAGAGCTTGCTACCTCAGAATCCCTGGTATGCCACGCTCTACTTTGCTTTGTCATACGATCCAGCATATCACTTGCCTCAGTAAAAGTGAGGTCCATGAATGACCCACCCGCAGCATTATCAACCACTGGCTTAGTCACCGAATTCAAAGCCCTGTATAATATTTCCATCAAGTGGATATTCGTCATCTGATGGTTTGGGCACCGCATAAGCTTCTTCTTGAACCTCTACCATGTTTCGTGGAGAGCTTCAGTTGGAAGCTGTCGAAAATTGCTGATCTCATCTCGTAATTGGGCTCTCTTGGATGGCGGAAAGAATCTTTCTAGGAAAGCGTCTTTCAGTTGCCTCCAATTAGTAATAGAATCAGGAGTTAGCCCGTTCAACCATAGAGTTGCCTCCCCAGACAGAGACAATGGAAATAAGCGCAGCCGAATTGCATTCTGCCCAACTCCTGGGTTGTTAAATGACTTGCATGTTGAGATAAAATTTATCAGATGCATATTAGGATCATCACCTGCAAGTCCACCAAATAACCCCTTGAGCTGCAATAGCTGAATCATGGTGCTAGTGATATTGAACTTGGCTCCGGGTGCCAAGGGCGGAGGAATAATAGCCCCTGTGGCACCAGCCCCATCCAGATCGTCATTATCATCATCAAAAGGAGCCTGCACAACTTGGCGATCAGGTCTCATTCTAGCTTGACGATCTCTCTTATGCATAGGTGCCGCCACCTCATCAGTACGCCTGAGATTCAGTAACTCATCATTACCCAGGTCCTCATCATCAGGATTTGTTGCCCGACCTGGGTTATCAATATTCTGTTGATGCACTTGAGCAGCTGCCAACGCAGATAATCTAGCCTGCTCCTGTTGAGCAGCCTTTCTTTCAATGTCACGTTGTGTATCCATTCTGCCAATAAGTTGTGGTTCAGGATTTATGGGTAATAATGGCTGACCAGAACTTCGTGTATTTGGCATGCACTCTACCAAACCTGAACAAAACAAAAACAACAAACAAAAAGTAATATTCGAGAATCTTTGACCAAAGGGTCTAGTAACTATCACAAACTTAGTTGACAACTGTATTCCCCGGCAACGGCGCCAAAATTTGATAACGCCCAAACTGCAGCTCTCGTAAGAGTGTAAGCGGTCGCTGTCAAATATAGAACCCAACTGGGTTGGGTGTCGAATCCCACAGGGAATACTTGGTCACTATGTATTGCAATTATTAGTAGACTGTTGATCAAAAATTCCACGGAAAAGGGGGGATTGGATTGTGGCTTGAATTAATGCTATCAAAGTAACAACAGAATGCTTTGTTTAGTAAGATTTAATCACAGAGAAAAATAAGTTAGGGTTATGTCCACCTTATGAGTTCTACGTATCTATTAACTATGAGTAATGCGGAATTCAGACATGCATGCACTTATAGAGATTCGTATTCTAATGGTAAATCCTAGTGTTTCTCAACCATCAAGGATTATTTCACTTTAACTCTCTCGAGCTTAAAGCGTATAACTAATGGTACGAACTCTCCAAGAGATTAATCCGGTTAAGGCATTAATTTGTAAATAGGGGTTGGTAGCCCTATTTCCTTGTCATACTCTCTTTTCCAAACATGTAACTTTTCTCTCGAACAAGTTAATGCTATAGTGGCGTATTCTATATGTTTGCAACCACAAGAATTTAATTAAAACGAAGAGAGTAATGATATAAGTAGCATATGCATCAAGAATTCACAAACTCATAGCAATAGATAGTATCTCACAAGACTTCCATAACCCTAACAGAGAAGTTTAGCTACTCATGAGTGCAAAGGAAAACAACAAAGACATCATCATCATACCACAACCTAGAATAAACTTGGCGATGGGGATGGATTGGCGTCAATAAAAGAATGTCGTTCTCTTCCTATCCGTTGCTCACAAGAGCCGTGTTTTCTGTTCTAAAACCTCTTACAAAAAACGAAATTGAATAATGAGTGAATGATAATGCTGCTGAAAAATTCAGCAATAAGGTTTTTATAGTATCCTTCTCTAACTAAGTTGCTACTGCATCCTTAAGTCTTTAAAAATACTGGGTTTTCCCGGGAAAAAGTTCTCATGCATCACTTTCAGTCCAAAAGCTGCCTTCCCTCTAATGTGAAGTTTTCCTTTGCTGCTCATAAGTCCATAAAGTGCTGAAATCTTCATCATTAATACCTGAAAAACATGCTAATCACGTAGGTCATCTCATTTAAAGGAAAATAGACTAAAAGTGCAGGAATTATATATTTTGTCCTCAAAACTTAGCTAAAATATGGTTAAATTATGGTTCTTAAGCGTGTAAATACGCCTAACATCAAACCCAAGGATGGTAACTCACCTGCTAGTAGAGGGTGTGATTCTTAGAAGCAATCCTTGTATTCCAGAACTACGTATCCAGCGTAGGTTGAGACATCATACCTGCTAGTTGAGGGTAGATGAGGTGGCTTAACCTGCTAGTTGAGGGTTCCCACCGTTCTTATTAGAGTAACCTGCTAGTTGAGGGTCACTCACATGTTGTCCTTACTAGTGGTGCGGTATTGACACCCTTCCAATCAGGGCAGAGATTGGACCCCAATTTAGCTATAATGCGTTATTTGGGGCATGTCGGTTAGATGACTATTTTCCACAGTTTCATGTTATAGAATTCAGGACTGTCAGATACAGTCAATCAGATATAGTACGAAACTCAGTTAGTTCTATCAGATTCGGACTGTTAGATACAGTCACTCATGTTATCAGTTATCAAAACTCAGTCATTAGTCATGTTAGTTATCAGTAAACTCATGTTATCACGATTTTAGATATAGTTACTATGTATGCATGCATGTATTCTCACGTTCATATTAGTCAGTTAACCAGTATTGTTCATGTATATGAACCCCATGCATTCAGCATACCTTATATGCATACCAGTACATTCAAAGTACAGACGTATTTGCGCTATGGTGTTTTATACCATAGTTTCAGAGACACGAGCTCTAGAGCATCAGTAGATTCCAGTCTCAGCAGTCAAAGTTACCAGTGAGTCCTCATCTTTTGAGGACGTGATCATTAATTTATTATCTCATTAATTAATTAATTAGTTGGAGTTAGTTGGGTACATGTCCCATCAACTCCTTATTCAGACAAATCAGTCAGTTAGAGGCTTTTCAGACTATCATGTTCAGTTAGTTATTTCAACTGTTTTGGGTATTTCATACCCCACCCATATGTTATGATTTATTAGATCCTATTGTAACTCCCCACGAACCTATCCCGATACATCACACGGTACTTAAGGCAACACATGGCCTCAAGCTAACCCTCTAAGCCTATCATTACTTTCGAAACTCACTATAACACTAATCATTTTAAAATAGGAAAGAATAATCATATCATGAGCGTACTGATACGAAGAAATACTGTCCTGTACAAAAAAAATACTGAAAGTTCTGTACATACTGGTACTTTAGTCTGACAAAGTCTCTACTATAAAAGACTGAGGAGCCATTGGGACAGATCCACAACCGACTCGCCTGAACTGAAAAGAAACAACCATCTACTATCAAGGAAAAAATGAGGTACATAGGTCCTCGACCCATAAGGACTTACCAAATTTTAAGAATGTAGATGGAGATACTCAAAGATCACTGTCGCTGCTGATACTGAGAATCTGAACCTACATCACAAGAAAATGTAGAACATAGAAGAGTATGGGAATCAGTACTTTGGATTGTACTGAGTATGTGGGGGTGTATGCAACACTTTTAAACAATATCATAAATGTAAAATAATGTCATGCATGCTGACAAAAATGACTCTCTTCACTTGAATTTCCTGAAACATAATTTCCATAAATCATCGATAATAACACATGCTTCATAAATCTCATAAATAATTGGACTCAACTCAAAATCTTTAACTCATGACTTAGAGTGACTCGGTAACTCAAGAAACTTAAACTATTATGGACTTGGGAGTTTCTTATAACCGACATAAACCATGTGATCCACATGGAGTCCAACGTTTTGCCCTCCTAAGGAAGGAACCCCACATTGGCAGGAGCGTTATACTCTTGCCAGGGAGTATAACCTCAAACTCATCTATGTGATCACAAACTCGGCTCTTTGGCCCTCAAATCTCAATTCTATGGTGGCACGTAGTTCTGGGGAAGTAGGATGCGCTGAACCCACACTTCCCACTTGGTGCCAAATACTCCTCCCAGACTTCGCTCAGAACGCGTTAAGAAATCCACCTTAATTAACTCAAGGGTCTATCATGAAGACCAAATCATAAATATATCTCATCTGTAAATCATAAACAACTTGTGGATTCCTAACTCGACTCAAACTCAAAACAGTCTTTCCCAACATCAAGTACACTTGCTTATCAAATCATATTAAGTATCAAAAGCTTCGAAAAAATGTCATAGGACTCATTCTTGACTCTCAAGCTCAATATTGATAAATATATTCAATACTCAAACTTCTCATGGAAAAAGCATAACTCATGACACTTGTCTTAAATCGCTTAGAAATCATCAATACAAAATGACAATATAAAACTCATGGCATAAATTCTCAATTTAAGAAATGTGATGGTAAAATAATCATAAATATCAAACTTATTCAACTCAAATCTCATAAATCATCAATAAAGAAATTTGGGTGTAAACCCATTTGCAAGGATCATGAAATTCCAGTAGTAAAAATCAATTTTTTGGGCACAAGAATGAAAAGATATTCTTGTTCAAGCCCCACATACCTTGGATTATAATTTTAAGATGAAAAGACTTGATTGGAAACTCTTCTTCACACTTTTGAACTAAGTTTCTTGATATCTTTGACTTAGAGAACTTGATTTTGAACAATTCGGTGAAATATACGGAAGATTCTTGAAATTCTTTTTTTTGGAGAAGATTTGGATTTGGAATTGGAGGAGAGAAACCCTAGCTCTAGATATTTCTTGGAAAAGATTGGAGAGAAAATGAATTGCTCTTCTCTACTTGTATATATATATATAGAGGCCAAAATGGGTGTAAATGACCACAATGCCCTTGAGCAAATTCTAGAACTGGAGCCCGAGTTTTGGCCTTGGTGCGATGCGCCATGATCGTGGACCTTCTCTGGATTTTGATAATTGGGAAACTGCTCAGTGGCGCGACACGGTGAAGTCTTATTTTCCACCTTGGTCGTGACCTGGAAGGGCACCACAACCCGGTGGAATCGCGTTGGTGCTCTGGAATTTGACAATCCTAAAATTGAGCCTTAGAGTGATGCGTCAATATCGCGGAGGCTCACTGGAAAATGAAAATTGCAATTTTGGCTGGCTCCGCGACATGCTAAAGTGCCAGGTGGCACACTGTCTCACTAAAATGGCTCAACTCTTCACCCGAGTGTCAGATTTGGGAGAATTTGGTATCGATGGAAAGCTTATTCAATGCTCTACATGGAAAAAAGTAGAAATTAGAGAAATACAACATGGTATAAACATCAATCACTTTGGAAGTCATCCATATTCACTCAAAAGGAGGATTTAGGCTTAAGGAGCGATCGGGGTATTACAATATCTCTCCCTTAGAAGAATTCATCCTCGAATGTTGCTAGTTAGGCTCAAGATCAAAGAGGAAACTAGAAATACTTTATGGGAACCATTTTCTCAACCGACTTACTTCACTCTAGATTTTTGAGTAATTCATAGAATGCACGAATCATAGAATGGATATCTATACAACTGAATACGCTGGATTAGTAGGAAACTGAATTAAAGAAGAATAGTACCCTCGGTTTAATTTGAACTCGCGGAGAAGAGATGAGGGTATCTGGTTCGCATATCTATTTCTGCTTCCCAAGTAGCACCCTCTATTGATTGATTTCGCCATAGAACTTTAACCAAGGAAACTTCCTTGTTCCTTAGTCTACGGACTTGATAATCTAGGATCTCGATCGGAACTTCATCATAAGAAAGACTTTCCCGAACATCTAAGCTCTCTGATTGTTCAACCACAACAGAATCACCAATGTGCTTCTTGAGCATAGAAACGTGAAAGACAGGTTGGACAGCTGACAACTCTGCAGAAAACTCAATCTCATAAGCTGCTTTCCCAACACGATACAAAACTCTATAAGGGCCAACATATCGGGGACTAAGCTTCCCTTTCTTTCCAAATTTTTTCTCTCCTTTCATGGGAGAAATTTTCAAGTACACCAAATCATCAACTTCAAACTCAAGAGCTCTTCTTCTCACATCTGCATATGACTTCTGATGACTCTGGGATGTCTTCAAATTTTCCCGAATCAACTTAACTTTCTCTATGGCCTCGAACACAGCATCAGGTCCAATCATAGTAGCCTCACCCACTTTAAACCAACCTATGGGTGATCTACACCGCCTTCCATACAAATCCTCAAATAGAGCCATTCCAATGTTAGCATGAAAACTGTTGTTATATCCAAATTCAATCAATGGAAAATGTTCATCCCAACTTTCTTAGAAATTAAGAACACATGCCCTCAACATATCCTTCAAAGTCTGGATAGTCCTCTTATCTTGACCATCTGTCTGCAGATGAAAAGCGGAGCTAAGATGAACTTGGGTGCCAAGACCCTTCTGAAAGGCTCTCCAAAACTGAGAAGTAAATTGAGTACCTCTATCGGAGATGATAGACAACGGAACTCCATGCAACCTGACTAACTCCCAGATGTACAGCTTAGCCTAATCCTCAGCAGTGAAAGATGTATGTACTGGCAGGAAATATGTTGACTTAGTCAACCTATCTACATGACCCATATAGAATCATGATGATGACGAGAGAGAGGTAACCCGGTCACGAAATCCATATTCACTTCCTCCCACTTCCAAGTAGGAATGCCAAACTTTAGCATCATACTATCGGGTCTCTGGTGCTCTATCTTCACCTATTGGCAAGTTGCACACTTCTCTATGAACTTCGCTATATCCTTCTTCATACCATTCCACCAATAAATTTCCCGTAAATTGCGGTACATCTTGGTAGCACCGAGATGAATAGAATACCATATGCCATGAGCCTCAGCCATAATCCTCTGTCTCAAATGATCAACATGAGGAACATACAACCTATTTTGAAGCCTCAATACACCATCTTCCCCTTGGGAGAAAACCTCCATTTTTTGGTCTTTAACTGACTCTTTCAGTTCGACCAAACGAGAATCCATATCTTGCTTCTCCTTCACTTCTAAAACTAGAGAAGATTCGGAACTACTTTGAACCCAATCATTACCCTCAGCTGAATCAAGAAATCTAACACCTAACCTAGCCAAATGATGCACTTCGCGGGATAACTCCTTCTTATCTTCCTCTATATGCGCTACACTGCCCATGGACGATATGCTAAAGGCATCTGCCACTACATTGGCCTTGCCCGGGTGATACAAAACGCTCATATCATAGTCGTTTAGCAATTCTAACCATCGTCTCTACTGCAAGTTCAACTCTCTCTGAGTGAACACATATTGCAAACTCTTGTGATCCGTAAAGACATCAACATGAACACCGTACAAGTAATGTCTCCAGATTTTTAAGGCCAAAACTACTACAGCTAGCTCAAGATCATGGGTCGGGTAATTCTTCTCATGCGGTTTCAATTGCCTGGAGGCATAGGCTATAACCTTACCTTTCTGCATCAATACGCAACCCAAACCAACTCTTGAGGCATCACAATACACCACAAAATCATCTACACCATTAGGTAGGGTCATCACAGGGGCTGAAGTGAGTCGAGTCTTCAACTCCTGAAAACTCTTCTCGCAAGAATTTGACCACTGGAATTTAACTTTCTTTTGGGTTAACTGGGTCAAAGGAGCAGCAATGGAGGAGAAACCCTCAACAAAACGACGATAGTAACCAGCTAGACCCAAGAAACTCCTAATGTTAGACAGGGAAATAGGTCTAGGCCAATTTTTCACAGCTTTTACCTTTTGAGGATCAACTCGAATACTTTCAGAAGAAACAATATGACCCAGAAAGGCAACTAACCTTAGCCAAAATTCACACTTGCTGAATTTGGAAAACAACTGATGATCTCTAAGGGCCTGCAAGACGATTCGGAGATGATCTACATGGTCATTTCCATTTCGGGAGTATACAAGGATATCATCTATGAACACAATAACAAACATATCCAGGTACTGTCTGAACACCCAATTCATAAGGTCCATAAAAGCTGCTGGGGCATTAATTAGCCCAAAAGACTTGACCAGGAATTCAAAATGACCATAACGGGTGTGAAAATCTGTCTTTGGAATATCACACTCTCTGACTTTAAGTTGGTGATAACCGGATCTCAAATCTATTTTCGAGAAATAACTGGCGCCTTGCAGCTGATCAAACAGGTCATCAATTTTAGGAAGAGGGTACTTGTTCTTGACTGTGACCTTGTTGAGATGACGATAGTCAATGCACATACGCAATGAACCATTTTTATTTCACACGAATAGAACGGGTGCGCCCCAAAGAGACACACTGGGCCTTATAAAACCCTTATTAAGAATATCTTTGAGTTGCTCCTTAGACTTCTAAAGTTTTGCGGGGGCCATACGATATGGAGGAATAGAAATAGGCTGCATATCGGAAAGAAGATCAATCCCAAATTCTATCTCTCTATTGGGAGGTACCCTTGGGAGATCTTCCGACAAAATATCAAAAAACTCATTGACAATACTAATAGACTGAATAGTCGGAGTCTCAGAGTTAGTTTCTTTAACTCAAACCAAATGATAGATACAACCCTTGGATATCAATCTCCTGGCCTTAAGGTAAAATATAAAATGACTCTTGGGAGCTACAGAACTTCCGGACCACTAAAAAATTGGCTCGCTGGGAAACTAAAACTTGACTACATGGGTACGAAAATTTATAGACGCATAACAAAAGTAAAGCCAATCCATACCCAGAATAATGTCAAAATCGACCATATCTAGCTCAATAAAGTCTGCAAACATGATTCTATTAAGGACAGTGATAGGACATTTCTTATACACTTGCGTAGCAACAACAGATTCACCTACTGGGGTAGAAACTAGAAAAGGCTTAGGAATCTTTTTAGCACTGATTTCAAAATTCACAGCCACCAATGGATTCACATAAGAAAGACCTTGACCCAGGGTCCATCAACACATACACATCGAAATAAAATACACGGAGTGTACCAGTAACAACATCTGGTGAATCCTCCTGCTCCTGGAGGGGTGGTATAGCATAAAAGCGACTCTGGCGTTGACCACTTACAGTACTAAACGAGGCACCCTGAGGAGGAGTAGAACGAGCTAAAGGGGCTGGATCACTAATAGCCTAACTCTGGGGACGAACATCATGACTCTCCTGTCTAGCGCATGGGCAGTCCCTAAATATGTGGCCCAACTTATCGCAACCAAAACAACCCCTCCGATCAACTAAGCACTCACCAGGATGGTCCCTACCACACTTCGAACATGGGAAAGTATGAGGTCTATTTCTCACACTGTCCTGGGACCTGGACATAGTAGGCCTATTACCCTGCTCCTACCTAATTCTGAATGCGGGAGCACTGGCTGATGAAGGCACTGGCACAAGTGAACGGTTCTGGGACTGAGGGCGATTCTCTCCAAAAAATCTAGTCTGACCATACCCCTGCTTCTCTGATCTAACTCTCTTATTTGCCCTTACTCTATCTCTCTCTTTCACCTTGTCTGCTTCAATATGCTGAGCATGAATCATTAGTCTTGAAAGGTCCATGCTCTTATTAAACATAGTGTATCTACACTCTTTCATAACATAACCAGATACACCAGCCAAAAACTTACTCATACTAGTTCTAGAATCAACCATCATACCGGGAGCATACTTAGATAACTGGTTGAACTTGTGACAATACTCCTTAACTATCATGGGGCTCTATCTCAAGTTCATAAATTCTTCTAGTTTCACTTCCCTCAGCTCCGGGGGAAAGAATCTATCTAAGAACGTATCCTGGAATAACTGCCAAGTCATGGGAGTGGCATCCTCCACTATACTCTTCCTCCACATCTCTACCCAATCATAAGCAATATCTTTCAAGTGATAGAAAGCTATCTCCACACTTTCTTCCTCCATAACATGCATAATTTGGGTGATCTTTTTCACCTCATCAATATATATTTGTGGGTCCTCGCCTGTCTTTAACCCATAAAACTCTGGTGGATTCATCCGCATAAAATCACGAACCTGAGCTGCCGCTGAATTACCTTTCTACGGAGGTGGAACTGCAGCCTGAACATGGGTCTGAGCATTGGCGATAACTGCCTAGGATAACGCTTGAAAAACTGCCCAGAATTCAGCGTGGGACACTATCTCACCTAAAGGATCAACAGGTTGAGGTCGTTCATTGTTTCTGTGAGCTCTACGAGGAGGCATTTTCTGTCATAATAGAGCACAAATTAATAGTATAGAGAAACAATTGTAGGCACGATAGACTTTTGAAGAAATAAACAACTTTTCCTAAAACGTCCCGTAGCCTCTTGCTTATAGATGTGACGTGCTACACACCGATGATCAAGACTCTACGTAACGCGGCTCGTCAGACTTCCTAGGACTCTTCAAATCTTAGGCTCTGATACCAAGATTGTAACGCCCCAAGAACCTATCCTGAGATGTCACATGGTGCTTAAGGTCACACGTGGCCTCAAGCTAACCCTCTAAGACTATCATCACTTTTAAAACTCACTATAACACTAATTATTTTAAAATAGGGAAGAATAATCATGTCATGAGCATACTTATAAGAAAAAATACTGTCCTGTACAAACAAAGTACTGAAAGTTTTGTACATACTGGTACTCTAGTCTGACAAAGCCTCTACTACAAAAGACTGAGGAGCCATTAGGACAGATCCCCAACTGACTCGCCTGAACTGAAAAGAAACAACCATCTACTACCAAGGAAAAATTCTGGGACATAGGTCCTCGAACCATGAGGACTCACCAATTATAAGAATATAGATGGAGGTACTAAAAAATCACTGTCACTGCTGAGACTGAGCACCTAAACCTACATCACGAGAAAATATAGAACATAGAAGAGTATAAGAATCAGTACTTGGGATTGTACTGAGTATGTGGGGGTGTATACAACACTTTTAAACAATATCATAAATGTAAAATAATGTCATGCATGCTGACAAAAATGATTCTCTTCGCTTGAATTTCCTGAAACATAATTTCCATAAATCATCGATAATAACACATGCTTCACAAATCTCATAAATCATTGGACTCAACTCAAACTCTTTAACTCATGACTTAGAGTGACTCGGTAACTCAAGAAACTTAGACTATTATGGACTTGGGAGTTTCTTATAACCGACATAAACCATGTGAGCCGCATGGAGTCCAACGTTTTGCCCTCCTTAGGAAGGAACCCCACATTAGCGGGAGCGTTATACTCTTGCTAGGGAATATAACCTCAAACTCATCTTTGTGATCACAAACTCGGCTCTTTGGCCCTCAAATCTCAATCCTACGGTGGCACGTAGTTCTGGGGAAGTAGGATGCGCTGAACCAACACTTCCTACTCGGTGCCAAATACTCCTCCTAGACTCAGCTCAGAACGCGTTAGGAAATCCACCTTAATCAACTCAAGGGTCTATCATGAAGACCAAATCATAAATATATCTCATCTGTAAATCATAAACAACTTGTGGATTCCTAACTCGACTCAAACTCAAAACAGTCTTTCCCAACATCAAGTACACTTGCTTATCAAATCGTATCAAGTATCAAAATCTTCAAGAAAATGTCATAGGACTCATTCTTGACTCTCAA
Organism: Capsicum pubescens; assembly: GCA_030864215.1. Taxonomy (NCBI): domain Eukaryota; kingdom Viridiplantae; phylum Streptophyta; class Magnoliopsida; order Solanales; family Solanaceae; genus Capsicum; species Capsicum pubescens. Next base: position 63,451,903 of record CM061543.1, read on the forward strand.
GATCAATATCGATAAATATATTCAATACTCAAACTTCTCATGGAAAAAGCATAACTCATGACACTTGTCTTAAATCGCTTAGAAATCATCAATACAAAATGACAATATAAAACTCATGGCATAAATTCTCAATTTAAGAAACGTGATGGTAAAATAATCATAAATATCAAACTGATTCAACTCAAATCTCATAAATCATCAATAAAGAAATTTGGGTGTTAACCCACTTGCAAAGATCATGAAATTTCAATAGTAAAAATCAATTCTTTGGGCACAAGAATGAAACAATATTCTTGTTCAAGCTCCACATACCTTGGATTATAATTTTAAGATGAAAAGACTTGATTGGAAACTCTTCTTCACACTTTTGATCTAAGTTTCTAGATACCTTTGACTTAGATAACTTGATTTTTGAACAACTCGGTGAAATATACGGAAGATTCTTGAAATTTATTTTTTGGAGAAGATTTGGATTTGGAATTGGAGGAGAGAAACCCTAGCTCTAGATATTTCTTGGAAGAGATTGGAGTGAAAATGAATTTCTCTTCTCTACTTGGATATATATATAGAGGCCAAAATGGGTGAAAATGACCAATATACCCTTGAGCAAATTCTAGAACTGGAGCCCGAGTTTTAGCCTTGGAGTAAACCGCCATGATCACAGACCTTCATTGGATTTTGACAATTGGGAAACTGCTCAGTGGCGCGACGTGGTGAAGTCGCATTTGCCACCTTGGTCGTGACCTGGAAGGGCACCGCGACGCGGTGGAATCGCGTTGGTGCACTGGAATTTGACAATCCCAATATTGATCCTTAGCGAGATGCATTAATATCACGGAGGCTCACTGAAAAATGAAAATTGCCATGTTGGCTGGCTCCACGATGCGCTAAAGTGCCAGATGGCACACTGTCTCACTAAAATGGCTCTAACTCTTCACCCAAGTGTTGGATTTGGACGAATTTGGTATCGATGAAAATCTTATTCAATGGTCTACATGGAAAAAAATATAAATTAGAGAAATACAACATGGTATAAATATCAATCACTTTGGAAGTCATCCATATTCACTCAAAAGATGAATTTAGGCTTAAGGAACTATCGGGGTATTACACCTATGTTACAGTTTTGAACCTTATGGACTTTCAGTTCATGTTTTCACATTATACAATATATTATGTAGTATACAGGTTCAGATATCAGTCATCGATTAGCTTGTGGTCCTTTGGGGTCATGAGCACTGTGTAGCATTTCGGGTACCAGATTCGGGGTGTTACAGAAATTTTTGAAATGAAATTCCTCTTGCTAAATGATTTTGCGGTAAAGATGATATAAAAATATGGGTCACTTTATTACATATTTTCTATTGAAACCACACGATATCAGCACAATGAAAATTAACTTTTAAAATATAGTGACTTGAAACCGCAAGTTGTTGAGTGAGTAGTTGGAAGCATTGAGGACCCTATGCATGTCATCATGCCTACCTCCTATAAAATCATAATGACTTGATGTCATAATAATTCACTATGAAAATGCATTAAAATGAACTGATCCAAAACAACTCAATCTTCCAAGTTGCTCTTCTTATGCTTGAGCAGTCATGTTGCGAAACTCAATCTCGCATGAATGACTCAAAATCCACCTTATAACCTTGACAATTTTTAAAACAGAATGCCTCTTGCTAAATGATTTTACAGTAAAGATGATATAAAAATGTGGGTCACTTTGTTACGTATTTTCTATTGGAACCAAACGATATTGACACAATGAAAATTAACTTTAAAAATACAGTGAATTGAAACCGCAAGTTGTTGAGTGAGTAGTTGGAAGCATTAAAGACCCTATGCATGTCATGATGCCTACCCCCTCTTAAATCACAATGACTTATTGTCATAATCTTTCACTATGCAAATGCATTAAAATGAAGTGACCCAAAACAACTCAATCTTCCAACGTGTTCTTCTTATGCTTGAGCAGTCATGTTGCAAAACTCAATTTTGCACAAATGACTCAAAATCCACCTTATGACCTTGGAAATATTTGAAACGGATGCCTCTTGCTAAATGATTTCACAGTATAGATGATATAAAAATATGGGTCACTTTGTTACGTATTTTTTATTAGAACCAAATGATATCGGCACAGTAAAAAATAACTTTAAAAATACAGTGACTTAAAACTGCAAGTTGTTGAGTGAGTAGTTGGAAGCATTGAGGACCCTATGCATGTCATGATGCCTACCCCCTCTAAAATCACAATGACTTGTTGTCATAATCTTGCACTATTCAAATGCATTAAAATGAAGTGACCCAAAATAACTCAATCTTTCAACTTTCTCTTCTTGGACGGAATGGATCTTGATAAATGAGCCGAGTCCATAGGAAAAAGTAATCATATAAATATACTACATCATTACATTTTTTGAAATTGAACTGAACGAAATTAGTATAACTAAAAGTAACTTCAATAAATACAATGAAACAAAATTCACCTCATAGGGTTTGAAATTTTTTGTTTCGAATAGATCTTGCTAAATGAATGCATATTTAAAATGATCATATAATTATACTACACCATTACGTATTTTCTGTTGGAATGAAATAAACACGAAATAACAAAAAGTAACTTCAAAAAATACAGTGAGGTTAAAACGGTATTAGTTGAGTGAATAGTTGAAACAATAAAGATGTTAGCTAGGTCAAAATGATCACCCTACAACATGCTTGTCATAATCTTTCACTATGTAAGTCAATTAACAAGGATGTGACCTATCAACCCTCCAACTGGCTCTTCTCATGTTTGAGCAATGAACTTGCAAATATCAATCCCAATTGTGCACGAATGACACGAAATCCACTTGATAAGATTGGAAAAATTTTAGTCCAGAATAGATTTTGCTAAATGACTGCGTAGTAAAAATGATCATTTAATATACCACACCGTTATGCATTTTCCATTCAGACCGAACAAAGTCGGTATAATGAAAACTAACTTTAAAAACTTCAAAGTGAAAGTTGTTGAGTAAGTGGTTGAAACCATTGAGGACCCTATTTCATGCGTACTCCCTCTAAAATCACAATGATTTGATGTCATAATCTTTCACTAGGCAAATAAAATGAAGTGACCAAAATATTTTTACCCTCCAAGTTGCTCTTCTTATGCTTGAGTGTTGAGATATCTCAATTTGGCATGAAGGCCACAAGTTTTGCACCTCATAAGCTTGAAAAAAAACTGTTAGGAAGACCACAAATTTTCCACCTCATAAGTTGCATCGTTTCGTATTTTTCATTAGAACGGAACAAACTCAGCATAAAGAATAGTGACTTTAAAAATTACAGTGATGTCAAAGCACAAGTTTTTGAGTGAGTAATTGCAACAAAAAATATGTAAGTTAAATTGAGCACCCTATGTCATGCTTGTCATAAACTTTCACTATGCAAGTCCATTAAATATGATGTGACCTATCAACCCTCCAACTTCCTCTTCTTATGTTTGAGCATTGACCTTGTAACTCAATCTTGCACGAATGATATTAAATCCACCTCAAGAGGTTGAATTTTTTTTATTGCGAAATAGCTCTTGCCTAAATGAATTCGTACTGGAAAATTATCATATAATAAAATACATCTTTACGTATTTTCTATTGCAAACAAACAAAATGGGCATAGTGAGAAGTAATTTTAAAATTAAAATTTCATGTTGGGGAGACCAAATATTACCACCCTTACTGATGCACATCAAAATTTTGAAGCAAAGGTTAAGAATCATGAGTTGAGCAACAGTCTTTTGGAGTGGTAAATTCATCTACATAAATAATTTTTAAATTTCAATTTTTTAATTTGAATTTGCTGTAAATAATACTTCTCAATTTATATATAGTTTCAATATTGAGTAATCGTGGCTTTGTTTGTTCAAGGTGTATTCACACATATGTAACAAAAACCTATTTATTAAAACACTACATGTTGCTGTTTGTTTTGTACTTAAACGTATAATGGATTAGGTCTCAACTTTGTTGAGTAGTTTAGTGAATATTTCTAAATGAATCCCCAAAAAATTTTCAATGCATAACTTAAACTAAGTTTTTCCCCATTATCAACCAAAGAGTGAAAATAAAGTAACCTTCAAAAGCTGGAGTAGCAATTATACAAAAAAAAATTAACAACTAAAAAAGAAAAGAAAGTTCGCATTTAATGAAGTAAACGACCGGTTAATTGTTCAACCACAAGGAAAAAAAGTAACAAGTAATAACCTCAGCCAGAAGCATAACCACCTCCCTCTCTTATACGTGGCCTTCCCTCAGGACCTTCTAATAGATGTCAAAGACTTTTGTTAGGGGCTTTGGATCAAAAAGCAGGAAAAATTCAATCCAGTCTTCTTCCTCCTGGTTGACGAGGAGTTTTATGATTTGGGTTATCTCATCTTCAAGGACATCACATTGTTCTCTTTTTTCTAAATATAGCTTCTCCAGGACTTGGGGATACGTGGTTAGGTGTAGAGTCTTTCTCATTGAACTTGTTGGGGTTCTATCTATTGTAGTTGAGGATGTATATGGGAGTAAGAGAAATGGTCAAGAATGTTTAGACAAACACAAAAATCTAGTTCCACAAATGGATGTATCTAACCTTTATATAATGCCCAATATAATGTGGGACTGTCAGCGTACACGCTATTTTATCGTTTCTATTTTATTACTGGGACATTTTATTGTGATGTGTAGTCATTGCATGAAACAGGCTTGTTTTAACAATTAGTTGAGTCATGTGTCACTTAGATTTGAAATCGTGGTGCTTTATTTTGTTAAGGAATACGTCCCAAAATTGATAGAAATGAGCATCAACTAAATATGATAGATATACATAAAAAATAATAGGCTACACAAAGGATTTCATTCATTTAAACAACAAATACAAATCAAAATTAATTAATACGTCACTGAGGGGGAGTATTGTGGGCAGGGGGAGATGGTGATGGTGATGAAGGAGGTGTTGAAGGAACCGACGGAGAAGGTGAAAAAGGAACACCAGGATCGATACCTAATCGTACAAGAATAGCACTTATCCTAGTGTGCAAAGTATCAACTTGAAGATCCAAAGCCTCAGGGTAACTTTCAAGTAGTTCAAAATTTTCTTGAATCACATCGATGTGTGAAGACACTTCTTGTTGAAAACCATCCAACTTGCGGTCTAGATCCATCAGCTTCGCATAAATCTTTTCAATTTTGTCCTAGTAAATAAGCAAACGAATAGATTAGTCCTGATAATTGTTAGTAAATATTGAATGAATAACGAAGTAGTGAATATTATCTTTACCATTGAATTTAAAAAAATCATTAAGCAACATAAAATTATTCTTTAACACCAGAGCACCTTTGAATAGAACTCTTTCTCTCTCTTGGAATGAATATTCAATGCTTATGAAGCCTTATGAACAACCTAGCTTTATTTAAAAAAAAATTATTCCAATGCAAATTCCTTGAATGTGCTCCATAGTTTCATTTCAATCTACATTGTAAATTCCAAATGTCTCTACATTTCCAACTATGATAAATATTTTTGAGTTATGTTAAAAAATTAAAAAATAATTAATTAAGAAAAATACTATACTTGCAACGTTAATGAATTAGAGGATGAATCTTTTGTGATAGTAAAATATCAATTTATTTTTTATAACAAACTCAGTTGTTGAATTTAGGTCAATAATACCAATCTTTAATAGAGGGTTATTGAAAACTCTACCATTTTTTTTAGTAGTTTGTTGTGGCTCTCTTTGTTGGAAATTAAAACATTTGATCTCAACGATTTGGATTTATTTTGTCTTCTTTATTAAGTTTTTTTAGGGTTCTCATCAAAAAGTCAAGCGCTTTGTTTAAAGTAAGTCGGTTATTTAGGAAACCCTAGTCATTTGGATGAGTTATCTCTTGCAGGCAGTATTAAAAATTGTTTGATTTACAGATAGTTAGTACCAGTAGGAACATGAAATAACTTTGCATAACATTGGAACCCAAATTATACGGCATGAATCATGCTAAATGAATCCATTTTAAAAATAGGATCATTCAAAATTATCACTTCATTACATATTTTCTATTAGAACCGAATGAAATCGAGAAAACGAAAAGTAACTTTAAAAAATTACAGTGCCTTGAAAGCCCAAGATGTTGAGTGAGTAGTTGAAAACCTTGAGGACCCTATGTCACGATACCTAGAACCCCTAAAATCACACTACATGATTTTATAAAATCTTTCACTATGCAAATGCACTAAAATGAAGTGACCTGACATAAGTCAATCTTTCAACTTGCTCTTTTTATGTGTGAGCAGTCATGTTGCAAATTTGAACTTGTCTCAAATGACTCAAAATCCACCTTATGACCTTGGAATTTTTTGATACGGAAGGCCTTTTGCTAAATAACGTCGTTGTAAAAAATGATCATATTAAAATACCACTTCTTTACGTAATTTCTATTGAAACGGAACTAAATCGCCAAACGAACTGACAATTTGAATACAGTGCCTTGAAAGCGCAACTTGTTGATAGAGAGGTTGGAAGCTTTGAAGACCCTATGTATGATTCCTAACCACTCTAATCACAATCACTTGATGACAAAAAAAATCTTTCATTATGCAAATGCATTAAAATGAAGTGACCTAACAAAACTTTGTGAGAAATCATACTTTAGTGATTTTGTTAAAGCCAACTAATACAACATTTGATTGGTTTTGGGAAGGCCAAAGGTTAAGAATCATGACTTGAGCAACACTATATTGGAGTGGTAATTTCAATTCGATGACTATAAAACTGTTTAAATTCCACTATGTACGTTTTTGGCTGTTTAAGTCACGTGAATAAGTTGATTTGAATTAATAATAGATGAATTATAAAAAAAAATTAGACTAAAATCAGTAGGAGCAAATATAGATTTTTTGCATTGATAATAATAATACTAATAAAAAAGGAACCCATTGAAACATACTACATCCGATCAAAACTAATTACATACTTCTAGACTAGATACAACTAAAACTAAGCAAAATACGTACGATTATTAAAAAAACATAACCCTAATTATTATTATTATTATTCTCATTATCATCCAGAAACCCATTAGGCAGCAGACCTATAATTCTACGTATCTCTCGAATCAACCTCGCTCTCGTGGCGGGCAACTCCCATCGTAATTCATGAATCGTTCTCTGAAGATCCCTAACTCCATTCATTAACACAATCATCTCCCATGTTGGATCTTCCATCACTATAAAATTGATGAACCAAAACTTTAGCAGTTAATAAAAAAAATTCAAAAGTAAAATCTAAATCAGCTATGCAATATGAATAACCTAAGTCCTAAATAAAATTCTTCAATTTTAAAAGGCAAAAAAGATGGCAAAATTTACAACAAAAGGAATTCACTTTAACACTTGTCATGTTAGAACAAGAAAAAACTAATTAGTTCAACTCACATAGAAGAATTTTTTTCTTAGATAGAGAAGGGGTGTTTTATTTGAAAAGGAGTTTTCTGCAATTGAAGTTGAGTAGATGAGTTGTTTAGTGCAATGGTAAAACCTTTTTATACAGTGGATAAGTGTAACGCCTTGAAAATGGGTCCCAAGATGTCACACAGTGATCAAGACTACGAGAAGCCTCAAGCTAACCCTGTAAGACTTCTACTAAATCTGAAACTCATAATAGAGAAATATAAACATAAAATCAATGCGGAAGTCTGTTTGATCTAAGATGAAATTATCTGAACATGATATCTGAAAATACTTGATTTAAAAATCTGGACAATCAATACTGGAAATCTAAATCACGACTAGCAGACGGACAAGCCTCTACTACTAACAACTAGAGAGCCACTGGGAAAAACCCCTAGCTGACTCGAACTCTCTGTAAATACTGAATCTACTACTCTAATGAACTAAAAAACTAAATAACTGGGTTCCCGAACAATGAGGACTCACCAACTACCGGAATGTAGATGGAGATGCTCGAAATAACTCACGCTGCTGAAACTGAGCACCTGAACCTACATTATGAGACAATGTAGCACATAGGCATATATGTGAATCAGTACTTCTAGAATGTACTGAGCATATTGGGGTGAATGCGTAAGTAAAACAGTATCTCAACATTATTATAAATTTGTAAAAGAATGCATGCTAAGTGTAGATGACTCACATTAGCTGGAATAACTGAAAGTTGAGAATCATAATCATGAGTAGTAAAGAATGTTGCATAAATCTTGTGAGTCATAACACTTAGTTATAAAAGATTTACTTGTGTTCTATTTTTAAATCGTGCTGCCTAAGTGTAGAAAGGACTTACTCTTATATCTATAAACTGAAAGCTGAAATCTAGTAGCTAGTGTCTTATGTAAAGAAATATCTGAATAAAGTTGTGAGCCTTTACACTTAGTTTCTAAAAGCTTTTTCTGTTATGATTACTCTTTTCTGTAAGAAGATTCTTCAAAACGACATACACGATGTGAGCTATCATAGTGTCCAATGTCTAGTTTCCTTATGGGAAAACCTTATGTTGGGAAGAGGTGTCATTCTCTTGCCAAGAAGTATAACTTGAGATAAGTGATCACATCTGTAACTGTCATCCATATAGAAATAGAAATAATCTGATAATCTGAACCTATGTTGGCTCGTAGTTTTAGGGCATGTAAACATACCCAACTCGGTGCTAAATACTACTCCCTTTAATCTGTATGCTCATTCTGTAGGAAATCCACTTTTAAAACTAGTATAAGGGTTTACAATGAAACCAATCATGCATCTGTTTACTATAAACTGTAATAAAACTATATAGTGGATTCCATATCAAAGCTGAGGATCAAAAGATCAAATCTTGATTCAAAAACTGAGTATAAACAAATCATGGGATGCTTAAAAGCATCATCTTCTTGAAGTATCAACATTCAAACTAGAGCTTAATAACCCATGCTTTAAATTCATATCAAATCATCATAAAGTTCATGTTTAGTAATGAAAGTATTGATAATTCAATTCTAAATTTGGAAATTAATATCATACGCATAAAAAAAATATGAAAGTAGACATGCAATTCAACATCTAAATCACTTGTAATATCGTAATCTTCAAATAGTGATGAGTGGGTATAAACCCTAAACTAAAATTCATATAATTTCATGAAAAATTCAACTTTAAAACTAATTTTGGGCACAAGGATGAAAGAATTATCCTTGTTCATAACCTCACATACCTTAATATATAAATAGATGAAGAATCTTGAACTTTGAGTTCCTATTTGTGCTCTTGAAGATTGTTTCTTGAATACTTTGAATTGGGAATCTTGAATTTTAGGTTATCTTGGAAAAAGAATGGTGGAATTTGGGTTTCTTGAGGATTTGAAATTTGAAGTTCTAGGATTTTCTTGGAGAAAAATCTTGTGAACAATGAGTTTATTAGTCTTTGAATAGGTTTAATCTAGTGTTTTTCACGATTTGGAGGCTTGGGAAAAGACTAAATTGCCCTTTGAAATTTTAAGTTCGGAACTGGAATCCTGATTTTGGGCCTCAGCGCGATGCGGCGCAAGTACGGTGGCTCATTGGAAAAAGGACGAGTGTCATTTTGGGCTCTGGCGTGATGCGTCGTAATCGCATTGCATCACTGGAAAAGGACAAGTGTCATTTTGCACTCCACCGCAACGCAGTGTCTGTTCCATCAAGAATTTTGGTGCGATACTGGCAAATTGCATTGAGCTACTGGGAAATGATGAGTGGGATTTTGGACTACACCGCAATGCGGTGTAATCACGGTGCTTCACTGGAAAATGGAAAATTATAAATCTACACTTTACCGCGACACGGTGCTATCATGGTGCTCTACTGCTTTTCACTAAAAGTGTCATAACTTCTCACCCGAGTATCAAATTTAAGCGAAATTGATATCGTTGAAAAGCTAATTCAATTATCTACAATTTTGTTGGTCTAGATCTGGAAAATTGTACACATATCAAGAGTTATACACTTTTGAAGTTGACCCTTGACACACTAGGAGCTAAACGGGACTAAGAAAAGTACGGGGTATTACAATAAGTGAGAGTTGAGTTTAGGCAATTGCAGTACGTGTTTGGCAGTGAAAATATAAATTTAGTGGACATGAAGATAAAGTTGAAATTCTAGTTGGAGTTGCAATTGTGTTTGTCCATGAATATAAATTAGAGTTGTTTTTAATTTGTTGTGATAAATTAGAATGTAAATTTAGTGGACATGAATATAAATTAGAGATGTTTTTAATTTATCATGGCCAACCACTAACTTGGACTTGTATTTGGAATAAAGTAAAATAAATTTTCAAAAAATAAAATCTTATTTTACGTAGGCAAATCGGCAGAGTAAGTATTGACTGATTTTTAATATTTTTTGTCAATTAGGTGGAGTATTTTTCATATTTTAGACAATAACATTCAGATGACATAATTTTAATGGTAAAAGTAAAGATGTTCTATAGTGTGTCCCTTTCAGATTGTTTGGAAATGGATGCTAATTAATGAAGAGAAAGTTCACAACAGAAGTACAAGAAATTAAAATCAAATCAATTTGAGTTTATTTTAAGCTTGACGATTTTTCTACCTAAACCAAAAAATCATGACTTTCAATTAATGTTGAGCCGCCCTTATAGCATGCTTAGCTTGGGAAAATTAAAAATAATTATTACCTCAACTTAATGGTTGGTGATAGAAATAACTAAATGAATTAAGTGCTTATATCTGATTTCAAAAGTTTTATTATCTCCTTTGCTTTTTGTTGTGGATAATGTAGGAATGAAAATTAAATGAAACATTGTAAATATGATAAACGTAAAAACTTCTTTAATCTTTAAATTACATCAACCATACATTATAATAATTCAAGGATAATGAAGATAATTTTAAGTAATCATACAAATAAGTACAATACATATTAATTCATGAGGGTGGGGGTGAGGGAGGGTGGGGGCATGAATGCATACATCAACATCAATGCCAAAATGATTAAGTAAACCTCATAGAAGACTATCTAATATGTGAATTCGATCAGATAAATTTAATAATTTTTCTTCTAATTCTTCGCGATCTGGTAGAGCATTAATTCTTTCCTCTAATTCTTCTAGGCTCGTGCATATCGGATAAACAACGTCCATTTTCAAGCTAATAAGATAGAAAATTTGATGATGAGTGATTGAGAATTTAAGACAACAAAGATCAAAAAGTCAGAATTATTAATGTCTACACATACCTTATGTAAAGCACCTTCATAAGATGATAAATAATGGACTACTTTGTTTGAAATGAAGGTAATATCACCTTTAAATAGCGCAAGTAAATTAAATTTTAATTCAAATTTTGATGACCACTTTCCTCCATTTCGCAAAGTTTGGCTTTCACCAATTTTTTTTAAAAATATCACCATTTCCCTCCACTGACTAAATCTTTTTTCAATTGAGTATTCCTCTCGTTGATATTGTTGGGGCTTTGTATATTATTAGTACAGAAAAATAGATAGGTACACAAACCCTAAATTGTAGATTGTTAAACTTGTCACTTGTCTCGAAAAAAAACTATGTAAACATTGCCTTCTCTTAAATCTTCCCTAGGCAATGAAATGAATAGTATTTCCTATTAATTCTTTAATTTCGTTATCTCTTTCCTTAAACATTAACGTGCCTATAAATGAAAAATTAAATGACAAACGGAACATACTTTCAATAAAAAACAACAACTATAACATAGTAACTACTAGGTATGGGTGTTTGGTATTCGGTTCGGTATTCTTAAAGTTCAAGCTCAGTAATTCCGTAATCAGAGTTTGAACGTAGATACCACATACCATACTCATAAACATCGGTTCGGTAATTCGATAATCAGTAAATTAAACTTCGATTCAATTTGGTTCGGTTTTTGGTAATACCATATTAAAGTTGGAGATGTCCAAATGTACGTTTAAACATCAAATATTATATTTAATAAAAACCCTATTTAGTATTTCTTTTGTTGCTTTTTATGAATATATTTCAAAGGTCCAAGAGATTCTTTGAGATGACTAATACTATTATCTATTGGGTTGGTATATATAAATACCGAATTACCAAAATATTGAAATCTTACTCCCAAATACCATACCAAATACCGAATACCAATTACCAAATTTCTTAGTTTGATTTGGTAATTTGATTTTCGGTATTTTATGCCCAGCCCTAGTAACTACAAAACAACCACTTTATTACACATTAAATTGTCAATGAAAATCACCTCACAAAAACAACTATACATGGTGGGTGTAGGGTGCTAAGAAACCCACTTTTCTTTTCAAGAGGGGGGATAATGGGGGGAGGATATCCTTGTCATCAACGCCAGAAGCACGAGTCGTTTCCCTCAGCAACAACTCAAGACCATCCACTTTTTTACGGAGTTGACCTTGCTGGGAAAGTATCACGTCCATCTTTGAGACAAGGCCAATGCAAAGAAAATGTAGATTAATGAGACGGTCTTTCGTCGGCTTCTCAATGAGTGCATTGACATACTTTTCGCTAATTTTTCCTTCCATTTCTGTATGAACCAAAAAATTCAGATGAATGAATAAGAGACGATAATAATCCAAAAATAAATATAGAAAAACTAAACATCATCACATAATGGAAAGAATCTAGAGTTTGGGAGATGAACAATGGCTTGCCTTTTTAATTGAAGTCACGTTGTTACAATTTTTTTCTGAATAATTAAGATTAATTAAAAAAATTATAATTTCTCAAATGTTTAAATACAAGTATTTATATTAGTGTTAATGTCGTTTAAATAGCTCTTTGTCAAAGTTAATGTCATTTATGAAATCTTGCAACCATACGAAGCATGCAACTTTACAAAACGCTGAAAACGTATGAAGCAGTGAACAATTAGTATATTTTAAGAGTAATTTTTAGAACCACAAAATTCAAAAAAAAAAATTGATTTAGTGTTAGTAAGTGTTTGTCCCTATAAAGAAGTTTTCACTTTTTTATTTTACTTTACTGAAAAATAGTTGTGTTTTGCCAAAAAAACTACTTCACTCTAGGAAAAATTATTTCTGAAAAAGTAAAATTCATTTTTATTTGTTTTCACTTTTCTCACTCATAGTTCTTTCACAACATTTCAATAACATATTCAATTTATATTCCATAGATAAAAAAAAGTAACTCCAATTCCAATTCCAACACTGAAGATTTTTTCCTAGCCAAACAGGATCTTAAATTAGGTTTGGGCTTAACAAAAGGAGGGGGTATTGTTTCTATGCATGTAATTTCTTACACGAATGGACAAAGTTTCAACTGATGAATCGTAGTCATCATTATAATTTTTCCTTCGACAGGCAACCATGTCATTTTCCAACACTCCTAGAAGTTATCAGCCTAATCGGATAGAGTGAAGCTATCCTTTTGTAATGATCTAAAAATTTGATAAAATATGTAAAATTTATGATTTTATGTAATTTAAATATTTTATACCTCTTCGTGGTTGTATTAAGGTATTTCTAGGGTGTGGGTGTGATTGGCATGGTTTATGATGCATTTTGGTACCATTTATGCGATATTATAGTTTTTGATGGCTTCGAGAACCTTATTTTAGACTTATATGAATATCTTTTGATCCGTGTGGCAGATTTCTGAATGAACTATGCCAGTAGCTCTGGAATATCAATTTTAGGCTACGTGGACCTTTAGTGGTAGATTAGGCGCACCGATCTTGTGTTGTGACTTTTGTCGGGCGTGAGACTTTGGTAGATTTACTTGTATAAGATATGGTTGATTTTGATATTATTTTGGGTATAGATTGGTTGGCTTCTTATCATAATGTCTTAGATTGTTTTGACAAGACTGCGACTTTAGCTTCGTCGGGTGTACCAAGGATAGCTTGGAAGAGTGCACTTCATTCGGGTCCTAAGAGAATTATTTATTATGTTCAGGATCGTAAGTTGGTTGAGAGGGGATGTTTATCTTACTTGGCTCATATTCATGGCACCAGTGTTGTTTCACCTCTTTTCTTGGATTTTATTCGTGTTGTCCATGAGTTTATGGAAGTATTCCCTACGGACTTGCCTGGTATGCCTCCGGATCGAGATATTAATTTCTCTAGGCACCAAGACCATTTATATTCCTTCTAATAGGATATCCCCAACAGAGTTAAAAAAATTGAAGGATCAGTTGCAAGAGTTGTTGGATAAAGGATTTATATAACCTAGTGTTTCGCCTTGGGGTGGGCCTATCTTGTTTGTGAAGAAATAAGATAGGTTTATGCGGATATGTATTGATTATCGACAGTTGAATAAGGTGACAGTTAAGAATAAATAGTCTCTTCCTCGCATTAATGATTTATTTGACCAGCTATAAGGTGTTGTGGTATTTTTGAAGATTTATTTAAGGCCCGATTATCACTAGTTAAAGATTATATCTTTGAATGTTTCGAAGACAACTTTTCAGATTCGATATGGTCACTATGAGTTATTATTTATGTCCTTTGAGTTGACCAATGCCCATTCCAAGTTCATGGAGTTGATGAATCAGGTGTTTCAATCGTATCTCGACTCTTTTGTTATTTTGTTTATAGATGATATCTTGGTGTATTCTAAGAGTGAGGTTGAGTATGATGAGAATTTGCGGATTGTGCTTCAGAGATTAAGAGATGAGATATTGTATGCTAAGTTCTCTAAGTGCGAGATTTGGTTGAAGTCTGTTTCTTTCTTGGGTCATGTGGTAACTAAGAAAGGTATTATGGTTGATCTAGACAAGGTTTCCATAGTTTAAAATTGGGCTAGACCTACTTCGACCATTGAAATTCTAGTTTTGTTGGCTTAATAGGCAATTATCGATGTTTTGTTGAGGGTTTTTCATCCATTGCAGCTCTATTGACCAAGTTGAACCATAAGAAGATTTCTTTCTAGCGGTTTGATGCTTGTGAGGTTAGCTTCCAAAAGCTCAAAGATTTATTGACTTCAGCTTCTATATTGGCTTTGCCCAAGGAGAGCGTGGGATTTTTTGTGTTTTGTGATACTTACAGTGTTGGATTGGGTGTTGTATTGATGCAGGAGGGCAAGGTGATTGCATATGAATCTCGTCAGTTGAAGCCTCATGAGAGAAATTATCCTACCCATGATTTAGAGTATGCACAATTATGTTTGCCTTGAAGTTGTGGAGGCACTACTTGTATGGAGTCCGTTGTGAGATCTTCTCAGATCATCGTAGCCTTTAGTACTTCTTAACTTAGTGAGATCTTAATATAAGGTAGAATCATTGGCTTGAATTGCTTAAGGATTATGACTTGACTATTCTCTATCAACCAGGCAAGGCTAATGTGATTATGGATGCCTTGAGCCGAAAGTGGACTAGCATGGGTAGCTTGGAGCATCTTTTGACCCAGGAGAGGCTTTTAACCTTAGAGGTTAGGTCTTTAGCTAACCCAATGGTTAGGATTGATATTTTGACACCTGAGTGTGTTTTAACATTTGTGGAGGCTAGATTTTCTTTGATAGAGCAAATTCAAGATCATCGATTTGATGATGTTGGATTGAGGTTGATTTGAGAAAAGGTGTTGAATGAGGAGGCTAAGAAAGTATCACTTGATTCAGATGGAGTTTTAAGGATTAGGGGCGAGTTTGTGTGTCGAGAGTGAGTGATTAGACTAGGTTGATCTTGGAGGAGGCCCATTGTTCTAGATATTCTATCTATCCAGGTGTGTCTAAGATTTATTATGATTTAAGGTAGCATTATTAGTGGGGTGGTATGAGGCAAGATATGGAAGATTTTATGGCTCGTTATCTATGTTGTCAGCAGGTGAAGGCCGAGCATATGAGGCTTGGTGGGTTGCTTCATAGGTTAACCATTCCCGAGTGGGAGTGGGAATGGATCACCATATACTTTGTGACTGGTTTGCCTCATACATCTCATAGTTTTGACAGTGTTTGGGTCATCGTGGATCGATTGACCTACTTAGCTCATTTTATTTTGGTTCAGGTCTTTTTCAGTGCTGAGAGGTTGGTTCGTATCTATATTCATGAAAATGTTCGTCTGCATGGTGTGCCGGTGTCTATTATTTCAAATCCAGGTTCTGTGCTTACATCTCACTTTTGGAAGACTTTTTAGGATGAGTTGGGCACTCGGGTTGATCTTAGCACGACGTTTCACCCCCAGACTGATGGTTAGTCAGAGAAGACTATTCAAGTTTTGGAGAATATGCTTTGCGCTTGTATGATAGATCTTGGTGGCCAGTGGAAGCAGCATTCGACTTTGGCAGAGTTTGCATATAATAAGAGCTACCATTCCAGTATTGATATGGCTCATTTTGAGGAATTTTATGGTAGGCATTGTCGCTCTCCAGTGAGTTGGTTTGATATTTCAAAGGTGAGACCTCGAGGTACAGACTTTCTTCATGAGTCTTTGGTCAGAGTTCGGATCATTTAAGATAGACTTCGAGCAACTCAGAGTAGGTAGAAGTGTTATACTGATTGTAGACTTCATACCTTGAGATTTGGTGTTGGTGATTATGTTTTCCTTAGAGTTTCACCCATGAAGGGTGTGATGAGGTTTAGGAAGAGAGGCAAGCTTAGCCCCAGGTATATTGGTTCATTTGAGATTCTTCAAACTATTGATGATGTGGCTTATGAGTTGGCATTGCCCCCTAATCTATCAGTTGTTCATCCAGTTTTTCATGTTTCTATGCTTTGCCATTACATTCCTAATGAGTCTAATGTTATTTGTTGGGAGTCAATTCAGTTAGATAAGCGGTTATCTTTTGTTGATAAGCCGGTCTCCATATTAGCTAGGGATGTTAGGTAGTTGAGCTCTAGAGCGATCCCTGTAGTTAAGGTCTAGTGGCAACATCGACTTGTAGATGAGGCTACTTGGGAGGTCGAGTCTGATATGCGTAGTTCATATCCCCAACTCTTCATTGATTCAGGTATTTATTTGCCTCAGTTCGAGGACGAACTAGATTTTTAGTGGTGGATGATGTAACGATCTAAAAATTTGATGAAATATGTGAAATTTATGATTTTGTATGATTTGACTATTTTACCCCTCTCCATAGTTGTATTATGATATTTCTGGGGTGTGGGCGTGATTGTCATGGTTTTTGATGTATTTTGGTACCATTTATGCGATATTGTGATTTTTGATTGCTTCGAGAGACTTATTTTAGACTTACGTGGATATATTTTAATTCGAGCAATATATGGCTTAACAAACTACGCTAGCAGCTCTGGAATATCGATTTTAGGCTAGGTAGAACTTTGGTTCGGGTACCGGTGCACCCGAGCTCATTTCAACCTATTGATCGGAAAGTTTAAAAATTAGATATATGGGTGTGGGACCCACATTTGATCGAAACGACCTCGAATGAAAAACTAGACTTCATTAACTGAGATAGAACATAGATTTTAGGTTGGTAACATATTTGGTGTAATTTTAAGGCTTTTAAATCTCATTTCGATCCCCGATTTGGTAAATTGTGATTTCGGATTTCAGGAGTCAACTTTGTGAAAACAATATTTTTCAAAAATCCAACTTCACCAATGCGTCTGGAGCATCGAATTTAGTGTGATTGCATAGTTTGTTTGCATATAAAGGACTCCGAACGAATTTTGAACACCCCATAGAAGTGCGGGTTGGACTTAAAAGGATGAAAAATCTGATGCATAGCAGATTTTTTTACTATAAAAACAACTTTTTTCCTCTTTTTGGCCCATTTTGTTCATTTTTCATCTTGCCTTTTGTAAGTTGAACCCTAAAATAGCGTGGGAGCTTAAAATTAAAGTTTGTGTGAGTTTGGGAAGCTAGATTAACACCTATTTCTTGGTTTTATTATGGGTTTAAGGTAAGAATTTACTATTTTCTTAGTAATTTCTTGATTAATTTTTTAAAACCCCAAAAATCTTAGGACTTGATTTTAATCCCCAATTTCACTTCTTTTCACTTGAATAATATTTTTATCTTATAATTACTAATTTTTCATCAATTTAACCTTCAAAACAACTCTGATTCTTGATTTTAACCCGAATTTTAAATATTTTATCCGGTAAAGCTTAAAAATAGTTTTTAGTCAATTTAAACCTCATTTTTGACTCGATTTGACTTGGTTTTTCAGTTTTAGATTTCTAAAAAAATGGAAAACATATTTTTGAAGTAAAGTTCCGATTTCGCCCTTCTTTTTCGAAAACCCGTTCCAAGAGTCCGTTTTGACCCCGAACCAAAAGTAGTCAATATGGGTGTCGTTGATTTTTTTACACGTAGATTCCTTATTTGATTTTGTTAGTGGAGTTTGATATTTTTTGTGAAAAATAAGATTGTGGGTTCAAAGTGTAGCGGACCAGTTTCGATTTTTGAGGTAGGTTATGGCTTAACTCTTTCAGAATGAGCTGGGTAGTAAATGATGACACAAAATGCATGTTAAGGATGGGAACTAATCATAAAAAATGGGTATCTATGTGTTTTACCTATGCGGGGGACTATATGTAATGTAATTATCGAAACTGAGATATTATGTGATGTGTGTGACTGTGTGCGATCCTATGTGTTGTTGATAGCCTTGAATACATGTGAATAATTATATTGTGTTGTTGAAATGTCTAATGTGGACCCATTAGTGTATTGTGGTACATTCATATTTGTTAGTATATGAGACATGTGGAAATTCATGGGTGAAACGGAAATAATGAGTGGATATTGGCTCACATAGTTGTGAAAATGTATAATTGTGGTTGGTTGTGAAAATGTATCATTGTGGTTGGTTGTGGAAATATATCATGTGGTTGATTGTGGAAATACTCATAGTGATTGGTTCTGAGCATTACATCTCATATCATACTCATTAACAAAACATTGGTACCACCGTGGCAACTCTGAGTAACACTGGCAACACCTTTTTAAAACCCTCCTTGAGGGATGTGCAGGGAAGAAGATATTGTAATACCTTATAAAACTTTTTTCGAGGGATGTGTCGAAAAGAAGATGTGACATATATGGATTGTATACGGGTTGACGAACCCCCCATGAGTCTTCCATTGGGAGGCTTGTCTCCGTAGGTGTATACGGGGATTTTGCGATGATCTCGGAGGTTGTACGACGACCTCGTGCATAATCATCATCATCATATACATTGTTTATATTGTGTTGTATTGCCATAGCGACTTACCCTTTATGTAATTGTCTTATCTTCTTTTACTTGTAATTGATGATCTTATATATGCATGCTCCCCCTTGTTCTACTTATATGTGATATAATGTATACTTATGTTCTATCTGGTTGTGATATTGTAATATATGTGTTATATTAGAATTGTTAGTGCAAGCGGTGTGGGCTACCGTTGTGTGACATTTTCTGATTGCAGGTGACGTGCCCTTAGTGTATATTTTGTATGCTTTATTTACTACTTTGCTTGATAGGACTATGATACCTATTGACTACAAGTGGACCGTACTCATGCCTACTGCGCTCTTTCGATGCAGGTCCTAGCTTGAGTGCGCCTCAGCTTGTTTGACTCGAGCGATTGTTGGAGCTTTCAAGGTAGCGGTTGGACATTCATACGTTCGGAGCTCACCTCTATCTTTCTATAGTAGTTATTTCATTATTAGTATTCAGAGATAGATATTATTCCTTTGTGGTAGTTTTTCTGATGTATTTGACTCCCGAATTATATTAGTAGTTCTTACACTATTGACACTTGGTTTGGGGCTTGATCGGTATTTTGGATAAGTTCTTTCCAAATTGTTATGATTACTTGTATGGTTCGGTTTAGTTCAAGAAGCCTTACCTTGAGCATTTCTGTCCTTTCTTTTTTCCTTCTTATATCAGTTTTGATTATAGGCTTACTTGTTAAGGTACGCCATGACAAGTGCCATCATGACCCTCATTTTTGGGTCGTGACAAATTGGTATCAGACCAGCCAGGTTTCATTGATCTCAACAGTGTAAGAATGAGATGTCTAATAAACGAGATGTCTAATAAAGTCTCGTGGATCGATACATGGGTGTCCATATCTATCTTCGATAGGCTATAAGATGTCCTTAGGATACTTCGCTTATTTTATTTCTTATCGTGCTAAGTTCTTTCATACCTTGTGTTCTGAGTTATATTTTACTCTTTCTACGCAGATGGTGTTGTCTAGGTCCCACAAAAGTAGAGATATGGATCCTTCTCCTAGAGGGTGAACCTCGAGTCATGAACTAACTCGAGGGAGTGGACGGGCCCATGAATCAACCCCGTCTAGGAGTAGTGCTAGGGGACTTTCCCCTGAGCCTAGAGTTGAGCTTGTTGGAGGTATGATTTCTCCCCTAATTTATTAGAGCTCATCGACCCCAGTGTTGGAGGGGTTGTTGGTGCGGTTGCTGACCCATTTAGAAGGTTCTTCTTTGGTTATGTCGGATGTTCCTACAACCACTAGTGTGGATCCTCCTGTAGCACCAGCTTCTGTTTTGGGTACTCCAAAGACCCCGAGTACTATTCCACCTTCAGTGCCAATATCTGACTATAGGGTTTCAAGATCAGGAGTCTAGTCGTTATCTGTGTTACCTCCTCAAGTGGGATCTCCACCAGCTGGACTTTCCATGGCTCACGCTCTTCAGCGAGCCACGTCTCAGATGATTGTGTTTGGGGCTTCTTTTTAGAGTATTATGGATCATGCTAAGGTGACAAAGTATATTCCTCCACAGGAAGGCGCCAAGAGGGTGCGCCATTTTAGTAAGTTTAGAGTTCAGACTCCTCGAGGTAGAGATTTTAGAGGTTCTCATGGGTCTTCTAGTTCAGTAGTGTAGGGTGGCCGTCAAGGAAAGTTTAGAGTTTTCTATGTATATGATGAGACTGGCCATGTGGCTAAGGACTATTCTCATCGTGTTTTTAGAGCTACTCTTATTTCAGCTGTGAGAGCTAGAGGTTCTTCTTAGAGGTGCGTGAGGCAAATATAGTGGAGCCTATGGCGGGGATCGTGGGGCTATTCAGCCAGATGATGGTCGTGGTCAGTGTTATGCCATACCAGCCAGACCAGAGGCAGAGGCTTCAGATAATGTGATCACAGGTATCTTTCCTGTTTGTTTTAGACCTGTATTTGTGTTATTTTATCTCGGGTCAACTTTCTTCTATGTGTCTGTATATTTTTCTTTGGGTTTTGATTCTATTAGTGAACCTCTTACCATGCCTATTCATGTATCTAGACCGGTAGGTGATTCTTAAGTGGTGGATTGGGCGCATCGATCTTGTGTTGTGACATTTGCAGAGCGCGAGACTTTGGTAGATTTACTTGTATTAGATATGGTTGATTTTGATGTTATTTTGGGTATGGATTGGTTGTCTTCTTATCATGATGTCTTAGATTGTTTTTATAAGATTGTGACTTTAGCTTCATCGGGTGTGCCAAGAATAGCTTAGAAGGGTGCACTTCATTCGGTTCCTAAGAGGATTATATCTTATATTCAGGATCGTAAGTTGGTTAAGAGGGGATATTTATCTTACTTGTCTCATATTCGTGACACCAGTGTTGTTTCTCCTCCTTGCTTGGATTCTGTCCGTGTTCTCCATTAGTTTACAGAAGTATTCCCTACGGACTTGCCTGGTATGCCTCCAGATCGAGATATTGATTTCTCTATTGATGTTGAGCTGGGCATCAAGACCATTTCCATTACTCCTTAAGGATAGACCCAACAGAGTTAAATAATTGTAGGATTAGTTGCAGGAGTTGTTGGATAAAGGATTTATCCAACCTAGTGTTTCGCCTTGGGGTGCTCCTATCTGGTTGGTAAATAAAAAGGATGGGTCTATGCGGATGTGTAATTATTATTGACAGTTTAATAAGGTGACGGTTAAGAATAAGTATCCTCTTCCTCATATTGATGATTTGTTTGGCCAGCTACAGGGTGTTGCAGTGTTTTTTAAGATTGATTTGAGGTCCAATTATCACTAGTTGAGGATTAGAGCTTCAAATGTTTCGAAGACAACTTTTCGAATTAGATATAGTCACTATGAGTTCTTGGTCATATTTTTTGGGTTGACCAATGCCCCCGCCATATTCATGGAGTTGATGAATTAGGTGTTTCAACCGTATCTCGACTCCTTTGTTATTGTGATTATAGATGATATCTTGGAGTATTCAGAGAGTGAGTTTGAGCATGAGGAACATTTGCAGATTGTGCTTTAGAGATTAAGGGATGAGCAGTTGTATGCTACGTTCTCTAAGTGCGAGATTTGGTTAGAGTTTGTTTCTCTCTTGGGTCATATAGTGACTAAGAAAGGTATTATGGTTGATCCAGCGAAGGTTGCAACAATTCACGATTGGGCTAGACCTACTTCACCCATCGAGATTTGTAGTTTTGTTGGCTTAACAAGCTATTATCGATGTTTTGTCGAGGGTTGTTCACCATTGCAGCTCCATTGACCAAATTTACCCATAAGAAGATTTCCTTCTAGTGGTCTGATGCTTGTTAAGTGAGCTTCTAAAAGCTCAAGGATTTGTTGACTTCAACTCCTATATTGGCTTTGCCCAAGGAGGGCGTGGGCTTTTTTGTGTTTTGTGATACTTCCGATGTTGGATTGGGTGTTGTGTTGATGCAGGAGGGCAAGGTGATTGCATATGCATCTCGTCAGTTGAAGTCTCATGAGAGGAATTATCCTACCCATGATTTGGAGTATGCACAGTTGTGTTTGCCTTGAAGTTGTGGAGGCACTACTTGTATGAGGTCCGTTGTGAGATCTTCTCCGATCATCGTAGCCTTCGGTACTTTTTCACTCAGTGAGATCTTAATATAAGGCAGCGTTGTTGGCTTGAATTGCTTAAGGATTATGACTTGACTATTCTCTATCATCCAGGCAAGGCTTGTAATGCCCCGAGACTACCCCTTGAACGTCACACGGTACTTAGGACCACAAGTAATCCCAAGCTAACCCTATACTGGCATGATGCTTGAGCTACTAATTAAAATACATAAGACTGGAAGTAACACACGAAAGAGAAGTCTTTAGTTGAACATGCTCAAAACAAAACTATTTAAAATGATTACAACTCTGGTTATACAAAACAAAACTGGAATCAAATACATCAACTCTACTGACTGTCTATGAAGCCTCTACTCATATTGTCACGACCCGAATCGAGGTCCTAGCCGCGACGGGCATCCCGAACCATGAAGGTCCGAGCGCCCTTTTCTATTTGGCAATCATGCACACCATTCATATACTACAAAGAAATGCGAAAAAGATAATAAAACGGAAACATGGTCATTTTCTTACTTCAACTGAACAATACGAAATTTAATTCATAAACCTTTGAAAACACATGACACATGTCTGCGAAATCTCTACTAACTGAAATCAACTTTTTTCTAAAAACTGGGACAAGGCCCACAGTCGGACTATGAATTGAAATCAAATAATATTTTTTCATAGATATGGCCTTTCAAAATAAGGGTGGCCCACCAACTGTAAATTTCTAACATATCAATCTATGGCTTAGCGGGACCTCGGGACTGTGCCTCAGATCCTAAATATAAAGGATCAATACAAATGTACTGGTACGTAAAACAATCCCAAATTACTACAAAAAATAGTTCTAATTATGGGGGTTTATTTGCAGGGTTATTTTAACCTCGGGAAAATTATATTAAATGCTAAAAGTTTTAGATTTGCGGGGCTTAAAACCCCTGCTATCCATTATTCCCTCATTTTTTTAATTAACCAAATGTTTTTCCCCTAAACCCACTATTCCCAGTTCCCAACTTTCCTTTTTCACCTCTTCACATCTCTTCGCTATTTCCATTTTCTCTTTCCAGTGGAAAAATTAAGTATTTTTTCCTTCAGTTCATAGAAATTAAGGTTTGTATTTTTTGTTTGTTGAGTATTTTTTTGTTGTTGCTATGTGTTATGGGAGTGCAAATTAATCGGATCTACAAATTGATTATTTACAGATCGGTGAATTCATGATTTGGAGTTGAAATGGAGTGAAGGAAGATAGGGTTTGTGAGTTTTGGATCTACCTATTTTCTTCTTTGCTCGAATTGTCCGAATTGCTCGATTGCTTAAATTTCCCAAATTTCTACTGACTTTTACTCAAAACCAAATTTCTGCTGATTTCCCCAAATTTTTGTTAACTCTAGTTTTTAATTCCCCAAATTTTTGCTGATTTCTACTAATCTTGAGCTTAATTTTTGACTGATTTTGGTGTGGATTGCAGAAACAAGGACTGTTTTTCATCGCGTCATGTATAATCTGCCTATTTCAGGTAAAAAATCTGCCTATTTTATAGATGTGTTCTAATTCTATTTTCGCTGAATCTGCTAAGTGAATTCCTTAGTAGCTGTGTGCTTGCCCCAATAAAATGCAACTGGGACGCGGAGGAGTATGGCCTGATGACCCTTCATCCCTCATCTTAGACACGCACACATGGTTATTCGTGTACAAGCTAAGTTTATATCACAAGTACAGACATGGCGTTAACTAAATGTTAACAACCCACTCATTTCAGATAGGTTCAGCAAAATGGGTTGAAGAAAATTGGGAAATTCTAGCTGCAAGGATCATCGCCTACTTGAACGTTGATTGTGCAGTTCAAGGGGACCCTTTTCGAGCCTCTGCAACCCCGCAGCTTGATGATATAATCATAGAAGCTGCTCAGCAGGTATCTCCTAATCATCATCTCTAACAGTTTAAATTTAGACTAAATGGTCACCCTTCAACATGGTATAAAAGTAATACTAGACGGCAGACACCTATCATGCTGTTTTTCATGAATCAAAAGAATTATGAACATTCTGCATCTCACCTTGAGTTCTTGAAAAAAGAAATCCCAAAGGATGCAAGTGTTGGGAGATCATTTTGAACTCGTATTCTTGTATGCAACTAGTTGTTGTAGCTTATGTTGAGATTCTTAGCTGACTTAGATTTTGTTCATTAAGGCAGAGAATTTGACCTATCTGACCTAACCATAATGTTGTTCAGCTTGTCTAATTGATATGCATTCACTTTTTAAAATTAGCTTGAGCTTGAACTATTTTAAGATATTCTTAGCAGGTTTTTTTTTGTCATTTTCATCTTTTTATGCTTAGGCTACTAAATTTATTCTTGGCTTCTTAAGATGCACTATCTTCTTTTTATGTGAGTTGAAGATAATGATGTTGAGCTTAGCTTATTGTATCACTTTGGCTATTCATCTTGGCTTTTCCACATGCATTCATATTTCTAATTCCTGTTGGGCCTGTCCTATTTTAAGAAAATTTTCTACGGGATTGACTTGCCTTTCGTGTCTTTCTTTGTTATTTCTCTTGTCCGCAGAAAATATGTTGTCTACCTTCCAAGGTGCTTTGTTAACTGCACAAGACAATATATATCTATGAACAAGATAAATGCCATGCTAGTGGAGAGTATTATTCATGTATCTTGTCTTCTATAGTTGTGGATCTAGGACTTGGCAAATTATTACTTAATTCTGATCTGAACTCACACCGTGTTTCCTTTTTTGTCTAAAGTTAGGATACCTCTATTTGTATCTTTTTGCAAGATCTCTATTTGTATCTTTTTGCAAGATTTTCATAAAGAAATTGTTGAGGCAGCTGAAACATTTATAGCTATAGGATATAAGCATATTGAAGCAGGTAAAACTTTTGAAGGGCTATTTTCTATAGAGATATACTTTCAGATAGAACTTTGTTGTAGTCATGATTTTCTGCCCGTGTTAGGATAAAACTAATGAGTTTGTCTGCTGCTGCCTCTAAACTAGGTTACACATCTTATAGTTTTGACAGTGTTTGGGTCATCATGGATCGATTGATCTAGTCAGCTTATTTTATTTTGGTTTAGGTCTTATTCAGTGCTGAGAGGTTGACTCATATGTATATTCATGAGATTGTTTGTCTGCATGGTGTGTTGGTGTCTATTATTTCAAATCTAGGTTTTGTGTTCACATCTTACTTTTGGATGACTTTTCAGGATGAGTTGGGTACTCGGGTTGATCTTAGCTCGGCGTTTCACCCCAGAATGACGATCAGTCAGAGTGAACTATTTAGGTTTTGGAGGATATGCTTCATACTTTTGTGATGGATTTTGGTGACCAGTGGGAGCAGCATTTGGCTTTACCAGAGTTTGCATATAATAATAGCTACCATTCCAGTATTGATATGGCCCCTTTTGAGGTATTTTATGGTAGGAACTCTCGCTCTCCAGTGGGTTGGTTTGATATTTTAGAGGTGCGACCTCAAGGTAAAAACTTGCTTCGTGAGTTTTAGGTTAGATTCTGGATCATTCAGGATATACTTCAAGCAGCTCAGAGTAGGCAGAAGTGTTATGCTGATCGTAGACTTCATGCCTTGAGATTTGGTGTTGGTGATCCTGTTTTCCTTTGAGTTTCACCCATGAAGGGTGTGATGAGATTTAGGATGAGGGGCAATCTTAGCCCCGGGTATATTGGTCCATTTGAGATTCTTCAAACTGTTGGTGATGTGGCTTATGAGTTGGCATTGCCCCCTGATCTATCAACTGCTCATCCAATTTTTTATGTTTCTATGATTTACCGTTACATTCTTGATGAGTCATGTTATTCATTGGGAGTCAAATTATAATACCCCATATTTCCCTAGCTAAAATTAACTCTCGTCCATGAGTTATCTAATGTAATTTTTTTGAAATACTCAATATTTTTTAGTTTAGAGCTCACCAATGCGTAGAAAATTCAGTCAGCTTTCCAATAATATAAAATTTGCCCAAATAAGATACTCGGACGAAGAGTTAGAGTCATTTTTGTGAAACAATGTACCACCTGGTACTTCAGCGCGTCGTGGAGGCGGTCCAAATGGCAATTGTCATTTTCCAGTAAGCCAACACGATACCACCGTGTCGCGCCACCAGCCAATTTCCCAATTGTCACTTTTCTAGTATTGTTCCGCGATAATGGCGCGTCGCGCCAAGGCCAATTTTTCCATCCAGTGAGGCATCGCGATGGCACCGTATCGCACCACCATCCCAGCTCCTAGTTGTCCACTTTCCAGTGAGTCGGCGTAATTGTACCGCGTCGCGCCGGGATAAAAAATTGGGATTTTTAGCTTCCGTTATTTAATTTCAAGGGTTGTTTGGTCAATTCTCAAGACCCCTAATCAGACTAAACACGGTATTTATACCGTAAATAACCTAATATCTCATCATTCACTCACTTTTCTCAAGATTTAAAATATGCTTTCTCAAGAGGCAAAAACCCTAGCTTCAAGAATCAAGGTCAATCCACAAGAAATCCTCCAAGAACCTTCAAGAACTCTTCTTCTCAGGTATGTTAGGTGTTCATTCATAGGTTCCTTTCGCCCATGAAATCCAAGAACCCTTTTTAAACATACAAGATATCAGATTCATGATTTCCATATTTGAATTAGATTGAATTCATGTTCATGATATTAGTTGGGTTTCCATCCATGATTTAATTGCAAGTTTCATGAAAATTGAATAGCATGTGTGATGAATGTGTGATTATCTTGATAAACCCTTGAATTTCCAGATTGATTAATGTATCATGATGTTTATGTGTTGGTCATTATCATGTAAATAATCCATGCTCCCTAAGTGTTTGCTAAATTGACTATGTGAAGTAAATAGTGGAATCATGGCATGTTATTATGTGGTCCCAATCATGTACAAGCTTATGCCCTACAATTGTTTAATGAAATGCTTATGTGAATTGACTAGTGAAAGCATGACACGTTATTATGTGATCTCATTCATGCACAAGTTCATGTGTATCAAGTGTTTGACAAAATGTCTAAATGAGTGCATTGTTAGCAAGCAAGTATTGTTATGCCTTTATGATCATGTTATGTCTTTCTTTTTATGCTATCGAGTCTTGGGGGTATTTAATACCCGATAATCTAGTTGTTTACCTAGAGCCAGTGTTAGTTATAGAATAGTATCATTATGTCACGATCAGTAGAATTCAGTCAGCTACAGAACTCAGTCAGTTACAAAACTTAGGAAAACTCAGTGTCAGTCCAGTCTAGTTCCGTATACTCAATTCAGTGTCTTTCAGTTGGGAGTAGGATTTAGCACCAAGCGAGTGCAGAGATGATGGCTTCCCCATCATAGAGGCATAGTCATTAGTAGCCGTCCTTGTACTTCAGAACTGCATAGCCAGCACAGGATGAGGAGTCACCCATCAGACTAGGCTTAACTACCTCTCAGGGGTCACCCGTTAGATTAGGCTGGCTCTGCCCAAGTGTCACCCTTCAGTTAGGCTTGGCATTCTGTTTTTTTGGTATTAGTACCCGTGGCACGATATTAGCACCCTTCCAACTCGAGTCACAGGTGGAACCCCTATCAGCTTAGATTTGGGGTATGTTTGTTAGATGATTACCTCCCACAGTCTCAGTTTCAATCTCAGTTTTGATTCAGTTCAGTTCTATAGAATCAGGACTGTCAGACACAGTCACTCAGTATCAGTAATTCAGTTATCAGTAACTTCAGATATCAGTTACTCAGTTATCAGAACTCAGTACTTAGCTTCAGAAAATCTCTATTATAGTAAACATATATACACAGTATTACATACTCAGTATTTATAGAAGTTTCAGTTATCCATGTACTCTCATATTCAGTTACTCTATATCATTCAGTCAGTTACTGTTCATTCATATGAACCCTTGCATTCAGCCTTACCTTATCTAGCATACTAGTACATTCCACATACCGACGCATACTCTTTCTTTGCGCTATGATATCTCATATCATAGGTTCGGATGCTCAAGTTCCCGACCACGCTTAGGAAGATATAGTCATCATTCGCAGATGTAGTAGTGAGTCTTCATCTATTGAGGATATGCTTTTATTTCAGTATTTTAATTTATCAGTAGTTGGAGTTAGTTGGGGACTTTTCCCATCAACTCCATACACAGACAGGTCAATTAGATGCTTTCAGACTAGACCAGTTAAGACAGTGTTTAGTTTTCAGATGTTTCTACCAGATGTTATTATTTATCAGTATTTAGATTTTGAATCTTATGGCAATTCAGCTTAATTTCATATTTATTTCAGTATTATTATTCGGTGCACACTGCAGATATCAGTCATGGATTAGCTTGTGGTCCCTTGGGACTATAAGCACTGTGTGATGCCCAGGGTGTACTCTCGAGGCGTTGCACAAATAAATTAGATGAGCGGTAATCTTTTGTTGATAAGCCGGTCTCCATATTGGCTAGGGATATTAGGCGGTTGCGCTCTAGAGTGATCCTTGTGGTTAAGGTCCAGTGGCAACATTGACTTGTAGATGAGGCTACTTGGGAGGTCGAGTCTGATATGCGAAGTTCATATCCCCAGCTCTTCATTGATTCAGGTATTTATTTTCCTTAGTTCAAGGACAAACTAGATTTTTAGTGGTGGATGATGTAAAAATTCAAAAATTTAATGAATTTTAGTATTTTGTATGATTTAACTATTTTACCCCTCCCCGTAGTTATATTATGGTATTTCTGGGGTGTGGATGTGATTGGCATGGTTTTTTATGCATTTTGGTACCATTTATGCAATATTGTGATTTTAGATGGCTTGGAGAGCCTTATTTTAGATTTATGTGGATATCTTTTGACCTGTACGATATATGGCTGAATGAACTGCGCCAGCAACTCTGAAATATTGATTTTAGGATAGGTAGACTTTTTGGTTCGGGTCCTAATGCACCCGAGCTCATTTCGACCTATTGATCGGAAAGTTGGAAAATTAGATATGTGGATGTAGGACCCACATTTGATCGAAATGACCTCGGATGGAAAATTGGACTTCGCCAACCGATACAGAACATAGATTTTAGGATGATAACATATTTGGTGTAATTTTATGGATTTTAAATCTCATTGGACCCTCGGTTTGGAAAATTGTGATTTTGGATTTCGAGGGTCAACTTTGTGAAAACGTTTTTCAAAAATCCGACTTCGCTAACGCGTCCGGAGCATCAAATTTTGTGTGGTTTCACAGTTCATTTGCATATATCAGACTCCAAATGAATTTTGAACACCCCGTTGAAGTCCGAGTTGGAGTTAAAAGGATGGAAAATCTGGTACATAGCAGATTTTTCGCTATAAAAATAGCTTTTTCCCTCTTTTGGCCCATTTTGTTCAATTTTCATCTTGTCTCCTAGGAGTTAAACCCTAAAATAGTGTGGGAGATTAAAAGTAAAGTTTGTGGGAGTTTGGGAAGTTAGATTAACACCTATTTTTTGGTTTTATTATGGATTTAAGGTAAGAATTCACCATTTTCTAAGTAATTTCTTGATTAATTTTTCAAAACCCCAAAAATCTTAAGGCTTGATTTTAAACCTCAATTTGACTTATTTTCACTTGAATAATATTTTTATCTTATAATTACTAGTTTTTCATCAATTTAACCTTCAAAACAACTTCGATTCTTGATTTTAACCCGGATTTCAAAGATTTTATCTGGTAAAGCTTAAAAATAGTTTTTCGTCAATTTGAACCTCGTTTTTTACTTGATTGGACTTGGGTTTTGAGATTTATATTCCTTAAAATATGAGAAACATGATTTTGAAGTAAAGTTCTGATTTCGCCCTTTTTTCGAAAATCCATTCCGGGGTCTGTTTTAACCCGAACGAAAAGTAGTCAATATGGGTGTCGTTGGTTTTGTTTTGATGCGTAGATTCAATATTTTATTTTTTTAGTGGAGTTCAATATAATTCATAAAATATAAGGTCGTGGGTTCGAAGTGTAGCAGACCGATTTCAACTTTTGAGGTAGGTTATGACTTAACTCTTTCAGACTGGGTTGGGTAGTAAATGATGATACAAAATGCATGTGAAGGGTGGGAACTAATCATGAAAAATATTTATCTATGTATTTTTCCCGTGGGGGGACCTATATGTGATGTAAGTGTCAAAATTGAGATTTTATGTGATGTGTGTGACGGTGTGGGGTCCTATGTGATGTTGATAGCCTTGAATACATGTGAATAATTATATTGTGTTGCTGAAATATCTAATGTGGAACCATTAGTGTATTTCAAAATGATAACCAATCAAGATTATAATACGTTCACAACTAAAAATGGATCCTACAATTATATTCTAGAAATTATGCTAAAAAAACATGGCTTTCAAGTAAAGACCTTGCCAAAATGAATAGGCACGGCCATTAAATGACAATTATGTAGACTAATTTATTAACAATTGATAATTGTGAGTCGTTACAAATTCATTCACCAAACTGAAAAGTCATGGATTTTAAGTTCAATCGTCGCAACTTTCAGAAGGTGACCTTTGGGTTTCATAGATTTGACAAAACGTGATCTTTGAGTTTCATAGGTTTGACGCTATATAACACAACCCGATATCTTCATTCTTTCTTTAGGTTTCCATAAAACTTTCAAGTACTTAAATAGTCTTTGAAAAAAATAGACAACTCTCGCGCCAACAATCATGCTAATGGTTTTACAAACGGTCATGCAAATGGATAGCCACATAACCATGCTCGTGCCTCGTTTCATGACCATGCTGTTGTCGAAGTTTCAAATGCAAACCTTGAAGGTGTTGATCTTAGAGCAGACGTGAAACTTCTATGGGGAATTGTGGATGCTCTCAGTCGAGAAAATAATAAACTTCAAGGTAAAATGTGTTACATCAGGCAGAAATTATTTCAACACATGGGTGAAATCGACGACGGGGATAGGAATGACGGTTTTTGGTGAATTTTCATGTTTCGTTTATTTATCTAAATTTTACTTCGTCTGTTTTTTTGTTTAAATTTTGTTCTACTTAATGAAAATTATTTTTTCTTCTTATCAGCACACTATGTCACTTTTCTTCTATTCTGCTTACTTTTTTTAATATATAACTTTTTATGACTTTACAAAATAAATAATGAATAAATAATATATTTATCGAAAAGCAATTGTGAATATTGCAGTTCATAAGTTAGGTTCATCCCATAAGTATTTTATTAGATTGAATAATGCAAATAGAAAATGCTCCTTTTGTTATGCTACTTTGTTTTTTCAACAGACTTTTGATGCAAATAATTAGGTTAGCGCAAATCACAGTGCAAATATTGGGTCAAAAATAACGCAATTACCCTTAAACAATGCTTCAATAAAATAAAATTACATTCATAACAGTCGAAGCTAGTCAAAATAACCTTAACACTTATCAACCAATATTAATTGACCAGGGGGTGATGATGGAGGAGTAAGGCATTCATCAGCATCAACGCCCATGAGACCGAGTAAACCCCTTAGAATACTATTCAATGTTTGAATTTGGTCAGACAATATCAATAATTTTTTATCAAATTTTTCATGATCTAGGAGACTTTTAATTCTTTCCTTTAAAGATTCAACTCGAAAATGTATCTGTTCAATCTCCATTTTAAGGCTGCATAAAAAAATTAAACATGAAAAGTCATAATTCTAATATAAAGAAGGATAAAACAAGAAGCCGAAATACAGAATTATATCTACTCTTACCTTTTTCAATTTAACACTTTCAGAATATGAATCATAAGTGTCCACTATGATATAGCACAAGCAACAACGCCTTTATATAGTAGTAACAACTTAAGATTTTTCAATTCATCAATAAAAAATTAAAAAGTTTGAGGTTTTCCCTTCGAGTTTCAATTGTGAAACTTTCACTAGAATCACAAAGAGTTTGGAGAGTTTTCCTCCCTTGTCCAAAAGTTAAAATCATTCACATTTGAACAGCGTAAAATTTTACTATTCATTATCAAAAAATTAAACACCCTGTCCTGACTTTCTCGCCCTTAAAGAATCAATCACACTTTAGCATCTTATTACATTTATTGGTTTTGTGTGGATTGGTTATTTAGAATGCTTAATATTATACCTTTTTAATTAATTAATATCGAATAGTAATTGATTTATTTTTAGTGTGCTAACCGATTTACTTGTAATAGATTTACTGAGCAACTCTTCAAATTATAGACTGATCTCATAGTTGATTACAAATAATAAGTTCACATAATCGTTAAATAGTTTAGGATAAAATACATATTTTTTTCAGTTATAGTACATCCTTGTTACAAATTTTCAAAAAAACAACGCAAACACCAAAACATACAATAAATTTGTAAGGGCATTCTCTTTTTCTTCGGCGAAAATTAACCTTTGTTTTAGTTGATCCCTCTCCAGTTCAATTTCTTTTAGAAATCTTTCAAGTGATACGTTAGACCTTCGGATTCAATGAGCAGTAACGTCAGAAGATCCCTATTTTCTTTGGATTTATGAAGCTTTTGGAGGACTTCAAACTTGGCAACTCCTTGCAAATTACATGTAGAAGGGTTGCTCGCCGGTGAATTCTCTTTAAGCCACTCAAAAAAAGAGCATCTGTTATTATACTAGACCAAATTACAAGAATTAGATTGCATTTAACAAAATAAAATAATTACAAATCGATAAATAAAATCACCCACCTGCCCAACCACATAGTTAAAGAACCATCGACCTGGATTTGAATTGATGCGTGACTTTCTCAAGACAGCTGGATTAGTGCAATAACAAAAATAACATTTGTTGGTTGCATTGGATGTTTGAGAGGCCTGAGATATTGTAGATGACTACAAACTGAATAAGAAAACATGGAGTTAAAAAAACCTAAAAAATGAGGTGAGTAAGCAACATTGATATTTTTTGAAAAATTTAAAACTAACTTCAAATTTTGGAACAGTAGATATGCAAAGTTGATAGCCTGGTTGGACTGACCAATCACCTCAGTATGCAATCAACACTCTACCCTATGTCATGAATAATTGTATTAGTAAAAGTAAATTTGCAGGATTTCATAGCTCCTTTTTTATGCATGCTCATTAATTTGATATGATTATTGAGTGAAGCATGTCATATCTCGCACCATTGTGAGATCACAGGGCTTAAACCAACCAATACTCCATCCAGTCTAAAATAATTGAATTATGGGTTTTTTGTTTTTTAGAATGTTCAAGCTAATTAATAATTAAAATGTTCATTATTTAAGATGGAAAACATGTTGGTATTTTTTTCAGTTATACCCTTCATATTATATTTTCTAGGTTGAGTTCCAAAATACTTAATTTTCTATTTGGAATACAAATTTTATTTCATTTAATATTGCAGTAGGTTTTAATAAGATTTAGATCGATGTGATGAAAAATTAAGCAATGCAACATATAGACTGATTCACCTAAAAAGGCATCACATTGACTAATTGGCCACTATTCGATTTGATTACTCTCAATAAATGCATGTAATACTGGTAACGATTTGACTCCTTTTTAGCCTTGCCTATCCTACCCTACCTTAATTTGGATGAAGTTCAGTTCATTGCAGAGAAGACACATCTCCATAGTCAACTTTACACGGCGCAAGCACAAATTGGATCTTAACGACGGTCATAAACGCAGCCCAAATAAAATAAACTTGTTCATCTAATAGCGTATACCAGATTATAACAGTGTCAATATAATTGATTCGAGTTGGGTTACCTTATTTCTTTTTTCCAAATCAATTTTCAATGCTATTTCAAATTGTATTACACAATGACAATTTACATCAGTGACCTAAAAATCCTACTTGTTAAATTTAATTCTCGTGGACAAACACCATCTTGATAATTTTTTCAGTGATGTGAAATAATTTTTTTAAAAAAGAAATAACTCATGGCCAAACGCCTACTTAGATTGATCAAAATAAAAAGTCTGTAAAGCGAAATATATCGTGTGGCACGATGACACTTAATTTAGGGAGTAGTTGGAGTGATAAATGACCTAAAAAAACATTCAACATCCTACCCCCTATGCCTATCTCTTACATAATCTAAAAGATTAAATGATGCTCCTACTTTTAAGCACGTTCATACGTTTGATTATACCTTCCCACTCAAAGACTTGCTCATCAGGAAACTGAAATTTCATGACTCGGGTGCGACAATCTATAGATGCATAATAGGAATGGAGCCAATCCATGCCCAGAATAATGTCAAAATCGACCATGTCTAACTCTATTAAGTCTGCTAATATAATCTTGTGAATAACAGTGACAGGACACTTTCTATAGACTCGTTTGGCAACAACTGACTCACCCACTAAGGTGGAAACTAAGAAGGGCTTGGAGAGCTTTTCATGACCTACCCCAAAATTTACCGCAACTAATGGAGTCATATAGGAGAAATTTGACCCGGGGTCTAACAACACATAAACATCAAGATGAAAGACATGAAGCATACCAGTAAAAACGTCTGGTGAACTCTCTTGTTCCTAATGGGATGGTAAAGCATAAAATTAATTCTGGCGCTGACCGCCACCGGTACTGGATGATGCTCCCTGAGGAGGGACTGGGCGACCTAGTAGAGCTAATGCACTAGTAGCCTGAGTCTGGGGACGAACATTTCTATTTTCTTGCTTAGCATATGGACACTTTTTGATTTTGTGACCCAACATATGACAACCATAGAAACCCTTCTCTCCCCTCAAACACTCACTTGGATGAATTTTACCACACTTAGCACATGTCGAATAATTGGGCCTTCCACCCATACTATTCTAAGATCTGGACATAGAAGTTCTCCTCCATTGTTCCTGCTTGGTTTTGGGTGCAGGGGCACTAGCTGGATATGGAGCTGGCATATGTGAGTGACCCTAAAACTGAAAACAATTTCCTCCTCCAAACCTTTCTTGGCCATACTCAAACTGTCCGGTCCTAGCCTTCTTATTTCCCCTCTCTCTCCCCTTTAACTTTTCTACCTCAATCTGTTAAGCATGAATCATCATCCTAGAAAGATCCATATCCCCAATAAGCATGGAAGTCCTACATTCCTTGACTACCAAACTAGACACTCCAGTAACAAACTTACTCATACTCGATCAGGGGTCAGCTATCAAGTCGGGATCGTACTTAAACAGCTGATTGAACTTAAAGAAGTACTCTTTCACTGTCATCGAGACCTACCTCAGGTTTATGAACTCCTCTATCTTATCTTCTCTCATCTCCCGCGGAAAGAACCTATCAAAAAATATATCCTGAAACACTTGCCAACTCATGGGAGTTGCATTCTTACCTCTACTATTCTTCCACATAACCACCCAATCATATGCAATATCCTTCAGCCTATAGGATGCCAATTCTATACTTTCCATAATTTGGGTGATCTTTCTCATCTCATTGATATAGAGTTGTGGGTCCTCACCTACTTTTGACCCAAAGAATTCAGGCGAATTCATTCTTATAAAGTCATAAATTCTTGTTGCAGCTAAATCACCATTATGCTGAAGTGGTACTGCAGACTGATGGTTTCCCTAAACGTTGGCAGTCACATCTTGAGCCAATGCCTGAAAGGCATCCCGAAATTCAACATGGGATACATTCTTATTCAGAGAATCAGCAGGCTGGGGTGGCTGGTTACCATTTCTGCGTATATTAGCTCGGCGAGGAGGCATATTCAACTTTCACGTAAGAGTTCAAGTAGGTAGAGATAATTGTAAGAACGATAGATCATGAAACAAAAAGGATGATTTCCTAAATTATTCCTTAGCCTCTTGCTCATAAATATGGTGGACTTCACACCCATGATCAAGACTCTATAAAATGTGGCTTGTCTAACTCCCTAGGACTCTTTAAATCTTAGGCTCTGATACCGAGTTTGTAACGCCTCAAAAATGAGTGTCGAGATGTCACATGGTACTTAGGACTACGAGTAGCCCCAAGCTAACCCTTTGAGCCTTCTACTAATTCTGAAGCTCATAATAAAGGTAACTTAGGCATATGAAATACTGAAATACTGAATTTACTATCTTAACTGGACTGAGTTTAAATGAACATAACGTCTGTGAGTACTTAACTTAAAAGTATAGAAAACCAACACTAAAAATCTAAAATGTAGCTAACAGTCTGACAAACCTCTACTTCTACTAACTAGAGAGTCGTTGGGATAGACCCCCAGCTGACTCAAAATAAACTAAAAACAACTGATCAAATACTGCATAAAGCTGAAAGTCTGAATAAATGGGTCCTCGAACTATGAGGACTTACCAACTATCGGGATGTAGATGAAGATGCTCGCGATCAATCACACTGCTGGAACTGAGTACCTGTACCTACATTATTAAATAATGTAGCACATAGGCATATATGTGGATCAGTACTTTTGGAATGTACTGAGCATTTGGGGGTGAATGCATAAGTAAAACAACAATGCAATATTTAAGAAAAATCTTTCAAAGGATGTATGCTAAGTGTAAATGACTCACCTTGTCTCGAATAAAACACATACTATGAAATGATAAAACATAAATATGTAAAGAATCGAAAATCATTGTGAGTCATAACACTAAAAGTTGTACTTTTACTCTTTATATTAGAAGTTTCTTCTAACCGACATATACTATCTGAGCCATTATAGAGTCCAACGTCTTACTCACGTTGGGGAGAGCTATTCTACCCTTGCCATCGAAATAGAACCTTTATCTTAAGTGATCACTAACTTAGCCCACTATGGGCACTTAAACCTACGATGGCTCGTAATTCTGGGGCATAAGACCTTGGAATCATAGCCAACTCGGTGCTAAATACTACTCTTGTACTTATATACTCAGACTTTTAGAAAATCCACCTTAAAATAGCACAAGGGTTTATAATGAAAATCAATTGTTCTTCTCTTTCCTTAAATCATAAACTATATGAACAATGTGGATTTGTTTATCTTAGCATAGGATTAAAATATCAATTTCTTTCTTAAACTTTGGTAAACAACTTATAAAAGAGGCTTAAGATCATAATCTTCTTGAAATATCAATACTTAGACTTAGGACTTAAAACCCATGCTTTAAACTCATCCAAATTCATAGCAAAACGTCATGCTCAATATACTTCTTGAAATACTTCAACAATATCAAGATACTGAAATCAAGAATCATAATATCATGCTTAAAACTCAATTTAAAATCTGTAAAATCATATCACACGCATAAAAATGTGAAAATAGATATGCAATTCACCATTTAAATCACTTGTAACATCATAATCTTCAAATAATGATAATTGAGTATGAACACTAAATTGAAACTCATGTAAATTTGACTTTAAAAACTAGTTTTAGGCACAAGGATGAAAGAAGTATCCTTTCTCATAACCCCACATACCTTGATGACGACGAAATTGTGGAAAGATTGGACTTTCAAGCTTGATTGTGCAAACCCTAGTTGTCTTTCTCCTCTTGTGTTCTAGATGATGAACTGATGATGTTAATGGGTTAAGACATTTTAAGGAGCTATAAATTTTATGTAGTTATGTTTAGGGACGTTTATCAAGTGTCAAATGACTTAGTTTCCCTCGAAATAACTCAAAAATGAAGTGTCTACGCTGCTTGGCCATAGAGTTTGTGTCGCACAACCTATGGTAAACCTTAAGGTTTGCGTCACACAACCTATGGTAAACCTTAAGTTTTTCATCACATGCCCTATGGGAAACCCTTTCCAGTGAATGTTTGCGATTGTTAGGTGACGCACATCCCTTTGCAAAGCCATAACTTTTCTCTCGAGTATCGGATTAAGGCAAAATTGGTATCATTGGAAAGATAACTCAATTATATGCAATTTGGTTGGTATTAATCTGCCAAATTCCACATAAACATAAAGTTATACTCATTCAAATATGACACTTATGAAATCAAACACCAAAACTTGGTCAATTCAAAAGTTCTTAGCTCGCATTACTCTAAGTGACTCTTATGAACATGTTTTATACATCATAAGCTCTCTTATCACTAGGTTAATGATCATCATACATGCACTCAAATATGAATTATAGGATTAAAGGTTTCACGCATAGGAACAACGGTTCATTTTCTAGCTTAGAAGCCTACGGGGTATTACATACATTCATTGAACAACCCCATGTCACAAGTGAATTTAATAAAGTTTGATATAATATTCACATATTGAGAAACATTGTAATTCATGATGTACATTCATTGAACAACCCCATGGCGCAAGTGAATTTAATAAAGTTTGATGTAATGTGCACAAATTGAGAATCGTCGCAATTCATGACGTACATTTATTCAATAATTCTATGTCACGAGTGAATTTAATAAAGTTTGATATAATGTTGACAAATTGAGAATCGATGCAATTCATAACGTACATTCATTACACACCTTCATGTCACGAGTGAATTTAATAAAGTTTAATATAATATTCACAAATTGAGAATCGTCGCAATTCATGACGTACATTCATTGAACAACCTCATGTCACGAGTGAATTTAATAAAGTTTGATATAATATTCACAAATTGAAAATCTTCGCAATTCATGACGTACATTCATTGAACAATCCCATGTCATGAGTGAATTTAATAAAGTTTGATGTAATGTTCACAAATTGAGAATCGCCGCAAATTCATGATGTGCATACATTCAACAATCCTATGTCACCAGTGAATTTAACAAAGCTTGATATAATATTGACAAATTGAGAATCGATGTAATTCATAATGTACATTCATTGAACAACCCCATGTCACGAGTGATTTTAATAATGTTTGATATAATGCTCACAAATTGAGAATCATCGCAATTCATGATGTACATTCATTGAACAACCTCATGTCACGAGTGAATTTAATAAAGTTTGATATAATGTTCACTAATTGAGAATCATCGTAATTCATGACTTATGTTCATTGAACAACCCCATGTCATGATTGAATTTAATAAAGCTTGATGTAATGTTCACAAATTGAGAATCGTAGCAATTCATGACGTATATTTATTCAATAATCCCATGTCACGAGTGAATTTAATAAAGTTGGATATAATGTTGACAAATTGAGAATCAATGCAATTCATAATGTTCATTCATTGAAAAATCGTATGTCACGAGTGAATTTAATAAATGTAATACCCCATACTTTTTTCTAGCTTGAAATTGTCCCAAGAAGGTTAGAAGCTTTCTTTGAAAGAAGAATCCACTTTTGTACACATGGTATTTTTAAGATTTTAACTTTTTCTCATGTGGGAAATTTAATAAGATTTCCATCGATATAAGATTCGCTTAAATTCGATAATCGGGTAAGAAGTTATGACTATTTTAAGTTCCCGTAGTAAAATAGCGTCATATTGGTCAGTGACGCGCCGCTCCACAAGCTAAAATGGCAATTGTCCTTTTCCAGTGTCTCAGAACGATTTCCCCCGCATCGCGCCAAACTTTCAAGTCACAAAGAAAGTGGCAATGCGATCCCTCAGTTTCCCAATTGTCAAATTCCGGTGACACGACGCGACAGCGCCACGGCGCGCCAGGGGTCCAGTTCGGGAAAATTTTACTGAAATTAAAAGACGCGTCCAGGATTAAAAGGGTCAATTTTTCACCCCTATTTAAGCCATTTAACATGAGATTCAGTTATTGGGAACCCAAAATATACTCTCTTCTCTCAAAAACCTCTCAAGAACAACCTAGGGCTTTTCATAGAAGATTCAAAATCAAGAATTTCCTCCATCAATCTTTGTGTATTTATGAACCAAGGTATGTACAGTGTTCATTCATGGATTCCTTCCATCCATGAAGATCAAGAACCTTGTTTTATCTATAAATCACGGTATTTATGTTGTGGGTTATTTGTAATCATGTTGTTGACGTTGATTGATTTCAAAGTTGGAATCTTTGTGTGTTTTTCATGATATTATGTTAACATGCAAGATAAAATTCATGAATTTAGTTGCTTCTAATGTGTAATTTGATTATTTCACCTATGCCCTAAATAGTTCATGCAAGGTGTTTGATAAAATGCTTGAAAGAGTAGAAATCATGCCTTATAGCCCAAAACATAAACTAAATGTGACATGTTTGTCGTCCTTTTACGTTTAAATGGTTTCCATGCTATCCTTGTGAAATGTGTATGTTATTGGAATGCTCATCATATTAGAACATGAGATTAAGATATGATTATAAGCATTCCCGTCCATGTTAGATAGTATGATAACCATGTACTTCGTGAAATCCCCAAATTATTATATTATGGATTGTTAATGTTGGTCATGTATTCAAGAAAGTCAGGCTTTGTCAATTTCCTTCCATCGAGTTCTGGGGGTACTTATACCCGACAATTTAGTTGTATGCCTAGAGCCAATGTCATGTTTCCAAGATACTCTCAGTCAAGCCATGTTTAGTAGAATTCAGTCAGTCTCATGACTTAGAAAAACTCAGTAATCTTAATAATATTCCGTCAGTCAATGAAACTCAGTTAACTCAGTCCAGTTCAATTCAGTAATCCATGTTCAGTGTCTATTCAGATGGGAGTAGAAATTAGCACCGAGCGAACCCAAGAATGGGAACTCACCTGCCAGTGGAGGGTGTGATTCTTAGGAGCAATCCTTGCATTCCAGAACTACGTAGCCAGTACAGGTTGAGACATCATACCTGCTAGTTGAGGGTAGATAAGGTGGATTAACCTTCTAGATGAGGGTTACCACCATTCTCATTAGAGTAACCTGCTAGTTAGGGTCATTCACATGTTGTCCTTACCAGTGGCACGGTATTGACACCCTTCTAATCAGGGCACATATTGGATCCCAGTTCAGCTATAATGCATCATTTGGGGCATATCAGTTAGATAAATACTTCCCACAATTTCAGTATTAGTATCAGTCTCAGAAA
The DNA here is from genome assembly GCA_030864215.1 of Capsicum pubescens. Classification (NCBI taxonomy): domain Eukaryota; kingdom Viridiplantae; phylum Streptophyta; class Magnoliopsida; order Solanales; family Solanaceae; genus Capsicum; species Capsicum pubescens. Next base: position 63,493,531 of record CM061543.1, read on the forward strand.
TAGAACTCAGATAGTTCTACAAAATTCAGGACTGTTTGATACAGTCGACTCAGATACAGTGCAGAACTCAGCTAGTTCCAACAGATTCAGGACTGTCAGATATAGTCACTCATGTTATCAGTTATCAGAACTCATTCATTAGTTACGTTAGTGTAACACCCCAATTTTCTGAACCGAAATGTTACACGGTGCTCATGACCCCGAAGGACCACAAGCTAACCCATGACTGATATATGTACCTATAACTGCATAATATACATATAAAATGCAAAAACATGAACAAAGAGGGCGTAAGGTTCAATCTTGAATAATAAAATATCTGAAATAAGGTGGTATCACAGTACCAAAACAAAACTGAAAATACCAAAGTCTAAATCTGAAAACTCTATAATCGTCTGAAAGCCTCTAAACTGTCTGAATAAGGAGTTGAAGGAACATGTCTCCAACTAACTCCCTAACTAAAAATAAACTGAAATACTGGAATAATAAATGTAATGATTATGTCCTTGAAAGATGAGGACTCACTTCTTACTGAACTGCTACCGCTGATCTAGAATATGTACCTCAGAACCTATGGTGTAACATAAAAAGAAAGAACCATAGCGCAAATGCATCAATACAACTAAAGTACTGAGTATGCGTGGGGGTAGGATAAATTCATGGGGTTTATATGATGAACATGCTGACTAATATGAACGTGAGAATACATACATACATATATACATAACTGCTACTGAACTCATGGAGATACTGACTACTTGAGTTTGAACTCTGACAATATGAGTTTCGTGATACTGAGATACTGAATGACTGATAACATGGATGACTGTATCTAACAGTCCTAATTCTAGGAAAACTATCTGATTTGAAAACTGTATCTGAATATCTAAGTCTGAGATTAGTCCTAGCTAACGAGTGATCTCTGAAACTGATAATGAGAATACTCGACTGAATCTGAAATTAAGATCAAGCCTGTCTATCGGGTGACCTCTAGATCTAATAATAAGCATCTGAATATGGGACCAATCCTATCTGGCGGGATGGTCCAGGAATCAATGGAACTATTTGAGTTCCTTACTGAGATCGATGACTGTATCTGACAGTCCTGATTCCTGATTTCTACTCTGAAGACTAATACTGAAACTGTAACTGTAACTGTGACTGTGGGAGGTAGTAACCTAACCGACATGCCCCGATACTGTACTGGTGGGTTCCAATCTTTGCCCTGATTGGAAGGTTGTCAAGACCGTGCCACGGGTAGAGACCTCTACTAGGGTCAAGCCTCTCTGATGGGTGACCCTAAACAGGAAATCAAGCCTAAGGCAATATAATAATCAAGTATAGCCTTAATATGATGGGTGACTCCTGTCCTACACTGGATACATAGTTATGGAGTACAGGGATTGCTGCGAATGACTTTGCCTTTATAACGAGAAAAAACCGTCATCCCTGCACTCGCTCGGTGCTAGTCCCTACTCCCAACTGAAAGACTCTAAAAGATTAACTGCGCTGAATTGACTAACTGAACTGAACTGATTTATAAACTGATTAACTGAGCTGATAATATTTTCTTAGCTAAACTAAGCTGAATTCACTGAGTTCCGTTGACTGGCGGAAAAGCTACTTGAGATCTGAGGTCTGACTGAGAGTACTGAAACTACTGGGACTACTGAACTACTGAGATTTCTGAGTTTTTCTGAGTCACGTGACTAACTGAAATCTATGGAGCATAGCTTGACTGAGGATGTCTTGAAACATGACACTAGCTCTAGGCACGCAGCTATAGTTTTCGAGTACAAGTACCCCCAGGACTCGATGGAAGGAAACTGACACACATGACTGACTTGATCATAAGAGTAGAGTACACAATTCACAATATCATAAGTAAGGATTTCATAATAAGAATGATTCTCAACAAACTATCACATGATCGGGAATGTACACAACATGTATATAATTGCATGTCTTTAATAACATGGTCATTCCATATCACAACAATATCATGATCATCTCATACAACATCTTCAATTCAAGAAAATAGCATGGGGATCACGTTGAACATAAACTTAGAACATGGAATAGTCATTTAGGACTTATTATGTCATAAAAGCATGATTTCTATTCCCTTAGGTATTTTCACAAACACCTTACATGCACATCTTAGGCATAGGTGGATTCATCAAGATTACAAATATTCAACCACTAATTTCACATATTTATACATTAAATACCACCATATCCTCACACAAAACATACAAAGATCCCATCTTAGGCATCATCATAGTCCAACCACATGAACATCAACCACCAACAACATAAAAATCATAATACATAATTTAGAAGATGGTTCTTGATCTTCATGGATGAAAGGAGTCCATTAATCAACTCACGCATACCTTAGAAGGAAGATTCTTGATGATTGACGGAGGAATTTCCTTGAAATTGGATCTTCAAGCTTAGTTATACAACCCTAGTTGTTTTTCTCTTTTAGTTCTCTTGGATGATGAACTTTGAGATGTTAATAGGGTTGTAATATGTTTAGAAGCGATAAATTTCGTGAGTTTAGGTTTAGGGACATGTAAGGAGTGTTAAAAGACTTAACTACCCTCAAAATAACTCAAAAACTAAGTGTTTTCATGGCTGAAATCATACATAGGCGCCGCATATGATATCGTCTATATTTACATAGGCGCCGTATATGATATCGCCTATGTTTACATAGGCCCCACATATCCTATCGCATATGCTTTCCAGTGACCATGTGCGATTGGTTTGGCGACGCACTCTACTTTGCAAAGCCATAACTCCTAGCTCGGGTGTCGGATTTTGATGAAATTGGTATCATTGGAAAGCTAATTCGATTCTCTATAATTTGGTGGGTAGAAATATGCAGAAATACCACATTAAAATCTAGTTATACTCGTTCAAATATGACCCTTACGAAAGTGAACACTAAAACTTGATGGATTCAAAAACTCTTAGCTTGTATTACCTTAAGTGACTCATATTAACATTCTAAACGCATCATAATCTATCTTATCGCTAGTATAATCATTGTAAGTCATGTACTCAAGTATGAATCACAGGATAGGAGTTTTCATATGTAGGAAAAATTGTTCGTCTCCTAGATTAGAAACATGCGGGGTATTACAATATCTCCCCCTTGGGAACATTCATCCTCGAATGGAAATTAACTGAGGCGGGAGAGATGATCAACTGAAGTACGTACAATACATACACTACTAAAACATGGGTTCATGACTGACATGACTGAAAGTTGAGCACAACATACTGAACATGCATATCTGATGCATGGGAAGCTGATTCATGAATATAAGACTTAAGATTCAAATAAAGTGATTTTTCTCAAAATGAGAATGCATATCTGATGCACAACTGAAAGGCTGAATCCATGCATATCTGATGCATGATTACATAACTGACATAATATGTAAATGTATGAGTGAAGATACTGATAAATAGTACTTTCTCTACTGAACACGTATATTTAATGCCTGAATATCTGACTGAGCTGACTCTTGAAAGCTTGATTGATTATGCCATGGAACTTGATAACTAATTTATAGCAGGAACATAAAAGCGTTAAGAAAAGGTGGGGTATCTCCCCCTTGGGACACTATGTCCCTCTAGGAATATTTACCTTGCTGAGATACTGGGGTAATGCACAGGGCATCTACGAACTAGATTATAACTAAACATTGGAGAGATGAGACTAATGCATGATGCATGAACTGAACTAGACCTGCTAATGTTATTGACTAGCTCATGTGGAAACATAAGCTCAAACGAGCGTAAGATATCTAACAATGGATACAATAACCATGAAAAACTTGTAACATACCCGAATCTAGGTTGGGGAAACTTTCTATATCATGGTGAGTGTGGAGTGAATAGAGTCTATTCTGACACTGACCACTATTGGTGTTGGGATTTGCGGCCTGCTCACGCGAATCTCTACCTTTCTGAGCTAACACTCTACGCTCCCGCATTCTGTGTCCTGGCTTACCACACCCAAAGCATACCTGACCATTATCTCTGCATGCACCTAGATGATTCTTGCCACACTCTCCACAAAGCGGATAAGTACGCTTATTTCTAACACTACTTTGGGCTTTGGAGCCTGGCGGCCCCACCATGACTAACAAATCCAAAGTTAGGTGTGGGTAAACTAGCTGAAGATGGAACAGGGGATGAATTTTTCTGACTATGGTGAGAACGATTACCACCCTGTGACCCAGCCAGAGAAAAACTGTATCTACCTGTTTTGAATCTCTTATTAGATCTCTCTCTCTCTCCTTAGACTTATCTGCCTCTATCTGCTGAGCATGCATCTTTAACCTAGCAAGGTCCATGTCCCTATTGAGCATAGATGTTCTACACTCTTTCAATACTAACCCGTACACACCAGTCATAAAATTACTCATACTCGCTCTGGGGCCAGCTATCAAGTCGGGAGAATACTTAGCTAACTGGTTGAACTTAAGACAATACTCTTTCACTGTCATGGAGCCTTTTCTCAGGTTCATAAAATCTTCTACCTTAGCTTCTCTCATCTCTAACGGGAAAAACTTATCTAAAAAGGCATCCTGAAATATCTGCCAAGTCATGGGAGTTGCATCTTCCTCTCTACTCTTCTTCCACAACACTACCCAATCATGAGCAATATCTTTCATCCTATAGGATGATAGTTCCACACTCTCCTCCTCTAACACATACATGATTTAGGTGATCTTATTTACCTCTTCTAGATACAGCTGTGGGTCCTCACCTGTTACTGACCCAAAGAATTTTGGAGAGTTCATTCTCATAAAGTTTCTAATTCTGGATGCAGTTGAATCCCCATCTTACTGGGGTGGGGATGCATTCTATCGGTTGCCCTGAACACTAGTGGTCACGGCTTGGGATAGCGCCTGAAAAGCTGCCTGAAATTTTGCATGTGACACATTCTCATTCAAAGAATCTGCGGGCTGCGGGGCTAACAGATTCTCTGTTCTCTTCTTAGGAGGCATGTTCTGCAAATAGAAGAGGAACAAGGATTAAACTGAGAGTTCAACTTGAGATTTTTCTCACTGGAACAATATGAGTACTGAAAGAAGGGAAATTATTCCTAAAACATCTTATAGCCTCCTGTACATAAATGTGGTGTGCAACACACCCATGTACAAGACTCTACTAGATGCGGCTTTCAGACTTCCTAGGACTCTATTGAACCTTAGGCTCTGATACCAAGTTTTTAACGCATCAATTTTCTGAATCGGAATGCTACACGATGCTCATGACCTCGAAGGACCACAAGCTAACCCATTACTGATATATGTACCTGTAACTGCATAATATACATATAAAATACGGAAACATGAACAAAGAGGGCGTAAGGTTCAATCTTAAATAATAAAATATCTAAAATAAGGTGGTATCACAGTACCAAAACAAAACTGAAAATACTAAAGTCTAAATCTAAAAACTCTATAATCGTCTGAAAGCCTCTAAACTGTCTGAATAAGGAGTTGAAGGAACATATCTCCAACTAACTCCCTAACTAAAAATAAACTGAAATACTGGAATAATAAATGTAACGATCATGTCCTCGAAAGATGAGGACTCACTGCTTACTGAACTGCTACCGCTGATCTGGAATCTGCACCTCAGAACCTATGGTGTAACATAAAAAGAAAGCACCATAGCGCAAATGCGTCAGTACAACTAAAGTACAGAGTATACGTGGGGTTACGCTAAATGCATGGGGTTAATATGCATGAACATGCTGACTAAAATGAACGTGAGAATACATACGTACATACATACATAACTACTACTGAACTCGTGGAGATACTGACTACTTGAGTTTGAACTCTGACAACATGAGTTTCGTGATACTGAGATACTGAATGACTGATAACATAAATGACTATATCTAATAGTCCTAATTCTGGGAAAACTATATGAGTTCCAAACTGTATCTGAACATCTAAGTCTGAGATCAGTCCTAGCTAACGAGTGATCTCTGAAACTGATAATGAGAATACTCGACTGAATCTGAGATTGAGATCAAGCCTGTCTGCCGGGTGACCTCTAGATCTAATAATAAGCATCTGAATATGGGACCAAGCCTATCTGATGGGATGGTCCAGGAATTAATGGAACTATCTGAGTTCCTTACTGAGATCGATGACTGTATCTGACAGTCCTGATTCTTGATTTCTACTCTGAAGACTTATACTGAAATTGTAACTGTAACTTAACTGTGGGAGGTAGTAACCTAATCGACATGCCTCGATACTGTACTGGTGGGGTCCAATCTTTTCCCTGATTAGAAGGGTGTCAATACCGTGCCACGGGTAGAGACCTCTACTATGGTCAAGTCTCTCTGACGGGTGACCCTGAACAGGAAATCAAGCCTAAGGCAATATAATAGTCAAGTATAGCCTTAATATGACGGGTGACTCTTGTCCTGTACTGGCTACACAGTTTTGGAGTACAGGGATTGCTGCTAACAGCTCTGCCTTTATAACGAGAAAAAACTGTCATCCCTGCACTCGCTCGGTGCTAGTCCCTACTCCCAACTAAAAGACTCTAAAAGATTAACTGTGCTGAACTGATTTATAAACTGATTAACTGAGCTGATAATATTTTCTTAGCTAAACTAAGCTGAATTCACTGAGTTTCATTGACTGACGGAAAAGCTACTTCAGATCTGAGGTTTGAGTGAGAGTATTGAAACTACTGGGACTACTGAACTACTGAGATTTCTGAGTTTTTCTGAGTCACGTGACTAACTGAAATCTATGGAGTATAGCTTGACTGAGGATGTCTTGAAACATGACACTAGCTCTAGGCACATAGCTATAGTTTTTGGGTACAAGTACCCCCAAGACTCGATGGAAGGAAACTGACACACATGACTGACTTGATCATAAGAGTAGAGTCCACAATTCACAATATCATAAGTAAGGATTTTATAATAAGAATGATTCTCAACAAACTATCACATGATCGAGAATGCACACAACATATATATACTTGCATGTCTTTAATAACATGGTCATTCCATATCACAACAATATCATGAGCATCTCATACAACATCTTCAATTCAAGACAATAACATGGGGATCACGTTGAACATAAACTTAGAACATGGAATAGTCATTTAGGACTTATTATGTCATAAAAGCATGATTTCTATTCCCTTAGGTATTTTCACAAACACCTTACATGCACATCTTAGTCATAGGTGGATTCATCAATATTACAAATATTCAACCACCAATTTCACATATTTATACATTAAATACCACCATATCCTCACACAAAACATACAAAGATCCCATCTTAGGCATCATCAAACTCCAACAAGATGAACATCAACCACCAACAACATAATAATCATAATACATAATTTAGAAGATGGTTCTTGAGCTTCATAGACGAAAGGAGTCCATGAATCAAATCACGCATACCTTAGAAGGAAGATTCTTGATGATTGATGGAGGAATTTCCTTAAAATTGGATCTTCAAGCTTAATTATGCAACCCTAGTTGTTTTTCTCTTTTAGTACTCTTGGATGATGAACTTTGAGATGTTAATTGGGTTGTAATATATTTAGAAGCTATAAATTTCGTGAGGTTAGGTTTAGGGACATGTAAGGAGTGTTAAAAGACTTAACAACCCTCAAAATAACTCAAAAACTAAGTGTTTTCGTGGCTGAAATCATACATAGGCGCCGCATATTATATCGCCTATATTTACATAGGCGCCGTATATGCTATCGCCTATGTTTACATAGGCACCGCATATTCTATCACCTATGTTTACATAGGCGCTGCATATGCTATCGCATATGCTTTCTAGTGGCCATGTGCGCTTGGTTAGGCGACGCACTCTACTTCGCAAAGCCATAACTCCTAGCTCGGGTGTCGGATTTTGATGAAATTGGTATTCTTGGAAAGCTAATTTGATTATCTATAATTTGGTAGGTAGAAATATGCATAAATACCATATTAAAATCTAGTTATACTCGTTCAAATATTACCCTTATGTAATCGAACACTAAAACTTGATGGATTCAAAAACTCATAGCTTGTATTACCTTAAGCGACTCATATGAACATGAAAAATGCATCATAATCTATCTTATCACTATTATACTCATTGTAAGTCATGTACTCAAGTATGAATCATAGGATAGGAGTTTTCATATGTAGGAAAAATGGTTCGTCTCCTAGCTTAGAAACATGCGGGGTATTACAGTTAGTTATCAGTAAACTCACGTTTTCATGATTTCAGTTATAATTACTATGTATATATGCATGTATTCTCACGCTCATATTAGTTAGTTAGTCAGTATTTTTCATGCATATGAACCCCATGTATTTAGCCTACCTCACATGCATACCAGTACGTTCAAAGTACTGATGCATTCGCGCTATGGTGTTTTTTACCATAGGATCAGAGACACGAGCTCCAGAGCACCAGTAGCATTCCAGTCTCAGCATTCAGAGTTAGAAGTGAGCCCTCATATTTTGAGGACATGATCATTACTTATTTATATCATTAATTAATTTATTAGTTGGAGTTAGTTGGGGACATGTTCCATCAACTCCTTATGCAGATAATCATATTTTAGAGGCTTTTCAGACTACAGTATGTTTAGATAATCTATTTTAGTTTTGTTTTGGGTATTTCATACCCCACCCAGATGTTCTATTTTATCAGATACTATGTCTCAGTTTTGAACCTTATGTTCTTTCATTTCATATTTCTGCATTATGCAGTATATTATGCAGTATGCAAGTATAGATATCATTCATGGGTTAGCTTGTGGTCCTTCAAGGTCATCGGCACCGTGTAGCATTTCGGGTACCAGATTTGGGGCGTTACAAACTTGGTATCAGAGCCTAAGGTTCAATAGAGTCCTAGGAAGTCTGAAAGACGCATCTAGTTGAGTCTTGTACATGGGTATGTTGCGTGCCACATTTATGTGTAGGAGGCTATAAGATGTTTAGGAATAGTTTCCCTTCTTTTAGTATTCATGTCGTGCTAGTGAGCATAATCTTTTGTCAATCTCTTAGTCTAATCTGTTTGTTCTCTTTATTTTAGAACATGCCTCCCAAGAAAAGAATCCAGCCTGTCCAAGAAGATCCCTTGGACGAATATATTTATCATGCAGAGTTCAGGGATGCATTCACTACTCTTGCCCAGTCAGTTGTTGCTCAGTCTGAATGACCAGATGTCGTTCTGACCAACCCAGTGGCAAATTCAGCTGCATCCAGAATTCGGAACTTCACCCGAATGAATCCTCCATCCTTTGTCGAGTCTAAGACAAATGAGGACCCTCAGAAATTTCTAGATCAAATGCAGAAGGTTACTAACATCATAGGGGTTACTCCTATTGAGAGTGTTGAGCTAACTGCATATCAGTTACAGAATGTTGCTCACACTTGGTTTAAATAGTGGAAATCAAAAAGGCCAGATGATACAGGGCCTGTTGAGTGGTAGGAGTTTACTTCTGCTTTCCTTGATAGATTCTTTCCCCTAGAGCTTAGAGAAACTAAGGTGTTAGAATTCATCAACCTCAGGCAGGGCAACATGACAGTGAAAGAGTATTATCTTAAGTTTACTCAATTAGCCAGATATGTTTCTCATGTGGTTGCAAATAGCAGGGCCAAGATGAGTAAGTTCATTTCAGGAGTGAATGATAGCGTGGTTAATGAGTGTAGATTTGCCATGCAGAATAGTAACATGACTTTAGCCAGGATCATGACTCATGCTCAGCAGATAGAGGAGCAAAAGATTAAGATGAGGGAGAGGCAGAATAAGAGAGCAAGGACAAGTAGTTTTAACTTTGCTCAGCCCAAATCATAAGGAGGAAACCGTTCTCAGTTTCATCCTAAGTCATTAGTTCCATCTTTTTCTTCAGCCAGTGCTCCAGTTCCTAAGTTCAGGAAGGGTAACAAAGATAGAGCGCCAGGCTCTAAGTGTCTGGGCAATGTTAGCTGTGCCCTCACCTATCCTCTTTGTCAGACTTATGGCAAGAACCACTAGGGTACTTGCAGAGATGGTAGTGATACTTGTTTTGGGTGTGGCAAGCCAAGCCACAGAGTTAGAGATTATCCGCAGTCAGGTCCACAGGATCAACAGAATCGTTTCTCAGCTCAGTCTGGTTGCTCAAATCAGCAGGGTGCCACCTCCAGTGCTACTAGTAGGCAATGCCCAAATAGACTCTATGCTCTCCAGTCCCGACAAGATTAGGAAAATTCTCCTGATGTGGTTACTGGTACGTTATAGATCTTTCATGTGAATGTTTATGCTTTGCTAGATCCAGGTGCTTCCTTGTCTTTTGTTACTCCCTATATATCAGGCGATTTTGGAACCAGTCCCAAAATTCTAGCAGATCCCTTTTTAGTCTCTACCCCAGTAGGTAAAACCATTATAGCCCAGCGGGTATACAGGAACTGCCCGATTATGATATTTTAGAAAGTCACTTCAGCAGATTTGATGTCATTCTCGACATGGATTGGATTTACTCCTACTATGCCATAGTCGACTATAGAAATAGAATAGTACAGTTTCAGTTCCCAAATGAACCCATCCTTGAGTGGAAGGGTAGTACTTCAGCGTTTAGAGGTCAGTTTTTTTCCTACCTTCGTGCAAGGAAAATGATATCTAAAGGTTGTGTCTATCATCTTGTTCAAGTTAAGAAAACTAGTTCTGAAACTCCCAGTATTGATTCAGTCCCGATTGTGAGTGAATATTCAGATATCTTTCTCGTAGATCTTCCAGGAATTCCTCTCGAAAGGGAAATAGACTTCGGCATTGATCTTCTTCCATACACTCAACCTATATCTATTTTTCCATACAGAATGGAACAAGCAGAATTCAAAGAATTGAAAGAACAGTTGAAGGATCTCTTAGATAAGGGATTCATCAGACCCAGTGTGTTCCCGTGGGATGCACCGGTCTTATTCGTGCGCAAGAAATATGCTTTTTTTAGAATGTGTATTGATTACTGTCATCTCAATAAAGTTACGGTCAAGAACAAGTATCCTCTTCCTAGAATCGATGACTTATTTGACCAACTTCAGGGTGCCAGCTATTTCTCTAAGATAGTCCTCAGATCCGGCTATCATCAGCTCAGAGTCAGATAATGTGACATTCTAAAAATAGCCTTCTGTACTCAGTATGGTCACTTCAAATTCTTAGTTATGTCCTTTGGTCTTGCTAATGCCCCAGTTGCTTTCATGGACTTGATGAACCGTGTGTTCAAGCAGTACTTGGACATGTTTATCATAGTCTTCATAGATGATATTCCGGTCTATTCCTGCAGTGATCGTGATCATGTAGACCATCTCAAAATTGTACTTCAGACTCTCAGAAATCATCAGTTGTTTGCCAAATTTAGTAAGTGCAAATTTTGGCTAAGGTCGGTAGCATTCCTTGGTCATATCATTTCCGGTGATGGCAGTAGAGTTGATCCTCAAAAGACCGAAGCAGTAAGAAACTGGCCTCTCCCTGTCTCTCTATCAAATATCATGATTTTCTTACGTCTGGATGGCTATTACAAATGGCTTGTTAAGGGATTTTCTCCTATTGCGCCCACTATGTCCAGATTGACTCAGAAGAAAGTCAACTCAGAAGAAAGTCAAGTTACAGTGGTCAGATCCTTGTGAGAAGAGTTTTCAGGAGTTAAAGACTCGACTTACCTCAGCTCTAGTCTTAGCTCTTCTAGATGGTCCAGATGGGTTCGTAGTGTATTGTGATACATCTAGAGAGGGTTTGGGTTGTGTCCTAATGCAGCATGGTAAGGTCATAGACTACGCCTCCAGACAACTTTAACCTCATGAGAAGAATTGTACTTCTTAAGATCTTGAGTTAGCAGCCGTAGTATTTGCCTTGAAGATTTGGAGGCATTATCTATACGGTGTTCATGTAGATGTGTTCATAGATCATAAGAGCCTTCAGTATGTCTTTTCTTAGAAAGATATAACTCTTTGTCAGAGAAGGTGGTTAGAGCTCTTGAAAGATTATGACATGAGTGTCCTTTATCAACCGGGCAAGGCCAATATAGTGATCGACGCTCTTAGTAGACTGTCTATGGGTAGTGTTGCTCATGTTGAGGATAGTAAGAAAAAGTTATCCCAGGAATTCCATCAGCTTTCCAGACTAGGCGTTCGCTTGGTCGATACAGAAGAAGGTGATATATGGGTTCAGGGTGGTTCAGAATCATCTCTAGTTTCTGAGGTTAAAGAAAAGCAAGATAGAGATCCCAGCTTTGTTAAGTTGAAAGGTAAGTCAAGGATCAGAAAGTAGAGGTTTTATCCCAGGAGGGAGATAGTGTTCTGTGTTGTCAGGGTTGTCTCTGTGTTCCAGGTGTAGATGACTTAAGACAGCGAATTCTTGCAGAAATGCATGGTGCACACTATACTATTCATCTAGGGGCCACAAAGATGTACCGCAACTTGCGGGAAATCTATTGATGGAGTGAGATGAAGAGAGATGTTGTAGAGTTTGTGGCTAAGTGCTTTACATGTCAGCAGGTTAAGATAGAGCATCAGAAGCCTAGGGGGTCCATGCAGGAGTTTAGTATTCCTACTTGGAAGTAGGAAGAAGTGAACATAGACTTCATGACGGGTTTGCCCCAAGCTCGTCGTCAGCATGATTCGGATTGGGTCATTGTAGACAAGATGACCAAATTAGCTCATTTTCTTCCAGTCCATACCTCTTACTCAGCCTAGGATTATGCCAAACTCCACATCAGGGAGTTGGTCAGATTGCTCAGTGTTCCATTATCTTTAATCTTAGACAGAGGTACCCAATTCACCTCTCACTTCTAGAAAGCGTTCTAAAAAGGTCTTGGTACCCAAGTTCATCTCAGTACAGCCTTCCATCGTCAGACAGATGGTCAAGAAGAAAGGACTATTCAGACCCTAGAAGATATGCTAAGGGCGTGTGCAATTAATTTCAAGGGTAGTTGGGATGACCACTTTCCTTTGATTGAGTTTGCATACAATAATAGCTATCATTCCAGTATTTGGATGGCTCCATTCAAATCTATCTATGGTAGAAGGTGTAGATCTCCAATCAGATGGTTTAAAGTTAGTGAGGCCTTGGGTATAGGGCCTGACTTAGTATTCGATGCCTTAGAAAAAGTCCAGTTGATTAGAGAAAGACTCCGGGCTGCTCAGAGACGACAGAAGTCTTATGCAGACGTGCGTAGAAAGGATCTCAAGTTTGAGATTGGTGATTATGTCTAACTAAAGATCTGTCCCATGAAAGGATTGAAGAGGTTTGACAAGAAGGGAAAGCTTAGTCCCCGATATGTCGGTCCCTTCAAAATTCTCAATCGCTTCTGCAAAGTAGCTTATGAGCTTGAATTGCCTTCAGATCTAGCTACAGTCCACCCAGACTCGTGTACTGAGGAACAAAAAAGTCCCTCTAGTCAAAGTTCTTTGGCAGAATCAGTCAATTGAGGGAGATACTTAGGAAGCAGAAGCCGACATGCGTACCAAGTATCCTTATCTTTTCTCCACCAACTCAGATCAAACTCAAGGTAATAGTTCTCCTTAAGCTTACTCAGTTTCATTTTTAGTGTTTATCACAAACTTGGTATCAACTACCATTGCATATTCAATGATGCATTCATGTATTAGTTCAGTTATATAATTATGCATCAGACATGCATTCTCATTGTGAGAAACTTAGTTCCTCAGAACACTCAGTCATGCATTCATGAATTAGTTACACATGCATCAGATATGCATGTTCAGTATGATATATTCAGTTATCAGTCATGTCAGTTATGAGATCATGTTTCAGTATTCATGTTCAGTATGTATGTCGGTCATATTCTCCCTTCACTCTAGTCTCATTTGAGGATGAATGTTCTCAAGAGGGAAATATTGTAGTACCCCATACTTTTTCCTAACTTGAAATTATCCCAAGAAGGTTAGAAGCTTTCTTTAAAAGATGAATCCACTTTTGTACACGTGGTATTTTTAAGATTTTCAATTTTTTTTCACATTGGAAATTCAATAAGATTTCCATCGATATAAGATTCATTTAAATCCGATAACCGGGTAAAAGGTTATGATTATTTCAAGTTCCCATCGTAAAATAGTGCCATATTGGTCAGTGACGCACCGCGCTACAAGCTAAAATGGTAATTGTCCCTTTCCAGTGTCTCAGCGCAATTTTCCCCACGTCACGCCAAACTTCCAGGTCAAAAAGTAAGTGGCAACGTGATGGCTCCGCATCGCGCCATCCCTAATTTCCCCAATTGTTAAACTCCAGTGACACGGCGCGATAGCGCCGCATCGCGCCAAGGGTCCAGATCGGGAAAAAATTTCTGAAAATAAAAGATGTGTCCTGGGTTACAAGGGTCAATTTCCCACCCCTATTTAATCCCTTTTAACATGAGATTCAGCTATTGGGAACCAAAAATATACTCTCTTCTCTCAGAAACCTCTCAGAACAACCTAGGGCTTTTCATAGAAGATTCAAAATCAAAAATTTCCTCCGTCAATCTTCGTGTATTTCCGAACCAAGGTATGTACAGTGTTCATTCATGGATTTCTTCCATCCATGAAGCTCAATAACCTTGTTTTATCTATAAATAGTGGTATTTATGTTGTGGGTTATTTGTAATCATGTTGTTGATGTTGATTGATTTCAAAGTTGGAATCTTTGTGTGTTTTTCATGATATTATGTTAACATGCAAGATAAAATTCATGAATTTAGTTGCTTATGATGTGTAATTTGATGATTTCACCTATGCCCTAAATAGTGCATGCAAGGTGTTTGATAAAATGCTTGGAAGAGTAGAAAGCATGCCTTATATCACAAAACATAAACTAAATGTGGCATGCTTGTCATCCTTTTACGTTTAAATAGTTTCCATGCTATCCTTGGGAAATGTGTATGTTATTGAAATGCCCATGATATTAGAACATAAGATTATGATATGATTATAAGCATTCCCGTCCATGTTAGATAGTATGATAACCATGTACTTCGTGAAATCCCCAACTTATTATATAATGGATTGTTAATGTTGGTAATGTATTCAAGAAAGTCAGGCTTTTTCAATTTCATTCCATCGAGTACTAGGGTTACTTATACCCAAAAATTTAGTTGTATGCCTAGAGCCAATGTTATGTTTCCAAGATACTCTCAGTCCAGCCATGTTCAGTAGAATTCAGTTAGTCTCATGACTCAGGAAAACTCAGTAACCCCAATAATATTCCGCCAGTCAACGAAACTCAGATAACTCAGTCTAGTTCAATTCAGTAATCCATGTTCAGTGTTTATTCAGATGGGAGTAGAAATTAGCACCGAGCGAACCCAAGGATGGGAACTCACCTGCCAGTGAAGGGTGTGATTCTTAGGAGCAATCCTTGTATTCCAGAACTACGTAGCCATCGTAGGTTGAGACATCATACCTACTAGTTGAGGGTAGATGAGGTGTCTTAACCTGCTAGTTAAGGGTTCCAACCGTTGTCATTAGAGTAACCTGCTAGTTGAGGGTCACTCACATGTGGTCCTTAGAGTGGCACGGTATTGACACCCTTTCAATCAGGGCACGGATTGGACCCCAGTTCATCTATAATGCATCATTTAGGGCATATCGGTTAGATAACTACTTCCCACAGTTTCAGTATCAGTATCAGTCTCAGAAATAGAACTCAGATAGTTCTACAGAATTTAGGACTGCCCGATATAGTCAACTTAGATACAGTACAGAACTCATCTAGTTCCATCAGATTTAGGACTATCAAATACAGTCACTCATGTTATCAGTTATATCAGTTATTAGAACTCTTTCATTAGTCATGTTAGTTATTAGTAAACTCACATTATCATGATTTTAGTTATAGTTACTTTGTATGTATGCATGTATTCTCACACTCATATTAGTCAGTTAGTCAGTATTGTTCATGCATATGAACCCCATGTTTTTAGCCTACCTCACATGCATACCAGTGCATTCAAAGTACTGACGCATTCGTGCTATGGTGTTTTATACCATAGGTTCAGAAATATGAGCTCCAGAGCACCAGTAGCATTCCAGAGTTAGAAGTGAGCCCTCATCTTTCGAGGACATGATCATTACTTATTTATGTCATTAATTAATTTACTAGTTGGAGTTGGCTGGGGACATGTTCTATCAACTCCTTATGCAGATAGTCATATTTTAGAGGCTTTTCAAACTACAGTATGTTCAGATAATCTATTTTAGTTTTGTTTTGGGTATTTCATACCCCACCCATGTGTTTTATTTTATCAGATACTGTGTCTCAGTTTTAAACCTTATGGCCTTTCATTTCATATTTCCGCATTATGTAGTATATTTTGCAGTATACAGGTATAGATATTAGTCATGGGTTAGCTAGTGGTCCTTCGGGGTCATGAGCACTGTGTAGCATTATGGGTACCAGATTTGGGATTTTACAAACTTAGTATCAGAGCCTAAGGTTCAATAGAGTCCTAGGACGTTTGAAAGTCGCATCTAGTAGAGTCTTGTACATGGGTGTGTTGTGTGCCACATTTATGTGCAGGAGGCTATAAGATGTTTAGGAATAGTTTCCCTTTTTTTAGTATTCATGTCGTGATAGTGAGCATAATCTTAAGTCAATCTCTCAGTCTAATCTGCTTCTTCTCTTTATTTCAGAACATGCCTCCCAAGAGAAGAACCCAGCCTGTCCAAGAAGATCCCTTAGACGAACATGTTTCTCATGCAGAGTTCAGGGCTGTATTTACTATTCTTACTCAGTTAGTTGCTGCTCAGAATGAATGACCAATTGTCATTCTGGCCAACCTAGTGGGCAATTCATCTGCAGCCAAAATTTGAGACTTCACCCAAATGAATTCCCCATCCTTTATTGGGTCTAAGATAGACGAGGAACCTCGGGAATTTATAGATCAGGTGCAGAATATTACTCACATCATGGGGGTTACTCCTATTGAGAGTGCTGAGCTAGTTGCATATCAGTTGCAAGATATTGCTCACACTAGGTTTAAACAGTGAAAGTCAGAAAGGCCAGATGATGCAGGGCCTATTAAGTGGTGGGAGTTTACTTATGCTTTTCTTGATAGATTGTTTCCCCTAGAGCCTAGGGAAGTAAGGTGTTAGAATTCATCAACCTCAGGAAGGGCAACATGACGGTGAAAGAGTATTCTCTTAAGTTTACTCAATTAGCCAGATATACCCCTCATGTGGTTGCAGATAGCAGGGCCAAGATGAGTTAGTTCATTTTAAGGGTGAATGATAGCGTGGTTAATTAGTGCAGATCCGCCATGCTGAATAGTGACATGACTTTAGCCATAATCATGATTCATGCTCAACAGATAGAGAAGCAAAAGATTAAGATGAGGGAGAGGCAGAATAAGAGAGCAAGGACAGGTAGTTTTAACTTTGCTCAACCCAAATCAGAAGGAGGAAACCGTTCTCAGTTTCATCCTAAGTCATCAGTTCCAGCTCCTTTTTTAGCCAGTGCTCCAGTTCCTAAGTTCAGGGAGGGTAACAAAGATAGAGCGCTAGGCTCTAAGTCTCAGGGAAGTGTTAGCAGTGCCCGCACCTATCCATTTTGTCAAACTTGTGGCAAGAACCACCAGGGTACTTGCAGAGCTGGTAGTGATACTTGTTTCGGGTGTGGAAATCCAGGCGACAGAGTTAAAGATTGTCCGCAGTCAGGTCTGCAGGGTCAACAGAACCATTTCTCAGCTTAGTCCTGTTGCCCGAATCAGCAGGGTGCCACCTCTAGTGCTACTAGTGGGTAACACCCAAATAGACTCTATGCTCTACATTCTCAAAAAGATCAGGAAAATTCTCCTGATGTGGTTACTAGTACATTACAGATCTTTCATGTGCATGTTTACACTTTGCTAGATCCAGGTGTTTCCTTGTCTTTTGTTACTCTCTATATATCAGGCGATTTTGGAACCAGTCCCAAAATTCTAGCAGAGCCTTTTTCAGTCTCTACCCTAGTGGGTAAAACCATCATAGCCCAGCGGGTATACAGGAACTGCCTTGTTATGATATTTCAGAAAGTCACTTCAGCAGACTTAGTCAAATTAGAGATGTCTGATTTTGATGTCATTCTCGACATGGATTGGCTTCACTCCTGCTATGCCACAGTCGACTACAGAAATAGAATAGTCCAATTTCAATTCCCATATGAACCCTTCCTTGAGTGGAAGGGTAGTACTTCAACGTTTAGAGGTCAGCTTATTTCTTACCTTCGGGCAAGAAAAATGATATCTAAAGGATGTGTCTATTATCTTGTTCAAGTAAAGGACACTAGTTCTGAAACTCCCAATCTTTATTCAGTCCCAGTCGTGAGTGAATATTCATATGTCTTTCCCAAAGATCTTCTAGGAATTTCTCTCAAAAGGGAAATAGACTTCGGTATTGATCTTCTTCCAGACACTCAGCCTATATCTATTCCACCATACCGAATGGCACTAGATGAACTCAAAGAATTGAAAGAACGGTTGAAGGATCTCTTAGATAAGTGATTCATAAGACCCAGTGTGTCCCTGTGGGGCGCACCAGTCTTATTCATGCGCAAGAAAGATACTTCTCTCAGAATGTGTATTGATTACCGTCAGCTCAATAAAGTTATGGTCAAGAACAAGTATCCTCTTCCCAGAATCAATGACTTATTTGACCAACTTTAGGGTGCCAGCTATTTCTCTAAGATAGATCTCAGATTCGGCTATCATCAACTCATAGTCAGAGAATGTGACATTCCAAAAATAGCCTTTCGTACTCGGATGGTCACTTCAAATTCTTAGTCATGTCCTTTGGTCTTACTAATTCCCCAGCAGCTTTCATGGACTTGATGAACTGTGTGTTCAAGTAGTACTTAGACATGTTCATCATAGTCTTCATAGATAATATTCTGGTCTATTTCTGCAGTGATCGTGACCATGCAGACCATCTCAAAATTGTACTTCAGACTCTCAGAAATCATCAGTTGTTTGCCAAATTTAGTAAGTGCAAATTTTGGCTAAGGTCAATAGAATTCCTTGTCCATATCATTTCCGGTGATGGCATTAGGGTTGATCCTCAAAAGATGAAGCAATAAGAAACTAGCCTTGCCCTATCTCTCCATCAGATATCAGGATTTTCTCGGGTCTGGCTAGCTATTATCGATGGCTTGTTGAGGGATTTTCTTCTATTGCACCCCCTATGTCCAGATTGGCTCAAAAAAAATTCAAGTTTCAGTGGTCAGATCCTTGTGAGAAAAGTTTTCAAGAGTTGAAGACTAGACTCACCTCAGCTCCAGTCTTAGCTCCTCCAAGTGGTCCAGATGGGTTCGTAGTGTATTGTGATGTATCTAGAGTAGGTTTTGGTTGTGTCCTCATGCATCATGGTAAGGTCATAGCCTACACCTCCATACAACTTAAACCTCATGATAAGAATTATCCTACTCATGATCTTGAGTTAGCAGCCGTAGTATTTGCCTTGAAGATTTGGAGGCATTATCTATACGGTGTTCAATTAGATGTGTTCACAAATCATAAGAGCCTTCAGTATGTCTTTTCTCAGAAAAATCTAAACCTTTGTCAGAGAAGGTTGTTAGAGCTTTCGAAAGATTATGACATGAGTGTCCTTTATAAACTAGGAAAGGACAATGTAGTGATCGACGCTCTTAGTAGACTGTCTATGGGTAGTATTGCTCAAGTTGAGGCCAGTCAAAAAAAGCTATCCCAAGAAGTCCATCAGCTTGCTAGACTAGGCGTTCGCTTAGTCAATACAGAAGAAGGTGACATATGGGTTCAGGGTAGTTCAGAATCATCTCTAGTTTTTGAGGTGAAAGAAAAGCAAGATAGAGATCCCAGCTTTTTTAAGTTGAAAGAGTCAGTGAAGGATCAAAAAATGGAGGTTTTCTCCCGGGGGGAGATAGTGTTCTGCGTTGTCAGGGTCGTCTCTGTGTTCCAGTTGTAGATGACTTAAGATAGCGAATTCTTGCAGAAGCACATGGTGCGTGCTACTTTATTCATCCAGGGGCCACAAAGATGTACTGCAACTTGTGGGAAATCTATTGATGTAGTGGGATGAAGAAAGATATTGCAAAGTTTGTGGCTAAGTTCTCTACATGTCAGCAGGTTAAGATAGAGCATCAGAAGCCTAGTGGGCCCATGCAGGAGTTCAATATTCCTACTTGGAAGTGGGAAGAAGTGAACATGGACTTCATGACAGGTTTTCCTCAAACTCGTCATCAGCATGATTCTGTTTGGGTCATTGTAGACAAGATGACCAAATCAGCCCATTTTCTTCCAGTCCATACCTCTTACTCAGCTGAGGATTACGCCAAACTCCACATCAGGGAGTTGGTCATATTACATGGTGTTCCATTATCTATAATCTTAGACATAGGTACCCAAATCACCTCTCACTTCTGGAAAGCATTCAAAAAGGGTCTTGGTACCCAAGTTTATCTAAGTACAACCTTCCATCCTCAGACAGATGGTCAAGCAGAAAGGACCATTAAGACCTTAGAATATATGTTGGGCGTGTGAAATTTATTTCAATGGTAGTTGGGATGACCACTTGCCTTTGATTGAGTTTGTATACAACAATCGCTATCATTCTAGTATTCGGATGGATCCATTCGAAGCTCTCTATGGTAGGAGGTGCAAATCTCTAATTGGTTGGTTTGAAGTTAGTGAGGCCTTATTTATAGGGCCTAACTTAGTATTCGATGCCTTAGAAAAAGTCCAGTTAATCAGAGAAAGACTCCGGGCTACTCAGAGCCGACAGAAGTCTTATACAGATGTGCGCAGAAAGGATCTAGAGTTAGAGATTGGTGATTATGTCTACCTAAATATCTATCCCATGAAAGGAGTGAAGAGGTTCAGCAAGAAGGAAAATCTTAGTCCCCAATATGTCGGTCCCTTCAAAATTCTCAATCGCTTCAGCAAAGTAACTTATGAGCTTGAATTGCCTTCAGATCTAGCTGCAGTCCACCCAGTCTTTCATGTTTCTTTGCTCAAGATGTGTATAGGTGACCTAGAAGTTGTAGTCCATATTCATAGAGTAGATGTTCAAAATAGCCTCTCTTATAAAGAGATTCCGGTCGAAATACTAGACTATCAGACTCATAGACTAAGGAACAAAGAAGTCCCTCTAGGCAAAGTTCTTTGGTGGAATCAGTCAGTTGAGGGAGATACTTGGGAAGCAGAAGCCTACATGTGTACCAAGTATCCTTAACTTTTCTCCACTAACTCAGATCAAGCTCAAGGTAATAGTTCTCATTAAGCTTACTTAGTTTCATGTTCAGTGTTTATCACAAACTTGGTATCAACTACCATTGCATATTCATTGATGCATTCATGTATCAGTTCAGTTATATAATTATGCATTAGACATGCATTCTAATTGTGAGAAACTTAGTTCCTCAGAACACTCAGTCATGCATACATGAATCAGTTACACAGGCATCAGATATGCATGTTCAGTATGATATATTCATTTATCAGTCATGTCAGTCATGAGATCATGTTTCAGTATTCATGTTCAGTATATATATCGGTCATTTTCTCCCCTCACTTTCAGTCTTATTTGAGGATGAATGTTCTCAAGAGGGAGATATTGTAATACCCCATACTTTTTCTATCTTGAAATTATCCCAAGAAGGTTAGACGTTTTCTTTGAAAGATGAATCCACTTTTGTACACATGGTATTTTTAAGATTTTCACTTTCTGTCACGTGGGAAATTCAATAATATTTCCATCGATATAAGATTCATTTAAATCCGATAACTGGGTAAGAGGTTATGACAATTTCAAGTTTCCATCATAAAACAGTGTCATATTGGTCAGTGACGCGCCGCGCCACAAGCTAAAATGGCAATTGTCCTTTTTAAGTATCTCGGCGCGATTTCCCCTGAGTCGCGCCAAAATTCCAGGTCCCAAAAGAAGTGACGATGCGATGGCTCCGCATCGCGCCATCCCATATTTTACCAATTGTCAAATTCCAGTGACACGGCGTGAAAGCGCCGCGTCGCGCTAGGGGTCTAGTTCGGGAAAATTTTTCTGAAAATAAAAGAAGCGTCCTTGGTTAAAAGGATCAATTTACCACCCCTATTTAATCCCTTTTAACACGAAATTCAGCTATTGGGAACCCAAAATATACTCTCCTCTCTCAAACACCTCTCAAGAATAACCTAGGGCTTTTCATAGGAGATTCAAAATCAAGAATTTCCTCCGTCAATCTTCGTGTATTTACGAACCAAGGTATGTAAAGTGTTCATTCATGAATTCCTTCCATCCATGAAGCTCAAGAACCTTGTTTTATCTATAAATAGTGGTATTTATGTTGTGGGTTACTTGTAATTATGTTGTTGATGTTGATTGATTTCAAAGTTGGAATCTTTGTGTGTTTTTCATGATATTATGTTAACACGCAAGATAAAATTCATGAATTTAGTTTCTTATGATGTGTAATATGATGATTTCACCTATGCCCTAAATAGTGCACGCAAGGTGTTTGATAAAATGCTTGGAAGAGTAGAAATCATGCCTTATAGCCCAAAACATAAACTAAATGTGACATGTTTGTCGTCCTTTTATGCTTAAATGGTTTCCATGCTATCCTTGTGAAATATGTATGTTGTTGGAATGCCCATGATATTAGAACATGAGATTATGATATGATTATAAGCATTCCCATCCATGTTAGATAGTATGATAACCATGTACTTCGTGAAATCCCCAACTTATTATATTATGGATTGTTAATGTTGGTCATGTATTCAAGAAAGTCAGGCTTTGTCAATTTCTTTCCATCGAGTCCTGGGGGTACTTATACTTGACAATTTAGTTGTATGCCAAATGCCAATGTCATGTTTCGAAGATACTCTCAGTCAAGCCATGTTCTATAGAATTCAGTCAGTCTCATGACTCAGGAAAACCCAATAATCTCAATAATATTCTGTCAGTCAATGAAAATCAATTAACTCAGTCCATGTTTAGTGTCTATTCATATGGGAGTAGAAATTAGCACCGGGCGAACCCAAGGATGGGAACTCACCTGCCAGTGGAGGGTATGATTCTTAGGAGAAATCCTTGCGTTCCAAAACTACGTAGCCAGCATAGGTTGAGATACCATACCTGCTAGTTGAGGGTAGATAAGATGGCTTAACCTGCTAGTTGATGGTTCCCACCGTTGTCATTAGAGTAACCTGCTAGTTGAGGGTCACTTACATATTGTCCTTACCAGTGGCATGGTATTGACACCCTTCCAATCAGGGCATAGATTGGACCCCAGTTCAACTATAATGCATTATTTGTGGCATATCGGTTAGATAACTACTTCCCATAATTTTAGTATCAGTATTAATCTCAGTAATAGAACTCAGATAGTTCTATAGAATTTAGGACTGTCTGATACAGTCAACTCAGATACAGTACAGAACTTAGCTAGTTCTATTAGATTCAGGACTGTCAGATACAGTCACTCATATTATCAGTTATATCAGTTATCAGAACTCATTCATTAGTCATGTTAGTTATCAGTAAACTCACGTTATCATGATTTCAGTAATAGTTACTATGTATGTATGCATGTATTCTCATGCTCATATTAGTCAGTTAGTCAGTATTGTTCATATATATAAATCCTGTGCATTTAGCATACCTCATATGCATACCAGTACATTCAAAGTACTGACACATTTGCGCTATAATGTTTTATACCATAGATTCAGAGACACGAGCTCCAGAGCACCAGTAGCATTCCAGTCTCAGAAGTCAGAGTTAGAAGTGAGCCCTTATCTTTTGAGGACATGATCATTACTTATTTATGTCATTAATTAATTTATTAGTTTGATTTAATTGTAGACATGTTCCATCAACTCCTTATGCAGACAGTCATATTTTAGTGGCTTTTCAGACTACAGTATGTTCAGATAAACTATTTTAGTTTTGTTTTGGGTATTTTATACCCCACCCAGATGTTTTATTTTATTAGATACTATGTCTCAGTTTTGAACCTTATGGTCTTTCATTTCATATTTCCGCATTGTGCAGTATATTATGCAGTATACAGGTACAAATATCAGTCATGGGTTAGATTGTGGTCCTTCGGGGACATGATCACCTTATAGCATTCTGGGTACCAAATTTGGGGCATTACAAACTTGGTTTCAGAGCCTAAGGTTCAATAGAGTCCTAGGAAGTCTGAAAGTCGCATCTAGTGAAATCTTGTACATAGGTGTGTTGTGTGACACATTTATTTGCAGGAGGATATAAGATGTTTAAGAATAGTTTCCCTTCTTTCAGTATTTATGTCGTGCTAGTGAGCATAATCTCAAGTCAATCTCTCAGTCTAATTGGCTTCTTCTCTTTATTTCAGAACATGCCTCCCAAGAGAAGAACCCAGCCGTCTAAGAAGATCCCTTGGATGAACACTTTTCTCATGCAGAGTTCAGGGATGTATTCACTACTCTTGCTCAATCAGTTACTTCTCAGAATGAACGACCAGCTGTCGTTTGTGCCAACCCAGTAGCCAATTCAGCTGCAGCCAGAATTTGAGACTTCACCCGAATGAATCCTCCATCCTTTGTCGGGTCTAAGACAGATGAGGACCCTCAGGAATTTCTAGACCAGGTGCAGAAGGTTACTGACATCATGGGGGTTACTCTTGTTAAGAGTACTGAGCTAGCTGTATATCAGTTGCAGGATGTTGCTCACACTTAGTTTAAATAGTGGAAGTCAGAAAGGACAGATGATGCAGGGCTTGTTGAGTGGTAGGAGTTTTCTTCTGCTTTCCTTGATAGATTCTTTCCCCTAGAGCTTAGAGAATCTAAGGTTTTATAATTCATCAACCTCAGGCAGGGGTACATGACGGTGAAAGAGTATTCTCTTAATTTTACTCAATTAGCCATATATGCCTCTCATGAGGTTGCAGATAGCAGGGCCAAGATGAGTAAGTTCTTTTCAGGGATGAATAATAGTGTAGTTAATGAGTGCAGATCCTCCATGATGAACAGTTACATGACTTTATCTAGGATCATGACTCATGCTCAGCAGATAGAGGATCAAAAGATTAAGATGAGGGAGAGGCAAAATAAGAGAGCAGGGACAGGTAGTTTTAACTTTTCTCAGCCCAAATCAGAAGGAGGAAACCATTCTCAGTTTTTTCCTAAGTCATCAGTTCCAGCTCCTTCTTCAGCCAGTGCTCCAGTTCCTAAGTTCAGGTAGGGTAACAAAGATAGAGTGCTAGGATCTAAGTCTTAGGAAAGTATTAGCAGTGTCAGCACCTATCCACTTTGTCAGACATATGGCAAAAACCACCAGGGTACTTGCAGAGCTGGCAGTGATACTTGTTTCGGGTGTGGCAAGCCAGGCCACAGAGCTAGAGATTGTCCGCAGTCAGGTCTGTAGGGTCAAAAGAATTATTCCTCAACTCAGTCCGGTCGCCCGAATCAGCAGGGTGCCACCTCCAGTGCTACTAGTGGGCAACGCCCAAACAGACTCTA
Organism: Capsicum pubescens; assembly: GCA_030864215.1. Taxonomy (NCBI): domain Eukaryota; kingdom Viridiplantae; phylum Streptophyta; class Magnoliopsida; order Solanales; family Solanaceae; genus Capsicum; species Capsicum pubescens. The sequence continues at coordinate 63,519,037 of CM061543.1, forward strand.
TGTTCTCCAGTTCCGGCAAGATCTGGAAAATTCTCCTGATGTGGTTACTGGTACTTTACAGATCTTTTATGTGCATGTTTACGCTTTGCTAGATACAGGTGCTTCCTTGTCTTTTGTTACTCCCTATCAGGTGATTTTGGAACCAGTCCCAAAATTCTAGCAGAGCATTTTTCAGTCTCTACCCCAATGGGTAAAACCATCAAAACCCAGTGGGTAAACAGGAACTGCCCAATTATGGTATTTCAGAAAGTCACTTCAGCAGACTTAGTCAAATTAGAGATGACTGATTTTGATGTCATTCTCAGTATGGATTGGCTTCAATCCTGCTATGCCACAGTCGATTGCAGAAATAGAATAGTCCAGTTTCAGTTCCCAAATAAACCCGTCCTTGAGTGGAAGGGTAGTACTTCAGCGTTAAGAGGTCAGTTTGTTTCCTACCTTCGGGCAAGGAAAATGATATCTAAAGGATGTGTCTATCATCTTGTTCGAGTCAAGGACACTAGTTCTGAAACTCCCAGTCTTGATTCAGTCCCAGTCGTGAGTGAATATTCAGATGTCTTTCCCAAAGATCTTCCAGGAATTCCTCCCGAAAGGGAAATAGACTTCGGCATTGATCTTCTTCTAGACACTCAGCCTATATCTATTCTGCCATATAGAATGGCACCAGTAGAACTCAAAGAATTGAAAGAATGGTTAAAGGATCTCTTAGATAAGGGATTCATCAGACCCAGTATATCCCCGTGGGGTGCACCAGTCTTATTCATATGCAAGAAAGATGGTTCTCTTAGAATGTGTATTGATTATCATCAGCTCAATAAAGTGTAACACCCTTATTTTCTGAACTGGAATGCTACACGGTGCTCATGACCTAGAAGGACCACAAGCTAATGCATGACTGATATCTGTACCTGTGCACTGCATAATATAACATGAAAATTCGGAAACATGTACTGAATGGACATAAGGTTCAAATCTAAATAAATATCTGAAAAAATAATGTCTGAAATAACTATCTGATATGCAGTAGTCTGGAAAGCCTCTAAACTATCCGAATAAGGAGTTGATAAGACATGTACCCAGCTAACTCAAACTACTGAAATAAACTAAAAACTAAAATAGTAATGAAATCGTCATGTCCTCGAAAGATGAGGACTCACTTCTAACGTTGACCGCTGATACTGGAATCTACTGCTGATCTGGAGCTCGTGCCTCTGAACCTATGGTGTAACATAAGAGAAAGAACCATAGCACAAATGTATTAGTATGTTTGAATGTACTGAGTATACGAGTGAGGTAGGCTAAATACAATGTGTTATATGCATGAACAATGCTGACTAATATGAACGTGAGAATACATACATGCATAAGTAACTATAACTGAACTCATGGAGATACTGACTACTGAATCTGAATACTGACGTCATGACTTTACTGATACTGAGATACTGAATAAATGAATGACTATTTCAGACAGTTCGAATTATGAAAAATTGTTCTAATTGACTGTGTCTAACAGTCCTAAAACTAAATACTGATAACGTAAGCTATGACGACTGATATAACTGTGATTATCGGCCTAACCGATGTAATTGATATTGAATGACAGTAACTAACCATCTAAATCTTCTAATAATAATTAAAAGTGACTGATCTTGAGATCAGACCTAACTAATGGGTGATCTCTGGAACTAATTATGAGAATACTCAACTGAATCTGAGATCGAGATCAAGCCTATCTGACGGGTGACCTCTGTAAGTAATGATACTGAATAACTTAACCGGAGACCAATCCTATCTGCCAGGTGGTCTTTGAATCTGTGGAACTATCTGAGTTCCTTACTGAGATTGATGACTGTATCTGACAGTCCTGATTTTTGATTTCTACTCTAAAGACTGATACTGAAACTATAACTGTGGGAGTTCTTACTTAACCGACATACCCCGAATCTGACTAGTGGGGTCCAACCTGTAACCCCAGTTGGAAGGGCGTCAATACCGTGCCATGGGTAGAGACCTCTGTTATGGTCAAGCCTCTCTGACGGGTGACCCTGAATAGGAACCCAAGCCTAAGGAAATATATAATAGTCAAGTCTAGCCTTAATTTGATGGGTGACTCCTGTACCTGCGCTGGCTATGCAGTTCTGGAGTACAGGAATTACTTCTAACGACTCTGCCTCTCTAATGGGGAAGTCGCCATCCCCATACTCGCTCGATGCTAGTTCCAACTCCTAATTGAAAGACTCTAAACTGATTAACTGAGCTAAACTGATTGACTAAACTGAACTGATTAGATGAACTAGGTTGGACTGAGTTAACTGAACTGATACTAGTGGTATTATTTAGCGGAGCTAAACTAAGTATATTGAGTTCCCTTGACTGAAGGAACGTACTGAGTTTTGAGGACTGACTGAGAGCATCGTGATAACATGACATCGCTCTAGGCACACAGCTATATTTTTTGGGTACAAGTACCCCCAAGACTCGATGGAAGGAAACTGACACTTCTTGATCATAGGAATAATATTCACAATTCATAATACCATAAGTAGGGGATTCCACGCTATAGATGATTTCATATTCTTGATCACGAAAGATAATGCATATAATATGTACATAATTGCTTGATTTTAATTTCATGAGCATTCCATAGCATAACAAAAATACATAATAATTTGCATGGAATTCATGTTGAGTCATAAGGGATAGAGCATGGACTTGTCATTTGGGTTCTACTTAGCTATATTGCATGATTTCTAGTCTCATAGGTATTTTATCAAACACCTTGCATGCACTCTTTAAGGTATAGGTGTATTCACAAATTTTCACCGCATTAATCCACCCAAATTCATGGGTTCCAACTACATGATCATAATCTTCATGAAAATTCATCAAATTCCCACTCTATATCACAAACAACAAACAACAATATGAATACAACCATATCACCAGCAAACATTCATGATTTAGTAATCAAAGATTGATTTTTGAACTCCATGGATGAAAGGAATCCTTGGATGAACACTACGCATACCTTAGAAGGAAGATTCTTGATGATTGACGGAGGAATTTCCTTGAAATTGGATCTTCAAGCTTAATTGTGCAAGCCTAGTTGTTTTTCTCCTATTTGTGCTCTTGGATAATGAACTTAAGATGTTAATAGGGTTGTAATCTGATTAAGAGCTATATATTTCGTAGGTTTAATTTTAGGGACGTGTAAGGAGTGTCAAAAGACTTAATTATCCTCAAAATAACTCAAAAACAAAGTGTATTCGTTGCTGAAATCATAAGTGTTCGTCGCACATCTCATCGCACTAGACTAGGTTTGCTTGCACATCCTATCGCACACTTGAGGGTGTGCGCCGCACAACCTATCACACACTTGATCCAGTAGCCTTGTGCGATTGTTATGCGTCGCACTCCACTTTGCAAGGCCATAACTCTTTTCTCGAGTGTCAGAGTTTGGTAAAATTGGTATCGTTGGAAAGATAATTCAATTATCTACAATTTGGGGGGTATATATCTACCAAAACACCACATATACATCGAGTTATTCTCATTCAAAGATGACCCTTGCAAAATCGAACACTAAAACTTGATGGATTCAAAAACTCTTAGCTTGCATTACCTTAAGTGACTCATATGAACATGCTTAAGACATCATAAGCTATCTTATCGCTAGGATACTCATTGTAAGTCATGTACTTAAATATGAAATACAGTATAGGAGGTTTCATACGTAGGAAAAAAAATGGTTCACTTCCTAGCTTAGAAACATACGGGGTATTATAATATCTCCCCCTTGAGAACATTCGTCCTCGAATGAGACTGACTGATAGGGAAAACAATAAGCTTAACATGAACTGAACATAAATGATTGAAACATGATCTTATGACTGACGTGACTAGTAAATTGATTCATACTGAACATGCATATCTGATACATGGGTAACTAATTCATGAATGTAGGACTGAGGATTCTAATAAACTGAGCTTTCTCAAAATGAGGATGCATATCTTATGCACAACTAAAAGGTTGAATCCATGCATATCTGATGCATGATTACATGACTGACATGGTACGTGACGTATTAACTGAACATCATGAATTAAACTGAACCTCTTAATACTTGGCTTACCACTGAGGTTTTAACATGAGGGTTAACTTATGAGCACCCTCTATTCTAGACTGAATTCGTTATGCAAGGAGAAACTGAAAGATCTAAGACATGAGAGCGTTAAGAAAAGATGGGGTATCTCCCCCTTGGGACACTATGTCCCTTTAAGAATGCTTACCTTACGAAGATACTTAGGTGATGCATAGGGCATATACAAACTAGATTATAACAGAACATTGGAGAGCTAAAACTAATGTATGAAGATAAAAGATTCATACGTACCCGAATCTATGTCAGGAAAACTTTCTGGATCATGGCGAGTCTGAAGTGAATAGAGTCGGTTCTGACGCTGACCAATATTGGTACTGGGAGTTTAACTTGAGATTTTGCTCACTGGCATGACATGAATACTGAAAGAAGGGAAACTATTTCTAAAACATCTTATAGCCTCCTGTACATAAATATGGTGAGCAACACACCCATGCACAAGACTTTACTAAATGCGGCTTTCAGACTTCCTAGGACTCTATTGAACCTTAAGCTCTGACACCAAGTTTGTAACACCTCAATTTTTCTAAACCGGAATGCTACACGGTGCTCATGACCCCTAAGAACCACAAGCTAACCCATGACTGATATCTGTACCAGTACACTGCATAATATAATATGAAAATACGGAAACATGTACTGAATGGCCATAAGGTTCAAATCTAAATAAACATCTGATAAAATAATGTCTGAAATAAATGTCTGATATATTGTAGTCTGGAAAGCCTCTAAACTATCCGAATAAGGAGTTGATGAGACATGTCCCCAACTACTGAAATAAACTAAAAATTGAAATAGTAATGAAATCATCATGTCCTTGAAAGATGAGGACTCACTTCTAACACTGACTGCTGATATTGGAATCTACTGCTGATCTGGCGCTCGTGCCTCTGAACCTATGGTGTAACATAAAATAAAGCACCTTAGTGCAAATGCATTAGTACGTCTGAATGTACTGAGTATGCGATTGAGGTAGGCTAAATGCAATGTGTTATATGTATGAACAATGTTGACTAATATGAACGTGATAATACATACATGCATAAGTAACTATAACTGAACTCATGGGGATTCTGACTACTGAATCTGAATACTGACGTCATGACTTTACTGATACTGAGATACTGAATAGTTGAATGACTGTTTCTGACAGTTTTAATTATGAAGAATTGGTCTAATTGACTGTGTCTAACAATCCTGAAACTAAATACTGCTAACATAAGCTATGACGACTGATATAATGTGATGATCATCCTAACCGATGTAACTGATACTGGGTGACTGTATCTGGCAGTTTAAATCTTCTAATAATAATTAAGAGTGACTGATCTTGAGATCAGGCCTAACTAATGGGTGATCTCTGGAACTAATATTGAGAATACTCAACTGAATATGAGATTGAGATCAATCTTATCTGACGGGTGACCTCTATAAGTACTGATACTGAATAACTTAATGGGAGACCAAGCCTATCTAAGGGTGGTCTTTGAATCTGTAGAACTATCTGAGTTCCTTACTGAGATTGATGACTGTATCTGACAGTCCATATTTCTGATTTCTACTGTGAAGACTGATACTGAAACTGTAACTATGGGATTTCTCACTTAACCGACATGCCCCTAATCTGACTAGTGGGGTCCAACCTATAACCCCAGCTGGAGGGGCATCAATACCGTGCCACGGGTAGAGACCTCTGCTATGGTCAAGACTCTCTGACGGGTGACCCTAAATAGGAACCCAAGCCTAAGGAAATATATAATAGTCAAGTCTATCCTTAATCTAATGGATGACTCCTGGACCTGCGCTGGCTATGCAGTTATAGAGTATAGAAATTGCTGCTAACGACTCTGCCTCTCTAACAGGGAAGCCGTCATCCCCATACTCGCTCGATGCTAGTTCTAACTCCTAACTGAAAGACTCTAAACTGATTAACTGAGTTGAACTGATTGATTCAACTAAACTGATTAGTTGAACTAGGTTGGACTGAGTTAACTGAACTGATACTAGTGGTATTATTTAGCGAAGCTAAACTAAGTTTACAGAGTTCCCTTGACTGAAGGAACGTACTGAATTTTGAGGACGGACTGAGAGCATCATGATAACATGACATCTCTCTAGGCACACAGCTATATTTTTCGGGTACAAGTCCCCCCAGGACTCGATGGATGGAAACTTATACTTCTTGATTATAGGAATAACATTCACAATTCATAATACCATAAGTAGGGGATTCCACGCTACATATGATTTCATATTCTTGATCACGAAAGATAATGCATATAATATGTACATAATTTCATGATTTTAATTTCATGAGAATTCCATAGCATAACAACAATACATAATAATTTGCATGGAATTCATGTTGAGTCATAAGGGATAGAGCATGGACTTGTCATTTGGGTTCTGCTTAACTATATTGCATGATTTCTAGTCTCTTAGGTATTTTATCAAACACCTTGCATGAACTCTTTAAGGTATAGGTGTATTCACAAATTTACACCACATTAATCCACCCAAATTCATGGGTTCCAATTACATGATCATAATCTTCATGAAAATTCATCAAATTCCCACTCTATATCACAAACAACAAACAACAACATGAATACAACCATATCACCATAAAACATTCATGATTTAGTAATCACAGATTGATTCTTGAACTCCACAGATGAAAGGAATCCGTGGATGAACACTACGCATACCTTAGAAGGAAGATTCTTGATGATTGACGGAGGAATTTCCTTGAAATTGGATCTTCAAGCTTAATTGTGCAACCCTGGCTGTTTTTCTCCTATTTGTGCTCTTGGATAATGAACTTAAGATGTTAATAGGGTTTTAATGTGATTAGGAGCTATATATTTTGTAGGGTTAAGTTTAGGGACGTGTAAGGTGATAACGCTCAAACTACAGCTCTCGTAAGAGTGTAAGCGGTCGTCGTCAAATATAGAACCCAACTGGGTTGGGTGTCGAATCCCACAGGGAATACTTGGCCACTAAGTATTGCAACGATTATTAGATTGTTGGTCGAAAATTCTATGGAAAGGGGGGATGGCTTAGGCGTGAAGTAAAAGTATCAAAATAGCAAAATAAAAACGGAATGCTTGGTAGGTTTTAATCAATGAGAATTATAAGTTAGGGTTATATCCACCTTATGTGTTCTACGTATCTATTGGCTATGAGTTATGCGGAATTCAGACATGCATGCGCTTATAGAGATTCGTATTCTATGGTAAATCCTAGCGTCTTTCGACCATCAAGGATTATATCACTTTAACTCTTTCGAGCTTAAAGCGTATACTAATGGTACGAATTCTCCAAGAGGTTAATCCAGTTATGGCACTAACTTTTAAACAGGGGTTAGTAGCCTATTTCCTTGTCATTCTCTCTTTTCCAGACATGTAAATTTTCTTTCGAACAAGTTAATGCTATACTGGCGTATTCTATATGTTTGCAACCACAAGAATTCAATTAAGATGAAGAGAGTAATGATATAAGCAGCATGCGTATCAAGAATTCACAAACTCATAGTAATAGATAGTATATCATAAGGCTTCCATAACCCTAACAGAGAAGTTTAGCTACTCATGAGTGCAACGGAAATCACAATAGATATAATCATCATACCACAACCTAGAATAATCTTGGCGATGGAAGTGATATGGCGTCCAAAGCTCTCAAACGTTTTGCCCTAGCCGTTCTTCTCAAGAGAGCCGAGTTCTCTGTGTTAGACTTACAGAATATTGTAACGTGAATTAGGAGCAAAAGTCGAATGAAAAAGACTTGAATTAATAAATGAGTGAATAATAAAAAGCTTGCTGAAAAATTCAGCAAATAGGGTTTTTATAACATCCTTGTCCTAGTCCTACTGAAATAGGGTTTTTATCCTTGTCCTAGTCCTACTGGGTTACTGCATACTTGTCCTAATCCTACTAAGCTACTGCTGATCCCCCAAGTCGTTAGAAATGCTGTTTTTGTCCGGAACAAGTTATCCATGCATCACTTTCAGTCCATAGGCGTCCAAACGCTTCTTTCCTTCTTTCGTGAAGCTTCCTTTGGAGTTAAGTTATCCATAAAGTGCTGGAATCTTCATCATTTATACCTGAAAAGTTGCTAATCACGTTTGTTAGCTCACTTACAGGAAAAAGGACTAAAAGTGCATGAATTATATATTTTGTCATCAAAACTTAGCTAAAATATGGGTAAATTAAGGTGCTTTAGGCGTGTAAATATGCCTAACATCAACACCCCACACTTAAAGCTTTGTTCGTCCTGGAACAAGATATCATGTCCATGTAAACGTCTACTTAGCATTTCACAGTAACAGCACAAAATGTTCAACAAGACATGCACGGCAATCATTAACAAAGAGTAGTTTTCTGATCACTACTAGAAACAATTTAACCTCTAACATAGACTCGTGATGATGGCTAATTCGTATCCACAAGTTAAGGCACAAAGAATCATACAAACTACCCAAAACTCATCAACCATGTGTGTCTCACATAAGATATTACCCATAATCACTCACAAGTATTTCATTTTTCTAAACATGGGTATAAGATTATCCTTGCTCTCACTCTCACAAAGAATTCATATGTTGCAACTGATGACCATAGGCTTGCCCTTAGCTTAATGCTCTACTAATATCAGAATGTTAAGCTTAGGATCAAATAGGTCTTTACAGGTTGTAATGTAGGCTAAGGGACGGGTAGGACTATTTTGGCCAGAAATAGTGACTATGTTCCTAAGCGCTTTAATACATCACATTATGCCATTAACACTCTCTTTTAATCAACCCTGCTACCTTTCTTTCATCTATCACCCCTTTTCACCTATTTTGTCATTCAAGCATAACTATCTTTTTATTTAATCATAAACACAATTTATCTTTTTGTTTTTCTATTTCTTTTTCTTTTCTTTATTTCTTTTTCTTTTCTTTTCTTCTTTTTTTTTATAACGCACCTCTATGATAGCCACTCTTTTTCATAACAAATTCAACCACCAATACACTTTAAGGCATCACTCTCACCCAATTTCCTCTTATTTTGTCACATGACTTTACAATTTAAAGCACTTAGGAATTTGGATCAAATTATGGTCTTGAAAAAAAAATGGATAGGCTTACATATGAGGCTGTCAAAGAAAATGGCTAAAGGCTCAAAGGGGGTTAACTAAGATAATGTCCACGGGTAGGAAAGAAGGTAAACAATCACAGGCTGCCAAAGAAATGCCTAAATCATCTCCTAAACTCAAACTCTTTATTTCGCTTTACACACACACCAGTCAAGTTCTAGCATTAGTCTCAACACAGAATATACTATAACCTCACACGCACAAGGCACATGGTCAACTTTATTGGGAGCAGTATAGACCCTTGACCCAACAGATGAATGAATTAAACCACACAATTATCACACAGTGAGTCACACGTAGAGCCTAAGTGTCCCAATAGTAATGATTTAGCACAAACTCTTGTTATACTACCATACCGCCTATCAGAACAATTTCATGCATCAAAATCTAAAAAAAAAATCTAAAAATCAAAAAATTTAACTACAAACGAGAATAAATGCAGGCAAAGAAGTACGCTACAGCATACAAATACCCTCACCCCACACTTAGACGAGACACACTGCCCTCAGTGGAAATAAGTAAGGAAAATCTAATTAGTCGGACTCCTTTTCTATGTCTGGGGTCAAACCCCCTGCGTCGGAATCATCATCAGAGTCGTCATTACCAGAGTTGTCCTTCACATCGTCATTCGAGGTATTTTCAGAGAGGAGGATTCAGCTTGCTCTTTTCTTCCCCTTTTCTGACCTTTCTATGAGGTGGACGTTTTTTCTTTTCCTGGTCGACCTTTTGGTGCCATTTTACCTGAGACTAAAATAAATTCATGCTAGCTCATCTCAGAAGATTCAATCGACAAACAAACAATAGTGGCACCACCCCACACTTAATTTGTTGACACAAACTAATTAAGTGAATGATGTCGATTACTCAGACTTCATCGACATACATTTAGGTGATATATTCCAACAATATGTTCAGCACAGTCGTACTTTCATGTCATCTTACTATCCTTTCCAACTCTATTTCATGTAATCTTGACTATACTTTCATGTGTGGATTAATGCACCTTTTGCACAAGACTACTACATAGAGATCGTATCAAGTTATGGCATAGAAATAATCACAACATCTCATGCTTGTATTCAATCATGATCTTTATCTCGATGAACGAGTCATTCAAACATCCAAGCATTCAACTTTGAAGAGTATGCAATTAACTTCACCATTTCGATTTCACAAAAGTATGACAGTGTATCAAAATTAAATTCAGGTTGGAACCAAGTCTAGAACATCCTTACGTATTCTTTCACTCACTTAGTTGTATCACAACAAATGAACCATATTCAAATCACCAAAACTACTTCAAGATTTAACAATTTATTATAGGCGTAGTAGTGTAGTACTTTATGGAATATAAAAGAAGAGCAAAGAAGTACTTACTTGGTTGATGGCCTCGGAAGATGTTCTTGCAAAGTTAAAAGAGCAAAAGGAAAATTTTTGAGAGATTTTGGACAGGTAGGCGGCGCTTAGGTTGAATTTGCAATGCATTTTTGTTCTAAGACTAAGGTTCTATTTATAGGACAAGCTTGGGTCGGGTTTTGACCTGTTTGGAATCGGATTAGGAGACCAAAAAGTGAGCATAGGCGGCGCCTAATTCTTTGCCTATGCTTGGCATAGGCGGCGCCTTTTGCAAAGCCTAGTTGAGCATAGGCGGCGCCTATGCTATGGCATTGTTAGGCATAGGCGGCACCTATGCCATGGCATTCTAGATTCAGAGACAAAAGGCTTTTGCATAGGCGGCGCCTATGCTATGGCATTGTTGAGCATAGGCGGCGCCTATGCCATGGCATTGTAGAATCCGAGAGCTTAGGCCATAGCATAGGCCTTGCCTTGTTCGTGTCCTAGATTTACATAGGCCTTGCCTTGTTCTTTGCCTATATTTTCATAGGAAATGCCTAACCCATAGCCTTTTGCTTCTTCATTCCTAACTTACCACCTTCAACATGCAATACTTCCAAATCAAAATTTGAAACCAATCTCCTCCTTTACACCTCTTGCACCTACATTTACTCAAAAACAACAAAACTGATTAGAACGATGGGTTGCCTCCCACCAAGCGCCTTAGTTTTGGTCGTGGCTCGACAAACTCCTAGGAAAACAAAAACAACAAAAACAATTAAAAACGATGGGTTGCCTCCCACCAAGCACTTGATTTATTATCGTGGCACGACATAGTTATCTCAATTACTTAGACTTCATCGAGATATTTGGGGCATCATTTTCTGAATGGATTCAGACGACGCTGATGCTTAATTGTGGGCATGCAATCTTCTTCGAGATGCATCTTGTGCATACATATCCCAGGTGGGATACCAATTATATCATCAATAGACCAACCAATGGCTCTCTTGTACCTCTTCAGAGCAGAGATGAGAGCCTCTACGTGTTGTTCACCTAAATCAGCCGCAACACTCACCGGAAGTGTATTTCCACTTCCCAAGAACGCATACCTTAGGTGACTGGGGAGCTCTTTGGATTCTAGCACTGGTGGCTCTTCAATAGAAGTTTTCGCTATTGGTGACGGTCGATTCTTAAGATTAAGGTCCAGTTTCTTAGGAGCATGAGAATAGGACCTTATTCCTGTTAGAGCACAAACGGTTTCTTCATATTCTTCAACCTCCTCACGCTCAAAATTCAATAGCACAGCAGACAATGGCTCAACAGTAAGTTGCTTCTCTACAGATAATTCCTTCTCATCCTCATAGTAAACATCAGCTACAGAGTACACATCCATATCTCTAGGCTACTTCATCGATTTGCATACATCAAAACGGACCACTTCGTCATTCAGCCGAAATAAAAGCCCATTAGCTCTTAAATCAATAAGCACACTTCCAGCTGCGAGGAAAGGGCGTCCCAAGATTATGGGAGCTTTAGAATCTACCTCACAATCCAAAATAACAAAGTCTGCAGGAAAGATGAAGGTGGAAACCTTCACCAATACATCATATAAGATACCAACAGGTCATTTTACCGACCTATCTACCATCACGAGCCGCATATTGGTTGGTGTAAGATCACCCAACCCCAACATTCTGTAAATAGATAGCGGCATCAAATTGATGCTAGCTCCTAAATCGCACAACGCCTTAGCAAAATCCAATGATCCAATCGTGCAAGGAATAGTGAAAGCACCAGGATCTTCCTTTTTCTGTGCTAGCGATCTTGTAGCGATTGCACTGCAATGATGAACATTATCTGTCAGCTCATAACTTGTTGCCTGCTTCTTTATCAACAGGTCCTTCATGAATTTAGCATACCCAGGCATCTGTTCCAGCGCCTCTACCAACGGAACATTAATAGTCAGCTGCTTCAACATGGTCATGAATTTACTGAACCTGGTGTCCTCAGCTTTCTTCTTCAGTCTCTGCAGAAAAGGTGGTGGTGGAAGAGGAATCATTTTCTCCACCACTTTCTCTTTATCTTGCTTCCGATTATCAACCTTTTCAGGAGTGTCATCAGCCTTCTGCTTCAGTCTCTGAGGAAAAGGTGGTGGTGGAAGAGGAATCATTTTCTCCACCACTTTTTTTTATCTTGCTTCCGATTATCACTCTTTTCAGGCTGGTGACATCTAGGTGTAACATCGTGAGCACTCACTTCAGCTTCTACGGCATCTTCAAACTCAGCTTCATCAACATTCTCTGCTATATCATCAACCACCTGCTTGCCTTTGGATGGATTTTCCAACACTTTACCACTCCTGGTAGTAATAGCCATGCATGATCCATCATTCCTTGTGTTTTGCACAGTGTCGCTAGGTAACGTTCCAGCCTTTCTTTGGTTGAATGCCGCTGATAGTTGACTCAATTGTTGTTCCAGCTATTTTATTGCAGTAGAATGCGAGTCAACCAATTGGTTTATTGAAGACAAATCATTCTTCACCTCGGTTACACCCATGTTGGTTGCCTCCACTCTTTTCAACAGCTTAGCCATCATATCTTCCATGGACATCTTCCCAGATCCAGACGCCACAGCCTCACGGTTTCCAGGAGGAACATACAAACCACTCTTGTCAGTCTTATTCTTCCAACCACCTTGATCGTGGTCCTTGTATCCAGATTTATCATAATAGTTCCGACCTTGGATTCCTTGGGCATTGCCTCGGAAACCCCCTGATTATTCAAGTAGTTCGCTTCTTCCTCAGAGTCGGATTCATCTCTTCCCTGTGATACAACGGCCTTAACCTTTTCGGTCTTCCCTGATAATAAGTACTTGGTAAGAAGATCCATCTGCGTTTTCATGTGAGCCATATCTTGGTCACGTTCCTCTTGTCTACGCCTCTGCTCTGCAGTCATGCTAATAGATACGGTAGAGCTTGCTACCTCAGAATCCCTGGTATGCCAAGCTCTACTCTGTTTTGTCATACGATCTAGCATATCACTTGCCTCAAGAAAAGTAAGGTCCATGAATGACCCACCTACAGCATTATCAACCACTGGCTTTGTCACCGAGTTCAAAGCCCTATATAATATTTCCATCAAGTGGATATTCATCATCTGATGGTTTGGGCACCGCATAAGCTTCTTCTTGAACCTCTCCCATGTTTCGTGGAGAGCTTCAGTTGGAAGCTATCGAAAATTGCTGATCTCATCCCGTAATTGGGCTCTCTTGGATGGCGGAAAGAATCTTTCTAGGAAAGCGTCTTTCAGTTGCCTCCAATTAGTAATAGAATCAGGAGTTAGCCCGTTCAACCATAGAGTTGCCTCCCCAGACAGAGACAATGGAAATAAGCGCAGCCGAATTGCATTTTGCCCAACTCCTGGATTGTCAAACGACTTGCATGTTGAAATAAAATTGACCAGATGCATATTCGGATCATCGCCTGCAAGTCTACCAAATAACCCCTTGATCTGCAATAACTGAATCATGGTGCTAGTGATATTGAACTTAGCTCCGGGTGCCAAGGGCGGAGGAATAATAGCCCCTGTGGCACCAGCTCCATCCAGATCATCATCATCATCATCAAAAGGAGCCTGCATAGCTCGGCGGTCAGGTCTCATTCTAGCTTGACGATTTCTCCTGTGCATAGGTGCTGCCACTTCATCTGCACGCCTAGGATTTAGTAACTCATCATCACCCAGGTCCTCATCATCAGGATTTGTTGCCCGACCTGGGTTATCAATATTCTGTTGAGGCACTTGAGCAGCTGCCAACGCAGCTAATCTAGCCTGCTCCAGTTGAGCCGTCCTTCTTTCAATGTCACGTTGTGCATCCATTCTGCAAATAAGTTGTGGTTCAAGATTGATAGGTAATAACGGTTGACCTGAACTTCGCGTGTTTGGCATGCACTCAAGCAAACCTGAATAAAACAAAAACAACAACTAAAAGTAAAATTCAAGAATCTTTGACCAAAGGGTCTAGTAACTATCACAAACTTAGTTGACAACCGTATTCCCCGGTAACGGCGCCAAAATTTGATAACGCTCAAACTACAGCTCTCGTAAGAGTGTAAGCGGTCGTCATCAAATATAGAACCCAACTGGGTTGGGTGTCGAATCCCATAGGGAATACTTGGTCACTAAGTATTGCAACGATTATTAGACTGTTGGTTGAAAATTCTATGGAAAGGGGGGATGGCTTAGGCGTGAAGTAAAAGTATCAAAATAGCAAAATAAAAACGGAATGCTTGGTAGGTTTTAATCAATGAGAATTGTAAGTTAGGGTTATGTCCACCTTATGAGTTCTACGTATCTATTGGCTATGAGTTATGCGGAATTCAGACATGCATGCGCTTATAGAGATTCGTATTCTATGGTAAATCCTAGCGTCTTTCGACCATCAAGGATTATATCACTTTAACTCTTTCGAGCTTAAAGCGTATACTAATGGTACGAATTCTCCAAGAGGTTAACCCAGTTACGGCACTAACTTTTAAACAGGGGTTAGTAGCCCTATTTCCTTGTCATTCTCTCTTTTCCAGACATGTAACTTTTCTTTCGAACAAGTTAATGCTATACTGGCGTATTCTATATGTTTGCAACCACAAGAATTCAATTAAGATGAAGAGAGTAATGATATAAGCAGCATACGTATCAAGAATTCACAAACTCATAGTAATAGATAGTATATCATAAGGCTTCCATAACCCTAACAGAGAAGCTTAGCTACTCATGAGTGAAACGGAAATCACAATAGATATAATCATCATACCACAACCTAGAATAATCTTGGCGATGGAAGTGATATGGCGTCCAAAGCTCTCAAACGTTTTGCCCTAGCCATTCTTCTCAAGAGAGACGAGTTCTCTGTGTTAGACTTACAGAATATTGTAACGTGAATTAGGAGCAAAAGTCGAATGAAAAAGACTTGAATTAATGAATGAGTGAATGAGTGAATAATAAAAAGCTTGCTGAAAAATTCAGCAAATAGGGTTTTTATAACATCCTTGTCCTAGTCCTACTGAAATAGGGTTTTTATCCTTGTCCTAGTCCTACTGGGTTACTGCATACTTGTCCTAATCCTACTAAGTTACTGATGATCCCCCAAGTCTTTAGAAATGCTGTTTTTGTCCGGGACAAGTTATCCATGCATCACTTTCAGTCCATAGGCGTCCAAACGTTGCTTTCCTTCTTCCGTGAAGCTTCCTTTGGCGTTAATTTATCCATAAAGTGCTGGAATCTTCATCATTTATACCTGAAAACATGCTAATCACGTTTGTTAGCTCACTTACAGGAAAAAGGACTAAAAGTGCATGAATTATATATTTTGTCCTCAAAACTTAGCTAAAATATGGGTAAATTAAGGTGCTTTAGGCGTGTAAATACGCCTAACATCATAAGGAGTGTCAAAAGACTTAATTATCCTCAAAATAACTCAAAAACTAAGTGTTTTTGTTGTTGAAATCATAAGTGTGTGTCGCATATCTTATCGCACATGCTAGGGTGTGTGCCGCAAATGTTATCATACAATCCTAGGTGTGTGTCGCACATCCTATCGCACACTTGAGGGTGTGCGCCGCACAACCTATCGCACAATTAATCCAGTAGCCATGTGCGATTGCTATGCGTCGAACTCCACATTGCAAGGCCATAACTCCTTGCTCGGGTGTCGGATTTTTGTAAAATTGGTATCGTTGGAAAGCTAATTCGGTTATCTACAATTTGGAGGATCTAAATATGCCAAAACACCACATATATATCGAGTTATTCTCGTTCAAAGATGACCCTTGCAAAATCAAACACTAAAACTTGATGGATTCAAAAACTTTTAGCTTGCATTACCTTAAGTGACTCATATGAACATACTTAACACATCATAAGCTATCTTATCACTAGGATACTCATTTTAAGTCATGTACTCAAATATTAAATACAGGATAGGAGGTTTCATACGTAGGAAAAAAAATGATTCACTTCCTAGCTTAGAAACATACGGGGTATGACAATATCTCTCCCTTGAGAACATTCGTCCTCGAATGAGACTGACTGAGAGAGGAAACAATAAGTTGAACATGAACTAAACATAAATGAATGAAATATGATCTTGTGACTGATAAACTGATTCATACTGAACATGCATATCTGATGCATGGGTAACTGATTCATGAATGTAGGACTGAGGATTCTAATAAAATGAGCTTTCTCAAAATGAGGATGCATATCTTATGCACAACTAAAAGGCTGAATCCATGCATATCTAATGCATGATTACATGACTGACATGGTACATGACGTATTAACTGAACATCATGAACTGAACTGAACCTCTGAATACTTGGCTTACAGCTGAGGTTTTAACCTGAGGGTTAACTTATGAGCACCCTCTATTGTAGACTGAAGTTGTTATGCAAGGAGAAACTGAAAGATCTAAGACATCAAAGCATTAAGAAAAGGTGGGGTATCTCTCCCTTGGAACATTATGTCCCTCTAAGAATGCTTACCTTACGGAGATACTGAGGTGATGCACAGGGCATCTACGAACTAGATTATAATAGAACATTGGAGAGCTGAAACTAATGTA
Organism: Capsicum pubescens; assembly: GCA_030864215.1. NCBI lineage: Eukaryota > Viridiplantae > Streptophyta > Magnoliopsida > Solanales > Solanaceae > Capsicum > Capsicum pubescens. The sequence continues at coordinate 63,536,295 of CM061543.1, forward strand.
TGAAGATAAAAGATTAATACGTACCCGAATCTATGTCAGTAAAACTTTTTGGATCATGGCGAGTCTGAAGTGAATAGAGTCGGTTCTGACGCTGACCACTATTGGTACTGGGAGTTGAACTTGAGCTTTTGCTTACTGGCATGACATGAATACTAAAAGAAGAGAAACTGTTTCTAAAACATCTTATAGCCTCCTGTACTTAAATGTGGCGCACAAAACACCCATGCACAAGACTCTACTAGATGCGGCTTTCAGACTTCCTAGGACACTATTGAACTTTAGGCTCTGATACCAAGTTTGTAACACCTTAATTTTTCTGAACCGAAATGCTACACGGTGCTCATGACCCCGAAGAACTACAAGCTAACCCATGATTGATATCTGTACCTGTACAGTGTATAATAAAATATGAAAATGCATAAACATGTACTAAATAGCCATAAGGTTCAAATCCAAATAAACATCAGATAAAATAATATCTGAAATAACTGTCTGACATGCTATAGTCTGGAAAGCCTCTAAACTGTCCAAATAAGGAGTTGATGAGACATGTCCCAAACTAACTCCAACAACTAAAATAAACTGAAAATTGAAATAGTAATGAAATTGTCATGTCCTCGAAAGATGAGGACTCATTTCTAACGCTGACTGTTAATACTAGAATCTACTACTGATCTGGAGCTTGTGCCTCTGAACCTATGGTGTAACATAAGAGAAAGCACCATTGTACAAATGCGTTAGTACGTATGAATGTACTGAGTATACGAGTGAGGTAGGCTAAATGCAATGTGTTATATGCATGAACAATGCTGACTAATATGAACGTGAGAATACATACATGCATAAGTAACTATACCTGAACTCATGGAGATACTAACTACTGAATCTAAATACTGACGTCATGACTTTACTGATATTGAGATACTAAATAGATGAATGATTGTTTCTGACAGTTCAAATTATGAAGAATTGGTCTAATTGACTATGTCTAACTATCTTGAAACTAAATAAAGCTAACATAAGATATGACGATTGATATAACTGTGATGATCGGCCTAACCAATATAACTGATACTGAGTGACTGTATCTGACAGACTAAATCTTTTAATAATAATTAAGAGTGACTGATCTTGAGATCAGGCCTAACTAACGGGTGAACTCTGGAACTAATATTGAGAATACTCAACGGAATCTGAGATTGATATCAAGCCTATCTGATGGGTGACCTCTGTAAGTACTGATACTGAATAACTTAATAGGAGACCAAGCCTATCTGACAGGTGGTCTTTGAATCTGTGGAACTATTTGAGTTCCTTACTGAGATTGATGACTATTTCTGATAGTCCTGATTTCTGATTTCTACTCTGAAGATTGATACTGAAACTGTAACTGTCAGAGTTCTCACTTAATCGACATTCCCCAAATCTGACTAGTGGGGTCCAACCAGTAACCCCAGCTGGAAGGGCGTCAATACCGTGCCACGGGTAGAGACCTCTGCTATGGTCAAGCCTCTCTGACGGGTGACCCTGAACAGGAAGCCAAGCCTAAGGCAATATATAATAGTCAAGTATATCTTTAATCTAATGGGTGACTGTTGGACCTGCGCTGGCTATGTAGTTCTGGAGTACAGGAATTGCTACTAACGACTCTGCCTCTCTATCGGGGAAGCCGCCATTCCCATACTCGCTCGGTGCTAGTTCCAACTCCCAACTGAAAGACTCTAAACTGATTAATTAAGCTGAACTGATTGACTAAACTGAACTGATTAGCTGAACTAGGTCGGACTGATTTAACTGAACTGATACTGGTGGTATTATTTAGCGGAGCTAAACTAAGTTTACTGAGTTCCCTTGACTGAAAGAACGTACTGAGTTCTGAGGACTGACTGAGAGCATCACATAACATGACATCGCTCTAGGCACACAGCTATATTTTTTGGGTACAAGTACCCCCAGGACTCGATGGAAGGAAACTTACACTTCTTGATTATAGGAATAACATTCACAATTCATAATACCATAAGTAGGGGATTCCACGCTACAGATGATTTCATATTCTTGATCACGAAAGATAATGCATATAATATGTACACAATTTCATGATTTTAATTTCATGAGCATTCCATAGAATAACAACAATACATAATAATTTGCATGGAATTCATGTTGAGTTATAAGGGATAGAGCATGGACTTGTCATTTGGGTTCTACTTAGCTATATTGCATGATTTCTAGTCTCTTAGGTATTTTATCAAACACCTTGAATGCACTCTTTAAGTAATAGGTGTATTCACAAATTTACACCACATTAATCCACCCAAATTCATTGGTTCTAACTACATGATCATAATCTTCATGAAAATTCGTCAAATTCCCATTCTATAGCACAAACAACAAACAACAACATGAATACAACCATATCACCACAAAACATTCATGATTTAGTAATCAAATATTGATTTTTGAACTCCACGGATGAAAGAAATCTGTGGATGAACACTACGCATACTTTAGAAGGAAGATTCTTGATGATTGACGGAGAAAATTCCTTGAAATTGGATATTCAAGCTTAATTGTACAACCCTAGTTGTTTTTCTCCTATTTGTGCTCTTGGATAATGAACTTAAGATGTTAATAGGGTTGTAATGTGATTAGGAGCTATATATTTCATAGGGTTAAGTTTAGGGACGTGTAAGGAGTGTCAAAAGACTTAATTTTCCTCAAAAACTAAGTGTTTTTGTTGCTGAAATCATAAGTGTGCGTCGCACATCTCATCGTACATGCTAGGGTGTGCGCCGCACATGTTATCGCACTAGCCTAGTTGTTCTCGCACATCCTATCGCACACTTTAGGGTGTGCGCCGCACAACCTATCGCACACTTGATCCAGTAGCCATTTGCGATTGTTATGCGCCGCACTCCACTTTGCAAGGCCATAACTCCTTGCTCGGGTGTCGAATTTTGGTAAAATTGGTATCGTTGGAAAGATAATTCGATTATATACAATTTGGTGGGTTTAAATAATCCAAAACACCACATATAAATCTAGTTATACTCATTCAAATATTACCCTTGCAAAATCAAACACTAAAACTTGATGGATTCAAAAACTCTTAGTTTGCATTACCTTAAGTGACTCATATGAACATGATTAACACATCATAATCTATATTATTTCTAGGATACTTGTTGTAAGTCATGTACTCAAATATTAATTACAGGATAAGAGGTTTCATACGTAGGAAAAAATGGTTCACTTCCTAGCATAGAAACATACGGGGTAGTACATAAAGTTACGGTCAAGAACAAGTATCCTCTTTCCAGAATCGATGACTTATTTGACCAACTTCAGGGTGACAGCTATTTCTCTAAGATAGACCTCAGATCTGGCTATCATCAGATCAGAGTCAGAAAATGTGATATTTCAAAAACAGCCTTCCGTACTTGGTATGGTCACTTCGAATTCTTAGTCATTTCCTTTGGTCTTACTAATGCCCCAGCAGCTTATATGGACTTGATGAACCGTGTGTTCAAGCAGTACTTGGACATATTTATCATAGTCTCCATAGATGATATTCTGGTCTATTCCCGCAGTGATCGTGATCATGCAAACCATCTCAGAATTGTACTTCAGACTCTCAGAAATAATCAGTTGTTTGCTAAATTTAGTAAGTGCAAATTTTTGATAAGGTCAGTATCATTCCTTGGCCATATCATTTCCGGTGATGGCATTAGGGTTGATCCTCAAAAGACCGAAGCAGTAAGAAACTGGCCTCGCCCTGTCTCTCCATCAGAATCAGGAGTTTCTTGGGTCTGGCTGGCTATTAAAGATGGCTTGTTGAGGGATTTTCTTCTATTGCATCCCCTATAACTAGATTGACTCATAAAAAATTCAAGTTTCAGTGGTCAGATCCTTATGAGAAGAGTTTTCAAGAGTTGAAGACTCGACTCACATCAGCTCTAATCTTAGCTCTTCCAGATGGTCCAGATGGGTTCATAGTGTATTGTGATGCATCCATAGTACATTTGGGTTGTGTCCTCATTCAACATGGTAAGGTCATAGCCTATGCCTCCAGACAACTTAAACCTCATGAGAAGAATTATCCTGCTCATGATCTTGAGTTTGCAGCCGTAGTATTTTCCTTGAAGATTTAGAGGCATTATATATATGGTGTTCATGTAGATGTATTCACAGATCATAAGATCCTTCATAATGTATTTTCTCAGAAAGATCTAAATCTTTGTCAGAGAAAGTGGTTAGAGCTCTTCAAAGATTATGACATGAGTGTCCTTTATCAACCGGGCAAGGCCAATGTAGTGACTGACACTCTTTGTAAACTGTCTATGGGTAGTGTTGCTCATGTTGAGGATAGTAAGAAAAAGCTAGCCCATGAAGTCCATTAACTTGACAGACTAGGCATTCGCTTGATCGATACAGAAGAAGGTGATATATGGATTTAAGGTAGTTCAGAATCATCTCTAGTTTTTTAGGTGAAAGAAAAGCAAGATAGAGATACCAGCTTTGTTAAGTTGAAAGAGTCAGTCAAGGATCAGAAAGTAAAGGTTTTCTCCCGGGGGGAGATAGTGTTCTGCATTTTTAGGGTCGTCTCTGTGTTCCAGGTGTAGATGACTTAAGACAGAAAATTCTCGCAGAAGCGCATGGTGCACGCTACTTTATTCATCCAGGGGCCATAAAGATGTACCACGACTTACGGGAAATCTATTGATGGAGTGGGATGAAGAGAGATATTGCAGAGTTTGTGGGTAAGTGCTCTACATGTCAGTAGGTTAAGATAGAGCATCAGAAGCCTAGTGGGTCCATGCAGGAGGTCAGTATTCCTACTTGGAAGTGGGAAGAAGTGAACATGGACTTCTTGATGAGTTTGCCCCAAACTCGTCATCAGCATGATTCGGTTTGGGTCATTGTAGACAAGATGACCAAATCATCTTATTTTCTTCCAGTCCATACCTCTTACTCAGTTGAGGATTACGCCAATCTCCACATCAGGGACTTGGTCAGATTGGACGGTGTTCCATTATCTATAATCTTAGACAGAGGTACCCAGTTCACCTCTCACTTCTGGAAAGCATTCCAAAAGGGTCTTGGTACCCAAGTTCATCTCAGTAAAGCATTCCATCCTCAGATAGATGGTCAAGCAGAAAGGACCATTCAGACCCTAGAAGATATGTTGGGCATGTGCAATTGATTTCAAGGGTTGTTGGTATGACCACTTGCCTTTGATTGAGTTTACATACAATAATAGCTATCATTCTAGTACTCGGATGGCTCCATTCGAAGCTCTCTATGGTAGGAGGTGCAGATCTCCAATCGGTTGGTTCAAAGTTGGTGAGGCCTCAGTTATAGGGCCTAACTTAGTATTCGATGCCTTATAAAAAGTCCAGTTGATCAGAGAAAGACTCCGGGCTGCTCAGAGCCGACAGAAATCTTATGCAGACGTGCGTAGAAAGGATCTCAAGTTCAAGATTGGTGATTATGTCTAACTAAAGATCTCTCCCATGAAAGGAGTAAAGAGGTTTGACAAGAAGGGAAAGCTTAGTCCCCGATATGTCGGTCCCTTCAAAATTCTCAGTCGCTTTAGCAAAGTAGCTTATGAGCTTGAATTGCCTTTAGATCTAGCTACAGTCCACCCAGTCTTTCATGTTTCTTTGCTCAAGAAGTGTATAGGTGACCCAGCAGTTGTAGTCCCTATTTGAAACATAGATTTTCAGAATATCCTCTCTTATGAAGAGATTCCGGTCGAAATCTTAGACTATTAGACTCATAGACTGAGGAACAAAGAAGCCCCTCTAGTCAAAGTTATTTGGCGGAATCAGTCAGTTAAGGGAGCTACTTGGGAAGCAGAAGCCGACATGCGTACCAAGTATCCTCATATTTTCTCCGCCAACTCAGATCAAGCTCAAGGTAATAGTTCTCCTTAAGCTTACTCAGTTTCATGTTCAGTGTTTATCACAAACTTGGTATCAACTACCATTGCATATCCAGTGATGCATTCATGTATTAGTCCAGTTATATAATTATGCATCAGACATGTATTCTCATTGTGAGAAACTTAGTTCCTCAAAACACTCAGTCATGCATTCATGAATCAGTTACACATGCATCAGATATGCATGTTCAGTATTATATATTCAGTCATCAGTCATATCAGTCATGAGATCATATTTTAGTATTCATGTTCAGTATGTATGTCGGTCATCTTCTCTCCTCACTCTCAGTCTCATTCGAGGATGAATGTTCTCAAGAGGGAGATATTGTAATACCCCGTACTTTTTCCTAGCTTGAAATTATCCCAAGAAGGTTAGAAGCTTTCTTTGAAAGATGAATCAACTTTTGTACATGTGGTATTTTTAAGATTTTCACTTTTTGTCACATGGAAAATTAAATAAGATTTCCATCGATATAAGATTCATTTAAATCCGATAACCAGGTAAGAGGTTATGACTATTTCAAGTTTCCATCGTAAAACAGTGCCATATTGGTCAGTGACGCGCCACGCCACAAGCTAAAATAGAAATTTTCCTTTTCTAGTGTCTCAGCGTGATTTCCCTCGCGTCATGCCAAACTTCCAGGTCACAAAAGAAGTGGCAACGCGATGGCTCCGTGTCGCGCCATCCCTCAGTTTCTCAATTGTCAAATTCCAGTGACACGGCGCGATAGCGCCACGTCGCGCCAGGAGTCCAGTTCGGGAAATTTTACTGAAAATAAAAGATGCATCCAGGGTTAAAAGGGTTAATTTCCCACCCCTATTTAATCCCTTTAACACGAGATTCAGCTATTGGGAACACCAAATATACTCTCTTCTCTCAAAAACCTCTCAAGAATAACCTAGGGCTTTTCATAGAAGATTCAAAATCAAGAATTTCCTCCATCAATCTTCGTGTATTTACTAACCAAGGTATGTACAGTGTTCATTCATGGATTCCTTCCATCCATGAAGCTCAAGAACCTTGTTTTATCTATAAATCATGGTATTTATGTTGTGGGTTATTTCTAATCATGTTGTTGACGTTGATTGATTTCAAAGTTGGAATCTTTGTGTGTGTTTCATGATATTATGTTAACATGTAAGATAAAATTCATGAATTTAGTTGCTTATGATGTGTAATTTGATGATTTCACCTATGCCCTAAATAGTGCATGCAAGGTGTTTGATAAAATGCTTGGAAGAGTAGAAATCATGCCTTATAGCCCAAAACATAAACTAAATGTGGCATGCTTGTCGTCCTTTTACGTTTAAATAGTTTCCATGCTATCCTTGTGAAATGTGTATGTTGTTGGAATTCCCATGATATTAGAACATAAGATTATGATATGATTATAAGCATTCCCATCCATGTTAGATAGTATGATAACCATGTACTTTGTGAAATCCCCAACTTATTATATTATGGATTGTTAATGTTGGTCATGTATTCAAGAAAGTTAGGCTTTGTCAATTTCCTTCCATCGAGTCCTGCGGGTACTTATACCCGATAATTTAGTTGTATGCCTAGAGCGAATGTCATGTTTCCAAGATACTCTTAGTCAAGCCATGTTCAGTAGAATTCAGCCAGTCTCATGACTCAGGAAAACTCAGTAATCTCAATAATTTTCCATCAGTCAAAGAAACTCAGTCCAATTCAATTCAGTAATTCATGTTCAGTGCCTATTCAGATGGGAGTAGAAATTAGCATCGAGCGAACCCAAGAATGAGAACTCACCTGCTAGTGGAGGGTATGATTCTTAGGAGCAATCCTTGCATTCCAAAACAACGTAGCCAGCGTAGGTTGAGACATCAAACCTGCTAGTTGAGGGTAGATGAGGTGGCTTAACCTGCTAGTTGAGGGTTTCCACCGTTCTCATTAGAGTAACCTGCTAGTTGAGGGTCACTCATATGTTGTCCTTACCAGTGGCGCGGTATTAACACCCTTCCAATCAAGGCACAGATTGGACCCCAGTTCATCTATAATGTGTTATTTGGTATCAATCTCAGTAATAGAACTCAAACAATTCTACAGAATTCAGGACTGTCCGATACAGTCAACTCAGATACAGTACGAAACTCAGTTAGTTCCATCAAATTCAGGACTGTCAGATACATTCACTCATTTTATCAGTTATATCAGTTATTAGAACTCATTCATTAGTCATGTTAGTTATCAGTAAACTCACGTTATCATGATTTCAATTATAGTTACTACGTATGTATGCATGTATTCTCACGCTCATATTAGTCAGTTAGTCAGTATTGTTCATGCATATGAACCCCATATATTTAGCCTACGTCACATGCATACCAGTACATTCAAAGTACTGACGCATTCATGCCATGGTTTTTTATACCATAGGTTCAGAGACACGAGCTTCAGAGAACCAGTAGCATTCCAGTCTCAGCAGTCAGAGTTAGAAGTGAGTCCTCATCTTTCGAGGACATGATCATTACTTATTTATGTCATTAATTAATTTATTAGATGAGTTAGTTGGGGACATGTCCCATCAACTCCTTATGTAGACAGTCATGTTTTAGAGGCTTTTTAGACTATAGTATGTTAAAATAATCTATTTCAGTTTTGTTTTGGGTATTTCATACCCCGCCCAGATGTTCTATTTATCAGATACTATGTCTCATTTTTGAACCTTATGGTCTTTCAGTTCATGTTTTCACATTATGCAGTATATTATGTAGTATACAGGTACAGATATCAGTCATGGGTTAGCTTATGGTCCTTCGGGGTTATGAGCACCGTGTAGCATTCCGGGTACCAGATTCGGGGCGTTAAAATAAAGTTTGATATAATATTCATAAATTGAGAATCGTCGCAATTCATGCCCTACATTCATTGAACAACCCATGTCACGAGTGAATTTAATAAAGTTTGATATAATATTTATAAATGGAGAATTGTCACAATTCATGACGTACATTCATTCAACAATTTCATGCCATGAGTAAATTTAATAAAGTTTGATATAATGTTCACAAATTGATAATCGTCGCAATTCATGACGTACATTCATTGAACAACCCCTTGTCACGAGTGATTTTAATAATGTTTGATATAATATTCATGAATTGAGAGTTAATGCAATGTATAACGTACATTCATTCAACAATCCTATGACGAGTGAAATTAATAATGTTTGATATTCTGTTGATAAATTGAGAGTCGATGCAATTCATAACGTGCATTCATTCAACAATCCCTTGTCATGAGTTAACTTAATAATATTTGATATAATGCTGACAAATTGAAAATCAACACAATTCATGAAGTATATTCATTCAACACCTCCATGTCACGAGTGATTTTAATAATGTTTGATATAATATTGATAAATTGAGAGTCGATGCAATTCATAACGTGCATTCATTCAACAATTCCTTGTCACGAGTTAATTTAATAATATTTGATATAATGTTGACAAATTGACAATCGACGCAATTTATGACGTATATTCATTCAACACCACCATGTTATGAGTAATTTTAATAATGTTTGATATAATGTTCACAAACTGAGAATCGTCGTAATTCATGACGTGCGTTCATTCAACAACCCCATGTCACGAGCGACTTCAATGAAATTTGATATATGTTCACAAATTAAGAATCATCGTAATTCATGACGTACATTCATTCAACAATCCCATTTCACGAGTGAATTTAATAAAGTTTGATATAATGTTGGTAAATTAAGATTCAATGCAGTTCATAACTGTAACTCCCCGAAAATGGGTTCCGAGACGTCACACGGTGCTTAAGACTACGAGTAGCCTTAAGCTAACCCTGTAAGCCTTCTACTAAATCTGAAGCTCATAATAAAGAAATAGAGATGTATAACCAAAGCTAAAATGCAAAATTCTGTCTGAGCTAAGCTGAAATTATCTGAACATAATATCTAAAAATATTAGTCTTAAAAGTCTGAACAATCAACACTAGAAATATGAATCATAACTGGCAGCCTGACAAGCCTCTACTACCACTAATAACTAGAGAGCTACTGGGACACGTCTCCAGCTGACTCGAACTGACTGATAATACTAAATCAACTACTATAATAAGCTAGAAAATCTGAATAACTGGGTCCCCGAACTATGAGGACTCACCAACTATCAGGATGTAGATGTAGATACTCGAAATCACTCACGCTGCTGAAATTGAGCACCTGAACCTACACTATGAGGCAATGTAGCACATAGACGTATATGTGGATCAGTACTTCTAAATTGTACTAAGTATATGAGGGTGAATGCATGAGTAAAACAATATGTCAATGTTTATATAAACTTGTAAAATAATGCATGCTAAGTATAAATGACTCACATTGGCTGGAATAACTGCAAGCTAAAAATCATGAATCATGAGTGATAAAATATACTGTATAAATTTTGTGAGTCATAACACTTAGTTCTAAAAGTTGTACTAGTATTCGATCTTTAAATCATATGGTCTAAGTGTAGAAAGGACTCATTTTTATATCTGTAAATTGAAAGCTGAAATCTAGCAACTAATGTCTTATGTAAAGCATTATCTGAATAAGATGTGAGCCTTTACACTGAGTTTCTAAAAGCTTTTTTGTTATTCTTTACTCTTTTCTGTAGGGAGGTTCTTCTAACCGACATAAACCATGTGAGCTAACATGGAGTCCAACGTCTAGTTCTGTAACACCCCGAAAAATAGGTCCCGGAGCGTCACACGGTGCTTGAGGCTACGAGTATCCCCAAGCTAACCCTTTGAGCCATTTTCATTCAGTTCAACACAAATCAACGGGGTTTTCATAAATAACCCTCAAATATCAATAGAGTAATCATCATCCAAGAATAAAAGAATTTCATAAAGATAACAAAATACGACTTATTAGTCAACTCCCAACATCTATACTAGTCTGACAAGCCTCTAAGAAAATCAATAAAACCAGCGAGCCATTGAGACATGCCCCAACTGACTCATACTCAGTTATCAAATGTAAATAATTCCGTGAAACCAACATCAGACATCATGTCCTCGGAACATGAGGACTCACCACAACAGAGGATGTAGAACAGCATGCCCGAAGAATCACTGTCGAACCTGGAACTGAGCACCTGAACCTACATTCCGAGAAAATGCAGCCCACATCCGAAGATGTGGGTCAGTACCATGGAAAGGAACCGAGTATATGGGGGTGTATGCAGTTGTATAAACATCATCATCATAAATATTTATAAGAAATATGCAGGATGTATGAAAGACTCACATAGCCCGAAGAAAATCATCATAATCATGCAAGGATGAAATAAGTATAATACCACATGTGAGTCATCATATAATTTGTCAATCACTTTCAGTTCATCAAGAATATCAATTCTCATAATATAAATATCATTTAAATCTTTCGAAAGAATAACTTTCACAATTCCACTTTCAAATCACTTCACCATTCACCATAGACACAAGGAAACACACACACACTGGGAGATCCTATAACCGACATAAACCATGTGAGCTACATGGAGTCCAACGTACAACCCACGTTGGGGAGAGTCGTCCTATCCTTGCCATCGGAGTAGGACTATCGATATCAAATCCACACAAACTAGTGATCACTATATAAACCAGCCTCAGGCTCACTCCTACAGGGGCACGTAGTTCTAGGGAAGTAAGGTCGCTTTATACCTCCCACTCGGTGCTAAAGATTTCCCCCGGACTTAGCTCAGATCATTTCAAAGACAATCCACAACAAAACAATTTCAGTAATATACAAATATACATCGGGAGTCATCATGCTTCCCATTTATCAAAATCAACCACGTTGTGGATTTCTTTCACACTCGAGTTCAAAACAACTCCATTAAGACCAAAAGATCAAATCATTCAAAATATCTCAAATATTCAACATCAACGTGCTTATAACACACACTCTCTAAAAAAACACAATTTCCAATGGGGATTCACGACCCAAATATCAAAATCATGATAAATATCGTTCAAGATTCATGCTTTATATCACCACACATATAAATTCATCTTTCAAAATCATAAACATCAAGGTTTCATAATAATCATCATAAGATATGGGTTCATACTTCAAATTCATAAAAATCAAATAAAAATCATGCCTTTGTAAAGAAAATTACTTTTGGGCACAAGAACGAAAGAGAGTTCTTGTTGAAAAACTCCACATACCTTGAATGATGAACTTTAGATCGATACTCATTTTTGAGATGTTAATCATGCCTTTGAATGATGGTTCTTGGAGTTCTTGAACTAGGAACTTGGAATCTTGAATAAATTTGCAGAATTAATGGTGAACTTTGGAGGTTCTTGAAGTTGGATGTAGGAGCTTAGGGTTTTTTTTTGAGGGAATTTGATGAAATATAACATATAATGCTTCTAATAGGATTTAATATAGGGTTTGGACGGATTTTGGGTGAGGGGAAATGACCAAAACGCCCCTAAAAATCAAATAATTCTCGAATTTATCCTTTGGTGGACTGTTTTGATAGTCTGAAGTAGATCAACCATAACGTTTTACTCCGATATCCAAATTAGATGAAACCAATTTCATTAGAAAGAGGACTCTCATATCTTTCTATTAATATATAGTATCTCACCCAGATCATTGTGTACGAGGAGTTATGATCATTTGAAGTTAACCCAAAAATTGACTTTTGATAGGTTGAAGTAGATCAACCATAACTTTTTTCTCCGATAGACAAATTAGATGAAACCAATTTCATCGGAAAGAGAACTCGCAGATCTTTCCGTTGATATATAGTATATTACCCAGATCATTATGTACAAGGAGTTATGATTGTTTAAAGTTGGAGAAAAAATACGTCAGGCCTCAGTACTTTTTTCCTGCATGTTTTACTGTTCACTACTATTCACGGTTCGATCGGAATGTTCATAACTCGTCGCTCGGGTGTCCGTTTTGGATGATCCACATATAGTTGAAAAGATTATTCGATACTCTACGCAATGGTGGGTCATAATCTAAGACATTCCACACGAAAAATTTATAATTCATTCTAGAAGATAGAACCCAACACTAAAACGCACAAAATTTCAACGAAAAATTTTCCGGGGTATTACAAGTTCCCTTATGGGAAAACCTCATGTTGGGGAGTGGTGTCATACTCTTGCCAAGGAGTATAATCAAATCTAAGTGATCACATCTGTAACTATTATTCATATAGAAATGGGAATAATCTAATAATCTGTACCTACGTTGGCTCGTAGTTCTGGGGCATGTGAACATACCCAGCTTTGTGCTAAATACTACTCCCTTTAATCTGTATACTCATTCTGTAGGAAATCCACTTTTAAAACTAGTATAAGGGTTTATAATGAAAACCTCTTGAAATCTATTTATTGTAAACTGTAATAAAACTGTAAAGTGGATTCCATATCTAAGTTGAGATCAAAAGATCAAATCTTTGTTCAAAATCTGAAATATATCTAATCAAGGGATGCTTAAAAGCATAATCTTCTTGAAATGTCAACATTCAAACTAGGGCTAATAACTCATGCATTAATTTCATGTCAAATCATCATAAAGTTCATGCTAAATAATGAAAATCTTGATAAATCAATGCTAAATCTGGAAAATAATGTCACACGCATAAAAATACGAAAGTAGACATGCAATTCAATATCTAAATCACTTGTAATCTCGTAATCTTCAATTAGTAATGAGTGGATATAAACCCTAGACTAAAATTCATATAATTTCATATAAAATTCAACTTTAAAACTAATTTCTGGGGCACAAAGGATGAAAGAATTATCCTTGTTGAAAACCCCACATACCTTAATTGATGAATAGATGAAGAAGCTTGAACTTTGAGTTCCTATTTGTGCTCTTAAAGATTTTTTCTTGAAGTTCTTGAATTGGGAATCTTGAATTTTGGGTTATCTTGGAAAAAGAATGGTGGAATTTGGATTTCTTAAGGATTAAAAATTGAAGTTCTAGGGTTTCTTGGAGAAAAATCTTGTGAATAATGAACGTATAATGCTTAGAATAGGTTTAATCTTGTGTTTTATACGATTTTGGGGCTTGAGAAAAGACTAAATTGCCCTTTAAAATTTTAAGTTCGGAACTGGAATCCCGATTTTGGGCCTCAGCATGACGCGGTGCTCTACTGTTTTCACTAAAATCGCCATAACTTTTCAATCGAGTATCGGATTAAGCCGAAATTGGTATCGTTGGAAAGCTAATTTAATTATCTACAATTTAGTGGATCTATAGCTGAAAATTTTTACACATATCAAGAGTTATTCAATTTTAAAGTTGATCCTTGACATTCTAGGAGCTAACCGGGACTAAGATAAGTACGGGATATTACAATAACGTACATTCATTGAACAATCCCATGTCATGAGTGAATTTAATAAAGTGTGACATAATGTTCACAAATTAAAGATCGATACAATTAATGACGTACGTTCATTCAACAATTCCATAAAACGATTGAATTCACTAAATTTGATATAATGTTGATAAATTGAGAATCAACGAATTTCATAAAGTACATCCATTCTAAAATTTCATGTCACGAATTTGATCAAACGTACAAGTTAGGTGATGGTTTAATTATTATGTCGCATGGATTATGTTGAAAGCTCTGGTAGCAAATATGGCCAAACATCATGTTCATATGCCTTAGGTCGCATGTTCGATTTTCTCTGACGCATGTTTTTTTAGAAAGAAATTATCAGGAATAAATGCTGACCCTTTCAAATACAACTACCTAGGTCACATCTAAGAATACAAATCGTCAGAATCTAGGTCATATCTCTCATTTCTCTCCTCTTTAAAAGACACCGCAATGCACGCTTCACCTAAACTATATACAACCAACTACTAAATTCCTTCATATCTCTCTAAAAAAAAGTTGGTGTTCATTCCCTTCAAATGCAGATCGGCCCCCTTCATCAACTCCAAGTTAAGATGCGGCGCATCTACATAACGCTTGACAGAGTGGTAGATTTATTTACTATTTTAAAAAATAGCTCTTTGTATGTGTCTTCGTTTAATGCATTCATCACTTTTTTTGCGGATTGTAGTGGCTTCCACTAAGCGTCAACGACTACTTTCCCCCAACACCGACGATGATTAAGATCATTCATTCAGCTTCTGAGGTGTATATAGCTCAGGTTGGTCCTTGTGTCATCAACAACCATCGTAGGATCAACAACGGATGAAGAGAATTTATCAGGACTACGAATTTTAAGAAAGGAGAAGTTTTACATATGTTACTCTTTCACAGTTGTGAAAACTGTGTTAAAAAATAGTTATTCTTAATCAGGATCCACACCTAAAACATCTTATTGCAAGCACAGAAACTTTTCCATTTTTTATCAAGCATTCCTAATAGTTTGTTGTTTTGGGTTTCTTTTATAAATATATTCAGTTGTTCTTGTTCAACCGATTTATTCATTTTTATTTATTTTGCTGCTTCCACGTTATTTTCTTAAATTTTTTTTAAGAGTGGCCAAAACCATTAATCAATTTTTTATATGTTTTATTTCTGAAAGAGGAGCAATGAATGCAAAACAAAAGAAATAAATCGTGTTTCGTGAAATAAAGAGTAGCAAATGCATTGGTTAGGGAAAAAAAAGTAACTAAGTGAATCATTAATTCGTGGTTGCGTAGGCTTTTAATAAGAAATTAAAATTCTTAAAAGCCAAAAGCATCTAAAAATAACTCAATCCAAACACCCACTATGCTGGTAAAAATTTGAATTTTTTTAGTTTGCAATACAACAGTTAAATTAGTAGGCAATAGTATTTTGGTTCGAAAATGACGTTTGAATTTTGGGTTATATTATGAGGCATTATTCAAAATTACAACTATTCATAATTCAACAAAATATTTACGGCCACACAATTTCTACATAATAGATTAAAATCACGCTTCTCAATATTTTGAAAGAATAGTTCGCAATATAGTGGATACTATTCGCACTATACACCTACTTAGGATTGAAACTAATTTCTTAATTGTGACAAATAAAAAATTGTATCTACCTAAAATATTCATCGTGTTTTCTATGTTCATGAAAAATCAAAATGTATTCAATTACAAACAAACGTTGAATCAACAATTACGGCTACACCAAACATAGATTGAGTCAACACTGCGATTATACGTCAATCAAATTTGTTCACTATTTTCGACTTAATTAAAAAAATTTATTTAATCAACATTGTCATTGTAATACCCCGCAAAGTCCTCTTCCAGTTTGAGCTTTAGAGCGTATTCAGTGAAGCGAAAATTCGAGTCTAAAAGTTTCAGAAGTGTCTTCCCAAGAATGAAATACTTTGAATCGTGTGGAATTTCCCTAATATCTACTTTTTGTCATGTAGATCATTGAATAAGATTTCCATCGATACCAAATTCGCCCAAATTCGACACTCAGGTGAAGAGTTGGAGCCATTTTACTGAGACAATATGCCATCTGACACCCTGGCGCATCACGAAGCCAGCCAAAATGGCAATTGTCAAATTCCAGTGCACCAACGATATTCCTCCACGTCGTGGTGAAATTCCAGTTAGCAACAAGTTGGCAAAATGATCTTCACCGCATCGCGCCACTGTGCAATTTCCCAATTGTCAAAATCCAGTGAAGGTCTGCGATTGTGGCGCGTCGCGCCAGGACCAAAAATTGGGCTCCAATATAGAATTTTCTCAAGGGTATTTTGGTCTTTTCCACTCATTCCCAACCTCTATAAATACCCACTTAAGGGCTTTGAGCCTCATTTCTCTCCTTCCACCCAAGAAAACTAAGGTTTCCAAAAATCAAATCCCCCTCTCTTCTTCAACCAAAAATCAAGGGAGAATCAAGAGGAATCAAGAAACCTTCCGAAGGCTTTCAAGAAAAGAGTTTCCCCAAGGTATGTAGATGTTGATTCTTGGGTCCCTTTCATCCAAGAAGCTCAAGTACCCTTTTTTAAATCTCAAAGATTTATGTTTATGAATTTTTAATGATTCTTGTGAGTTGAAATTGATGTTGTTGCTATGATTGAGTTGTGATTTATGTTTGTGTACAAGATTATCAAGACTTGGCCTTAGTATGTGGTATTTGTGTGGTAAATGGATTATGTACTTGTTGATGATGTTGAATGATTTCCAAGATGGAATATTTATGTGGTTTGTATGAATCTATGATATTATGTGAGTTAAAAACATATAAATTTGGTTGATCATGGTGAGTATGTTGATGATTACACCTATGCCTAAGTCGTGCATGTGAGGTGTTCGATAAAATGCCCAAGAGACTAGAAATCATGTATTGTAGTTAAATTGTGACCTAAATGACAAATGCATGCTTCACCCTTATGAAAATAATGACTTCTATGATATTGTTATGTGTTATAGTTGTTGATGAAATGTTTATGAAGCTAGGTCGATGGACCTATAGCATGTTGTTATATGCATTCCTCTCCATGTATAAGACTTGAGAACTATGTGTACCATGAAATCCCCAATTAGGTGTGAACCCGTGCATGTCTAGTGGTTGTTGAAAGACCTTGTTGAATGGAGTATGATCTAGTAGCATGTTTCCCCTACGCTATTATATGTTTATGATCCCTAAATTATCGAAGTGATGTCTTATTGATTGTGAGGATAAACATATGATATGATTCCTAAATGCTTGAAGAGATGCTTTAATGATAATGATGATGAATGTATAACTGTGATGATGAATGAATGATTGTGATGATGATAATGAATGAATGTTTATGATGATGGAGTAATGATTATACTTTATTTTATGTTATCGAGTCCTGGGGGTATTTATACCCGATAATTTAGTTGTTGTCTAGAGCCCGTGTCAGTTTTACGATAATTCCAGTTGAGCCATGTTTCTCAGAACTCAGTGAACTATAGAACTCTGTATCCTCAGACAAATGCAGAACTTAAGAAAGCTCAGTAATCTCAGTAATGTCTGTAATATCTGTATCGCTAGTAATCTAACCTCAGTCTTGTAATCAGCTTAGATCCAATAGTATGCAAGTATTCAATTCTAATCTCGGAAGTGACCAAATAATCTATTCAATCTATGTATCGTCAGTCATATACCGTGATCTAATAGCATTCTATCAGATATAGAACCAAGTGATCTCAGCGTAACTCAGTCAGATCTTTTGAGAAATATGATCAGTATCAGATTCAGTTTAGTTGTGTTCAGTTAAGAATCCAGTCAGAGTTATTCAGTTGGGAGTAGAAACTAGCACCGAGTGAGGGAAGGGATGGCGGCTCTTCCCATCAGTCAGAGAGGCCAAAGTTGTTAGTAGTAATCCCTGACCTCCAGAACTGCGTAACCAGCGCAGGATACAGGAGTCACCATCAGAAAAGGCCGTCACCTCCAGAGAGAGAGTATTTGACTATTATATTGCCTTAGGCCGACTTCCTGCTGAGGGTCATCCATCAGAGAGGATTGACCAGAGAGAAGAGATAATGTCTTTACCCGTGGCACAGTATTTGCACCCTCCCAATCGGGGGTAGAGGTTGGACCCCACCTGTGGTAGGTCGGGGCATGTCGGTTAAGTAACTACTTTTCACAGTTGTCTATCTCAGTGAGGAACTCAGATAGTTTCATTGATTCATGGACCATCCCATCAGATACGCTTGGTATCATATACAGTTATTTGATATCATATTCAGAGATATGCCACCAGATAGGATTGATTCACAGTCTTAGATTCTATTGAGTATCCTTGTTGTCAGATTCAGATATATTCATATTTTTTATCATTGATAATAGTTTCTGAAATCATCCGTTAGAGAGGTTGATCTAAAATCCTGTCAGTCGAAAGCAGTAAAGCTCAGAATTCAGTCCTTGATGTAAGTACATCCAGATCCTCAGTTATTAGTATCAGATGAATCAGTGATTCAGTATCTCAGTGTCAGTAGTGAGTTCAGTCTGCGGTAAAGTGGTATCCGAGTTTCAGTATCTAGAGTTGTGATGATTGTGATTATGGTCTGTGCATTCATGTATATGCTCTCGTGCGACATTTTCATGACTATCCAGTTTAGATATTGTGCACGCATGAGCCCTTGCATTTAGCCTTACCCCGTCTACATACTCAGTACATCCCTGTACTGACGCATTTGCGCTATGGTGTTTTATTTGGCACCATAGGTTCAGAGGCACAAGACCCAGAGTTTACTCAACAGTTCAGTTCCAGTTAGCAGCACTAGCAGTGAGTCCTCTTCTTTCGAGGACAAATCTCAGTTTACTATTACTGAATTAGATTTTGTTTATTCTTAGTTGACAAAATTAGTTGGGGACATATCCCATCAACTCTACAGTTCAAACAGTTTAGAGGCTTTTCAGATAGATGACAGATGTATTAGTATTCAGTTTTCAGTTTTGAGTATGTATAGATGTGTTGAACCTTATGGCCAGTTTCCACATTTATTTCAGATATTATGCAGTGTACAGGTACAGATATCAGTAAAGGATTAGCTTGTGGTCCTTTAGGGTCATAAGTACCGTGTGATGTCTCGGGATGGAATCTCGAAGCGTTACAGTCATACTCTTAGCATCAACTAATTTGGTTCACTATTGTCATGCCATGTTCATACTCAAAGTATGAAGAAAATATATTACATCAACAACTATAAATTATAAGTCATTCAGTTAAATTCACTATTCTCGTCATGATTTAGATAATCAATTGAATATTCAATCATGCCATTTTTGGCTACAGACATGAAACCTACATGTAAAATATTTAAATTATTAAAACGAGTCACTTAATTTGTGTGATACTTTAAATAAATAATTAGATTCCTTAATGATATACCTAAATAAAGAATCAATAAAAATATAGTGCATGTCAAGTAGGAATGAATAATATTGCAGAAAATTAGTCAACCATCAACTTTACATTGTATAGGTCTCGAGTTTGAAACCATAGTTTCACACTATTTTTTATGTTTTGAAGGCGGTTCCCCATGTGTTTGGGAATTCAAAAATTGTTTCAACTGAAATATTTCCTATATTTATTTGGAGGAAAGCTGAAAATATCCCTACTCCACTACTTATTAAAATCAACACTCCACAATACATAATAAAATCTCAACCAAAATCCTATTCTCCTCCCCCCTCCCCCTCACCCACCCCCAAAGAAAATGACAAGGTTCACTCCAGTTCGTGGCAACACAACTGATGACCGGCCAACATTCAGTATTACATTGCATAGATCGTACGTGATGCGTAACGGAGTGGTAATTTCTAATTTTTTTCTTCAATGATGATTCTATGTTTCTTTGTTAGTTTCATTTAACTTTCATTCTCTTTCAAATTTGAGTAATTCGTCCATATTTTTCCCTTTAAGTGGATATCACGAGATATAAGTCAATACTTTTTCATCGGCCCAACGCAAATAACCATCCATCATCATGGTACTAACAAGTTATATAAGGCTAAAGTCACCTACTTTGAGGTTCATAACAGATAGAGGATAGATGGCGGGTGGAGAAATTTCATTTGTGAAGCGGGCTTCCGAATAGGAGACATTTTGGACTTCATGATCGACTACAACATTACGGGATATGTCTTCTTATCTGTTCAACATGTAATCGATGTGTGAAGTAGTTTTCAGGTAGTACAGATTTTGAAAAAAAAAATATGTGACGATATTCCTAGTTTTAGTGCTTGGATTATTGATTGGTTTGAATGTCTTTTTTTATTGAATTCATATCTCTAATCTTTAGTTTATTTTCAATTTCATCAATTACTTTTTTATTTTTCTTTAGTTTCACTTCATTAACAAAACTATCATAATTATTTCTTTCTTTTTCTGTGTATTTTTCGTTTGATGATGACTAAACACTAGAAAAGAAGTCATCTAGATTTATCAAATCTTTTTGCTAGATTTTGAACGAAAAAGGTGAGAAAACTCTTCAAATCCTCTTGGCAGATTTGGTTGATTTTTTATAAGATTTGGCAAAGAGTAGAAAATCCTTGACAATGACAGCATACAGTTTGTCCATTAGGACTGACTTTAACATTGTTCACGCCTTTTGCTAAAACCTATGTGACATTATCAATATCAATGTTGTAAGTGGATGGGCTTGTTGGCTGCGAAAAGGGTGTAACAATTTATTTCTCATTTAATTCTCCAACCAAAATCCTAGCCTATTTAAATATCCTTTTTTCTTTGCAATATTGTTCATCTTTTACCGTAGAGAGTTTACTTAGCAACTTTTATAACACCTTTGTTAAATGCAAAACAATATGTCTTTCTCAAACAATGAAAATATTTGTGTGGTCCGAAAAAGAAGACGCTATCACACTGTTTGCGAGATTGAGCTGCTGAAAGATGAGGTAAAGGACCTTACTTAGTGTATGAAACAGCTTGAGCGAAATCTGCGGGAGTTGAGGCATCATTTTCACACCTACATACGAGAGGTTAACAATGATAAGATTGAAGAAGGTGGTGAGGCTGTTGAAGGTGTTGATTCTGTTGCTTAAGTTGTTATTTCTTTTTGTTTTTTCAGTCTTTTTAATTTAAGTCTTTTTTTTCGTTGTGTGGTGTTGTCCATGTTTGTTCTTCAATTTTCATTTAATGAATGGATGTTTTCTTATTACATTTGCTTTAACTTTATGCAAACAACGGAACACACAAATTAATTAACATTGATTAGATTTAACTGAAGAAATTTATGAAAAAAAACACCCTTTTTTCGAAACATTCAACTTCAATTCTTATTTCCACTATTCGGGTATATGAAAAGTTATCCAATTCCATCAATTTCTAAGTAGAAATTTGAAATGAACAAAGAAAAATTTTATAGGAGTCAATTACTTTTCATCAAACTCATTAGAAATGCCTTTTCTTCACTTGGATA
The DNA here is from genome assembly GCA_030864215.1 of Capsicum pubescens. Taxonomy (NCBI): domain Eukaryota; kingdom Viridiplantae; phylum Streptophyta; class Magnoliopsida; order Solanales; family Solanaceae; genus Capsicum; species Capsicum pubescens. The sequence continues at coordinate 63,558,143 of CM061543.1, forward strand.
ATGAACTGCAACAAACAAATAATATGCCTACAATAGGAAGTCACTTCAAATAGAGCATTGAAACAAAATAAAATGATCATTGTGTTTGATGCTTCAATTGACTTTTTTAATGTCCACATCTTTAACTCTACAAGTCCTATTGTTCAAGCACAACTTGGACAAAGTATTAAACATGGTCATAGGTTGGCATGACTTAACAAATACATTGATGAATAGATTCTCACCTAATAGTCTTCATAAATTGAACAAGGGTATAAAAGTAAGTTTTTAATCAAATTATACTTGAATATGGAAGGAGAAAATTCAAAATGGAGCAAGTAAGAAAGAATGGACAGAGCACTATTCAACATCATATAAAAAATTAACTATTTACATAATATAAGTGTTAATTCATACTGCAAAGATATGTGTAAAATAAAACTGAAATTGTCCATGCTACCAATCACTAAACTAATCACAAACTGTATTGCACAGATGTCACTACACATGAAAAATTTCAGTGTTTACATTGTGATAAATTTAGTGAAACCACAAACCTTTACAAACTTTACAATACATTTACGCATGTCCATGCTTCCATTCACTAAGTGAAAAAAATGAATAAAAGGATTCAACAAACTTTGATGGGTGAAATAATGTCACTACGCATCACACAATAATATCAGCGCAACAATTCTAAAAGTTAACAATAAAAATATTACACTATTATTGTACCAAATTATCCATATCGTTAAAAATGAATGAAAAATAATAAATTGCACACGAATGAATTAAATTAATAAAGCCGATGGGGTGTTATTTATGGCATAATCCTAACTTGCACATTTACACTTCAACCAACTTTTTTCTAAGTAGATTTTTTTTCATATTAAGCAAAACTTCACCACAGTACTAATTTGTATTTCAGGCCCAAGAAATGACCCATGAAAACTTTTCATATGCACATCAAATTGGGCCAAGCATGAGGACTATTGTAACAATTTTCTTATTAGGCCAAGCATGAGGACTATTGTAACAATTTTCTTATTAGGAATGGGCTCAAACTTGAAGATGTCAAAATTGGGTTACAAAAGAAATGGGCCCAAAGAAATTTGTTCGGACATTCTTCATCAACGGATTTCAAAACAAAATAAAATAGGGAAGATGAGCAGACTAAGGGTAAGGAGAAAGTGGGGGGCAAGACAACTCTCGAAAAGAGTTATATCAACCTATTATTAGGTGTGGAGCAATGCTTTTTAAAAACTGGGTAGATATAAGGATGATTTTCAATTAGAGATGGTAATTTGGATATAAAAAAATGTGAAATGACAATATGACCTTCTCTTGTCAGTTTAGTTACCATAATACCGACAAAAAAATACTTTTCAAGTCATTCCAGTCCTTTTCCTTCGAGTTAAATTGTAACGCCCCGAAATCGGGTCCCGAGACGTCACACGGTGCTTAGGGTCACAAGTGATCCCAAGCTAACCCTTCTACTGGCATAACTCATAAGCAACTGAATAAAAATACAAATCCATACAAATCAGCAGAAATTAACTCTTTTCTGAATCTGATCGATACAAAAATGGAATTTTACAGGATTACAATTCTGCCTTTACAATCAAAATTGAAACAAAATACATCAACTTCTACTGACTGTCTATGAAGCCTCTACTAGTACTGACTGTAGGTAGTCGGGTCATGACTCCCGACTACCCCAACTCAATACGACTGAATAAAGAAAATACAATACTATAAACTCTGCATAACTAACCCAAGCCCTTAAATCAAAAGGACTCATCACCTGCTGACTGGATACCACGAACTGACTGGATCCGAAGGTGCAACTATACCTTGTACCTACATTCCGAAAAAATGTAGCCCACATAAAAATATGTGGGTCAGTACCATGGAAAGATACTGATCATATGGGGGTGCAATGCATATATAAAATAATATCTTAATATCATCACAGTTTATAAAATTATGCATGCTGATATAGATGACTCACTTAGCTCGAATCAAATCATCAAAATCATGGATGAATAATACATGTAAAGTAAAACAAGTGAGTCATTACAATACGTTCTCAATTCACTTTCATCTCAATTTCAAATCATCAAAACAATCAAATCTCATGTCAATTCTCATTAGAATATATTCCTTAAATCTTTTAAGAATAATGACTTTCTCAAACTCAGCTTTTTAAGCAAATATGTTTTCATCTCAGATAGAAGAGTACACGCACACACATTGGGAGATCCTATAACCGACATAAACCATGTGAGCTACATGGAGTCCAACGTACAACCCACATTGGGGAGAGTCGTCCTATCCTTGCCATCGGAGTAGGACTTCCAGTATCAATTCAAAAATACAAGTGATCACTATATAAATCAGCCTCAGGCTCACATCCTATGGGGGCACGTAGTTCTAGGGAAGTAAGGTCACTTTATACCTCCCACTCGGTGCTAAAAATTACTCCCGGACTTAGCTCAGAAATTTAAATCAGCCTTAGGCTCACATTAAAGAAAATCCACAATAAACACTTCAACAATTTTCATCGGGAGCCAATTTGCTACCCCTTTATCATAATCAATAAAAACGTGGATTTCTTTCACAGTTGAGTTCAAAATAACTCATTCACGACCAAAAGGTCAAATCATTCAAAACATCTCAAATTATTTAAACTCAAGGTGTTTATAACATATGATTTTCTCAAAATAAAAATCTCAAATAGGGTTCCAAAAATCCATACATCAATATCACCATAAAACCTTCCAAAGTTTCATACTTTATGACATAAGCACAAAAATAATCACTTAAAACTTAAAATTTCAGCTTTATAATCATACATCTTGGTAAAGAAAATTAGCTTTGGGATTCAAATCTCATTGTGCTTATAGCACATAATTTCTCAAAGTACAATTCCAATTAGGACTCAAGGTCTCATACATCAAAATCATATTAAATTTTCTCAAGATTCATGCTTTTCATCATAAATATATATATAACTTACTTCAAAATCCGGAAAATTCAGCTTTATGTACAAAAATATCATCATTCTCATTCAATTCAACTTTCAAAACATAGAGAGAATCATAATCTCATGTAAAATCATATAGGGTATAAATTCATGCTTCAAATTCATATCAAAACATGTAAAATCATGTATATTCATAAAAGAAAAATCAATTTAGGCACAAGAACGAAAGAGAGTTCTTGTTGAAAAACCCCACATACCTTGAATGATGAACTTTAGATCGATACTCGTTTTTGAGATGTTAATCGTGCCTTTGAATGATGGTTCTTGGAGTTCTTGAACTAGGAACTTGGAATCTTGAATAAATTTGCAAAAATAAATGGTGAACTTTGGAGGTTCTTGAAGTTGGATGTAGGAGCTTAGGGTTTTCTTTTTGAGGGAATTTGATGAAATATAACATATAATGCTTCTAATAGGCTTTAAAATAGGGTTTGGATGGATTTTGGGTAAGGGGGAATGACCAAAACGCCCCTAAAAATCAAATAATTCACGAATCTGTCCTTTGATGGACTGTTTTGATAGTCTGAAGTAGATCAACCATAATGTTTTACTCCGATATCCAAATTGGATGAAACCAATTTCATTAGAAAGAGGACTCTCATATCTTTCCGTTGATATATACTATCTCACCCAGATCATTGTGTACGAAGAGTTATGATCGTTTGAAGTTGACCTAAAAATTCACTTTTGATAGGCTGAAGTAGATCGACCATAACTTTTTGCTCCGATAGACAAATTGGATGAAACCAATTTCATCGGAAAGAGGACTCGCGGATCTTTCTGTTGATATATAGTAGATCACCCAGATCATTATGTACAAGGAGTTATGATTATTTAAAGTTGGAGAAAAAATACGCCAGGTCTCAGTACTTTTTTTCCTGCACGTTTTACTGTTCACTACTATTCACGGTTCGATCGGAATGTTCATAACTCGTCGCTCGGGTGTCCGTTTCGGATGATCCACATATCGTTGGAAATCTTATTCGATACTCTACGCAATGGTGGGTCATAATCTAAGACATTTCGCACGAAAAATTTATAATTCATTCTAGAAGATAGAACCCAATACGTTTACACACAAAATTTCAACGAAAAATTTCCCAGGATATTACACAAATATATTTTTCCTATTTAATAAACTTTCATGGATGAAATCTTCTTTGTTCCACTTTGAAAAAAGTGAAATGTTATGTCTGAAATCAGCTCAAGAAATGAGGACTTGTCCATCAAAGTTTGATATTTGTATCCATAAGATCTCTCAAGAGTCGGTAAACTCAAAAGTTGGACTACTTTTTTCTTTGCCATTAATACCTCATCTCTTATTGTAGATTTTGGATCTTGAATTAAAGATGCAAGTGAAATTTGTTTATTGGGCATTCAATGGTTTGTAAAATAGAGTAAATATCTTCAGGACTGCTGGTAAATCTTTTTGACGGTGGTAACACACTATTAAAAATTCTTTTTGTTTATAGACAATATAATAGTGATGCAATAGTAATTTCTTTAGCTTGATGCGCTTCCTTGTAAAGCATACAATATTCGGAAACTTTACAGCTTTACCAATTATATAGAATTGTGATGTTAATTTAAATTGTTGCTTAACGTTTAGTTTATGGTATGTTAAATTTAGGTAATATGAAAAGTCTCATTTATTTATTTATTTTATTTATCATTTAAAATTTTATTTTACTATCATTTATTCTACCTCTATGTCTACTATTGCTCAATCATGTGCCCAATTTTCTTGTAGAATTAACCTTTAAGTGATTGGTGTATGACATAATGTAACAATAAAAGACTAGACAACTATCGGAACGTGGTATTCACTAGAACTTTCTTCGTTTTAAAATAGTTGATCCTAATATTTATTAGAAATATATTTTATCAAATTAGTCTTATTAGTTATGCTTTGAAAATATAAATTTAAGTAAATACACTTTGTTTAGTCATTTAATATTGAGAATGATATTGAAAGAATATAATAAAATACTCTTAATTTCATAAAAAAATATTTAAATTGAAATAAATATTTTAAGAATGAAGTGAATTAAAATGAACTAGAGGAAGTACTTACTATATAATACAATATGATACATTATAAAAGGATAGCTAACTATCAACTACAAATTGAGGCGTCAAAGCCTTAGATGGAAGGAAACCAAAGCGCTATGGTCACAAATCTTTGCCGCGTACTGAGACAAGCTGCAGTTAATAATCAATCCACATTGCTATTACTTAGAACTTTCACTTCATGGTCATTTGCTATTCAAAATGCAAAATCACCTCAACGAGCTTTAACACTCTATACCCAAATGCAGCGTCAAGCCATTCCTTTAGACAGTTTCGCCATTCTTTTTACTCTTAAATCATGTACTCATTTGGGCAATCTTCCTATCATATGCCACCTCCATGCCCATATACTCAAATTGGGGTTTAATATCCACGTCTACGTTGCGACGTCTCTATTGAATGCGTATGTTGGGAGTTCGTTTGAATATGCTTGCAAGGTGTTCGATGAAATGCCTGTGAGAAGTAATGTTACGTGGAATACGATGATAACTTGCTTTTCTCGATGGGGGGATGTTGAAAGAGCGAGGGAGATGTTTGATGAGATGCCTGAAAGAGATTTAGCGTCGTGGTCGGCGATGATTGCTGGGTACATGAATAATGGGCATTGGAAGGAAGGCGTGAGGCTGTTTCGGGAAATGGTGATGTCGGAGCAATTAATGCCGGATCAAGTGACCATTGGGCCGATATTGGCGGGGTGTTCCGAGATGGGTTCGATTGGGTTGGTTCTTGGGAAATCGGTGCATGGTTTCGCGGTAAAGAATAAGTGGGAATTGAATGTGGAACTTGGTACTTGTTTAGTAGACATGTATGCTAAATGTGGCTTCTTGAATTTTGCTTCTTTGGTTTTCGATATGATGAAAGATAGAAATGTGGTGACTTGGACTGCTCTAATTTGTGGAGCAGCCAAGCATGGTTTTGGAACTGAAGCGTTGGAGATATTCAGGAAAATGAGACAAGGGGGTGTGGTACCTAATGAGTTTACGTTCACTGGGGTACTAAGTGCTTGTGTACAAGTGGGGTTGGTCGATGAAGGTCGTGGATACTTCAAAATGATCAAAGAGTGTGGACTGAGACCAACGACTCAGCATTATGGCTGCATGGTTGATTTATTTGGGAAAGCTGGATTGTTAGGGGAAGCATATGAAGTGATCAATACTATGCCACGACAGCCTAACGTAGTTATTTGGGGTTCCTTTTTGTCATCTTGCAAGTTGCATAAACAGTTTGAGATGGCAGAGAGAGTGATTGAGAGGGTCATGAATATGGTGAGGCCAGAGAATGATGGAGGGGTTTATTCCCTTATTTCAGACTTGTATGTTCTTGGTGATAAATGGGAGGATGCCGAGAGGGTGAGGCAATTGATGCTCCATCATAATGTGAGGAAAGCTAGAGGATCTAGTTTCATAAGAAATAATACAACGTGAAGTATTAAACTGCTGCAGATTCTTATTTTGACCATGATCTGGTCAAGAAATTTTTTCTTCTTTCTGTTCTTGAAATGACTTCTACCGACAATAGAATTAAGAAGGCAGATGATTTATCAAGTTTAGGAAAAGAAAGATCCCAACTTGTGTAAAGAAACTTAGATACTGGAAACACATGCTGCATACAGGAACGTGGCATGTCGGCAGATGATTAGTTATATGAAGACAGATTATCAGTTCTAGATTTTGAGCAACGGCAATTAAAGCCTCTGGACTTGGGTCTGGAGATACTGTTTCCTTGTTTTATAGTGTTGGAAACCCTTCTGTTGTTGTTCTATCATAGTTTTTCAGCTTGCATGATGTAGAGAACAGTGAAATAAATTAACTTTTTTCTTATTTGATTCTCCAAATGACAAAATTCTAAAATTTTCGCACTGGGAGATGATCATTCATTTGTTCGTTGATCATGTTTTCAACTTTTGTGCCCTAACGGTTGATTAGTAAGAGTTAAGGTGGCAGGGGCTTGAAATCTATCTCATGTGCCTCGCAACCCATGATTCATGTTTTCATCCACCAAGGACTTTCGTCTTTTATTAATATGAACCCGGGAAGTTCCTGGAACATAATTGCAGTCTGCAGATACAGGCATTTTTATATCAATCAGCTGTGTCAAGAAGTGGAGCAAGTCAAAGATGATGTAAGTTAAAACAGCAGGAGGTAATCGTCAATCAACATCTCCCGTAATTTGAAGCTTATCCATAACATTTCAGAGTATCAGGTTAGAAATTATCAATTACCAACTTTTAACCAGATTTTTTTGGTTCATCATCTCATTCAGGGTAAAACTCCTCGGGTTCTTCATTGATGAATGAGAACCTATTGTTTAGAAATTATTTAGGAACAAAAATATAGTTTAAATCAAACACAAGAAACTTTACATCGCTCAATTGATGTTAGTTGCTACGTGGAAGCCAGAAATCCAACGAAACACTACTTGATCGCCTTTGGTTATCATATCTCCAACTTCTTTTAAGTGTTGTTGACCAAAAAGATAAAACTTCTTCAAATGTATACACTCTACTTGCATATGAATATATCAAAGTTGAATTGAGTAAATCTTTTGAGTTATCCATATACATTAGCCAATATCGAGTTATCCATATATATTAGCCAATATTGAGCTATCCATATTTGCTTGAGCTCAACAATTTACTATCAGAAACTTTCTTTTTGATAATCATGGTGTTCGGTCAGCTTGCGCGCACCTCTACTAATTCCACGGAATATCTGCCACCTACTACCAGCAACAGGTTCCAGGTAACTCTGTCCACCAAGGCCAGAACATATGGGAATAAATCACCCAGAGTTTGTATCTGTTGGAAATTAAACTTAAGACCTCATGGTGCTCAATCCAACTTCATTAAACCACTAAGTCACACTCTTGGTGCTAATATCCGACACTTGCCACTTCAACTTTAACTTGCGTGCTTATATTATATAGGGCAGTGTGATATACTTGGTAGTTTAAAGCCAAATCCCAAAAAAGATCTTGAATTTAATTAGTAAAGTCAGTTTTCTTGCACGGTTGTGCTGAACACAGGACTGTCCTGTGTTCTAACTAGCTATTATACTGAGCCACTTAATTTTCATACAAAGTTGATCTTAAATAATTTTCATGAAATAATACTAGGACTAGCTTCTGTACATTATAAGAGAGTTTGTACGCCATTTGGTCACTTATTAAAAGTTAAATAGGAGAATTTTAGTAATTCAGTTGTTTGATTGCATGAACTTTCACATTGTTAGTGAGGGTTCGATTCCCCACTTTATAATTCTCTATCCCCAATTATTTTTCTGAAAATAAAGGTTAAATAAATAAAGTTTGATGGACTAAAGCTACCGCTATGCACGAAATCAGAGAAGGGCCAAACCACAAGAATTTATCGTACACAGCCTTATTCTGTATTTCAGCAGCAAGCTGTTTTTACTGATTGGACTTTGTGACATTCATAAAATGGTTTCACTAGGATATAAATGGTTATGGCTTAATAACAAAGAATACTTGTATTAAGTGCATAAAAAGATTACATACATTATTGCATTTGAACCCCTAAAACAAAAATGATGCAAAAGAGCCAATAATCCAAAGAACAAGATTTCACAATCATCATGTGAACAACAGAAACCATTAGAAAAAGATAATCACTGTACTTATGAGAGAATATTATGAGATTCTTTCTATAGTTAGTAACGATTATCAATTTTCCACCAGAAATCCTGACAGCATTAAGACAAAAGAATCTGCCATAAAGCTGACAAAACAAAATAAAACAAGAAATAGCCTTCGCAATGACGAAGAATCCAAAGAAACAACAAAACTACAAATGCTAAATAAAAAAACTTAATCATTTGTCTAAATGGAAATGACAAATTTTTAGCTTGGATTTTCAAAGAAAATAAAAGACCAGCTAGAATGCATTTAAAAGAATTTCCATATCTAAAAGACAAAGGCCAGATAATCTATTTTGACTTCTTTGATATTTTTATTTTACTACTTGTCTGCGAACATGAGATACAAAATGATCCTTAATTTGTTCTAAAAGAAGAATTATTGAACATAGGAATTGCTGGGATCAAATGGAACGAAATGGATAGATTGTTATTGCTGTAATTTTCATTACAGTAAGTTTTATGTGTATAGAGATCACACAAGTTGGTTAGGGGTGGAGCTAGAGTATCGGTTACGGCCTAGGGATTACGCAGAATTTATTAGCTTTCGTTAAAATTCTATATTTATTTTTAAAAAATCATCTAATATGACAAACTACTAATTTAAAATCTAGCAATCTAATAAGATCAGAATTTAGAATTCGTAAATTTCAAATTCTAGTTTTGTCTCTGATGTTAGTATTAGTAAATTTCAAATTCTAGTTTTGTCTCTGATGTTAGTATTAGGCATGGTGGTGGCACACGAGAAGAAGTCACCATTTACAAGAGTACTACGCAGGTAATATGACATAGGGTTTAAAGGATGATACGCTCGCTATAACAATCGTTTTCTATAACAGCATTTCACTATAACGATCAAGTTTTTTTGGAACCAACTTTCATATTATGTTATATTATATGTTCTCTGTGATAACATCTTGCTATAACAGCTAAAAAACATCCGGATGAATGACATTATAAAGAGATTGACGGTATATATAGCTTGAGTTTCATTTTAACCACCAAATTTGGGATTTAAATAAATCAATTTAGGATGATAAACTAAAGGTAACCATTGGATTGGAGAACAGAAAATCAAGTAGCTGTAAGTGCTAGATAAAACATTGAAAGTGTCGAACAATATATTTGTTTTTTTCCCTTATATTCATTTGAAGTCAAGAATTATGTCATGTAAAATCTATAACCAAAATACAGGAGTATTAAAGTGGCTAATGAACACTCAACTTGGCATGAAATAATCGTTTCTTTTGTCTTGAATCAAATTAGCTAAGCTTGTTGACAGATAAATCCAAAACATAGCAAAATGACAACATGCCTCACTACATTATATATACTGAATACTTCTGCATCCATTTGTGTGTGGCAAATTAAGCATTAAGCAAAGGTAAAAAAACTTACCTTTCTTTGTTCATATTTAGTTAGAAAGAAATTAAAACAATACAATGGATTTGAACAAAGAGTCATATCTAGTTAAATCTGAGATGGTGAGCTCTGGAAAAAGAAGCATGTCCATGGTGGATTATGACATTCCAGAGACCACGAAACGTGTGAAAAGACGAAGAAGGTCACCTCCTGCAGTTGCAGTACTGAATGATAACATTGGCCAACAAGCTGACCAGCAGAAAATGGACTCATCTAAAGTTGATCAAAATATTGCTCATACACCTACTGTGAAGAGAAGTTCAAGATTCAGAGGAGTTAGCAGGTAGCACTAATTAAAAATGTTGACACTTTTTAGATTTTGGTACTTCATTTAGGAAAATAATTCTTGTTAATACTTTGGACTTTAGGCATCGATGGACGGGGCGTTATGAGGCTCATTTGTGGGACAAGGGTTCTTGGAATGTGACTCAGAAAAAGAAAGGAAAACAAGTCTATCTTGGTGAGTCCTGCAAAATTGGTGCTATAGACCAATATTTGATTCAAGAAAATTAAGTTTTGGGTAATAGGAATTTTTGCTATATGCTTTTCCTTGAACCGAGGGTCTATCGGAAACAACCTCTCTACCTTCCAAGGTAGGGGTAAGGTTTGCGTACACTCTACCCTTTACACTGGGTATGTAGTTGTCATTGTAATAGGTAGTTTACTTGTATGTGGTGTTTCAAATTGAACAGGAGCATATGATGAAGAAGAATCTGCAGCAAGAGCATATGATTTGGCTGCAATTAAATACTGGGGCACATCAACTTTCATCAATTTTCCAGTATGATAACATCAGACTTCCAACTAGTCTATACTTATTTACTATTTTCATTGTTCATTTGTTTGAAATTATTTATATTTGATTGAAATATCTCTGCACAAAACTCTTACCTACAGATATCTGATTATGAGAAGGAAATTGAAATAATGCAAACTGTGACTAAGGAGGAGTACTTAGCCTCTTTAAGAAGGTATTTAATCAACTTGATATTCAATCAGATTAATAAATCTTTTCACAAATCAAAATTTACCTAGAGTTTTTGCCCTTCTAATGCAGGAGAAGCAGTGGTTTCGCCCGAGGTGTATCTAAATACAGAGGAGTAGCAAGGTAAATAAGCTCATTTCACCACCTGTTCTATAACTTTCACCATCTGTTGTTCATAGTAATTAGTAATGATTTTTTCTTGAATTGGTCATACAACTTCAGGCATCATCACAATGGCAGATGGGAAGCAAGAATAGGGCGAGTTTTCGGAAACAAATACCTCTACTTAGGTACTTACAGTAAGTACTTTCACCCCATTATTTTGCAGCACTAATCAAATCAAGACTGTTAAACTAGGCTGTCAACTCGAATCTCGTGTTCTTTTTGTAGGTACTCAAGAGGAAGCAGCTCGAGCTTATGATATTGCTGCAATTGAATACAGAGGGATTAACGCGGTGACTAATTTTGACTTAAGAACTTATATCAGATGGCTAAAACCAGGCGTGAATACCCAGATGGCATTCCAAGAACTGAGGTCAGAAAACCAGGCGACACAAACCAACACTAACGACATGATTAACCCAGTAAATGACGACATGATTAACCCAGTAAATGACCCTCAATTCTCTTTTGGCTCCAATTATTTTGCCACAACAAGAGAAACTCTGCCCCCTATTCCACAGAGCCAAGAACCTATTGAGAGAAAAATGCCCTTAAGTCCCAAGCCATCTTCACCTACAGCTCTCAGCCTTCTGCTTCGATCCTCCATGTATCGCGAGCTTGTGGAGAAGAACTCTAACACTAGTGCTAGCGAAAAGGACGAGCCAAACATGAAGAACAAACAACAAGCAAACACAGAAGATGACTTTGTGTTTTACACAAGTGATAAGTTGCCTGCATTGGCGTCAATGGACAAGGGTACTACTTCGTCTCCTTTGTGTGATAGAGCAGGGCAGTCCTTTTGGGATGTGATGCCTTGAAATCACTTAACATTGTAACAATTCGGAGTGAAAAATAACTGAAACTTTGTAGTCATCTAGGAATAGATGAGAAGTAGTTTCATCGTAGGACTGTATATAAAATGAACTGGGGGAATGCAAGTCTCTCTAGTCCCAAAGAAATCAGAGCTATCAAATGTTTTTAGACCTGGAAAGATATACAGTTGCAATTTAGAATAATGGCTCACGAATATTGGTTTGCATTCAATAATACATTTTGTTTATATGTTAGTTCCTCCTGTGTTTGCTGTGGAAACTTTAATAGCAGAATTAGGAACTACTTTTGCTAGATAATTATGGGAAAGTCCCACAAGTGGACTGTTCCATATGTTGGATCATTCTGTCATCTCTTTGGTCTTCACGTAAGAGAAAAATTCATTCTAGTAGATTTGGACATATATTTCATCTACATTTTGCACCACCCCACGGAAAAGACTCATTCTTTTGTCTTACTTCTTTCCTCTTTGTTCTGGTACTCTTACAGTTATTATAGTACCAAGATACTGTTAAGGCTTTTGATTTTCAGAAACCTCATCCTATTACAACCCTTCTTTCTGGCAGAGGGGGCACAAATTCATATAAGCATCTTATTGGAATTGAACATCTGAAATCAATCACGGATTGTTAATTTTCTTATGCTGCTTAGGATGCCAAACAAAACTCCTATAGCAGCATATCATCCTCAACTCTGCTGTAATTATACTAATATTTTGGGGTGACCATCAGGTATTACAATCAGGAAGCTATTTGCAGGTTTCCAACTATTAGTAGCAGTCATTCTTCAACAACTCTCATTAAACTTTATTGCTGAATCGTGAATAACATAGAAAAGATAACCCAGCCACCAACCAAAGTGGAAACATCGACCTCTAAAAATTATAAAAAAGTAGTTTGTTCTTCAATGGCAGCATTCTCTTGCCTTTTCAATCTAAACCCCTCTTGACTCTTGACTTTTCAATGTCGCAAATGAGGATATACAAACTAATGGATAGATGTACAGGTAAAAAGCATTCCTAAAACCTACAAATACAAAATAGAGGTTGTCAATATGTAGTGACTACTTGAAGGCATATCCTGAATTTTCAGATCACTGTTAACACATGAAAAGAGAATTTATGTGACACAAGCTGTTCAAGAGCAAAACTATGAAGTGTCATATAATCTAACAGCTAGCAGCAGGCTTAGCATGGTTGTATCATGCCTTCTTCTTTTTGGACTTGAGCATCACATATCCAATAAACATGCTCAGCAAGCAAATGAGTGCCATTCCAGCAAATACGGGAATAAGAATTGCATACTCTTGAGGTAGAAAATATTTGTGCACAAAATGATCAGTATCAACCAATGGCTGAAAGACAAAAAGCATATATCAACCCCATATGATAACATAGGTCTCAAAGGTCACTACATCTTGTAAGACGGAGAGAAAAAGAACTGACCAGAATGATGACCCAGAAGGTATAATATGTAAAAATGGACAAGCTAGTCACTGTCAAAAGCAGTCCAATAGTTCTGTCTGCTACTTCCATAGTGACTCTTTGACTTGTGCAGACTATAAATGAGGAATGTCATATTAAATTACATACAAAAAAAAAAGAAGCATAAGCAAAAATCACTGCTGTAGCAGAAGTTTGTAAATGAATTACCAAAGAAATGGCACCCAAGGGTGTGGCCTAGTGGTTCAATGAAGTTGAGTTGAGTACCATGAGGTGTCAGTTTCAATACCCAACAGAGACAAACATTTGGTGATTTTTTCCCATCTATTCTAGCCTTGGTGGACAGAGTTGCCTGGTACCTGTTGCTGGTGGGAGGTGGCAGGTATCCCATGGAATTAGTCTAGGTGCACGCAAGCTAGCCCGGACACTATGGTTATCCCCAAAAAAAAAATTACCAAAGAAATGAAAACAGGACAAGAAAATAGAAAAGAGAGAGGGAATGCACATTGCGCGCTTGAAGGATTGCAACACACTAGACCAAAAGTTATTCATTACTCAAACCAAGACAAATGACATCAATTCTTTCTCAAGAACAAAACTCTATGATCAATGCAGTAACTGAATAATTGAATATCCCTCTGATTTAGTCATTTAGAAGAAAAAGAATTACACGCTTCATGCATATGAAACATCAAGATGACAAAAAGAGAATAATGTCACACTACCAAAGGAATACATTGATTGCCAACGAAAAGACCCTACTAATCCAGTATATATACCTCACAACTATTCATCTGGTTTTATTGCATAGTATATGTCTTAGTTACTCTTGTCTATAGATAATAGACTCATCTACCAATCTCGTAGCATTCCTCTATCCAGACCACACAAAGATTTTAACAACAGAGAGGAGAGGAATGGCATTTTAATAACAGCGCATTCCAAGAAAAATGTGGAAAGAAGTATCAGCTCCCGGAACAAAAAGGATAGATAACAGAAGAAACCAGCAGACATTTGACCCAGTTATGTTTTCTCTGCATGTATGGTCGTCCACCATAATGCGCAGCTATGTTTCTATAGTGTTTCTGAAGTCAATCCAATATCAACTAGATTTCAATAAAAAAACAGGTTCGATAACTTCCTTTGAGGCTTTTACGACCAGAAATTTCTTTTCAAACCTCCAACAGTGTAAGATTCTGAAAGCCACAGTATCAGGTCTGAGTCTACATGTTTTTTTATCAAGTAAATAGCTATAGCTATAACAGAGACAAACACTAGGTGATTTCTTCCCATCTGTTCTAGCCTTCGTGGACAGAGTTACCTAGTACCTGTAGTTGGTGGGAGGTGGCAGGTATCCCGTGGATTTAGTCGAGGTGCGCGCAAGCTGGCCTGAACACCACGGTTATCAAAAATAGCTATAGTAGAGAAATTTTTGGAATGTTGGGCATTATAAGTCAGAACATACAAAAGAACTAACTAGAATATATTTTTTTTAGAACAATGGTATCCGGGCCAGGTTGCCCACACTTCGACTAATTCCACGGGATGCCTGCCACCTCCCACCAGCAACAAGCACCAGGTAACTCTGTCCACCAAGGTTAAAACAAATAGGAAGAAATCACCTAGTGTTTCTCTGACCTCATGTTGCTCAACCCACTTTATTGAACCACTAGGCCACACACTTGGGTACGAACTAATTAGAATATATTAAATGGTTAGTGGCCTAAAGCATGATGTCATGATGCTGCCTCTTAATACCTGTGAAAATATCAGGTGTATATACATTAGGTTACATGCTAATGGATATGTTCTGCAGGATTACCATATATTTTGCAACAAAAATTTGACGAAACGCGTGAATCTTTAATCAATTATCTTCAAAGTCGCATAAACTATAGTAGGAAATCTCCAAGCTGAACACATCTATTAACACATACACCAAGAATGTATGTAGTTTTCATTTCTGATGCAACACACCCTCTCCCTAAGTAAAAGAAAACAGAGAAACTTTTTATGTCTGACTGCCATACAACTACTCTCCCTCACAATAAAAGGAGAAGGTTTGATATTGAACATGCATTTGATACAGATACAAAGAGCAATGAAATAATGTTTATTCAATGATCTGACCATGCAAGTGACCAAGGCTTGTAGGTTTAGTGGCACCAGGAGTGTCCCATACTATATAAGTTTGTGTTGAATTCTCGTCGTCCCTCATTCCTATTCCCCTTCCCTAATACCCTAGGTAATTAAATTAAAAAATTAAAGAGAGAGAGAGAGAGAGAACCATGCACGAGCCTGCTTAACAACTAATTAGCATCAAAAACTGAATTCTTGGCCTCCCAAAAGGTGGCTAATTTCCTCATGGCATAATCTTCGCTCTAGCATAGAGGAAATCCCCAATTTCATACGCATTCCAATTTAGTGGATATCAACTTACACATTCCAATTCAGTGGATATCAACTTAGAGAAGAGGAAACACCAGTTTCATGTATATGCATGGATGCAGATAGAAGCAAAAGTATCCCACCTAAAAATCAGGGGCAACATCCGCCAAACCACAACAACAACAACATACCCAATGAAATCCCACAAGTGGGGTCTGGGTAGGATAGAATGTACCCAAACCTTACCCCTACCTTGTGGAGGTAGAGAGGCTGTTTCTATAGGACTCTCGGCTCGAGTAAAGAAAATCAAAGAAGGTATGAAAAGGGGAAACGACAGTGAAGAAACACAGCATCCAACAAGAAAACATTTAACAGCAGCAAACTCTTGCAATAACTGAAACAACATAAACAACAGATGATGATAGAAATCAAAAGCAAGACACTACAAGAATAAGGCTAATACTACGACAGACACCACCAAGCCTAAACCTGCCGTAAAGCAAAACAACACTCAACTACCTACTAACATTTTGCTGTAATCCGTGACCTCCACACCTGCCAATTATCATTCCTTACAAAAGATTTGAACAACTTCATAGGCTGAACTTATCATGGAAACAATGAACTCACCTTACTCTAAATTTGATTATAAGCATAGTTCAATTAGTTGAATTTGAAGAGATGTCTACCACGTTCAATTAAAAAAAAACTAGTGTTTCGAAAATAACATCTAAAATATTCACCATGTCACCAGTGTATCCAAAAAATTACAATTCCATAACCTTAAAAATGAAGTTCATCTGTGCAACAGATTTATTCACACAGACACACACATAAAATGATTTCTACTATATGATCCAACATATCAGGCGATAAATATCGGATATTAAAGCTAAGGTAATTACATAAACACTGTGCATCAGCATTACAACTTTTTTTTTTGGTGACAAAAACTTTTCGCACTCAAAAAAAATTCAACAATAACAACATATACTAGTAGCCAAGGGTGCCTAGTGGTCAATCAAATTGTGAACCGAGATAAAAAAAATACTAGGTGTATCTTGTCACTCTTACTTGCTTAGGTGGACAGACTGACCTTATATTATTGATCTGTGAAATTAATCGAGTTGCGCAATTTAATTCCGTTATATATATATATATATATATATATATATATATAATAAATTCAGATCACAATTATTAGAGAAATTACCTTGAAAATTTAATATACGTGGCGTTAAACACTTTCGATCAGAGCATGAAGATCGTTATAATCAATCTTAATCGATATCATTTGTTTGTCCTTCCAATTTCCATCACTTGAGAAATAAATGGGCCAAATCAACTTTTCCCCATCACATGGGCCGAAATGATACTAGAGCGCAGCCCAAGTTAAACTCATAAGATACCCAAATTGAAATTAAAAAAAAAAAAAAAAAAAAAACATTTCAAATTAAATTATTTTCATGAAAATGATCTTAAAAATATTACAAAACATAAATGTACTATTTTTTATTTATAAAATTTATTTTTTATTTATAAAATCTATTTTTTATTTACAAATTTGTTTTCAAGTAAAAACCAAAACTACAACTAAAATGCTTTTTTCCCCCCAATCTTTAGGCTTTCATTGCGGAATGTGCTGGAATGAAATATTGCTATGTTTACACACATTTCAGTACCTAATTCTTCTCAATTTCAAAATTGAAAATCATTTTCTCTTTCTTCTTTCGTTCACCATTTTATGAAATCGAAATTCTAATATTGTCAATTCTCAGTTCCGGAAAATCAAAGTTGGCTCAAAAATATCACGCAAAGTATGAATTTTTGCAAAAATTCAAGAATTTATCGATCAAGAAATTGAAAAAATTCAGCCAAGATTTGAAGTCGTAACTCATTTGAACAATTTTTGAGAAATTAGTGTACCAACAATTTTATGGTGTATAAATTATATAAAAATTGGTGCATTAATAATTTAATGGTATATGAATTATATAGGAATTTGTGTATCAATAATTTTATGATATATAGAAATTGGTGTATCAATAATTTTATGATATATAGAAATTGGTGTATCAACAGTTTTATGTGTCTGAATTGTATAGAAATTAGTGTATCAGCAGTTTTATGATTTGTATAGAAATTGATGTATCAATGATTTTATTATGTCTGAACTATATAGAGATTGGTATATAATAATTTTATGGTGTCTGGACCATATAGAAATTGGTGTATCCAACAATCTTATGGTATCCGAACTATATAGAAATTGGTGTATCAAAAATGTTATGGTGTCTAAAACAGAAGTTGGTGTATCAATAACTTTATGGTTGTCACGACCCGAGGCTACCCCTAGTCATAACACGGTGCTTGAAACCACAAGCGATCCCAAGCTAACCCATGAACTGTCATATTGTTAAGCAACTGAATTATAATATATTAAATAGCTCGTTCTGCTGTGCAAAAATATAATCATGACAAAATTTGGATAAATACAATACTGATAAAGGTTACAATCTGATAGTACTGAAGAGAGAATAGAAATTACATAACTGACTCTGACTGACATCTATAAAGTCTCTACTGTACTAACTATAGATAGGTGGGACATGCCTCCAACTACTACTAATCAATACATATGAATAATGAAAATAAGGTACATGAACAACATCTAACTGGAGTCCCCGAAATAGAGAACTCACCACCTACTAGCTGGAAACTGCAACTACCTGATCATGATGTGTGGGCTACAGCTGGTACCTATATTATGAAACAATGTAGCCCCACAGACGTATATGTGGATCAGAACTTCTGGAATGTACTAAGTAAGCGGGGTGAATGCAATAAGTAAAACTGGTTTCATACGAACTATTAAAACATGCATGACTAGGTGTAAGTAGACTCACCATGAGACTGAAATAGACTGAAAGCTGAAAGATCTTAAAACATAAGTAATAAACATAATCTTATAAGCTAGTGAATCACTACACTTAGTTTCTTAAAACTTTTCTTTTATAATATAAAGTAGAAGTGAAGCTGGAAAACAGTAAAACATGGGTACTGTATGAATACTGGATTTGAAACTACGTGATGGAGACTGACATAACTCGAGGATCTGAAAATACTATTATACTGAGCACGAATGCATAAACATACAAAACCAAACATAAAATATACTAAGCTTATCTGATTAACTGAATGACTAATAGTTGAATACTGGTCATGTAAGACTGAACTGTACTTAGTCTGAACAACTGGAGTGAAACTGTGGAGTACTATGCATATGAGGTAAGAACTATCTGAACATCATGAGATAATTGAACATGAATGCGTGAAAACTGTAATATCTGAGAATGCAAGACTAAGTGTATGTCTGTTTTATTACTGAGATAAATCTGAAATCTGAAAGACTGAAAGCTGTAAAACTAAGTATCTGAAAGTCTGTACACTTAGTCAAGAAAATTTGAACTGAAAATACATTGAATACTGACTGAGACTGTGAGAGATATCATGTAACAGACATAAATCATGTGAGCTATCATGGAGTCCAACGTCTGACCCACGTTGAGGAGGGTTGTTCTATCCTTGCCATCAGAATAGAACCTAAACTGTAGTTATCACTAAACTGATGTCCCGAAGGATGATGATGTCATTCCTAACTGACGGGGGACCCCTCAAAATTTATGGTGACGCCGTAGGTCTAGAACTTAGGGACTGCTATTAACGTCTCATGCCTAACTAATAGGAGAGACGTCATCCCTACATTCACTCGGTGCTAAATCCTACTCCCAACTAAAAGACATTAAAATACTAATTGGTGCATGCACTGGTAACTAATAATTGATAAGCTCAGGTCATGGTATTTTAAAAATAACAGTGCATATGGATTCTGAGGTAATTATAAACATATAAACTGATACTGAAACTGGACTGAGTTTAACTAAACATGATTTCATGACTGATAGTGCTCATTATGATCATAATAACTGATTAAATAGGAATAAATCATGGTTTAACTGAATCATACTTGAAAATTTGAAAATTCATGTATAACACGTAGGTATCGGGTATTCATAATTCGCCAGCACTGAATGACCATAAAGCACGATATCAAGACTTAAAACTGTACTATGGGAATCATGGTTCAAAAGTACAAAAGCATAGACACTTCATCAAACACATGAGAATCATGAACTTGAACATGAGAATGCTTTAAACATGAAGAAATAGCATGATTACATTACTAAAATCATAAATTGGGAATTTACAAGGAATTCACTTGAAATAGGACATGGGCATCTCATCAAAACATGTAAAGATCATAGCTTGAGCATAAGAATGTCTTAAACACGAGGGAACAATAGAGTTACATGGCAAAATTCATAACTTGGGGATTCATCTTGAACTTAATCGAACATGATATGAGAATTTCAATAATTAAACATGATATGAATCATTTTACTTGATAACACATGAAACCACAACTCGTAATTAAAATCAACAAGATATTCATGAAGATAATTCAACTTGAAATATGTAAAACTCATAAATTTAAATTCAAAAAGGGTTCTTGGGCTCCATGGGTAAAAGGGGACCCATAGATGAACTCCCACCTACCTTAATTAGATGATTTCTTAAAATTAAGAGCTTGAATCCTTGAAGTTCTTGAGAATGAAGCTTAAATCTTGTTAATAGGGGAAAGGGGAGGGTTTTTGTGAGAGTTGATTTGAAGAAGATGGGCAAATAATGCCCTTTTGGATGCTATAAACCGTCATTTGGATGTTTGGGGTTGAAGGAAAAGGACCAAAGTTCCCTTTGGCTCTTAAGGAGCTGAAACGGAGAGGGAATACACGGAGAGGAAATACACTCCTCGTCACGTCAGATATAGCATTGGGAGAGCAACGCATCGCGTCACGTATCACGTCGAGAAACCGGCGCGTCGTGCCCCAATCGCGCCAGCTTACTACCACTCACAAAAAATGCCATAACTTTTTGCTCAGGTATCGAATTAAGGAAAAATTGGTATCGTTGGAAAGATGACTCAATTATCTACATTTTGGTGGGTCTTGAGCTGAAAATTCTACGTATATAGAAAGTTATACACGTTCAAATTCAACCCTTGTAGAATCAAATACCAAATTTTGGATGAATCAAAGGCTTTTAGCTCAACTTTGTTCTAAGTGATTCTTATGAACATTTTTCACCTCGAAAGCACATCAATCACGAGAATAAAGATCATGAAACTTATATTTACATGGGAATAATTTGGATTATAGCTTATACATGTAGGAACGACAGTTCAAAGACTAGCCCAAAAATGTGGGGTCTTACATTATCTCCCCCTTGAGAACATTCATCCTCGAATGAGACTGGTTAGACTGAGAGTACTGTACGAAGTTAACTGAGATCATATTCTAAACATGCATGACTTGGAACATGACTTGGAACGTGACTGCATAACTGAGTCTGAGCATGATACATGGAATGAACTGATTTCATGAATACATGCAAGGACATGATAATGGTTATATGGATGAGATAGAAACGATAGAGTCAAATTATGAGTAATCATTACTTCAAATTGGATTTGTTTTTTTGAAGAAAAGATTAGAGGTTTAGGACATGGAAACTCGGGGTATTACACTGTCTGAACTAAAATACTTGGAAAACTGATACCATTCATGGGAAACTTATGTATTGAGTTATGACTAGATATCTGAATCATAGACATGATGCATGGACTGAACTAAAGTCGCAGCTTGTTTGGACATGAATGAATTACCTCATGGAATAACCATATTCATGAGACTCCGGATAGTATAATTAGATGGAAAACCATAGGAACTTGTCTGTCTGACTGCTAGACTGGATTACTAGATATACAAACTAACTCATACTGAAAGCTTATACTCAACTATACATTCCACTTCAAAACTACACTTCACTTGAGGCTACTAACATTATTCACATGGGCACTGATAACTCTACCTACTGAAGTCTAAGCTGAACTGAATTCTCTCACTATGTTCAAGCCTACTCGAATCTACAAAGTGCACACATAATACTTTAATACTCTGAATTATGAATTCAATACACCCTGGATTTTCACAACTTCTCATCTAAAGAATAGTACTCATTCCCACTTCAACAACTAACTTCAACCTCTTACCATGAATTCACTAGTGCACAATGTATTCATCTATTTATACACCAACATAATATTTAAGCCTATTTTCATAACCACACATGAACTTCTAGGAAAACAGCCACAAAAGCATCTTTCTCACATTCTCTAAACCTCTATCATTAACAACGTCCATGCACTATTCTTTAGAAAATCACACATAAAATTTCAACTAACCATGAAATATATCAAAAACTTAGCCTCAATCTTACTTCATACTTATAACCTTAGATCAAACAAGCATACAATAATTTATCCTAGCCGAATAATTACTCATCACCACTATTCTTACATAAGAGAGGTCACTGAAAGGTTAGAACATGAGGACCTGTTGACAAAGAAGAGGGCAGTAAGCTATGAGCCGGCAGATAATATTCATCATTGCAGTGCAATTGCCACAAGGTCCTTAGTACAGAAGAAGGCAGACCCTGGTGCTTTCACTATTCCTTGCACGGTTGGATCTATGAATTTTTCTAAGGCATTGTGCGATCTGGGTGCTAGCATCAATTTGATGCCACTATCCGTCTACAAGAAGTTGGGGCTAGGAGATCCAACACCAACCAATATGAGGCTCGTGATGGCTGATAGGACGGTAAAACGACCTGTGGGTATCTTGAATGATGTGTTGGTGAAGGTATCTTCATTTATCTTTCCTGCAGACTTCGTTATTCTAGATTGTGAGGTGGATTTTGACGTTCCCATAATCTTGGGACGCCCCTTCCTCGCAACTGGAAGTGTGCTTATTGACATGAAAGATAATGAGTTTTTGTTTCGAATTAATGACGAAGTGGTCCGCTTTGATATATGCAAAGCCATGAAGCAGCCCAGCGATATGAATGAGTTATCTGTAGCTGATGTTCATCATGAGGATATGAAAGCATTATCTATAGAGAAACAGCCTACTGTTGAGCCATTGTCTGCTGCGCCACTGAAAGTTGAGCATGAGGATAATGAAGATTATGAAGAACTTATGGGTGCTCTAACAGAAATAGAGTCCTATTCCCATACTCCTAAGCAACCGGACCGTGATCTTAAGAATCAACCTTCACCTACAGCGAAGACTTCCCTTGAAGAGCCACCAATGCAAGAATCGAAAGAGCTCCCCGATTATCTAAGGTATGTGTTCTTGGAAAGTATAAAGATACTTCCGGTGAGTGCGGATGATTTAAGTAAACAGCACGTAGAGGCTCTCATCTCTGCTCTGAAGAGATACATGAGAGCTATGGGTTGGACTATTGATGATATAATTGGTACCCCTCCTACAAGTAAGCCTCATTGTCGTCTGAATCCATTCAGAAAACGATCCACCATCTATCTCGACGAAGTCTGAGTACTCGAGGTAACCATGTCGTGCCACGACAATAAATAAGGCGCTAGATGGGAGGCAACCCATCGTTTATCATTTTTCATTTATCGTTTATCGTTTTCTTTCATTCTAGTACTTGATTTGTTTTTAATTAATGAAAATCCAAAAATAAGAGTCGTGCCACGACCAAAACTAAGGCGCTTGGTGGGAGGCAACCCATCGTACTAATCGTTTTCATTTGTTTGAGCGAATATAGGTGCAAGAAGTAGTCAACGAGGAGATTGATTTCAATTGACGATTTGGACGCATTGTATGGTAAAGTTGGTAAGTTAGGAAGGGTGATGCATAAGGCTATGGATTGAGCCTTTCTCACGCCAAAATAGGCTTCGAGGAAGGCTAGGCCTTGGTAAAACTAGGCCACGAATGATGCACAACCTATCCTATAGCCTAAGGTCTCGGAATCTAGTGTGCTATACACTATGCGCCGCCTATTCCTAGGTATGCTTTTGACTATGCGCCGCCTATGCTATGGCATTTGGTCTCAGTATCTCATATGCCATAGACTATGCGGCGCATATGTCTACAAATGCCATAGACTATGCGGCGCATATGTCCCATTATGCCATAGACAATGCGCCGCATATATCATATCTATGCCAAGCATTATGCGCCGCATATGTGGGATTTTTGTCTCCAAAACCGATTGTAAATGGGTCATAACCCGACCCATTCTCTTCCTATATAAAGGGGACTTAGTTTTATAACACAACACATTGCAAAGTGACCTAAAGGTGCCGCATATTCATCCAAATCCTCTCAAAATTTTCTTTTTTGCTCTTCCAATTCACAAAACCACCTCCAAAAGCTTCAAGCAAGTAAGTACTCTCTTATTCTTCATTTATTTCTCGTAAGTACTACGTTGCTATGTCTATTATAAATTTCTACATATTGAAAGATTGTTGGTGAAGTTCATGTGTTTGAAATGTTAATGCAAAATCATGTGAGTGAACGTATACGTTAGAATCATCTTGACTTGTTTCCGACTTGAATTTGGTTTTAATAGCATTGTCATACTATTTGCGGAATTGCTATAGTCTTGAACATTGTTTAAAATTGCTACTTGGATACTTACATGTTAGGCTATCCCGTTCATCGGGATAAGACTTATAGTGCCTGCCGACATAGGAGGTTGTGATTGTTGAAAGTAACTATATTATGTGGTAACCCCTATGTAGTAGTGTTGTTATATCTAACATGAAAGTAATGCAATGGCTGCAAGTAGTGATACATCACTGATTTTCTTGCCGGAATACAACTCCTAAAACGTATGTCGACGAAATCTGAGTAATCGACCACTTTCACTTCACTGATTTGTGTCAACAAAACTAAGTGTGGGGTGGTACCCCTACTGCTTGTGCATAGATTGTATCCATTGATATTGTGCTACCACTAACACTATTTCTAGTCTCAGGTACAATGGCACCTAAAGCGAGACAAGGCAAGGAGAAGGCTACCACCTCCCAAAAGGGCAAAAAGAGAAGTCGCAAGGACCAAGGAGAACCCTCCTCGCTGCAAATACCTCGACTCATGCTTGGAATTAAGTGGGATACTTATGAGGAACTTCTGAGGATGACGACTCTGATGATGATTCCAATGCAAGGGGTATGACCCCAGACATAGAGGATAAGTCCGACCAACCAGGTTCCTCGTATTTATTTTCCACTGAGGACAGTGTCCCGACTAAGTGTGGGGTGGTGGTATTGCATGCTATACTTCTCTATTCGCATCTATGTTTGTTTGCTTTTGTTTCATTTTTGTTTCGGTTTTTTTTAGTAGTAAATTTTTTCTAGCTTCGCATGAAATTATTTTGATAGGCAGCATGAGATTATAACAAGAGTATGTGCTACAATTGTGACTATTGAGACGTTTAGGCTCTAGTTGTGACTCAATATGTGATATTGTGTGATTCAATTCCTTCACTTTTTGGGTCGAGAGTCTATATTACTTCCAATCAAGTCGACCATGTGCCTTGTGTGTGTGAGATAATAGTATATTCTGTGTATGTGGCTGATGCTAGAACTTGCCTGGTATGTATGCAAAGCGAAAATAAGGAGTGTAAGTTTAGGATATGATTTAGGCATTTCTTTGGCAACCTATACATGTTTACCTTCAGTTTTACCTACCCATGGACATCATCCTAGTTAACCCTTTTGAGCCTTTAGCCTATTTCTTTGACAACCTTGTATGTAAGCCTAATCCATTTCTTTCAAGACCGTAATTTGATCCCAAAATCCCTAAGTGCTTTAAAGTGAAAAAGTCATGTGACAACATAAAAGGAAATCGGGTGAGTATAATGCTATAAATTGGAATGGTTCTTGAATGTGTTATGAAAAAGAAAAAAAAAATGCTATCATAAGAGGTATGTTGTGAAAAGAAAAAGGAAAAGAAAGCTGAAAAGCGAGTTGTGCTTAAAATTGAAAAACAAAAGAGGAGAACAAGGGTGGTATAACAAAAGAAAGAAGAAAGGTTGAAAGAAAAAAGTGTCAATGATACAAAGTGATGTATTAAAGCGCTTAGGAACTTAGTCACTATTCCTGGCCAAAATAGTCCTACCCGTCCCTTAGCCTACATTACAACCATCAAAAGACCTACTTGATCCTAATCTTAACATTCCAACATTTAGTAGAGTACTACATTAAGGGCAAGCCTATGGTCATCAGTTGCTACATATGAACTCTTTGTGAGAGTGAGAGCAAGGACATTTTGATACCCATGTTTGAAAAATATGCTATATTTGTGAGTGATTATGGGTACTATATGGTGAGACACACATGGTTGATGAGTTTTGGATAGTTGTATATGATTCTATGCACCTTAACGTTTGCATGCGAGTCGATCACCATCACGAGTCTACGCTAGAGGTTAAACTATTTCTACTTATAATCGAAAAGATACTCTTTGTTGATAATTGTTGTGCTTGTCTTGACGAATATTTTATGTTGTTGCTGTAAAACCCTAAGTTGACGTTTAGAAGGACATGATAGTTTGTTCGAGGACGAACAAAGATCTAAGTGTGGGGTGTTGATGATAGGCGAATTTACGCACCTATATCAATATATTTTGCCTATATTTTAGCCTAGTTTTGAGAACAAATTATATATTTCATGCACTTTTAGTCCTTTTTCCTGTAAATGAGCTAACAAACATGATTAGTAAAGTTTCAGGTATAAATGATGCATAATTCAGCATTTTATGGCTTACTTGACGCTAAAGAAAGCTCACGAAGGAAGGGAAGGGAGTTTACACGCCTAAGGACCAAAACTGCTGCATGGAAAATCTGTCCCGGGCTAAAACAGCATTTCTGAAGACTTTGGGGGACCAAAACTGCTGCATGGAAAATCTGTCCCGGGCTAAAACAGCAATTCTGAAGACTTTGGGGACTTACAGACACAAAGCTGGATTTTGACAATGATACATTAACCTAGTACAATTAGGTTATGTATTTCATTATTTTATGTGGATTATGATAATGTTACCTTAACCTAGTACATTTGGGTTAAGGATTTCATTAGTCTAGTAGGATTTGGTTATTTATTTCATTAGCTTAGTAGGATTAGGATATGGGTATTATAAATACCCTATCATGCTAGAGATTTTAGACAAGAAGGAGGGAGGAAGGAGGGAGAACACAATACTTCCTTCCATCCCTCACATCTTCTAAGATCTGCTACTCCTCTCTTATTCTACACTACAAACAATTCTACAACTCTTCTACTCTTTCCATCAATTCTATTTTCGTCTATTCTTATATTCTTAAATTTCCGCAACAAGAGAAACGTTACTCTACAAGAAATCACACCTAACGCCTACCACTCTTGTGCTACACGAAATTGATCATTATTGTGGTATAATAACAATGTCAATTGTGGTTTTCTTCGCATTCATGGGTAACTAAACCTCTCTGTTGGGGTTATGGAAGCCGTATGAGATACTATCTATTGCTGTGAGTTTGTGAGTTCGAGGCACGTATATTGCTTATATCATTATTCTCTTCATCTTAATCTACATTCTTTGCGGTTGCAAACGCAAGAATACGCCAGTCTAACATTTAACTTGTTCGAGAGAAAAGTTATTTGGCTGGAAAAGAGATAATGTCAAGGTAGTAGGACACCCTTTCCTATTAAAAAGCTAGTGCCGTAACTGGACTAACCTCTTGGAGAATTCGTACCGTTAGATACGCTTTAAGCTCGAGAGAGTTAAAGTGAAATAGTCCTTGTTTAGGTCGAAAGACGCTTGGATTTACCATCGAATACAATTCTCTATAAGCAGTTGCATGTCAGAATTCTACACGCTCATAGCCAATAGAGACGTATACCTCAGAAGGTGGACATAACCCCAACTTCTCAATTCTCATTGTTTACATCTCACTAAAACATTCTTTCTCTTTTTACTTTGCTATTGCCATTTTTAGATCTTATTTTGGTTACATTACTTGCACGACAAGACTCCCCCCTTTTTATGAGACTTGCACTAAAAGTCTAGTAATCTTTACTTACTTGTTGACCAAGCTATTCCCTGTGGGATCGATACCCAACCCAGTTGGGTTCTATATTTGCTAACGACCGCTTTACACTCCTACGAGAGTTGTAGATTGAGCGTTATCACCTACGTTGGGGAGGGCTATTATATCCTTGCCATCAGAATAGAAACTGAACTATAGTAATCACTAAACTGATGTCCCGAAGGATGAAGGTGTCATGCCTAACTGAGGGGGGACCCCTTAAAATCTATGGTGGGACCGTAGGTCTAGAACTTAGGAACTATTACTAACATCTCATGCCTAACTGATGGGGGAGACGTCATCCCTACGTTCACTCGGTGCTAAATCCTACTCTCAACTAAAAAACACTGAAATACTAACTGGTGCATGCACTGGTAACTAATAACTGATAAGCTCAGGTCATGATATTCTGAAAATAATAGTGCATACGGATTCTAAGGTAATTATAAATATATAAACTGATACTGGAACTGAAACTGGACTGAGTTTAACTTAACATGATTCATGATTGATAGTGCTCATTATAATCATAATAACTGATTAAATAGGACTAAACCATGGTTTAACTGAATCATACTTAAAAATCTAAAAATTCATGTATAACACGTAGGTGTCGGGTGTTTATAACCCACCAGCACTGATTGACCATAAAGCACAATATCAAAACTTAAAACTGTAGTATGGGAATCATAGTTCAAAAGTCCAAAAGCAT
Source organism: Capsicum pubescens (assembly GCA_030864215.1). NCBI lineage: Eukaryota > Viridiplantae > Streptophyta > Magnoliopsida > Solanales > Solanaceae > Capsicum > Capsicum pubescens. The sequence continues at coordinate 63,586,880 of CM061543.1, forward strand.
AAACACTTCTTCAAACACATGGAAATCATGAACTTGAACATGAAAATGCTTTAAACATGAAGAAATAGCATGATTATATGACTAAAATCATAAATTGGTATTTACGTGAAATTCACTTAAAATAGGACATCGACATTTTATCAAAACATGTAAAGATCATAGCTTGAACAAAAGATTGTCTTAAACATGAGGGAACAATAGAGTTACATGGCAAAATTCATAACTTGAGGATTCATCTTGAAATTAATTGAACATGATATGAGAAGTTCAATACTCAAACATGATATGACTCATTCTACTTGAAAACACATGAAACCATAACTCGTAATTGAAATCAATAAGAGATTCATGAAGATAATTCAATTTGAAAAATATAAAAATCATAAATTTAAATTCAAAAAGGGTTCTTGGGCTCCATGGGTGAAAGGGGACCCATGGATGAACTCCCACATACCTTAATTAGATGATTTCTTGAAATTAAGATCTTGAATTCTTGATTTTTTTTAGAATGAAGCTTGAATCTTGTTCATGGGGGAAGGAGAGGTTTTTTTTTAGAGTTGATTTGAAGAAGATGGGCAAATAATGCCCTTTTGGATGCTATAAATCGTCTTTTGGACGTTTGGGGTTAAGGAAAAAAGACCAAAGTGTCCCTTGACCCTTAAGGAGCTGAAACAGAGGGGGAATACGCTCTGCGTCGAGTCAGATATTGCGTTAGGAGAGCAACGTATCGAGTCACGTATCGCATCAAGAAACCGGCGCCCTGCGCCCCAATCGCGTCAGCTTACTGCCTCTCACAAAAAATGTCATAACTTTTTGTTCAAGTATCGAATTAAGGAGAAATTAGTATCGTTGAAAACCTAACTCAATTATCTACAATTTGGTGGGTCTTGAGCTGAAAAATTCTACATATATAAAATGTTATACATATTCAAAGTCGACCCTTGTAGAATCAAATACCAAATATTGGACGAATAAAAGGCTCTTAGCTCAACTTTGTTTTAAGTAATTCTTATGAACATTTTTCACCTCAAAAGCACATCAATCATGAGGATTAAGATCATGAAACTTATATTCACATGGAAATAATTTGGATTATAGCTTATACACGTAAGAACGACGTTTCAATGACTAGCTCAAAAATGTTGGGTCTTACAATGGTGTTAGAAATATATAAAAATATGGTGTATGAAATTTGTATAAGGTGTGGTTTGAATCAATTGAAGAATTTACCATCATTAATGGTGTTTTCTCCTCAAACATATTAAAATTTAATGTCAATTACATTAAATAAATAAAATTTCTAAATAGAAAACAATATCAAGTAAATGTGTTGAATGAGAAATCCATCAATTAAAATGGTCATGAACTGTGTTGAGCAAAGATGAAGAAAATCATGGAACAATATTAATTATTTTTAGAATGAGAGTGAAGAAAGAAGAAGAATAGTCTTTTTTACGGAGATTGAGAAAAACAGGAATGTTTGACAGTGACATTAAATTCATGCAGAGCATAAAACATAAGGAAAGAAAATTAGATTGCTTTGTGAAGGGAAAGAAAAATGAGTATAAAATCACGCTAATTAATTGATATTTGTTTTTTCCTTTCTTTTTACACCTTACTTAATAAGTTTTGTTAGTTTTCTATTGATATATTTTGTAAAATAAAATATTTTGCTAGATATTGTAACATTGACTCTTAAATAGTATAAGAAAATTACGCATAATGTGCATAAAGTGGTTGGTGCAAATTTTTGGTTCCTAAATATTCGATCTAAAATTTGTCTCTCAAAGTGTGTGGTCTTAAATTTTGTTCCTATTAAATAAGTTACTTCCGCCGTCCATAAATACTTATCCACTTTTGACTTGGCATATAGCTTAAGAAATACTTACTCCATTTTAAAAAAATAATTTCTATTAATTTGGCACAGAATTTAGAAAATAAAGAAAACTTTTGAATCTTGTACGCTAAATTTAAAGTTATATCAAATTTACAAAAATGAACTTTAATCTTGTAGTCTTAAACATGTCATGTGAAAAGTTAAAATTAAAATATTGCTAAAAAGAAAATGAGTCATTCTTTTTTAGACGAATTGCAAAGAAAAATAGGTCATTCTTTCTTAAACAGGGGAGTAACAAATAGATGGGTGATTTACTATTTGCAATAGCGGATTCATAATTTTTATTAAGGGGGTTCAAAAAAATTGCCCTTAATAGTAATTGTACTTGCATGTATAGAACCAATAAAGGCTTAATTTTTTCTTTTAAAAAAATTAAGTTGCATACGCAACTAGCGAAAATCGAACCTGGAACACGAAGGACCTTAGAGTAGCTAAGTTGCAAGCCCAGACCAACTAGGCTACCTCTCATCTTTATCTTAGGTAGTTCAAGGATAATATATATACGTAAACATAGAAAATCTACCCCTGTATATACAATATATATATGATGTAATTTTTTGTTGAGGGAGTTCAGGTGAACCCCCTTGCACCCATCTAGGTCCGCCTCTGACTATATCGCCCTTTGAATATAGTAAATTTTTTGCTTTGAAAAATGGAATGAGGGATGTATTGTATTTAATAATATTGATAAAATAGGTAAACATATATAAATTATCCATTGATTTTATAATCTGGATAAGTATTATTAGACATAATTTTATAAACCGGACAAAGTATTATTGGACATGTCAAAATAGAAAAGTGGATAAGTAAAGATGGACTGAGAGAGTATAACATTTGTCTCTGAGGCACAAGTTTTGGTCAACAGTGTGTTGGGTTCGAAATTGATGGGCGTCATGCGAAAGCTAATAGTTGCAAGTCACCGAGGTGATAATTCAGATGATAAATAAAAACATATTATTAATATATTTTGGTCAACTGATCTACATATTAAAAACTAATATTAAAAAACATAAAACCTATTGAGAGAATTCCCCCCTAAACGAGACTTTTTGATGTCTACATTGTAGATGCTCCTGTGTAATGGTTTGAGAAAAAAAATCTTCTGTTTATAGAAGTTCAAAACTTCTCCTCCCAAGAAAAAAATTATCAATTATGGAAGAGATTGTTTTCTACAACGAAACCTTTTCCATCAAGAAAATCTTTCTGAATTAAAATACAGTTATGATTGAATTCAAGTAAAGTAGAAAATTTAGGACAAATTCTAACATAGTGCAGGTTCATTATCTTTAAATGTTATGATATAAGCAAAAGTTAGAACTTCTGTCTTATGAGCAACATATGTAAGTTGTAATATTTGCTTTAACTTATGATCAATTGATGCAAGTTCATTATCTTGAAATGTCATGTATATTTGTCTTATGGGCAAGAGTTAGAGCATTAGACTTATGAAAAAAAATTATTAAGCGGGATCAAAGAATCAAGACCACTCCTTATGGAGTCCATTTTTATTAAAAAAATGTATCGGGGAGGATAAACTATCAAAACCAACCTTTTGGGGGTTATTTCTGAACTTTATTCAATTGCACATCTATCTATTTAACAAGATCAACATTGAAGATGCACATGTGACACACAAAATGCACATACAACACACGAAATGCCCGTTTGACACATCATATATTAATTTTATTATTCAATATATTTAACACTTCAAGCTTATTAGGTATGTCTAGTTTTTGGACTCAAGTAAGAATCAAAGTCGTAACTTTGCCATTTTGAGATGTAAACCTTTTATTATCAAAACTATAAATTCCTTTTCACCATCTTTTCAAAAGGAAAATTTGTATTCCATTGACTATTACTTGATTAATCGGGCTACGATAGCCATAAGTTACTTGAAGACAGAATTTTAAATCAATTAATTATATTCATTTGAAAAAAAATAAGTTTATGTAACAAGATATGTACATATTACTAATTATTTTGTAAACTAATAACTAGGAACTGTTATGAAATATATATATAAAAAAAGAATAAGGAGAGAAGAGAGAGTAATTTTTTATTTCTCTTGAGGGATTCTTTCTTAAGTCAATTACAATGAAAGAAGTCCCTTTATTTATAGAAAAAAACTAACCTTGGGGTTTCTAGATTTTTCATAAATAGACATTCACTATATACGGTAAAGTATACATTCACTATATATGATAAAGCAGACATTCACTATATATGGTAATATATTTACAACACTCCCTCTTGAATGTCTAATTAATAGATAATGTGCCTCGTTAAAACCTTACTAGAAAAAACCCGGTGGGGAAATAAATCTAGTGAAGGAAAAAGAGTACACATCTCTAACAATACGCATATAGATTGCTTCATTAAAACTCTTACAAGAAAAACCAGTGGACAAAAACTCATAAGAAAAAAGAGTAAAACGCGTATTAACTCCCCCTAATGAGAACATCCTTGAACTTTTGCATCCCGATCTTATGCACCATCTTCTTGAAAGTTGCAATTGGAGGAGACTATAAATCAACCAAATTATCACTTGAACGAATATGTTGCATGTTAACATCACCATTCTTGTCACGACCCAAAAACGAGGGTCATGATGGCACTTGTCGCGGAATACTTGACAAGTAAACCTATCACCCAAACTGATACGAATAGAGAAAATGACAGAAATACCCAAGGTAAGGCTTCTAGAATGAAGCCGAACCATATAAATAATCATAACAATGCGGAAAGAACTTATCCAAAATACCAATCATGCTCAAAACTAGGTGTCAATAGTGTAAGAACTACTAATACAATCCAAGAGTCAAATACATCAAAAAAATAACCACAAAGGAATAATAACTGTCTCCGAACACTAATAAAGACATAACTAGTATAGAAATATAGAGGTGAACTTTGGACGCATGAATGTCCAACCGCTACCTTGGAAGCTCCAACAACCGCCCGAATCAAATAAGCTAAGGCGCACTCGAGCTAGGACCTACACCGAAAGGGCGCAGTAGGCATGAGTATGGTCCACTTGTACTCAGTAGATATCATAAGCCGACTAAGCAAAGTAGTAAATAAGGCATACAAAATATACACTAAGGGCACGTCACCTGCAATCAGAAAATGTCCCACAACGGTAGCCCACACCGCTTGCACTAACAGTTCTAATATATCTCACATATATTGCAAAAACACATCAAGATATAGAACACAAGTATAGATTATTTCACATATAAAATAGAGCAAGAGAGACATGTAGATACAAGATCATCAAATACAAGTAAAGAAAGGTAAGACAAATACATAGATGACAAGTCAATAAGGCAATACAACACAACATAAACACAATAAAGTAAGTGCAATGTATATGATAATGATGATGATGCACGAGGTTGTCGCACAACCTCCGGGATCGTCGCACAATCCCCGTATACATCTACGGAGCCAAAGCTTCCCGACGTAGGATCCATGGGGGGTTCGTCAACCCATATACAATCCACATATCTCATATCTCCTTTCTGGCACATCCCTCAAAAAGTGTTTCATAAGGTGTTATAATATTTTAAAAAAAGTGTTGCCAGTCTTTCTCAGATGTTGCCACGGTGGTACCAATGTTTCATGAATGAGTATGATATGAAGATGTAATGCTCACAACCAATCACAATAAGTATTTTCACAACCAACCACATGATATATTTCCACAACCAACCACAATGATACATTTCTACAACCACATGAGCCAATATTCACTCGTTATTTTCATTTCATCCATGAATTTCCACATGTCTCATATGCCAGTAAAGTATGAATATAATCACAATACACTCATGGTACCACATTAAAAAATACAATACAATTACTCACATGTATTCAAGGCTATCAATGTCATATAGGACCCCACACGGTCAAACATATCACATAATATTTTAATTTCGACAATTACATCACATATAAGACCCCACACAGGCACAACACGTAGATAGATATTTTTCATGATTAGTTCTCACCCTTAATATGCATTTTGTACCATCATTTACTACACATCCCAGTCTGAAGAGTTAAGCCATAACCTACCTCGAAAGCCGAAACCAGTCCGCTACACTTGAACCCGCGACCTTACTTTTCACGAACAATCCCGAAATCTACTAAAAATATCAAATATGAAATCTACGTGTCAAAATAAAACCAATGACACCCATATTGACTACTTTTGGTTCAGGGTCAAAACGGACCCCCAAAATTGGTTTTCGAAAAAGAAGGGCAAAATTGAAACTTTACTTCAAAAATAGGAACTTACAGCTGAAAACCCAAGTTAAATCGAGTGCAAAACGGAGTGCAAATCGAAGAAAAACTATTTTTGAGCTCTACCGGGTAAAATCCTTGAAATTCAGGTTAAAATCAAGAATCAGAGTTGTTTTGAAGGTTAAATTGATGAAAAACTAGTAATTATAAGATTAAAATATTATTCAAGTGAAAGGGGATGAAATTTGGGTTTAAAATCATGCCCTAAGATTTTTGGGGTTTTGAGAAATTTATCAAGAAACTTCTAAGAAAAGTGTGAATTCTTACCTTAAATCCGTAATTAAAAATCAAGAAATAGGTGTTAATCTAGCTTCTCAAGCTCTCACAAACTTCACTTTTAAGCTCCCAAAATATTTAGGGTTTAACTCTCAAGAGACAAGATGAAAAATCAGCAAAATGGGCCAAATATGTGAAAAAGCCGCTATATATATTGCAGATTTTTTCTGCATAACTGTGCAGTTTTTATTCTAACTCGAAATGGACTTCGACGGGGTGCTTGGGATTCGTTCGGAGTCCGATTTATGCAAACGAACTATGCAACCACACTAAATTCGACGTTCCGGATGCGATGGCGATACCATATTTTTCAGAAAAAATCGTTTTCACAAAATTGACCCCCGAGACCCGAAATCATAATTTTCCAAACCGAGGGTCGAAATGAGATTTAAAAGCCGTAAAATTATACAAAATATGCTAACACACTAAAATCGACATTTCGAATCTGTTGGCGAAGTTGGATCTTCCATACGAGGTCGCTTCAACCAAAAGTGGGTCCCACACCCAACTTTCCAATTTTTTAACTTTCCGATCAATAGGTCGAAATGAGCTCGGGTCAATCAGGATCCGAACCAAAGGTCTACCTAGACTAAAATCGATATTCTAAAGCTGCTGGCGCAGTCCGTTCGGTCATCCGTCATACGGATCAAAATATAACCACATAAGTCCAAAATAAGGCTCTCGAAGACATCAAAAACCACAATATTGCATAAATGATACCAAAATGCATCAAAAATTATGTCAACTACTCCCACACCCCAGAAATACCATAATGCAACTCCGGGAAGGGGTAAAACAGTCAAATCACATAAAATCATAAATTTCACATATTTCATCAAATTTTTAGGTCGTTACAATTCTTTTGTAGCTTATGTATGTAGAAAAGCTTTGATGAAGTGTTCTTCGTTCTATCTCCTTTTATGAATCCTCTCCTAAGTTGTGCTATGCATTCTGCATTATTTCCGTATAAAATTGTGGGTACATTGTCATATTTTAAACCACATTTTTTTCGAATGAGATGTATCATGGCAACCATACACACTCTCGACTTGCTTCATGAATAGTTATTATCTCAGTATGGTTTGATGAGTGGCTAGATAGACTTCTTTGTATATCTCCAAGATATAGCAGTGTCCTCGTATGATCGAGATTTATACGGGTTAAATAAATACCCAACATTAACATAATAAAAAAGATTGGGACTACAATCTCTAAAATAAAATAAGATCATGTATTTGATCCCATTTTAATGTCTCCTAGTAGGAAAAGAACCATACCTTGCTAACAAATTAATCGAAAAAGTTATATCGGGCCTTGTATTATTTGCAAGATACATGAGTGCACCAATTGTACTAAGATATGATACTTCATAACCAATTCAAATTGATATATTTCTCATTTCAGCAAATAATCTATTGCTTTTAAAAACTCTTCAAGAGTTTCAACAATTTTCAAGCTATAAGTTTATACAATATAAGGATTCTAAATAAGTTTTCCAGAAACTTTTATATGCTTCAAACATTTTGAATCCTTAAAAAAGTTTTCATATAAATTTTGTCAAGTGATAATATTCAACATTTCATGAGTGACATCTTCAAGTATCTAGACTGCAAATCAAATAAGTTTTAAGCTTACCAAGATGCATCCTTTCACGTCACTTGATAAATATTTATACGTCGGCATGCTTAATAAACATAGAATTCAGATCCTTGTAATCTTTCACAATATTGTGTCAATATTGTATCAAAGATATCATTGATGATATATCATTTTGTATCAATTCACAATGTGACATAACATTTTGAGATCTCATCACTTCATTATATTCAGGTACCTGAACCTCTTATAATGTTTCATGAAGTGTTATGTCATAGACTCTTCAAGAGCACATTACTGTCTTATTATGATTATTTAGTCCTTATTCTTTTCAAGAATTATTTCATTTGAAACCGATTGATCTACCATGCTTCACGCATGCATAGACTTTATCCTTTATAAACATAAAATAAGAGCACTTGCAGCTTAAATATGATATGCTTTCAACATTTGACTTAAATAATCTTTTGAATAAGGATCTGATGATAATTCCTAACATATTTCATAGCTGCTTATAATCTCTCCCTTATGTTAGAAAAACTAACATACATCCTCTAAGTTCTTTGAGAAATCCATATTTGTGCATCATGATATATTCATTAATCTTATACCACACATCAAAACTATTAGATGTAATAGTTGGTTCCCAACCTTGAATCAATTGATAGGGAAGAGATGGATAATCATAATTTATTGGTCTAATGCATACAAGTGCTATTGTATGCAACATATCATATTTCAGACCAACACATGAAGTTTTTCTCTCATTATCAATGGTTTAGCTATTTATTGAAGGCATTCAATGTCAATCCATCATCATCAAAATGAATTGTCTTGATTACACAATCTGAAAGTTATTATCTTAACTCAATTTTATTGAGCAAGCAACTTTATGAATGTCAAACTGCAGGTTGACAATAAATATACATATGATCATCTTATTTATGCATCTTTTCAATATATCACATGATAGGTAAACGGGCCCTTATTCACCTTTTATACTTTTTCAGATTTTAAGGGATCCAATCCCAAAATTAGTGGGTCCAACCAACTTATCATGAGAACACGCAACATTAAAAGTTAATGAAGAATTTTCTAAAATTCTTCAATATATATTTAATACTCATTATACACATCTTTGGGATGTCGCAATAGTTCATGTCAATTTATGAACTTTTATTCTAACAAACTCCAAGTTTACCATGACATGTATCTTTTACTTTAGTAAATTTCAGATTTACTATTACATGAATAAATTTCAGATTTACCACTTTAGAAGTAAATTTCAAAATAACTCTTCTCAGTTATTTTGCCTCATTCGAAGATGAGTTGTGATACCATCACAATCAAGTGCACATTTGCATTAATAAGTTTCTCATTCCCCAGGAATGAAATATAACTGTGTCTTAAGCTTATCATATTCTGATAGCTTATAACCTTTTTCATGATATTGCTACATCAAGAGCAAATCGAGGCATACATATAATGTAGAGAATTTTTCTCTCATAATAAGCGTGTGAAAATACTATCACTTTTGATGATTATTATCATATTATCCCCTCACGTTTATATTCGTACATTCAATCACTTGTCTTCTTTCAGACATATTATGCACTGCTACCACATTCACCTCAAAGAATGGAGTATGTTCAATGAGACATGTTTGATGACTTTTCATCAAAAACACACTATTCTGCCTTAGCCATCATAATATCATTGATACGGTGCATTGAGATTCAGAATCAATGTCTTATCTATACAAGACGTCTTAGGCATAAATAGATGGGACTTGAACCCAACATCTAATCATCATGGTTCATTGGAACTTTTAATCCAATATCTTACTCTCTTAATGAGATGAGATTTAAATTCATCATTATATCGTTTAACAATATTGTTCTTCATGAACAAATTTAATTTAAAGCATAAGTGATTTCAACTCAATTATTTTTTTCTCAAATCCAACAATAATTATAGCATTAGTAGCAAAAGACAAATAACATAAGGAATTACTAATGTTGAAATTACTTTTAGATTTATAATCTCACCTTGGTTGGCAGAGTCTCGTGATGATAACATGTTATGAAATATAAAACAAAGAAGAAGAAGAAGAAGAATAGAGAGAAAAGAGAGAGTAATTCTTTATTTCACTTGAGGGATTCTTTCTTAAGTCAATTACAATGAAGGAAACCCTTTTATTTATAGGGGAAAACTAACCTTGGGGTTTCTAGTTTTTTCATAAATAGACATTCACTATATATCGTAAAGTATACATTCACTATATATGGTAAAGTAGATATTCACTATATATGGTAATATATTTACAACAGGAACAAGGTACTTCTTAATGTTGTTTAGAATAAATATAAGTAATATGAAATATTTATGGAAATCCATTTGTCACCATTTATGTCTCACAGTGAAATTCGATGCAATATTTGGATCATTAATGACGAACGTTTATGTCACATATTTCTCTGAAACAACACACAATCTCTTATTATTGTAGATTTATGAAGTTATCAATGTAACTTTTCACTATCAATGTGTTAGAGAATTTATTCCATGATCGACCTAGATATATGATGACATTCTTCAAATCTTGAATAGATTTTAAAGTGCAATTTTGAAGCACAATTTCAGAAGGAGTATCCTCATCTCTCTTTTTATGATGTAATTGTGTTAATAATCCAAGTAATGAAAGCATACTTTAATTATGCAGTTTCGGAATAAGGTTGTTCTGCTACAACAAAAAAGATCGTTCGTGCCATAGATATTGTAATCATGATAGAAATTAATGGTTCCTATTTGCATATAGGATAGTATCTGTTCCTTCTTCGATACAATCTATAGTGATCTTTTTTTTTTCATTAACATGAACGTATTTTTGATATGTGCCTTGTTTAATCTTAATATAGTACTGTTCAACAGTATGATCTAGTGTTGCTAGTATTGCTCTAACTTTTGTCTTGAATCTTCAAACTCATCTAAAGCAATAACCATATTAGATGTTCTGTCAGCTGACTTTCACAACGTGAAAACATGACTGATAAAACAGTAATACAACAAACAACGATATTATGTTGCTATGCACAAATAATATTTTTTTTCCTGATAGATATCCTAGGTACCCCTAATAAGTCGATTTTAAGAAGTAAAGAAAGACACATCTTAAAATGCACAGATGATGCACATAATATCATATAAGGCACGAGATGCATATGTGACGCGCACACATATTAATTTTATGCAATATATTTGATGCTTTAGGCTAATCACTAGGCATGTCTAGCTTTTTGTACTCAAATAAGTTTCAAAGTCATAACTCTACCATTTCGAATTGTAAGCTTTTAGTTACCATAACAATATTTTTTTAATAAACAAGGAACATCAAACAAAAGGTTTTATTTTTAAATTCAATACATTCAATTCATCCTTTAATATTTATGAAGTTATCAGTGTAACTATTTATTACTAGTGTCCTAGAGCATCTGTCCCATGATCGATCTTAATATGTGGTGATATTGTTCAAATCTTAATTAACTTTTAAAGTGTAATTTTGAAGCACGATTCAATTGGGGAGTCTTTAAGCTCTCTCTGTTATGTTGCAATTGTGTTATGTTGCTTGGACAATGAAATGCATGTAGTTTTGAATAGGGTCATCCCATCACCATAAATAAAGTCTATTGTGCCATAGATTGCAAAATTATAATAGAATTATGGTTCTTTTCGAATATATAGTAGTATCTATTTGATGGGTCTAGACACGTAATTTTATCCTTCCAAAAATTATTTTTACCATTTACTCCGTCTTACTACACACCCCAACCCTATTCCATAGTTTTTTCACAAAATGACAAAATAATAACCAATTCTAAACAAATTTTAACCTAAATTCCCAGGTAATATTAATTGAAACAAATTAACAACCCGTCCCTATCAAGTTTTGACAAGACACCACCCCACCCCATACCCCATATCCACGTGACCCCACCCCATCTGAACTCACATTTTTTTTCCTCACCACTAACAGAATTGTCCACACAATTTTCACACACAATACCACACAAAATGGGCTCCTGGATCAATTCACTAAATTTCCTTCACAACATACACACACAGAACCTTCCACAATTCCCACTCACCTCATCATGTACATAGACAATTAACACACCCGCAAAGGAGAGCACACACAGAGATCTGAGTGACTCTCTTTTCCATTAACACGGCAGTCACCAGAGAACACACACGATAACAAAAGTACGCACACACATGCTCCAGTGAGAGGGAGAGATCGAAGGAGGGAGGAATTGAAGAAATGGATTGAAAATAGAGAGAGGGCCGACTGGAGAGGATAATCGAGAAAAAGAGAGAGAGACGAAAGCGAATTGATCGGGGAAAGGGGAAAAACACAGTGAATTAGATTTCTCCAGCGAGTTTACACTGGAAAACGCTGCTGTCACACAAATCCGAGCTGTGGTTCTCCGTTTCTCCTCGTTGCTGAGCTCGTCAGAGCTTCGGCGAAGTGGAAACAGTGAACCCAACTCCTGTTTTGACCCAAATCACATCCCGTAGCACGCCATCCCTTTTTTCGGTGAATAGCCACCGGTAATCCACCAGATTCGACTCAGAAAACATCTCCGATCACGTTTGTTGCTATTCCGATAAAATTCGCCAGCGAACGACGTCTCTAGCTCCATTTTCCCAAAACTCGACCGAAATCGTGCTAGTGTTTGGCAAAAATAGAATAGGATAAATTGAAACTTGGATTGGTCGTTGTTGGGGGTTCGCCTCGAGGTTTCGGAGGCGAATTCTATCGGGTTAATTGGAATAATACATCGATTTTGAAAGCAGTATTGAAGTTCAATTCTATCTTCTCTACCTTTAATTTTTAAGTTAATGTGAATGATTTGTTGTTTGACATGTTTGAATCTTTGGTTGGTATTGGATTTGAATGTGAAAACTTGGATTAGTAGTCGAAGAATTGATTATTATATTGAGAATGAATTCGGGGATGGGTTGATTTTGATGAAAGATGGCAGTTGGTTATTTTGATTCATTGATGATTATTTAATTCGAAATAAGTATTGATATTGTTAAATGCAAAAGCATCATGATGAATTAAAATTGATAGGTAAACAGTAGGCTCGGATAGGTAAATTTAGGAATGAAGTTTTGTTGAATATTTGAATGTGAGTGTGAATGGTTCTTTCTACTTTATTGCAAACTGAAAGTGTATTCATTTAGCCGGGGAATGCCCCGGCGTATTATGTATGCAAAGGAGGTTCGTGATGAATGTCTGAGGCATCAAGTAAAGTATTGGAGCTTAGTCTAGGATTTACATTTTCGTATTTTTTATTTTTGGGACTGTATAACTCGAACTGGACATTATTTTGATTTTGAACTTTGTTTGATTTGTTTGTTGCTTGTTTTATGTGGTTTATATATTCATAGTGTCAAATTAGTCGATATGCTCCATCGAGCGATCGTGGTCGAACCACGGGATCGAGGGTGCCTAACACCTTTTCCTCGGTCAACAGAATTCCTTAGTCAAAATCTTCGTTCGCGGATCAGTTTCTAGAGTCAAACTATTTTGAAAAAGGATTTTCAAAGGTGACTTGACACACCCGATCTATGTCAAGTGGCGACTCTGAGTTTAAAATGTAATAATCCCTTTCGAAATAAATTTTTATTTTTTGTCACTTAATAATAAAAATCCTTTCAAACTTTAAAATCTAATCTTTTTGGTTAAAAAAAAGGGGTGTGATAGCTCGGGTGACTCTGCTGGGGACTTTTCAGAATTCGAGCTTAATTTTTTGAGTTATATCGGCTTAATTTGACATTATAGGTGTATAGATATTTTGTTTGTGTTATTATCTTATCATTGTTGGTTGCCTACGTGCTCTTTGTTTACAGTCTTTCTTTATGTATTATTGTTTTATATCTGGTATCATTTGCATAATCCGAGTCAATTCTTTCGCAACAAGTTTCGAAGTACACGTCGTGTACACAAACTCTAGTTAAGTTATCCTTATTTTAGGAAGGGGAGCCGTCGGACGTATGGAGTGAGTGGAAAGCTCTCACAGCCACTATCGACAATACGTTCCCCGAACAGCCTTATTAGTGGACCCCAGCGTAGGTCAGCCTTTAGGGCATGCTTATCTGCATCATATTGAGACCTAGTGGGACCCACTTGGTCCTTTGTAGGAGACTCTCCCCTAAAGCATTCTTACGAGCTAATTGTTGCATCTTTGAGGGTGACAGGGTCATTTGACGGACTGATTTGGGGAAAACATGTGTTAGAAGTAAAGTGTGTAGGCAAGAAAGGTTGAAATTAAAAAAAAAATCAGAAAAAGAAAAAGAGAGAAAAAAATGTGAGTAAAGAAAAAAAAGAGCTTCGTAGTTTTTCTAGAGTTCTTTATGACTTTTATTTTTCATAATTCAAAAATTCAAAAAGATTTTTCTTTTGATTCCTTTAGCATGCATTCATAATTCGAAAATTCCAAAAAGATTTTTTTTAATAGGAGTTTTTATAAAGGAAAATTCGAAAAAAGATATGACAGTAGTTGTGTACATTTCATAAAATAAAAATACCAACAAGATTTTCTTTTCATAATTGTTGGTGCCATTTTTATGTGAAGTGTCTAATTAAAAATGCCCAAAAGATTTTTCTTAACGTTGTGCATTGTCTGTCTTTGGTCGTGTCTCTCAAGTAGAGTTCAGTCGGTTGTTTAATCTTTAATAGTCCAATCTGGACGAACTATGCACACCTGTTTCTCTTCTCTCGGGAGTGGGATACGTAGGCAGTCCTTTGTGGGTTCGGTAATCTTATTTAAAAAATTTAAAAAGATTTTCTTCACTCTTCATATAGAATAGGTGTTTCATATACATCTCTAAAAGAAAACCCCAAAAAGATTTTTCTTTAATAGTTTCAAGTTTCATTTTCGTATGAAATTCAAAATTGAAAACTCAAAAAGATTTTTCTTTGGTAATCATAGGTTTCATTTTGTATAGAAATCTGAAAAATTCAAAAAAGATTCTCTTCACTCCTCCTTTAGAGTAGGTGTTTCAAATGCATCTTCAAAAGAAAACTACAAAAAGATTTTTCGTTAATAGGTTCAAGTTTCATTTTCGTATAAATTCAAAATTAAAAACCCAAAAAAGATTTTCTTTGGTAATCATAAATTTCATTTTATATAGGGAGTTTATAGCTGAAAACTCAAAAAGATTTTCGTCAATTTTTTTGACATTTTTTTTTTCTTCTCAAAGTTTCAAAAAAAAAAAGAAAAAGAGTTTGATTGGTCATTTTGGCAAGACTTCACGAACTACGCACACCTGATTCTCCTCTTTCGGGAGTGAGATACGTAGGCGCCCTTCTTGGGTTCGGTGATCTTTTTAAAAGAAAAAATAAGGAAAAAGATTTTGAAGAAATGTTGAACTTTAACGCATTTGTCATCTCTTGTTCAGTTAGTTTAAGGTGGTTGGTTTGTGGCATTTTGGCTAGTCCTCCATATTTGTAACGCCCCGAAATATCATCCCGAGATGCTACACGGTGCCCAAGGCTACAAGTAGCCTCAAGCTAACCCTTTAAGCCAAAACACTACCCTTGGGTTTCAATACAACAACATACACGCTACGCTAAGGATATATATATAAGTACATATCATATCACATCGCACATGGCACGGAATATCGTTAGACTGTACATATATGGAATGTCTATACACAAACCAACCCAACAATACACTAGTCTGACATAGCCTCTATACAGCAAAATCAACGAGCCATTGGGATAAACCCCCAACTGACTCAACAGACCAAAGGGATCACAAAACAACAGCACCAAAACTAGCAACTTGGTCCTCGAACCATGAGGACTCACCACTGAAGGAACGTAGATGCGGCACTCGGATATCACTGTCGCGGCTGCGGCTGAGTACCTGAACCTACATCATGGTAAGAATGTAGCCCATAGAGAAATATGTGGGTCAGCACAAGATACGTACTGAGTATGTGGGGGCGCATGCAAAATATAAATAATATCATAAATTTCGTAAAAACATACATACGGACCATAATGACACACCTGGCTTGAGTGACATTGAATCATGCAACTCATAACATCTTAGATAGGAAATGTAGGAGAAAAAACTCATAAATCATTATAGATCATCATAGGCAACTTGACTTACCACATCAAAACTCGGAGTGACTCGGTATTTCAATAAACATGACTCTTATGGACAGGGGAGTTTCCTATAACTGACAACCCCACATGAGCTACGTGAAATACCAACGTTTGAAACCCCCGTTGGCGGGAGCGTCATACTCTTTGCCAGGGAGTACGACCTTAAAACTGCAATAATCATAATCGGGCTCTCTGGCCAATAATATCATCATCAAACAACCCTACGGTGGCACATAGGTTTGGGAAAATACCAAATTTCCCTCTCGGTGCTAAGTACTACTCCCCGACAAGCTCAGAACGCGTTAGGAAATCCACCACAACATCACAAGGGTTTATCATAAAGACCAAATCAAATCTCTTTCTCATTTATCAAATCATATCAATTTGTGGATTCCTAACTCAACACATTTTAGCTCAAAACATTTTAATCTTCCTCAACATCAACAAGGTATCAATGCATTGAACCATAACCGACTCGACATTTGGACAAGGATATGAAGACTCAATACATAATATTTTCAACAATTTAACTCATCAAAACCATCCAAAAAATATCAAGACTCATTGCAACTTCAATATCAACATTTCTCAATTTGCCATCCAACTCTCATTTAAAGGTACTTGAGACATCAACCCATAGTAGGGATATAGAATTTCCAATATCAATTATAAATTCATAATAAGAAAATAGTGGAATGATAGTATAAATCAAGGCTTAACAAATTAAATCATTATACTCTCATAATCAAATACTTTTTAGACATAATTCCATCTCAACATCATACACATATCGGATGAAATAATTTCATAGCTCATGGACAATAATATAAGATATAAAACCACATTTTAAATTCATGGTAAAACATGTAAAATCTCATGTCAATGTAATTCAACAAAAATACCGGGCATAAGATCGAAAGGATAATCTTGTTCAAAGCCCCACATACCTAAAAACGGAAGATGAATATGAACTTCCGACTCTGGAACTTTATTCACGAAAATAAAGGGTACTTCTCAAAGCCCTTAACATGATCAACTCGAATCCCAAATCAATTTAAAATTTCTACGGTTTAATCAAGAGACATAGAAGGATGAAATTTGAAGTAATAGGGTTGGGATTTGAGCCTTAGGAAATTTTAGAGAAAAATGAGCTATTGAATGCTCTTAATGGACTTAAATTCATGGTTTACCCGGATGGATTGGAGTGGGAATGACCAAAATACCCTTAAAAATCAAATAATGTCAAATTTGTCCTTTGGTGGACTGTTTTGATAGGCTAAAGTAGATCAACCATAACTTTTTTCTCCGATGGCCAAATTGGATGAAACCAATTTCATTGGAAAGAGGACTTTTAGATATTTTTGTTGATATATAGTAGCTCACCCAAATAATTATGTACAAGGAGTTATGATCGTTTGAAGTTGACCCTAAAATTCTCCTGACCTCAGTATTTTTTTCCTGCACATTTACTGTTCACCACTATTCACGGTTAGATCGGAATGATCATAACCATCGCTCGAGTGTTCGTTTTGGATGATCCACATATCATTGGAAAGCTTATTCAATGCTCTATGCGATGACGGGTTGCATATCCAAAAATTTCACACAGAAAAATTATTAATTACGATAAAGAACAGAATTCAACACATTTTCATTCGAGATCTTAACGGATTTTTTTTTTCAAGGCATCACATCATCTCTCCCTTGGAAACATTCGTCCTTGAATGTTGATAGGTAGGTTAAGAATACTATGAAAATGAGTATATAGAGAAAAATCATCTTGCCCAAGCATATACTCCATTCTAGATTTTTTTGGATATCGTAGAAAACACACAAGCCAAGATAAACATAGCAATAAGGATTAAATCAAAAGAGAACGATACCTTTGACATGCTCAGGATTCGTAGGAAAGAGGTGGGGATATTTGGCGCGCATATCCGCTTCGCTTCCCAAGTAGCACTCTCCACTGATTGATTTCGCCAAAGCACTTTAACCAAAGGAACTTTCTTGTTTCTTAGCCTACGAACTTGAAAGTCAAAAACCTCAACCGGAATCTCTTCATATGAAAGACTATTTTGAATACCCGAGCTTTCGAAAGGATCAATCACAACAGAATCACCAATAGACTTCTTAAGCATAGAAACATGGAAAACCAAATGGACGCTAGATAACTCCGCGGGCAATTCAACCTTATACGCTACCTTCCCAATGCGATCCATAATCTTATAGGGACCAATGTAATGGGGACTTAGTTTCCCTTTCTTCCCAAATCTCTTCACCCCTTTCATGGGTGAAACTTTCAAGTACACTAAATCACCAACATCAAATTCAAGGTCTTTCCTCTTTACATCTGCGTATGATTTTTGACGACTTTGGGCGGTTTTCAACCTTTCCCGAATTAACTTAACCTTCTCCATGGCCTCGAACATCGCATCCAGTCCAGTCGCGGTAGCCTCACCAACTTCAAACCAACCAATGGGTGATCTACACCTTCTACCATACAAAGCTTCAAACGGGGCCATTCCAATAGTAGCATGAAAACTGTTATTGTAAGCAAACTCGATTAATGCTAAGTGCTCATCCCAACTACCTTTAAAATCAAGCACACAAGCCCTCAATATATCTTCTAAAGTCTGAATGGTCCGCTCGGTCTGACCATCTATTTGCGGATGGAAAGCAGAACTTAAACGAATTTGGGTACCGAGACCCTTCTGGAAAGATTTCCAAAACTAAGAGGTAAACTGAGTACCTCTGTCAGAAATAATAGCCAAAGGGATTCCATGAAGTCTGACGAGTTCCCGAATATATATTCTAGCATAATCTTCAGTTGTATATGATGAATTCACAGGCAAGAAATGAGCTGATTTCGTCAGCCGATCTACGACAACCCAAATCGAATCATGATGGCGACGAGAAGGAGGCAAACCAACTATGAAGTCCATATTCACTTTTTCCCACTTCCAAGTAGGAATGCTAAACTCTTGCATCGCACCACTGGGCCTTTGATGCTCTATTTTAACCTGTTAACACGTGAAACACTTCGCCACAAATTCTGCTATGTTCCTCTTCATACCGTTCCACCAATAGATTTCCCGCAAATCATGGTACATCTTGGTAGCACCAAGATGGATGGAGTATCGCGTACCATGTGTTTCCGCCATAATCCTCTGCTTCAAGTTATCAATATCAGAAACACATAATCTTTCTCGGAGTCTCAAAATGCCATCTCCCTCTTGGGAGAAAACCTCCACCTTTTGGTCTTTAACTGACTCTTTTAACCGACCAAGGTAGGATCCCTGTCCTGCTTCTCCTTCACTTCCGAAACTAAAGAGGATTCGGAACCACTTTGAACTCCTATACTACCCTAAGCATTACCAAACAACCTAACCCCCAATCTAGCCAAACGATGTACCTCATGGGCCAACTCCTTCTTACCAATCTCCACATGTGCTACGCTACCCATGGACTTCCGACTAAGGGCATCTGCTACTACATTGTCCTTGCCCAGATGATATAGCACGCTCATATCATAATCTTTCAACAGTTCTAACCATCGTCTCTGCCTAAGATTCAACTCATTTTGGGTGAATACATACTGTAAGCTCGTATGGTCTGTGAAGACGTCGACATGGACACCATATAAATAATGTCTCCAGATTTACAAAGCAAAAACCACGGCAGCTAATTCAAGGTCATGGGTAGGATAATTCTTCTCGTGAGGCTTTAACTGCCTGGAAGCATAATCTATAACCTTGCCCTTTTGCATCAATACACAACCCAAACCGACTCTGGAAGCATCGCAATACACCACAAAACCATCAACACCGTCAGGCAAAGTCAACACAGGGGCTGAAGTGAGTCGAGTCTTCAACTCCTGAAAACTCTTCTCGCAAGATTCGGACCACAGGAACTTCACTTTCTTTTGGGTCAAACAGGTCATAGGAGACACAATAGATGAAAACCCTTCAACAAAACGACGATAATAACCAGCTAGACCCAAGAAACTTCGGATATCGGAAGGAGAAATAGGTCTAGGCCAACTCTTTATAGCCTCTATCTTTTGAGGATCAACTCTAATACCTTCGGAAGAAACAACATGACCCAAGAAGGCTACAGAGTTCAGCCAGAGCTCACACTTACTGAACTTAGGATACAACCGATGAGTTCGAAGAGTTTCCAACACGATTCAGAGATGATCCGCATGATCACCCTCACTTCGGGAGTAAATAAGAATATCATCAAGGAACACTATTACAAATAAATCCAGATATGGCCGGAATACACGGTTCATAAGATCCATGAAAGCCGCTGGATCATTAGTTAACCCGAAAGACATCACTAGAAATTCAAAATGATCGTAACGGGTTCGGAAGACTGTCTTAGGGATATCACATTCCCTAACCTTAAGTTGGTGATAATCGGATCTGAGGTCTATCTTCGAAAAGTAGCTCGCACCTTGCAATTGATCAAATAAATCATCAATTCGAGGAAACGGATATTTATTCTTGATAGTAACCCTATTAAGCTGCCGGTAATCAATACACATCCACAAAGAACCATCTTTCTTACGCACAAACAGGATAGGTGCACCCAACGGGGACACACTAGGTCTGATAAAGCTTTTGTCTAAAAGATCTTTCAATTGCTCCTTCAACTCTTTAAGTTCCGCGGGAGCCATACGATACGGAGGAATGGAAATAGGCTGAGTATCGGGAAGAAGGTCAATCCCGAACTCTATCTCTCTATCAAGAGGTACTCCAGGGAGATCTTCCGGAAAGATATCAAGAAACTCATTAACAATATTAATTGACTGAATGGTCGGGGTTTCAGACTTAGTGTCTTTAACCCGAACCAAATGGTGGATGCAACCCTTGGAAATCAACTTCCTAGCTTTGAGATAGGATATGAAACGACCCTTAGGAATCCCAAAACTCCCGAACCATTCGAGGATAGGTTCATCAGGAAATTGAAACTTAACCACACGGGCACGACAATCAATAGACGCATAGCATGAGTGAAGCCAATCCATACCCAGAATGATATCAAAGTCAACCATATCTAGCTCAATCAAATCAGCATACATAACCCAATGAAAGACAGTAATAGGACATTTCTTATACACCCGCTTAGCAATGACAGACTCTCCTACCGGAGTAGAAACCAAAATATGCTCAAAAATTAGTTCAGGATCTGTTTCAAAATTTACAGCAACCAGAGGTGTCACTTAAGAAAAACTCAAACCAGGGTCCATCAACACATAGACATCAAATAGAAAACACGGAGCATACCAGTGACAACATCGGGAGAGTCCTGCTGCTCCTGACGAGGTGGTATAGCATAGAAAAAATTTTGGCGTTGACCGCCAACAGTACTAGATGAAACACCCTGAGGAGGAACTGGACGGGCTGCGGGAGGTGGGGCACTGGTAGCCTAGCTCTGGGGACAGGCATCACGACTCTGTTGTCTGGCATACGGGCAGTCTCTAAGTATGTGGCCCAACTTGCCACAACCAAAACAGCCCCGCTGCCCCATATAACACTCCCCAAAATGGTCTTTACCACACTTAGCACACGAAGGAGGATGAGGCCGGTTGCTTACACTGTCCTGAGACCTGGAAGGTACCGACCTATTCCCGAGATCCTGCCTGCCCCGATATATGGGAGCACTAGCTGAGGAAGGCGCAGGTATAAATGGACGTCTCTGAAATTGAGGGCGACTCCCTCCGGAGAATCTAGTCTGACCAGACCCCTGTTGCTTCGATCTGACTCTCTTAATCCCTCTTACTCTTTCTCTTTCCTTTATTTTGTCTGACTCAATCTGTTGGGTGTGAATCATTAACCTAGGAAGATCAATATCCCTGTTGATCATAACAGATCTACATTAATTCACCACATAACTCGACACCCCAGTTAGAAACTTGCTCATACTAGTCCTCGAGTCAGCCATCATATTGGGAGCGTACTTCGATAGCTAATTAAACTTAAGACAATACTCCTTAACCGACATGGAGCCTTGTCTCAAATTCATAAACTCCTCTATCTTAGCTTCCCATAACTCAAGAGGAAAGAATCTATCCAAGAAAGCATCTTGGAATAATTGCCAAGTCACCGGAGCGGTATCTTTCTCTCTACCCTTATTCCACATCTGCACCCAGTCATAGGCAATATCCTTCAACAGATAAGAAGCCAGCTCCACACTTTCTTCCTCTGTCACGTGCATAATCTGTGTAATTTTCTTCATTTCATCAACATATATCGCGGGTCCTCACCTACTCTCAACCCATGAAACTCTGGCGGATTCATCCGCATAAAATCATGAATTCGTGTTGCTGCCGAATTATTTTCCTACCGAGGTAGAGCGTTGGCTTGAGTATTAGCGGTAACTGCCTGGGCTAGCGTCTGCAAAGATGCCCGAAATTCGGCATGGTATACCGTCTCATGTAACGGATCAACGGGTTGAGGTTGGTTGTTGTTTCCGCGAGCTCGACGTGGAGGCATTTTCTATCATAAAAACGCATGAATTAACAGCAGAAGGAAACAGTAGTAAGCATGATAGACTCTTGTAGAAAGAAAGAAATGACTTTTCCTAGAACGCCCTGCATCCTCTTGATCATAGGTGTGGCGCGCTACACACCGAAGCTCAAGACTCTACGTAACGCGGCTTGTCAGACTCCCTAGGACTCTTCACAACCTTAGGCTCTGATACCAAGTTTGTAACGCCCCGAAATATCATCCCGAGATGCCACACGGTGCCCAAGGCTACACGTAGCCTCAAGCTAACCCTTTAAGACAAAACACTACCCTTGGGTTCCAACACAACAACATACACGCTACGCTAAGGATATATATATATAAGTACATATCATATCACATCACACATGGCATGGAATATCGTTAGACTGTACATATATGGAATTTCTATACACAAACCAACCCAATAATACACTAGTCTGACATAGCCTCTATACAACAAAATCAATGAGCCATTGGGACAAACCCCCAACTGACTCAACAGACCAAAGGGATCACAAAACAACAACACCAAAACTAGCAACTTGGTCCTCGAACCATGAGGACTCACCACTGAAGGAACGTAGATGCAGCACTCGGATATCATTGTCGCGGCTGCGGCTGAGTACCTGAACCTACATCATGGTAAGAATATAGCCCATAGAGAAATATGAGGGTCAGCATAAGATACGTACTAAGTATGTGGGGGCGCATGCAAAATATAAATAATATCATAAATTTCATAAAAACGTACATACGGACCATAATGACACACCTGGCTTGAGTGACATTGAATCATGCAACTCATAACATCTTAGATAGGAAATGTAGGAGAAAAAACTCATAAATCATTATAGATCATCATAGGCAACTTGACTTACCACATCAAAACTCGGAGTGACTCAGTATTTCAATAAACATGACTCTTATGGACAGGGGGGTTTCCTATAACCGACAACCCCACGTGAGCTACGTGGAATACCAACGTTTGAAACCCCCATTGGCAGGAGCGTCATACTCTTTGCCAGGGAGTACGACCTTAAAACTGCAATAATCATAATCGGGTTCTCTGGCCAATAATATCATCATCAAACAACCCTACGGTGGCACATAGGTTTGGGGAAATACCAAATTTCCCTCTCGGTGCTAAGTACTACTCCCCGACAAGCTCAGAACGCTTTAGGAAATCCACCACAACATCACAAGGGTCTATCATAAAGACTAAATCAAATCTCTTTCTCATTTATCAAATCATATCAATTTGTGGATTCCTAACTCAATACATTTTAGCTCAAAACATTTTAATCTTCCTCAACATCAACAAGGTATCAATGCATTGAACCATAACCGAGTCAACATTTGGACAAGGATATGAAGACTCAATACATAATATTTTCAATAATTTAACTCATCAAAACCATCCGAAAAATACCAAGACTCATTGCAACTTCAATATCAACATTTCTCAATTTGCCATCCAACTCTCATTTAAAGGTACTTGAGACATCAACCTATAGTAGGGATACAAAATTTCCAATATCAATTATAAATTCATAATAAGAAAATAGTGGAATGATAGTATAAATCAAGGCTTAACAAATTAAATCATCATACTCTCATAATCAAATACTTTTTGGACATAATTCCATCTCAACATCATACACATATCGGATGACATAATTCCATATCTCATGGACAATAATATAAGATATAAAATTATATTTCCAATTCATGGTAAAACATGTAAAATCTCATGTCAATGTAATTCAACAAAAATACCGGGCATAAGATCGAAAGGATAATCTTGTTCAAAGCCCCACATACCTAAAAATGGAAGATGAATATGAACTTCCGACTCTGGAACTTTATTCACGAAAATAAGGATGCTTGTCGAAGCCCTTAACATGATCAAATCGAATCCCAAATCATTTTAAAATTTCTGCGGTTCAATCAAGAGACATAGAAAGATGAAATTTGGAGTAGTAGGGTTGGGGTTTGAGCCTTAGGAAATTTTAGAGAAAAATGAGCTATTGAATACTCTTAATGGACTTAAATCCATGGTTTACCCGAATGGATTGGAGTGGGAATGACCAAACTACCCTTAAAAATCAAATAATGTTAAATCTTTCCTTTGGTGGACTGTTTTGATAGGCTGAAGTAGATCGACCATAACTTTTTTTTTTGAAGGCCAAATTGGATGAAACCAATTTCATTGGAAAGAGGACTTTCAAAGATTTCTGTTGATATATAGTAGCTCACCCAAAATCATTATGTACAAGGAGTTATGATTGTTTGAAGTTGACCCTAAAATTCGCCTGGCCTCAGTATTTTTTTCCTGCACATTTACTGTTCACCACTATTCACGGTTAGATCGGAATGATCATAACTCATCGCTCGAGTGTCCGTTTTGGATGATCCATATATCGTTGGAAAGCTTATTCGATGCTCTACGCGATGATGGGTTGAATATTCCGAAATTCCACACAGAAAAATTATTAATCACGATAAAGAACAGAATTCAACACATTTTCGTCCGAGATCTTAACGGAATTTTTTTTTCTGGGCATAACAATATTGCACCAAGTCGAAGAGAAAATTATGACCAACAAGGATACCGAGGTTGTTGTCACTAATCAGATAGGCGGTTCGGGGGATGAGAATTTTGTAGCTAATGAAGAGATTCGGAAATTAAGACAACAAATGATAAAAATGCATCGAACTTGGGCTAATGGGTTTCCACCTCCTTTATTTCCCATCGATAATTTGGATTATCTTTCTAGTTTACCTCCCGTGTCACATGCAAAATTTTCCTTTTTGCTTGACACGCCACAACATGCATCAGGGTCTATTCCAGGGAAACACTATCCAAACACTTTCAATATTCATTTCCTCACTCCTCAACACGAAACTATCACATGCTCGGCTCCACCTGCTATTTATGTTTTTACAGCTCCACTCCCACCTGAAGCTTCTACTTTTGATGTTCAACCACCGATTGTGATTCCTCACTCTGCAAGTGAGCCTGTATTGAATGTTTCTGGTGATCAGCATTATGCTCCCGAGCCGATATTTAAGTCGACTGGTCCTTATGGCTACACTTAACTGCCTGAATTTTCTCTTAACACTAAGAATCCTGTTATGACAGAAGGACAAGAGAAAATAACCAGAAAATTGTGAAGTTTGGAATTGGCTATGAAAAACTTCCAAGGGCTTAGGGGTACAAAAGTGTCTCATATAAATATCTGTGCATGTTTCCAGATGTTCATCTCCTTCTTGGTTTTAAACTGCCGAAGTTTGAGAAGTATGATGGACATGGCGACCCTGTAGCACATTTGATACATTATTGCAACTAACTAAGGGGCACTGGAGGGAAGTAAGAATTACTCATGGCATATCTCAGTGAGAGTCTTTCAGGTCTAGCTTCAGAATAGTTTATTGATCAAGACATCAACAAGTGTAATAGTTGGGATAACCTAGATAATGAATTCGTGCAACAATTCTAATTCAATATGGAGTTTATTCCTGACGAGAAATCCCTAACTAATATGAAGAAAAAAAGTATTAAAAGTTTCAGAGAGTATGCGATTAGATGGCGTGAACAAGCTGCTAGGGTAAAATCCCCAATGAAAGAAAGTAAGATAGTGGAGGTGTTTATTCAAGTGTGGGATGAAACATATTATCAATACTTGTTACCTGTATTAGGCAAGCCATTTATTGAGGTCCTCAAAATGGGGGAGATGATAGAGGATGGAATTAAGACCGATCGCATTATGAGTTTTGCAGCATTGAAAGTGACTACTCAAGCAATTAAAAAAGGTTCGAGAAATATCGAAGGGAATAAGAATGAGGAAGATGCATGTGCTATTGTAGTTGGACAACGGGCACGGTCAAGACGACCACACCATCGTTACCCTCAGGCTCAAACCCAAGTTTATGCCCAAGCTCCACAGAATTACTCCTAAAATCCATTATACTCCATCTCCTACCTTCATATCCAGTGTATAATACATAACCATATGTTCAACCCACATCTTAATGGCACGTGCCAACTCCTCAGAGTCACCCTCCAACTCCGCAAACATACCAAAGCCCTTCTAGGCCTGATTTTTTATTTAAGCCAAACAATGAAATAAGGCAAAAGTCGAGGGATAGTTTCACACTAATCGGACAGTTGCATGCCATTTTATTTCAGAGATTGGTACAACAGGGCATGATTACTCTTCTCCTTGGGTATACTTCTGATCCGCATTCAAGAAGTTTTGATCATAATGTATGATGTGCACATCATTCTGATGTTCAGGGTCACAGTATTGAAGATTGTCATGCTTTGAAAAGAGAAATAGAAAAGATGATTCAAGACAAATTGATTGTAGAGCAGAACATTGACAATAGTGAAATATTTAATCATGATGATGTGCAACTCAGTGGCTAAGATGTCAAGCTCAGCAATTGAAAAGTTACTCCTTTCCTTACCGAAAAGGATTGTTGGTAGTTTGTTTTGTTTTTCTTTCTATTTTTTGAATTCTTTCAGGATTATAATTCAGAATCTATCTTGTTTTTTCCATTTGTCGTTTATGTTCAAACCCTTCTATCTTTTATTTCAACTAAATGAAGTGTACATTTCCCTTTGTGTTTTAAATATATGTTGTTTGTTTATTTTCTTTACACAATACATTTTATGTTGATTCTAGTGATATGACATGCTAACAGAATTCTCAGCCAGATCTTAAAATCCTGTTTAAGCATGAACTTTGAATCAGAGAGCTAAAATTAGAAAAAAAAACATCTAAGAAATAGGTAAAATGTCAAGACATTTGGTGACCATGTTGAAGCCTTCTTTGAAAATTAAGGCCATTGTTTTTTAGAATCACAAGAATAACTTGGTCATCAATTGAAAGACATATCTCAATTAGGTTAAATAGTGAATGTGCGATCCTATGTCAAAAGCAACATAAAGAAAATCATCTCCACAAAGTCATGAGTCCTTCAGCATGAGGACTGTACAACAAAGGTGGAGTTATATGCAGGACAAGCGTAGAAGAAGTAGTGATCCACAGGCTCAGTTAAGTTAGTGTTGTAAAAAATGTCACACATGATCTTCATCTTCCACTTTCCAATTATAGGTTATGTACTTACATTCTCAAGGATTGATATGATGAAGGCATTTTATTCTGCTATCCAAACATTGCGTCATCCTTTGTTTACTCCGTTTGAGCTTTAGTTCTATTTTATTTCATACCCCTCTTTTGGAATCAAGATAGAGTCAACAAAGTTAAAAAACAAGTATCGAGTAAAAGATTAGAGTCAGAAAAGTTTTTTTAAAAAAAAGAAAAAGTATGTCAAAAAGAAAAAAAAGGATAGTGTCAAGAAAAATAAAGTCAGAAAGGTCCCAAAGAGAAAGAGTCAACAAAAGAAAAAAAATCAGAATCAAGCAAAAAAATAAGCTGTCGGAACTACATGTGACCTGATTCTCCTCTCTTGGGAGTGAGATACGTAGGCTTCCCTACTTTGGTCTCGGTCTAACCAAATGAACAATTTAGAATTGCCCAGTTAAAAGAAACTGAGGCCTGAGTTAATATTTATTGTTTTAGTCAATTCTAAAAAGTTGTAAGTCCCACCCCACTTTAAGTGTCGTTTGGGCCTCATGTCATCCTTTCTTTCTAACCCTATCCAAAAGCTAAGTTACAACCAAAGAAAGACCTTCAGATCAATCTTTGAGGATGTTAAGGCTAAGCATGCAAGGGATATGATGATGCATTTGAGAAATACTTGTCTTCCTCAGCATAAGGAATTAAGAGAGAAATAAAATAAGAGAGTCTTATTGGTGAAAACTCTCCCGGACATCGTAAGATAATGGTAAGTTGAGAGAGATAAAAATGAGAAATTCTTATCAGTGAAAACCCTTATGGGCACTGTAAGACGACAGTGAGTTAAGAGAAATAAAAATAAGAGTCTCATTGGTGAAAAACCCTCATGGACACCATAAGGCAATGGTGAGTTGAGAAAAAAAATGAGAGAGACTTGTTGGCGAAAACCCTTCAAGGCGCCACTAGCCGAATGAGGTCATAAATACAATTGACCTAAGAAAGCAACTCAGTTTCAAGGCCATTAACTCAACAACAATTGGTAGAAAGTTTGGATGGAAAGATCAGGCAGCTTAATCCAAAATGCATGGCATAATCATTAGAGTTGACTGTCATTTTTAGATAAATTTTTTGTTTTTTTATTTTAAATGGGGACATTCATTGTCTTTTCTTTCTTCTCTTTATTTTTATTTTATTTTCTTGAGTCAGTTATCCAAATAAAAAAATTATTGTCATTTTTTCTCTTGTCTTTGAGTCAAGTTCATTTCAAAACAAGTGAGAAAATATTTCAAAACTGGCTACCAACTTCTTCAATTGTACAAAGCAATACAAAAAGGCCAACACATGAAAGAGGCATGATTGTGAGCCAAAATAAGGCATGCAGAAAGTTTCATCAACAGACAAATCTTGGAAATACCAAGGTTCAAAGAGTTTATTTGTGGAGCATGGTAAAGTGAAAATGTTGTGTTTTATTTCAGAGTCACTCCTAACAATCTGAGTTTGGGTCAATGATGCAGCAAGCCAATGACATATGTTAATGGTTGGAAGCAAGATTAAATGTGACCAGTGCAAGAGAAATTGCCTCGAAAGCCAAAGCCACAAACCAACCACCATGTTTTAAACTCACAAGTTTTCTTTGATGAAAAAGGAAACATATTACCTTCAAATCAAGGACTTCAAAGCCTAAACACCGAAGGTCATAATTTCTCACATCTATAAATGCAAGGGGGTAATATTGCTGCACAGATTTGGTAATCAAAACCATGGTAAAACTCATAATCCAATATCTTTAGGAGACATACTTCCTTGTCTAGGAGACGCATTTCCTTTGGTAATTCAAGTGACATTTGTAAGGAGACGCACTTTTTTATTTGGGTAATTCAAGTAACATTTGTAAGGTTATGTATTTTTTTTCTTGGGTAATTCAAGTGGCATTTGAAAGGAGACGCACTTCCTTATTTGGGTAATTCAAGAAACATTTGTAGGGATATGCACTTTCTTGTTTGGGTAATTCAAGCGACATTTGTAAGGAGACAGACTTCCTTGTTTGGACATTTCAAGCAACATTTGTAATGAGACGCACTTCCTTGATTGGGTAATTCAAGTGGCATTGGTAAGGAGATGCACTTCCTTATTTGGGTAATTCAAACGGTATTTATAAGGAGACACACTTCCTTGTTTGGGTAATTCAAGCGACATTTGTAAGGAGACGCACTTCCTTGTTTGGACAATTCAAGCAATATTTATAAGGAGACGCACTTCCTTAATTGGGTAATTCAAGCGGCATTTGTAAGAAGACGCACTTTCTTATTTGGGTAATTCAAGTGACATTTGTAAGGAGACGCATTTCCTTGTCTGGATAGTTTAAGCAACATTTGTAAGGAGGCGCACTTCCTTGTTTGGGTAATTCAAGCGATATTTGTAAGGAGACGCAATTTCTTGTTTTGGCAATTCAAGCGGCATTGGTAAGGAGACACACTTTCTTGTTTTGGTAATTCAAGCGGCATTGGTAAGGAGACATACTTCCTTGATTGGGTAATTCAAGCGGCATTGGTAAGGAGACATACTTCCTTATTTGGGTAATTCAAGTTGTATTTGTAAGTAGATGCATTTCCTTATTTGGGTAATTCAAGCGGTATTTTTAAGGAGACGCATTTCCTTGGTTAATTCAAGTAGCATTTGTAAGGAGACACATTTTCTTGACTGGGTAATTCAAGTGACATTTGTAAGGAGTCGCACTTTCTTAATTGGTTTTGATTTTTGATTTTAGGAGCCCGCCTGAAGAATAGTGTGATAAAATAACAAATCAGGGGGCCGCCTGAAAAATAGGGTGATGAAATTGCAAGTCAGGAGCCCGCCTGAAGAACTGGGTGATGAAATAGTAAGTCAGGAGCCCGCCTGAAGAACAGGGTAATGAAATTGAAAGTCAGGAGCCCGCCTGAAGAACAGAGTGATGAAATGACAAGTCAAGAGCCCACCTGAAGAACATGGTAATGAAATTGCAAGTCAGGAGCCCTCCTGAAGAACAGGTTGATAAAATTGCAAGTCAGGAGCCCGCCTGAAGAATAGGGTGATGAAATGGAAAGTCAGTAGCCCGCCTGAAGAACAGGATAATTAAATTGAAAGTCAGGAGTACGCCTGGAGAACATGATAATGAAATTGAAAGTCAGGAGCTCGCCTGAAGAACAGGGTAATGAAATATCAAGTCAGGAGCCCGCCTGAAGAACAGGGTGATGAAATTAAAAGTCAAGCAACAAGGTTAAGAGATTAAAAGTCAAGCAACAAGGTGAAGCAATTGAAAGTCAATAAAGTGAGGAAATTACAAGTCGGGAGCCCGTTCAAAGAACTGGGCAGTGAAATTAAAAACCAAAAGATTAAGAATAATAAGTCAGGAGCCCGCTTGGAGAACAGGGTGATGAAATTAAAAGTTAAGAAACAAGGTGAAGAAATTGTAAGTCAGGAGCCCGCCTGAAGAATATGGTGAAGATTTTCAAGTTCAGGATCAAGGTTCAGAAGTACCACCAACAGAACATGGTCAATTTGTGAGTTCATCTCCAACATCAAATTTTGTATGAAGAAAGAATTTATTCTCAAGTTCAATACCAAGAAAGTCAGATCTTTTGTCAATTTAGAAAGCATCAGAAACTCAAGTCAAGAGTTCAGGGAAGTTGCATAGATATGGCTTTTGTAATTTCTGTTATTTTTTAACCTGTAATTTTTATTTTGATGTAATGAAAGAGCTGCGAACCAGAACCTCGATAGGGCCTCATTCGACTCTCCAACTCGGTATAGTCCCTTCCTTTCCAACACTTTAAGATACCTGTGACTCGATCCCCTCATAATCTAGGTAAGTAGGATGTTAAAAATCAAAACTCGGTTGCCCTCATTCCTTCTGTTTCCTTCTTTTGAATAACAGTCGGGACAAAATTCTTTCTCGTTGTCTGAAAACACTTCGTGTTTATATCCAAAGGGGGCATGATATAGACACGTAATTTTGTCACTCCAAAAATTATTTTTACCATTTACTCTATCTTACCACGTACCCCAACCCCTTTCCATAGTTTTTCCACAAAATGACAAAATAAAAACCAACTCTAAATAAATTTTATCCCTAAATTCACCAAAAATATATATATTTGAAAAAAGGGTCAAATATGCCCCTAAATTTTTGTGAAAATATTCATATATACCCTTCGTTAAAAGTTTAGCTCATCAATGCCCTTGCCGTCCAAGTTTTGGATCATATATACCCTTGTTGCCAAGTTTTGGACCATATATACCCACGTTGTCAAGTTTTAGGCCATATATACCTCTGTTGTCGTTAATTTCTTTGCTAAAAAATTTCAACCCCTGTTTTCCTTTTTATTTTTACGAAATCATATTTTTCACATAACTTTTTAATTATCACATCACATATAATTAAACTCACCCCTTCTTGTACACATTAACCGTCCATCAAATGCTCTCATCTACCTCACAATTTCTTTGAATTTTCTCTAATTTGTCGAAATTCCTTTGTTGTGTTTTTTGATTCTTGCATAACCCCAAGAATCATCAAGTAAAAAATAAAAACAGCTCAAGAACACCTCATAATAACTCAATGCACAATTGCGATAAAAATCAAGAATTAAAGTACTTACCAACTGCAAATTATTTTAGTATCATCAACCGACTCCATCTTTTGTACCACCATCAATTCCAACATCAAGAATAAGAAGAATAAGGAAAGCCCAAGTGTGAAATTCGGATGTAGAAGTGTAAAAGAGGCAGTCTATATAGAGACAACTAAAGTAAGTTGTCAATTAAGAGAATATCTTTTATAAGTATGTATGTATGTATGAGAGGACCGGTTACGCAAGAAGCTGACAATACAGCAAAGGAATTTTGGTAAATTAGAGAAAATTCAAAGAGATTGTGAGGTAGATAAGAACATTTGACAGATGTTTAATGTGTAGAAGAAGGGGTGAATTTAATTATAGGTGATGTGACAATAAAAAAGTGATGTGACAAATATAATTTCTTAAGAAAAAAAGGGAGGGGGCTGGGAAATTCCGACAAAACAATTAATGACGGCAGGGGTATATATGGCCCAAAACATGATAACAGGGGTATCTATGGCTTAAAACTTGATAACAGGGGTATATGTGGACCAAAACTTGGACGAAAAGGATATTGGTAAACCAAACTTTTAACGAAAGGTATATCTGAACATTTTCGCAAAATTTAGGAGCATATTTAACCCTTTCCACTATATTTTTTTCAAGTGACTAGCTAGTTTTTTTTTTGGTTGAAAATGATTTATTCATTACTTAATATGCATCATAAGTAGTACATAGTGGTGGATATGACCCTAGTGGGTCTGCATCTAAACTATTAATATTGCACATAGTGGAGAGATCTGGCAAACAATGCCTAGCAAAAGGGTGCATATTCGTCGACACTATACAAGAGTTTAAGTGAGTAGACTACCTAACAAAAGAAGTTCCTTCTGTCTATTGTAATAGCCTTATGAATAAACAAAGGTGGAACTGCACATTCTTCAAAAAACTGAGGTATTTTTTTCTTCCTTCCTTCTTTAGCTAAGGTATCTGCCGCTCCGTTAGATCTCCTATCTTCATGGCGTATCAGCGTGTTCCCCAACTCCTGAAGAAGATCCCTGCACATAACAAGCAAATTATTGTCAGGTACCCCTGCATCATTAAGAGCTGATACTAGCATAGCAGAATCAGTAGCTATAATTAGTTTATGATATTATTTCTTTTTGGCCATTTTTAGTCCCAAGTACAAAGCTAAAGTTTCCGTGTGCAGTGGAGAGTTTGCGGTAAATTTTGCAGTAAAGTCACAAATCCACTCCCCATGCTGATCCCTAAGTAATCCCCCAACCCCTCCAACGTTAGTATTATAATCAAAGGAACCATAAACATTAAGTTTCAACCCCTCTTCAGGAGGAGTCCAGCAAGGAGTCTATGTGGAGGTCTTTGTAGTTGGTCTAGTTTTACCTGCTGGTAATTTAAACTCAATAGCCCTTTCCAGTGCTTGGTTAACAGGGATATGGTTCCTTTTATTATTAAAAAGATTATCATTTCTGGACAACTAAATACCCCAAAGATAAAATGAAAAGGTTTCACTCCAAGTTAAGTATTTACCAGTTTTAAATTTTTCATCCTACTACACTAAACTAGCCATTATTTCATAGGTAAATACTGGTGGCTACCAATAATAGGCATCGTATTATTAACCTCTCAAAAGGCTAAGGTACTAGGACATTTTTGAAAGATATGGTCTATTGTTTCAGTTTGTTGGCAATGCATGCAAAGAGCACTAACACACATGCCAACTTGATTTAAAAGGGAGGCAGTAGGGAGTCTATTATGGTAAACTAACCCTATGAAAAACTTAATTTTAGTAGCACACTATAACTTCCATATCCATTTGAAATTTTCTAAAGAATAAATACTCTGATTTCCTTTACCCAGTAGGTATTGATAGGCATTAAACGTTAAGAACTTACCATTTGTGACTAGGGAGCATTTAGGTTTGTCCATCAATCCTATTTTGTCTAGAATAAAGGTTGCGTAAATGTTAGTTGTTATGCTCTCAGGTAGAACATAGCCTAATAGACCAAGATCCCAAATATCCTTTTTGATAAAGTTAGACACCGTAATGTCCTCCTCCCCAAAATTTAGCGGGTAGTCGATTTGATAAATGATTGGTTTTTTGAAGGTCGACCAAGTATCTTTCCAGAATTTGATATTTCTTCTATCCCCCAGATCCCAATTCATGTTTTCCACACACACATTCCACCCTTTAGTTATATTCTTCCAAGTACTACTGCTCGTTTTGGTATAAGCCTGTGTAGTTGGTTGGATTTCCCTATTCTTGGCATATTTATGGTTTAAAATTGAGGCCCACAATGACTTAGGATTTGTAAAAAATTTCCAACCAAGCTTGGCATGAAGGGCGTTGTTTTTAACGGAGGTCTTTTAAAGTCCCGAACCACCCACTTCTTTAGGTCTAACTAGAGTATCCCAACGAACTAAATGAAGTTTTTTTTTAACATCAGTTGTACCCCAAATAAAGTTACATTGAATTTTATCAATAGATTTTTCTATGACAGCAGTCAATCTATTGTACTGCATTATGTGGGTGGGGATACTATTTAGATAGGCTTTTGCAAGCGTAGTCCTACCCGCAATATTCATAAATCTGGTTTTCCAACCCGCAAGATTCTTCTTTAGATTATCTAGAATGAATCGGTAGACTCTATTGTTAGGCTTAGCGTGAAAGATAGGAAAACCTAGGTACTTATAAAATTTCTCACAAAAGCCAACGTTGAAGATGGAACAAATATTCCTCCTCATAGTGTCCTCACAATTTTTGGAGAACAGGATCTTAGATTTCCCAGCATTAATACTTTGACCCGACCAGAGGTAAAAGTTAGTAACCATATCATTAATCCTAAGACAAATTTCTCTATTTGTAGTAATCATAAGAACCAGGTCGTCAGCAAAAAAAAGGTGAGATAATGGAGGTTCATGCCTAGATATTCTTATTGGGTCCCATCTACCTGCGTTAATGTCCTGGTTAATATTATGGGCCATAACTTCAATGCAAAGAATGAAGATGTACGGTGACATAGGGTTCCCCTGACGGATACCCCTAGAAGGACTAAAAAACTCAGTTCTGGTTCCATTAACTAGGACAGAAATAAAGGTTGTACAAATGCAAGACATGATTAACTTAATGATGTTTGTAGGAAAATTAAAGTATTAGAAGGTATGATGGATAAATGACCATTCTAGTTTATCAAAAGCTTTCTCGAGGTCTATCTTCATAATGAGATTCCCCATTTTACCCTTCATTTTTTGAAAGTGCCTAATAATTTCCTGAACTATTATTGCGTTGTCAGCAACTTGTCTATTTTTTAGGAAACTAGTCTGACATGGGCCTATAATCTTGTCCATCAGAGGGCTTAGTCTCCTAGATATAATTTTGGTAATAATTTTGTACGAAGTGTTGCAAAGACTGATTGGTATGTAGTTTATAGGGTCTGAGCATTCTCACTTTTAGGAATAAGACAAACATGGGTGCAGTTTATACTTTCATCAATTTTTGATTCTGTGAAGACTCGATAGCAGAAATTATAAATAGATTAGCAGATTATATCCCAGTATTTCAAGTAAAAATAAGGGTGAAGCCCGTCAGGGGTAGGGGCCTTAAAGGGTTGAAAAGAGAAAACCACCATTTTAATTTCAGCCTCAGTCGATATTCTTGCTAACTCCGCCTTATCTATTTCAAATAGGCATATATTTCCTTTGGGGATGCTTACTTTAAGGGATTTTTGGTGGTTTGATTTAAAAAGTTTATTGAAAAACTCATGAGTTTGGGCAATAATACCAGCTTGGTCATGTACATAGGAATTATCTTCAAGTCTTAGAGTCATTATTCTATTTTTTTCCTTCTAATAAAGGTTTGTCGTATGAAAAGTTTGGTGTTCGCATCTCCCTCATTTAGCCAGTTAACCCTCAATTTTAACTTCCAATAATCCTCTTTCATTTTTAGGATTAGATTAAATTCTGCTATAAGGTCTCTTTCTAAATTCCTAAGGAAGGTGTTGTGGTAGTAATTATCAGATTTTTGGATACCTTGGATTCTACTAAGCAACTTAGCCTTACGTTTAAAGATATTGTCTACCCTTGTGCATGCCCATGCAGAAACTTCCTGTGCAAAAAAATTGACAGCATTTTCTAGCAATGGTTTATTACCCCATACATGGGTAATAACATTAACAAATTTCGGCTGCCTTTTCCATATTTTTTCTATTCTATAGATTTTTTATGCATTTTGGGGTCATCAACATACACAGTTAACAGGAGTGGACAATGGTCCGAATGTCTGTGAGGTAAGTGGAGCACGTGAGCATTAGGATATACAAGTAGCCAATCATTAGTAGCAAGGATTCTATCGAGTCTTTCTAAAATGAGGGAACTACGATTTTTGAATCTCTTATTTAGCCAAGTATACTTACTTCCTTTAAAACCTATGTCAATGAATTCACAATAATTAATCATATCTAAAAAATTAGAGGAACGAGTGCGATCTTCCTTCTTCCCTTTTTTGAGTTGGATAAGACCTTATTGAAATCTTCTCCTACTAGCCACTTACCTTTAAAAGTGTCCTTAATTTGCTTTAGGTTTTCCCATAGAATCCTACGTTTGTATCTATATGTGCTAGCATAAATACAGCTAAATAACCATAGGTTATTTTTATGTCTTACCTTGACAATAGTATGTATTTCTTGATCAATGGTCGTAATTTCATCCAGTTCAAGAAGTGAATCATCCCACAATACTGACAGCCCACCGACATTCCCCACAGCAGGAACTCCAATGACTCTATTGAAAGGGAAATCATTGAGGAGAAGCAGATGGTCCTGCATTTTTATTTCAAGTAAGGCAACAAACAGGGGCTTGTGCCAGTTTACTAAGGATCGAAAATTTCTTCTAAAATCTTGCCCATTTACTCCTCTACAGTTCCATATGATCAAGTTCATTGCTTTTTTTCGTTAGAGTGGGTTGATCAATGGAACTGCCCTTGAGTAATTCGTCAAGGAGGAAGATTGATTCAGCAATGTCGGGTTCATAACTAACACATAGTTCCCGACTTGGGGATTGAATGGGTGATGGATGTCTAAGGATGTCTTTATTAAATTTTGGAGACAGATAAGGATGAAGTTCTTGGCATACTTATTGTTGAATACCATTACTTTTATATCTTTTAAAACTGTTATTTCTGTTCCTGTTTCTTTCATTATCTCTAACGCTTCCTCTATTTCCTGCGTTGATGTGTTCACAGGTCTGGGATAAGAAAATGGGTTGCTTAGAGATACCTGCGAAGATGAGGCTATATTGTTTAGAACTTGGACTGGCGTAGTCTTCAGCAAGCCAAGAGGGCTCATCTGATTCGGCACATGGACCTCGCCCATTAATCCCTGTATTTGCCAGTGATGGTACAGTGGGTCTATGTCCATGAAGTTGTGATAAATTAGAAAAGACGGCGGAGATACTGGGATCATCGGAGGCTGTTGCGTCTACTGCATCGGCGTCGTTAAGGTTTCCCAGGTGGGTATGTGGAAGAATAGGAGGGCTAGAACCGACAATAGGTGAGCGGTGGCTGGAGCACTAACGTCATCCAAAGAGGGTTGTTGTACAGCTCCATTGCATGCCTCGTCCCCTCCGAAGCAAGATGATCTAAAAGCTCCAGAGTGTGGATGAAGCATTACCTCTCTGTTCTCCATGAAGGCCGACATTACTAGAGCTTGGCCTTGAAGTGCCATCTCCACCCAAGAATTCGGGTTCTAATTGATCGAAGCTACGGGGGTGGAGTAGATGGGAACGGAGCTCTCCGGCAGTCCTGGCACCGGATAGAGGTGTACCGATGGAAGGTAGATCTGGGTGAAGTTGGGAGCGTGAGGACTCATGGATACTGGAGTTGTTTGGTTTCTTCGATCTGCTTTGCGATGAAGAGATCTGTGAGGACGTCTTGACATGTTTATTTATAGAAGGTTCTTTTTGAGGTGCTGAGTTATGAGACACTGGGATGGTATTTATATTTAATTTTAAAGTTCCTTGGATATTGGAAGAGGAGTGGATATGATATTTTGTGGGCCCTTCTACCAAATCTAGTAGAGTTCTACTGGGAATTTGCATATTATTTATAGTATCTTTAATATGTAGTGCTCCACTAAAAGTGTTATTTTGGCTTATTGATTTTGTGATCACTGATTTTTGCACGTGTATATTTTGATGACACGGCATCGAATAATTGAAGAGTGGGGCAGAAGGAAAAAGATTTGATTTTTCACTGTCCCCCTAGTAGTGTCATAGGGGTCATCCTAGACAAGGGGTTGCTTACTGTTTGTTGCCCTAAGGGAATTTTCGGACTTTCTCATATTTTTCTTTCCCCAAGACTGTATTGGGAGGCGTGTTACATGTTTCAGGTAGTCAAAAAAATTTGAAACGAAAATGAATTTATCGTTAACGATGGCTGGAGGACCATTATCCTTGTTGGGGAATTTGAAATTGGATGTTTGAGGTATTATTAGCTCTTTATTTTTGGTAGTATATTATAGACTTGTTGTTTGAGGTACTTACCAGTATCCGCGTTGAAATTTTTTACATTAATGTCTTCATTAGATGTTCGAAGAGAGTTAGAAGAGATGAACTTACCTTTCTCTGCTGTTTGCTTATCTTTTTTTTTTTGCTTTAGTTTTTGGCAACTATTGAAGGTAACAACTTGCCATTCCTGGTCTATTGTGGGTCTAGTGCAGTCCATAAGTGTGTGGGGCACATCTTTTTTCTCTGGAAATGGTTTTTATGGTGGCTGATGCGTTACAAGGCACGTAGCCAGTATGTGTCCTATCATTCCGCATTTAGTGCAAAGTATATCCTCCCCTTCATAAATAATCTTTTGCTTTAGTTTGCCTATGAAGATATGTGATTTGAACGGAACCCCAAAAAGAACCTCGACACATATACGGGCATATCTACCTCCCAGTGTGGATGATGTACAAATATTCATTTTAACCAGCTTACCGAGTTTGATGCCTATTTTGGACAGTATTGTGTGGTCGTAGTATTCTGTTGGTAACTCCGGAAGGCGAATCCAAATTGCTGAGTAGCTTTCAATAGCCGTGGATGCTACAAATTTTGGATGCCATTTTCGTACTGATAGAAAAGCTCCATTGATAAACCACGACCCTTTTTGAGTTGCTATGACCATGTGTTTCTTCTTTCATGAATTTAACAATAAAGTAGTTGTTTCCTAAGTCAATGAGTATCACCTCTTCAGTGGGCTTCCACAACACTTTAAGTTTTTGTTTAAGATACTCATGATTGATTTTGATTTTGATCAACTTAATTATAATCGAGTAGGACCACGACTTATGTGATCTAGCCGTGTCCTTTCTTGTCAATTGTATTCTGTCTGGGTTCTAATCATCATTACACCCCATATCCGTGTCCATATTGTTACTACTTTGCGGGATTAACTGCTTTGTAGGAAATGCAGAGGGTACTGGCTGGGATATAACATTTAGGTAGTTCAGCGTTATTTGTGGGCTACTTGATGTAGTCTCATGTTTAGGTTTATCCAAGATCATATGATCTGGCAGATCTGGTTGGATGACAGTCATGGTAAATGTATTTGGTTATGAATTTTGAGCAAGGATGGAAGGATTTTTTCTAGAGAGAAGTCAGATCTTCTCACTCTATATCCTTTTCATCACTTAATAATTGATTTGATGCATATCCTTTTTTAAGTGACTAGCTAGTTAAGGATAACAAGAGAACAACTTCCTAAAATCTTTTTAAGTTCTTACT
Source organism: Capsicum pubescens (assembly GCA_030864215.1). Lineage (NCBI taxonomy): Eukaryota > Viridiplantae > Streptophyta > Magnoliopsida > Solanales > Solanaceae > Capsicum > Capsicum pubescens. Next base: position 63,627,121 of record CM061543.1, read on the forward strand.
TTATTTTAAGATTGTTCATTAATATCCGTATTTGAATGAACTCATTTCATTTAGTCCTCAGTAGTCTTAAGAACATACTATCAGAGTTTAGATTTTTTAATATTTATAAAATGTGAAAAATTATAAATTAATATACTAAGGATTTTTAAATTATCTTTTCTATAATTTTCTAGTGTGCCTTAAGATTGTTCATTAATATCCGTATTAGAATGAACTCATTTCATATAGTTCTCATATAGTCCTCAGTAGTCTTAAGAACATACTATCAAATTTTAGATTTTTTAATATTTATAAAATGTGAAAAATTATAAATTAATATACTAAAGATTTTTAAATTATCTTTTCTATAATTTTTTTAGTGTGCCTATTTAACCAAAATGTTTAAGTCATTTCTAAGGTGTTCAAATAAAGATGTTCAATACAACTCATTCCTTACGAAAACATATCTATTATAACTCATATTTCTATCTTACTTTCATGCCTACAAGAAATTAACTTATAGAAAGATCAAAAAGCTTTGAATTATTCGAATTGGTGAGTACATTATATTTATGATAAAATTGTAATTGATTAAGTAATGTAGTGTTATTTAAATAATAAAAAAATTGATTTCTTCGATTTAAATTAATTTTTTCTACAGACTGTTTAAAACCTTCACGAATACGCTTCATGCTAGTTGATCATGTCATACTCCAAATTGAAATTCTGATATATTTAGTATCGTTGTGAAAGTTAATTCACACATATTTGTTACTTTCCAAAGTCAAAGCTTCAAAAGTATGTCAGTGAGTCCATGAAGATGAAAAAAGTATTTTAAATTTTAAATTAATAAAATCTTATTTAAAATTAATAACATTTTGAAAAGGATTTTAATCTGGAAAACTTTTACTCTTTTTATAGTATCTCAAAAATTAAAAGAACAAATTGTAAATAGAAGTATCTAAAATGAGGAGTGTAATTAGATACGGCAAATGGGCAATGTAACGAAAACGTGTCGCGCCAGTTCATCTCTCTCATTAAACAATAAATAAACTGCGTAGTATATCTTATATTTAATTTCCTAAATAAATGTACGGTGGACGGAGTAATTATTCGTATTTGTTTTTTGTTATTCAATTCCTTCCTTCATTTTCGCCCAAAATTTCTCTATTTCTTGGCGCAATTTTCCAACCTTTTTTAACCCACCAATAATAATAACAGTATCTAATAATCTTCCCTCCTTGCAAATTCTCCAAACCCCCAAATTCTAGGGTTTTCATTTTACTTTTACCTTTGGAATTTCTCAATTTTGGGGCTAAATTTTGGTAACAATTCGAAAATTAGGGGTAAAAAAAATGAGCTTTCAAGATCTAGAATCGGGTCGATCATCGGGTCCCCGTCGGGGCTATATGAACGGCAAGCAAGACCCGACCCAAGCTGTGGCTTCGGGTATTTTTCAGATCAATACCGCCGTATCGACGTTTCAGAGGCTCGTTAATACCCTAGGTACCCCTAAGGATACCCCCGAGCTACGTGACAAGTTGTGAGTTTTTACCACATTTTGTTCATTTTCTTTTTCATAATTGTGGTGTTCGGGACAGTTTTTGCGCAACTCGATTAATTCCACCATTGAATTTTTTATGTTTTATTTTATGATTTTGATAGAATTTTGATAGTGAATAAAGTGATTTATATTATTTGAGCTGATGCTTAATATGCTGTTGTTTATGTTCTGCTGGTTCTTGTGGTTTAAAGACATAGAGCATTGTCATGTCATATGGGAAAATTTCGCTACAAATGTTTGATATTAATGTGTTTCAGTTGTGATCATATGTTTCTTTTTAGGGATGAGATTAGTCAAAAGTGTAGATTTTAACAGCTAGTTTGATGGTGATTTAGAGCATGTTTGGCCGAAATTCTAGAATCAGCTTATTTTGAAAAGAAGGTTTTTCCAAAAGCGTTTTTCAAGAAAGTACTTTTTAAGCAGTTTATGATTGGCCAATAAATTTAAGAAGTACTTTTGAACAACAATTAGTGTTTGTCCAAGCTTTTTAAAAGTACTTTTTAAGTGTATTTTTCGCAAAAGAAGTTTCTACTACTATCCAAAAGCACTTATCTTCTCCCAAAAGCTTGGCCAAACACGCCACTTTTTTAAAATTAAGCTTTTCTTTTTCTTGGAAAAAGTAAGCGCTTTTGGTCTCCCAAAAGCTTGGCCAAACAGGCTATTTGGCTCTATCGGCTACTTTGGGAATTTATGTGTCATATGATGAGTTTATTTATCAGCAAACAGCCCCTTGCAAAAATGTAAGGTGAGGATGCGTACACTAGATCCTTGTGGTTGGGCTCTTCCGCGGACCCTGCTCATAGCGGGAGCTCAGTGCCCCGGGCTGCCCCTTATAGCTGAGAGGCAGCAGTATGCTTGACAATATATAGTTCAACGAGACTAGCCTAAAATAGCTTACATGCTATTTTAGGGTAGAGGGCTAGTAGGTAGGAGTACGTTCGTAATAGTAAGTAAGAGTGCTCGGTTTGTATTGGTGCTTCTGGCGTCTTGTAGCCTTTTGTTCATGGTGTTTTGGTGATGTCTATGATTTCGTATAGCAAGTTTATAATATTACTTTGTGGGTGTCTTGTTTTCTTTATTATCTAGCAGTTTGCCACCCCTTATTTGTTGTTTGCTTTTATGTTTTGTTATATTTGTTATCTGTCTTGAGCCGGGGTCTATCGGAAACAGCCTCTCTACTTCATCTGTGGTAGCGGTATGGACTGCGTACACTCTACTCTCCCCAGACCCCACTTTGTGGGAATACACTGGGTTTTTGTTGTTGTTGTCGTTGCTGTGAAATGGCAGTGTCTTATAGGAAAATTTACACAGTAATATCTCGTATGCTTCGAAAATAGTAAACATCGTGGAGGGAGATATTTGGAAGGGAAAGCGCAGGAAACAAACCTGGGAACCATTATATATGAGAATAATGTACTTACTTTAAAAAGAAGTGATGGACCATGTATCTTGGTTTTTCATCCAAAAAACAAAAACAATGTGCGACTGCAGGACGAATGCTAAGCATGCTTCCTCGTGTAAGGAAATAATATGAGAATATGTTTTGAGTTGAAATGCATATGCCTTATAAGAGTCCAATCACATGTGTAAAGCGTGAAACATAAAAGCATGAAGGGTCATGTTACTCTAAAAGTGGCACATGCACGTCATTGATGTAAAGCATGCAAGTTGAGCAGTTGGTTCTAAGCAGAAATAGTGAATTTCCCTTGGTAATAGTAAAAGTAATAGTTACAATTCTCTATACAAGATTTGATTACCATAATCAACTTATATATATAAAAGGTATAGAATTTTCTTAGTAAGTACCAAGAATGAACCCAAAAAGTACATCAGAAAGAGGAACATCCTTCTAAATATTGAAGGAGTAGAAGAGATCTAATAGCGATTCAAAATCAGACATAGGAGCCTTCCTACACCATAGGTACAGATTTTCAAACACCTAGTTTTTACCTGTTTAGTGTTCAATGCTGTCTCTCTTGTCACTTAAACTTCTATTGTTATCTCCATCCAAGTAAACCAGAAAATGCAAGCAGGGATAGCAATTCAGTAGGGCCTGTTATCCTTCAATGTAGACTGTTCGTACACAGCTGCATTGGAAGTTTTTCTCATCATGGCATGACCCAGTGATCACCAAAAATGGTATGAAACATAGTCCAGACATGTCTTTAGAAGCACTGTGCTGCTTTTAGCTGATATTAATTGTTTCACATTTGCATATTTGTATGGTGATAGTTTTTGTTCCAGCAGTCTCTATTTAGAATATCATTTAGGTTATTGATGAATAGGTGGGATAGCTCTGCGAGGTTTGCCTATCAAATGCCTTTAGCTTGAACAGGGTGAATGTACCTCGCCCTTATTCACGGGTGAATAGCAGACTTAGTCTGGCTTCCTGACAAGGAAAAAGCAGCAGTGGTGGGTTAATGCAATGTATTGATCTTTGCGGATTTGAGATTGTGTGTTAAGTCATATCTTAAGCAGATAACTAATTCTAGCTTTGCAGTCCAATGTTTGTAATTTCAACTTAATGCTGCAGCAACAATTATAAGGTGTTGATGAGTTGAAAGGTGGCAACTACCTTTTAAGTCTGGATCATGTTGGGTATCATTAGATTAAAAGAATTTCAAATGTGTGTGGTACTTGTGCTCATTTTCTCAACTGCAGGCACAAGACAAGGCTACATATTGGGCAATTAGTAAAAGATACTTCTGCGAAACTTAAGCAAGCCAGCGAAACAGATCATCGAGCTGAAGTCAGTGTAAGCTTCATAAAATGCTCTCCTTGTCTCTGTGTTTGTCTTGTGGGGTTGCACATTGATATGTGTGTGTGAAACATATATTCATCTTTTCTCGTGATGAATTATGTATATTTTAAACATTTGCCACTCTTATGTCTTTTTCTTGCACTTCTTCTGTTACGCTTTTCCCTTTTGCTTATAACTGTGAATTCGTTCTTTTACTCACAGGCTAGCAAGAAAATTACCGATGCTAAACTTGCTAAAGATTTTCAAGCTGTATTGAAGGAGTTTCAAAAAGCTCAACGGCTTGCAGCTGAGAGGGAAACAGCATATACACCTTTCATTCCCCAAGCAGTTCTTCCTTCTAGGTGTGTGATGGTTATACTTCACTGGAATTTGCATTTAGTCAAATTAGAAATGTGAAGAAGTACATCAAAAGCAACTTTTGTCTCAATGATTTTATCTTGTTGTTTGATATTCTCAAATAAAACTTTGCACCTTTCATTTTCTTTTGTCACCTCTCATTTCTAGTTCATCTTCTTTTGGTAAACAGTTACACAGAAGGTGAGATAGGTGTCACTTCAGATAAAGGTCAAGAACAGCGAGCTCTCCTTGTGGAATCTAGAAGGTAAAATAGGCTAATATTAGCACTCTTTATGCTTGCTCTTAATCTTTATTGTTGTGCTGATTGTTCAATTAACTTCTGCAAATTACCAGCCAGATTGCTGTCAATTTCTTGATGCACAAGGAATGAAATTGTCAATTTCTTGATGCACAAGGAATGACATTGGCCCTTAAATTTGGAGTAAAGATAAGATGACTTATGGTCAACTGCAAATTAGATGGAGGAATTTATTGTGCGTGGAGAAATAAGATGGTATTTCAAGCTTTGGGATTAGGGATTGGGATTTTTGGTGATTTACATTTGTGCAACATGGTGTAGATTTGTGTAAATTTTCCGGCAGAGCTGTCAAATATGATTGAATCAAACTGAGATTTCTCTGAAACAAACTTACTCCTTTGAAAATGCTATTAGCACAAAATTGATGTTAATGTGATGTGTTCAAAATACCATCTTGTTATCAATTGTAGTTGGAATGTGAATGGGGCTCTTATACTTTTGTGAGAAGACATGCTAGTTAGTCCTTTTTTTTAAAAAAAAAAACAAACTTTAGTTAATAGTTATTCCTCCATCTACAAAATACAAGGGGTAAATTGGTCACATAGATCAGTTAAGGGAAGTCAGAAGATGATAACTGTAATTTAGCCTTAGAAGGGCACCGACATCCGGTGTTATTTGTTTGCATGACTACAGTTTTGAACTTCCAGTTTTTTGTCATCTGTAGTTGCAATTCTTTGATCTCAGGCACCTCAGATGAAAGTATTATTATGGTGCAAGTTCCATATAAGATCAATGATTTTACCTTCTTAAACATGTGTCTTATATTATAATTTTTGGCTTGTTGATATTTAGTTTCTCTTTGATCTTCCATGTATCTGTGCTGCAGACAGGAGGTTTTGCTTTTGGACAATGAGATTTCCTTTAATGAAGCTATAATAGAGGAACGAGATCAGGGAATACAAGAAGTACAACAACAGATAGGTGAAGTGAATGAGATTTTCAAGGATCTTGCCGTGCTTGTTCATGAACAAGGAACTATGATTGGTAAGTCGCTCTCCTTCATCTTAACATTCAGGTATCAAGGGGAACATATTTTGATGTTTGCAATTATTTCTCAGATGATATTGGTTCCAACATTGAGAATTCTCATGATGCAACTTCACAAGGGAGATCACAACTTGCTAAAGCTGCAAAGACTCAAAGATCAAATTCATCTCTGGTAAGCCCGACACATTTCACACTTTTCATCCCTTACCTCATTGAGGAAAAAAAACTTTTGATCCTGAAGACACAACATTCTTGGTTTGGCATGCTTTTTATGTTGTACTTTAGCATGCTCTTATTTATTTGGAGCATGAAATAGTTTTTCCTTTATTTTGATTTTTTTATAAATAGATGAGAAGTCCGGTCAACCCAATATATTGCAATCTACAGTACCATTAATGTTTCTCTGATATGTAGTTTTATTTTATAAAAAGTTAACAAATACATGCCCGAGTTAACAGCAATAATTAATGTCTGCCCTCATATTTTTACGCCGCCATTATCTTTGGGACGGAGGCAGTAAGTGCTTTACTTACTAAGGTTTCTTGGACTTTTGAGGAATTTAATTGTGAACTCTCTGATGGCTAGATGTAGAAAAGGATTGTAATGAACAAGGCCATTCAGACAGTGATTGACATAGAAATTTCATCGTTTTCTCATTATAACTAGTCAAGTAATTCTCATTCCTTATTTGCAAATTCAAATTGGTGATTCTGCTTTCCACCCACTTTGTGCACTTCATATTATACTTCTACCTTATTCCTTGAACTGAATTATTTTGTGTCTGTAGATGATTTCCTGACACAATATACTTTCTGCAGACCTGCTTACTCCTGGTGATTTTTGGAATCGTGCTCCTTATTGTTATCATAGTACTTGCAGCCTGATCTGAAGATTCTGAGATATAGGAAAGGATCCTAAACTCTGTTCAGCGGTGAAGATGTCTTTGCGGCTCAAGAAGTTTGAAGGCTCAACCACCTGCGTAAAATTGTGCTGCTTCGAATCTTTGGTATTTCGAAAAAAATTACCGTCAAACGAAGTATTTCATCTGTGGAGGGAGGGGGATGCAGAGTTTGTGTTTAATATTGTAAATTTGGTGTTTGGATTGCAAAGTATATTGCTGTTTTGTAATGGCACCACAACAGGTTTGTCAATAAAAAATGATTCTTTGAAGGGTTTTCGTTTTTACCTGCCCTTTCAGCATTTCTATTGTTGACAAAGCAATGTATGATGATGTTTTATTTTTTATGATGCTCGTGTGGTGAGTCGATAATTGTTGTCTTGTATGTTTTCCTGTCTGAATCTTTTGTGGTAGCTCAGTATTTCTAGTTTTCTTCCGAAGTAATCTGCAAAATTTTAGTGATGACTTTGTTTCCAACAAATTTTGGTTCATGAAAATAAACTTCAACCACAAATAAAAATACGAAGAAACAACAATTTTATTGATAAACGAGGTGGTTACAAATTTGTTCCTTCCTTGATTCTTCTCTAGATTTTCTCCGTAATTCGAGGGCTGTCAGTAGCGTATTTCTCGAACGTAGGATTTGATATGGACTTCTCCGTAATTCGAGAGTCGTTAGTGGCGTATTTCTCGAACATAGGAGCATTTGAATTTGATCTCCATGAAAGGAGGTTTTATGCATCTTCTTGATGTATTTGATTATAAGAAAAAAAGTGTTTTGATTTATAAATATCTCATGAATTTATTGGGACTTTGAAGATCGTTGATCTCTTTGTGAATTTGTGGGATACTGGAGATCCTGACTTTTTTACGAATACCCATCTTTGTGAATATCCCGTGAATTTGTGGGATATTGAATTTGTGGGATACTGGAGATCCCGATCTTTTTACGAATACCCATCAGTTTATGGGATATTCAAGATGCCACGAATACCCATCTTTGTGAATATCTCGTGAATTTGTGGGATATTGAATTTGTGGGATACTGGAGATCCCGATCTTTTTACGAATACCCATCAGTTTATGGGATATTCAAGATGCCTGTTTCAGGGAATATGTTATGGGATATTCAAGATGCCTGTTTCAGGGACTATGTTACCCTTTAAATAAACGGGATTTAGGTTAAAGTAGCCTCCTAGAACTCTAACAGAATTTGGATTCTTCTTAAAGAGTCCCACAAATTTTAGATGTCTACGGGATTTAAGATAAAGTAGTCTCCTAGAACTCTAACAGAATTTGGATTCTTCTTAAAGAGTCCCACAAATTTTAGATGTCTACAAATGCCTCTACTTCAAGGCCTGTCGAAGTGTAGATTTGATGACGAGTGTTAAGTACCAATAGAGCTTTCATTACAGATGATTTGCAAATCTGATTTATGAGAGAAAGACTTGTCGAAGTGTGAATTTGATGACGAGTCCTGAAGTACCAATATCTGATTTATGAGAGAAAGACTTGTCGAAGTGTGGATTTGATGACGAGTCCTGAAGTACCAATAGAGCTTTATGGAAATGTGCATCGGACCATACAAATTATATGAATAGAGAGGCACTGAACAATCAGTGTTCCATACAAGAACTAAAGAGTGAAACCAGCATCCAAATGTAATTGACTTATATCATCAGCATCCAGTTGTAGTTACTCCACGTTGTTATTAGAAACCATGGAGGTTTCTTATTTAGGTAAATGCTGCAGCTGTTTAAAGAAAAACGAATTGATAACAAAAAGAGCAAAACTTTCAATAAGGCAGGTAACCAGTACCAATTACAGCTCTAGTAGGTCACCTAATATCAGACGCATATGGTCAAAGGATATAGGGACAAATCTAAGCATTTCTTGAACTAGTTAAAAGAGTGTTTGACCAGAACACCAAATTGGTACTATGCTGTTGATACATAGTTGGCATAAGTTAATCTGGAGTGGGATTTTGATGAATTATCAAGGACCATTTTGTCAAAGTATATCCACTAAATAATTCTGTCGCTATTTTTCCATTATATAATAATAATTATTATTAAGTTATCCCAGTGTAATTTGTTCACAACCCATACGACCCTCCAGGATTTTCCATCGTTGCAAAAGAATAAAACAGAAAAGCAAAACCAAAAAAAAAAAAGAGGGGAGTCAAAATGCTGGGGGGATTGAACCCGACGTGAATCGAACACGCAACCTTCTGATCTGGAGTCAGACGCGCTACCATTGCGCCACGGATCCCCCGTTGTTTTGTGTAGTTCTCTTAAATTATAAGTTGGGACCTCTTGAAGCTGGAAAAATTAGCCACCGGAATATGGGTATCAAAACTAGCTAATCTGGGGCTTTCTTGTTGATTGTAATAGCATACATTAATTTCAGAACAAATTTCAAAAAATTACACTACAATATTGTCTTGTTGGCCATACAAGAAAAAATAACTAACAGATCTAGTATAATTTCACAAGTGAGATATACACATATGGTTGGAGTCAGGTGTGTACAAGGGGATTCATTCGAACCTCTTTTGGTGGACAATTACACTGTTTATCTACAATATATTAAAAGTGTGAATACGATTAAAAAAGTGATTTGAACTTTTTTTCCTTCATTAAAAGTCTTTGTAACAGACAAAAATATTTTTTTATTACTTTTTTAATATTTAAAATTTTTAAATCAACTAAACTTTATGTAATAAATCCTTCCTTATTTGAACTACTATATAACATGGTTAAATATATAAAAGAAAACTACCACAAAAAAATAGGAACTTTTCCTGCAAAATGATTTTTTGTGTAGTACTTATGTTAGATTTGAGGATCTTTATTATTTAAGTATTATATTATATTATTATATCATATTACTATTATTAGAAAATTTTTGTGAATTAGGTGATTTATATAGTAAGAAACAAAACACTGACATAAATAATTTGATACCATAATTAACTTTTAAATAATATGTTTAGTAATAAAAAACAACACTATTATAAATAATTTGATACCATAATACTTAACACTTCTAAATGAATTAAAAATTTATCGTATATGAATTTTTTTTTCTATAATTCTATTTAAGTAATATTTTGGATCAAACATCTATATCTATATCTATAATCTATAATATATTAAAAGTGTGAATACCCACTTTTTGTTCTTCATTAAAAGTCTCTTCTTTTGACAAAATAGTCTTTTCATTATTTAATTATAATTATATTTATAATATTTAAATTAATGAGTCCTAAAATATATGGTAAGAGAAAAATAAGGAAAGTAATATTCAACAACCTATTAATTGTAATCACGTAAAAGAATTATATTAGGTTAGATGGTGAGAAAAATAAGTAAAAAAAAATAATTCAACAATCTATTAGCAATTGTAATCATGAAAAATAATTATATTACGTTTAGGATGTGCTTTATTTATAAAAGGTTTTCAGCCGTAAATGAAAAAAAGTCCTCAATACATAGTTGATCGTTTTTTCCCAGATTCATAGCTTTTTTTCAGATTCAATTCTTTCAAATCATATATATATATATATATATTATTTTATTTTTAAATTAACTTTCATAAATTATTACGGTTGCATATAACTAATAGAGGTGCAATAAATTAATGATTTGATTTTTGTATTTAAATTTTTGCAACTGATTGATTCATGCTACAACCGTTATTGTTAAATGCCTCAATATTTATTGATTGAGGAATAATTAAAGGAGTACTATAATATTTGGTGTGACGTATATGTTATAATAATTCTAAGATAAACTTTGAGATTATTTTATTCAATGTTTGGTTGATGAGATAAGTTAGTCAAGATATTACTTATCCCACCATTTGTGCCTTAGTGTGGTGGGATAACTAATCCCGAAGTAATTAATTATTCTGGAATAACTTGTTTCCAACCAAATGACCCCTTGAATAAGGAACAAATGGAAGAGTATTGAATATTGGAGAAGAAGAAGGGTAGGTAAAGAGGTGGAAATCTAGAATTTCATTGTCACGCCCCAAATCCCATTGGAGCGGACTGACACCCGTAGTCGAGGAGGCCCGGGAGAACCCGTTCGTAACCTATACTTTCACATTTACATTACTTATGTAAATTAGAAATTTGGGCAGCACTTCGTTGTAAATAGAAGAAAACAGTACCTGTATCAGCCCAACAGACACGCATATATATATATATATATAAACAGTAATTGGCCGTCAGAGCCATCACGTCTATCAACCAAACACTCCTATGACTGTACAATATGTCTACAAAAGCCTCTACATAGATACACATCTGAGTTAGGGTCGGGACAAACTCCCGCCCACAAAAGACTTTTATACAAATACCAAAAATACATATAGAAACGACTTGGGATGCCCCGAAACAACTGGAGCTCACCACTATCAACAGAATGCCCTGGCTCTTACTGCGGAGGTGTACGACCTGAAGTACCTGTTCCTGCAGGCATGAATGCAGGTCCCCCGTGAGGGACGTCAGTACGGAAATATATACTGAGTATGTAAGGCAGTGAGTATCAAGATGAGATACAAAAGATCAACAGAACCCAGATACCAGTGAATAAACAGTATGAGTAGACCACACTTAAAAGAGCTGATGGGATACCTGCACATTACTTTCATATCATTACTTCCCGTATTCCTTATCAATACATAACATATGTCATACAATGGCCAACTGATCAGTGGTACTAATACAATACATCAGGGACCACCCCTGGAATAACATATATACATAATCTTTATAATACAATGGTCAACTGATCAGTGGTACTAATACAATACATCATATCATCAATTTAAAATAAAGACATTCCATTTCTTACTTCAATTAATCTTTGAGATTGGTTACTTTGTGGTCACACCTTATGGAACTTGAAACCATGATACCTCAATAGGAAAAACATGTAAATAGGTAATCAATATCATGAAAATGAAGTAGAGAATCATGGATACCTCATTAAACCATTTCGGAGTCAACAATAGTATATGGACATTTTTTTGACTAGCCGGACATCTTAAAAGTGAAAACAAGTTCAATTGGTAGTGTCGAAGATCATATGATGTTATTATGTGTCATGTGTCGTAGGACAATGTTGGAAGCTTACTTGAGAGTGCCATGGGTCATTATTCATGCCAAAGATTAGATAGAGTATGTCTTACATACCTTGATATAATCACTTCAATACAAGTCCAACTTGACTTCTCGTACTCTTCGAACACTTATCTACAATAAGTCATTTGTGGCAAACTAGTATTAGCAACCAAACCTTACCATTTAGGTATTAACTTCACCAAATAATGTCTAGGAAGTAATCCTTTAACTCATCAATAAGAGTGCTACATACATCCTCTTATACTCTTATTACATTCACATATCATGCATTTTCATGCAATATCCCTCAACATCACTCTTAGCCTTTATTTTCCCTCTTAATCACCATCCAATACCAACATGATCACTAGGCATACATAACCACTAATATAATGATATATCAACACAATTCATCCTCCATAATCCAATACAACAACTTCCATAATTTACTACTAACAATTTATACAAAACAATTCATAACTATGTTTCTAGTTATCTTCCAACATCAAGACAATACTCATAATCCTTTATCAATACTTATTCATGGATAAGAATCAAGAATAAACAATATTCATACCTTAACAATGAACTCTTGTATTTAGAATCCTCCTTACATAACCATGGGGTGCTTCTCGAAGCTTTCGAGATGGTGAACACAACTACGGAACCAATTCGAATTTTCTACGGTTGAATCACAAAATATTTGAAGTTGAAATTAGGCTAGGGTTTCACCTTCTCTTAATAATTGGATGATATATGATATATATGAGGCTAAGTGTATGTTTATAAAGACCAATTTTCGTCCAAGAGGTAATAGAAAATGACCATTTTGCCCTAAAAATTTAAATAAATCCGAATCTATCCCCAGTGGACAGTTTTGACAGGCTGAAGTAAATCAATTATAACTCTTTGCTCCGGTATCGGATTTGGGTGAAACCAATTGCATTGGAAAGATAATTCAAAGGGATTTCATTTTCATATAAAGTATACCACCCAGTTCTTCCTGTACAAGGAGTTATGGTCGTTTAAAGTTGACCCAAAAATCTGTCCCAAAATTCTATTTTTTTTTTTGTTAGGCTGTAGTAAAACGGGTATAGCTCCTTACTCAGACATTGGATTTGGATGAAACCCATTTCATCGGAAAGAAGACTCTCGGAGATTTTCGTCGATATATAGAAGCTCACACAGTTCTTTTTGTACAAGGAGTTATGATCGTCTAAAGTTGATCCAAAAAAAAATTGCCTAGCTGCAGTAATTTTCCTGCAGATTTACTGTTCACAGGCTTCCCGGCCACCGTTTTGAAATTTCGAATGTGCTCGCTTATATGAAATACTCCTCTGTTTTGGGCAAACTTTATATCGTTGGAAAGCTTATTCCAATACCTACACATACAACTATTGACGGGATACTTTCGAACACCATAAACTTAATTTAACTCATACGCAAGCCTTTAGGACTCCATATAATCGCGATAAGTGTACGAAAAAAATTACGGGGTGTTACATTCATCATCAATAATTAAATTTGTACATTGTAGACATCCTTTCTTATTTGCAACTAAATTAGTAGCTCAATTGATTTTGAATTTTTTGATAATTTTTTTATTAGGTTATCTTTTGTTTTGATAATAAAACACTTCTCCATTGAAAAAAAAAGGTAAGTATTGAATTATTTTTGGTTAACAAAGAATTAGTTTAGTTAACACACGACTTTTTCGAAAAATAAAGTATAATATCGAATGTTGGTTTTGTTTTTGTTTTGGAGTACAATTAAAAGATCGAAAAATATATGGTATATTAGATTACTTTTTATTTATCTTGAATTTTATATTTTTCATCTCTTTTAACCATTAATTTCTTATTTTTTATTTTACATAAATCCTAAAAGTCAACGGTAAAGATTGATGGTAGCCATTTTTCTCTCTCATTGAATGTGTCCTTTTTGAGGTAAAGTTTTCTTAGTAATTTGATATAGTCAAGAAATCATAATATTTAATAATTATAAATTAATTACAATTTTATCTTATTTAGGATCGAAATTTACAATAAACATACCCTCTTCTACTTCTACTTTTTTCTTCTTATTTGATTTTGATTCATATTGTTTTTTTACATTTATTATCATCATCCTTTATTTTATTTTTTATTTCTTACATAAATATTGCATGAAAATAGTAATTCAATTTCATGAAATTTGAATTGGATTTGTTCTTTTCATTTGTAAAATGAGATACGATGCATATTTATTTATATTATTTAAATAAGTATGATTTTTTTTAACGTGAATTGCTACTTTTTAATAATGTTGCTCTTAAGCAGCAGGCCTAAAATGAGGAATAAGCATCAACTTTATAGCACAATCTGTCATTGTATGTAATTTGATTTATTAACAGTAAAAATATTAATAGCAGAATATATGAGGAGATGTAATAAAGGATGATCGTATGGAATGATCAAGAGACCTTTATATAGATGTTGAAGAAGGTGGGGAACAAGAAATGATCTTTTAACTAAAGTCTTAAAAGACAAGCACAAGACTTATTTGAGATCTGAAGAGTAGTAGAAATTATTTTTCACAATAATAAATACAATAATAAAATATATTGATGAAATAAGTTGACAACTTTTTAAATTTATCGATAAATTTTATTCAAATATGATTTGCTTCAATCGAACACTGAAACATATGATATAATGTTTATATTAGCACGTCTCATAAATTTTTATGTGGTTTAACTGAGATATTTAAGAGATGCGTGAAAATAGGTAGAAAAGTAATTTTTCAAAATTGAAAGTGCCTAAAAGTAATACTTTAGGTAAACTCTTTCCGTAGCATATTATCTTTCTCTATAATAGTAAAAATATTAATTTCTTGTCTTCTAACACTTTCTAACGACATATGAATTGCTCCATAAGTCACATTCAAAGAGTTTTTAAAGATTTTTTTTTGTTGTTCGATACCCTTGGTAGTCTTTTTTAATTTAGTTTGAAGTGATTTTTAATGATTTTATATAATTTTGTATGAATATATTAATTTTCTATTTAAGTGTTTTTTTGTATTTAATAAAATCATAAATTTATTAATTAATCAAGTCATTTCTTTATAATATCAAAGTAAATTTATAAAATCGAACTTATTGAAGCGAGGTACACGCATGGAACACGTACACTTAACTAGTTATAAGAAACATGTTTCTTTCACTTATAAAATTTATTTCTTCTTATTTTTCATTTGATACAAGTGTTTTTTTATGTTTATAATCATCGTGTAAATTTCTATGGCCCACATAATTAATTTATTTGTTGGTTTAATAATAATTGAATACGTTAAAATCCTAAATCTGTATGAGGAAGTTACCTAGTAGAATTAAACTACTGACTAATCTGTTAGTAGGATAATTACTGACTCCTAGTAGGATAATTACTGTCTGTTAGTGGGATAACTGCTATTAGTGGGATAATTATTATATCCACAAATCACGTTGATGGAACGTGAAAACATAACTGTCTGCTCTCCATATTATAAAAGGGGTCCTCTCTCTACCAACAAAAGAAGAATAAGCTCCATCAAAATTATTCTGAAAAGTAAGGTAAAGAAAGAGAAACAATTCAGTGCTTCCACTAATCTAGGTCAAATAGAACAAGAATGGAGAATTTTGGTATGTTCCTGACTGGCTTATTGTTATAAAATTATTGTGAAAATCATATAGTTCTACGTATAATTGATAGGATTTTATATATAAGATTATTTAAGTTATATAATCTATTAAATCCTTACACATCGCCCTTTGTCTTTCGTTATTTCTTTTAGTTAGTAGTTTTTAAGAATTTATGAGTTACATATATTCAACAATTTGACAATGAATTCTCCCTTCTGATAATTTTTCATGTTATTCTTTCAATTGAGAAACTTTTGAAATTGAACTAAAAAAGCATATTACCGTTGAATAAAGTAGGCAGAAGAAGCAAACGTGCATCTCCTTCCCTTTTTAATTCACTTCCTATTAAGCCTTGAATGTTTCTTGCAAGTAGAACATGAAATTTTTAACCTCATCCATTTTTACATTCTTTTAGATTTAAGAGTTATATATGTTTTCTCATATTTTAGTATGATCACACACACACACATATATATATTAGTTTAATCGCACGTGCCTCGCACGTGTAATGTTTGATTATTTAAAATTAAATAATTTTATTTATTGCTGAGATATTTAATGAAGTGTAAAAAGTTCAAGTTACTTTTCAAAGATCCTTCACACTTTAATATAATAATGTAAACATAAACATATATTTTAGTGTAAGAACATATATATTTTACCACCATAAGTTTCAAGTTATAAATAGAATTATACAAAATTCTTTTTTATATAAATTAAAATTCTAATTGATTTAAAAATGTTAAATATTATAATCTCTTACTAACTTTTATTTTTCACAAGCAACTTAATTGTCCAAAACTCACCGCAATATATCAACCAAAAGCTTGTAAAAACAAAAATCAAAAGCTATAACAATTTTTATTTTTTCTAAGAGAAACATTTATTACTAAAAAAGGAAAAAAAAAACTACCAAATTTGTAATACTAACGTTATAAATAATTTAATTGACTTTAATAAAGATGTAGTCAATGTATAAGTTCTTTTATGATATATATAATTCAAATAAGAAAATATTTAAGGACTAAATTTAATTGAATTCAAATAAGGAAAGATTTTATCATAAATATATTTTATTAATTTTTAACTCTTAAATATTAAAAAAAAAGTGAAAAGATGATTTTGTCTAAAATAAATATGTTTAGTGAAAGGCAAAAAATTCAAACAATATTTTAAAGACCCTTCACACTTTTAATATATTATATATTATATATTAATTTATCTATCTATCTATCATCAATACAGAACTTTCACATTAAAAGAATAAAAGAATAACACTTTTTACGTGATAGCAATATATATATATATATATATATATATATATTCAAAAAGAGAAGATCAAAAGACACGAACTAAAATATTTCGTATGATACTATCACAAAATATAAACTATAGTTACAGTTAGTTTTTAAAATTTAGAATGAACTAATATATTAAAAAGATTATATAAATTTATCTTTTAAATTAACAAAACTTTTAAATATGTATAAGTGGTGAAAAAAATTATAAATAAAGCCAAATCAATTATAGTAGCATGTTAAATGTCAAATAGTAAATGTAACAAGAATAAAAGAGTAGAAAATAAACAATATAATACTAAATAAGTTGGCTCAGTATTAAATAAACATGAATTATCGACAAAAAACTAAATAGTAGTAATGAATTATGATATTTTCTTTTAGCTACAAATAGTTTAACATGAATTGATTATTAAGTCTGTAAATCCAATTTTAATTCTATAGATTTTTTTGATTGTTAATGCCTTCTATACTCATAACCTTAGTTATCTCCTCCTACTTAATTAGGTTTATACATATATATTCTACTAAAAAAATACATACTGCATGGGTGAGGGCTTGAGTGGGAGTTAGATTTTAGTTTTCTTAGTAATGTTTGTCCTGCCAACATTAACCTATTATATAAAGAATTTTTGTTTAAGTTGTATGCTTTGATTTATATTCTTGAATTTTTTCTTAATTAAATGTCCACTTGATGTTGGATCAAATTTAGAAAAAATTATAAATTTATGATTTTTTTTTCTTTGTGATTTGAGATAAGTTTTCTAAAATTTGACTATGTTATCGAAGTTTATAATATCCCCCCTCCTCCCGGCCCATTTTATGTGTCGTCATTTCCTTTTTGGCCCGTTTAAAAAAGAATGACATCTTTCCTTATTTAGTAATTATTTAGTGGTATCATTCCCATTTTATCCTTAGTGGTCCCACTTATTACCACTTATTAAGAAAAGACAACTAAAAAGTAAATATTAAGAGGGACAATTTTGTAAACTTTACAAAGTCATCACTTATTTCTTAAATTTCGTGCCCGGTCAAATAGCGACACATAAAATGAGACGGAGGTAGTAATAAATTATGATGTATTCTTGATAGATAATTGCTAATTGAGAAGTTTTTTATGAAATATTGATAGTATCTATAATTGAAGAGAAGATGAAGAAGGCATTAATTAATACCACAAACATCAAGCAGCTTGAGTTCTTGCAATTGGTGAAGGAGGACGAAAGTCATCAAGTTAGGGTCGAGCATGATGATAATCATCTAGCTGAGAATGAGCATGATACAACGACGAAGAACACGTGCAAAACACGTACACTAAACTATAATATATATATATGTCAAAACACAACTTCAACTTTTAGATACTTATTTTTTCCGGTTGAACATCAAATAAATTTTACTAAATATCGAACATGAGATTTTTTTTCTCAAATAAATTAAATAGAAAAAAAAGTCACATTAATTCAAGGGTGCTTAGTTTTTGCACTTTAACGGTTTGAATTATCTGTTTTTATAAGTTCTTAACTCTTATCGAGCCAATAAGGTATCAGTTGATTCGATTCATTTTAATGATTATTCCTCAATTATCATTTAATTAGTGTATCCAATATAAAAATTTAAACCAAACAAAGAGTAGCTTTTATGTACTCCACCATGGACTTCTCGTTCTACGATTTGAACCCATCAGATGTCATCATCGCTGCCGAGAATACGATTGGTAGGCGGTGGCGATGATAGTTGAGGTGAGTGGCGAACGGAGACTGATGGTTTGAAAAAAAGAATTTAGAGTGAAGTAGTATTATTGGTTGGGGCGGGTTGTTGAACGGGTTAACATGTATGGGTTGTTCCCGTATAAAAATTCTAAAAATTATATAAATATATAACTTATATTTTTAATATTACAAAAAATCTCAACTTCCTAAACATATTACAAAAATTCCAACATATACACAGAATGCTATGTATATGTCGGTTATGTTATGTATATTAATAGGGAGAGAGAGTAAAGTAATTTAAAAAGTGGGAGAGAGTGTAATTACTTTCAAAAGAGTTGTTATTTATGTTATTTATTAGACCATCCATTTCTAATCTATAACCCGTTATATAATTTTTTTTAAAATACACCCCCAAACCATTAATCTGATAATCTGGTACGATAATTCAATAACACTTTTTTGATTTGGATTATCAGTTATGGTTTAATCTTGAACACCCCTACTTGATAAATTTAAAATGAATGAACCACGATAATGATAATGGAAACAATGACTCTGCCTCAATTCTTAACAACTGTAGGGATGAAAATAGTGCGGTGCGGTCTGGGTTTTTTCTAAACCTGCAAGTTTTAAAATCGCACAACATCACATTTAAACTCGCATAAATTCATCTCATATTTATACCCGCGCATAACCGCACCGCATCGTCCCATGTTTTTTTTTTTGAAAAATTTGTAACTCCATTGAAAATTATAATATTTTCAAATCTACAACTAGAAAATAATAACTAATTTCTATTATATCTCTTTTCACTAAAAAATGTCAAAAAGTATAACGTGTACAAGTAATGATCAAATATCATATTTTTATTCAAATGAATAGAGATGTTAAAAAAGCTACTGTAAAATTATTTATTTGTAGTGTTATGCATGTCGTTTTAAGTATTATAAAATTTAAGTAAAGAACACATAATTTTAGGTATATTCACGAGAACAATACTAATTTTTAGTTTTTTTTTTAATTTAAACCCGCATATACCCGCAACCCGCACCACACCATTTAAAAAAAAACTTACTTTAACCCGCCCCACACCCGCACCGCCTCTCATATCTTAAAACCCGTATCGCACTGCACCATTGCGATCCCTGTTAACAAGTCTGCATTCCAAATAGCATAAAGTATCATCAAGAATATAACATTTGAGTAAACTTTTATCATCACTGGAATGAATTGTCACTGCTATAGAAATCTACTACATTGGAAAAACAATGTCAATTTTCTGGAACAATTTTCAGGGAAATGCTTACCTTGACAAATGCTTTACTGTAGGTTTTACTGAAATAAGTTTCATCTTACCTTAAAATCTATCCTAATACGTTAACATGGCTAAGGGTGGACAAAATACATCGACACAGTAGAACTATGGAAATGCTTCCTCAACGGCATGTTCTGAAACTGCTGAATTTTGAGTGTTCGATTACCAATCTTACTGCTTAGCTCTTCAGTCAAACGTGTGTTACGTTCACGTTAAGCTGACTTTCCTTTCTATCAAATTCAGACTTGAGTTTCTCCAATTCAGCTTTCTTTGATTCGAGATTCTTCTTCTCAATTTCATTCTGTCCCGCAAGCTTATTGTTGGTGCATTTTATTATTAAAATAAATTAAAGTGCATGACATTAGTAAACATAAAGTGGAGAAAGTGGTGTCATTAGTCTTGTAACTCACCATATTATCTTTTTGAGTTAGTGAGTACAAATTGTGGTAAAGATAACCATTAGTTCTTGTAACTCATATTGCCATTAGTTCTTGTAACTCTCATGACTATTAGTTCTTGTAACTTATATTACCATTAGTAGCATGTAACACATGTAACAACAAGACTATTTATCTACCCACATTACTCTAATTGTTAATGGTGGTAGAATGTGACCTTTAGCAATTTGTAACTTCTCTCATTATTTTGTTGTGACTCTCATGGCTATTAGTGCCATTAGTTCCTTATAACTCTTGTAACCTAAAGACTATTTGATCTCTCCTCTTTACCGCCCCTCTTTATTCTTCCTATTCATTACAAGGATGAATAACTCACCTATAAATAGAGGTAGTCTTGCATGTTATTGAATATGCACAAAGAAATATGATAAGTGTGAAAAAGATTATAGTGTGTAGTAGTGAAAGAGAGTTGAGACAAAGAAAAATATTCTAAGTCTACAACTATATTCACTATACAAAAAAGAGTAAATATTAGTGAAAGAGAGAGTTGAGACAAAGAAAATATTCTAAGTCTTTAACTATATTCACTATACAAAGAGAGTAATTATATGTTGAAGGAAGGTGTTCTTATGGTTATGGTGGAGCTTTGGACTCTTCAACTAATCCGGAGTTGTTTGAGTTGTACATCGTTGATGAGTTGTTGTATCCTGAAGGGGACAAATCAAGAGATATATTGCTGGATCGGTGTAGATTATGCCGCAGTGGACTTGAATCTTGTTAAAGAGAGCGAGATATCCGCGCCTCAGCCAAGAAGAATATTTTATTTTCTTCATTTTAGTTTCAACTGTAATCATTTATTGTAATTGTGGTATATTACACCAACACTTATTCCTCTCATCATTGATCTTTTTTGTCTCGATAATGCAATTGATTGCATCTTTAATCCCATCAAGCTGAGTTCTTAGCCATTTGACATCCACCTTCAGCTTCTCCGCGTCCTTGACTGCTAAGTAATAAGAGTCTAGGAGGTAATGATCAACTTTACTCAAACGTTTCTTTTGGAGGTCTTGGACAACCTTACATATAGCTTTTAGAAGAGAAGTCAGCATATCGCCTGACTCTAGCAGGCAATCCTTCGTAATGTTTTCATGTTTTTTTTTTTCAAATAGCTTTAGAAGTGGACTCAAGATTTGCATCCATGCTAATTGCTTTTTTTGCCGACCTTCTGCTTCCTTCTTGGTTTCCATTTACCTCTTCAAAAGCAACCGCTACTTGTTAAAGGAAATTAACATCAATGCTTCTAGTTGGTTGAATACTTTGATTAATATTTTTCTCAACTTTTTTATCCCATCGAGAACCAATAGTTGTGTGCCATTCTTCTTGTATTGAGGAACTAACAATTGTCCCCTAAATGTTAGAAGTACGCGGAGGAAAATGTTGTTAGAATATGAGATTTTTTCTTGATAGTCTTTTGTTTGATAGTTTTTTTTAAATATTATGTTTAGTTTTATTTTAAAAATAAATGGTGGTCCTTATTTTGAGAAGTGTGCTACGTAAGATAGTATGTCTTGTAAGACTTATGACATGTGTCTTTTAAGACTCATGTAGCTTATAAGTGTTGTCTTTTGTAAGATGTTGAATATGTAAGATGTATGCATGTATGAATGTATGAATGAATGAATGAAAAGCTACTGCTGAAACTTTATCTTTTCTCTTCTCTTTTTGCTCCAAATTCTAACAATGGTATCAGAGCTGATCTTCTTGAAGGATCTGTGAAGGCTTAAAGATAAGTTTTTTTCAGTTCTACTAAGAAAAGAAAGCTGAACAGCAGTAACAATGGCATCCAACAACTTCTTGGGTGCAAGTCCTCCCATGTTTACATGAGAAAATTATCACATATGGGTGATAAAGATGAAGGCTTATCTCAAAGCTCTTAGTCGATGGGAAACAGTTGAAAGTGAAAATGTTCCCCCTCAATTGGGACCAAATCCAACTGTTGCACAAATGAAGAATTATGAAGATGAAAAGTCCAAGAAACCAAAGGCACTCACTTGTCTTCATCCAACACTTTTAGATGTGATTTTCACAAGAATAATGGCTTGTAAAACACCTAAAGAAGTATGGGAGAAGCTAAAAGAGGAGTTCGATGGAAGTGACAGAGTAAAATTTGTCAAACTCTTAACTCTTAAAAGAGAATTTGGGATGTTAAGGATGAAAGAAAGAGATACCGTAAAGGAGTACTCTGCCAAATTTTTGGAAATTGTAAACAAAATAAGATTATTTGGTAAAAATTTTCTAGATTCAAAGATGGTGGAGAAGATGATGATAAGCTTACCAGCAAGGTTCGAGTCCAAGATTTCAGCAATAGAGGAATCTTGTGATTTGAAGACTTTATCCTTCGCAGAGCTGATTAGCAAATTGCAAACCCAGGAACAAAGAACAAATATAAGGAATGAAGAAGTAGAAGAAGTAGCATTTCAAACAAAGCACAAAGGCAAGCAACCTATGAAGGACAATAGGAGAATGGAAGGACATAAAGTAGCAGAGAGAAAGCCATGGACGGAATTTTCACAAAAAGAAAGGTTTCCACCTTGCCTCAATTGTAAAAGAACCAATCATCAAGAAAATGATTGTTGGTTCAAAGAAAAGCCATCAATTCAATGCAGATTTTGCAGAAAAATGGGTCATACTGAGAAGAATTGTAGGGCCAAGAAAAATCAACCACAACAACACCATGTTCAATAGGCAAACTTCATTGAAGAGTCAGAAAAAAAAGAAAGCTTGTTGGCTGCTCATGAAGAAAACAAATCCAACCAATCAAAATAGTTTCTAGATAGTGGATGTATGAGTCATATGTCATATAATGAGCTCATGTTTCATACACTTGATAAGTCAGTCAAAGCTAAAGTTAGGATGGAAAATGGTGCAACACTAGAAATACATGGAAAGGGTTCAGTTTCCTTTCAAACTAAACAAGGTACAAAGCTTATATATGATGTGTTGTATGTTCCTTCTTTAGCATGTAACCTGTTGAGTATTGGCCAAATGATGTCGAAAGGTTACTCCTTACTTTTTCAGGGAAAACATTGTTTGATTTTTAATTCTGATGATACTTTGATTGTTAAAGTAGAAATGGTGGATAAGACCTTTCTAGTAGATGAAAATTTTGATAGTGCCAACTTCGAAAGGATGGACGATTCATGGTTATGGCACAGAAGATATGGGCATTTTAACTATACCACTTTAAGGTCTATGTATGAGAAAGAAAATGCAGGTTATCTGAACTTGAATCTGCTTCCTTAAACACAACCATTTGGCTCTAAAAATCTGGAAGAAGCTGAAAAATCAGATGGTGAATCCTCACTTGATTCGTCAATTTTGAAGACAAGGTCCCTTTTCGATATATATGAAAGAGCAATGTTGCTATCTTGGAACCCAATACCTATCAAGAAGCATCAAAACATGAAGTTTGGATTGAATCCATGAAGGAGGAGATTGGTATGATTGAGAAGAATGACACTTGAAAGATGGTTGACAAACCCAAAGATAGATTACATAAGGCGTTGTATGGATTGATTCTCGAGCCTGGTACAATAAGTTTGATGATCATCTCATTTATCGTGGCTTCAAAAGAAGTGAAAATGAAGCCACTTTGTATGTGAAGAAGGCTATGATAGGCGCTAATCCTGGCGGTGCTCAGATGAAGCTGCCTATGATGGGTGGTAATGGAGGAAGAGCTCAGATGAAGCCGATGATAGGTAATAATCCTGGAGCTCAGATGAAGCCAATGATGGGTGGTAATGGAGGAGGAGCTCAAATGCCAAACCAGTAGAAAATGTAGTAGTTTAAGGGGTTACAAGATCTGAAGCTGCCCCCACAATTCAAGGACCTGGGACTTCCCCCTATGGGCAAAGATCAAAACCAAAAGGCTGTCAGTTTGCAACTTTGCCTGCAGATGATGATTTGACTGACGATGAGTATGATGAAAATAATTTTTTGATGAGAATGACGACGACGACGAATTTGATGAGGATGAGTTAGATGATGAAATGGATGATATCCCAATGAATAAGATGAAGGCTATGCTGGGAGTATCCAAGAAAAATCTCAAGGAGGAGTGTTAGAATATGAGATCTTTTATTGATGGTCTTTTGTTTAATAGTTTCTTTTAAATTTATGTTTAATTTTATTTTAAAAATAAATGGTAGTTCTTATTTTGAGAAGTGTATCGTGTAAGATAGTGTGTCTTGTAAGACTTATGAAGTGTGTCTTGTAAGACTCATGTAGCTTATAAGTGTAGTCTTTTGTAAGATATTGAATATGTAAGATGTATGCATGTATGAATGTATGAATGAATGAGGAAAAAGCTACTGCTGAAACTTTATCTTTTCTCTTCTCTTTTAGCTCCAAATTCTAACAGATGTTTACTAGTACCTCTTTGAATGCTACCCGGTGCAACATTTGAAATTGTTGTCTTCACTTCTTTTATTTATCCTTGCATAGCTGGCGAAACAGTATTGGTTTTCACGTCAGACTGATGAAATGATGCTTTTACCGATGGTACATAATCTTGAAGATCAACAGGAGGGGTGTTACCTAATCAATCCATACTATCAAAGTGAATGATTATGACATAGAATATATTAGTAATAATTTTTATTGATTTTTTTTATGACCAAGAATTTCGTTTGAGGCCAACCATTAATATCAATCACAACCTTCGAAACTAAGGTAATAAATGAGCACACTCCTCTGCCCTTCTCAGAAGTCCCTACACCTTTTCCACTAAAATTAAGAAATCCTTTTTATCAGACTGACTTTTCAATAAAAGCATGCAATCAATCCCCTTTGAACCTTCCAACTCCATCAAATGTTGTCAAACAAAATGAGACCAAGAAGTCAAACTTTGACACTAAGCCATTGTTATATTAAAAATAAACTGTTTATTTATAAGGGTGGAACTTGATTCTGATGTTTTTTATAATCGTGATTCTTAGACCAATTTGTGTGTACTTCAACTAATTTAATGAGAATATAGGTTATCTCCCAATAGCACATATATCGAGTAATTTTGTCCACTCTATTTTAAATTGATCAAAGATATATACCTAAAAATCTCATGATTTCCAACTAATTTGACGTTTAGGCCACTTTGAGTCTGATTATTTTACTGAACACCTGCTACCTCTTAGTAGAAAAAATGTTAAATAGGATGATGGATTGCTTATCTGATGGCCTCTGCTTCTGTAAAGAAACTTGATGTTGAAAATGGGTTGGGTCAAATGACTGTGGTAGAGGTCTTTTCCTTGATCCACAACTAGAAGGTTCATCAGAGTCAGAAGGCATTCTCACTATAACTTGGCCTTTATCGTTCGTCGAAAGAATTGCTAGTGATAATGGAATGACGGCGTGTGGAAAACTTTGGGCCTTTGGAGGAAACGACATGCCAGATTATTTGTTACAAAAAGAGTAACCTATCCCCAAAGAGGAAAATAACACGAATGGATACTCTTAAATAAGGAATCCTATTTTTCAACTGAACGTCAAAAATTATTTTTACTCAAATCTCAATCAAATTGAGTCCAAGCAACTACTTAATTTGATGGAGAAATTTAGAAGACTTTGAAAATATTATAATCTTAAATTAAAAAAATTGATACTATATTCAAATTATGCCTCGAACCTCGCGATGTTGACTATGACATCTTTTCCTAGGAACACAAGTTTGACTGCACGTGCCTCACACGTATAACGTTTGATCATTTAAAATTAAATAATTTTAACTATTGTGAAATTTTTTAATAAAATGTAAAAGTTTAATTCACTTCATTAGAGTTAGAAGGCATTCTCACTACAACTTGGCCTTTATCGTTCGTCAAAAGAATTGCTGGTGAAATGGAATGACGGTGTGTGGAAGACTTTGGGTCTTTGGAGGTAACAACTTGACAGATTATTTGTTACAAAAAGAGTAACCTATCCCCAAAGAGGAAAAATGACACGAATGGATACTCCTAAATAAGGAATCCTATTTTTTAACTAAGCGCCAAAATAGTAAATCTCAATCAAATAGAGTCCAGACAACTACTTAATTTGAAGGAGAAATTTAGAAGACTTTAAAATATTATAATCTTAAATTAAAATTTTTGATATTATATTCAAACTATGCCTCGAACCTCGCGATGTTGACCATGGCATCTTTTTCTAGGAACACTAGTTTGACCGCACGTACCTCACTCGTGTAACATTTGATCATTTAAAATTAAATGATTTTATCTGTTGTGAAATTTTTTAACAAAGTGTAAAAGTTTAAATCGCTTCATCAGAGTTAGAAAGCATTCTCACTACAACTTGGCCTTTATCGTTCGTTGAAAGAATTGCCGGTGATAATGGAATGATGACGTGTTGAAGACTTTGGGTCTTTGGAGGTAACGACATGATAGATTAATTGTTACAAAAAGAGTAGCCTATCCCCAAAGCGGAAAAATGACACGAATGGATATTCCTAAATAAGGAATCCTATTTTTCAACTGAACGTCAAAAATTATTTTTACTCAAATCTCTATCAAATCGAATCCAGACAACTACTTAATTTGATGGAGATATTTAGAAGACTTTAAAATATTATAATCTTAAATTAAATTTGATACTATATTCAAATTATGCCTCGAACCTCGCGATGTTGACCATGACATCTTTTTCTAGGAACACTAGTTTGACCGCACGTGCCTCGCACGTATAACGTTTGATCATTTAAAATTAAATAATTTTATCTATTGTGAAATTTTTTAATAAAGTGTAAAAGTTTAAATCACTTTTCAAAGACTCTTCACACTTTAATATAATAATGTAAATATAAACATATATTTTAGTGTGAACACATATATATTTTACCACCAGAAGTTCTAAATGGTTGATGAATCATCACTTTTGCGTTTGTCATGCAACACATCTTTCTCTTATTGCTAGAGGCTGAGAGAGGCGCATCAATTTGAACCATATTTGTGATACAATTTTTTTTTCTATATTTAAAATATTTTTTTGTTTTTAAAGTCAAGGTACAGTTATATATATATATATATATATATATAATATATAGTTAAATCTTTCTTTATTTTTAAAGTCAAATCCTTACAAAATCATTGACCACATTCTTATTACGTACTTAAAACTTTTAAGAATTTGGTACTTCTTAAATTTTTCTTATTCTGACGCTTTTATATTGATTTTTAGATTTTTCTTATGCTTATTATTCCTTATGCTTGAATGTTTGTTTAGAATGCTTCCTTTAAAGTACTTTTGAGCAGTTTTGATTCAGTATTTTTTTTTTTTAAAAAGCCCTTATATTTTCATATATTTAACAAACTCTACTTATTAAATTTAATAAAAATTGAAAAAAGGGTAAAATCAGAAAAAAAAACCTTTAAATGTATTTATAGATGCTTTTCCGTTTCTTTACTAATTACTTTTTTTACTTACTTACCCTTTATTAATACTAGTTTAGAATACCCTTTATTAATACTAGTTTAGAATATGTGCTTTGCACTTGTATCTCATGTTAATTAATAAAATTTAATAATTATAAATTTATTTTATTAAAAAATAGCAATTGACATTAAAATAATTTCTAGCTTTTAAAAGTACAAAACAACCAAAAGAATTCTAAAAAAGACTATACAATTCGTTATAAGAGTGGTCGAAACATACCAAGCTTACAACAAACAACATATTCAGTGTAATTTCATAAATAGAGTTTGTCGAGGTCGAATTTTGTACCTCGTGGAGGTACAAAGACTATTACTAAAAAGCATTTGACTCGGCATATCTTTCAGTCATGATAGCAGGAATGCCACTAACGAAAATCTTCAATGTTTTAAAATCCTTCGAATCAGCAAATACTTTTGAAATGGTTCTTTTAATCTCAATCTGGAAAATTCAATACCAAAATTTGTAAGCCACAATATTTCAAGTACGTTTAATGTGATATGATTTTCAGCTGAAGCTTAAGAAACCAGAAATACTCAAAACATCTAATAAATAAATGAGACCCATCAAAAGCTTAAGAAATCAGCAGTACTTGAAACTTTTAATAAATAAAGGATTAATGGTTTTTTAATATTTAGTTGATCAAAATTATGGGAAAATATCTTTTCTAGAAAAATAAATTCAAAAAATTTCCTAATGGAAGTTGGTAAACAAATTTAACAAGCTACATGACATTCCATACTGATTGAATTTAACAAGCTACATGACATTCCATACTGATCGCTTCTTCTCCACCATCTAATGTACTTCGTCTTCACCCCACTCCCGTAGCCCCAACTCTCACCCTCACCTTTCATAATATTTGTCTAGCATATTATTATAAACAAACACTTGTAGAATAATATTTTTGCTCACATGTTGAACGTGTTAATTAAGTAAGAAAGTTAACTTATTTTCTCAAAAATATTTATAAATATTTTTAGGATGATATTTTTTATTTGCATAACAAACACAAAAATATAAGTAAAAAATTTACTTATTTTCTAAAATGCTTCTAATCATGGAAAACATTTTCCTCGTACTGAAACACACCCTAAAAAAATTAAGTTTGTTAGACTAATATCATATTCACAATATTATATTGAGTGTACATCACTCTAAACATTTTTTTTTTTTTTTTGCCTTTACCATATTCTATATTTATTCTTTATACGGTTAGTTATAACGAGTGTTGAGAAAAAAAGTTTCTATAAGTAGACCATTAGCCATTATCACTATCCGTGGAAGAACCATTAGAAACATTTATTCCAAGATTCTACAATAAATCTTTTTCCTCATTGACTGCTTTAACCACAAACTATTAGCACTAAACTTTTCCCAAAATCTTATAGTGATTAATCTTTGGTCATATTGTAGCTCTATTCTATTGTCCTACCATAAATTGCTGGTATTTCCATAATTAAAATCTTTGTATATAAATTCTGTATGTTTTTTTTTCCTTTTTGACACCATTTTGTGGTTTGGATCCTCTCAAATTCCAGAAAGTAAAACTTTCTTGTGTCCCTATTTAGCATGCAAAATATTTAGCCCTTTTTTTGCTTATGCTGTCTAGATTGTCCAAATTATCATTCTTTCAATTATTTCTATGTTTAGTGCCTGTTACCTTATTTGATGGAGTAACTGATAACAATAATAAACTCTGTGAAATTCCACAAATAGAGCTTGAGAAGGGTAGAATGTCCCAGACCTGATCGGCACCTCGTATAGTTAGAGAGGTTGTTTTCGAAAGACCTTCATGGTGGTGTAAATGACGAACTGGGAAAATAACTTGCTCTATAATTGCTCTATCAAATTGTATTGATGGAGCAAAGTTATGATTGTTCGGTATCTACATATTTTTTTTAACATTACAACTTTTGATATATCCATTTTCATCTAACATAATGGTTGTCAAGACCCAAAAGCAACGGTCATGATGACACTTGTCGCGGCGTACCTGTTATTTTCGTTTGAACTTCGGGTACACAGAATCAGTAGATGCAGAACAATAACTTCAACTAGAGTTCAAGTATAAACAAGAACACCATGAAGTATATCAAATACCCTCAACACAAGATCAAAATGACCTTTCCAAGAGGTGTATTTTATTCTTTCAGAAATTAAGATGAAACAGAAAATAGCCAAGTCGTCCTAATTCACGGAGTTTCCTTAATGAAATAATTTCCCTCACTGTACCCGAGGTTGTGGAATTTTTCCTCCCATGATAAAATGGCTAAACAGACCAACTGTAGCAGTACCTCAAACGATTGGAATATCTTCGAACGCACAGAACGTTTTGATTGATCACACAGAGTAATTTGAAAGACAAGAAGTAATTTTGTATTCTGCAATTTTTATTTCAAAACCTGTGGAAGAAAGCAGGTTTTTATAGCCATAACATGCCTCTTCTGAAAAGAGGCAATGGTTCACTTCAAAGGTTGTACCTTTTCTGTAAATTCATGTCTGTTCATCAAAGTGTGTGTTTGTTCCGAAATAGTCATGTCATTTCATGCGAATCAGTGTGTTTGTTTCGAAACAGTCATGTCAGTTCACGAAACATTGTGTCATTTTCAGAAGGGTTGCATCCTTCTGAAACTAAATATCAGTTCGAAATATTTGTTGTTCAAACCATTGCATCTGTTACTGTTTCACTGTTACTACATTCTGCATGTATATAAATGGAGTTCCGAAACTCTTCAGTAAAAATTTACTGCATTTTTCCTTGGCATTCTTCGGAATTCAAACAAAGTTTGTCCAAAAAGATAGATCTCATCGATCGATCATTTTCCAAATCCAAATCCGAAGCCGAGCCGAGCGAGCGATGACGACGACGACGCGAGGCATCTCTTATTTCTTGCCTCACTTACCATATGGAGTAAATGTTCTTATTATAAACACTTCAAAGTTCCCTTCTCACACCAATGTGGGAGAATTAGTGAACTTTCCACTTTGGAGTACACTTTCTAAATTGAGTGTCTCCTTTCCTCCACCATTTTCCATTTTCCATTTTCCATTCACACTTCATACACACTTTGAACCCAACAGTACCTTGACAGGTAAACCTATCACCCAAATTGATACAAAAATAAAAAATAAAAAACAGAAATGCCCAAGGTAAGACTTCTAGAATGAAGCCAAACCATACAAGTAATCATAACAATGCGAAAAGAACTTATCCAAAATACCAATCATGCCCAAAACCAGGTGTCATTAGTGTAAGAACTATTAATACAATCCAGGAGTCAAACACATCAGAAAAATAACCACAAAGGAATAATATCTGTCTCTGAATACTATTAAAGACATACCTAATACAGAAAGATAGAGGTGAACTCCGGACTTATAGATGTCCAACCGCTACCTTGAGTAATCTGAAGACGCCCGAAAATAACTACTCAGAGGCGCACCCGAACCTGAAGCTGCACCGAAAGGGTGAAGTAGGAGTGAGTACGGTCCACTTGTACTCAGTAGGTATCATAGGCCGACCAACAAAGTAGAAAATAAAGCATATAAAATACACACTAAGGGCACATCACGTGCAATCAGAAAATGTTCCACAACGGTAGCCCACACTTCTTGCACTAAGAGTTCTAATATATCACATATATTACAACAACACACCAAGATAGAACACAAGTATGCATTATGTCACATATAAGTATAACAAGGGAGAACATGTAGATACAAGGTCATCAACTACAAGTAAGGAAGGAAAGATAAATACATAGATGACAAGTCAATATGGCAATACAACACAACATAAACACAATAAAGTAAGTGCAATGTATATGATAATAATGATGATGTATGAGGTCGTTGCACAACCTCCGAGATCGTCGCACAATCCCCATAGACATCTACGGAGCTAAAGCTTCCCGATGTAGGACCCATGAGGGGTTCGTCAACCCGTATACAATCCACATATATCATATCTTCTTTTCGACACATCCCTCCAAATGGGTTTTATAAGGTGTTGCAATATCTCCTCCCCGGCACATCCCTCAAGGAGGGTTTTAAAAAAGTGTTGTCTGTGTTCTCATGTATTGCCACGGTGGTACCAATGTTTCATAAAAAGTATGATATGAGGATGCGATGCTCACAAACAATCATAATGTGTATTTTCACAATCAATCACAATGATATGTTCCTACAACCAACAATTATACATTTCCACAATCACGTGAGCCAATATTCACTCAATATTTTCGTTTCATCCATGAATTTCTACATATTTCATATAACAACAAGTATGAATTATCACAATACACCAATGGTACCACATTAGACATTTCAAAAACACAATATAATTATTCACATATATTCAAGGCTATCAACATCATATAGGACCCCACATGGTCACACACATCGCATAATATCTCAATTTCAACAATTATATTACATATAGCTCCCCACACGGGCACAACACATTAATAAACATCTTCAAAATTAGTTCCTACCCTTAACATGCAATTTATACTATCATTAATACCCAACCTAGTCTGTAAGAGTTAAGCCATAACCTACCTCAAAAGCCGAAACCAGTCCGCTACACTTTGAACTCGTGACTTTACTTTTCACAAACGATCCCGAACTCCACTAAAAACATCAAATATGAAATATATACGTCAAACAAAATCCACGACACTCGTATTGACTACTTTTGGTTTAGGGTCAAAACAGTCCCCTGAAATTGGTTTTCAAAAATTAAGGGCAAAATTATAACTTTACTTCAAAAACATGTTCTCCATATTTTTAGGAACCTACAATTGAAAACTCAAGTCAAATCGAGTAAAAAAACGAGGTTCAAATCAAAGAAAAATCATTTTTGAGTTTTACCGGGTAAAATCTTTGAAATTTGTGTTAAAATCAAGAATCAGAATTGGTTTGAAGGTTAAATTAATGAAAAACTAGTAACTATAAGATTAAAATACTATCCAAGTGAAAAAGAATGAAATTGGGGTTTAAAATCAAGCCCTAAGATTTTTGAGATTTTGATAAATTAATAAGGAAATTACTAAGAAAATGGTGAACTCTTATGGTAAATCTGTAAGAGAATCAAGAAATAGATGTTAATCTAGCTTCCCAAGCTCCCACAAGTTTCACTTTTAAGTTCTGACACTATTTTGGGATTTAGCTCTCAAGTGGTAAGGTGAAAGAATGGACAAAATGAGCCAAAACAAAAAGGCAAAAAGCTGTTTTTTTTTTATATATATGCACCAGCTGCCAATTTTTTTTTGAGTTCGACCCGAACTTCGATGGGGTGTTCGAGATTCGTTTGTAGTCCGTTGAATGCAAAAGAACTATTCAACCACACTAAATTCGACGTTCTGGATGCATTGGCAAAGTCGTATTTTCAAAAAAATATCATTTTCACAAAGTTGACCCTCGAAACCCGAAATCACAATTTTCCAAACCGAGGGTCGAAATGAGATTTAAAAGCCGTAAAAACACACCAAATATGTTACCACCCTAAAATCAACGTTCTGGATCTGCTGACAAATTTTAATTTTTCATCCGAGGTGATTTCGATCAAATGTGAATCCCACACCCATATTTCCATTTTTTCACTTTTCGACCAATAGGTCGAAATGAGTTTGGGTACACTGGGACCCAAATCCAAGGACTACCTAGCTTAAAATCGATATTTTGGAGCTGCTAGCGCAATTCGATCAGTCATCCATCGTACGAATCAAAAGATATTCACATCAGTCCAAAATAAGGCTCTCGAAGCCATCAAAAATTGCGATATCGTATAAATGGTATCAAAATACATCGAAAACCATGCCAATCATCTCACACCCCCAAAATATCATAATACAACTATGGGGCGGGGTGAAATAGTCAAATAACACAGAAATACACAATTCATGTATTTTATCAAAAAGTTGATCGTTACATCACCCACCACTAAAAATCTAGTTCGTTCTTGAACTAAGGCAAATAAATACCTGAATCAATGAAGAGATGGGGATAAGAATTACACATATCAGACTCAACCTTCTAAGTAGCCTCATCTGCAGGTCAATGTCACCACTGAATCCTAGCTACAGAGATAATTCTAGAGTGCAACCGCCTAACATCCCTAGACAAAATGCAGACCGGATCCATAATAAAGGACAACCGCTCATCTAACTAAACTGACTCCCAACTAATGAAATGAGACTCATCAGGAATATAACGACGAAGCATGGAAACATGAAATGGATGAACAACTAATAGATTAGGGGGCAAAGCCAACTCATAAGCCACATCACCTACAGTTCGAAAAATCTCAAATGGGCCGATATACCTAGGTCTAAGCTTGTTCCTCTTTCCAAACCTCATCACACTCTTTATGGGTGAAACTCGAAGTAAGACACGATCACCAACTCCAAATCTCAAGGCACAAAGTCTACGAACAACATAGCACTTCTGCCTACTCTGAGCCACTCTAAGTCTATCCTGAATAATCCAGACTATATCCAAAGACTCACGAAGCAAGTCCACACCTCGAGGTCTCACTTCTGAAATATCAAACCAACCCACTGAGGAGAGACAACGCCTACCATACAACGCCTCAAAATAAACCATGTCGATATTGGAATGGTAGTTGTTGTTATATGCAAACTCAACTAAAGCCAAATATTTCTCCCACTAACTACCAAAATCCGTCACACATGTGCGGAGCATATCCTCCAAAATGTGGATAGTTCGCTCTGACTGGCCATCAATCTGGGGTGAAACATTGTGTTAAGATCAACGCGAGTACCCAACTTATCTTGAAAAGTCTTCCAAAAGTGAGATGTGAATACAAAACCTCAATTTAAAATAATGGATACTGACACACCATACAGACGCATAATCTTACGAATTAAAATACGAGCTAACCTCTCAGCACTGAATGAGACCTGAATCAGAACAAAATAAGCTGACTTGGTCAATAGATCCACGATGACACAAACAGTGTCAGAACCATGAGATGTACGAGGCAAACCAATCATAAAGTCCATGGTGATTCGTTTTCACTTCTACTCGGGAATGGGTAACCTCTGAAGTAATCCACCAGGCCTCATATACTCGGCCTTCACCTACTGTTAACATAGGCAATGAGCCATAAAATCTGCCACATCTTGCCTCATACCACCCCACCAGTAATGCTGCCTCAAATCACGTTACATCTTAGTCACACCTGAATGGATAGAATATCTAGAACAATGAGCCTCCTCTAAGATCAACCTAATCCAATCACCCACTCTCGGCATACAAACTCGACACCCAATACTCAAAACTCTATCTGAATCAAGTGAGGCTTCCTTAGCCTCCCCACTCAACACCTTATCTTGAACCAGCCTCAATCCAACATCATCAAATTAATATGCTCGAATTTGTTTCTTCAAAGAAGATCTAGCCTCCATAAATTTCAAAATATTCCCAAGTGTCGAAATATCAAGCCTAACCATCTGGTTAGCTAAAGAATGAACCTCTAAAGTCAAAGGCCTCTCCTGGGTCACAAGATGCGCCAAACTACCTATGCTAGTCGACTTTTGGCTTAAGGTATCCGCAACCACATTAGCCTTTTCCGGATGGTAGAGAATAGTCAAGTCATAATCCTTAAGCAACTCAAGCCAACAACACTGCCTCATATTAAGATCTCGCTAGGTGAAAAAGTATTGCAGGCTACGATGATTTGAGAAAATCTCACGTTAGACTCCATACAGGTAGTGCCTCGACAACTTTAAGGCAAACACAACTGTGCACAACTCCAAATCATGGGTAAGATAATTCCTCTCATGAGGCTTCAACTAACGAGACGTATAAGCAATCACCTTACCCTTCTGTATAAACACATTACCTTACACAACACCTGAAGCATCACAAAAGAAGGTAAAACCCACGCCCTTCTTGGGCAAAGTCAAGATACGAGTTGAAGGCAACAAATCCTTGAGCTTTTGAAAATTTGCCTCACAAGCATTGAACCACTGAAAATAAATCTTCTTATAGGTCAACTTGGTCAATGGAGCTGTAATGGATGAAAAACCCTCAACAACACCGATAATAACCTGCAAAGCCAACAAAACTTCAAATTTTGATGGGCGAAATAAGTTTAGCCCAATCACAAACTGCTGCAACCTTGGCTGGATCAACCATAATACCTTCCTTAGTCACCACATTACCCAAGAAAGAAACAAACTCCAACCAAAACTCACACTTAGAGAACTTATCATACAACTTCTCATCCCTCAATCTTTGAAGCACAATCCATAAATGCTCCTCATGCTCAACCTTACTCTATGAATAAACCAAGATATCATCTATAAATATAATAAAAAAGGAGTCAAGATACGATCGAAACACCCGGTTTGTCAAATCCATAAATGCGGCAGGGGCATTGTTCAACCCGAAGGACATGACTAAGAACCCTTAATGACCATATCGAGTCTGAAAAGTTATCTCCAGAATATCCGAGGCTTTAATCCTCAACTGGTGATAACCGAACCTTAAATCAATCTTTGAAAACACTGCAACACCCTGAAGTTGATCAAACAAATCATCAATGCAAGGAAGAGGATACTTATTCTAGCCATCACCATATTCAACTACCATAATCAATACACATCTACATAAACCCATCCTTTTTCTTCACAAACAAGATAGATGTACCCCAATGGGAAACACAAGGTTGGATAAATCCCTTATCCAACAACTCCTGCAACTGATCATTCAGTTCCTTTAACTCTGCTGGAGCCATCCTATAAGGAGGAATAGAAATTAGCTTGGTGTCCGGCTCAACATCAATAACAAAATCAGTATCTCGATCTAGAGGCATACCAGGCAAGTCCTTAGGGAACACATCCATAAACTCACAGACAACACAGACATAATCTAAGAAAGGAGGCAAAAATACACTGGTGTCACAAATATGAGCCAAGTAAGATAAACATCCCCGCTCAACCAATTTACGAGCCTAAACATAAGATATAATCTTTTTAGGACCCGAATGAAGTGCACCTTTCCAAGCTATGCTTGGCACACATAATGAAACTAAAGTTATAGTCTTAGCAAAATAATCTAAAATAGCATGATAAGGAGCCAACCAATCCATATCTGAAATAACATCAAAATCGACCATATTTAACACAAACAAGTCTACCCAAGTCTCACGTACAACAAAAATACAACACAAGACCGATGCACCCAATCCACCACTAAAGAATCACCTATCGGGGTACATACACAAATAGATATGGCAAGAGGCTCACTAACAAAATTAAAACCCAAAGAAAAAGACACAGATAAGTAGGATAAAGTCAATCCGAGATCAAATAATACAGATGTAGGTCTGAAATAATCGGGGATGATATTTGTAATCACACCATCAGAAGCCTGTGCCTCAGGTCTGGTTGGTATATGATAACACTGGCCATGACCACCATCTGCCTGGGTTTCTCTACGACTATCAACTGCCTGAGTGGCCCTACGATCACCCCCATGAGCTCCACTACCTATGCTCCTCGCACCTATGGTAGCACCCCTACCCCTCACAGATGAAATATGAGTAACTTGAATCACCCGGCGAGGACAGTCCCTGACCACATGACGAATATCATTCTACACAAAGCAACCTCTACGACTAGTCTCAACAGAAGAAGGTACAACTGGTCCCGAACGGCTACCCTGAACAGCTGAACTAGAAGGTCTACCATCTGAACTCTGTAAAGCCGCTTGCACTAGCCTACCATGGTATCCACAAGAGGTCTAACTCCTGAACTCACCAAAAAGTCGCGCTTTCTTAGCGCCTCCTTGAGATACACAAAGAATACCTTCTATCATCTTAGCATGATCCATAATACTCTGAAAAGAAGCCCAAACACAACCATCTGAGACGTAGCCAACTGAAGGGAGACATCCAAACCCTTTATAAATTTTTGAATCTTCTCAGACTCAGTAGAAATGCTATCTTAGGATCATTTGGAGAGGGCATGAAAGTGTGCCTCATACGCATCAACTGTCATGGATCCCTGCTCCAAATGATCAAACTCGTCCCGCATACAGACTCTAAAACTGAAAGGCACAAATCTCGCTAGAAATGCCTTGGTGAACTAATCCTAAGTTATCTTGGGAGAATCATGGGGTCTACAACTAATAAGCGACCTCCACCAGTATCTCACCGCATCTATCAACTGATAAGATGTATAAGCAACTCCATGAGACTCGAGCTAACCCAAATTGTGCAACTTCTCTCGGCAGTCAATTAGAAACTTATAGGCATCCTCGCCCACTGACCCACCAAATCTGGGAGGACCCAATTGAGTAAACCTATCCAACCTCTTTTGATCCTCAGACGACATCATTGCACTAGCTATAAGATGAGACATAGTAAATCTGGCAGGCAGTGATCCCATCTAGGGAGGTAACATAAATGACGACTGGACTCCTGATCTTGGAACCCTATAGTCAGATGTCGACACTGAAGGTAGAATAGAACTCGGGGTATTAGGAGTACCCAAACCAGAAGCAAGTGCAATAGGAGGATCCACAATCTGAATTGGAGGAACATCCGGCATAACCAAAGGATAACCCTCTAAACGGGTCAGCAAACGCACCAATAATCCCTCTAATACTGGGGTAGACGAACTATGAAGAACTAGAGTAGGACCCATACCTCCAGCTCAACACGAGGCTCAGGGGAGAGTCCCCTAGCACTTCTCCTAGATGGGCACCATGGGGCCATCCCCTCCATCGAGTCTGTCCACGACTCGAGGCTCGCCCTCTAGGCGAAGGCTCTGTATCACTACTCTCGTGAGACCTATTCAACAACATCTGTACAGAAAGAGTGAAACATAACTCAGAATATAAGATATGAAAGAACTTAGCACGGTAAGAAATAAAAAAAAGAAAAGTTTCCTAAAGACATCTTATAGCCTCTCGAAGATAGCCTCTTCGCACAGTAAGTATGAATATATATCAATACACCAACGATACCACATTAGGCATTTCAACAACACAATACAATTATTCACATAAATTCAAGGCTATTAACATCACATAGGACTCCACAAGGTCACATATATCACATAATATCTCAATTTCAACAATTACATTACATATAGGCTCCCACACAGGCACAACACATCAATAACCATTTTCATGATTAGTTCTCACCCTTAACATGTATTTTGTACCATTATTAATACCCAACCCAGACTGAAAAAGTTAACCATAACCTACCTTAAAAGTCGAAACCGATCTGCTACACTTTGAACCCGCGACTTTATTTTTCACGAACGATCCCAAACTCTACTAAAACTAGCAAATATGGAATCTACGTGTCAAAATAAAATCCATGACACCTATATTGACTACTTTTGATTTGGGGTCAAAACAGACCCCTGAAATTGGTTTTCGAAAAATAAAGAAGAAATTGTAACTTTACTTCAAAAACGTGTTCCCCATATTTTTAGGAATCTACAACTAAAAATTCAAGTCTAATCGAGTAAAAAATGAGGTTCAAATCAAAGAAAAATCAT
Source organism: Capsicum pubescens (assembly GCA_030864215.1). Taxonomy (NCBI): domain Eukaryota; kingdom Viridiplantae; phylum Streptophyta; class Magnoliopsida; order Solanales; family Solanaceae; genus Capsicum; species Capsicum pubescens. The sequence continues at coordinate 63,666,508 of CM061543.1, forward strand.
TTTTGAGCTTTATCAGGTAAAATCTTTAAAATCCGAGTTAAAATCAAGAATCAGAGTTGGTTTGAAGGTTAAATTGATGAAAAACTAGTAATTATAAAATTAAAATACTATCCAAGTGAAAAAGAGTGAAATTGGGGTTTAAAATCAAGCCCTAAGATTTTTGGGGTTTTGATAAACTAATAAAGAAATTACTAAGAAAATGATAAATTCTTATCGTAAATCTGTAAGACAGCCAAGAAATAGATGTTAATCTAGTTTTCCAAGCTCCCACAAGCTTCACTTTTAAGTTCTCACACTATTTTAGGGTTTAACTCTCAAGTGGCAAGGTGAAAGAATGGACAAAATGAGTCAAAACAAAAAGGCAAAAAGCTGTTTTTTTTAAATATGCACCAGCTGCCATTTTTTTTTTTGAGTTCGACCCGGACTCCGACAAGGTGTCCGAGATTCGTTCGCAGTCCGATGAATGCAAAAGAACTATGCAACCACACTAAATTCGACATTCTGAATGCATTGACGAAGTCGGATTTTTAAAAAAAATGTCGTTTTCACAAAGTTGACCCTCGAAACCCGAAATCACATTTTTACAAATCGAGGGCCGGAATGAGATTTAAAAGCCGTAAAAATACACCAAACATGTTACCATCCTAAAATCAACATTCTGGATCTGCTGGCAAATTTAAATTTTTCATCCGTGGTCATTTCGATCAAATGCGGGTCCCACACCCATATTTCTAATTTTTCAACTTTCCGACCAATAAGTCAAAATGAGTTTGGGTGCACTGGGACCCGAATCAAAGGTCTACCTAGCCTAAAATCGATATTGCGGAGTTGCTGGCACAGTCCGATCATCCATCTACCGCACGGATCAAAAGATATCCACATAAGTCCAAAATAAGGCTCTCGAAGCCCTAAAAAATTGCAATATCGTATAAATGGTACCAAAATGCATCGGAAACTATGTCAATCAACCCCACACCCCATAAATATCATAATGCAACTATGGGGAGAGGTAATATAGTTAAATTACACAGAAATACACAATTCACATATTTCATCAAAAAACTGATCGTTACAATGGTATTTCTTTTTTCTTAATTGTATATATGTGAAGTAAGAGAGTGTTTATCATGAATACGCTTTAAAACTATCACGTTCTACAATATTTATGAATTCACACCATGAATTCTGAGGTTAAATATTTTATGAAAGCCCTTTTAATAGAGAGTTTAATTCTTATCTAGATGTACTCGAGTTGATGTTATGTACGATCTAACCGCAAAGTTGGCTACCATTAAAGGAAGAATTGATCCTTTTGTATGCATGAATACCATTAACAAACTGGGAAAGAAAGCAGAACTCATATCCTATAACAAGCATTTCCCTATTCATGAAGAAGTACACACTGCCCCTAGTTAACAAAATGCACAGTCCTGATTCCTACAAGGACAAGGGCAAAACTAAACTTGGATAGAAGAAAAAAAATCAAGATTGTTTGCATCACAATGATTCTGGTGGTAAAGTTAAAGAGTCTATTTCAAGAAAAATAGATAAGAAGTATCAAAATAACATGAAGTGAAGCGATTCGCAAGGATCATGTTTGCAGAATACACAAAAGACATGAATCCATTCATGATCGTGTAACTAAAAAAGCGAGAGAGAAAGCCTCTTTTATGTTTTGGAAGATGCCACATTATTCCCAAGGAGTATACGACAGAGAAGCTAGTTACCCGCCTTATTATCCGAGTAAGTTTCACCCGATCATGATTTTATCCGCCAAATTTGTCCATGTCAAGGATGGCCCAATCAGTTACCTCAACAATGAAAATCCAAGCAAATTAAATGCAATACCATATGAGGCTAGGAGCTTACTAAGCTGGGTGCATATTTTGCTCTCTAACGACTGTTTATCAGTAGGACTACTGAAAAGTCTCCAACTTACATGAGTATTATGATTTATTTTATGAGTTTAACTTTTATACACCTATTGAATAAAAGAATTTTTATAACCTACAACCTACAGGATGCTGACCATAAAAATTGCCACACAATTGATTGAATTTATGATCATCCCAACATAAATAACCTTAATGGGTAATGGCCATATCTTTGAAATCATCAACCTTGACTAATGTTACCTGCAAGAGCACTACAACTTGATTGTTGTCGGGCATAGATAGCTCAATAACCACTTTTCATGTTAAAAAATCGACACCAAGATGCTCGTATATGGGCAAGGTTCAATAGGCCTAAAATTACAAAAATAAAAAATTTATCGCTCCACTAAAATCCTGCAATTCCAATTGCCATATACCTTTAATTTTTAGAACCGGGACCATCTGTTTTGCATCTTCAAACAAAAACTAAAGAAAATAGTAAAGAGGTTAAGCTTAATTTATACTAATAAAACTATTTTCTTGGAGGGGTGTAGGTAGATGTCAACCACAATCCAGCCATGTAACGGTTCTCCAATGTCCTATATTTAATCATTATTGTTTTCCAACACATAGGAAATTTACCAACATCATACATTAAAAAAAGACAATATGCATGGGAAAAACAATCCAAAATACCTTTAATCCCGATTCCTTAACTCATGCACAAGAATGCTGAACGAAAAACATAACGGGTTATATCTTCTTATTTTGATTAGCGTTTAATATCATACTGATCAAGAATCAAAATAGTTCAATAAAGCAACACAGTTGATTACTTGATAATTGATAAACAATAGAGTTGTGGCGTTGAGGCAAAGTCAATTTTATGCTCATTGTGTTCTTTTATAGACCCGAGTTCTAAACCTAGTAGAATTTTATAAGAATAATAATTAGAATTTGGAAAAAGTCACGTACTTTGGAAAATTTCATTTTTTTTTGTTGAGAAAATTGGTGAAAAGACGATTTAGTCTAAGCGGAGTGTTTTAATGAAGGACAAAAACTTTGAATCACTTTTATAAGGCTCGTCACACTTTTAATATATTATAGATATATATATATAGATATAGATTATAGATAGATAGATTATAGATTATAGATATAGATTATAGATAGATAATAGATATAGATTATATTAACGGAAAAGGTACGAATATACCCCTGAACTTTAATAAATGGTATAGATATACCCTTCGTTATACTCTAGATACAAATATACTCTTGCCGTTAATGAAAAGGTACAAATATACCCTTATCACTAACGGCGGGACACGTGTTGATTTCCTATTCGTTTGCCTCTTTTTAATTATTTTAATCCCATTTAATTAAAATGGACCCTAATTCTATTCCATACCCGATCCAAATTATAATGAGAAAAGGACATGGTATGACCATTTAAAAAAAAAATGACCCCCATTTGAAAAGGTGGACATGGGTTGTCCAGTCGGCTAAACTAATCCCTTTTTTTAGCCATTTGGCCCAATTGGGTACATGCAGTCTCTATACTCAATTGATACACTTTTATACTAAATTGATACACTTTTGTATTATATTGATACACTTTTTAAAAAAGAGAAAGGAAATTCTATGCAAGCACATGCAGTCTCTATACCCAATTGGTACTCTTTTATACCATATTAATAAACTTTTATACTACATTGATACACTTTTATACTACATTGATACACTTTGATACCGCATTGATACACTTTTATACTAGATTGATACACTTTTATACCACGTTGATACAGTATATATATCATATAAATACACCTTTTACAGATAAAATTTGTGCAAGCATAGACCTCCATTGAAAGTTTTGATCAATTTATGTCCTACACCAATAACTTTGTCGACTTCAAATTCAGCATGCAAATCCACAACGCTACCATTAAAACACAGTGAAGCTTAAATATAGAAACAGAGAAAACTCACTGAATCATGTGTCAAGTAAGTATCTCAATAATCACAGTAGTAGCTGAAATATCACGTAAATGATTAATGACAGAAACGAAATCACAAAAACGAACATAAACCCAAAAGAATAGTTCATTGAAAAAAATATTGTGCTTACCGAGGCATTTGGTTGACAAAGGTAACTGAAGAAGTTACTTTGCCAGTGCAATAGTCGAATTTTTTGTACAAGTTTTTCGCCGAAGTATTGTTACCGATATGAATTATGATTAATCGAATAGAAATAAAATTGAAATTCGGAATCCTTGGGTGAAATTCAGTAGAAAAGGGAAGCTAGTCCCTGAAAGACTACTATTGGATTGAAGTGGATTGAAGCCCCTAGAAGGTTCAATTTTGGTGTCTTTGATTGAAAATTGGGGTGAAATTGATTGAATTTTGGTGGATTGATTTTTTTTTTCTAATTTCTATGTGAAATCCATATTATCTGGTAGTAATGGAAAAAAACTGAGAGAAGAAGATGAAATAATACACATATACGAGTAACGAGGCTATTTACCGGGTTTAAAACCCAATTCGCGAGTGGCTATTTACGGGTATTAAAAATTTGGATGCTAATTTTGGAGAATTAATTTATTTTAGGTGTTATTTTTGTTCTTTCTCCAATTATAATATCTGACCCGACCCGATTTATTAGAACTTCAAGACATCATACGCGTGAATAGTTCTCTCACTCATCTCTAACACTCTCACTCTCTCACTAACAAAAAATCCTAACAAATTCTCTGAAAATTTTTCTATTCATTCTCCCACTCATCTCTAACACTCTCACTCTCTCACTAACAAAAAATCCTAACAAATTTTCTATTCAATTAGATTCTGGAAGGACTGTTTTTGTGTGACGTGAATGTGTACTGCAGTCTCTTAAAGAGAGAGGAAGAAAATGGTTGTTCTTGGACAAACTTGAATTTTTCTTAACCTAATAGCAAATATTCATATTCTTGATATTCACCAAAGAGGGGAACAAAAGGAAAAAGAAAAGAAGTGTAGTTGCTGTTATATCTTATCATACTTGAATCTTATCAAGAACAAAAGGACAAACTTGAATCTTATCAAGATTGCTTGTTATATCTCCATTTATTAAGATACCTATCTTTTTGTTGCAGTTGCTGACATTATTGTTAAGAAGATGGTGATAAGAGTATATTTGTACCTTTTCATTAACGACAAGGGTATATTTGTACCTACAGTATAATGAAGGGTATATCTGTACCATTTATTAAAGTTTAGGGGTATATTCGTACCTTTTCCGTTATATTAATATAATATAGAACACAACATTTCGACCAATAGAGAACCATAATTGAAGTTTGGGGAGGGTAGAGTATAGCAAACCTTGCAATTACCTCGTGGAGATAGAGATGTTTCTAAAAGACACTCAGCTCAAGCACACATAATATGATGCGAGACGATACAGAATAGAATAAGGCGTGGTAAATAATCATAGAAAATAAAGAAAGCGTAACAGGTCATACGGAGCAAAATAATGTGATAAATGAAGCACAAAAATGTGCTTTACTTTGTTAAAAGACAAATTATTGAGTATTGGAATGAGATTAGTTCAAACATCGAAATGGTTATTGTTGAGACTTCATAGAGCTGGCTCCGACTAGTTAGGGATTGAGGCGAAATAGTACTTGATTTTGTTGTATATTGCTTTGTTATGGTTTCCAGAATTTACTTCAGTAGTGAACTTTTTAATTAAGGCTTCTCAAATAACTTTTGCTTCCTTGCAACTACTGTATACATCAAACAGTTCGTTAGAAATAGTTTGTAATATAGTATGGCGACATATCTTATTGACGTATTGACATGATTCCAGAATTTTATTAGCGACGTCTGCACCAAGTTGTGAATGTAGCAAAGCATGTGCCACACCATAGACATCAAGTAGTGAGAAAATACGTTCTTGCCATCAGAATTAATGACAACTAATACTTTTTTTCATTAGTTTAAGAATTCTAAATCAACTAAATTTGATTTTAAAAAGATTTAAAAAATATATACATCTATAGATATAGATTATAGATAGATAGATTATAGATAGGGGCAGATCCATTAAGAGCGGTGAGGGTGCCACACCACCCGCAAACTTCGATGGAAGCTCTCTCTCTCTATACATCTATCTACACAAATATAGTCAAAATATAAACATGCCACCCGCAGTACTAAAGTGCCTTCTTGTGTGAGTGGTAGAGCATCTCATTTGCTCCCCCAAGGTCACAGGTTCGACCTCCGCTAGCAACACCCCCCCCCCCCTCCTCCCCTAATTTTAGCCATGAAACACTCAGTTGGCTGGCAACCTTTTTTTTCCCAAAAATTTTATCCATGAAACACTCAGTTGGCAGCCCTCTTTTCTATATATGTTCACTTATATTAATTAATTATTATATTAATTTTTTATTTTATTTTCCAAATATTAATGTTAATATTTGTGTTAAAAAGTGTATAATTTTATTCTCTCTCATCAAATTAATAAAAATCCTATTCCTCGTAAATCCCAATTCCCAAATCATCATCGCTCTATGCTTTTTTGGTCTATGCTGTTGCTATCGTTAGATTTTTTGGTGTTGCCGGCAAAGGTCACAACCTCAACCTCACTGGCCACCTCTCTCCGTATCCGTTATTAAGTTTACTTGGCACTCGGAGAGTCCAAATCCTGAATCCGCCTCTGATTATAGATGTAGATATAGATTATAGATTATAGATTATAGATAGATAATGAATATAGATTATAGAGTATCAATATAAATTATAGATTATAGATACTATGTTACTTCGTTGATTTGTAAATGAGTCTCTTTTCCTTTTTGAATTAATATTATTTTGTTCATTCTATCAGTACAATATTAAGTAAGTACATACTCTCCATTTCAAATAGTTGGCCTTTTTTTAAAAACTAAAAATTACACAAATACACAACTTATGTTTTCAATATTATAAAAAATCCCAACTCTCTAAACATATTACAAAAATCTCAATATATACACAGAATGCTATGTATATGTCGGCTATGCTATGTATATTAATATGGAGAGAGAGAGTAAAGTAATTAAAAAAGTGAGAGAGAGTGTAATTACTTCCAAAAGGGTTGGTATTTATGTTATTTATACTTTTAAAAATACTTGTTTCAATTTAGTTGTCCCTTTTATGAAATCAAACGGGTTTTATTATGTTCTTTCAATACTACCCTCATTATTAAATGACTAAACAAAGTGTATATATTCAAATTTATATTTTTAAAGCATAATTAATAAGGCTAATTTGATAAAATAAATTCCTAATAAGTATTTTTTTTAAAGAGAGTGTTAAGTCAACAAGATCAAACTATTTAAAACAGAGGGAATATGATGTTCTAATTATTCCTATAACAGTTTCTATGAATATTATTGTCAACACATTGAATATGTGATCTACACTACAATATTTAGTAAATAATTAAGAATTATTAAAAAATAAAATAAAGTTACATATTATGAAATAAAGAAATTTAAAAAGTTTTAGATGAGAGATTTTTTTGAATGGGGTCGGATACAAAGCAGGAAGATTTGATGAGAAAAAAATTGATTTCAAGTAAATCTTTTCTAGAATTTATACAATCTGAAAATTCGTGCACAATGACAAAGAAGAATGAAAATTAGATACCTATTCTTTTATTTTTATTTTTATTTAGCAGTAACCGTGAATAAAATAATAAAAGAACAATAACTAATCAAACATAAATTAATAAACAAAAATAGTATTATCTTGCGAAAATAAGTTTTTGTTATAAAATAATAAAGAACAAAGAAGAAGAGTAGAAAGAATAGAGAGAATAATTGTTATTTCTCTTGATGGATGATTTACAATGAAGGAAGCCTTCTATTTATAGGGAAAATTTGCTCCTAGTTTCACACTAAACGACAGATACATTAAATCCTGATAGACATCAAATACATCTTGATAGATCTTGATAGACATTCACTATAATTGATATATATCATAATACTCCCCCTTGAATGTCTAACAATACGCATGTAGGCTGCCTCATTAAAAATCTTACAAGAAAAACCAGTGGGACAAAACCTCGTAAGGAAAAAAGAGTACAATGCGTATTAGCTCCCCCTAATAAGAACATCCTTGAACCTTTGCATTCCGATCTTGTGCACCATCTTCTTGAAAGTTGCAGTTGGAAGAGACTTGGTGAATAAATCAGCCACACTTTCACTTGAACGAATCTGTTGTACGTCAATATCACCATTCTTTTGAAGCTCATGTGTATAGAAGAGCTTTGGCGAAATGTGCTTCGTTCTATCTCCTTTTATGAATCCTCCTTTAAGTTGTGCTATGCATGCTGCATTATTTTCATATAAAATCGTGGGTACTTTGTCACATTTCAAGCCACATTTTTCTCGAATGAGATGTATTATGAACCTCAACCACACAAACTCTCGGCTTGCTTCATGAATAACTATAATCTTAGCGTGATTCGATGAAGTGGCTATGATAGATTGCTTTGTTGATCTCCAAGATATGACAGTACCCTCGCATATGAACACATAGTCTGTTTGAGACCGAGCTTTATGCGGATCAGATAAGTACCCAGCATCAGCATAACCAACAAGATCAGAACTGTAATCTTTAGAATAAAATAAGCCCATATCAGTAGTCTCTTTTAGATACCGTAATATGTGTTTGATCCTATTCCAATGCCTCCTAATAGAAGAAGAATTATATCTTGCTAATAAATTAACTGAAAAGGCTATATCAGGCCTTGTAGTATTTGCAAGACACATTAGTGCACCAATTGCACTAAGATATGGTATTTCAGGACCAAGGAGTTCCTCATTCTTTTCTTGAGGTCGGAATGGATCCTTATTCACGTCAAGTGATTGAACAACCATCGGAGTACTTAATGGATGTGCTCCATCCATATAGAATCGTTTCAACACCTTTTCTGTGTAGGCAGATTGATGGACAAAGATACTGTTTGTCAAATGCTCAATTTGCAAACCAAGGCATAACTTTGTCTTTCCGAGATCTTTCATCTCAAATTCTTTATTTAGGTAATCAATTTCCTTTCGAATCTCTATTGGCATTCCAATAAGATTTATGTCATCGACATAGATAGCAAGTATAACAAACTCCGATGTTGTTTTCTTTATGAAAACACATGGGCAAATTTCATCATTCGTATAACCTTACTTAGATAAATTTCCATCAAGACGGTTAGACCACATGCGTCAAGATTGCTTCAAACCATACAATGATCTCTGCAATCTAATGGAATAGATTTTTCGAGGCTTTGAACTATATTCTTTCAGCATTTTAAATCCTTTAAGAATTTTCATGTATATCTCATTATCAAGTGATCCATATAGATAGGTTGTTACCACATACATCAAATGCATTTCAAGTATCTCATGGACAATGAAACAAATAAGATAATGCAATGTTATTGCGTCCATAACTGGTGAATATGTCTCGTCATAATCGACACTAGGCCGTTGTAAAAAACCTTGTACAACAAGTCGTGCCTTATACCTTTGTATTTTATTTTTCTTATTTCTTTTTCACACAAAGAACCATTTATAGCCAACAGGCTTAACACCATTAGGTGTTTGAGTTATAGGTCCAAAACCTTTACGTTTGGCAAGTGAATTTAATTCAGATTGAATTGCTTCTTGCCATTTTGTCCAGTCATTTCTTTATCGACATTCTGTGACAGATCGAGGTTCAAGATACTCACTATCTTTCATAATTTTCGTTGCAACATTATATGCAAAGACATAATCCACTACTATTTCAGATCGATTCAAATTAGTTTCAATATCACTTAAACTTATGGATAGTTTCTCATTTTCTTAAGTCTCGGCTCATTAATTCCTTCAGGAATATTAACATTGCTCAAATCTTGAACTTCTATATGAGGATCTTTTGTAGTGTCATCTCGATCATTTGTTTTTCTTTTTCTAGGATTTCGATCCTTAGAACCTAATGGTCTGCCACGCTTCAAACGTGTTTTAGATTCATTAGCTATGATACTAGTGGATGGTCCTTTAGGGACATCAATTTAAATGGGACATTCTCTGCAGGAATATGTGATTTAGTGATCCTTTTCAAAGCTGTAAATGTGTCTGACATTTATTTACAATTTTCTGTAGATGAATAATCTTTTGTACTTCTTGCTCACAAATAGAAACACGTGGATCAAGATGAGATAGTGATGAATTTTTTCACAAAATTTCTCTTTTGATGTCACTATCTTCTCCCCCTAATTTTGAGAAAACTATCTCATCAAACTGACAATCTGCAAATCGAGCAGTGAACATATCTCCCGTTAATGATTCACGATAGCGAATAATGGGGGGTGATTCAAACCCAACATAAATTCCTAACCTTCTTTAGGGGCCCATCTTGGTGCGGTTTGGTGGTGCTATAGGCACATATACACCGCATCCAAAAATTTTCAAATGAGATATATTAGGCTTTTGACCCAAAACTAATTGTAATGGAGAAAATTTATGATAATTTATCGGTCTAAGAAGAACAAGTGTGGCAACATGCAAAATTGTATGACCTCAAACAGAAGTGGGCAACTTTATTTTCGTAAGCAATGGTCCTGCTATCAACTGCAGACGTTTAATTAATGACTCAACAAGGCCATTTTGAGTGTGAACATGGGGTATAGGATGTTCCACTTTTATCCCAATCGATAAGCAATAGTCATTAAATGCTTGGGATGAAAATTCTACAGCATTATCAAGGTGAATAAACTTAATTTAATTATTGGAAAATTGTGCCCGTAATCGTATTATTTGTGCCAACAATTTTGCAAATGCCAAGTTGCGAGATGATAAAAGGCACACATGAGACCATCTAGAAGAAGCATCTATTAGGACCATAAAGTATCTAAACACCCACTAGGTGGGTGGATGGGTCCACAAATATCCCCATGTATGCGTTCCAAGAACACAGGGGACTCAATCCCAACTTTTGTTGGCGATGGCCTCACAATCATCTTGCCTTGATAACAAGCATTGCATGAAAATTCACCATTCGAAAGAACCTTCAAGTTCTTTAATGGATGCCCATTTAAATTTTCCATGATTCGTCTCATCATTATAGATCCAGGATGTCCCAGACGATCATGCCAAAGTACGAAAGTATTGGAAATAGTAAACTTCTTGTTTACTATAGAATGTGCCTCAGTTGCATAAATCTTTGTCCAATACATGCCAGAAGATAAAGCAGGGAACTTTTCTATAACACATGTCTGCCCAGAGACATTATTGGTGATACCACGATATTCAAGATTCATCTCATCAAGTGTCTTGATATGATAACCATTTTCACGGATATCTTTAAAACTCATCAAGTTTCTTCGAGACTTGGGAGAGAACATAGCATTATTTATGATGAGTTTAGTTCCCTTGGGCAAGATTATAATGGTTTTTTCGAAATCTTCAATCAAATTAGCACTATCAGAAATTGTAGTAACATTAATCTTGACTATGTTTAGATTAGAAAAATATTTCTCGTCTTTGAATATCGTATGTGTAGTGCCAGAATCAATCAAACAAATATCTTCATAATTGGAAAACTCACTTTAAAAATTATTCATATCTTCAAAATAAAAAATACACACAAAATAAAATATATATCAGTACATGCTTGTAGCTTAGCTTTATACGCAAGAAAAATCTCATTCCACTTATTTATGCTTTCTTAATAATTTGATTACACAATAAATATATGAAATAATAAGAAAATAAAATAATTAAATAAGAAATTTAAAATAGAGGCTAGATATAATATAGCCATCTAAAACCATCCTTAATTACTATAACTGTTTACATATCCATGCAACCTTTTTTTTTTCTTCAGAAACAGTAAAAATAATATTATAACGGAGAATAGACAATCTTGATAACAATTTTGAACAATCTTACATAATTAGCACGCTGTCAGAACATGCACTTAATTATATAATATTATTATATTATATTTCATAAAGAATATAATATTGTTATTATATTACATAAAATGGACGCTTTTGATATTGTTAAGTAGCTGAAATTATAGGACCCAATTGATAAAGTTTTTAAATTTGTCACGTTATAAAGACATTTGATCACGTTATAAAGTTTTAGATAAAGTACCAATAATGATTTGTTGATGTTCATAAAATAAATCAATATTAAAGTGCAGCAAGGGTAAAATAAATAAAATCCACCGCAAAATATCCATCTTATCAAATCTACTACGGAGAAGAAAACTGACAAGCTTAGTCTCCCCACGAAAGATAAAGGGTTCAATTTAATAATAAATTATAATAATATAATTAAACTAATTAATGCTAATAAAAAATTAATACTCATGCAAACAATTACTTTTACATGATTTTTTATTCACTAATTTTTATCAAGAAAATAAATTAAATTAAAAATTATTCATTCTTTCATGTTTACGAAACCATCACCAATCAAGTGATCAATCTTTCCTTCTGGGTGCTGAAAAAAATCTGCTACATCTAAGCTTGTGATGTCAACAACATTTTCAGAGAGAAAGTTAGCCTCAGGATTTCTCTCTTTCTTCTTTAATGATGCTTGATAAAGATCAACCAAGTGCTTGAGAGCACGACAGTTACATGAATAATGTCCTTTTTCACCACATCAAAAATAAGTAATTGCTTCACGTTTCTCATCTTTTTTCTTTTTGTTCGATGAATGATTAACACCCGGAATAGGGTTTCTTTCTTGGTCATCACGACCATGACCACGACCACGTCCATAATCAGGGCCGCGACCTTTTTCATGCCTAGCATGGTGAGCATGCACATCATTCACCTCAGGGAATGGTGCAGATTCAGTAGGTCGATTCTCGTGATTTTTCATCAACAAATTATTATTTTGTTCAGCCACGAGAAGATGAGAACTCAGTTCAGTATACTTCTTGAAACCTTTTCTTGATATTGTTGCTGTAATAGCACATTCGAGGCATGAAAAGTGGAGAGCGTATTTTTCATCATATTATTATCATTGGCCGTCTCTCCACATAGTTTTAATTGAGAAAAAATTCTGAACATGGCAGAATTGTACTCATGAACATACTTATAGTCTTGAAATCTCAGATGCATCCATTCATATGTTCTTTTGGGAGGATGACCATCTTTAAGTGGTCAAACCTTTTAGGCTATTCCACAATACGAGTGGATCCTTAGTAGTAAGGTATTCAATTTTCAGAACTTAGTCAAGATGATGACACAAGAAAATCATAGCCTTAGCACGATTTTGACTAGATACTTTATTTTTTTTCTTTATGGCGTCTCCAAGACCCATAGCATCTAGGTGGATTTCAGTATCCAACACCCATGAAATATAGTTCTTTCCCAAACTTCGAAGGGCAACAAACTCACACTTCGTAGGATTGTTAGCCATAAAAAAAGAAGAAAAATAATAATACCTTAGCCTTAGCCTTCAAATTTGAGACGTTAAAGTCTCGTGCTGATAACGTGTTATAAAACAATAAAGAACAAAGAGGAAGAGTAGAGAAAATAGAGAGTGTAATTGTTATTTCTCTTGAGGGATGATTTACAATGAAGGAAGTATACAACCCCTCAACTATTTCCATTTTTGTTCCCTTTTAGCAATCTAACTTGAATACAGCTCCCCCACCTTGTGAAAATCCACCAAAACCTCCCAAAGTAGAGCAATCACCAAGTTTTAAAGCAAAACTATTAGCCTATGAATTTAATGGGGATATTTCCATGAGGGATCTTCATGCTTCTTAGAGCTCCATTAACGCAATCAATACAAAAAATGTGGAGAAACTCTCCGATGGTATCGCATCTATTAAACTTTCTCAAGAAGATAACAAAAGAATGATTATATGCTCCTTGTAAGTATTCTCTTATCATCAAACTGATTGGTAAATGCATCACCCACCAATATCTCTGTATTAAACTACAATAGTTATGAAAAATCATGGATCAAGTTCTGCTTATCGATCTCGAATCGGACTATTACATTATCAAATTTACCACCTTGGAAAACATGAATTTTGTCTTGAACAATGGCCTGTGGTTTGTCTATGGACACAATCTTTCTATCCAAAAATGAGTTCCAAATTTCATTTCAGAAAAAGCAATATTATCTTTTTTTGCTATATGGATTCGTCTTCCTCACCTCCCTACGGAGTACTATGATAGCATCCTTCTTCAACTAGTAGGGAACTCCATTGGAAAACTCCTAAAGGTCTGTTAGTTTTAAATGGATAAATCGCAAACAACGCAATGAAGACACTGTCTATTTTGCAGTACAAAAAAATAAGCAGCAGAATATATGAAACTAAAATGAAGAAGATGGCAGAGAGATAAACTTCTGGAGTGTGTATAAAATTTTGTAGAAGAAGTTACATAAGTATCCTAAAAAGAACAACTGGTATAGATCATGGCCCTACTTTAAAGTCATGGTACTAACACCATGATAACTACCTCCTAAAATGACCGAAAAGAAAAATACAGGAAACTAAAACTAGATACTGTAGTCCTAAAACAACTAACTAATACGGTCGACGCGTGTACGAGTTCCACTTTACGTAAGAGATATGCTCGTTTATGTATCTAGGTGTGCTTCTATAACCCGGTTCCTAACTGGATTAGAATTGGTCAACAGCTGCAATACATCATATATGAAGTTGAAGGTGTCACACCCCTTTTTTTCACCAAAAAGATTACTTTTAAGTTCGAAAAGGGTTTTTATTATTAAAGTGATAAAATAAAGATTTGTTTAAAAAAAAGGATTATTTTTACATTTAAATTCAGAGTCGCCACTTGGCATAATCGGGTGTGCCAAGTCACCTTTGAAAATTCCTTTTCAAAATTATTTTTGACTCTTTAAAACTGGTTTGCGAACAGAGTTTCTATTACCTCGTAATACAACGTTTTGTATATATACAATGATAAATTATGGTTTAATTTAGCTTATATTATTATATTATAACTTCAACAGTATATGTTTTTTTGATCAATCGATCGTATGATATTATAATTGAATACATTTAATTTTTTTAAATATAAAAATTATTTATTTAATGGTAAATTAAAAATATCAAATATCGACGGACAGTGTCATTTTCATAAAGTTAATTTTTATTTAGTTTTAACAATTGTCCGTCGCTTTTTAAAAAAAATAAAGAAAAATTAAAAATATTTATAAATTGCGACGGACAACGTCTCATTTCTAGAATTAATATTTTAAAAAATAAAAAGTATAGTGATGTTGTCCTTCGCTTTTAATAAAACTAAACAAAAATAAAAATTAAATTTAAAAAGCGAAGGACAACGTCGCTTTTCAAAAAAATAATTTTTATTTAGTTTTAAAAAAGCGATGTTGTCCTTCGCTTTTTATAAAAATAAAAAAATAAAAAAAATTATAAATTGCGATGGACAGCGTCCCTTTTCTAGAATTAATATTTTTAAAAATAAAAATTATAGCGACGTTGTCCATCGCTTATAATAAAAATAAATAAAAATAAAAATTAAATTTAAAATGCAACGAACAACGTCGCTTTTTCAAAAAATTAATTTTTATTTAGTTTTAACAAACGCGAAGCTTTCCGTCGCTCTTTGTAAAAAATAAAGAAAAATTAAAAATAATTATAAATTGCAACGGACAACGTCGCTTTTCTAGAATTAATCTTTTAAAAAATAAAAATTATAGCGACGTTGTCCGTCGCTTTTAATAAAAATAAAAATTAAATTTAAAAATCGATGGACTACGTCACTTTTTAAAAACTAATTATTACTATTTGTAAATAAATTACGACGTTATCCGTTGCATTTATTAAAAAAAATTATAAATTATTTTTTAATTAGTTGACACAATAATCCGCTAAAAAAGCGATGGATATTAAGACATTGGCAGTCGATTTTAATAAAAAATAAATAAAAATTAAAATTAAACTAAAAAAGCGACGGACAGTGTCGCTTTTTAAAGCGACACAGTTCGTCGCCTTTTTTTTGCGTCGCTTTTTGGCCTTTTTTTAGTAGTGAAGGAAATGTGTCTCCTTACAAATGCCACTTGAATTACCTAAGTAAATGCGTCTCCTGGACAAGAAAGTGGGTCTCTTAGAGATATTGGATTATAAGTTTTACCATGGTTTTGATCACCAAACTTGTGCAACAACATTGTCTCTTGCATTTGTAGAAGTGAGAAATTACGACCGTTGATATTTAGGCTTTAAAGTCCTTGATTTGAAGGTAACATGTTTCCTATTTCATCAAAGAAAACTTGTGAGTTTAAAAAAACATATTGTCTGATTTGTGGCTTAGCTTTTGCGGCAATCGCTCTTGCCCCTGTCACATTTAATCTTACTTTCAACCATTAGCATATGTCATTGACTTGCTGCATCATTGATCCGAACTCAGATTATTAAGAGTGACTCTAAAACAGACACAGTATCTTTGCTTTGCCATGCTTCTCAGATAAACCCTTTGAACCTTGGTATTTCCATGAGTTCCTAGACTTGTCTATTGACAAAACTTTCTTCATGCCTTATTTTGGCTCACAATCATGTCTCTTCATGTGCTGGCTTTTGTCTTGCTTTGTGTAATTGAAGAAGATGGTGGCCAGTTTTAAATTTTTTTCTCACTTGTTTTGACATGGGCTTGACTCAACGACAAGAAAAAAATGACAATGATTTTTTATTTGAATAATTGACTCAAGAAAATAAAATAAAAATAAAGAGAAGAAACAAAAGACAATGAATGTCCCCATTTGAAACAAAGAAATGAAAAATTTATCTAAAAATGATAGTCAACTCTAATGATTATACCATGCATTTTGGATTAAGCTGCCTAATCTTTCCATCCAAACTTCCTACCAATTGTTCTTGAGTTAATGGCCCTGAAACTGAGTTACTTCCTTGGGCCAATTGCATTCGTAGATTTCATTCGGCTAGTGGTGCCTTGAAGGGTTTTTGACAACAAGCCTCTCTCATTTTCTTTCTCTCAGCTCACCATTTTTCTATGGTGTCTGTGAGGGTTTTCAGTAATGAGACTCTGTCATTTTCATTACTCTCAGCTCACCATCGCCTTATGGTGCCCGTGAGAGTTTTCACCAATAAGGCTTTCTCATTTTTATTTCTCTCAACTTACCATCGTCTTACGGTGCCCGAAAGGGTTTTCACCAGTAAGACTCCCTTATTGTTATTTCTCTCCTGATTCTTTATACTAAGGAAGAAAAGTAGTTACCAAATGCATCATCATATCCATTGCATGCTTAGCCTTAACATTCTCAAAGATTGATCTGAAGTTTTTTCTTTGCTTGTAACTTGAATTTTGGATAAGGTTAGAAAGAAAGTATGACATAAGGCTCAAACGACACTTGAAGTGAGGTAGGACTTATAACTTTTAGAATCGACTCAAACAATAATGGTTAACTCATGCCCCAGTTTTTTTTAACTGGGTGATTCTAAATTGTTTATTTGGTTGGACTGAGCACAGAGTAGGGCAACCTGCGTATCTCACCCCTGAGAGAGGAGAATCAGGTCACACGTAGTTCTGACAACTTGTTCTTTTGCTTGATTTTGATTTATTTTCTCTTTTTTTTATTGATTCTCTTTTTTCTTTGGGACCTTTTCTGACTCTATTTTTCTCGACACTCTTCTCTTTCTTTCTTTTTGACATATTTTTTCTCTTTTTTTGACTCTATTTTCACTCGACACATTTTTTTTTGAACTTTGCTGACTCTATCTTGATTTCAAAAGAGGGGTACAAACGAAAATAGAACTAAATCTCAAATGGGGTGAATAAAGGATGACACGATGTTTAGATAGCAGAATGGAATGCCTTCGTCATATCAACCCTTAAAAATGCAAGTACATAACATGCAATTTGAAAGTGAAAGATGATGGTCATTCGTGACCCTTTTTACATCACTAACTTTAACTAAGCATGTGCGTCACTACTTTTGCGCTTTGTTCAACATACAACTCCACTTTTGTTGTACATTCCTCACATTGAATGACTCATGATTTCGTGAAGCTGATTTTCTTTCTGTTCCTCTTGATATAGTATTGCACATCCAACTATTTGACCTAATTGAGATATGTCTTTCAATTGATGACCAAGTTATTCATGTGATTCTCAAAATAATTGCCTTAATTTCAAAAGAAGGCTTCAACATGTCACCAAATGTCTCACCACTCTACCTATTTTCTCATCTGTTTTTTCTAACTTTAGCCCTCTGATTCAAAGTTCATGCTCAATTTGGATTTTAATATCTAGCTGAAAATTCCGCAAGCATGTCATATCACTAGAGCCAATATAAAATATGCTATGTAAATAAAAAAACAAAAAACACATATTTAAAACACAAAGGGAAAATGGACACTATATTTCGTTGAAATAAAAGATAAAAGGGCTTGAACATAACTGACAAATGGACAAAACAAGATAGATCCTGAACTACAACCCCTGAAATAATTTGAATAACAGAAAAAAAAAAAAACAAACTACCAGACCCCTTCCTAGTAAGGAGAGAAGTGACTTTCCACTTGCTGAGCTTGACATCTTAGCCACTGGTTTGCATATCAGCATGACTAGAAATTTTCTCACTGTTAACGTTCTGCATCATAATTGATTTATCTTGAATTATATTTTCTATTTCTCTTTTTAAAGCACGACAATCTTCAATACTGTGACCCTGAACATCAGAATGATATGTGCATCGTACATTAGGATCAAAACTTCTTGAATGCGAGTCAGGAGTATACCCAAGGAGAGGAGTGATCATACCCTATTGTACCAATCTCAGGAATAAACTAGCATACGACTCTCCAATTGGTGTGAAGCTATTTCTCGACTTCTTCTTCATTTCATTATTTATCTTGGATAAAAAATTAGGCCTAGAAGGGCTTTGGTATATTTGTGGAGTTGGAGGGTGACTCTGAGGAGTTGGTGCATACCATTGTGGTTAAGGTGAGGGTTAAACATGTGGTTTTACGTTATACACATGATATGGATGTGGAGGAATTGAGTATAATGGATTTTGGGAGTGATTCTGTGGAGCTTGGGCATGAACTTGGGTTTGAGCCTGAGGGTAACGACGACGTGGTCTTCTTGACTGTGCTCGCTGTCCAACTACAATAGCAAATACATCTTCCTCATTCGTTTTTCCCCCAACGCTTCCTGAACCCTTTTGAATTACTTGAGTAGTTGCTTTTAATGTTGCAAAACTCACAATGTGACCAGTCTTAATTCCATCCTCTATCATCTCCACCATTTTGAGAGCCTCAATAAATGGCTTGCCTAATATAGGTAACAAGTGTTGATAATATGTTTCATCCTGCTCTTGAATAAACATCTCCACTATTTTGCTTTCTTTCATTAGTGGCTTCATCCTAGCAGCTTGTTCACGCCATCGAATCACATACTCTCTGAAACTTTCAGTACTTTTTTTCTTCATGTTAGTTAGGGATTTCTCATCAGGAATCAACTCCACATTGTATTGAAATTGTTGCACGAATTCATTAGCTAGGTCATCCTAACTAATCCACTTGTCGATGTCTTGGAACCATTCCGAAGCTAGGCCTGAAAGACTCTCACCAAAATAAGCCATGAGCAATTCTTTCTTCCCTCCAGCACCCCTTAATTGGTTACAATAATGCCTCAAATGTACCACTGGATCACTGTGCCCATCATATTTCTCAAACTTCGACATTTTAAAGCCAAGAAGGAGATTAACACCTGGAAACATGCACATATATTTATATGAGACACTTTTGTACCCCCCAAGTCCTTGGAAATTCTTCATAGCCAGTTCCAAGCTTTTCAATTTTTTGGTCATTTTTTTTGTTCTTCTTTCATAACAGGTTTTTCAGCATTAAGAGAAAATTCAGGCGGATGAGTGTAGCCATATGGACTAGTCGACTTAAATGTGGGATCGAGAGCACAATGTTGATCACCAAAAATATTCAATACAGTGTCTCTTGTAGAGTAAGGAATCACAACCGTTGGATTAACATTAAAAGAAGGAACTTCAGGCAAGGGTGGCATCGCAAAAGCATGAACAGTAGGAGTATGTGGTAACTTTGTGTTAAGGAGTGAGGAAATGAATATTGGAAGTGTTTGGATAGTGTTTCCCCGGAGTAATCCCTGATGCATGTCGTGGCGTGTCAACAAAAATGGGAAATTGTGTATGTGACACGGGAGGCAAGCTAGTAAGATATTCCAGAGTATCAGTGGGAAATGGAGGAGGTGGAAACCCATTAGCCCAAGCTCAATGTATTTCTATCATTTACTGCCTTAATTTTCAAATCTCTCATTAGCTCCTAAATTCTCATTCCCCGAACTCTCTATCTGATTAGTGAAAACAACCTCGGTATTCTTGTTGGCCATAACTTTCTCTTCGACTTGGTGCAATATGGAGGACCAATTGAAATGCCACAAACCAACTACCTTAAACTAACTGGACAAGAGATAGCAAATGCATTAGAGTTCCATAATTTTTCACAACACTTTTTTTGCCTTTCTTTTGAAAAGAACACCGAATCCAAGAAGAGCGCCTACGTATCTCACCTCCGAGAGGAAAGAATCAGGTGTGCGTAGTTCATGAATTTTTGACACAATATGGCCGATCAAACTTTATTTTTGAAACTTTAAGAAGAAAAGAAAATAACAAATTGTCAAGAGAATTGACGAAAATCTTTTTGAATTTTTCAGTTTTAACATTTCTATACAAAATGAACCTATGATTATCAAAGAAAATATTTTTGGGTTTTCGATTTTGAATTTCATACCAAAATGAAACTTGAACCTATTAAAGAAAAATATTTTTGTAGTTTTATTTTTAAAGATTTATATGACACATACTCTAAATGAAGATTGGAGAATTTTTTTTTTTGGATTTTTTAAATAAGATCCCCGAACCCACAATAGGCTGCCTACGTATCTCACTCCCGAGAGAGGAGAATCAGGAGTGTGTAGTTCATCCTGCTAGGTCAATTAAGGATTAAATAACCGACTTAACCCTGACTTGAGAGACACGATCAAAGATAAACAAAATGTCAATAAAATCTTTTTTGAGTTTTTATTTTGACACATCACATAAAAATAACACCAACAACTATGAAAGAAAAATATTTTTAGAATTTTCATTATATGAAATGTACAAAACTTCTACTGTCGTTTTTGAATTTTCCTTTTATAAAAAGCTCCTATTGAAAAAAAATCTTTTTGGAGTTTTCGAATTGTGAATGCATACTAAAGAAACACAAGGAAAATCTTTTGATGTTTTTTATTTTTTCGGGAAATTAGTACAAAAGGTAAAAAAACACTTTTTGAATTTTTAGATTTCGAAAAACAAAAGCCATAAAGAACTCTAAAAACTACGAAACTCTTTTTTCTTTACTCACTTTTTTTTCAGCCTTTCCTTGCCTACACATTTTCCTTTAATTCTTGCAAATGCTTTTTCCCCAAATCAGTCTGTCAAATGACAATATTAGCCTCAAAGATGCTACAATTAGCATGTTGAGATGCTTTAGTAGTGGGTCTCTTACAAAGGACCAAGCGGATCCCGCTAGGTCTCAATATGATGCAATAAGCATGACCTAAAAATTGACCTACACTAGTGTAATGCCCCGATTTTCTGAACCAGAACGCTACACAGTACTTATGACCCCGAGGGACCACAAGCTAACCCATGGCTGATATCTGTACCTGTATACTGCAATTCATGACATAATAATGCGAAAAACATGCACAATAGGCCATAAGGTTCAACTGAAATAATATAACATCCATAAAGGCGAAAAATACCCAAAATAACTGAAAATTAAATCTGAGCGTAAATCCGAAAGCATCTAAGTACTGTCTAAAATAAAAAGTTGAAGGAACATGTCTCCAACTAACTCCGTAAACTGATAACTGGCTAAAATAATAATGAATAAATCCAATCATATTGTCCTTGAATGAAGAGGACTCACTGAATCTCTGCGACTGGAAATGCTACGTCTACTATCGATCTGGAGCTCATGTCTCTGAACCTATGGTGTAACATGAAAAAAAGCACCATAGCACAAATGCGTCTGTATGAGTGATAACGCCCAAACTACAGTTCTCGTAAGAGTGTAAGCGGTCGCTGTCAAATATAGAACCCAACTGGGTTGGGTGTCGAATCCCACAGGGAATACTTGGTCACTAAGTGTTGCAATTGTTAGCAGACTGTTGGTTGAAAGTTCTACAGGAAGGGGGGATGGTTTAGGCGTGAATTAAAAGTATCAAAATAGCAAAGTAAAAGCGGAATGCTTTGTTGAGTAAGATTTAATCGATGAGAATTATAAGTTAGGGTTATGTCCACCTTATGAGTTCTACGTATCTATTAACTATGAGTAATGCGGAATTCAGACATGCATGCACTTATAGAGATTCGTATTCTAATGGTAAATCCTAGTGTCTCTCGACCATCAAGGATTATCTCACTTTAACTCTCTCGAGCTTAAAGCGTATAACTAATGGTACGAACTCTCCAAGAGGTTAATCCAGTTACGGCACTAACGTGTAAATAGGGGTTGGTAGCCCTATTTCCTTGTCACACTCTCTTTTCTAAGCATGTAACTTTTCTCTCGAACAAGTTAATGCTATAATGGCTTATTCTATATGTTTGCAACCACAAGAATTTAATTAAGATGAAGAGAGTAATGATATAAGTAGCATACGTATCAAGAATTCACAAACTCATAGTAATAGATAGTATATCAAAAGGCTTCCATAACCCTAATAGAGAAGTTTAGCTACTCATGATTACAACGAAGATCACAATAGACATCATCATCATACCAAAGCTCGAATAATCTCACGGTGGGGATGAGATTGGCGTCAAAAGGGATTGACGATTTTGCTCCCTTCGTTGCTCACAAGTTAGCGTTTTTCTCTGTATAAACTTACAGAATCTGTAAACTGAATAGTACTAAAAAGTGTCGAGTGAATTCTTGCATGAATGAATGCATGCTGAAAAATTCAGAAAAATAGGGTTTTTATAACATCCTTGTCCTATTCCTACTAAGTTACTGCTGATCCCCAAGTCTTTAGAAATACTATTTTTGCCCGGGACAAGTTCTCCATGCATCACTTTCAGTCCATAAGCTTCCAAAAGCCGCCTTCCCTCTTATGTGAAGTTTCCCTTGCTACCAAAAGGTTCACAAAGTGCTGAAATCTTCATCATTAATACCTGAAAACATGCTAATCACGTTGGTTAGCTCACTTACAGGAAAATGGACTAAAAATACAGGAATTATATATTTTGTCCTTAAAACTTAGCTAAAATATGGGTAAATTATGGTGTTTTAGGCGTGTAAATATGCCTATCATCAACACCCCACACTTAAAGCTTTGTTCGTCCTCGAACAAAATATTACGTCCATGCAATCATCTACTTAGAATATCACAGCAACAACATAAAATGTTCAACAAGACAGGCACGACAATTATTAACAAAGAGTAGTTTTCTTGTTCACTACCAGAAATAATTCAACCTCCAACATAGACTCGTGATGATGGTTAATTCGTATCCACAAGTTAAGGCACCAAGAATCATACAAAACTACCCAACAATCATCAACCATGTATGTCTCACACAAGATATCACCCATAATCACTCACAAGTTTTGCATTTTTCGAAACATGGGTATAAGATTCTCCTTGCTCTCACTCTCACAAAGAATTCTTATGTTGCAACTGATGACCATAAGCTTGCCCTTAGTGTAATGCTCCACTAATATCAGAATGGTAAGCTTAGGATCAAGTAGGTCTTCACAGGTTGTAATGTAGGCTAAGGGACAGGTAAGACTATTTTGGCCAGAAATAGTGACTATTTTCCCTAAGCGCTTTAATACATCACATTATGCTATTAACACTCTCTTTTAAACAACCCTTCTACCTTTCTTTTCATCTAAAACCCCTTTTCACCTATTTTATTATTCAATTACAAACACACAGATGAGACTATACAACTTTTTTTTTTTTTTTTTTTTGATGATTTTTTTTTATAAAACACCTCTATGATAGCCACTATTATTCACAACAATTCCAAGTACCAATACACTCTGAGGCATCACTCTCACCCAATTTCCTTTTATTTTGTCACATGACTCTACAATTTAAAGCGCTTAGGAATTTGGATCAAATTATGGTCTTGAAAAAAATGGATTGGGCTACATATGAGGCTTGTCAAAGAAAATAGATAAAGGCTCAAAGGGGGTTAACTAGGAAAATGTTCACGGGTAGGTAAAAAGAAGGTAAACAATCACTGGCTGCTAAAGAAATGCCTAAATCATCTCCTAAACTCACACTCTTTATTTCGCTTTACACACACACCAGGCAAGTTCTAGTATCAGTCACAACACAGAATATACTATAACCTCACACACACAAGGCACATGGTCAACTTTATTGGGAGCAGTATAGACTCTTGACCCAACAGATGAATGAATTAAACCACACACTTATCACACAGTGAGTCACACTTAGAGCCTAAACGTCTCAATAGTAATGATGATTTTGGCACAAACTCTTGTCATAATACCATGCCGCCTATCAGAACAATTTCATGCAAAATCTAAAATTAAACTAACTAATTACGACTAATTAAAACAAACAAGAACTAGAATAAATGCAAATGCAGACAAAGAAGTGTAGCATACAAATACTAGCACCCCACACTTAGACGGGACACACTGCCCTCAGTGGAAAATAAATAAGAAAAACCTGATTAGTCGGACTCCTCCGCTATGTCTGGGGTCATACCCCCTGCATCGGAATCATCATCAGAGTTGTTGTCATCAGAGTTCTTCTCCACGTTTGAGTCTGGCATTCAGCGATCGTCATTGGTTGGCGCATCATCATCAAGAGGTTCCTCGAAATATACACCTACTCCACACATAGCCCTCGCATGCTCATTCATTGGATAGTCATAATCCAACTGTTGGAGCTCTGCAGCAGTTGGAACACGACCCCCGTTCATCATGGTGAACCTCGTCATGCCATATAAATGGCGGAAGAAGCTTTCGTCGTGAGCATGTCTTTCTGCAGTGGTCAGGTTGACGCCATGCATAGATTCAACATCTTTAACCTTTGTGAGGTCAACTTCCTTTGGGTTGTGTGGAAGCTTATGATCTGCAGGTTCCTCTTCGATGTCCTCCTTCCTCAATATCGCAGTCAATAGATTGCCAAAGCTGAAGTGGGACCTCTTGTGCAGCCTGGCCTTACGCATTGAAGATCGAATAATCGCCCCAATGTTGATGGGGATGTTCGTCATCAAAGCGTACACCAAGAACACTCTATCACGTGTGATCTTTGTGTACTGTGACCCTGGAATCAGGAAAGAGTTGACTATCCGCAACCATATCCGAGCTTCTCTGTTTAAGGAGGCATACGGGAAGGTATTGTGCGGACCGGTATCCTTGTGACGACTCCATCGTGCCATTGATCTTGTTCTGCACAGTGTGTGTCTGATTGCCCTGTATGGAGGTCAGTGATAAAGCTCCTTGAGCGGTGATGGATCCACAGATGGAAGACCCAGAAAATAGTTGAAGAACTCTGCATTCAGTTGCAAGACTTGGCCCCGAATCTTCACTTCACTTTCGGTAGTCTTTGGGGACCAATTGGCATAGAATTCTCACGTTAGATCAAGATTACATTCTCCCATATCTTGGAAAATGAAATCAAGATGTAGCGCCATGATTTTAGCCAAAATGCGAGGTTCTCTCTTCGCTAGACTCTTCTTTTGTATCAACTCCATGTGAACATATTTTTTTACTTTGTTGTTCTTGTACCACTCCTTTCCGTCCTCCTCTAGGACCCATTTTATCCCAAACATGCGGCGAGGTATTTGCAGTGAGGAGGATTTAGCTTGCTCTTTTCTTCCCCTTTTCTGCCCTTTTTGTGAGGTGGACACTTTTTCTTTTCCTGGTCGACTTTTTGGTGCCATTGTGCCTGAGATTAAAATAAAGTCATGTTAGCTTCATCTCGGTAGATACAATCGACAAACAAACAGTAGTGGCACCACCCCACACTTAATTTGTGGGGACAAGCTAATTAAGTGAACGATGTCGATTACTCAGACTTCATCGCCATCCATTTAGGTGTTATGTTCCAACAATATATTCAGCACAGTCATATGTTCATGTCATCTTAACTATCCTTTCCAATTCTATTTCATGTAATCTTGTCTATACTTTCATGTTTGGATGAATGCACTTTTTGAAAAAAACTACCACTTAATGATCGTACCAAAAATAGAAACAAGTTATTGCATAGGCATAATCACACCATTTTATGCTTGTGGTTAATCATAATTGTTATCTCGATGAACGAGTCATTCAAACATTCAAGTTTTCAACTTACAAGATTATGTATTAACTTCACAATTTTGACTTCATCAAATTATGACAGTGTATAACAATCAAATACAAGTCGGAACAAAGTCAAGAACACCCACACGTATTCTTTCACTCAATTAGATGTATCATAACAAACCAACCTCATTCAAATCACCAACACCACTTCAATCTTTAACAAATCATTATAGGCGTAGTATTGTAATAACTACGGAATATAAAAGTACTTACTTGGTGATGGCCTCGGAAGATGATCTTGCAAGGTTAGAAGAGCAAAAAGAAAATTTTTGAGAGATTTGGAGAGTAAAGGCGGCGCCTAGGTTGAGAAAATAAGTGTGTTTTGTTCTAATGTTGAAGTTTTATTTATAGGACAAGGCTTGGGTCGGGTTTGACCCATTTAAAATCAGATTAGGAGACCAAAAAGTAAGCATAGGCGGCGCCTAATGCTTTGCCTATGCTTAGCATAGACGACGCCTTTTGCAAAGCCTAGTTGAACATAGGCGGCGCCTATGCTATGGCATTGTTAGGCATAGGCGGCGCCTATGCTATGGCATTGTAGATTCAGAGAGCAAAGGCAATGGCATAGGCGGCGCCTATGCTATGGCATTGTTGGGCATAGGCGACGCCTATTCTATGGCATTGTAGATTCAGAGAGCAAAGGCAATGGAATAGGCGGCGCCTATGCTATGGCATTGTTGGCTATGGCATTGTAGATTCAGAGAGCTTAGACCATAGCATAGGCCTTGCCTTGTTCGTTGCCTAGATTTACATAGGCCTTTCCTTGTTCGTTGCCTAGATGTTCTTAGGCAATGCCTAACCAATAGCCTTTGTTTCTTCATTCCAAACTTACCACCTTCAACATGACACAATTCCAAATTAAAATTTGGGCTAGATCTCCTCCTTTATACGTCTTACACCTAAATTTACTCAAAAACAACAAAAACATGATTAGAAAGATGGGTTGCCTCCCACCAAGCGCCTTAGTTTTGGTCGTGGCTCGACTCTTCTTTTTGGATTTTTATTTAACAAAACAAACTCTTAGTAAAACAAAACGATTAAAAAATGATGGGTTGCCTCCCATCTAGCGCTTGATTTATTGTCGCGGCACGACATAGTTACCTCGATTACTTAGACTTTGTCGAGATAGATGGTGTCCATGCATTTTATCGAGTCAAGAGGACCGATATATGGCTTCACTCATTGGCCATTCACTTTAAAGACACCACCATCAATGCCTTCTAACTCTACTACTCCAGACGAGTAGACTTTGTTAATTCTGAACGGACCAGACCATTTAGACTTTAACTTACCTGGAAATAGCTTTAGTCTGGAGTTGAAAATAAGTACCATATCACCCTTCTAAAAGTTTCGTTAGATAATCCGCCGATCATGGTACTTTTTCATCCGTTCTTTGGAGAGGTCTGCCCTTTTATACGCATATAGACGGAATTCATCCATCTCATTCAGCTGCTCCAATCTCAGATTAATTGCATCATCCTACGTCAGGTTAAGCCTCTTCAACGCCCACAATGCTTTATGTTCGAGCTCAATCGGCAAGTGACAAGCCTTTCCATAAACTAGTTGGTACGGGGACATGCCAACTGGTGTCTTGAATGCAGTCCTAGAAGCCCATAAGGCATCATCCAGCTTGCGGGACCAATCCTTCCTACTAGTATTTACAGTCTTAGCAAGGATCAGCTTGATCTCCCGATTAGAAACCTCTACCTGCCCACTAGTTTGTGGGTGGTAAGGTGTAGCTACCTTATGTTGCTTGACCCCATATTTCACCAATACGGCTCTGAACAGCTTGTTGCAAAAGTGTGATCCTCCATCACTTATGATGGTACGTGTACCATAAAATGAGAGAAGATATTTCTCTTTAAAAATGCTACAACACGCTTACCTTCATTATCAGCCAGCGCTACTGCTTCGACCCATTTGGATACATAATCCACAACAACTAGGATATATTTCATCCCAAATGAACTCACAAATAGGCCCATGAAATCAATACCCCATACATCAAATAGCTCCACTTCATGAATTTTAGACATGTGCATCTCATGGTGCTTCGAGATAGAGCCTTGCCTCTGACACTGATCACATCTTCTCACAAAATCGTAAGTATCCTTGAATAATGAAGGCTAATAATAGACACTTTACAATACCTTCCTGGCTGTCTGATCACCTACATGGTGACCTCCAACTTGGGAAGCATGACTTGCTTCCAAGATGCTAGGCACCTCCACATCAGAGATGCATCGCCTAATAACACCATCAGCACATTGTCGAAAAAGATACGGTTCATCCCAGAAGTAGCGTTTCACATCATGCATGAACTTTCTCTTTTGATGAAAGGAGAGATTCTCAGGCATCACTTTACTTAGCACGTAGTTCGCAAAGTCTGCATACCACGGTAAGTCTTCCACCATAGCGGCTAGGATCTCTTCACCGGGAAATGCATCATCAATCTCAAGGTCGGGTTGCGCTATGTGCGCACTCTCAAGTCTAGATAGATGATCAGCTACTTGGTTTTCGCAACCCTTTCTATCCTTTACCTCGAAATTAAATTCTTGAAGCAATAATACCCACCGAATTAGCCTTGGCTTAGCATCCTTCTTTTCCATTAAATATCTCAGAGCCGCATGATCTGTATGAACCACCACTTTGGTTCCCAACAAGTAAGCACAGAACTTTTCAAAAGCATAAACAACTGCTAGAAGTTCTTGTTCCGTGACGGTATAGTTCTTCTGGGCTCCATTCAAGGCCTTGCTCGCATAGTATATTGGATGAAATAGCCTCTCTTTTCTGACCAAGTACAGCACCCAAAGCTACCCCACTTGCATCACACATTACTTCAAACGGTAGAGACCAATTGGGTGCTACAATAATAGGAGCTTCAACTAGCTTCCCTTTGAGGCATTCAAATGTCTTCAAGCAATCTTCACCAAAGTCAAACTTTGCATCCTTCTCCAAGAGTTTGCATAATGGACTAGCAATCTTCGAGAAGTCTTTAATAAATCTTCGATAAAAAACTGCTTGACCGAGGAAACTACGAACTCCCTTTACAGAAATTGGAGGTGGTAGTTTCTCGATAACTTCAATTTTGGCTCGATCAACCTCAATTCCTCTTTCGGAGACTTTGTGCCCAAGAACAATGCCTTCTTTAACCATAAAATGACACTTCTCCCCAGTTTAGCACCAAGTTGAACTCAACACATCTCTGCAACGCCATACTCAGATTCGCCAAGCAAGATTCAAATGATTCACCCACAACTGAAAAATCGTCCATGAATACCTCCAAGGTGTCTTCAACCATATCAGAAAAATGGACATCATACAACGCTGAAAAGTGGCAGGTGCGTTACATAACCCAAATGGCATACGTTTGAAGGAAAACGTACCATATGGGCATGTAAAAGTGGTCTTCTCTTGATCCTCAGGAGAAATGCGAATCTGATTATAACCGGAATAACCATCTAAGAAACAAAACCATCCCTTCCCTGCCAATCGATCAAGCATTTGGTCCATGAATGGCATTGGGAAGTGATCCTTAAGCGTCCATGAATTCAGCTTCCGATAGTCCATACACACTCTCCACCCTGTGACAGGTCTGAGTGGAATTAGCTCATTCTTTTCATTCGCAACTACTGTCATGCCCCCTTTCTTGGGCACACACTGTACCGGACTCACCCACTTACTGTTGGAGATTGGATATACTACCCCAGCATCTAACCACTTAATAATCTATTTCTTCACCACCTCCTGCATGGGTGGATTCAAACGTCGTTGATGCTTAATGGTGGGCACACAATCCCAGGAGGGATACCAATAATATCAGCAATAGTCCAACCGATGGCTCTCTTGTATCTCCTCAGAACAGAAATAAGGGACGCAACCTGCTGCTCATCTAAATCAGCCGCAACAATAACCGGAAGTGTATCACCACTTCCCCAAAACGCATATTTCAGGTGACTGGGTAGCTCCTTTAATTCTAGCACTGGTGGTTCTTCAATGGATGGCTTTGTTGGTGGTGAAGGGCGATTTTTAAGATCCAGATCCAGCTTCTTAGGAGCATGAGAATAGGATCCAATTCCTGTTAGAGCACAAATAGCTTCTTCATACTCTTCAACATCCTCACGCCCAAAATTCATAAGCACAGCAGCCAATGGATCAATAATAAGCTATTTATCTACATATAATTCTTTCTCATCATCATAATAAACATCAGCTACAGAGAACACATTCATATCTTTGGGTTGCTTCATTGATTTGCATACATCAAAACGGACCACTTCGTTATTCATCCGAAATAAAAGCTCATTAGCTCTTAGATCAATAAGCACACTTCCTGTGGCAAGGAAATGATGCCCCAAGATTATGGGAACTTCAGAATCCACCTCGCAATCCAAAATAACAAAGTCTGCAGGAAAGATGAAGGTGGAAACCTTAACCAATACATCATATACGATACCAACAGGTCATTTTACCGACCTATCTGCCATCACGAGCCGCATATTGGTTGGTGTAGGATCACCCCACCCGAACTTTCTGTAAATACATAGCGACATCAAATTGATGCTAGCTCCCAAATCGCACAATGCCTTAGCAAAATCCAAAGATCCAACCGTGCAAGGAATACTGAAAGCACCAGGATCTGACTTCTTCTGAACTAGCGATCTTGTAGCGATTGCACCGCAATGATGAACAGTATCTGCCAGCTCATAGTTTGCTGCTCGCTTCTTTGATAAAATGTCCTTCATGAATTTAGCGTATCCGGGCATCTGCTCTAGTGCCTTCACTAAAGGAACATTAATAGTCAGCTGCTTCAACATAGTCATGAATTTACTGAACCTGGTGTCATCAACTTTCTTCTTCAGTCTCTGAGGAAAAGGTGGTGGTGGAAGGGGAATCGTTTTCTCCACCTCTTCTTTTTTATCTTGCTTCCGACTATCAATTTTTTCAGGCTGCAGACGTCTAGGGGTGATGTCATGAACACTCTTTTCAGCTTCTACGGCATCTTCACCTTCTGCATCAATAACATTATCCGCTATATCATCAACCACCTGCTTTCCTTTGGATGGATTTTTCAACACTTTACCACTTCGGGTAGTAATAGCCATACACGATCCATCATTCCTCGGATTTTGCACTGTGTCGCTAGGTCGCGTTCCAGCTTTTCTTTGGTTGAATGCTGCTGAAAGTTGACTCAATTGTTGCTCCAGCTATTTTATTGCAGTAGAATGTGAGTCAACCAATTGATTTATTGAAGACAAATCATTCTTCACCTCGGTTACGCCCGTGTTGGTTGCCTCCACTCCTTTCAACAGCTTAGCCATCATATCTTCCATGGACATCTTCCCAGAACCAGACGCCACAGCCTCACGGTTTCCAGGAGGAACATACAAACCACTCCTGTCAGTCTTATTCTTCCAACCACCTTGATCGCGGTCCTTGTATCCAGATTTATCATAATAGTTCCGACCTTGGTTTCCTTGGGCATTGCCTAGGAAACCCCCCTGATTATTCAAGTAGTTCACTTCTTCCTCAGAGTCGGATTCATCTCTTCCCTGTGATACAACGGCCTTAACCTTTTCGGTCTTCCCTGATAATAAGTGCTTGGTAAGAAGATCCATCTGCATTTTCATGTGATCCATATCTTGGTCACGTTCCTCTTGTCTACGCCTCTGCTCTGCAATCAAGCCAATAGATACGGTAGAACTTGCTACCTCAGAATCCCTGGTATGCCAAACTCTACTCTGCTTTGTCATACGATCTAGCATATCACTTGCCTCAAGAAAAGTAAGGTCCATGAATGACCCACCTGCAGCATTATTAACCACTGGCTTAGTCACTGAGTTCAAAGCCCTGTATAATATCTCCATCAAGTGGATGTTGGTCATCTGATGATTTGGGCACCGCATAAGCTTCTTCTTGAACCTCTCCCATGTTTCGTGGAGAGCTTCAGTTGGAAGCTGTCGAAAATTGCTGATCTCATCCCGTAATTGGGCTCTCTTGGATGGCGGAAAGAATCTTTTTAGGAAAGCGTCTTTCAGTTGCCTCCAATTAGTAATAGAATCAGGAGTTATCCCGTTCAACCATAGAGTTGCCTCCCCAGACAGAGACAATGAAAATAAGTGCAGTCGAATTGCATTCTGCCCAACTCCTGGATTGTCAAACGACTTGCATGTTGAAATAAAGTTGATCAGATGCATATTCGGATCATCTCCTGCGAGTCCACCAAATAACCCTTTGAGCTGCAATAGCTGAATCATGGTGCTAGTGATATTAAACTTGGCTCCAGGTGCCAAGGGTGGAGGAATAATAGCCCCTGTGGCACCAGCTCCATCCAGATCATCATCATCATCATCATCAAAAGGAGCCTGCACAGCTCGGCGGTCAGGTCTCATTCTAGCTTGACGATC
The DNA here is from genome assembly GCA_030864215.1 of Capsicum pubescens. NCBI lineage: Eukaryota > Viridiplantae > Streptophyta > Magnoliopsida > Solanales > Solanaceae > Capsicum > Capsicum pubescens. The sequence goes on from CM061543.1 coordinate 63,699,212, forward strand.
TCTCCTGTGCATAGGTGGTGCCACTTCATCAGTACGCCTGGGATTCAGTAACTCATCATCACCCAGGTCCTCATCATCAGGATTTGTTGCTCGCCCTGGGTTATTAATATTCTGTTGATGTACTTGAGCAGCTGCCAGTGAAGCTAATCTAGCCTACTCCTGTTGAGCCGCTCTTCTGTCAATGTCACGCTGTGCATCCATTCTGCCAATAAGTTGAGGTTTAGGATTTATGGGTAATAATGGCTGACCAGAACTACGAGTATTTGGCATGCACTCAACAGATCCTGAATAAAACAAAAATAACAACTAAAAGTAAAATTCGAGAATCTTTGACCAAAGGGTCTAGTAACTATCACAAACTTAGTTGAGAACCGTATTCCCCGGCAATGATGTTAGGCGTATTTACACGCCTAAAGCACCTTAATGTACCCATATTTTAGCTAAGTTTTGAGGACAAAATATATAATTCCTACACTTTTAGTCCTTTTTCCTGTAAGTGAGCTAACCAACGTGATTAGAAAGATTTCAGGTATTTATGATGAAGATTTCAGCATTTTATGGACTGTTGGACGCCAAAGGAAACTTCACGTAAGAAGGAAGGCAGCTTCTGGAAATTTGTGGACTGAAAGTGATGCATGGAGAACTTATCCCGGGCAAAAACAACATTTCTAAAGACTTGGGGGATCAGCAGTAACTTAGTAGGATTAGGACAAGTATGCAGTAACCCAGTAGGACTAGGACAAGGATAAAAACCGTATTTCAGTAGGACTAGGACAAGGATGTTATAAAAACCCTATTTTGCTGAATTTTTCAGCATTCGCTCATTCACTTATCAATTAATTCGAAGCTTTTTATTATTCACTCATTCATTAATTCAAGAATTTTTCATTCGACTTTTGCTCCTAATTCACGTTACAATATTCTGTAAGTCTAACACAGAGAACTCGGCTCTCTTGAGAAGAACGGCTATGGCAAAACGTGTGAGAGCTTTTGACGCCATATCACTTCCATCGCCAAGATTATTCTAGGTTGTGGTATGATGATTATATCTATTGTGATTTCTGTTGCACTCATGAGTAGCTAAACTTCTCTGTTAGGGTTATGGAAGCCTTATGAGACACTATCTATTGCTATGAGTTTGTGAATTCTTGATACGTATGCTGCTTATATCATTACTCTCTTCATCTTAATTGAATTCTTGTGGTTGCAAACATATAGAATACGCCAGTATAACATTAACTTGTTCGAAAGAAAAGATACATGTCTGGAAAAGAGAGAATGACAAAGAAATAGGGCTACCAACCCCTGTTTAAAAGTTAGTGCCGTAACTGGATTAACATCTTGGAGAATTCGTACCATTAGTATACACTTTAAGCTCGAAAGAGTTAAAGTGATATAATCCTTGATGGTCGAAAGACACTAGGATTTACCATAGAATACGAATCTCTATAAGCGCATGCATGTCTGAATTCCACATAACTCATAGCCAATAGATACGTAAAACTCATAAGGTGGATATAACCCTAACTTATAATTCTCATTGATTAAAATCTTACTAAACATTCCGTTTTTACTTTGCTATTTCGATAATTTTACTTCACGCATAAAATCCCCCTTTATCCGCAGAACTTTCACCAAAAGTCTACTAATCGTTGCATACTTAGTGACCGAGTATTCCCTGTGGGATTCGACACCCAACCCAGTTGGGTTCTATATTTGACGACGATCGCTTACACTCTTACGAGAGCTGTAGTTTGAGCGTTATCAAATTTTGGCGCCGTTGCCGGGGAATACGGTTGTCAACTAAGTTTGTGATAGTTACTAGACCCTTTGGTCAAAGATTCTCGAATTTTACTTTTAGTTGTTGTTTTTGTTTTATTCAGGTTTGTTTGAGTGCATGCCAAACACTCGAAGTTCAGGTCAACCGTTATTACCCATAAATCCTGAACCACAACTTATTGGCAGAATGGATGCACAACGTGACATTGAAAGAAGGGCTGCTCATCAGGAGCAGGCTAGATTAGCTGCGTTGGCAGCTGCTCAAGTGCATCAACAGAATATTGATAACCCAGGTCGGGCAACAAATCCTGATGATGAAGACCTGGGTGATGATGAGTTACTTAATCCACGGCGTGCAGATGAGGTGGCAGCACCTATGTATAGGAGAGAACGTCAAGCTAGAATGAGACCTGACCGCCGAGCTGTGCAGGCTCCTTTTGATGATGATGATGACGATCTGGATGGAGATGGTGCCACAGGGGCCATTATTCCTCCACCCTTGGCACCTGGAGCCAAGTTCAATATCACTAGCACCATGATTTAGCTATTGCAGCTCAAAGGGTTATTTGGTGGACTCGCAGGAGATGATCCGAATATGCATCTGATCAACTTTATTTCAACATGCAAGTCGTTTGACAATCCAGGAGTTGGGTAGAATGCAATTCGGCTGCACTTATTTTCATTGTCTCTGTCTGGGGAGGCAACTCTATGGTTGAACGGGCTAACTTCTGATTCTATTACTAATTGGAGGCAACTGAAAGACTCTTTCCTAGAAAGATTCTTTCCTCCATCCAAGAGAGCCCAATTACGGGATGAGATCAGCAATTTTTGACAGCTTCCAATTGAAGCTCTCCACGAAACATGGAAGAGGTTCAAGAAGAAGCTTATGCGGTGCCCAAACCATCAGATGACGAATATTCACTTGATGGAAATATTATATAGGGCTTTGAACTCGGTGACAAATTCAGTGGTTGATAATGCTGCAGGTGGGTCATTCATGGACCTTACTTTTCTTGAGGAAAGTGATATGCTAGATCGTATGACAAAGCAGAGTAGAGCTTTGCATACCAGGGATTCTGAGGTAGCAAGCTCTACCGTATCTATTGGCTTGACTGCAGAGCAAAGGCGTAGACAAGAGGAACGTGATCAAGATATGGCGCACATGAAAACGCAGATGGATCGCTTACCAAGCATTTATTATCAGGGAAGACCGAAAAAGTCAAAGCAGTTGCGTCAAAAGGAAGAGACGAATCCGATTCAGAGAAAGAAGCCAACTACTTGAATAATCAGAGAGGTTTTCGAGGCAATGCCCAAGGAAACCAAGGTCGGAACTATTATGATAAATCTGGATACAAGGACCGCGATCAAGGTGGTTGGAAGAATAAGACTGACAGGAGTGGTTTGTATGTTCCTCCTGGAAACCGTGAGGCTGTGGCATCTGGCTCTGGGAAGATGTCGATGGAAGATATGATGGCAAAGCTGTTGAAGGGAGTAGAGGCAACTAATACGGGAGTGAATGAGGTGAAGAATGATTTATTTTCAATAAATCAATTGGTTGACTCGCATTCCACTGCAATAAAGCAACTAGAGCAGCAATTGAGTCAACTTTCAGCGGCATTAAATCAAAGAAAATCTGGAACACTACCTAGCGCCACAGTGCAAAATCCAAGGAATGATGGATCGTGTAGGGCTATCACCAACCGAAGTGGTAATGTGTTGGAAAATCCATCCAAAGGCAAGCAGGTGGTTGATGATATAGAAGATAATAAGATCATTACAGAACCAAAAGATGCCGAAGCAGCTGATAAGGTTGTTCGTGACGTCACCTCTCAACGTCCACAGCCTGAAAAGATTGCCGAACTGAAGCAAGATGAAAAGGAAGCGGTGGAGAAAACTATTCCCCTTCCACCACCACCTTTTCCTCAGAGATTGAAGAAGAAAGCTGACGATACCAGGTTCAATAAGTTTATGACTATGTTGAAGCAGCTAACTATTAATGTTCCTTTGGTCGAGGCACTGGAACAAATGCCTGGGTACGCAAAATTTATGAAGGATCTTTTGACAAAGAAGCGGGCAGCAAGTTATGAGTTGACAGATACTGTTCATCATTGCAGTGCAATCGCTACCAGATCACTAGTTCAGAAGAAGGCTGACCCTAGTGCCTTCACTATTCCTTGCACTGCCGGATCTTTGAATTTTTCCAAGGCATTATGCGATTTAGGAGCCAACATCAATTTGATGCCGCTATCTATTTACAGAAAGTTGGGGTTAGGTGATCCTACTCCAACCAATATGAGGCTCATGATGGCAGATAGGTCGGTAAAACGACCTGTTGGTATTTTATATGATGTATTGGTGAAGGTTTCTTCATTCATCTTTCTGGCAGACTTCGTTATTCTGGACTGTGAGGTGGACTCAGAAGTTCCCATAATCTTGGGGCGCCCTTTCCTTGCAACAGGGAGTGTGCTTATTGATTTAAGAGCGAATGAGCTTTTATTCCGGATGAATGACGAAGTAGTCCGCTTTGATGTATGCAAATCAATGAAGCAACCTAAAGATCTGAACGTGTTCTCGGTAGCTGATGTTTATTTTGATGATGAGAAAGAATTATCCGTAGAGGAGCAGCTTATTGTTGACCCATTGGCGACTGTGCTTATGAATATTGAGCGTGAGAATGCTGAAAATTATGAAGAAACTATTTGTGCTCTAACAGGAATAGGGTCGTATCCTTATGCTCCCAAGAAGCTGGACCTCGATCTCAAAAATCGGCCTACACCACCAGCTAAACCATCCATTGAAGAGCCACCAATGTTAGAATTAAAGAAGCTACCCAGTCATCTAAAGTACGCATTCTTGGGAAGTGGAAACACCCTCCCGGTTATTGTGGCGGCTGACTTAGGTGAGCAGCAAGTTGCAGCTCTCATTGCTGTTCTATGGAAATACATGAGAGCCATCGGTTGGACCATCGCTGATATTATTGGTATTCCGCCTGGGATATGTATGCACAAGATTCAGCTTGAAGAAAATTGCATACCCACTATTGAGCATCAAAGACGTTTGAATCCACCTATGCAAGAGGTGGTGAAGAAAGAAATTATTAAGTGGTTAGATGCAGGGGTAGTGTATCCAATCTTTGACAGTAAATGGGTGAGTCCGGTACAGTGTGTGCCCAAGAAAGAGGGCATGACGTTAGTTGCAAATGAAAGGAATGAGCTAATTCCACTCAGACCTGTCACAGGGTGGAGAGTATGCATGGACTACCGGAAGCTGAATTCATGGACGCTTAAGGATCACTTCCCAATGCCATTCATGGACCAAATGCTTGATCGATTGGCAGGGAAAGGATAGTTTTGCTTCTAAGATGGTTATTCCGGCTATAATCAGATCTATATTGCTCCCGAAGACCAAGAGAAGACAACGTTTACATGCCCATATGGTACGTTTTCCTTCAAACGTATACCATTTGGGCTATGTTACGCACCCGCCACTTTTCAGCGTTGTATGATGTCCATTTTTTCTGATATGGTTGAAGACACCTTGGAGGTATTCATGGATGATTTTTCAGTTGTGGGTGAGTCATTTGAATTGTGCTTGGCGAATCTAAGTATGGCGTTACAGAGATGTGTTGAATTCAACTTGGTGCTAAACTGGGAGAAGTGCCACTTTATGGTTAAAGAAGGTATTGTTCTTGGGCATAAAATTTCCGAAAGAGGAATTGAGGTGGATCGAGCTAAAATTGAAGTCATCGAGAAACTACCACCTCCAATCTCTGTAAAGGAAGTTCGTAGTTTCCTCGGGCATGCAGGTTTTTATCGAAGGTTCATTAAAGACTTTTCCAAGATTGCTAGTCCGTTAAGCAAGCTTTTGGAGAAGGATGCAAAGTTCGACTTCGGTGAAGATTGCTTGAAGGCATTCGAATGCCTCAAAGGGAAGCTAATTGAAGCTCCTATCATTGTAGCACCTGATTGGTCCCTACCATTTGAAGTTATGTGTGATGCAAGTGGAGTAGCTTTGGGTGCTGCACTTGGACAGAGAAGAGAAAAGTTATTTCATCCAATCTACTACGCGAGCAAGGTCTTGAACGGAGCCCAGAAGAACTATACTGTCACGGAACAAGAGCTTCTAGCAGTTGTTTATGCTTTTGAAAAGTTTCGTGCTTACCTGTTGGGGACTAAAGTGGTGGTTCATACCGATCATGCATCCCTGAGATACCTAATGACGAAGAAGGATGCAAAGCCGAGGCTAATTCGATGGGTGTTATTGCTGCAAGAATTTGATTTCGAGGTAAAAGATAGAAGAGGTTGCGAAAACCAAGTGGCTGATCACCTATCTAGACTTGAGAATGAGCACACAGCGCAGACCGATCTTCAGATTAATGATGCATTCCCCGATGAAGAGATCCTAGCCACGATGGTGGAAGAATTACCATGGTACGCAGACTTTGCAAACTATGTGGTAAGTAATGTGATACCTGTACATCTGTCTTTTCATCAAAAGAGGAAGTTCATGCATGATGTAAAACACTACTTCTGGGATGAGCCATATTTGTTTCGAAGATGCGCGGATGGTGTTATCAGGCGATGCATATCTCATGTGGAAGTGCCGAGTATCTTGGAAGCAAGTCATGCTTCCCAAGTTGGGGGACACCATGCAGGTGGTCGAACACAAGGAAGGTATTGCAAAGCGGCTATTATTGGCCTTAGATATTTAGAGATACCTATGAATTTGTGAGAAGATGTGGCCAATGTCAGAGACAAGGCACGATTTCGAAGCACCATGAGATGCCCATGTCAAAAATTCTTGAAGTAGAGCTGTTTGATGTGTGGGGTATTGATTTCATGGGCCCATTCGTAAATTCTTTTGGGATGAAATATATCCTAGTTGTTGTCGACTATGTATCCAAATGGGTCGAAGCAGTAGCGCTGGCCGATAATGAAGGGAAGCGTGTTGTAGCATTCTTGAAGAGAAATATCTTCTCTCATTTTGGGGTACCACGTACCATCATAAGCGATGGAGGATCACACTTTTGCAACAATCTGTTCAAATCCGTGTTGGTGAAATATGGGGTCAAGTAACATAAGGTAGCCACGCCTTATCACCCATAAACTAGTGGACAGGTAGAGGTTTCTAATCGAGAGATCAAGCAGATCCTTGCTAAGACTGTAAACGCTAATAGGAAGGATTGGTCTCGGAAGCTGGACGATGCACTATGGGCTTATAGGACTGCAATCAAAACACCAATTGGCATGTCCCCGTACCAACTAGTTTATGGGAAGGCCTGTCACTTGCCCATTGAGCTCGAGCATAAAGCATTATGGGCGTTTAAGCGACTGAATTTGAATTGGGATGATGCCATGAATATGAGATTGGAGCAGCTGAACGAGATAGATGAATTTCGTCTACATATGTATGAAAGATCAGACTTCTACAAGGAGCGGATGAAAAAGTATCATGATCAACGGATTGTTCAACGAAACTTTCAAAAGGGTGATATGGTACTTTTTTTCAATTCCAGACTGAAGATATTCCCAGGGAAGTTAAGGTCCAAATGGTCGGGTCCGTACAAAATTAGCCAAGTCTACTCGTCTGGAGTAGTTGAGCTAGAAGACAATAATGGTGTTGTCTTTAAGGTGAATGGCCAACGAGTAAAACCATAGATCGGTCCTCTTGACTCGATAAAATGCTTGGCCACCATCTATCTCGACGAAATCTAAGTACTCGAGGTAACTATGTCGTGCCTTGACAATAAATCAAGCGCTAGATGGGAGGCAACCCATCTTTTTTCATTCTTTATTGTTTTACTAAGAGTTTGTTTTTGTTAAATAAAAAAATAAATATCCAAAAAGAAGAGTCGAGCCACGACCAAAACTAAGGCGCTTGATGGGAGGCAACCCATCGTTCTAATCATTTTTGTTGTTTTTGAATAAGTGTAGGTGCAAGAGGTGGAAAGGAGGAGATTGGTTTCAAATTTTGATTTGGAAGTATTGCATGTTGAAGGTGGTAAGTTGGGAATGAAGAAGTAAAAGGCTATGAGTTAGGCATTGCCTATGAAAATCTAGGCAACGAACAAGGCAAGGCCTATGCTATGGCCTAAGCTCTCTGAATCTAGAGTGCCATGGCATAGGCGCCGCCTATGCCTAACAATGCCATAGCATAGGCACCGCCTATGCAAAATCCCTTTGTCTATGAATCTAGAATTCCATGGCATAGGCACCGCCTATGCCTAACAATTCCATAGCATAGGCGCCGTCTATGCTCAACTAGGCTTTGCAAAAGGCGCCGCCTATGCCAAGCATAGGCAAAGCATTAGGCGCCGCCTATGCTCACTTTTTCGTCTCCTAATCCGATTCCACATGGGTCAAAACCCGACCCAAGCTTGCCCTATAAATAGAACCTTAGTCTTAGAACAAAAATGCATTGCAAATTCAACCTAAGCGCCGCCCACCTCTCCAAAATCTCTCAAAAATTTTCTTTTTGCTCTTTTAACTTTGCAAGAACATCTTCCAAGGCCATCAACCAAGTAAGTACTTCTTTGCTCTTCTTTTATATTCCGTAAGTATTACAATACTACGCCTATAATAAGTTGTTAAATCTTGAAGTAGTGTTGGTGATTTGAATGTGGTTGATTTGTTGTACAACTAAGTGAGTGAAAGAATACGTATGGGTGTTCTAGACTTGGTTCCAACCTGAATTTGATTTTGATACACTGTCATACTTTTGCGGAATTGACATGATCAAGAAAATTGCATAATCTTGTAACTAGAAAGCTTACATGTTCAAATGACTTGTTCATCGAGATGAAAATCATGGTTGACTACAAACATACGATGTTGTGATTATTTCTAATGCCATAACTTGATTCAATCTCTATGTAGTAGTCTTGCTCAAAAGGTACATCAATCCAAACATGAAAGTATTGCCAAGATTTCATGAAATAGAATTAAAAAAGGATAGTTAAGATGACAAGAAAAGTATGACTGCACTGACTATATTGTTGGAACATAACACCTAAACGTATATCGATGAAGTCTGAGTAATCGACATCTTTCACTTAATTAGTTTGTCACAACAAATTAAGTGTGGGGTGGTACCACTACTGTTTGTTTGTCGGTTGTATCTACCTAGATGAAGCTAACATGACTATTATTTTAATCTCAGGTACAATGGCACCAAAAGCAAGACAAGGAAAAGAAAAAACAACCACTTCACAAAAAGGCCAGAAAAGGGGACGAAAAGAGCAAGGTGAATCCTCCTCGCTGCAAATACCTCGACGCATGTACGGGATAAAATGGGTCCTAGAGGAGGAAGGAAAGGAGTGGTACAAGAACAATAAAGTAAAAAAATATGTTCATGTGGAGTTGATACAAAAGGAGAGCCTAGCAAAGAAAGAACCCCGCATTTTGGCTAAAATCATGGCGCTACATCTTGATTTCATTTTCCAAGATATGGGAGAATGCAATCTTGATCTAACGCGAGAATTCTATGCCAATTGGTCCCCAAAGACTACTGGAAATGAAGTGAAGATTCGGGGCCAAGTCTTGCAACTGAATGCGGAGTTCTTCAACTCTTTTCTGGGTCTTCCATCTGTGGATCCATCACCGCTCAAGGAGCTTTATCGCAGACCTCCATACAGGGCAATCAGACACACACTATGCGGAACAAGATCAATGGAGCGGTGAAGTCGTCACAAGGATACCGGTCGGCACAATACCTTCCCGTATGCCTCCTTGAACAGAGAAGCTCGGATATGGTTGCGGATAGTCAATTATTGCCTGATTCCAGGGTCACAGTACATAAAGATCACACGTGATAGAGTGTTCTTGGTGTACGCTTTGATGACGAACATCCCCATCAACATTGGGGCGATTATTCGATCTTCAATGCGTAAGGCCAGGCTGCACAAGAGGTCCCACTTCAGCTTTGGCAATTTGTTGACTGCGATATTAAGGAAGGAGGATATCGAAGAGGAACCTGAAGATCATAAGCTTCCACACAACCCGAAGAAGGTTGACCTCACAAAGGTTAAAGATGCTGAATCCATGCATGGCGTTAACCTAACCACTGCAGAAAGACATGCTCGCGACGAAAGCTTCTCCCGCCATTTATATGGCATGATGAAGTTTACCATGATGAGTGTGGGTCGTGTTCCAACTGCTGCAGAGCTCCAACAGTTGGATTATGACTACCCAATGAATGAGCATGCGAGGGCGATGTGTGGAGTAGGTGTATATTTTGAGGAACCTCTTGATGACGACATGCCAACTGATGATGATCGATGAATGCCAGACTCCGACGTGGAGGAGAACTCTGATGAAGACGACTCTGATGATGATTCCGATGCAGGGGGTATGACCCCAGACATAGAGGATGAGTCCGACTAATCAGGTTCTTCTTATTTATTTTCCACTGAGGGCAGTGTGTCCCATCTAAGTGTGGGGTGCTGGTATTTGTATGCTATACTTCTTTGTCTGGATTTGCATTTATTCTAGTTCTTGTTTGTTTTAATTAGTCGTAATTAGTTAGTTTAATTTTAAATTTTTTAGATTTTGCATGAAATTGTTTTGATAGATGGCATGGTAGTATAACAAGAGTTTGTGCTAAATCATTACTATTGAGACATTTAGGCTCTACATGTGACTCACTGTGTGATAATTGTGTGGTTTTATTCATTCATCTATTGGGTCAAGAGTCTATACTGCTCCTAATAAAGTCGACCATGTGCCTTGTGTGTGTAAGATGATAGTATATTCTATGTTTATGGTTGATGCTAGAACTTGCCTAGCGTGTGTGTAAAGCGAAATAAAGAGTGTGAGTTTAGGAGATGATTTAGGCATTTCTTTGGCAGCCTGTGATTGTTTACCTTCTTTTTACCTACCCATGGACATTATCTTAGCTAACCCCCTTTGAGCCTTTAGTCATTTTCTTTGACAGCCTCATATGTAAGCCTAATCCATTTTTTTCAAGACCATAATTTGATCCAAATTCCTAAGTGCTTTAAATTGCGAAGTCATGTGACAAAATAAGAGGAAATTGGGTGAGAGTGATGCCTTAAAGTGAATTGGTACTTGAATTTGTTATGAAAAAGAGTGGCTATCATAGAGGTGTGTTATAAAAAAGAAAAGAAAAGAAAAGAAAAAGAAATAGAAAAACAAAAAGATAAATTGTGTTTATGATTAAATAAAAAGATAGTTATGCTTGAATGGCAAAATAGGTGAAAAGGGGTGATAGATGAAAGAAAGGTAGCAGGGTTGATTAAAAGAGAGTGTTAATGACATAATGTGATGTATTAAAGCGCTTAGGAACATAGTCACTATTTCTGGCCAAAATAGTCCTACCTGTCCCTTAGCCTACATTACAACCTGTAAAGGACCTATTTGATCCCAAGCTTAACATTCTGATATTAGTAGAGCATTACACAAAGGGAAAGCCTATGGTCATCAGTTGTAATATATGAATTCTTTGTGAGAGTGAGAGCAAGGATAATCTTATACCCATGTTTTGAAAAATGAAATACTTGTGAGTAATTATGGGTGATATATTGTGAGACACACATGGTTGATGAGTTTTGGGTAGTCTTGTATGATTCTTTGTGCCTTAACTTATGGATACGAATTAACCATCATCACGAGTCTATGTTGGAGGTTGAATTGTTTCTAGTAGTGATCAGAAAACTACTCTTTGTTGATAATTGTCGTGCCTGTTTTGATGAATATTTTGTGTTACTGCTGTGATTTCTAGTTAGATGATTGCATGGACGTAATATTTTGTACGAGACGAACAAAGCTTTAAGTGTGGGATGTTGATGTTAGGCGTATTTACACGCCTAAAGAACCTTAATGTACCCATATTTTAGCTAAGTTTTAAGGACAAAATATATAATTTCTACACTTTTAGTCCTTTTTTCTGTAAGTGAGCTAACCAACGTGATTAGCAAGATTTCAGGTATTTATGATGAAGATTTCAGCATTTTATGGACTGTTGGACGCCAAAGGAAACTTCACGTAAGAAGGAAGGCAGCTTCTGGAAACTTATGGACTGAAAGTGATGCATGGAGAACTTGTCCCGGGCAAAAACAACATTTCTAAAGACTTGGGGGATCAGCAGTAACTTAGTAGGATTAGGACACGTATGCAGTAACCCAGTAGGACTAGGACAAGGATAAAAACCCTATTTCAGTAGGACTAGGACAAGGATGTTATAAAAACCCTATTTTGCTGAATTTTTCAGCATTCGCTCATTCACTTATCAATTAATTCGAAGTTTTTTATTATTCACTCATTCATTAATTCAAGACTTTTTCATTCGACTTTTGCTCCTAATTCACGTTACAATATTCTGTAAGTCTAACACAGAGAACTCGGCTCTCTTGAGAAGAACGACTATGGCAAAACGTGTGAGAGCTTTTGACGCCATATCACTTCCATCGCCAAGATTATTTTAGGTTGTGGTATGATGATTATATCTATTGTGATTTCCGTTGCACTCATGAGTAGCTAAAATTCTCTGTTAGGGTTATGGAAGCCTTATGAGACACTATCTATTGCTATGAGTTTGTGAATTCTTGATACGTATGTTTCTTATATCATTACTCTCTTCATCTTAATTGAATTCTTGTGGTTGCAAACATATAGAATACGCCAGTATAGCATTAACTTGTTCGAAAGAAAAGCTACATGTCTGGAAAAGAGAGAATGACAAGGAAATAGGAATACCAACCCCTGTTTAAAAGTTAGTGCCGTAACTGAATTAACCTCTTGGAGAATTCGTACCATTAGTATACACTTTAAGCTCGAAAGAGTTAAAGTGATATAATCCTTGATGGTCGAAAGACACTAGGATTTACCATAGAATACGAATCTCTATAAGAGCATGCATGTTTGAATTCCACATAACTCATAGCCAATAGATACGTAAAACTCATAAGGTGGACATAACCCTAACTTACAATTCTCATTGATTAAAATCCTACTAAACATTCCGTTTTTACTTTGCTATTTCGATAATTTTACTTCACGCATAAAATCCCCCCTTTATCCGCAGAACTTTCACCAAAAGTCTACTAATCGTTGCATACTTAGTGACCGAGTATTCCCTGTGGGATTCGACACCCAACCCAGTTGGGTTCTATATTTGATGACGACCGCTTACACTCTTACGAGAGCTGTAGTTTGAGCGTTATCAGGCAACGACGCCAAAATTTGATAACGCCCAAACTACAGCTCTCGTAAAAGTGTAAGCGGTCGCTGTCAAATATAGAACCCAACTGGGTTGGGTGTCGAATCCCACAGGGAATACTTGGTCACTAAGTGTTTCAATTGTTAGCAGATTGTTGGTCGAAAGTTCTACGGGAAGGGGGGATGGTTTAGGCGTGAATTAAAAGTATCAAAATAGCAAAGTAAAAGCGGAATGCTTTGTTGAGTAAGATTTAATCGATGAGAATTATACGTTAGGGTTATGTCCACCTTATGAGTTCTACGTATCTATTAACTATGAGTAATGCGGAATTTAGACATGCATGCACTTATAGAGATTCGTATTCTAATGGTAAATCCTAGTGTCTCTCGACCATCAAGGATTATCTCACTTTAACTCTCTCGAGCTTAAAGCGTATAACTAATGGTACGAACTCTCCAAGAGGTTAATCCAGTTACGGCACTAACGTGTAAATAGGGGTTGGTAGCCCTATTTCCTTGTCACACTCTCTTTCCCAAGCATGTAACTTTTCTCTCGAACAAGTTAATGCTATAATGGCTTATTCTATATGTTTGCAACCACAAGAATTTAATTAAGATGAAGAGAGTAATGATATAAGTAGCATACGTATCAAGAATTCACAAACTCATAGTAATAGATAGTATATCAAAAGGCTTCCATAACCCTAATAGAGAAGTTTAGCTACTCATGATTACAACGAAGATCACAATAGACATCATCATCATACCAAAGCTCGAATAATCTCACGGTGGGGATGAGATTGGCGTCAAAAGGGATTGACGATTTTGCTCCCTTCGTTGCTCACAAGTTAGCGTTTTTCTCTGTATAAACTTACAGAATCTGTAAACTGAATAGTACTAAAAAGTGTCGAGTGAATTCTTGCATGAATGAATGCATGCTGAAAAATTCAGAAAAATAGGGTTTTTATAACATCCTTGTCCTATTCCTACTAAGTTACTGCTGATCCCCAAGTCTTTAGAAATACTATTTTTGCTCGGGACAAGTTCTCCATGCATCACTTTCAGTCCATAAGCTTCCAAAAGCTGCCTTCCCTCTTATGTGAAGTTTCCCTTGCTACCAAAAGGTCCACAAAGTGCTGAAATCTTCATCATTAATACCTGAAAATATGCTAATCACGTTGGTTAGCTCACTTACAGGAAAATGGACTAAAAATGCAGGAATTATATATTTTGTCCTTAAAACTTAGCTAAAATATGGGTAAATTATGGTGCTTTAGGCGTGTAAATACGCCTATCATCAATGAGGGGATGTACTGAGTATACGAGTGAGGTAGGCTAAATATAAATAGGGTTTTCATGCATGAATAATGCTAACTAACTGACTGATATGAACGTAAGAGTGCAAACATACATACATAGTAACTAAGATCGTGAGTACGTAATGGCTAAATCTGTACGCTAATACATGGATGGAACCGTAGTTCTGATAACATGGATGACTGTATCTGACAACCCTGAATCTGGTTAAACTCTCTGAGTTCCGTGCTATAACTGAATTTGACCGTATCTAACAGTCCTGTTATACTGATATCTGAAGAATTGTCTGAGTTCTTCACTGAGACTGATACTGAAACTGTGGGAGGTAGTTGTTTAACCGACATGCCCCATGTATACCATTACGGCTAAGCTGGGGTCCAATCTCTTCCCCAACTGGAGGGGTATCAATACCACGCTACTGGTAAGGACAGTTGTGAGTGATCCTTATCTGGTAGGTACTCAAAGTTAGAACGGTGTGACCCTAAACTGACAGGTTAAGACACCTCATCAACCCTAATCTGACAGGTTAAGATGTCTCAACCCACGCTTGCTACGTAGTTCTGGAACACAAGGATGACTGCTAAGAATCACACCCTAAAACTGGTAGGTGAGTTCCCATCCTTGGGTTCACTCGGTTCTAACTTCTACTCCCATCTGAAGAGACTAAACATGATTCAACTAACTGTACATGGACAGATTAACTGACTTTCGTTGACTGACGGAGTAGTACTATTATCTGAGAGTTAACTGGGATCATGAAATTTCTGAGGTTTCCTGAGTCACATGACTGACTGAGTTCTATAGATTATATATTGACTGAGATTATCATGACAACATGACATGGCTCTAGGAACACAACTATGTTTTTCGGGTACGAATACCCCCAGGACTCGATAGAAGAAAACTGACACACATGACATGACTTGATCACAAGATTGGAGTCCATAATTCGCGATATCATAAGTAGGGGATATCATACTTCATGTATTTAATTAACACCTCAAACATGGTAGGGAAAGCATGGATATAATTCGCACACAAAATTCATATTTCCATCATTATACATGCTTCATGCCATCACCATAAGAATACATAAATAGCATGGGCATTCATATTGAAGTGTATCGCTAACATGGACTTGTCATATAGATATCATGCAATCATGTAAATATGAACTTCTAACATCCTAGACATTTTATCAAACACCTTACATGCATTCTTTAAGGCATAGGTGGATTTCATTATGCATTAGTTCAACCCACCCGAAGTTCATGATTTTCAACCAACAATCACATATATTCCATGAAAAACATCCTTAGATATCATCTTGAAACTTGAACAACAATTATCAACGTGTACTTGCTTATATCACCACAAAAGTTTACAAAATAACATTTAAAAGCATGATTCTTGAACTCTATGAACGAATTGAGTCCATAGATGAACACTACACATACCTTAAAGCTTGATCTTGAAAGAGATCTAATGTTTCTGAAGGTTCCTGAAGAAATCCTTAGGATTACCTTTGATTTTTCTTGACTAGGGTTTAACCCCTTTGGGAAAGAATGTTCTTGTTCCTGAGAAGATGATCTTGAGAGAAAACCCTAATCTTGTGGTTGAAAGTGTCTGAGAGAGATTTTTGAGATGTTTTAACTAAAGAGAATGGAATATAATACGTTCCTTGAGGGTTATAAGTCGTGGAAAGTGAAGGGAAAAGACCAAAATACCCTTATAAAATAAATTCCCAGTTGCTGAAAATAATAGCTGACGACATTTGTGACAAGGCGTCAAAAATGTGGTAAGCCATCAAAAATGTCGTCACACAGAAGTTGGAATTGATGGTTTTTGCCTAAGTCTGACGACCTTCGTGGTAGGGCATCACAAATGTGGTAAGCTACCATGAATGTCGTCACTTAGGAGCTGGTTTCTGCCTAAAGCTGACGACCTTCGTGGTAGGGCATCACAAATATGGTAAGCTACCATGAATGTCGTCACTTAGGAGCTGGTTTCTGCCTAAGGCTGACGACCTTTGTGGTAGGGCGTCACAAATGTGGTAAGCTACTACGAATGTCGTCACACAGGAGCTGAATTTTGCCTAAGGCTGACAACCTTCGTGGTAGGGCATCACAAATATGGTAAGGTACCACGAACGTCGTCACACAGGAGTTGGATTCTGCCTAAGGCTGACGACCTTCGTGGTAGGGCGTCACAAATGTGGTAAGCTATCATGAATGTCGTCACACAAAAGCTAGATTTTGCCTAAGGCTGATGACCTTCGTGGTAGGCCGTCACAAATATGGTAAGCTACCACGAATGTCATCACACAGGAGATGGATTCTTCCTAAGGCTGTCGACCTTCGTGGTTGGGCGTCACAAATGTGGTAAGCTACCACGAATGTCGTCACACTATTTCTAGCCTGACATGCTGGAGTAAAATAGGAATAACTCTTTTCTCCGATATCGGATTTAGGAGAAATTGGTATCGTTGGAAAGATAATTCAATTATCTAGCTTTTGATAGGTCATGAGATAAAAAATTCAAAGTATAATGCGAGATATACTCGTTTGAAGTTGACTATACCAATATCCTTCTCAAGAATTCAATCGGTAAGGAATGTTTTGATTCGTCTGATAGATGGGAGTTATTTGAAGCCGTAATATACATCTAAACTACTCATAAAACTATAATATAACCATGATGTACTATTCATGAGCTTGGTACATGGCTCTAATATTGGTTTAGATTTTTTTTGGGGTATTACAACTTTTTTTTTAATTCAAAGGTGGGAAGCAAGCCCGTTTATTAAAACCAAAAGTCATACAAGAATAACAAATAAAACTTGGCCCAAAAAGTTGGGACTTAAAACATAAAGGAGTCAAAGATCAAGATTAGAAAATTTTCTTCATTTTTGTTCTCAATCGATGCTCCATTTTCCTGCAAGCTTAAGGCTTCTACAAGCTACAAATTTCTTTTCTTCAATCTACAAGAGTTCAGTTCCGTTGAAACCATTGAAGCTAAGCTCCTCAATTCTTTTTTCATACTATTTATTCTTTTTCCTCATATCAATGGAGTGAACTTCGATAGAAATTGATACCACCATCAGATTAGAGAAATGAGAAGTCCATAGTACTGACTGTTTTTGATAACTTGAAATAGATTTTTGTAAATAAGCTTGAAGTGCAGAAAAATCTAAACTAGCATGCCAAAGTGTGGATATTCATACCAATCATCACCCCAAAGCTCTCACCAGGTGAGGTACTCCTATCCAAAGAAAATACATTTTCACTTTGGTATATCTGTGTATTTGACTCATCTGCTCCTCAATGCTTGTTTCCTTATCTGTTCAAGTTATGTAGAACCCTTTTGAACTTGCCTCAGTTACGCTGAATACTTCTCCGAATATATGGTGTGCCTTTTTTATCCAATTCAAGTATGCTCCTTCCTTTTGCTGGTATTTCTGAGATGTTATGAAATATATAATAACAAAGCCATTCGGGAGAGCATATGATTGATAGTGGCTGTTTTGCTTTCCATCTACTCCATACATCCGACGGCTCCCCCTCCTAAAATAAGGGTGGCTCAACTAGAGTTCGTGTACATGATGTGTACTCTGGGACTTGTTGCAGAAAAAATTGAAAACTGCAAACAAGTAGCATGTAGGCACTCAACAATGATAAAACAATAACAGAAACACTAACACAAATAATGTTTATACACCCACAATGTCAAACTAAGACGATACAACTCCAAAAAAAATAAGCTCGAATTCAAAAAATTTCCCAGTGAAGTTGCTAGAGCTGTCACACCCTTTTTTCACCAAAAAGATTACTTTTAAGTTCGAAAAGGGTTTTTATTATTAAAGTGACAAAATAAAAATTTATTTCGAAAAAAAGGATAATTTTTACATTCAAATTCAGAGTCGCCACTTGGCATAATCATGTGTGCCAAGTCACCTTTGGAAATCTTTTTTCGAAATTATTTTTGACTCTTTAAAATTGATTTACGAACAGGGATTCCGGCTAAGGAATTCTGTTGACCGAGGGGAAGGTGTTAGGCACCACTCAATCCCGTGGTTCGACCACGATCGCTTCGTGGAGTATATCAGCTGGTACGACACTATGAATGTATAAACCACATAAAACACACAAAACAATCAATCAAACATACAAAATAAAATAAGTTCAAAAATATAATGTCCAGTCCAAATTATATAGTCCCAAAATTAGAAAAATGCGGAAATATAAATCCTGCTCTAAACTAATCCTAGACTAAGATCTAATGCTTTACCCGATGCCTCGGACCTTCATCACGAACCTCCTTTGCGTACATGATACATTAGAGCATTACTCGGTGAATAAATACAATGTGACCTCGGGGCATTCCCTAGCGAATGAATACATTTGATGAAATATAATAAAAGTGGAGGACTCATTCAACACAGACATTCACACATTCAATGATATAGAATCCTATGAGTTGCCTACCCCAAAACCTAAAATTTGCCTATCAAGTTTTCGGCCTAAAACATGATCCTATCAAGTTCATAAAATTGATATTTATTTCGAATTAAACAAAACAACAATAAATCAAAATTAATCCAAATTCACATTTTCATCAAGTTTTTGATTCCCACCCGGTTTTGTTATCCAATTATCAATTTCAATTATCCAATAAAATATCATTTTCACCCAATTTTACCATTCGAGATCAATCATTCAACACAAACACATGTCAAGCAACAAATCACCCCCAAATAGAACGAACATATCAAAATACCTCCATAATCATATAAAATTAAAGGAATAAAGTTGAAGTTTGGACCTCAATTTGATGTTTTTATTTTAATTAAACCCGGAGGAGCCTTGCGAATTCAGAGCCTCAAATCAAACCTCAACAGTCAACAAACGAGACCGCAACTCGAAGAAAAACCAAAACCAGCAAGAATCTTCCAAACGAAACCCAATTTGCTGATTTCGAACTAGGCTTAAATGGCTCATCGAAATCGGGGTCGGGTTATCGTTTCTATCACGTCGAAGCTGCAGCGGACCAGATAGTCCACGAAATAGGTCTTTCACCGAAGGAAAATCGCAAAAAAAGGGATAGCGATTTTTGGGGTTGTGAACGACCCATTTCTGTGGGGGTATTTTGATTCTGGCAAAACAAACTCACCGAAAAACAGTCGAATCTACCCGTTTTCTCTCACCCAAACTACTCACTGTTCTCTCTCTTAGTCCATATCTTTCTTCAGCTCCTCTGTGTGTGCGTATGTGCGATGGCAGTATGTGTACGAGTTTGTTCATGGATGAAGCAGTGAGGATGAGTGATTCCCGTGGGAGATAAATTTGTGAGTGTGTGCATTTGTGTATGTGAATTGAGTGTGTTCTGAGAATTCTCGATGGAGGATGCTATATGAGTGTGTGTATGTGATGAATTATGAAGGGAATTTGTGTTGTTGTTGCTATCTGGGTGAGTCTCGATGGTGGTGATAGAGTTTCCGTTTTAATGGTGTGTGTATGCGTATATAATGTGTGTGAATTCCATTCAATAGGAAAGAAAACATGCCTTTGATTGAGGGGTGAGGTAGGGGTATGTGGGTGGGGGGTGGGGTATGTGAGGTATGGGGTAGGGGTAGGTTGTTATTTTTGTTAGGGTAAGGTGTTAATTTGTTATAAATTTATTGAAATTTTTTTATTTTTATATTTTTGTGAGGTATAATCATATGGATGAGGGTATATGATATGGTGAGAAAAAAATAAATAAATTAAGCTTTGGGAGAAATAAAATTAGTGTCTACAGAAGGTTTCCTCTGTAAAAGTTGTGGACGGTTGGGTCATGTTGACAAGGATTGCACCTTTCATATTTCTCAACCAAAAGTTCCTCTTGAAACAGATGCACCTGCTCAAGTTTCAACGAAGCATGATGGTCAACCTTTGGAAGATTGGCACACTTTCCAATTTCTAAGGAAAAAGAAGTCAGCGGCCTCAGGTAAAACAAATAATGAAAAAGTACCTTTCTCACCCCCTTCACTTCCCCCAAAATTCTTTGGAACCTGTTAATTCCTTTAATATTAATAAAATAGAAGTGCAAGGCCCGTGTCAGCACGGGCCCAACAGTAGAACATGTGGATTGCAAGTTTTAAGTTTTAGGATTTATCTTGGAGTAGAAAGTTTGAGCAGTAGAATATTTTCATTAGTATGATTGAGTTGAGGAGATCACAATTGAAACCTTTTTTTAACCTTCTTGTTGAATTTTGCGATCAGAAATATAAAAAAAAAGGCGTAAATCTGATGAAATAGCTTAAATCAAATATTCTGCAGATTATTGATCTTCAATATCACAACGATTAAGAATCATGTAAACTTACCTGATAAAGAGAATACACACATTAGATTCGCTATTGTTTTGTTTAATTATTAATTTTAACATGGAAAAAGAGTGTTGATTTTTAATAGAGAAGGAAGAGTTGAGATTTTCTTTTCTTTATTTTATTTTTAAAATAGAGAAATGTTAATTAATATTGAGGAGCTATAAAAAGTTGAGAAAGATGGCTACACATATTTGATAGAAAATTTGCTAATGTTAAGAAAGTGCGAACTGTTTGGTAGCAAATTTGTGATAGATATACGTTTTTTGTACTTAAATTCACTTTATTTATATTTAAATTAGTTTGTAAAAATCTTTTGCAAATAATCTTTATACTTCTTTTCTTTAATTTCTTTAAAATATAGTAATAAAATTTACTTATGCTTTATTCTTCTCACACTTTACTACATACATTTTATCCTCTTTAAATCTCACTATGCCATTTCACCCTCTTTAAACATCACTGTACATTAAAATCACGATTGAAGCAGCTGAAGCAGAAATCAATCAATTTCTATTTTTTTTTTGTTAATTATTGTTATTTACAGTACTTTTTATTTTATTTTCAAATAATATATGTTGCTTTATATCTTCTTTTGTCCCGTCCCAATTTATGTGGCACTAATATAATTTTGATAGTTAATCAAATATTTTATGTTGACATATCATTTTGTTATTCTTATTTTTCTAATACATAAATGACTTATAATAAGGAGTGATATAGTAAAATCATCATTCGAAAGACGAAAATTTAATTTAAAACATTCAGATTTAATTTCGCATTTTATGTCTATTTTATTTTTCATTAAATATTATTTATTTTCTTAATACTTAGATGACACATAATAATTAATTAAGAGCGATTGATTATGTTATTACTATAAAAATTAATATAATTTTATCATATCCAATAGTAATCCTCGATAATTCACCGGAATAGTATATTAATTAAATACGAAATGCTATATTTGCATATGCAAAATATAATATTATTAAATATTATTGGATAGTGCATTATATTTATCTTTCACAATAATTAAATTTTACTATATATTTTTATTTATTTCTTTTTAACTTGATACATATTGACCCAACACAAATTCTAAGAAAATATTCATTAGAAATTTATTTTATTAAATTAAATTTAATAATTTTGTACTTTAAAAATTTAAAGTTAAGTTTAAATATTAGTATTTCTATATAAGAAAAATAATTTTAAAATTTAAATTTACTAAAATAAATAAATAAATAAAAATATTAATTTTTCTATATAAAAGTCAATTAAAATAATAAAATTGATTTACTTTAAATATTTAGTTGTAATTAATTAAGATAATTTTTTATTTTTTCATGATTTATGCTGCACCGATAAAATTTTGAGAGTTGAATAGAACTTTTATCTATTTTTAAAAAGTATTTTAAATTGTTAATTATTGTGATCTATAATAATTTTTACGTAATTATCAAATAATATATTTACTCCTTGTGTCCCAATTTATGTGGCTTCGATACAATTTTGAGAGTCAACTAAAATTTTATATATCTTTTAAATATTTTAAGTTGTTAATTATTATGATTTGTAGTACTTTTTCTTTTATCTCAATTTATGTGGCATTGCTAAAATAATGAGAGTCAATAAAATTTCTATATGTCTTTTAAATATTTTAAGTTATTAATTATTGTGATTTGTGGTAACAAATTAGTTTTGAACATGATAGCCAATTAAATAAATAAAACTTTTTTACTTCCAATATGTAGTTATAGTTAATTAATATAAATTAATAGAATATATTAAATATTTAAACCATTATGATGAAATAATGAAATTATTATATATTGGGGTATGGTATGTAATTAAGTGAAAGTAGAGGGTTTTTTTTGGTAATTGCATAAGAAGTGGTCGAAAATAATTTTTTATTTTATCATGATTTATGCTGCACCGATAAAATTTTGAGAGTTGAATAGAACTTTGGTCTATTTTAAAAAAATGTATTTTAACTTGTTAATTATTGTGATTTATAATAATTTTTACGTAATTATCAAATAATATATTTACTCCTTGTGTCCCAATTTATGTGGCTTTGATACAATTTTGAGAGTCAACTAAAATTTTATATATCTTTTAAATATTTTAAGTTATTAATTATTATGATTTGCAATACTTTTTCTTTTATCTCAATTTATGTGGCATTGCTAAAATAATGAGAGTCAATAAAATTTTTATATGTCTTTTAAATATTTTAAGTTATTAATTATTGTGATTTGTGGTAACAAATTAGTTTTTGAACATGATAGCAATTAAATAAATAAATAAAAAATACTTTCAATATGTAGTTATAATTAATTAATAGAATATATTAAATATTTAAACCATTATAATGATACAATATATAAAATTATTATATATTGGGATATGATATATAATTAAGTGGGAGTAAAGAGATATTTTGGTAATTGGACAAGAGGTGGTCGAAACCACCTCTTCTACCTAATAGAAATATGCTCTTTCGATTTCTCGTACTAATATTAGTGTCACTTGTCACATCATTAAAAATTCTACCAAAAATTCCCATAGACAACCTTTACATTTAGCTAATAAATTTAATTCTCTAGTTAATGACCCTTTTCCTTCCTCTTCTATGTCCAAACACATCCATGGTAATGAAGCTGAGAAGGACCCCCTACTCGAAAATACTGCTAAAATCAAGCCCTCTCCAAAAAATGCCCAAATAAATTCTTTATTACAACACAACTCCTCCTATGATATTTCCCATGCAGTGACTAATAATCTCTCGATCTCTAATGCCTGCATGCACATACATTTGGCACAAAATGAAAGACAAGGGTCATGTATTACTTGCAACCAAATTAACCTAGAAATTTTTTCCCCTCCTTCTACTACTACACTATCATACAATCCCCTTCCTATAAAATATTCTCCAAAAAATTTTCAATCATCACCTACTGTCTCACTCTTAAAAAATATCAACTCTCTCTTGTTTGATCTATCCTATTCCAATGGCCGGAGCCCAACTACCCCGACACCAACACATCAATCTTTCCTCGCTCAGCCTCCCACCCATGCAAAGGGAGGCCATGAACGGCCTCAATACCCTCACAGTCTTTGCCACACCTCATGTTCCTCTACCCATTCAATCCCAGTCATGGATAGAAATGGGTCTGAGGGGACATGCAACAACATTTTCATTGGATGTAAATGGGACTCAATCTCTGATAGTCCTTCAGAACGACAAACAATTAGCTCAACTAGTAACGGAAGAGATGTAGATTTCTTTGGAAAATTTTGTCAACCAAATGTGGACTACAAACAACCTGAATCCGGCATCAACAAACTCAATGCCGGGCTTTTTCTAGATCATGCAACGGATTTGGAACCTCTCTCACTTCCTAAGCCCCTTTCCCAACATGAACAACATAGCACAAACTTCATTCTTCACTCTTCATGAGTCGACCTGTGCAAATTCTATTTTCTTCCTCTGGCAACCAGTTCCAGTCAAGCCAGACCCACCAACATTCATGCCAACTCCCATTTTCTCTCCTCAGGTAGTCCTTATCCCACCACCTTTTCCTTCGATTTTCGAAATAGTGACCCCAACCATGGCCTTGGAAAAACTAGCAAGGAACCCATACAGAACCGCATTTATAGAAATCTTAAGCCTAAAATTCACAGCCCTTATGGTCTTTCTAGAGAAATAAGACAAAAAATACATTCTCAACTACCCCTTGAACCTACTGAAATGCTTCTTTGTGCTTCGCCCAGCGGTGAACCAAGACTTAGTGAAAAATGTAATGATTACGGCTCCCACAATGAGGACGAATGTGGAGAACAGTGTTGATCCCTTCCTAAACATCCCCTATAATCTTATGGACCAAGAAACTAGCTTCGTAGTTTGGAACACTAGAGGAGTAAATAATGACTATCTTAAAATGAATCTTAAGGAAATCATAAGGAAACATAACCCTTGTCTAGTGTCTTTACTGGAAAAAAAAATGACTAACCATGCTTGCCTTAAAGATGAGTTTGCATTTGATGAAATGGTCAATGTCCCAGCTATAGGCCATTTTGGTGGTCTTGTTTTGATGTGGTTCTCCCACTTTGTGCATGTTACTCATAAACAACTCACTGATCAAGAAGTGCATGCAATAATCCAGGTATTACCAAACTCTCCGCCTTGGTATTTTTCTGCTATCTATGCTAGTACTGCTGCATCCAAACGTTTAACTCTTTGGGAAACTATTAGTATTAACTACGTTAATTATATAAATGGTCCTTGGATTGTGGCAAGTGATTTTAATAAAGTTCTTAACCAACAAGATAAATAGGGTGGATGGGGTATAAAAAATAGTAGAAGCTCGCACTCTTGGAACTGTGTCAATTCCTGTAACCTCATTGATTTGGGTTTGAAGGGGGCCTGTTACACTTGGTCAAATCATAGATGGAAACATGATGGTATCATCCTTATTTTAGAGAGAGATCGAGATTTTGCCAATACCTCTTGGCTTAATCTTTTTCCAATTGCTAAAGTAATTCATTAACCAAAAACTCATTCGGACCACACCACGCTTTTAATAAACATGCTTCCCCTATCCGTTCTCGACCTAATAGACCCTTTTGGCTAGAGAAGTTTTGGATAAATCACCTTCTTTTAAACATATTGTTGATCAATGCTGGGCCAACAATAATAATAATCTGCTCTCAGCCACTAATGCTTTTGCTTCAGATGCTACCACTTGGAGTAATGCCACCTTTAGGGATATTTTTAAAAAGAAAAAAAAAACTGTTGGCCCGGCTAAATGGTATTCAAAGATCTATCGCCTATCCAACCAGTAGATATTTGCAAGACCTTGAACATTCTCTTATTATTATACCGATACTTTATGATTTAGGAAGATATTACGTTCTAGAATAAACTGGTTAAACCACAGTGATGAAAATACTAATTTCTTTCATATGTCTGTTATCAATCGTATACGGACTAATAAAATCTCTTATTTTAAGGATATGAATGAGCAATGGATTACTAACCACGATCATATTGTTGATCATGTGTTAAATTATTATAAAACGTATTTTAATACTGATCATACCTTATTCGCTCTGAAGGACTTCATTGCTTCTTGCTATATCATGCATAAGATAGATATGTCCTCCCTTGATAGACCTTTGACTTATTTTAAGGTTAAAAATGCTCTCTTCTAATTCAAACCTTTCAAGGCTCCGGGTCCGGATGGTTTCCACCCTCACTTCTACCAATATTTTTGGGGTACGGTAGGCGCCAGTGTCATGGACCTTTGTCAACATATCTTTTCTAATCAAACCATCCCTGATACCTTAAATAAGACCTATCTGTTGAGAGTTGCTTTAGGAATATGCACGTCTTTTTCTGTTTTTTTTTCTCCAGCTTTTTTACTTACAATCCTAGTTAATTTAGGAG
This sequence comes from Capsicum pubescens, assembly GCA_030864215.1. NCBI lineage: Eukaryota > Viridiplantae > Streptophyta > Magnoliopsida > Solanales > Solanaceae > Capsicum > Capsicum pubescens. The sequence continues at coordinate 63,725,301 of CM061543.1, forward strand.
TTCTATCATTGGTAGAAAACTAATTAGTTGTCTTAATTTTGGTAGAAGTAGGTTGTTTCTTTGTCTTATTTTTAGTTGTACTAGCATCTATTTAAGTTGCTAAGTTGATGATCAATAATTGACGGTCTTTCGACAAGAAATTAATCCCTCTCTATCGCTCTGCGTTTTCTCTTCTTTAAACTTCCATCTCTGTTTCAGCGGCCAACGTTTGACTATTGAATTCCTATGTTGTTTCCCTTTAACGGTTTGAAACCAATAATTGGTATCAAAGCTTTAATCTTAAGGGACCTGTGAGTGTTTGCATCAATCTGATCTAGTGGATACCATGAACGGAGAAGCAAATTTTTCTTCAATGACACCACCAACTTTCGATGGAGAAAGTTATCAAATCCGAGCAGTTAGAATGTGGATATATCTGCAAGCTTTGGATCTCTGGGAAGCTGAATATGAGATAGCTCCCTTGCCGGACAATCCCACGGTGGCGCAGATTAAAACTCACAAGGAGAAGAATACTAGGAAATCAAAGGCAATGGCATGCTTATTTACTGCAGTTTCATCTAATATCTTCACTCGTATCATGTCTCTTGAATCAGCTAAAGAGGTATGAGATTATCTCAAAACTGAGTATGAAGGAGATGAAAGGATTCGAGGGATGCAAGTGTTGAATCTGGTACGTGAGTTTGAGATGCAAAGGATGAAAGAAAGTGAAACCATAAAGGAGTACTCTGACAGACTCCTTAATTTAGCAAATCGCATCAGATTGTTGGGTTCTGCTTTCAATGATTCAAGGATCGTTGAGAAAATCCTAGTAACGACACCTGAAAGATTTGAGGCTACCATAACAACCTTAGACAATACTAAGGACTTGTCCAAGATAACACTTGCAAAGCTCTTAAGTTCTTTTCAAGCGCAAGAGCAATGGCGTATTATGAGACAAGGAGGAGCTGTCAAAGGTGCCTTACCAGCCAAGCATCACGATGATGGACGTTCTAAGAAGAAAAAGAATAAGAAATACCAACCAACTGATAAAGAAGGTGCAGTGCAAAGTAACAAAAACAAAACAGGTGGTTTCAAAAGAAACTACCCTCCTTGTAAGCATTGCGGCAAGCTCGGACATGCACCTTTCAAGTGTTGGAAGAGGCTTGATGCTAATTGCACTAAGTGTAATCATCTTGGGCATGAAGCGATCATCTGTAAAAACAAAACTCAGCAGCAAGATACAGAGGCTCGAGCTGTTAATGAACAGGAAGAAGATCAACTTTTTGTCGCATTATATTTTACAAGTAGTGTCTCAAGCGAGTCCTGGCTAATTGATAGGGGTTGTACAAATCATATGAATCATGATGAGGAGATTTTCAAATATTTAGACAAGTCAGAAATCTCTAAAGTCAGAATCGGTAATGGAGATTATCTTTCTGCCAAAGGAAAATGAACAATAGCTATTGAAAGTAGCTCAGGTACAAAGTTAATTTCAGATGTACTTTTTGTTCCAGAACTTGATCAAAATTTATTGAGCATAAGACAACTTTTGGAGGATGGTTTTAAGCTTAATTTTGGGGACAAGAAGTGTGTGATATTTGATCTAAAGGGTCAAAAAATCTTCCAAGTTAAGATGAGAGGAAAAAACTTTTAGTTTGATCCAATGGAAGAAAAGTCGGCTGCCTATTCGAGCCAAGAGATGAAAACAAATGTATGGAATAAGAGACTCGGGCATTTTTTATCACAATGTGATCTTGCACATGGTGAAGAAAGATATGGTTCAAGGACTACCATCCATGGAGGAAAAACACATATGCTGCAACACATGTCAATTTGGAAAGGAAAGTAGGATGCCTTTTGCCAAGGCAACCTGGAGAGCATCGGAGAAGCTTCAGTTAGTCCATACTGATTTGTGTGGACCACATAAAACTTCTTCTCTTAACGGAAGTAAATATTTTATAGCATTTATTGATGATATGACAAGAATGTGTTGGATTTATTTTCTCAGATTCAAATCTGAAGTACCTGAAGTATTCTGGAAATTCATATCTTTGGTAGAAAATCAAAGTGGTTGCAAGATGCAAACGCTTAGATCAGATAATGGTACTGAGTACACATCTGATCGATTTGAAAAGTTTTGTGAAAATGTAGGTATTGAGCATCAACTCACTACCCCATATACTCCGCAACAGAATGGAGTCAGTGAAAGGAAGAATATGATGATAATGGAAATGTCGAGGTGTTTGTTGTACGAGAAAGGCTTACCAAAATATTTATGGGCAGAAGCAACTAACACTGTTGTTTTTTTGCTGAATAGATTGCCTACCAAAGCAGTTGACGAAAAGACATCTTTTGAGGTGTGGCACGGCTATAAGTCGTCCTTAAAAAACTTAAAAATCTTTGGTTGTTTGTGTTTCTCTCATATTCCGCAGGTTAAGAGGGACAAGTTAGACAAGAAAGCTGAACCTGGAGTCTTTATTGGTTACAGTACAATCTCTAAAGCTTACAAGATTTTTCAGCCTCATACTAAAAAAATTATGGTAAGTAGAGATATATTTTTTATGAAGAATGAGCAATGGGTCTGGGAAAAGGTTAATCAGAAGCAGATCACAAGCAATCTACCGAATTTCGATGAAGACATTGATGATCAACCTGTGAGAAAAACAAGGTTGCTTTCTGAGATATACCAGAGATGTAATGTGGCCATTTTAGAGCCTTCTGGATTTGAAGAGGCTGTTTTAGATCCTAAGTGAAAAGCCGCAATGGAGGAGGAACTTGGAATGATTGAGAAGAAAAAAACCTGGCAGCTTATGAAAAAGCCTCAAGATAGAAATATCATCGATGTGAAGTGGGTTTACCGGACAAAATTGAATGCTGATGGTTCGGATATTTCAAAAGCTTGCATCATATCTTGCAAGCTTTTGAAATGTCCGATCTTGGTCTGATGACTTATTTCCTTAGAATGGAGATTACATAGGGAAAAGATGAGTTTTTTATTTGCCAGAAGAAGTATGGGAAGGAAATTCTCAAGAAATTCAAAATGGAAAATTGCAAAGAGGTGAATACTCCCATGAACCCAAAACAGAAACTAAGCAAAGATGATGGAGCCAAAAAGGTGGACGAAACATATTTCAGAGGTTTCATTAGGTGTTTAATGTATCTTACAACAAAAATACCCGATATATTGTATGCTGTAAGTATTCTATCAAGATTCATGCATTGTCCGAGTGAAGTACATATGAAGGTAACAAAAAGAATTGTGCGATACATCAAAGAAACTATCACCTATGGAGTCATGTTTCGAAGGACTCAACCTGTGAAGCTTTTTGGGTACTCTGATAGTGATTGGGTAGGTTCCAAAGATGACTCGAAGAGTACTTCAGGGCACTATTTTAGTCTTGGTTCTTGGATTTTTTCATGGAGTTGTAAGAAACAGGACATTGTGGCTCAATCTACTGCCGAAGCTGAGTTTGTGGCAGCTACAACAGCAGTAAATCAAGCATTGTGGCTGAAGAAAATTCTGATTAATCTGCATATGGAACCAACAGGAAACATTGAAGTTTTCATGGACAACCAAGTAGCAATATCTATCTCTCACAATCCTGTGTTTCATGGAAAATCTAAGCACTTCAATATCAAGTTTTTCTTCCTAAGAGAGGTTCAAAAAGATGGAGATGTGATTCTTGTCTACTGCAAGATGAAAGAACAATGGGCTGATATATTCACTAAACCTTTACCTGTCAGCAAATTCGAGCTTCTCAGACAGAAAATTGGAGTTTGCATTTCATAAAGCAAGGAGAAGTGTTGAGAGTTGCTTTAGGAATATGGACGTCTTTCTCTGTTTTTTTCTCTAGCTTTTTTAATTACAATCCTAGTTAATTTAGGAGTTCTATCATTGGTAGGAAACTAATTAGTTGTCTTAATTTTGGTAGAAGTAGGTTGTTTCTTTGTCCTATTTTTAGTTGTAATAGCATCTATTTAAGTTGCTAAGTTGATGATCAATAATTGACGGTCTTTCGACAAGAAATTAATCCCTCACTATCGCTCTGCATTTTCTCTTCTTTAAACTTCCATCTCTGTTTCAGTGGCCAACGTTTGACTATTGAATTCCTGTGTTGTTTCCCTTTAACGGTTTGAAACCAACACTATCGCTGTCTTATCCCAAAGTTTAAAAATGCTAAGCAGCTTAAAAATTATCGTCCCATTGGTTTATGTAACACCATGTATAAAGTTATTACTAAAGTAATAGCTAATAGTATTAAATCTTTGCTTCCTAGTTTCTTAGGTCCTCAAAAAAATAAGTTTTTTAAGGGCCGCCAGGCTTGTGATAATGCTATCCTCGTTCAGTAACTTTTCAACTATATTAATAAAACCTCTTATAAAAAAAAAGTGTCTTATTCGAAAGCTAGATTTAGAAAAAGCTTTTGACCGTTTAGAGTGGTCCTTTGTTCACCGTACTCTTATTTCCAAAAAAATGATTACTCTCATCATGAATTGCATTACCACAAGTACTATCTCTATGCTAGTAAATGATTCTCCTACTACTTTTTTTTCTCTCTCTAGAGGTATTCGACAAAGTGATTCCATGCCCCCGTATATTTTTATACTATGGATGGAACTTATCTACCTACATCTATCGTTAGGTTGATATCCTCTAATGGGAGGCCTTCTCCCTTTCTAAAAATGGCCCTCTATTTTCTCATTTATTTTTCGCCGATGATCTAACGCTTATATCAAAAGCTACTCCCTTATCTATTCAAAATATGACGAATTGTATGAATTACTTCTGTTAACTCTCGGGCCAAAAGATAAATAGTTCCAAATCCAAAGCTTTTTTCTCTAAAAATTACCCTACTTCCTCTAAAATCTTTACTCTCCAATGTTTCAATATTCATGACTTCAAACACTTCGGTAAATACTTGGATTTTACCATATTAAAGAGAAAACCTAGGCGATAAACTTCCTTGGCTGATGAATTTCTTGGTTATTACCAATTGTTTGTGATTGTCAAGTAACATCTTTGGAATGATTGCACAACACAAGTTAAAAAAAAATGTAAAGAGTATAAATGAGTTCTTTTATATAAGTGTTAGGCAATTTCAATTCCTTCAAATTCCTCAGAGAGAAATAATGAACTCCACTAAGGGAATTTCTATAATTACAATAAGAACATACACTATAAATGTCTAATTGCTTGTGGTTTACAACCTCTATATTTCCATATTATTATCATTTGCTTGTTTCGGTTTTCTTTTTGTTATTGGTGACTTTACATTAAGTATCATTCTTATAATTCTTTTATACACACCAACTCAAAAATCTAGAACACAATGTTTAAAGTAATATGTCTCATACTATAAAGTAGCATAGTTGTAGAACTTACTGTTATTAGGCCACAACCAGTGGCAGAGTTAGAATTTTCACTAAGGGGGTTCAGAAGTGAATATACGAACTTGCCGAAGGGGGTTCAACATCTACTATAGATACATAAAAAATAATTTTAACCATGCATAAATAGTACTCCCTCCGTTTCATAATAAATGAATTATTGGATTTTGGCAAACATATTAAGGAAAAATCATTAAAGACATAAATTTAACACAACTTTTGATTTTTACCCCAAAAAAAGAAAAAGTTGACCTTGTAATACCTTTTAAAAAGTTAATTGGTTGTCAAATCATAAGGTCAAGTTTGGAAAAAAATTCAATGATTCACTTATTTTGAAACACCAATAAATACCCCAACAATTCACTTATTCCGAAATGGAGGGAGTATAATTTTTCGCCGAAGGGGGTTCGGATGAACGTCCTTGTCCAAAGGAAGCTCCGCCACTAGCCACAACTTGCTTGTTTTTGTTCAATTTTTTGATCAAAAATTTTCAATTGAAAGAGAAGATACAAAAATTATCAAAAGGGAGAATTTATTGACAATTATTGACAACTTGTTTGTTTTGTCCAATATTTTTGTTAATTGATTACTATAACTATTAACTAAAAGAAATAAAGAAAGATAAAGAATGATGATGATATATGCAAGAAGATGACTCGAATCAAAATAAGAAGAAAACTAAAAGAAAATGAAACCAATTTTTCTTGTAAAGTTTGATTGAATATATTACTTAAATAGAATTGTAGAAATTCTTTTTATATAAGATAAAACTTTAATTGATTTAAAAGTGTTAAATCTTCTGATTTCTTACCTAATCAAATGAGGACTTTAATTAATTTCAAAAATCTAAATAATGTATAAAGTGTTATAAATGTATTTACATTATAGTGAATGTCTATCAAGATCTACTTTGATATCTATTAGGATTTGAAGCATCTTTCTTTTACTCAGGCTAGGAGTAAATTTCCCCTATAAATAAAGGGGTTTTGTTCATTGTATTGACAATCTTATGATCTCTCACCCCTCAAGAGAAGAAATAAGAATTACTCTCTCGATTCTCTCTACTCTTCTTCTTTATTCTTTCTTGTTTTATAACACGTTATCAGCACGAAGCTGTAACCAATTGAGTAATAATTGAGATAAAGCCGCCCAAAACCTGATCTGTCAATTGCTCAACATGCTTGAGGTATTATTTTTCTTTTAATAATTCCTCATGAGGTATTATTTCTTTTATTAAATAATTTCTTTAGCTTGTTCCGATACGGCAAAGAGCAATAGATCCACGGTTGGGACAATCTACTGTTTTAATATTTACATTACTGCTACTTTGAAAGAAAAAAAAACTAATTAATACTTCATTGAATAATTTTGATTTGAAAAGAAGAAATATAAAAGGGTTACATGCAAAGGTCCATGAATATCTAAAATTGCGTGATACGGACGATTGATTGGAAATTTCTTCTCTCTGTCTGCGTATGCTTTACACAATTTATATATTTTTATATTATATTATTATAACATATCTATTGACATTAACTCTTCTATATAATTTCAAGGTTAGTAATTTGTTATCTGTATTTTGTTACTAATAATATAATTATTGTTGGATTTGAGGAAAAATAGTTGGTTTGGAACCATTATGTTTTAAATTTATTCCTCAAGAATAATATTATCAAAAGAGATGATAATATTTTGGGTTCAAGTTCCATCGATTTATGCCTAAGATGCCTTTATATGGATAAGACGTTGAGTTTGAATCTCAATGCACCATATTGATGATATTATGATGGCTAAGGCAAAATAATGAATATTCGGTGAAACATGTCCCATTAAATATGCTCTATTCCTTGAATTGAATGTGGTAGCAATAAATCATATGTATGCCTCAATTTGCTCTTGTAGTTGTCACACCCCTTTTTTAACCAAGAAAAATTGATTTTAAGTTTGAAAGAGTTTTTATTATTAAAGTGACAAAATGAAGATTTGTTTCGAAAAAAATTATTTTTACATTCAAAACTTAGAGTTTCCACATGGCATAATCGGGTGTGCCAAGTCACCTTAGAAATCCTTTTCCAGAAACTATTTTGACTCTAAAACTGATCCGCGAACAGAGATTCTGGCTAAGGAATTCTGTTGATCGAGGGGAAGGTGTTAGGCACCCCTCGATCCCGTGGTTTGACCATGGTCGCTTGGTGGAGCAATATCGGTTAATTTAACACCACGAATGTATAAACCACGCCAAGCATGCACAACAATCAATCAAGCAGACCAAAACAAAACAATCCAAAATTTAGAGATCAGTCCGAATTATACAGTCCAAAAATAGAAAAATACGAAAATATAAATTCTATTCTAAACTAGACCTAGACTAAGCTCCAATGCTTTACCTGATGCCTCGGAACTTCATCACGAACCTCCTTTGAGTACATGATACATCGGGGCATTCTTCGGTGAATAGATATAAGTACCTCGAGGCATTCCCCGACCAAATGAGTCCAATTGAATTAAATGTGATAAAATAAAACCATTCTAACACATATTTCAAACATGCCATCAATCCACCATGCCTAAATTTGCCGACCCAAGCCTATCATTTGCCTATCCATTCTCGACTTAAGACATAAATCTATCATGTGTCATATCAATAATAAATCAAAATTAATCCAAATCTATCCCTTTTGTCAATTTTCAATTTCCACCCTCAACTTCCTTTTTATCAATCACACTATCAAAATTACTCAAATCCGTCCCGTATATTAACGAAATCACATCATCAAGCACATAATCAAAACATCAACCAAGTCCAATAATTATAATCACCCCACACATAAAAAAACATAATAATATACCAAATTAAAATAAAATAAGGAGCAAAAGTTGTAGAGATGGACCTTCCGATAATCGACTTTTGTTGATAATAAAAATTAAAGAAGCCCGACCTTGGAACCCGAATAGAAAACCTCGACTCCAAATTCACGAGTTGACTAACACCGGTTCAAAATATCGATAACCCCCAAATTCTGAGTTGAACAGAAGTCCGAAATATCCACAGACAATCGAAACGAAGGTTGCGTCAAGATAACCGAAAGAAAAAACCATATAATTCCGGAGTGACCTTGACGGAATCAAATCAAGAACGAACTGGATGACAAATTGAACAGGGGATGAGACGTCGGAGCTTCGGTGAGCTCAAACAACATCTAGAAAGCGAAGTACAGGTCGGATCTCGATGGCAGTAGTGTTTTCGGTGAGATTTTCACCGGATTTTACTGTTCTTTCATCTGATCTCCCTTAAACTCCATCCATTTTTCCTCACTGTACGTGTGTGTGTGCTGGTTACTGTGTGTGCGGGAATGATGGTGAAGAAGAAGAAACCCAAATTCCCTTTTCTCTCAAATTCGCGTCTCCGTGTGCAGGTGAATCCCAAAAGAAAGAAGAAAAGAGGTGATGGTGTCTACCCTTTCCACCTCTATATAATTGATGGATCCCCTTTCTCTGTTTGTGATGGTGTATCTGAGAGCTGCCCTTGAAATTATTGTTGGATCGTGTACATATGCGTGTGTGCTCTGTGTGAGAAGAAGAAGGAGAAGGAAAAGAAAAAATGGCGTGAGGTCTAGTCTATGTTAGGGTGAGTGGAATTGTTTTTTGTGAGTGGGTCCCCCCAATTTTGGAAGATTTTGTGTGTATATATATATGTTAAAATGGAAATGGTGAATGAATTTTCTTTTGATGTGGGGCTCGTTTTTTTATGCATATCCTTCTCATTATATGTACATATTATCAAAAGTGGAAAAAGAAACGTGTGTAGGGGGGAGGGGGTCATGTGGGGTAGGGTAGGTGGTTAGGATAAAGTTTGTTAGGATAAGGTTAGAGATTTATTGAATATTTGCTATTTTTGTATTTTTGCGGGATATAATCATATGGGTGAGGGTACACGGTTGGATAAGGTAAAAATGGGTAAAACGATGTCGGGGAGGGACGAAATTACGTGTCTACATCATGCCCCCTTTGAATGTAAACACGCAGTGTTTTCAGACAAAGAAGTAAACAACGAGATTGAATTTTGTCCCAATCATTATTCAAAGAGAGGAGTAAAAGAAAGATGGACAACCGAATCCTGCTGAACACCCTATCTACCCAAGTCATGAGGAAGTCAAGTGACAGGTGTTTCAAAGGATTGGAAAGAGATGGACTATACCGAGTGGGAGAGTCGAGTGAGGTTCCATCGAGGTTCCGGTCCGCGTCTCTGTCATTACATCAAAATAAAAATTGCAATTTAAAACATAAATGACATTACAAAAATCCTATCTGCGCAGCTCCTTTGGACTCTTGACTTGAGTTTCACCACCCTGTTCTTCAGGCGGGCTCCTGACTTGCCATTTCATCACCCTGTTCTTCAGGTGGGCTCCTGACTTTAAACTTCATCACCCTGTTCTTCAGGCGGGCTCCTGACTTGCAATTTCATTACCCTGTTCTTCAGGCGGGCTCCTGACTTGCAATTTCTTCAACTTGTTGACTACTTTCAGTTTCTTCACCCTGTTCTCCAGGTGGGCTCCGGACTTACTATTTTTTAATCTGTTGACTTTCAACTTATTTGCCCTGCTCTTCAAGCGGGATCCTGACTTTCGGTTTCATCAATTTTTGATTTCATCACCCTGTTCTCCAGGCGTACTCCTGACCTTCAATTTCATCACCCTATTCTTCAGGCGGGCTCTTGACTTTCAATTTTATCACCCTATTCTTCAGGCGGGCTCCTGAAACCAAAATCAAAGCTAAAACAAAATTATCCCAAACGAAGATTATGATAAAGAAAGATTTCATTCATTTATTTTTGTTAAAAGTAATGTCCCATTTTCCAGGAGGGCTCTGAACATAAAGTAAAATCCTATTTTTCAGGAGGGTCCTGAACAAAGAGTAAAATCCCATTTTCAGGAGGGTCCTGAACAGAAAGTAAAATCTTATTTTTCAGGAGGCTCCTGAACATAAAGTGAAATCCAATTTTTCAGGAGGGTCCTGAACATAATGTGAAATCCCGTTTTTCAGGAGGGTCCTGAACAGAAGGTAAAATCCCATTTTTCAGGAGGGTCCTGAACATAAACTGAAATCCCATTTTTCAGGAGGGTCCTGAACATAAAGTGAAATTCAATTTTCAGGAGGGTCCAGAGCAGAATGTAAAATCCTTTTTATTCAGAAGCGTCCTGAACATAAAGTAAAATCCCATTTTTCAGAAGGGTCCAGAACATAAAGTGAAATCCCATTTTTCAGGAGGGTCCGGAACAAAAGGTAAAATCTCATTTTTCAGGAGGGTCCTGAACATAAAGTAAAATCCCATTTTTCAGAAGGGTCCAGAACATAAAGTGAAATCTCATTTTTCAGGAGGGTCCGGAACATAAAGTAAAATTCCATTTTTCTGGAGGGTCCTGAACAGAAAGTGAAATCCCATTTTTCAGGAGGGTCCTGAACAGAAGGTAAAATCTTTTTTTTTTTCACAAGGGTCCAGAACATAAAGTAAAATCCCATTATTCAGGAGGGTCCTGAACATAAAAGTGAAATCCCTTTTTTCAGGAGGGTCCTGAACATAAAGTAAAATCTCATTTTTCAGGAGGGTCCTGAACATAAAGTGAAATCTCATTTTTCAGGAGGGTCCTGAACATAAGGTAAAATCCCATTTTTCAGGAGGTTCTTGAACATAAAGTGGAATTACATTATTCAGGAGGGTTCTAAACATAAAGTAAAATCCCATTTTTCAGGAGGATCCTGAACAGAAAGTGAAATCCTATTTTTTAGAAGGGTCCTGAACAGAAGGTAAAATACTTTTTTTTCAGAAGGGTCCTGAACATAAAGTAAAATTCCATTTTTCAGGAGGGTCCAGAACATAAAGTAAATTCCCATTTTTCAGGAGGGTCCTGAACATAAAGTGAAATCCCATTTTTCAGGAGGGTGCTGAACATAAAGTGAAATTCCATTTTTCAGAAGGGTCCTGAACATAAAGTGAAGTCCCATTTTTCAGGAGGGTCCTGAACAGAAGGTAAAATCCCATTTTTCAGGAGGGTCCAGAGAATAAAGTAAAATCCCATATTTCAGGAAGGTCCTTAACATAAAGTGAAATCTCATTTTTCAGGAGGGTCCTGAACATAAAGTAAAATCCCATTTTTAAGGAGGGTCCTAAACATAAAGTGAAATCCAATTTTTCAGGAAGGTCCAGAACAGAAGGTAAAATCTCATTTTTTTTAAAAGGGTCCTGAACATAAAGTAAAATCCCATTTTTCAGGAGGGTCCTGAACATAAAGTGAAATCCTATTTTTCAAGAGGGTCCTGAACATAAAGTGAAATCAAATTTTTCAGGAGGGTCCTGAACATAAAGTGAAATCCCATTTTTAAGGACGGTCCTGAAGTAAAGGTAAATCCCATTTTTCAGGAGTGTCCTGAACATAAAGTAAAATCCCATTTTTCAGGAGGGTCCAGAACATAAAGTGAAATCCCATTTTTCAGGAGGGTCCTGAACATAAAGTATAATTCCATTTTTAATGAGGTTCCTCAACAGAAAATGAAATCCTATTTTTCAGGAGGGTCCTGAACAGTAGGTAAAATCCCTTTTTATTCAGAAGGGTCCTGAACATAAAGTAAAATCCCATTTTTCAGGAGGGTCCTGAACATAAAAGTGAAATCCCATTATTCAGGAAGGTCCTGAACATAAAGTAAAATCTTCTTTTTTGGAGGGTCCTGAACCTAAAGTGAAATCCCATTTTTTAGGAGGATCCTGAAAAGAAGGTAAAATCCCATTGTGAAATCCCATTTTTTAGGAGGATCCTGAAAAGAAGGTAAAATCCCATTTTTCAGGAGGGTCCTGAATATAAAGTAAATTAACATTTTTCAAGAGGGTCTTGGACATAAAGTGAAATCCCATTTTTCAGGAGGGTCCTGAACAGAAATTGAAATTCCATTTTTCAGGAGGGTCCCGAACAGAAAGTAAAATCCTATTTTTTAAAAAGGTCCTGAACAGAAAGTGAAATCCCATTTTTCAGGAGGGTCCTGAACATAAAGTGAAATCCCATTCTTCAGTAGGGTCCTGTACATAAAGCGAAATCCCATTTTTCAGGAAGGTCCTGAACATAAAGTGAAATCCCATTCTTCGGGAGGGTCTTAAACATAAAGTGAAATCCCATTTTTCAGGGGGGTCCTGAACATAAGGTAAAATCTCATTTTTCAGGAGGGTCCTGAACATAAAATGAAATTCTATTTTTCTGGAGGGTCTTAAACATGAAGTAAAATCCCATTTTTCTGGAGGATCCTGAACAGAAAGTGAAATCCCATTTTTTATGAGGGTCCTGAACAGAAGGTAAAATCCCCTTTTTATCAGAAGGGTCCTGAAAAGAAAGTAAAATCCCATTTCCAGGAGGGTCTTGAACATAAAGTAAAATCTCATTTTTCAGGAGGGTCCTGAACATATAGTGAAAACCTATTTTTCAGGAGGGTCCTGAACAAAAAGTGAAATCCCATTTTTCAAGAGGGTCTTGAACATAAGGTAAAATCCCATTTTTCAAAAGGGTCCTCAACATAAAGTAAAATCCTATTTTTCAGGAGGGTCCTGATCATAATGTGAAATCCCATTTTTCAGAGGGTCCTATACATAAAGTAAAATCCAATTTTACAGGAGGGTCCTGAACAAAAAGTGAAATCCCATTTTTCAGGAGGGTCCTAAACAGAAGGTAAAATCTTTTTTTTTCAAAAGGGTTCTAAACATAAAGTAAAATCCCATTTTTCGAGAGGGTCCTGAACATAAAGTAAAATCCTATTTTTCACGAGGGTCCTGAACAGAAAGAGAAATCCCATTTTTCAGGAGGGTCCTACACATAAAGTAAAATCTCATTTTTCTGGAGGGTCCTGATCATAAAGTGAAATCCCATTTTTCTGGAGGGTCCTGAACATAAAGTGAAATCCCATTTTTCAGGAGGGTCCTGAACATAAATTGAAATTTTATATTTCAGAAGGGTCTCGAACATAAAGTAAAATCCTATTTTTCAGAAGGGTCCTGAACAGAAAGTGAAATCCCATTTTTCAGGAGGATCCTGAACATAAAGTGAAATCCCATTTTTCAGGAGGGTGCTGAACATAAAGTGAAATCTATTTTTCAGGAGGGTCCTGAACAGAAAGTGAAATCCTATTTTTCTGGAGTGTCCTGATCATAATGTGAAATCCCATTTTTCAGGAGGGTCCTAAACATAAAGCGAAATCTAATTTTTTAGGAGGGTCCTTAATAGAAGGTAAAATCCTATTTTTCAGGAGGGTCCTGAACATAAAGTAAAATCCATTTTTCAGGAGGGTCCTTAACATAAAGTGCAATCCCATTTTTCCGGAGGGTCCTAAACATAAAGTAAAATCCCATTTTTCAGGAGGGTGTTGAACAGAATGTGAAATCCCATTTTTAAGGAGGTCCTAAATAGAAGGTAAAATCTCTTTTTTTAGAAGGGTCCTGAACATAAAGTGAAATTTCATGTTTCAGGAGGGTCCTGAACATAAAGTTATACCCCATTTTTCAGGAGGGTCCTGAACATAAAGTGAAATCCCATTTTTCAGGTGGGTCTTGAACATAAATTGAAATTCTATTTTTCAGGAGGGTCCTGTACAGAGAGTTAAATACTTTTATTCAGAAGGGTCCTGAACAGAAAGTGAAATCTTAATTTTCAGGAGGGTTCTGAACGTAAAGTGAAATCCCATTCTTCAGGAGGGCCCTGAACATAAATTGAAATCTTATTTTTCTGGAGCGTCCTGAACAAAAAGTGAAATCCTATTTTTCCGGAGGGTCCTGAACAGAAAATGAAATTCTATTTTTTCAGGAGGGTCCTGAGCATAAAGTGAAATCCCATTTTTCAGGAGCGTCCTGATAAGAAGGCAAAATCTCATTTTTCAAGAGTGGTCCTTAACATAAAGTGAAATCCCATTTTTCAGAATGGTCCTTAACATAAACTGAAATCCCATTTTTCAGGAGGGTCTTGAACATAAAGTAAAATCTCATTTTCAGAAGGGTCCTGAACATAATGTATAATCCCATTTTTCAGGAGGTTCCTGATCATAAAGTAAAATCCCAATTTTTAGGACGGTCGTGAACATAAGGTAAAACCCCATTTTTAGGAGGGTCCTGGACATAAGTTATATCCCATTTTTTAAGAGGGTCTTGAACATAAAGTGAAATCCCATTTTTCAGGAGGGTCCTGAACATAAAGTGAAATCCCATTTTTCAGGATGGTCATTAACATAAAGTAAAATCCCATTTCTCAGGAGAGTTCTGAACATAAAGTAAAATTCCACTTTTCAGGAGGGTCCTGAACAGAAAGTGAAATCCCATTTTTCAGGAGGGTCCTGAACAGAAGATAAATTCCTTTTTTTCAAAAGGGTTCTGAACGTAAAGTAAAATCCCATTTTTCAGGAGGGTCCTTAACATAAAGTGAAATCTTTTTTTTAAGAAGGGCCCTGAACATAAAGTTAAATCCCATTTTTTAGGAGGGTCCTGAACATAAAGTGAAATCCCATTTTTCAGGAGGGTCCTGAACATAAAGTGAAATCTCATTTTTCAGGAGGGTCCTAAACATAAACTGAAATCCCATTTTTCAGGAGGGACCTGAACATAAGGTAAAATCTCATATTTCAGGAGGGTGCTGAACATAAAGTGTTATTCTATTTTTCAGGAGGGTCCTAAACATAAAGTTAAATCCCATTTTTCAGGAGGGTGCTGAACAGAAGGTAAAATCCCTTTTTTTCAGAAGGGTCCTGAACATAAAGTAAAATCTCATTTTTCAGGAGGGTCCAGAACATAAAGTAAAATCCCATTTTTTAAGAGGGTCCTGAACATAAAGTAAAATCCCATTTTTAAAGAGGGTCCTGAACATAAAGTGAAATCCCTTTTTTCAGGAGGGTCCTGAACAAAAAGTGAAATCCCATTTTTCAAGAGGGTCCTGAACATAAGGTAAAATCCCATTTTTCAGAAGGGTCCTGATCATAAAGTAAAATCCTATTTTTCAGGAAGGTCCTGAACATAAAGTGAAATCTCATTTTCTAGGAGGGTCCTAAACATAAAGTAAAATCCTATTTTTCAGGAGGGTCCTGAACAGAAAGTGGAATCCCATTTTTCAAGAGGGTCCTAAACAGAAGGTATAATCCTTTTTTTTTCAGAAGGGTTCTAAACATAAAGTAAAATATCATTTTTCAGGAGGGTCTTGAACATAAAGTGTAATC
The DNA here is from genome assembly GCA_030864215.1 of Capsicum pubescens. Lineage (NCBI taxonomy): Eukaryota > Viridiplantae > Streptophyta > Magnoliopsida > Solanales > Solanaceae > Capsicum > Capsicum pubescens. The sequence goes on from CM061543.1 coordinate 63,740,901, forward strand.
CTATTTTTCATGAGGGTCCTGAATATAAAGTGAAATCCCATTTTTTAGGAGGTTCCTGAACATAAAGTTAAATCTCATTTTTCTGGAGGGTCCTAAACATAAATTAAAATCCCATTTTTATGGAGGGTCCTAAACATAAAGTGAAATTCAATTTTTCAGGAGGGTCCTGAACATAAATTAAAATTTTATTTTTTAAAAGGGTCCCGCATAGAATGTAAAATCCTTTTCTTCAGAGGGGTCCTGAACAGGAAGTGAAATCCCATTTTTCAGGAGGGTCCTGAACATAAAGTGAAATTGCATTTTTCAGGAGGGTCCTGAACATATAGTGAAATCCTATTTTTCAGGAGGGTCCTGAACAAAAAGTGAAATCCTATTTTTCAAGAGGGTCCTGAAGATAAGGTAAAATCCCATTTTTCAAAAGGGTCCTCAACATAAAGTAAAATCCTATTTTTCAGGAGGGTCTTGAACATAATGTGAAATCTCATTTTTCAGAGGGTCCAATACATAAAGTAAAATCCTATTTTACAGGAGGGTCCTGAACAAAAAGTGAAATCCCAATTTTCAGGAGGGTACTAAACAGAAGGTAAAATCTTTTTTTTCTCAAAAGGGTTCTAAACATAAAGTAAAATCCCATTTTTCGAGAGGGGCCTGAACATAAAGTAAAATCCTATTTTTCAGGAGGGTCCTGAATAGAAAGAGAAATCCCATTTTTCAGGAGGGTCCTGCACATAAAGTAAAATCTCATTTTTCTGGAAGGTCCTGAACATAAAGTGAAATCCCATTTTTCTGGAGGGACCCGAACATAAAGTGAAATCCCATTTATCAGGAGGGTCCTGAACATAAAGTGAAATCATATTTTTCATGAGGGTCCTGAACAGAAAATGAAATCCTATTTTTCAGGAGGGTTTTGATCATAATGTGAAATCCCATTTTTCAGGAGGGTCCTGAACATAAAGTGATATCCAATTTTTTATAAGGGTCCTGAACAGAAGGTAAAATCCCATTTTTCAGGAGGATCCTGAACATAAAGTAAAATCCCATTTTTCAGGAGGGTCTTGATCATAAAGTGCAATCCCATTTTTCCGGAGAGTCCTAAATATAAAGTAAAATCCCATTTTTCAGGAGGGTGTTGGACAGAATGTGAAATCCCATTTTTAAGGAAGTCCTGAACAGAAGGTAAAATCTCTTCTTTTCTGAAGGGTCCTGAACATAAAGTAAAATTTCATTTTTCAGGAGGGTCCTGAACATAAAGTTAAATCCCATTTTTCAGGAGGGTCCTGAACATAAAGTGAAATCCCATTTTTCAGGAGGGTCTTGAACAAAAATTGAAATTCCTTTTTTCAGGAGGGTCTTGTGCAGAAAGTTAAATCTTTTTATTCAGAAGGGTCTTGAACAGAAAGTGAAATTTTAATTTTCAGGAGGGTCCTGAATGTAAAGTGAAATCCCATTCTTCAGGAGGGCCCTGAACATAAAGTGAAATCTTATTTTTTAGGAGCGTCCTGAACAAAAAGTGAAATTCCATTTTTCCGGAGGGTCCTGAACATAAAGTGAAATCCTATTTTTCAGGAGGGTCCTTAGCATAAAGTTAAATCCTATTTTTCAGGAGGGTCCTGATCAGAAGGCAAAATCTCATTTTTCAGGAGTGCTCCTTAACATAAAGTGAAATCCTATTTTTCAGGATGGTCCTTAACATCAACTGAAATCCCATTTTTCAGGAGGGTCTTGAACATAAAGTAAAATCTCATTTTTCAGAAGGGTCCTGAACATAAAGTATAATCACATTTTTCAGGTGGTTCCTGAACATAAAGTAAAATCCCATTTTTTAGGACGGTCGAGAACATAAGGTAAAATCCTATTTTTAGGAGGGTCCTGGACATAAGGTATATCCCATTTTTCAGAAGGGTCCTGAACAAAAAGTGAAATCCCATTTTTCAGGAGGGTCCTTAACATAAAGTAAAATCCCATTTTTCAGGAGAGTTCTGAACATAAAGTAAAATCCCACTTTTCAGGAGGGTCCTGTACAGAAAGTGAAATCCCATTTTTCAGGAGGGTCCTGAACAGAAGATAACTTCTTTTTTTTCAGAAGGGTTCTGAACATAAAGTAAAATCCCATTTTTCAGGAAGGTCCTAAACATAAAGTGAAATCTCATTTTTAAGAAGGGCCCTGAACATAAAGTAAAATCCCATTTTTCAGGAGGGTCCTAAACATAAAGTGAAATCCCATTTTTCAGGAGGGTCTTAAACATAAAGTGATATCCCATTTTTCAAGAGGGTCCTGGACATAAGGTAAAATCCCATTTTGCAGGAGGGTCCTAAACATAAACTGAAATCCCATTTTTCAGGAGGGTCCTGAACATAAGGTAAAATCCCATTTTCAGGAGGGTGCTGGACATAAAGTGATATTTCATTTTTCAGGAGGGTCGTAAACATAAAGTAAAATTCCATTTTTCAGGAGGGTGCTGAACAGAAGGTAAAATCCTTTTTTTTCAGAAGGGTCCTGAATATAAAGTAAAATCCCATTTTTCAGAAGGGACCTAAACATAAAGTAAAATCCCATTTTTCAAGAGGGTCCTGAACATAAAGTAAAATCCCATTTTTAAAGAGGGTCCTAAACATAAAGTGAAATCCCATTTTTCAGGAGGGTCCTGAACAAAAAGTGAAATCCCATTTTTCAAGAGGGTCCTGAACATAAGGTAAAATCCCATTTTTCAGAAGGGTCCTCAACATAAGGTAAAATCCTATTTTTCAGGAAGGTCTTGAACATAAATTGAAATCTCATTTTTCAGGAGGGTCCTAAACATAAAGTAAAATCCTATTTTTCAGGAGGGTCCTGAACAGAAAGTGAAATTCCATTTTTCAAGAGGGTCCTAAACAGAAGGTATAATCCTTATTTTTTCAGAAGGGTTCTAAACATAAAGTAAAATCCCATTTTTCAGGAGGGTCTTGAACATAAAGTGAAATCCTATTTTTCATGAGGGTCCTGAACATAAAGTGAAATCCTATTTTTCAGGAGGGTCCTGAACATAAAGTTAAATCTCATTTTTCTGGAGGGTCCTGAACATAAATTAAAATCCCATTTTTATGGAGGGTCCTAAACATAAAGTGAAATTCCATTTTTCAGGAGGGTCCTGAACATAAATTGAAATTTTATTTTTCAAAAGGGTCCCGATTAGAAAGTAAAATCCTATTTTTCAGAGGGGTCCTGAACAGGAAGTGAAATCCCATTTTTCAGGAGGGTCCTGAACATAAAGTGAAATTGCATTTTTCAGGAGGGTCCTGAACATATAGTGAAATCCTATTTTTAGGAGGGTCCTGAACTAAAAGTGAAATCCCATTTTTCAATAGGGTCCTGAACATAAGGTAAAATCCCATTTTTCAAAAAGGTCCTCAACATAAAGTAAAATCCTATTTTTCAGGAGGGTCTTGAACATAATGTGAAATCCCATTTTTCAGAGGGTCCTATACATAATGTAAAATCCTATTTTACAGGAGGGTCCTGAACAGAAAGTGAAATCTCATTTTTCAGGAGGGTCCTAAACATAAAGTAAAATCCCATCTTTCAGGAGGGTGTTGAACAGAAAGTGAAATCCCATTTTTAAGGAGGGTCCTGAACATAAGGCAAAATCTCTTTTTTTTCAGAAGGGTCCTGAACACAAAGTAAAATTCCATTTTTCATGAGGGTCCTGAACATAAAGTAAATTCCCATTTTTCAGGAGGGTCCTGAACGTAAAGTAAAATCCCATTTTTCAGGAGGATCCTGAACATAAAGTGAAATCCCATTTATCAGGAGGGTCCTGAGCATAAGGTGCAATCCCATTTTTTAGGAGGGTCTTGAACATAAGGTAAAATCTCATTTTTCAGGAGGCTCCTGAACATAAAGTAAAATCCTATTTTTCATGAGGGCCTTGAACATAATGTGAAACCCCATTTTTCGGGAGGGTCCTGAACTTAAAGTAAAATCTCATTTTTCTTGAGGGTCCTGAACAAAAAGTGTAATCCCATTTTTCAGGAGGGTCCAGAACAAAAGATAAAATTCTTTTTTTTCAGAAGCGTTCTGAACATAAAGTAAAATCCCATTTTTCAGGAGGGTCCTGAACATAAAGTGAAATCCCATTTTTTAGGAGGGTCCTGAACATAAAGTGAAATCCCATTTTTCAGGAGGGTCCTGAACATAAAGTGAAATCTCATTTTTCAGGAGGGTCCTGAACAGAAGGTAAAATCCTATTTTTCAGGAGGGTCCAGAATATAAAGTAAAATCCCATTTTTCAAGAGGGTCCTGAACATAAAGTGAAATCCCATTTTTTAGGAGAGTGTTGAACATAAATTGAAATTCCATTTTTCAGGAGGGTCCTGAACAGAAAGTAAAATCCTATTTTTCAGAAGGGTCCAGAACAGAAAGTGAAATCCCAATTTTCAGGAGGGTCCTAAACAAAAAGTGAAATCCCATTCTTCAGGAGGGTCCTGAACATAAAGTGAAATCTTATATTTCAGGATGGTCCTGAACAAAAAGTAAAATCCCATTTTTTAGGAGGATCATGAACATAAAGTGAAATCCTATTTTTCACGAGGGTCCTGAACATAATGTGAAATCCAATTTTTCAGGAGGGTCCTGAACAGAAGGCAAAATCTTATTTTTCAGGAGTGTCCTAAATATAAAGTAAAATCCCATTTTTCAGGAGGGTCCTAAACATAAAGTAAAATCCCATTTTTCAGGATGGTCCTTAACATAAAGTGAAATCCCATTTTTCAGGAGGGTCTTGAACATAACGTAAAATCTCATTTTTTAGAAGGGTCCTGAACATAAAGTATAATCCCATTTTTCAGGAGGTTCCTGAACATAAAGTGAAATCTCATTTTTCAGGAGGGTTCTGAACTTAAGGTAAAATCCCATTTTTTAGGAGGGTCCTGGACATAAGGAATATCCCATATTTCAGGAAGGTCCTGAACATAAAGTGAAATCTCATTTTTCAGGAGGGCCCTGAACATAAAGTGAAATTCCATTTTTCAGGAGGGTTCTGAACATAAAGTAAAATCCCAATTTTCAGGAGGGTCCTGAACAGAAAGTGAAATCCCATTTTTCAAGAGGGTCCTGAATAGAAGATAAATTCCTTTTTTTTCAGAAGTGCTCTGAACTTAAAGTTAAATCCCTTTTTTCAGGAGGGTCCTGAACAGAAAGTAAAATTCTATTTTACAGGAGGTTCTTGAACATAAAGTGAAATCCCATTTTTCAGGAGAGTCTGGAACATAAAGTGAAATTCCATTTTTCAGGAGGGTCCTGAACATAAAGTAAAATCTCATTTTTTAGGAGGGTCCTGAACAGAAAGTGAAATCCCATTTTTCTGAATGGTCCTGAACATTAAGTGAAATCTCATTTTTCAGGAGGGTCCTGAACATAAGGTGAAATCCCATTTTTCAGGAGGGTCCTGAACATAAAGTGAAATCCCATTTTTCAGGAGGGTTCTGAACATAAAGTAAAATCTCATTTTTTAGGAGGGTCCTGAACAGAAAGTAAAATTCTATTTTTCAGGAGGGTCCTGAACATAAAGTGAAATCCCATTTTTCAGGAGGGTCCTGAACATATAGTGAAATCTTCACGGATGTGCATTTCCAATGGTAGCTGAATTAAGTGAAGCGAATTTGCCCCTATTTCAACAAAGAAAATTTTCAGTTAAAAACTTAGTGGTGTCTTGCAACACTTGACTTTCCAGTCATTTGTTTCAGTGTTCATTCCCTTCATTTTATTTCAGATTGCTGGCATTTGCCCCTTCTTTGTCGTGTCATTGACCCAAACTCAGATTATTAAGAGTGACTCCGAAATAAACACAGTATCTCTGCTTTGTCTTGCTTCTCAGATAAACCCTTTAAACCTTGGTATTTTCATGAGTTCTCCAGCTTGTCTGTTGACAAAACTTTCTGCATGCCTTATTCTACTTACAATCATGTCTCTTTCATATGCTGACTTTGTCTTGCTTTGTGCAATTGAAGAAACTGGTTGCCAACTTTGAAATCTTTTCTCACTTGTTTTGATATGGACTTGACTCGAAGACAAGAAGAAAATAACAATGACTTTTATTTGGACCACTGACTCAAGAAAAAAAATAAAAATAAAGAGAAAAAAAAAAGACAATGAATGTCCCCGCTTGAAACAAAGAAATAAAAAAATTATCTAGAAATGACAGTCAACTCTAATGATTATGCCATGCATATCGGATTAAACTGCCTGATCTTTCCATCCAAAACCTTCTATCAATTGTTGTTGAGTTAATGACCTCAAAATTGAGTTGCTTCCTTAGGTCAAGTGCATTTAAGACCTCATTCGGCTAATGGCGCCATGAAAGGTTTTTGCCAACAAACCTCTCTCATTTTCTTTTTCCCAGCTCACCATTGCCCTATGGTGTCCGTGAGGGTTTTTCACCAATGTGACTCTCTTATTTTCATTTGTCTCAACTCACCGTCGTCTTACAGTGCACATGAGGGCTTTCACCGATAAGACTCTCTCATTGTTATCTCTCTCAGCTTACCATCGTTTTATGGCGTCTGTGAGGGTTTTCACCGATAAGACTCTCTCATTTTTATCTGTCTTAGCTTACCATCATCTTACGGCACCCGTGAGGGTTTTCACTGATAAGACTTTCTCATTTTTATTTCTCTCCTGATTCCTTATGCCGAGGAAGACAAGTAGTTACCAAAATGTGTTATTATATCCATTGCATGCTTAGTCTTAATATTTTCAAAGATTGATATGAAGGTCTTTCTTTGGTTGTAACATGGCTTTTGGATAGGGTTAGAAAGAAAGGATGGCATGAGGCCCAAATGACACTTGAAGTGGATGACTCTAAATTGTTTATTGGGTGGGACTTACAACTTTTGGAATCAACTCAAACAATGAGGATTAACTCTTGCCCTAGTTTCTTTTGACTTTACAATTCTAAATTATTTATTTGATTGGACCGAGCCCAGAGTAGGGCAGCCTACGTATCTCACCCTTGAGAGAGGAGAATCAGGTCATGCGTAGTTCTGGCAACTTATTTTGCTTGATTCTAATTTCTTTTCTTCTATGTTTCTTTTGTTGACTCTTTTTCTTTGGGAATTTTCTGACTCTATTTATCTTGATACTCTTCTCTTTTTTTTTGGATGCATTTTTTCTCTTCTTTTTTTTGAAAACTTTTCTGACTCTAATCTTTTACTCGACACTCTTTTTTTTTTTTTACTTTGATGACTCTATCTTGATTCCAAAAGAGGGATATGAAAGTAAATAGAACTAAAGCTCAAATGGGGTAAACAAAGAATGACACAATATTTGGATAGCAGAATGAAATGCCTTCGTCATATCAATCCTTGAAGATGCTAGTACATAGCATGCAATGTGAAAGTGCATGCTCAATATCACTTATGACATGTTTTACAAGACTAACTTTTTCCGAGCATGTGTGTCCCCTCTTCTTCTACACTTGTCAAAATACAACTCCACATTTGTTGTACATCCCTCACATTGAATGACTCATGATTTCGTGGAGTTGATTTTTCTGTTTCTCGAGATCACACATCCTTTATTTGACCTAATTGAGCTATGATTTTCAATTGATGACCAAGTTATTCTTGTGATTCTCAAAATAATTGCCTGAATTTTCAAAGAAGGCTTGAACTTGTCAGCAAATGTCTCAGCACTCTACCTATTTTCTCAAATGCTCTCTTTTTCTAACTTTAACTCTCTGATTCAATGCTTCATGATTAAGTTGGATTTCAAGATCTGACTGAAAATTCAGCAGGCATGTCATAGCACTAGAATCAACCTAAAATATACTGTGTAAAGAAAACAAACAAACAACACATTTAAAACACAAAGGAAAAAGGGACACTTTATTTAATTAAAATAAAAGATAGAAGGGTTTGAATATAACGACAAATGGAATAAACAAGATAGATCCTGAACTACAACCCCGGAATAATTCGGATAACAAAAAATAAAACAAAACAAACTACCAGACCTCTTCCTAGTAGGGAGAGGGGTGACTTCTCAATTGCTCGGTCTGACATCTTAGCCACTAGTTCGTATATCAGCATGACTAAAGGTTTCCTCACTGTCAATGTTCTGCACTATAATTAATTTATCTTGAATCATCCTTTCAATTTCTCTTTTCAAAGCACGACAATCTTCAATACTATGAACCTGAACATCAGAATGATATGTACATCCTACATTAGGATCAAAACTTCTTGAATGCGGGTCAGGAGTATACCCAAGGAGAGGAGTGATTATGCCTCGTTGTGCCAATCTCTGAAATAAAATGGCATACGTCTCTCCAATTGGTGTGAAACTATCCCTCAATTTTTGCCTCGTTTCATTGTTTAACTTGGATAGAACATCGGGTCTAGAAGGGATTTGGTATGTTTGTGGAATTGGAGAATGACTTTGAAGAGTTGGTGCGTGCCATTGTGGGTAAGGAAGGAGTTGAACATATGGTTGTGCGCAATATACTAGATATGGAGGTGGGAAAACAGAGTATATTGGATTTTGAGAGTGATTATGGAGAGCTTGGGTATGAACTTGGGCTTGGGACTGACGGCAACGACGACGTCGTCTTCTTGGATGTGCCCGTTCTCCAACTACAATAGCAGTGTCATCTTTCTCATTCTTCTTCCCTCCAGGTTCCCTCAATTGATTGCAATATTGTCCCAAATGTTTCACGGATTTCTCATGCCCATCTTGTTTCTCAAATTTCAACATCTCAAAGATTGGAGGAAGGTTAGCACTTGAAGGCATGCCCCAGTCTTTGTATGAAACATCTTCTTTACCCGTAGGTCCTAGAGAATTTTTCATAGCATTTTTTGCACTCTTCATTTTTCCCACCATTTTCTTCGACTTTTCTGGCACACTGGACTTCTTGTTAAGAAATTTTGGTGGTCCAGTTAACTTAAAAGCAGGCTCAGGAGTATAATAATGATCACCAAAAGTATTGAATATAAGTTCACTAGCAACATGGGGACGCACAACCGTTGGGCGAGCCAGTGCAGAAGTCCCAGTAGAGGATTGAGCAACAAGATCGCAGACGACATGTGGTGTTGTGAATGTAGTAGGCTTATGCTGAAGAGCTAGAGGAAAAGTGATGGAAGTATTGAGATGCTTTTGGCTTGGAATGAATTCTGAGTCATGTTGTGGTGCATCAACAACAGTAGAAAACTGACTTTGAGATTTTGTTGAAAAACTTGAGGTAATTATAGGATCAATAAACGGAAATGGAGGAGGAGGCAACCCACTGGCCCAAACCTGATACATTTCTGTCATTCGTTGTCTTAGCCTCCTAATCTCTTGCTTCAAACTCTCATTTTTTTTATTCTTTGTTTGATCCATGATGTCACTCTCTATATCTTGGTTGGACACAACTAACTCTTTGGATTTGGTGTGATTTGAAGGACCAGCCAGAATGCCATAAACCAACCACCTTAAACTAACTCAACAAAAACAACAAATGTGTTGGAGTTCAACACTTTTTCAAAACCTCTTTTTCCTTATTTTTTTTGTTGTTTTTTTCAAAAGATCACCTAACCCAAAAAGGGCGCCTACGTATCTCACTCCTAAGAGAGAAGAATCAGGTGTGCGTAGTTCGTGAAGTCTTGCCGGATGGTCAATTAAACTCTTTTTCTTTTTCTTGAAACTTTAAAAAGAAAAGAAAATAACAATTTCTCAAAAGAATTGACGAAAATCTTTTTGTATTTTTCAGGTTTAAACACCCCTATACAAAGTGAAATCTATGATTACCAAGGATTTTTTTTTTGGGATTTTCAGTTTTGAATTTCATGCGAAAATGATACTCGAACCTATTAAAGGAAAATCTTTTTTTTTTGTGATTTTCTTTTAAGATGTATATGGCACCTACTCTAAATGAAGAGTGAAGAAAATCTTTTTGAATTTTTCAAATTCCTATACAAAATGAAACCTATGATTACCGAAGAAAAATCTTTTTGGGTTTTCGATTTGAAATTTATACAAAAATGAAACTTGAAACTATTAAAGGAAAATCTTTTTTGTAGTTTCTTTTAAAGATGTACATGGAATGCCTACTCTAAATAAAGAGTGAAGAAAATCTTTTTGAATTTTGAAATAAGATCAACCAAAAATGAAACCTACGACTATTGAGGAATTTTTTTTTATTGTATTTTCTTTTCAAGACATGTATGAAACACCCACTCTAAATGAAGAGTGAAGAAAATATATTTTTTTTTAAATAAGATCTTCGAACCCACAATAGGTTGCCTATATATCTCACTCCCGAGAGAGGAGAATCAGGAGTGCGTAGTTCATCCAGATTGGACAATTAAGGATTAAAAAACAGACTAAGACGTGACCTGAGAGACACGATTACAAACAGAAGATGAAAGATGTCAATAAAATCTTTTTGAGTTTTTCAGTTTGACACTTCTCATAAAACTGACACCAACAATTATGAAAGAAAAAATCTTTTTGGGTATTTTCGTTATATGAAATGTATAAAACTTCTACCATTTTTTTTTCTTTATAAAAAGCTCCTATTAAAAGAAATCTTTTTTGAAATTTTTAAATTATGAAAGCTTATTAAAGAAACAAAGAAAAATCTTTTTGATATTTTTTGTCTTTGACAAAATGAGTGCAAAAGGTAAAAGAAAAAAAATCTTTTTGAATTTTTGGATTGTGAAAAACAAAAGTCATAAAGAATTCTAAAAACTACGAAACTCATTTTTTACTTTTCGACTCACTTTTTTCTTTTTCTTTTCCAAACACACCTTACTTCTAACACATGTTTTCTTCGAATCAGTCCATCAAATGATCAAGTTACCCTCAAAGATGCAACATTTAGCACATATGGATGTTTTAGAGGAGAGTCTCCTACAAAGGGCCACGTGGGTCCCACTAAGTCTCAATATGATGCAGATAAGCATGACCTAAAAGCTGACCTACGTTGGGGGTTTACTAACAAGGCTATTCGGGGGAGCATATGGTCGATAAAAACTGTAAACAAAGAGCACGTAGGCACTCAACAATGATAGACAATAACACAAAACAACTCAAACAAAATGTCTATACACCTATAGTGTCAAACTAAGCCGATACAACTCCAAAATTATCTCAAATTTTGAAAACTCCCCAGCAGAGTCGCCAGAGCTGTCACACCCCTTATTTAACCAAGAAAAATTGATTTTAAGTTTGAAAGAGTTTTTATTATTAAAGTGACAAAATGAAGATTTGTTCCGAAAAAGGATTATTTTTACATTCAAAACTCAGAGTCGCCACGCGGCAAAATCGGGTGTGCCAAGTCACCTTAGAAATCCTTTTTCAAAAAAAATTTTGAGTCTAAAACTGATCTGCGAACAAAGATTTCGGCTAAGGAATTCTGTTGACCGAGGAGAAGGTGTTAGGCACCCCTCGATCCCGTGGTTTGACCACGGTCTTTTGGTGGAGCAATATCGGCTAATTTAACACCACAAATGTATAAACCACACAAAGCATGCACAACAATCAATCAAGCAAACCAAAACAAAACAATCCAAAATTTAGAGTTTAGCTCGAATTATACAGGAAAAATACGAAAATATAAATCCTATTCTAAACTAGACCTAGACTAAGCTCCAATGCTCTACCCGATGCCTCGGGCCTTCATCACTAACATCCTTTGCATACATGATACATCGGGGCATTACCCGGTGAATAGATACAAGTACCTCGGGGCATTCCCTGGCCAAATGAGTCCAATTGAATTAAATACGATAAAACAAAACCATTCCAACACATATTTCAAACATGCCATCAATCCACCATGCCTAAATTTGTCGACCCAAGCCTATCATTTGCCTATCCATTCACGACTTAAGACATAAATCTATCATGTGTCATATCAATAATAAATCAAAAATAATCCAAATCTATCCCTTTTGTCAATTTTCAATTTCTACCGTCAACTTCCTTTTTATCAATCGCACTATCAAAATTACTCAAATTCGTCCCGTATATTAATGAAATCACATCATCAAGCACATAATCAAAACATCAACCAAGTCCAATAATTATAATCACCCCACACATAATCATAATATGATATACCAAATTAAAATAAAATAAGGAGCAAAAGTTGTAGAGATGGACCTTCCGATAATTGACTTTCGTTGATAATAAAAATTAAAGAAGCCCGACCTTGGAACCCGAATAGAAAACCTCGACTCCAAATTCACGAGTTGACTAACACCGGTTCAAAATATCGATAACCCCCAAATTCTGAGTTGAACAGAAGTCTGAAATACCCACAGACAATCGAAACTAAGGTTGCGTCAAGATAACCGAAAGAAAAAACCATATAATTTTGGAGTGACCTTGACAGAATCAAATCAAGAACGAATTGGATGACAAATTGAATAGGGGCTGAGACGTCAGAGCTCCGGTGAGCTTAAGCAACGTCTAGAAAGTGAAGTACAGGTCGGATCTCGACGGCAGTAGTGTTTCCGGTGAGATTTTCACCGGATTTTACTGTTCTTTCGTCTGATCTCCCTTAAACTCCATCCATTTTTCCTCACTGTACGTGTGTGTGTACTGGTTACTGTGTGTGCGGGAATAATGGTGAAGAAGAAGAAATTCAGATCCCATTTTCTCTCAAATTCGCGTCTCTATGTGCAGGTGAATCCCAAAAGAAAGAAGAAAGGAGGTAATGGTGTCTACCCTTTCCACCTCTATATAATTGATGAATCCCCTTTCTCTGTTTGTGATGGTGTATCTGAGAGCTTCCCTTAAAATTATTGTTTTGTCGTGTATATATGCGTGTGTGCTCTCTGTGAGAAGAAGAAGAAAAAAAAGGAAAAAAAAATGGCGTGAGGTCTAGTCTATGTTAGGGTGAGTGGAATTGTTTTTTGTGAGTGGGTCCCCCCAATTTTGGAAGCTTCTGTGTGTATATATATATGTTAGAATGGAAATGGTGAAAGGATTTTTTTTATGTGGGGCCCATTTTTGTATGCATATCCTCCTCATTGTATGTACATATTATCACAAGTGGAAAAAGAAACGTGTGGGGGGGTCATGTGGGGTAGGGTAGGGAGTGGGGTAGGTGGTTAGGATAAAGTTTGTTAGGATAAGGTTAGGGATTTATTAAATTTTTGCTATTTTTGTATTTTTGCGGGATATAATCACATGGGTGAGGGTACACGATAGGATAAGGTAAAAATGGGTAAAGCGATATTGGGGAGGGACGAAATTACGTGTCTACAGTAGTAGCTATCATAATTTGATACGCTTAAGGCATGATTATATTCCATTCCTGGGGAATGAGAAACTTATTAATGCAAACGTGCACTGGATTGTGATTGTATTACAACTCACCTCCGAAAGAAGTTGAATAATTTTGAAATCTACTTCTGAAGTAGTAAATTTGAAATTTACTAAAGAAAAAGTACATGTCATGGTAAACTTGGAGTTTACTAGAATAAAAGTTCATAAATTGATATGAACGATTGTGACATCTTGAAGATGCGCATGTATTGAAGAACTAGAAGATTCTTCATGAATTGCTTATGTCGTTTGTTATCATGACAAGTTGGTTGGACCAACTAGTATTGGGATTGGATCCCTTCAAATCTGAAAATTATAAAAGGTAAATAAGGGCCCGTTCACCTATCATGTGATATGTTGAAAACATGCATCAATAAGATGATCACATGTACATTCATGGTCAACCTACGTTTGACATTCATAAAGTTACTTGTTCAATATAAATTGAGCATAATTTTCAGATTGTTTAATCAAGATAATTCATCTTGATGATGATGGTTTAGCATTGAATGTCTTCGATAAATATCTAAACCATTGTTAATGAGAACAAAACTTAATGTATTGGTCTGAAATGAAATATTGCAATAGCATTTGTATGCATTAGACCAATAAATTATGATTATTTCTTCCCCTCAATTGGTTCAAGTTCATGAACCAACTATTCCATCTAATAGTTTTGATGTGTGGTATACGATTAATGAATGTACCATTATGCATAAAGATGGATCCATCAAAGAAGATGGAGGATGTATGTTAGATTTCCTAACATAAAGGGGGGATTATAAGCAGCTATGAAGTATGTTAGTAATTATCATCAGATCCTCATTCAAAAGATAATTCAAGTCAAATGCCGAACGCATCTCATATTTAAACTGCAAGTGCTCCTATTTTGTCTCTAAAGGACAAAGTCTATGCATGCGTGAAGCGTGATAGACCAATCGGTTCCAAATAAAATAGTACTTGTATAGAATAAGGAGCAAATAATCATAATAAGAAGGTAATATGCGCTTGAGGAGCCTATGACATAACACTTCATGAAACCTTATGAGAGGTTTATGTACCTCAAAATAATGAAGTGATATGATCTCAAAATGTTATGTCGCATTGTGAACAGATACGAAATGATATATCATCAATATCTTTGACACAATATTGGCGCAATATTGTGAAAGATTACGAGGATCTGAATTCTACGTTTATTTAAGCATGCTGACATAGAAATATTTTTCAAGTGATATGAAAGGGTGCATCTTGGTAAGTGAAAACTTATTTGATTTGCAGTCCAGACACTTGAACATGTCACACATAAAATGTTGAATTTTGTCACTTGACAAAATTTGTATGAAAACTTCTTTAAGGATTCAAAATATAAAAGTTTCTAGGAAACTTATTGATAATCCTTATATTGTATAAGCTTATAGCTTGAAAATTATTGAAGAGCTTTCAAAAGCAATAAGATTATTTGATTAAAAGAAAAATATACCAATTTGGATTGGTTATGAAGTACCATATCTTAGTACAATTGGTGCACTCGTGTATCTTGTAAAAAACTACAAGACCCAATATAGCCTTTCGCTCGATTTGTTAGCAAGGTATATTTATACTCCTACTAGGAGATATTGAAATGGGATAAGATACATGAGTTTATTTTATTCTAAATATTGCAGTCCCAATCTTATTGGTCATGCTGATGTTGGGTACTCATCTAACCCGCATAAATCTCGGTCTCAAACATACAATGTGTTCACATGTATGGATACTGCCATATCTTGGAGATATACAAAGCAGTCTATCGTAGCCACTTCATCGAATCATGTAGAGATAATAGCTATTCATGAAGCAAGTCGAGAATGTGTATGGTTGAGGTCCATGATACATCTCATTCGAGAAAAATGTGGTGTGAAATATGACAATCTACCCACAATTTTATACAGAGATAATTCAACATACATAGCACATCTTAAGGGAGGATTCATAAATGGAGATAGAACGAAGCACATTTTGCCAAAGCTTTTCTACATACATGAGATACAAAAGAATGATGATATTAACGTGCAACAGATTCGTTCAACTGACAATGTGACTGATTTATTCACCAAGTCTTCTCCAATTATAACTTTTAAGAAGATGGTGCACAAGATCGGGATGCAAATGTTCAAGGATGTTCTCATTAGGGGGAGTTAATACGCGCTGTACTCTTTTTCCCTTACGAGGTTTTGTCCCACTGGTTTTTCCTTGTAAGGTTTTAAATGAGGCAGCCGAAATGCGTATTATTAGAGATGTGTACTCTTTTTTCTTCACTAGATTTTTTTCTACTGGGTTTTTTTCTAGTAAGGTTTTAACGAGGCACATTATCTACCAATTAGACATTCAAGGGGGAGTGTTATAAATGTATTTACATTATAGTGAATGTCTATCAAGATCTACTTTGATATCTATTAGGATTTGAAGCATCTGTCTTTTACTCAGGCTAGGAGTAAATTTCCCCTATAAATAGAGGGGTTTTGTTCATTGTATTGACAATCTTATGATCTCTCATCCCTCAAGAGAAGAAATAAGAATTACTCTCTCTACTCTTCTTCTTTATTCTTTCTTGTTCTATAACATAAAAGAGAAAAAGTATTCAAAGTACTACATACATGTGCTAAAAAATAAGTCATCCTAAAACCTATACAAAAAGAGAATTCACCTATAAAGAATGCGTACTACTAATAAAAATTACTAGGTTCAACTACAAAGGCACTTTTTGTAGTGCCTAAAAACGTATACATTAATTACTTTCTTTATATTAGGAATCCTGTTTTTGAACGCAAAATAATTTTGCCATAAAAAAAAGTCCAAAAAACCAGGTTCAAGAAAATAAGTCCTAAAACCTATGACCAAATTCTAATTGGTTTTAATGTCATAAATTTTAGGAAAATAATTAAATGATAATAATTTGAGAAAAATAGTGAAAAGATAATTTTGTCTGAGAATTTTTTTAATGAAGGACAAAAAGTTCAAACGACATTTGTAAGACCCTTCACACTTTTAATATAGTACTAGTTTAATCGCACGTTCCTCGCACATATAACGTCTGATTATTCAAAATTAAATGATTTTATCTATTGAGGAAATATTTAATGAAGTGTAAAAAGTTTAAATTACCTTTCAAAGATCCTTCACACTTTGATATAATAATGTAAATATAAACATATATTTTAGTGTAAGTACATATATATTTTACCATCATAAATTTTAAGTGGTTGATGGATTATCACTTTTGCATTTGCTATGCTGTACCTCTTTCTCTTGCCGTCAGAGGTTAACAGTGGCGGCTCTACCCCTCTTAAAAAAAGGCAACCACCTAAGGCTTCCAAATTTGAGGCACCTCATTTTTTTTGGAAATAATAGATTATAGATTTTTATTAAATATTATTTATGAAAAAATAAACTTCTCATATAAAAATAAAGAATTATAGAAGAATTTTGTTGTATTTGAAGTATGTCTCAAGAAAGATTAAATTCATGACTTATATTAACGAAAAAAAATTATTAGAAAAAACCGACTATAATTTTTATAACTTTGTATCTTAGGATTTAAAATATATACTTTATAAAAAAGATTAGTTTTTCTTGAAAAATTAAGGCCTCAGTTTGATTTTCACCTTAGGCCACTGATTTGCTAGAACTGGCCCTGGAGGCTAAGAGAGACTCATCAATTTGAACCATATTTGTGGTACAATTAATTTTTTTTTCCTATGTTTTAAATCTTTCCTCATTTTTAAAGTCAAATTTTTACAATATGATTTATTACATTCTTATTACGTACTTAAAACTTTTAAAAATTTGGTACTTCTTGAATTTTTCTTATTTTAATGCTTTTATATTTATTTTTAGATCTTTTAAATCTTCTTAAAATCAAATTTAGTTGATTTATAATTCTTAAACTAATGAAAAAATTATTAGTTATCATTAATTCTGATGACTTCTAATAAGAAAAGATTTTACCATAAATATATTTCATTAATTTTCAACTCTTAAATATTAGAAAAAAATAGTGAAAAGACAATTTTGTCTAAAACAAAGAGTTTTAATGAAGGAAATAAAGTTCAAACAACATTTATAATTCCCTTTACACTTTTTGTATATTACTAGTTTAACTGCACGTCTCGCACGGGTAACGTTTGATCATTTAAAATTAAATAATTTTTTCTATTGCGAAATTTTTTAATGAAGTATAAAAGTATAAATCACTTTTCAAAGATTCTTCATACTTTAGTATAATAACGTAAACATAAACATATATTTTAGTGTGAGCACATATATATTTTACCTTCAGAAGTTCTAAATAGTTGATGGATTGTCTCTTTTGTGTTTGTCATGCAATACCTCTTTCCCTTACTGTCAGAGGCTAAGAGAGACACATCAATTAAAATAATATTTGTGGTATAGTTTTTTTTTTCTATAGTTAAAATCTTTTCTTGTTTTTAAAGTTAAGGTACAATTATTTTTTTTCTATATTTAAATGTTTTCTTATTTATAAAATCAAATCTTTACAAAATCATTGATTACATTCTTATTACATACTTAAAACTTTTAAAAAATTTCGTACTTCTTAATTTTTTCTTATTCTAATGCTTTTATACTTATTTTAAGATTTTTCAAATCTTCTTAAAATCAAATTTAGTTGAATTAGAATTCTTGAACTAATAGAAAAAGTATTAGTTGTCATTAATTCTGATGACTTCTACTAAGGAAAGGTTTTATTATAAATATATTTAATTAATTTTCAACTCTTAAATATAAAAAAAAAATAGTAAAAATATATTTTTTTTCTAAAGCAAAGACTTTGAATGAAGAGCAAAAAGTTCAAACAACATTTTAAAGGCCCTTCACACTTTTAATATATTATAATTATAGATTATAAATAGATACTCCCTCCGTTTCAAAAAGAATGACCTACTTTCCTTTTTAGTCCATTTAAAAAAGAATGACCCCTTTTCCTTTTTGGCAATACTTTAATTTCAACTTTCCACATAGCATGTTTAGAGCCACAAGATTAAAGGAAATTTTGGTACATTTGACATAACTTTAATTTAAGGCCACAAATTCAAAAGTCTTCTTTATTTTCTTAAACTTTGTATCAAGTCAAAGTAGATCATTCTTTTTTAAACGGAGGGAGTATAAATTATAGATTATAGATAGATTAGATGTTGAGGGCCGTAATACATGTTATTTTTTTTATTTCAATTTATGTGACACAAATAAAATGTTAATAATTAATTATATTTTTAATACTCCCTTTCTATCAAAATAATTGAATTATCGGGATATGACACACGCCTTACAAAAAAAAAGTAAAACATAAATTAGTCATGTTTTTTAATTTTTGCCCTCTTCAAACTCCAAAACATTAATGATCATGTTAATTACTTTCAATTCTCACTTATGTTATCCATTTATTTCTAGTGCTAAATCGCAAAATTGACTTTTAGAATGACTAAATTGGCAACAAATTTTTGGAGGTAAAATCTTAAAAAATTAGATAGAGGAAAATTTAAGATTTTAATTTCCCACTAAATTTATTTTATAAAAAAACTTACTTTAACATGATTTTTAATTAATTTAACATGGCTACAATACAATTTGATCTAAAAAGAAAAAAATAGAATGACATTTGTAACGACCAGTCTTTTGATGAAATATGTGTAATTTGTGATTTTTTGTGATTTGACTATTTTTCCCTACTCCTAGTTGCATTATGGTATTTCTGGGGTGTGGGGGTAATTGACACGATTCTCAATGCATTTTTGTATTATTTATGCGATATTGTGATTTTTTATGTCTTCGAGAGCCTTATTTTAGGCTTATGTAGATATCTTTTAATCCATGTGATGGATGGCTAAACGGACTATGCTATCATCTCCGGAATATCTATTTTAGGCTAGGTAAACCTTCGGTACTGGTCTCGATGCATCTGAGCTCATTTCGACCTATTGATCAGAAAGTTGAAAAAACTGGAAATATGGGTGTGGGACTCACAATTGGTCGAAGTGATCTCGGATGAAAAATAAAACTTTGCAGGATATCCAGAATATCGATTTTAGGGCGGTAACACGTTTGGTGTGATTTTATGGCTTTTAATTTTATTTCAATCTTTGGTTTGAAAAATTGTGATTTCAGATTTTGGGGGTCAACTTTGTAAAAATAATATTTTTTTAAAAAATCTGATATCACCATTGAGGCCGGAGCGTCAAATTTAGTGTGGTTACCTAGTTCGTTTGCATATATCGGATTCTAAACAAATTTCGAGCACCCGTTGAAGTCCATTCAGACTTTAAAAAAATCATATAACAATTTTTTTCCTCCCTTTTTAGCCCATTTTATCCATTCTTTCACCTTACATCTTAAGAGTTAAACTCTAAAATAGTGTGAGAGTTTAAAAGTGAATCTTGTGAGAGCTTGGAAAACTAGATTAACATCTATTTCTTGATTCTATTACGGATTTAATCTTATAATTACTAATTTTTTTAATCAATTTAACCTTCAAAACAACTCCGATTCTTGATTTTAACACTGATTTTAAAGATTTTACCCGCTAAAGCTTAAAAATAGTCTTTTTATTTGAACCTCATTTTTTACTCGATTTGACTTGGGTTTTCAGTTGTAGGTTCCTAAAAATATGGGGAACACATTTTTGAAGTAAAGTTACGATTTTGCCATTCTTTATTGAAAATTCATTTTGGGGGTTCATTTTGACTTCTAACTAAAAATTGTCAATATGAGTGTCGTTGGTTTTATTTTGATGCGTAGATTTCATATTTGATGTTTTTAGTGAAGTTCGGAATCATTCGTGAAAAGTAAGATCGTGTGTTCTAAGTGTAGCGAACCGGTTTCGACATTTGAGGTAAGTTATGGCTTAACTCTTTAAGATTAGATTGGGTAGTAAAAGATGGTACAAAATACATATTAAGGGTGGAAACTAATCATGAAAAATGGCTATCTATGTGTTGTACCCGTGTGGGGGCCTATATATGATGTAATTGTCGAAATTGAGATATTATGTAATGTATGGGACTGTGTGGAGTCCTATGTAATGTTGATATCCCTAAATACATGTGAATAATTATATTGTATTATTGAAATGCCTAATGTGATACCATTGGTGTATTCTGATATATTTATACTTGTTGGTGTATGAGACATATGAAAATTCATGAATGAAACGAAAATAATAAGTGGATATTGGATCGCATGGTTGTTAAAATGTATTATTATGGTTTGTTGTGGAAATATATCATTTGGTTGGTTAAGGAAATACTCATTGTGATTGGTTGTGAACATTACATTCTTATATCATACTCACTCACATTGGTACCACCATGGCAACACCTGAGTAACACTGGCAACATCTTTTTAAAATCCTCTCCGAGAGATGTGTCGGAGAAGAGATATTATAACACCTTATAGAACCCTTTCCTAGGGATGTGCCTAAAAGGAGATATGTGGATTGTATACGAGTTGACGAACCCCCCATGAGTCCTACGTCAGAAAGCCTTAGCTCCGTTGGTGTATGTGGGGATTGTGCGACGATAGCGGAGGTTGTGCGATGACCTCATGCATCATCATCATCATATAAATTGTACTTACTTTATTGTGTTTATTTTGTGTCGTATTGCAATATTAACTTGTCATCTATGTATTTGTCTAATCTTCTTTTACTTGTATTTGATGGTCTTGTATATACATGTTCTCCCTTGTTCTACTTATATGTGATATAATATGTACTTGTGTTCTACCTTGGTGTGATGTTATAATATATGTGATATATTAGAACTATTAGTGCAAGTGGTGTGGCTACCGTTGTGGGACATTTTCTAATTGAAAGTGACGTACCCTTAATGTGTATGTTGTATGCTTTATTTTCTACTTTGCTCGGTCGGCCTATGATACGTACTGAGTACAAATGGACCATACTCATTCCTACTTCACTTTTTTGGTGTAGCTTTAGGTTTGGGTGCGCCTCAGACTGGTTGATTTCGGTTGCCTTCAGATTTCTCAAGGTAGGGGTTGGGCATTTATACATCCGGAGTTCACCTCTATCTTTAATTATTAGTTATGTCTTTATTAGTATCCAGAGACAACTATTATTCCTTGTTGTTAATTTCTGATGTATTTGATTCCTGAATTGTATTGGTAGTTCTTATACTGTTGACACCAGGTTTTGGGAGTTATGACTACATGTGTTGATTTTATTCTTTCTAATTTTATTATATTTATGTGGTTCGACTAAATTCTAGAAGCCTTACCTTATGGGCATTTTCGTCTTTCCCCATGTGTATCTATTTGAGTGAGAGGCTTCCTTGTCAAGGTTCGCTGTGACAAGTGTCATCATGACCTGCTAATTTTTTTGGGTCATGACAAATTGGTAATAGAGCAGCCAGGTTTCATTGGTCTCAACGGTGTAAGAACAGGATGTCTAATAGAGTCTCAAGATCGATATGTAGGTGTCCGTATCTATCTTTGAGAGGCTATAGGATGTCTTTAGGAAACTTTCCTCATTTTATTCCTTATCATGAAAAGTTCTTTCATACTTTTTGTTTTGAGTTGTGTTTTACTCTTTCTTCACGGATGGTGTGGCTTATACTACTATATCTTATCAGTTGAGAGATATGGGGAGAGATTAGTGGAGGTCGCTTATTAGTTCTAGACCTCGTGATTCTCCTTATATAACTTCGGATCAGTTCGCTGAGGCTTTCCTAAGGAGATTTTTGCCTTTTAGTTTGAGGGACCGTATGCAGGACGAGTTTGATTATTTGGAGAAGGGCTCCATGATAGTTTCTAAGTATGACACATACTTCCATGCCCTTCCCAGATATTCCTATGATAATATTTTCACCTATTCTGAAAAAATTCAGAAGTTAGTGAAGGGTTTGGATGTCTCCCTTCAGTTGGCTATGTCTCATATGGTTGTGCTTGGGGCTTCTTTTTAGAGTATTGTAGATCATGCTAAGATGACAGAGGGTATTCTTAGTGCATCTCAAAGAGGCGCCAAGAAGGCGCGGCATTTTGGTGAGTTCAGGAGTCAGACCTTTTGAGGTAAAGATTTTAGAGTTTCTCGTGGATACCATGGTAGGATAGTACAGGAGGTTTTATAGGGTTCAAGTGGTGGACCTTTTAGTTCAGCAGTTCAGGGTGGCCGTTTGGGGCTAGTTTTACCTTCTCCTATTGAGACTCGTCGTAGAGGTTGCTATGTGTGTGGTGAGATTAGCCATGTGGCAAGGGACTTTCCTCTCCAGGTGATTCTAGCTACTCCTATTCCAGCTGTGAGGGGTAGGGGTTCTACCAGAGATGCGAGAGGCAAAGGTAGTAGAGCTTGAAGGGGTGGTCGTGGGGCCACTCAGGCAGTTGGTGGTAGTGGACAGTTTTATGCTATACCAGTAAGACCTGGGGCAGAGGCTTATGATGTTGTGATTACAAGTATCGTCCCTATTTGTTTTAAACCTTAATTTGTATTGTTTAATCCAAATTGACTTTATCCTATGTGTCTGTGTATTTTACTTTGGGTTTTGATTCTGTTAGTGAGACTCTTGCCATGCCTATTCGTGTATCTACCCTGATAAGTGATTCTTTAGTGGTGGATCGGGTGCACCAATCTTGCTTTGTGAGTTTTGCCGGGCATGAGACTTTGGTAGACTTGCTTGTGTTAGATATGGTCGATTTTGATGTTATTTTGGGTATGAATTGGTTGGCTCTTTATCATATTGTCTTAGATTATTTTGCTAAGACTGTGACTTTTGCTTCATCGGGTGTGTCAAGGATAACTTTGAAGGGTGCACTTCATTCGGGTCCTAAGAGGATTATATCTTATGTTTAGGATCGTCAATTGGTTGAGAGGGTATGTTTAGCTTATTTGGCTCATATTTGCGATACTAGGGTTATTTTACCTCCTTCCTTAGATTCTGTTCGTGAGTTTATGAATGTATTCCCTAAGGACTTGCCTGGTATGCCACCAGATCGAGATATTGATTTTTCTATGGATGTTGAGCC
This sequence comes from Capsicum pubescens, assembly GCA_030864215.1. Classification (NCBI taxonomy): domain Eukaryota; kingdom Viridiplantae; phylum Streptophyta; class Magnoliopsida; order Solanales; family Solanaceae; genus Capsicum; species Capsicum pubescens. The sequence continues at coordinate 63,764,221 of CM061543.1, forward strand.
GGGCACCAAGCCTATTTCTATTCCTCCTTAAAGGATGGACCCAACAAAGTTAAAGGAACTAAAGGATCAGTTGCAAGATTTGTTGGATAATGGATTTATCCGACCTAGTGTTTCACCTTAGGGTGTGCCTGTCTTATTTATGAAGAAAAAGGATGGGTCTATGCGGAAGTGTATTGATTATCTAGTTGAATAAGGTGACAGTTAAGAATAAGTATCATTTTTCCTTGCATTGATGATTTATTTGATCAGTTTTAGGGTGTTGCAGTGTTTTCAAAGATTAATTCGAGGTGCGGTTATCACCAGTTGAGGATTAGAGCTTTAGATATTCCGAAGACAGCTTTTCAAAATTAATATGGTCATTATGGGTTCTTGGTAATGTCCTTCGGGTTGACCAATGTCCCTGTCGCATTCATGGAGTTGATGAACCGAGTATTTCGACCGTATCTTGACTCCTTTATTATTGTATTTATAGATGATATCTTGGTTTATTCCAAGAGTGAGGCTGAGCTTGAGAAATATTTGCAGATTGTGCTTCAGAGATTGTGGGATGAGCAGTTGTATGCCATGTTCTCTAAGTGATATAAGCCTAAAGAGCACAAGGATTACAAGGTCTTGTAGGGGGTTCAAGTCTCGGATTTTGTAAGTGATTGAAGAGCTTTTGGAGCCTTTTCAAAGCCTTGTCCAAGTGAAGTGAGGAGGAAAGTTCTTACACTCAAGAGACGTCTATCATTAAGGGGAATTAAGGACCTTTTACACTCCAAAATAACACTCAAGGGGCGCCCTTTTCTCAAGCCCTCATTAAGGGCATTTTAGTCATTGTTATGTAATAGTATAAATAGACCTTTTAGCTCTATTTTCCTAAGTTCTGATGAATTGATTGAGTGATACTCAAATTGTATTTTCTTTCCTTAGTGTAGGGCTTGAAAAAATTATTGTAGTATAGGTCTTGGAAAAAACTTTGAAACTAGGGTTAGCATAGAGTGTAGAATGACTCTTGTTGACACTTTGGCAAGAAAGATGGGTGCTTAAGGATATTTAATCCCTTTGTGTCTACCTAAGAGTATGGTGTTATCCTTCATTGGTGTTGTGTGTCTTGGTGTTTGATACAAACCTTGGTGCTATTCATTAGTGTAAGTGTATGTCTTACTATCTATCCTTTATATTTATGCACTTTTCTCTCGTTTCTTGTTAAATCCGAATGTGCGTTTGTGTGTTCTACTTCATATCATCTTTTCTTAGTGTGTTTTCACATTTTTGTTCAAGTTCTAGGTTAGATCTTGTATCACTATGTGCGAGTTTTGGTTGGAGTCTGTTTCTTTATTGAGTTATGTGGTGACTAAGGATATTATAATGGTTGATCCAGTCAAGGTTTCAGCAGTTCATGATTGGGCTAGACCTACTTCACTCACCGAGATTCAGAGTCTTGTTGGCTTGGTAGGTTGTTATCTACGTTTTGTTGAGGGTTTCTCTTCTATTGCAGCTCCTTTGACTAAGTTGACTCAGAAGAAGATTTCTTTTTCGAGGTCTGATGCTTATGAGGTGATCCTTCACAAGCTCAAGGATTTGTTGACTTTAGCTCCTATATTGACTTTGCCTAGGCAGGGCATGGATTTTACCATCTTTTGTGATGCTTCAGGTGTTGGGTGAGGTATTGTGTTGATGCAGAAGGGTAGGTGATTACGTATGCGTCTCGTTAGTTGAAGCCTTACTATGAGAGGAATTATCCTACTTATGATTCAGAGTTCTGCGTGGTTGTTTTTGCTCTAAATTTATGGAGTCACTACTAGTATGGAGTCCGTTGTGAGATTTTCTTAGATCATCGTAGCTTCAGTACTTCTCCACCTAGCAAGATCTTAATGTCACACCCTTTTTTACCAAAAGAATTAGATTTTAAGTTTTAAACGGGTTTTATTATTAAGTGACAAAAAATGAAGATTTGTTTCAAAAAAGACTTTTAACAATCAAAACTCAGAGTCACCATTTGGCATAAATATGGTGTGCCAAGTCACCTTTGGAAATCCTTTTTCAAAAATAATTTTGACTCTTTTAAACTGATCCGCGAACGGAGATTCCAGTTAAGGAATTCTGTTGACCGAGGGGAAGGTGTTAGGAACCTCTCTATCCCGTGGTTCAACCACAATCGCTCTGTAGAGTATATCGGCTAGCATGAACACTATGAATGTATAAACCAACAAACACATAAACACAAAACAAACAATCAAACAAACAAAACCAAAATTAGTGTCCTGTCCAATTTATAGCAAACTCAAAATAAAAGGTACTGAAATGTAAACCTACGCTAACCTACACTAGTCCTAAACTACGCTCCTATGCTTTACCTGATACCTCAGGCCTTAATCACGATCCTCCTTTGCGTGTATGATACTTCGGGGCATTCCCCGGTGAATAAGTATAATGTGACCTCGGGGCATTCCCCGACGAATGAATACATTTGATGAAAATGCGGTAAACAAAATCATTCAACAAATATTTCAAACAATCCACAAGTTTTAAATTTTCCTACCCGAGCCTACTGTTTACCTACCCAGCTCGACCTATCATGGCGCTATCACAATCAATGACATAAATTAATCAAAACAACAATATTCACTTTAGCATTTTTTGATCCCCGTCCAATTTATTCACAATTGAATTCAAGTCATTTAATTATCCAAATCGAGTGACCAATCAACTAATATCCACAATCATTCAGGATTCAAACACAATTGAATCAGATAAAGCAAAGTGCAAACATCATAAATTCACCATTCAAAGTATCCCAAACTTAAAATTAATCGAGAATAAGATAAGAAATGGACCTCAATATCGCTTTCAATTAGATTTCTCCTTCTGGCTAAAAACTGCATCCGAGACCTCAAACGAAATTGGAACCTCAACCAACAGACCAAACTAGGTATAACCTTTGCTTTTTGCCAACCAGAATCAACAGAAATCACAAATAAAAGAAACCCGTACCCGATTCGAATGCACCGTTACTGTTTCGCTTGTTTTCCAGCAGTTCTCACTGAAATCATATGGCGGTATGTCGGGTAAGTCGATTTAGTCAAAATAGCAATGAGGGTTTGCTTTTTCCAAGCTGTCGGAGCTCCAAAGAGCTCCGACAGTAATGAGAATCGGAGAAAATGGGTTAAGTCGGTGCAACAGTAGCATTTTCCAGTGAGAATTCGTCGGAAATTGCCTCACCATTGTTCTCTTTTTGAAATTCCGATTACTCTTCCTATTTCTCTATCTCTCTTTCGAATCTCTAAAATTAATCGAGAATAAGATAAGAAATGGACCTCAATATCGCTTTCAATTAGATTGCTCCTTCTGGCTAAAAACTGCATCCGAGACCTCAAACGAAATTGGAACCTCAACCAACAGACCAAACTAGGTATAACCTTTGCTTTTTGCCAACCAGAATCAACAGAAATCACAAATAAAAGAAACCCGTACCCGATTCGAATGCACCGTTACTGTTTCGCTTGTTTTCCAGCAGTTCTCACTGAAATCATATGGCGGTATGTCGGGTAAGTCGATTTAGTCAAAATAGCAATGAGGGTTTGCTTTTTCCAAGCTGTCGGAGCTCCAAAGAGCTCCGACAGTAATGAGAATCGGAGAAAATGGGTTAAGTCGGTGCAACAGTAGCATTTTCCAGTGAGAATTCGTCGAAAATTGCCTCACCATTGTTCTCTTTTTGAAATTCCGATTACTCTTCCTATTTCTCTATCTCTCTTTCGAATCTCTCGATCTCTCTCTCATCTATTTCTCAAATCTTTCTCCCTTAACTCTCCATTTCCAGTGTGTGTGTTTATTACCAGTGTGTGTATTGTTGTGGTGTATGTGTGTGCATTTTTTCTTCACTGGTATTCCCGAGTGTATGTATGGTATTCTGGTTTGTGAATCTATCTATCAAAAATAAAAATGTGTGTGTATATGGTGAGTGGAAAATTCCAGGTGAGTATGAGTGTGTTATGTGTGTTTTTCCCCTGTACAGTGAAGCATATGTGAGTATGTCTGTCTTGTAGAGTAAGAGGGTATGGGGGGATATATGGGTAGAAGTAGGGTGTGGAGTGGTGATGTGTCAAAATTTGATAGGGAGGGGTTGTTAGTTTGTTCAAATTGGGATTTGTGGGAATTTAGAGATAAAATTTATTTAGAGTTGACTATTATTTGTCATTTTGTAGAAAAATTATGGAATGAGGTTGGGGTGCGTGGTAAGACGGAGTAAATGGTAAGAATAATTTTTGGAGGGACAAAATTATGTGTCTACATCATACCCCCTTTGGATGTAAACACAAAGTGTTTTCACACAAAGAAGTAGACAACGAGACAGAATTTTGTCACGAGCATTATTCAAAAGAAAGATACAAAAGAATGAAGGGCAATCGAGTCTTGATCTTGGACATCCTACTTATCCAGATTATGAGGGGATTGAGTCACATGTATCTCAAAGGGTTGGAAAGGAAAAGGACTATACCGAGGTGGAGAGTCGAGTGAGGCCCTGTCGAGGTTTCGGTTTGCGGCTCTGTCATTACATCAAAAATGAAAATTGCAAGTTAAAAGATAACTAAAATTACAAAAGTCCTATCCATGCAGCTTCTTTTGGACTCTAGACTTGAGTTTCTGATGCTTTCAAAATTGACAAAAGATTTGATCTTCTTTGAGCTGAAATTGAGACTAGATTCTTTCTCCATACAAAATTTGATGTTGGAGATAAACTAAAAAACTGACCATGTTCTATCAGTGGTACTTCAGAATTTGAACCTGAATTTAAAAATCTTCACCCTATTCTTCAGGTGGGCTCCTGACTTATAATTTCTTCACCTGGTTGCTTGACTTTCAATTTCACCACCTTGTTCTCCAAGTGGGCTCCTGACTTGCTATTTTTGATCTTTTAATTTTCAATTGTTTCACCCTGTTACTTGACTTTCAATCTCTTAACCTTGTTGCTTGACTTTCAATTTCTTCACCCTGTTATTCAGGCAGGCTTCTGACTTGTCCTTTCATCATCCTGTTCATCAGGCGGGCTCCTGACTTTCCATTTCATCACTATGTTCTTCTGGCGGGCTCCTAACTTGTTACTTCATCACCTGTTCTACAAACGGGCTCCTGACTTGTAATTTATTCACCTTGTTCTTCAGGCAGACTCCTGACTTGAAATTTCATCGCCCTATTTTTCAGGCGGGCTCTTGACTTCCAATTTCATCAACCTATTCTTCAAGAGGGCTCCTGGCTTTCAATTTCATCACCCTGTTCTTCATGCGGGCTCCTGACTTTCAATTTCATCACCCTGTTCTTCAGGCGGGCTCCTGACTTGCAATTTCATTACCTTGTTCTTCAGGCGGGCTCCTGACCTGTAATTTCATCATTCTGTTCTTCAGGCGAGATCCTGACTTTTAATTTCATCACCCTGTTCTTGAGGCGGTCTCCTGACTTGCAATTTTATCACCCTGTTCTTTAGGTGGTCTCCTAAAATCAAAATCAAAACTAGAACAAAAATCATCCCACGCCATGATTCTGATAAAGAAAGATTTCATTTTCCAGAAAAATAAAGTCTCATTTTGTTAGGAGGGTCCTAAAGTGAAGTTCCTAATAACAGGAATTAAATTTTCTTATGGCCTCATTTTATCATCAAAGCTTTTGCGGGTGTTAAACCCAATCACAGCTACTTGCAACAATGCAGAACGCAAAGATGAATCAAGGTTCTGATCAACAAATAAATCTTTTGAGGATAAAAATTGAATGACTGAGAACAAACAACCCGTCTCTTAAGAGTGAAAGTGAAAAATACTTGCTAAAAGTGCATCTTTTAGAATTAATGGTTCAAATTAAAAAGTGCACCTCCTAGCCGTGAGACATGAAAGACCCAAATTAGAGAATGTGTCTCTTAGGGGTGCAAGATGATGAGTCTTATCATAATTGCAATTACCAAACCTGTACAGCAACACTACTCTTGAATTTGCAGAAACGAGAAATTGTACCTTTGGACATTTGCACTTTGAAGCCTTTGATTTGAAAGTAGCAACTATTCCTGTTTCATACAAAGAAAACTTGTGAGTTTAAAATAGGATGGTTGTCTTGTGGTTTTAGCTTTCAAGGCGATTTATCTTGCACTTGTCCCACTTAGATCTTACTTCCAATCATTAGCCTTTGTCATTGCCTTGTTGTACCATCGGTCCAAACTCAGACTATTAAGAGTAACTCTGAAACAAACACAGTATCTCTGTTTTTCTATGTTTCTCAGACAATCCCTTTTAAACCTTGGTATTTTCACGAATTCCTCAAATTTTTCTATTGACAACAACTTTCTGCATGCCTTGTTCTGATTTGCAATCTGGTTTGTTTCATGTGCTAGTCTTTTGTCTTGATTTTTGAAATTGAAGAAGCTGGTATCCAGTTTTGAAATTCTTTCTCACTTGTTTTGACATGGACTTGACTCAAAGACAAGAGAAAACATCACATTGATTTTTTATTTGGATAACTGACTCAAGAAAATAAAAAAAATAATGAGAAGAAAGAAAAGACAATGAATGTCCCCATTTAAAACAAAGAAATGAAAAATTTATCTAAAGATGACAGTCAACTCTAATGATTATACCATGCATTTTGGATTAAGCTGCCTGATCTTTCCATTAAAACTTCATACCAATTATTGTTGAGTTAATGGCCTTGAAACAGAATTGCTTCCTTAGGTCAATTGCATTTAAGACCTCATTCGGCTAGTGGCGCGTTGAAGGGTTTTCGCCAACAAGCCTCTCTCATTTTTTCTCTCTCAGCTCACTATTGCTTTATGGTGTCCATGAGGGGTTTTCACCAATGAGACTCTCTTATTTTTATTTCTCTCAACTCACAGTCATCTTACACTGCCCGTGAGGGTTTTCATTAATAAGACTCTCTCATTTTTATCTCACTCAACTTACCACCGCCTTACGGTGCTCGTGAGGGTTTTCACCAATAAGACTTTCTCATTTTTATTTCTCTCCTAATTCCTTATGTTGAGGAAGACGAGTAGTTCCCAAAATGTGTCATCATATCCATTGCATGCTTAGCCTTAACATTCTCAAAGATTGATCTGAAGGTCTTTCTTTAGTTGTAACTTTTCTTTTCAATAAGGTTAGAAAGAAATGATGACATGAGGCCCAAATGACACTTGAACTGGGTGGGACTTACAACTTTTGAAATCGACTCAAATATTGAGGATTAACTCATGCCCCAATTTCTTTTAACTGGGAAATTCTAATTTGTTTATTTGGTTGGACCGAGCCCAGAGTAGGGAAGCCTATGTATCTCACCCCCGAGAGAGGAGAATCAGGTCACATGTTGTTCCGACAACTTGCTCTTTTGCTTGATTCTGATTTCTTTTCTTTTTTTTTCTTTTTTTTCTCTCTGAAATTTTTTCTGGCTTTATTTTTCTTGACACTCTTCTTTTTCTTTCTTTTTGACACATTTTTTTGTACTCTATTCCTTTGCTCGACACTTTTCTTTTGACTTTGTTGACTCTTATCTTGAATCCAAAAGAGGGGTATGAAACAAAATAAAACTTAAGCTCAAACAGGGTTCAAAAAGGACGACACAATGTTTGGATAGCAGAATAAAATGCCTCTGTCATATCAATCCTTAAAAATGCAAGTACATATTATGCAATGTGAAAGTGAAAGATGGAGATCATTCGTGACATTTTTACAATACTAACTTTAACTGAATTTGTGCATCACTACTCGTGCACCTTGTTCAACATACCACTTTTGTTGTACATTCCTCATGCTGAAGGACTCATGCCTTCGTAGAACTGATTTTTTTTCTATTCCTTTTGACATAGGATCACACATTCACTATTTGACCTAATTGAGATATGTTTTTCAATTGATGACCAAGTTATTCTTATAATTCTCAAAATAATTGCCTTGATTTTTAAAGAAGATTTCAACTCTATCACCAAATGCCTCAACACTCTATCTATTTTCTCATATACTCTTTTTTTCTAACTTTAATCCTCTGACTCAATGTTGCATGATTAAACTGGATTTTAAGATGGCTGAAAATTCCGCTTGCATGTCATATCACTAGAATCAACATAAAATATACTGTGTAAAGAAAACAAACAAACAACACATAATAAAAACACAAAGGGAAAGAGACATTTCATTTAGTTGAAATAAAAGATAGAAGGGTTTAAACATGAACGACAAAGAAACAAAACAAGATTGATTCTGAACTACAGCCCTGAGATAATTTGAAAATCAGAAATGAAAACAAAACAAACTACCAACAATCCTTTATGGTAAGGAGAGGAGTGACTTCCCAATTATTGAGCTTGACATCTTAGCCACTAAGTTGCATATCATCATGACTAGAGCTTTCACCACTGTCAATGTTCTGCACCACAATTAAGTTACCTTGAATCATCTTTTCTATTTCTTTTTTCAATGCACAACAATCTTCAATACTGTGACCCTGAACATAAGAATGATATACATATCATACATGAGGATCAAATTTTCTTGAATACGGGTCTGAAGTATATCCAAGGAGAGGAGTGATCATGCCCTATTATAGTAATATCTGGAACAGACTAGCATATGATTCTCCAATTGGCATGAAACTATCCGTAGGCTTTTATCTCTTCTCATTGTTTGACTTGGATCAAACATCGGGCCTAGAAGGGCTTTGATAGTTGGAGTCTAACTTTGAGGCATTGGTACACGCTATTGTGAGTAAGAAGGGAGTTGAGCATATGGTTGTGCGCAGTATACTAGATATGGAGGTAGGGAGATAAAGTATAATGGATTTGGGGAGGGATTATATAGAGCTGGTAAATGAACTTGGACTTGATACTGAGGATAACGATAATGTGGTCTTCTTGGACGTGCCCGTTTTCCAACTACAATAACAGCTACACCTTCCTCATTCTTCTTCCTTCCAATTTCCTTTAATTGATTTCAATATTGTCCCAAATGTTTCACAGATTCCTCATATACATATCGCTTCTCAAATTTCGATATCTCAAAGCTTGGAGGAAGGTTAACACTTAAATACATGCCCCAGCTTTTATATGAAACATCTTCTTTACCCGCTAGTCCTAGGGAACTTTTCATAACATTTTCTGTACTTTTCATTTTTTAACCATTTTCTCTGGCTTTTCTAGCACACTAGACTTCTTGTTATGAAATTTTAGGGGTCCAATTAACATTGATGTGGGCTCTGGAGTATAGCAATAATCATCAAGAGTATTAAACATGGGTCCACTAGCATATTGGGGCATTACAACCATTGGATTGATAGCCAAAGTGGAATCCTCAGTAGAACATTGAGCAACAAATGCACAAATAGTATGTGGTGTTGTCAATGTGGTAGATTTATACTGAAGAGAAAGAGAATGAGTGATGGAAGAATTGGGATTCTTTTGGCTTGGAATGAATTATGAGGCATATTGTGGTGCATTAACAACATTAGGAAATGAAGCTTGCAATTGTTATAGAAAACTCAGGGTATTTTCGGGGTCAATGGTGGGGAATGGATGAGGAGGCAACCCACTGACCCAAGCTCGGTGCATTTCTTTCATTTGTTGCCTTAGTCTCCTAATATCTTGCTTTAAACTTTCATTTCCCGACTATTTGTCTGATCCATGATGTCACTCTTTATATCCTTGTTGAGCACAACTAACCCTTTCTTGGATTTGGTGTAATGTGGAGGACCAACCAGAATGCCATAATCCAACCACCTTAAACTAACTTAACAAGAGATAACAAATGTGTTAGAGTTCAACACTTTCTCAAAATCTTTTTCTTTTTTTTTCTTTTGTTTGGAAAAGGTCACCGAACCCAAGAAGGGTGCTTACGTATCTCACTCTCGAAAGAAGAGAATTAGGTGTGCTTAGTTCGTGAAGTTTTGGCACAACATGGCCGATCAAACTCTCTTTCTTCTTTTTTTCTCAAAACTTGAAAATAACAAATTGTCACAAGAATGGACGAAAATCTTTTTGAATTTTTCAAATTCCTATACAAAATGAAACTTATGATTACTAAAGAAAAATCTTTCTGAGTTTTTAATTTTGAAGTTCATACGAAAATGAAACTTGAAACTATTAAAGGAAAATCTTTTTGTGGTTTTCTTTTAGAGATGTATATGAAACACCTACTCTAAATGAAGAGTGAAAAAAATCTTTTTTGACTTTTTAATTAGGATCACCGAACCCTGGAAGGGCTGCCTACGATCTCACTCCCGAGAGAGGAGAATCAGGTGTGCGTAGTTCATCCAGATTGGACAGTTAAGGATTAAACCACAAACTGAACCTTGACTTGAGAGACACGACCAAAGACGGACGACGAAAAATATCAATAAAATCTTTTTTTGTTTTCATTTTGACACTTCACATAAAAATGACACTAAAAACTATGAAAGAAAAATCTTATTGGTATTTTCATTATAAGAAATATACAAAACTTCTACCATCTTTTTTGAATTTTCCTTTTATAAAAAGCCCCTATTGAAAAGAAAAATCTTTTTGGAGTTTTCGAATTGTGAATGCTTACTAAAGAAATAAAAGAAAAATCTTTTTGATGTTTTTGTTTTTTGAGAAAATGAGTGTAAAAGGTAAAACTCTTTTTGATTTTTTGGGTTATGGAAAATAAAAGCCATAAAAACTCTAGGCTACTACGAAACACTTTTTTTCTTCTTTTCTTTTTCCTTATCTAAACACACGTTCCTTAAATTCTAGCACATATTTTCCCCAAACTAGTCCATTAAATGACCCTGCTGTCCTCAAAGATGCAACAATTAGCACATAAGAATTCTTTAGGGGTGAGTCTCTTATAAAGGAGAAAGTGAGTCCCGCTAGGTCTCAATATGATGTAGATAAGTATGATCTAAAGGCTGACCTAGGCTGGGGTCCACTAGCAAGGCTATTCGGGGGCGCATATGGTCGATAGTGGTTGCGATTGCTTTCCACCTACTCCATACATCCAATGGCTCCCTCTTCTAAAATAAGGGTGACTCAACTAGAGTTCGTGTACACGATGTGTACTCCGAGACTTGTTGCGAAAAGAATGACTTGGGGTAATACACACGATGCTAGATATAAAGAGGTAACATATAAGAGAAAAATTATAAACGCGTAGCACATACGCATCCAACAATGATAAGATAATAACAAAATAATGATAACACAAAAAAACTATCTATACACCCATAATGTCAAACTATGCCGATACAACTCCAAAAATAAGCTTGAATTTTGAAAAAATTCACAACAGAGTCGGCAGAGCTGTCACACCCCTTTTTTACCAAAAGAATTAGACTTTAAGTTTCAAAGGGATTTTATTATTAAGTGACAAAAAATGAAGATTTGTTTCAAAAAGGACTTTTAACAATCAAAACTCAGAGTCGCCATTTGGCATAAATCTGGTGTGCCAAGTCACCTTTGGTAATCCTTTTTCAAAAATAATTTAGACTCTTTTAAACTGATTGGGAACAGAGATTCTGGTTAAGGGATTTTGTTGACCGAGGGAAAGGTGTTAGAAACCTCTCGATCCCGTGGTTCGACCACGATCGCTCTATAGAGTATAACGGCTAGCATGAACACTATGAATGTATAAACCAACAAACACACAAACACAAAACAAACAATCAAACAAACAAAATCAAAATTAGTGTCCTGTCCAATTTATAGCAAACTCAAAATAAAAAGGTACTGAAATGTAAACCTACGCTAACCTACACTAGTCCTAAACTATACTCCAATGCTTTATCCGATGGTTCTGACCTTAATCATGATCTTCCTTTGCGTACATGATACTTCGGGGCATTCCCCGATGAATAAGTACAATGTGACCTCGGGGCATTCCCCAGCAAATGAATACATTTGATGAAAATGTGGTAAACAAAACTATTCAACAAATATTCCAAACATTCCACAATCTACAAGTTCAAAATTTGTCTTCCCGAGCTTACTGTTTGCCTACCTAGCTCGATCTATCATGGTGCTATCACAATCAATGACATAAATGAATCAAAACAATAATATACACTTTATCAATTTTCAATCCTCGTCCCATTTATTCACAATTGGATTCAATTCATTCAATTATATAAATCGAGTGGCCAATCAACCAATATCCACAATCATTCAGGATTCAAACACAATTAAATCAGATAAAGTAAAAAACAAACATCATAAATTCACTATTCGAAGTATCCCAAATTTAAAATTAATCGAGAATAAGATAAGATATGAACCTCAATGTCGTTTTCAATTAGATTGCTCCTTCCGACTAAAAACCGCATCCGAGACCTCGAACAGAATTGGAACCTCAACCAATGGACCAAATTCAATATAACCTTTGCTTTTCGCCAACCCGAATCAACAAAAATCATAAATAAAAAAGACCCGTACCCGATTTGAATTCGTCGTTACTGTTTTGCTTATATTTTGGCATTTCTCACCAGAATCAATTGGCAGTGTGTCGGGTTAAATCGATTTGGTTGGAATAGCAATGGGGGTTTTCTTTTTCCAGCTTGTTGGAGCTCCGACGAGCTCCGATAGTAATGAGAATCGGAGAAAATGGGTTGAGTCAGTGCAACAGTAGCATTTATCAATGAGAATTCGCAAGAAATTGCCTCGCCGTCGTTCTCTTTCTAAAATTCTAATTACTCTCTCTGTTTCTCTATCTCTTTCTCTCTCTCTCTCAAATCTCTTGATCTCTCTCTCGTCTGTTTCTCAAATCTTTCTCCCTCAACTCTCCGTTTCCAGTGTGTGTGTTTATTATTGGTGTGTGTATTGTTGTAGGGTATGTGTGTGTGTTTTTCCTTCACTGTGATTTCCGAGTGTATGTATGGCATTCTGGTGTGTGAATCTATCTATCAAAAATAGAAATGTCTGAGTATATGATGAGTGGAAAATTCCAGTTGAGTATGAGTATGTTCTGTGTATTTTGCCTCTGTACAGTAAAACATATGTGAGTATATATGTCCCGTGGGGTAAGGGGGTATAGGGGATATATAGGTAGGTGTAGGGTGTGGAGTGGTAATGTGTCAAAATTTGATAGGGAGGGGTTGTTAGTATATTCAAATTAGGATTATGTGGAAATTTAGGGATTAAATTTATTTAGGGTGGTTATTATTTGTCATTTTGTGGAAAAATTATGGAATGTGGTTGGGGTGCATGGTAAGACGGAGTAAATGGTAAAAATAATTTTTAGAGGGACAAAATTATGTATCTACACTTAATATGAGGCAGCGTCGTTGTCTTGAGTATCTTAAATATTATGACTTGGCCATTCTCTACCATCCTGGAAAGGATAATGTGGTTGTGGATGCCTTAAGCCGGAAGACGACTAGCATAGGTAGTTTGGCATATCTTTTGAGCCAGGAGAGACCTTTAGCCTTAGAGGTTCAGTATTTTGCTAACCAAATAATTAGGCTTGATATTTAGACACTTGGACATATTTTGGCATTTGTGGAGGCTATATCTTCTTTGATAGAGCATATTCATTCTCATCAGTTTGATGATGTTGGATTGAGGTTGATTCAAGATAAGGTGTTGAGTGAGGAGGCTAAGAAAGCCTCATTTAATTTAGATAGAGTTTTGCATATTGGAGTTCGAGTTTGTCTACCGAGAGTGGGTGACTGGATTAGGTTAATCTTGGAGGTGGCCCATTATTCCAGATATTTTATCCATCCAGGTATGACTAAGATATATCGTGATTTGAGGCAACACTACTGTAGGGTAGTATGAGGAGAGATGTAGCGGATTTTGTGGCTCATTGCCTATATTGTCAGCAGGTAAAGGCCAAGCATATGAGACATGGTGGTTCTTCAAAGGTTACCCATTCCCGAGTTATAGTGGGAATGGATCACCATGGACTTTGGACTGGTTTGCCTCGTACATCTCATGATTCTGGCAGTTTTTAGGTCATAGTGGATTGATTAACCAAGTCAGCTGATTTTATTCCAGTTCAGGTCTCATTCAGTGCTGAGAGGTTGACCCATATCTTCATTCGTGAGATTGTGTGTCTGCATGGTAATGCCAGTGTCCATTATTTCAGATCAAGGTTATGCGTTCACATCTCACTTTCGAAAGACTTTTGAGGATAAGTTGGGTACTCGTGTTTATCTTAGCACGGCGTTTCATCCCCAAACTAACGGTGAGTCAGAGCGAACTATCCAAGTTTTGGAAGATATGCTCCGTGCATGCGTGATGGATTTTGGTGGCTAGTGAATTGCATTTGGCTTTTATAGAGTTTGCATATAATAATAGCTACCATTATAGTATTTATATGGCTCTTTTTGAGGCATTGTATGGTAGGCGTTGTCTCTCTCCAGTATATTGGTTTGATGTTTTAAAGGTGAGACCTCAAGGTACGGACTTGTTTCGTGAGTCTTTGTATGGATTCCGGTTCATTCAAGATAGACTTAGAGCAGCTTAGAGTAGGGAAAAGTGTTTTGTTGATCGTAGACTTCGTGCCTTGAGATTTGGTGTTAGTGATCGTGTCTTCCTTCGAGTTTCACCTATGAAGGGTGTGATGAGGTTTGGAAAGAGGGGAAATCTTAGCCCTAGGTATATCGGTCCATTGAGACTCTTCGGACTATTGGTGATGTGGCTTATGAGCTGGCTTTGCCCCCTGATCTATCAGTTCTTCATCCAATTTTTCAAGTTTCTATGCTTCGTCGCTATATTCTTGATGAGTCTCACGTCATACATTAGGAGTCGGTGACTCGAGCCGAACTAGGGCCTAGTCGTGTCGGGCATCTCAAGCCTAAAAAATACTGGAGACTACCCCCATACCCAATCCAATCAACCAATATACAACCCGTGTCAGATAAATTTCGAATAAATAAAAAGATAGAGTATTAGAATTTAATGACTTTGGGATAAGTCTAAAATCAAAACCAACCCGATCAAGTCATACCGTCCAAACAAAACCAAACAAACCATTATATACCCGATTCTACAATTGTCCATACAAAGCCTATAAACCATGCAAAAGAACATCTAGTCGGGACATGCCTCCGACCATAGCCATAGACCAATGTCAAAGGAATAGTAAGGACATAAGATAAACCATAACATAAAATGGGTCATTCGAAGAATGGAACCTCACCACTTTAGTCTGACTCAAGTTGTTCCCGAATCACCAAATCACTTAGCAGGAGGTGTGATAGTATGACTGATTCCTGATGCATCATGTGGAGATACAACGTTCAAAGAAGAATAGCGGGTGAACTCTAGCATGTACTCAGAAATAAGGATAAAATAATGTCATTATTCGAACCAAAGTAAATAGTCAGATGCAATCACATACATACACATATATATACAATACCAGGAAAGGGAACTGGGTTTAACGTGTATTTAAAATCTTTAACCTGGGTTGTGTAGCTTTACCATCATAAATCCACCTACGTGCCATATGGGTCCAGTGTTACCCTCTGATGTGCCCCAGTGCGTATAGCCGCACGAACCGGAGATATCATAGTGGTCGGGGATTCCCGTGTACCCTTCACCCTCCATCATACATATATACAAGCATAAACTTAGGGGATTCCCGTGTACCCCACAATCATATGGTCACTAAGACCAACCCTCATGTCGAAAAACATGAGTTTCCAGTGTTCGTCTATCGGACTCACACCTTCACAGTTAGCTATCACAACCCGCCATTATTTCCCAATTAAAACATTAGCACATAACCAAACCACCAATTCAAGAAGTCAAGTGTCAAGGCATTATGAAGTGGTATCGTCATACCGACTATAGCTTGCAAGCAATGTTATTAGCCAACACTTAGGGAATTCCCATGTACCCCACAAAATTTCAAATTAAACCAAAGTCATGGCCACCAAGGCCTTTCCAAACCATTTAAGCCAATTTAGGTTTCATTACCATATTATGCAATGCAAGGTTTTCAATAATAGTCAAACTATGTGACAAAATCATAGGAATTTTAACAAACATATTGAGGGCATAAGATTTCCAAAACCAAAAAACATGTATCAATTGACCATCCCAATGCAACCACAAGTTCAAACCATAATTATAACATGAAAACCATGAGAAAAACATGGAAAAACATTATCTAACCAAGAACAACCAAAACCCCCAACATATATTCTAAAACCCAAACATTATCACACTAGTACCATGAAAACCATATATGAAAACATTCTTTTAGTTGAACTAACAATGAGGGAGGAGTAACATGCCTGAGTTATGAAGAGTAACAGAGAGATTTTGATCCTTAAGCCTCTATATAACCACCTTGAAGAAACCCTAGCCCAATCTTCTTGAGAGGATGTTAGAGAGAGTTTGGAGAGTGTTTTCAATCTTCTAAAGTGTATGAAGGATAACCAATTAGGGTTATAAAATGTGGGGTCTTAAGGGCTTGGGTTAGAATTGTCCAAAATGCCCTTCTCTTAAAAGCTGTAAGAGAACACAGGTGGGTATGATTGGACCCCTCAACTCATAATCACACCTTACGAGTGGTACCCTCAAGTCGTTACTTGATCAAAAAGTTGGACACCACATTCTTTCTAACATACGACTCCCTTGCCTAACTCGTACCATCAACATATGACTAGTATCCCACAAGTCGTACCCTAAGCAGAACATCAAAGGCTAGACACTGGACAACATACAATTGGACACTATACTTCTCGTATCATGAACATATGACTTGTATGGAGTCTTGTCGTACCTAGTTCAAAACTTGGCCAATATCACACTGACCAATATACGACTAGGGTCCTATACCCATACCCACACCATACTAATCATGGTGTGAGTCGTATGATGGTCAGAAGGTTCAAGACTCAGGAATTTTTCAAGGGCCAAACCACAGGGTGTTTCAATTCTCCCCCACTTAGATTATTCATCCTCAAATGATGGAACAAAGCAGTACAAGTACGATTAAACCCCCAAATATCTCTACTTTTACCTTTTAGACAGAAAACAAATTTCACAATCTACCTTTAACAAAGGATGTTGAGAATACATACACACTTTAAGCATACTTATCCGAAACAGAGAGTAAGAATGAGTAGTCAGACTCTATGTCCCTTTAGCTCTCCACAGAGCTCCTTCCTAAGCAACCCATGCATCTAATATCCCTTAAATAGGACCACACTCTCCACCAGGCTTCCATTATGAAGACAATGCTTCTCCATCTTAACCTCCAAACTTCCCCCGTGAACACATAACTAGAGGGCCTAAGTATAACTGCATATCCATCCCATGTTAAAGACTAACTGGGAGTTAAAGGTGCTAGTGGAGGCCATCGGATCCGATACTTACACCACTCCAATAATACCACCCCGTTTATCACTATAACCAAGAAATATGTCTTGATCAAGGAGCTATAGTCTTTTATAACAAAGGTTGGGTATTTATCAATCACCACACTCCAGCTTATCTTTACTACGCCCACTTTATAGACCTTCCCGCCAAAACTAATACCCTATACTACTATCATAGAATCTTTCACCACACCTCCCCTCCACAACCATTCCATATGACAATATTCATCTTATCCTTCCATCTACATTTCTAACCTAAGCTCTAGTAGTACTCTCTCATCCAAAACATCACTACGCTTCCATGGTCACTACCATCCTAACATAAGAAGGGTCACCAAGAACAATAGATTATAAGCATTAGGAATAAAAGGGGGGGTATTTCCCAACTATAACTCCCATTTATACTACTACTCTAGGTGAGACCTGCAAAATGAGACACGACATAGTAGACATGGGGTACTTCATAGCAATCACCTGAGTTATAAGTGGAGGATCGTTCCGACATAAACAAACCATAGCACAAGTCCTTAGGAATAGGCATCAGGAAAACACGACTGCTTATATCATGGGTAATGTAACATAAAGTCGAGATTCATATTCGGGGGACAAGGCGAGGATTTCTGCTTGAAACTACCGTTTCTTGGATCGAGGCATAACATGAGACATGAATGCATGGGGAATGAATATAATGACATAGATCTTGAACACTTGGAAGCTCGAATTTCTGAAAACCATTATTGCCTTTGGTTTAGGGGCTGGAGTTTGGGCATACGTGACATACATAATACAAACCTTAAGCATGAGCACTACTGACAGAGTACCCCATATAAAATATACATATATGGTATACCCCACAAGGAGGTCACCCCTATTTCCTTACTTACCCTTATCAAAAGGATACTTTGGATATTCTTTAAGCTCTTTCAACTCAAATGGAGTCATTCCATAAAGAGGGAATAGAAATAAAATGAGTGTCTGGAACAAGATCAGTCCAAACTCTGTCTCCCTATCGAGACATCAGGAAGGTCATCAGGGAAGACCTCGAGAAATTCATTCACCACCGAGATGGAATGCAAAGAAGGACCCTCTGAGTTGACCTAGACTAGATGATAGAGACACCTCTTAGAGATTAATCTATGAGCTTTCAGATATGATACAAACTTCCCCTTAGGAGTTCGACAGTTTAAAGATGCGTAGCACGAGTGCAACCAATCCATCCCTAATATGATATCAAAATCAACCATATCTAATTCAAATAGATCCACCAAAGTCTTCCGACCACCCAAAGATACCACAGAACCTCTATAGGCCATGCTAGTCACTACAGAATCACCCATCGGGGTAGAAACAGAAAAAGGGTTCAAAACACACGCGGGACTAAAACTAAAATACACAACCACAAATGGGGTCACGTAAGAGAGAGTGGACCCCAAATCAAGTAAACAGTACACATCATGGGAAAAGAGTTTCAACATACTAGTAACAACATCCGGTGATGCCATAGACTCCTGACGAGTAGTAAAAGCATAAAGATAATTTCGACCAGTGCCAAAGCCAGAGGTGGCACCCTTAGGTGCAAGAGATGATGAAGAGGCAACATGAACTTTGTTTGCCCCAGAAGCAGCTTTAGAGGGACAATTCCATTGTATGTATCCAATCTGACCACACATAAACCATCAGCTCATTCCCTTCTCACACTGACCATAATGATGTTGACCACAGAATCTGCAACAAGTGTAGGATGGTATGGATTGGGCCTCATTGGCTCGAGAATGGGCACCCTATGCCTTAGAAGCATTACCATCTTGAAAACGCTTATCTCCCGACGTCTTCAGGTAGGGAGCACTAATCGTCGAATAGGAGTTAAGACTCCCCCAACTCTTTTTCTTAGTCCACTTCTCACTCTGTTGTTCATCCCCACTTTGTTCTGAAAACCTAGACCTCTTACTCTGTCTCTCACCAATTTCAGCATATTTCTTCTTCTTCTCTTCGACCTGTTGCATATACGCAACCAATCTGGAGACGTCCATGTCCTTGATCAACAAAGCAGCCTTACTCTCAATAACCAATTCACGAGACAATCCCAAAGAAAACTTTCTCATTTGGGCCCTCATATTAGACACCAATTCAAGAGCATATCGGGTCAATTAATGGAATTTCAAGGCATACTCCTTGACTGTCATCCTTCCCTGCTTTAAGTTAACAAATTTTTCCACTTTATCTTCCCTTAAATCCTAAGAAAAGAAGCGGTCCAGGAATGCACTAGAGAAATCATCCCACACGACAGAACTAGCACCCTCACCTCTCAACTGTTTCCACTCTTCGTACCACTGGTATAGTACATCTTTCAATTGATAGGCAGCAAACTCTACACCCTCAACCTCTGAGTCTTGCATAAATTGAAAGATCTTCTCTATCTCATTAATAAAACTCTGAGGAACCTCCTTAAACTTTGTACCAGTAAATATCGGAGGATGCAACCTCATGAATTGGCCAACTCGAGTGGCCTCAGACGAACCCATAGCAGCATCAGCAGAACCAGAGTGTTATGACTGAGATGACAATAACTGAGTTAATAGGGAAATGGAGCGACGAAACTCAGCATTAGTAACCTCTCCAGGAGATGACAGAGTATGAGTGTCACTCTCGGGAGTAGGATTAGTGGGGAGAGGTAGAACCCCATGAAGACAGTCAGATGCAACGACCCTTGATCAGGTCTAGACCCCATAAGTTGGACGAGCTACATCCATATTTTCCCCAGACAGGACAGAAGAGTTTGCATGAACATCAGATCTTCTTAGAGGCACGATCTGAAACACAAGCAAATGAAAATCAGAAGTATCCAAGACCTTAGACTCTATAGCTTAAAAATAAGACAACACGAAAGGGAAACATTTCTAAATATCTCATAGCCTCTCTCTTATAAGTGTGGCGCGCTACACACCCATAAAAGATACTCTACTTAACACAGCTTTATGGACACCCAATTAACCATAAACCTAGGCTCTGATACCAACTTTGTCATAAACCGAACTAGGTCCTGTCCCTGATGGGTATCTCAAGTCCCACGTGGATCGAAGATCACCCTTTCACCTAACCTAACAAACATATCAACCACAAGCGTCAGATGAATTCCGAACACATAACAAGATATGTGAAATAAGACTAACAATAGCTTATTAAATGTCTAAACCATTCATCACCACAACACACTAAACCAATAAACCCAAGTCCACAGTAATACATAAAGCCTCGACAATCCAAAGTCAATAAAATATCTAGTCATGCCCCCGACAATTGCCAAAATCCAAATCTAACAAAGTCTATGACATAGAATAAAAATACCATGAAATAAATGTCTTTCGAAGTATGGAATCTCATCACTTTAATGTTAACTCACGAACCACTTGATCACCTGGTCACTGCGCAGGAAAAAAAGAAGTTCTGGTCCCTATATCGTGTGGGGATATAGTGTCCGGATACAATTAGCGGTTGAAGCGATAGCATATATCTCAGGGATAGAGGAATAAAGTAATGCAACATTCAATCACAAGTATATATATATATATATATCATGTCAGGATAGGGAACAAGGCTTAGCCTGAACTTTGAAAACATTAACCTACGTTGTGTAGCATAACCATCACATAACAAAGCATACACGTGCTATATGGGCCTAGCTCTCCCCTAGATGGAAGGTCCCCAGTGTGTGTAGCCATACAAACTAGAGAATATCCATATCTGTATATGCCATTATAGGGACTCGAACCTACCGGCATAATCAAGGTGACTTATGCACCATGTATACAATATGGGGGACTCAAACCTCCCATTCATATATTTATTTGGGGGACTCGAACCTCCCGATCATATAGATACCTGCACCGGCTAGCATAATTTTTAGTGTTAGCCTTCGGACTCCACTTTCACGGCCCAACTACACATCCTGCTTTAAAGCCCATTTAAAACATTCTTTACACATGCACACAAATATTAGTCCAATTACTTACCAAAGGTATCCCGTTGGTATCATCATACCAACCGCACTTGCAAGCGTACAACATGACATAACCATTATTATTTGACTTTGGGACTCGAACCCATTGTCTATACAAAGTCATCAATTCAATTTAACATTTAAAAACTCGAACCTATTTATCCAATTAAACCACCAAGGTTACAATTCAAAACCATTTATTACCCACAAGGTCTTCACAAAACCATTTACCAACCATCTACATTATTAGGTTAATGCCTTAGTTCAAATCATAATTCAATTTAATTTATGACCATCAAGAACTTTACAAAACCATTCATCCGTCATTAACATTCTTATGCCAAGCATTAGTTTAAAACATAATTCATCATGTGACAAGATTCTTCTCATAGGCATTTTCACGAACAGGTTGAGGGCATACCATTATCAAACCATTATTGAAGTGAAAAAACATCAAGTTAGGGTTAACCATGACCCATTCATTAAAACACAATTTCCATGCACCCACATGTGCAAAACCATTATCAAAAACATGTATAAACACAAGTGAAATCATGAGAGAACAATACTCAACATTAGACATTTAAACTCTCAACCATGGATTTAAAAACCACCATTTATGATTCAAGAACAATGTTTAAAACATATGAATTTTATGAACTAACAATGAAGTATGAGTCACATGCCCGAGTTACGAAGATTCATGGAGAGATTTCAATCCTTAAGACTCTAGATGACCATCTTGTAGAAACCCTACCCCAATATTCTTGAGAGGTTTTTAGAGAGTGTTTAAAAAGTGTTTTGATCTTCTAAAGTAAAGAATGAGGGACCAAATAGTGTTATAAGACGTGGGGTATTAAGGGCTTGGGGTGAAAAATATCTAAAATACCCTCAGCTTAAAAGTTATAGAAGACTCGCAAGAGGGTACGATCGGACTCCTCCACTCATACCCACATCATATGAGTGGTACCTTCCACTCGTACCTTAATAAAAAAGTTGGACACCGTATTTTGTCCAACATACTACTCCCTCACCTAACTCGTACCATCTCCATACGACTAGTACCCTTCAAGTCGTACCCTAAGAAGAAACATCTAGGCTAGACACTGGACAATATACGGTTTGGACCCTACTCGTATTGTCTACATACGACTCGTATGGAGTCTTCTCGTACCAAGAATAAAATTTGGCCAATGTGACACTGACCAACATACAACTAGGGTCCTAGACCTGTACCCACACCATACGACTAGTATAGTAAGTCGTATGATCAATAGAAGACTTAAACTCACAAAATTTTGCAAAGTCCAAAGTTTGAGGTGTTTTACATTATGATTGATTATGAGCATTACATCCTCATATCATACTCACTCATGAAATATTGATCCTCTGTGGCAACACTTGAGTAGCACTCGCAACACCTTTTTAAAACCCTTCCCAAGGGATGTACCATGGAGGAGATATTGTAACCCCTTATAAAACCCTTTTCGAGAAATATTCTGAAAAGGAGATATGAGATATGTGAATTGTATGTGGGTTGACGAACCCCCCATGGGTCCTATATCGGGAAGCTTTAGCTCCGTAGGTGTGTATGGGAATTGTGGCACGATCCAAAAGGTTGTGCGACGACCTCATGCATCATCATCATCGTCATATACATTGCACTTACTTTATTGTGTTTATGTTGTGTCGTAATACCATATTGACTTGTCATTTATGTTTACTTTTATTTGATGATCTTGTACATATATGTTTTCCCTTCTTCTACTTATATGTGATATAATATGTACTTGTGTTCTACCTTGGTGTGATGTTGCACAATATGTGATATATTAGAACTGTTAGTGCAAGTGGTGTGGGCTATCGTTGTAGGGTATTTTCTGATTGTAGGTGACGTGCTCTTAGTGTGTATTTTGTATGCTTTATTTTATACTTTGCTCGGTCAGCCTATGATACATACTGAGTAGAAGTGGACCGTACTCGCTCCTACTTCACCCTTTTAGTGCAACTTTAGGTTCGGATGCGCCTTAGATTGAGAGTCTTCAGATTTCTCAAGTTAGCGATTGGACATTCATACGTTTGGAGTTTACCTCTATCTTTCTGTATTAGTAGTTATGTCTTTATTAGTATTCAGAGACAAATATTATTCCTTTTGATTGTTTTTCTGATGTATTTGACTCTTGGATTGTATTAGTAGTTCTTATACTGTTGACACCAGTTTTTGAGAGTTATGACTGCATGTGCTGATTTTATTCTTTCTGCTTTTATTATATCTATGTGGTTCGGCTTCGTTCTAGAAGCCTTACCTTGGGGGCATTTCTGCCTTTTTTCCGTGTGTATCAGTTTGAGTGAGAGGCTTACTTGTCAAGGTTCACCGCGACAAGTGCTATCATGACCTACCAATTTTTTGGGGTCATGACAACGTTTGTTTGTAGAAAATCTCTTCCAAGAAATTAAAGTCATTCTAATTTGTTTGTAAAAATTAAAGCCACATTAATGTAAGAAACTTTCAAGAAAATTAAGTCTATTGGAACTCAACCTAAAAAATGTAATTAATGAAGGGTAAAATTGAAAAAAAAATTCAACATGTATCTTGAATAATGAATAACTCAATTATTTTG
Source organism: Capsicum pubescens (assembly GCA_030864215.1). Lineage (NCBI taxonomy): Eukaryota > Viridiplantae > Streptophyta > Magnoliopsida > Solanales > Solanaceae > Capsicum > Capsicum pubescens. The sequence goes on from CM061543.1 coordinate 63,788,131, forward strand.
GACATTACAAAAATACTACAACATTTCAATTATTTTGGATTAGAGAGAGTATGTTTTTAAATATTTTAAGCTGTTAAATGTTGTTATTTAGAATACATTTTATATAATTTTTAACTAATACATGTTACTCTCCTTGTCCAAACTTTTGTGACATTGATGGCCGATTATATTTTAAAAATAATTCAAGTTTTTAATTATTGAGATTTATAATACCTTTTTTTTTGTGGTGGGGCCCTTTCCCAGACCTTGTACATAGCAGGAGCTTTAATGCACCCGAATGCCCTTTTTGATATAATTTTGAGAGTCAACTAAATATTTTATTTCTTTTAAAAAATTTTAAGTTGTTAATTATTGTGATTAATAATATCTTTTACGTCTTTTTTTGGAATATATAACAGATTAAATTTTGTTAGATATTTTAATTTGTTAACTATTATATTTTATAATACTTTATATATAACTTTCAAATAATATATGTTACTCGGCATTGATAGTCAATTATATTTTTAAAATAATTTAATTTTTTAATTAATATGATTTATAATATTTTTTCCTCTATTCCAATTTAAGTGGCATAATGCTTAGATGACCATAATAATTAATTAGAGTTGATATAATAAATTCATGATTGAAGCAGCAGACATGTCTTAAATGACTTATAATAATTAACTAGAAGTGATATAACAAAATTACTATAAAAAAATACTTGTAAAAAAAAAATTAAGTGGGTCTCATATAAGACGCCAAGTTAATTTAAAATTAAATATTATTAATTTTTTGATACTTAGATAACTTATAATAATTAATTTGAGGTGATATAGTAAAATTATGGTTGAAGGTCAGCAAGCTGCACGGCGTGAAGCTGCTCAAACTCCCTCTTATTACCAGTGTTTTTAAAGGCGGGGGCGTAAGGTGAGACGTTTTACCTAGTATGAGGCTAGGCGTACGCCCCACAGATCCTTTAATTTTTTAATTTTATAAATTAATATAATTAGAAATAAATATTTTACAAAAAAATAGTACATAATTAATCAACTCTCACCTTCTTGTAACTCGATCAATATATTTATGTGCTCATATACCATGTATTATATTTTTAAAGAGAGCAAAAAAATAAATAACTTAAAAGTTCATCTCTATGTGACTTGAAAAAAAACTAAAAGAAAAGAAAGGAATTAGGAAGAAGAAGTACACTAAGTACCTTCTTGAGTACCGATGGCGTTGATGCCCATCGATAAATTCATTTGAAAGTATGATTTTTAAATTTTCTTTTGCTTTTGATTTCAGTATTTAAGTATTTATCTATATATATTTTAGTATTAAGTTTAAATTAGAGATTTAATAAGAAAAAATTATTTTACGTTGTAACTTTCTAGGCTTACGCCTAATTTGCACCTCATGCTTAGGCGAATGCATCATTGCTTAGGCGGACGCCTCAAATTTTGGGGCATTCGACTTTAGATACTATTGTCTTCCCCCATTACCTCGGGGCATTTTTAGCTATGCGTCTTCCCGAGGCGAGCCCCGAGCTGCCTTTTAAAATACTGCTTATAACATAAGAGAACATCAAAAGTTCATTTATTATTTTATGTCTATTTGGTCTTTTTTATTAAATATATTAATTTTTTAATACTTAGATGACTTATAATAATTAATTAGGAGTGATATAGTAAAATTACGGTAGAAGCAGCTGAACCAGACACGTCATAAATGTTTATTTTACTTTTTCTATTAAATATTATTATTTTTTCTAATAAGTAAATTACATAAAATGTGGGGGGTTGTTCTTATTTTACCGGAGGGGTTTGAATTAGCTCCTCCCGGTCGTATTTCTACCAAGATGAAAGAAAAAATTGACAATTTATCAACAATTAATTAGGGGTAAAATCACAGAGCAAGCAGGTGAAAGGTCGACAAGCTGAACGGCCGGAAGCTGCTCAAACTATAAGAGAAAATATACATTCAATTAAATGACCTGGGACCTCTTGAAGTTGAAAAGATTAGCCACTTGAATGGGTGTCAAAATTCAAAACTAGCTAATTCAGGGCTTGCTTGCATTAGCATAATAAATTGAAATTGACGAAAGAGTAGTTTTCATATACTCCACCAGTGACTTCCCGTTCAACCGTTTGAACCCATCGGATGCTATCGTTGCGGTCGGCGGAGAATATAGCGGGTAGGCAGTGACAATGGTGGTTGAGGTGAATGGCGAATAGACACTGTTGGTTAGGAAAAAAAAGATTTGGAGTGAAGTAGTATTATTGGTTTAGGGTGGGGTGTACTGAGTGAAACGGGTTAACGTGGTGTGATTGTTTCGATAAAAAAAATAAGACAATTCATTTTCAAATTAATAACCCGTTATATAAAATAAATTTATACACTCCCAACCATTAATTGGATAACTCAATACGAATAGTACAAATAACACTTTTTTGATTTGGGTTATCAATTATGATTCAATTTTGAACACCCCAACATAAATTGAAATGAATGGACCACGATGTTGATAATGGAAACAATGACACAACCGCAATTCTAAGCAACTTACATTCTAAACAGCGTAAAGCATCATCAAGAATATAACATTGACTAAATTTTCAAAGGAATGCTTTTGTTGTAGATGAAATAGATCACCTCTGACATTTGCTTTTTGACTTTCACATACAGAAAACAAGACACAGAACGATGGAAAGTCAACAGTGCTTACCCTGACAAATACTTTAGTGTAGCTTTTACTAAAATAAGTTTCATCTTACCATAAAGTCTATCCTAATACATCGACATGGGCACAACGGCATGTTCTGAAACTGCTGAATTTTGAGTGCTCGATTACCAATCTTACTGCTTAGCTCTTCAGTCAAATGTCTGTTCACGCTAATCTGACCTTCCTTTCTATCAATTTCAGACTTGAGTTTCTCCAATTCAGCTTTCTTTAATTCGAGATTCTTCTTCTCAATTTGATTCTGTTCCGCAATCTTGTTCCTCTCATCATTGATCTTGTTTGTCTCGACAATGCAACTTATTGCAGCTTTAATTTCATCCAGTCGAGTTCTTAGCCATTTGACATCCACCTTCAGTTTCTCCGCATCCTTTACTACCAAGTAATAGGAGTCTAGGAGGTTACGATCAACTTCACTCAGACATTTCCTTTGGAGGTCTAGGACAACCTCACATTAACTTTCAATATAGAAGTCAGGATATCGCCTGATTCTAGCAAACAATCCTTAGCAATGTTTCCATGTTTTTTGCAGATAGCTTGAAAAGTGGACTCAAGATTTGAGTCCATGCTGATTGCTTTTTTTGCCAGCTTTGTGTTTCCTTCTTGGTCTCCATTTACCTCTTCAAAAGCAAACGCTACTTGTTGAAGGAACTTGACATCAATGCTTTTAGTTGGCTGAATACTTTGATCAATATTTTTCTCGATTTTTTGATCCCACGGAGAACCAGTAGTTGTGTGCCATTCTTCTTGTATCGAGGAACCAACAATTGTTCCTTGAATGCCAGAAGTACGCGGAGGAAGATGTTTACTAGTAGCTCCTTGAATGCTATCTGGTGCAACATTTGTAATTGTTGTCTTCACTTCTTTTATTAATCCTGACTGTGGCTGCATAGCTGGTGAAACAGTATTAGTTTTCACTTCAGACTGATGAGATGATGCTTTTAACGATGCTACATGATCTTGAAGATCAACAGGAGGGGTGTTACCTAATCAATCTAACCAACAAGTTAAAACAAAACAGTGAAGTTGTCATTTTCCATTAGTAAATAAACAAAATAAACTCAAAGAAATTATCCTTAAAATTATACTATCAAAGTGAATGACTAAGACATGGAATATATTAATGATTTGTATTGATTTTTTTTTTTATGACCTAAAAAATCGTTTGAGGCCAACCTTTAATATCAATCACAACCTTCGAAACCAAGGTAATAATACACACAATTTTTTGGCCAAACTTTAATACTAATCACAACCTTCGAAACTAAGGTAATAATGGGCACACTCCTCTGGCCTTCTCAGAAGTCCCTACACCTTTGCCACTAGAATCAAGAAGCCCTTTTTATGAAACTGACTTTTACACACTAATTATATAGTTTCTAAATATAAAAGCATGCTATCAATTCCCTTCGAACGTTCCAACTCCATCAAATGATGTCAAACAAAATGAGACCGAGAAGTCAAACTTTGACACTAAGGCATTGTTACATTAAAAATAAACCTTTTATTTACAAGGATGGAACTTAAGTCTCATGTTTTTATACTCGTGATTCTCATATCAATTTGTGTATACTTCAATTAATTTAATGAGAATATTTGGTATCTCCCAGTAGCATATATATCGAGTAATTTTGTCCACTCAATTTGAATTGATCAAAGATTTATACCTAAAAATCTCAAGATTTCTATAACGAACTCGAATTCTCAACTCCACAATCGATACACAGAGTGAACGAAACTAATAAACTTTGATTAATACGAAAAGGAGAAATTACAATATGAAGAGGAGGAATAACAGTAGAAGGGGATGAGAAGACTAGAGAGAATTGGGGATGAGAAGCATAGCCTTTGCCTAAGCAATTATCACAATTTTCATGAACCTATTCTTACAAGAATGTGCTATTTATTAACCTGTTAGCCACTTAATGTGGTATTGGGCTCCTTTACCATAACTGTTTTCGGCCCATTCATAACAAGACTTCCGCCCTAAAAAAGAACCTTGTCCTCAAGGTTTAAGTAGGCAAGAGCATCTTCGGGTACAGTTAGATTAGTTATCCCTTTTATGAAATTGAGAGAATTTTATTATATTTTTTTAATACTATCCTCATTATTAAATGACTGAATAAAATGTGTATATTTAAATTTATATTTTTAAGGAATAATTAACAAGGCCAAATTTATAAAATAAATCTGTAATAAATATTTTATTAAAGGAAGTGCTAAGTCAACCAGGATCAACGATTTAAAACGGAAGGAGTATGATGTTCTAATTATTTCTATAATAGTTTCTATGAATATCATTGTCAACATATTGAATATACTAGTTTAGGTGTACGCGCCTCGCGCGTGTACCTCACTTTATTGAGTTTAAACTACACTAAATAGAATGTTTGTTTAAATAATAAAGATGAATACAATAATTAAATTCAACATATTTTGGAGAATTTATTTAATTAAACCTAATTTTTACCAAAAAAAAAATTCAAAGCCGATCGACACTCATCTTCCACCTGTAAACTGCAACAAAATAATACGATGATAGAGACATCAAAACAAATAAAATGTGTATATTTAAATTTATATTTTTAAGGAATAATTAACAAGGCCAAATTTATAAAATAAATCTATAATAAATATTTTATTAAAGGAAGTGCTAAGTCAACCAGGATCAACGATTTAAAACGGAAGGAGTATGATGTTCTAATTATTTCTATAATAGTTTCTATGAATATTATTGTCAACATATTGAATATACTAGTTTAGGTGTACGCGCCTCGTGCGTGTACCTCACTTTATTGAGTTTAAACTACACTAAATAGAATGTTTGTTTAAATAATAAAGATTAATACAATAATTAAATTCAACATATTTTGGAGAATTTATTTAATTAAACCTAATCTTTACCAGAATTTTTTTTTAAAGCCGATCGACATTCATCTACCAACTGTAAACTGCAACAAAATAATACGATGATAGAGACATCAAAATAATATAATTAAATCTAATATTTACACAAAAATTTTCTCAAAGTCATGTGACACTCATCTATCACATGTAAACTATTAACAAAATAATACGACAATAGGGATATCAAAATAATTAATACAACTAAACTTTACCTTTACACAAGAAAAAAAATTCAAAATATAGATATAAAAATAGTGCAATTAAACCTAAAATTTACCTAAAAAAATTTCTCAAAGCCGACCGACATTCTTCTACCACCTGTAAATTCATTTACGACCTGTAAACTACAACAAAATAATACAATAGTGATCACAAAGCTTCAGTTTTAATGAAAATAATTCTTGTCTAAGCGAAAATTTTGACACTAAAGAATGAATTGAATGAAAACAAGGAAGATATATACATACACACACGTTGAATTCTATTATGTAGACAAAAATAGTAAAAAGTTGAGGGTTAGAAAATTAAGCATCCATCAATTTATACATACAACCGAATCAAGTTAGATGAACATCAATCATATTTTTTCAATCAATAAACTATAATAAAAGAAGCACGATATTTAAAATTTTAACTACTATTAAAAACACAAAATCTATTGAAAGAATAAATTCTCGTTTGAATGTTATTCTGTTATTAGTTGAGAAAAAAAAAAGCTCAATATATTGAAGTCCAAAAATTATTCCTTTTCAAGAAAGAGTTGACGGAATATGAAAGAAATCTTTATTAATAAAAAAAAGACTCATAAATGAACATTCATACTTGTTTTTCCTTTTTTCCTTTTTGGTCGAGTACTATTACCATTCTACTTGTTTAACCCTTTTTCGTTGGGTCGTGTACTATTACAATTTTACTTTTTTTTTTATCGTGTATTTTCTCTAGTTTAGTTTAACGTTCATCTCAATATTTATAGAATAATTTTCTTAATAGAGTCTTATTTTATGTGTATTTTTCTATTCTGTTTTAGGAGTGTTTTTCTAATTGATTAGTATAAAGAAAAATATTAGTTGATTCTCCTTCCATATATTTTAGGAGTCTAGTTAATATAATAAAAATAATTAAATAATAAATTAAAGAAAATAGTGAAAAAACAGTTTTGTCTAGTGTTTTAATGAATGACAAAAAGTTCAAATCACTTTTCTAAAGGTTTTTACACTTTTAATATATTATAGATATAAATATAGATTATAGATGATCTAAACTACAATATTTATTTAGTAAATAATTAAGAATTATTTAAAAAATGAAATAAAGCTACTTATTATGAAATAAATAAATTTAAGTAGTTTTGGATGAGAGATTTTTTTGGAAGGGTCGGGTTCAAAGTTCGAAGATTTGATGAGCAAAGAATTGATTTCAAGTGAATCTTTTCTGGAAATTATACAACGTGCAGAATGACAAAGAAGAGAGAAAATTAGACACCTATTCTTTATTTTTATTTTTATATAGCAGTAACCGTGAATAAAATAATAAAAGGACAATAACTAATGTAAAACATAAAATCAATAAACCAAAATAGTATTATCTTGCGAAAATAAGTTTAAGTATATATTTTTACTTTAGTGATATAACGTTAAAGCAATTATTACAAAGAAATTAAAATAATCAAAATAAGTATGGTATCATATGTTACAAGAGAGATCAATATTATGAAGCGAAATTTGGAGAGAGGTCTATGAAATTATTCTAAAAATAGCATAAATTATAATATATCTAACAAATCATATCGAATCCTGCAATAAACCCTAAAAAATAAAAAATTATAAAGAAAACACCTCTACATTTGAGTCCATATTAAATCCTTTTTCACAGTATAAGATTTGACAATCAAAGTTTGTTACTATTTGATGTATACCAAATGTGTTCACATTTATCAAGCTTAAAGTGTCAAAATTGCTCAAAAATATATTTAAGAGATTATTTTGATCCTACCTCAAATATAAGAGATATTTTTATTATTTTCCGAGATTTTCTCAGAGTTAGTTTTGTAAAATATGAGGCAAAGTTAACTAATTATTGTGTCACAAATTTTTATTTTTTTTAAATAATATTTTTGAATAATAAACATAAAACTGAATGATCACCCAAAAAATTTACTCTCGATCAATAGAATAAACAAAAGAGTAATTGGTCTGGGTTTTTTCTAAGTTGTTGGACATCTTCTATGTGTAATGAACTAAAACTACAATTTCAAATCTATTATTACAACTTATAAACTATATAAAAATAAATATTTTCAGTTATAAATAATTTACCAAGTGTATTATATAATATTAGGTTGATGTGGTCTCGATTTAACTTTTTTTAATTAAAATCAAACTAAATAAAATTTGATCTATTTTTGTTTCTCAATAACAAATCGAATTACTAATAGATCGTTTTTCTCTTCGATTTATCAATTTTCTTTGCGCATCCTAACTGTTATTCTGAGGAAAAAAAGTATAGGAGGTTTAATTACACCATACCTTATTTGGCTAATTACAATATGGTTCTATATGGATGTTTACGGTATGTGTTGGCTTGTAGTTCTTCCCAATATATCATAAGTACTAAACTGAGGATATTATTCCATTTTTCATATTCAATTTTTGTTAGAGAGGAATGAATATTCATTTTTCATATTCAGTTTTTGTTACTGAGGAATGAATATTCATTTTTCATATTCAATTTTTGTTACTGAGGAATGAATATTCATTTTTCATATTCAGTTTTTGTTACGGAGCAATGAATATTCATTTTTCATATTCAGTTTTTGTTACTGAGGAATGAATATTCATTTTTCATATTCAATTTTTGTTACTGAGGAATGAATATTCATTTTTCATATTCAGTTTTTGTTACGGAGCAATGAATATTCATTTTTCATATTTAGTTTTGTACTTTTGTTACAGATGAATAAATACATTTATTCAATTTTTGTTACAGAGGAATGAATATTTATTTCTCTGAATTATTTAAAGTAAATTGGCTTTCATAGCTCAGTTGGTTAGAGCACCCGTTTAGTAAGCGGGAGGTCTTGAGTTCGACTCTCAATGAAAGCAGGCATGTTTTATTTTTATCCCGTCCTCTAGTTTTTTCCATGACTCCTCAATTACTGTTACAAACTTAAGAGTAATTCCAAGCATAATCAACAAACTTAGAGCCCGTTTGGAATTATGTTATAAAACTGCTTATTTGAGAAGCACTTTTATAAAGTGACTTTTTAGAAAAGTGTTTTTAAGGAAAAACAATTTGTGTTTGGTAAATTTATTTGAAAAGTGTTTTTGATAAACAAATTGTGTTTGAATAATCTTTTTCAATGAAAGCAGACATGTTTTATTCTTATCCCGTCCTCTAGTTTTTTCCATGACTCCTCAATTACTATTACAAACTTAGAGTAATTTCAAGCATAATCAACAAACTTAGAGCCCGTTTGGAATTATGTTATAAAACTGCTTATTTGAGAAGCACTTTTATAAAATGACTTTTTAGAAAAGTGTTTTTAAGAAAAAACAATTTGTGTTTGGTAAATTTATTTGAAAAGTGTTTTTGATAAACAAATTGTGTTTGAATAATCTTTTTCAAGAAGTGCTTTTTTGAGACAAATGACCAAAAAGGACATCTCTCAATGAAAGCAAACATCTTTTATTTTTATCCCGTCCTCTAGTTTTTTCCATGACTCCTCAAAACACCTTGTGATTTAATCTACTTTTTTTCTTGTCTTTTCAAACCTTGTGATTTAACCTACTGCAAGCATAATCAACAAACTTAGAGCCCGTTTGGAATTACTGTTACAAAACTGTTTATTTGAGAAACACTTTTATAAAATGACTTTTTAGAAAAGTGCTTTTAAGAAAAAACAATTTGTGTTTGGTAAATTCATTTGAAAAGTGCTTTTGATAAACAAATTGTGTTTGAATAATCTTTTTCAAGAAGTATTTTTTTAAGACAAATGACCAAAAAGGACATATATCAATAGATTTTTATTACTAAAATCAATTTATAGAGAAAATTTATTTTAAATATCTATTGTAATATTTTTAGTTAAATTTTTTGAAGAAAAGGTCAAAAAAAAAAAAAAAATTAGAATCTATCTGTTTTTTGTTACCTTATTTTTTGGATCAATTTTACTGTGTCAAAATTTACTAAAAGTAAGCAAACACTATATTCATGCTTACAAATATCTAAATGGGAGTATATTTACCGTTTCTTTTGGATATATTTTTACCGTGTCAATTCTAAAACTAAGTAACCACATTCATATACGTATACCACGTGATAACAAATGTTTAAAATAAAATTCTATCTGTTATTTGTTATCTTTTTTTTTTTAATATATCTTTATGGTGTCAAATTTACTATGAATAAGCAATCATCATATTCATATATAGACACTACATTGTAATAAATATTTCACTTTTCATGAATTATTTATTTAAAATTAAATATTCGAGAAAAATTTTACATGTGCTTTCAAAATACAATCTTATAACGTGATTCATCTATCAATTGTTATCATTAATAATAAAAATAAAAAATTATATATTGTTTAGTCATCATCATCAATGATATTTTCAAATTTATTTAACGAAAATGAGTGAAAATAAAATAACAATAAATAAATCATAAAGAATTATGACGTAAATATGAAATGCAAAATTTTAAAAATCAAATGTTAATCAAACTTGTAAAATATGTTAATTAATTAATAAGAAATGTATATATATATATATATATATATATATATATATATATTTGTGTGTGTGTGATAGGGATAATTTTGTCCTAAAAAAATAATTCTCTGCTTCTGCTTCTGCTTTTTTTGAAAAGCAGAATTTTTTTGTTTCTTCCCAGAAGCAGAAAAACTGCTTCTGCTTCTTTTTAAAAGCACTTTTGCAAGTTTACCAAACACTCCTATTTTTTTTAAAAAATACTTTTTTCTCAAAATAAGTGCTTATTTTGAAAAATAAGCAATCTCAAACAGGCACTTAGGCTCATTTACATTTAATTTCTCATGTTTGTTTAGCCAAAATATTTTGAAAAATAATTTTCCCGTATCTTCAAAAACCTTATGATTTAAATCTACAGCAAGCATAATCAACAAAATTAGGCTAATTTACGTATTTCTCATGTTTGTTTAGCCAAATTATTTTAAAAAATAATTTCTTTAAGAAAACGAGTTTCATAAGTGACATTTTTAAATTCATTGTCTGCTTGTCTCCCGCAACCCTCATCCTCTGTCTTCATATATTCTCAATTTGTATAACATAGTTTTCGCAACTTTGATACTCGAAAACCTCCATATTTTTTATCAAGTGCCATTATGGAAGTACCTACAAATCTATTATCTCCCACCGTGTTTGTTGCACAGATTGACTAGGATCCTCCATTTCTTTTCTTATCTTCTATGGAGATGGCGGTGGTGGTATCTCCTTAAACTGCTCAGCAACTTTAATTTTGAGTACTCAGACTTCCTCGAATTATCAACAACTTTGTTCTGTCAGAGTTGTACAACAAGGTATGTAGTAGTTTCTTGATCCTATACTCTTTGGCATGAATCTAGCTCTTGTGTTTCAAAGTAAGATTCCTATATGCTATTTCTTTCAAATGATACATAATAGTAGCTTATTATTTTTCTAGGTTACATGTAAATAAATATTCTTGGAATAATTATTCTGCTTGCTTACCAAATAGGAAAAGATTGTTCGGTTCAAGTTAAAAGAGTGAATGAAAAATGGAGAAAAAAATGAGATAACACTTAAAAAGGAAAATGTACTAAAAAATAAGGAAAGTCTACCAATTCTCCCACATTGGTGCGAGAATGAAACTTTCACGTGTTTATATTAAGAAACACAAACTCCACATGGTAAGTGAGGCAAGAACAAAGAAGTACCTCGCGTCGTCATCATCGTCGCTTGCTTGGCTTCGGCTTCAGAAAATGATTGATTGGTGAGATTAATCTTTTTGGACAAAATTTATTTGAAACTTGGGAAGTAATCCAGTACGAAAATCCAAAGGAAAAAACACAACAGTTTTTCCTCTTCATTAACGCATGCATACTTCTGCATATAGAAACGCAGAAAGTTGTTTTGAAGTGACACAACTCTTCAAGGAAATGACACTATATTTTTGTGACTGTTCAGAAAAAGACACAATGATTCGAATGGACAGACATGACTGTTCCAAAGGATACACCTTTTAAAATGAACCATTATCTCCTTTTCGAAGGGGCACTTCATGGCTGTATAAACCTGCATTTTTCCACACACTTAGTACGAATTTTTCTGAACTTAAAAAAATATTTCTTTGCTTCTAAAATACTTCGTGTGATCATCTCCCATTGAGTGAGTTCATAGAAAATCAGAAAGTTTGAGGTACCGTTACATTCTGGTAGTGAAGCCATTTTATCCTAGAGGAAAAATTCCGCAACCTCGGGTACTTGAGGGGAATTATTTCCTCAAGAACACTCCGTGAATTCGGAGGACTTGGCTTATTCTGTTTCATCTTGTTTCTTAATAAATTAACACACTTCTTTGATATTTCATATTGAACTTGTGTTGATGGTGTTGGAAAACTTCATAAGTGTTCTTGATTTAATCTTGAACTTGTGTTGAAGTTGTTTTGCCAAAACACAGATTATGTACCCGAAACAACAATCTTAAGAAAATAAACTTCATAATCTATATTGTTTGGTTTCTGGAGATTAAAACTTTAAGATTTTTACTCCGTTTGAACTTAACAAGTGATTTGAAGAAATAAAATCTTCATCACAAGTTAAAGGTCATTCGGTTAATGATTGGAAGACATAAAAACTTCATCGTTAAACTAAAAATAAGTAGTGTTTATAAGTTGTTACGAACTTGTAATTAGTATATTTTTATACTAAAGTTAACTGTCTTTTTGTGATAGTAAAAATGACTATAGAAGGTTATATTGATAGTGTGACAAGTGTGGCAGCAACTAATGTTGCCACAAACAGTCGTACAAATACGCCATCTGCTATGGCACTAGAGGAAAAATCAGGAAAATTTTCTAGAGTTTATTTCAAGAGGTGACAACAGAAGATGTTCTTCTATCTGACGACCTTATGTCTTCAAAAGTTTATTTCATAAAATGCTCCAGAAGCGCTCGAAGAAACTTCGGACTAGGAGTGATTAGTTGTAATAGAGGTATGGAAACATTCCGATTTTCTATGTAGGAATTACATCCTAAGTGACCTCCAAGATGACTTATACAATGTCTACAACGTAATGAAAACATCTACAGAATTGTGTAATGCGCTGGAAAAAAATATAAAACTGAGAATGCGGGAAATAAGTTCTATGTTACGCAATTCCTAGAGTACAAAATGATCGACAACAAGGCTGTCGTTTCTCAAGTACAGGAGTTGCAAGTCACCATCCATGATCTCCTTGCGGAAGGTATGAATTTAATGAATATCTTATTTGAACAGACTAAAAATGTTCTTAATGTTCACATGAACTTTGTAGACACGTAATTTTATCCCTCTCGAGAGTGTGTTTTTACCCATTTACCTACACTTTACCGTAGACCTTCACCCATGTGATAAATTTCACACAATAACAAATCCAACAAATTCTTAACAACTTTTAACACCTCATCCTAACAAATTCACCACCCACCCTACCTAATTTGGCCACCTCACATCCCTACCCCATATAACCCCACATACCCCCTACCCCCACCTTACTACCCTACCCCCATACCCACATACCCTTTACTCCTTACACAGTTTTCCTATTTTTATTTCCCATAACAAATTACATACACGACACCAAACTTGATTTTTGGGATTTTCCATAGGCATATATACACACACAACAACAATACAAGGGAAAATCTCTCAACATACACATTATCTACATACACAGATCGCACACACACAACAAAAAACACATACTCCCTAATTTTTCTTCAATACCATACACATCTACCAACAAAATGAAAAACTATTCCATTTTTTCATTCAGCTAACAACACTCTTCACACACTCTCCAAAAAGATCTTCATTTTCATACACATAGAGGAAAACTTCTATTCTTTTTCCTTGGATTAACTTCACAACATCACAAACATACACCATATACCAGTGAAAGGAGGATCTCATATATAAACACACACTGGTCATACCAAAAGATTCTTTACACAACCATATACACATACCCACCATCGGGAAAACACACATCATCGGAGAGATACCCACAATACACTCACAGACTGCGAAGGGGAGAAATATCCACAATACACACACAGGAAAGGAAAAATTACTGAAGAAACAAGGCAAAATTTAATAGAGAAGACAGAGAAATACAGTGAGAAAATAGAGAGTGAACAGAGAATGGGAAACCAGTCGATTTCAGTGAAAATTCACTGGAAATCGTAATAGCTTCGGTCCCAAATAAGCTTGTTTCTCCTTTTCGCTGAAAACCCATCAAAAGAACAATCATAAGCTTCGAGTTCTGTTGGTTGCAGATGGTTAAACTCTCGATCATACCCACCAAAGCTGACCCTGTTGTTGATTCTGACGATAATCTGCCAAACAATACTTCGTAGTTTCTATTTCGGCTGCCTCGGTTTATTTTTGTGGATTTTTGTTCAAGTTAGATTTTGAGGATTTCCGCGTTAGATATAGTTTGAGTTCGAGGATTTGTGCGAGGTTTTGGATTCATAAAGCTCTATTTCAATCGCGTAATTCACACTTGAAATGAGAATGAGGTCCAATTCTTCAACTCTATTTTTCCATTTTTATCGTAATATGATATGTTGATGTTGTGATATGTGTGGTTTGTGGTGATTGATGATATAATTTTTGATAGCATGTTTGAGCACCTATTATTGTCATGGCTTTGATTGATTGATTCTATATTGAAATTGGTTAATTGATAGAGAATGAAATTCGGGGCGGGAATTAAAAATTTGATAAAAGGCGAGCATTGGTTTATTTGTATTCATTGATGGATGTTTGGTTTGGAATAATTGTTCAACGTATCGAACTCGATAGTATTATGTATTAAGTCGAGAATGAATAGACAAATCTTAGGTTGGGTAGGCAAATTTAGGAATTCTGGATTGGTGAATACTTGAAATGTGTGTGGTATGGTTTTGTTTTATCGCTTTTGGATCAATTGTACTATTTGGCCGGGGAATTCCCCAAGATATCTGTATTGTCTTAATCGGGGAATGGCCCGAGAAAGTTGTATATGAAGATGGCGTGCGATCAAGGCCTGAAATATCGGGTGGAGCTTAGTCTAGGATTAGTTTAGAATAGGATTTACATTTTCACATTGTTTTATTTTTGAGACTGTATAATTCAGACTGGACATTATTTTTGGATTTTTGATTTTTTGGTTGTTTTGTTTACTTGTTATGTGTTTTGTTGGTTTATACACTTCGTAGCATCATACTAGATGATATACTCTATGGAGAGACCATGGTCGAACCACGGGATCGAGTGATGCCTAACACCTTTGCCTCGATCAAAAGAATTCCTTAACCGGAATCTCTGTTCGTGGATTAATTTTAAGAGTCAAACCATTTTGAAAAGGATTTCGAAAGGTGACTTGGCACACCCGATTTATACCAAGTGGCGACTCTGAGTTTAAACGTAACAATCCTTTTTGAAACAAATTTTCCTTTTATCACTTAATAATAAAACCCTTTTAAACTTAAAAATGAATCCTTTTTTGGTTAAAAAAAATGGGTGTGACAGCTCTGGAGACTCTGCTGAGGACATTTTTCAGAATTTGAGCTTTGAATTGTATTGGCTTAGTTTGACACTATAGGTGTATAAATATTTTTTTAGTATTATTAGTTGTGTTATTATTTTATCATTGTTGGATGCCTACGTGCTCTTTGTTTACAGTCTTTTTTTATGTGTTACCACTTTATATCTGACATCATTTGCATAACCCAAGTCTTTTTTTGCAATAAGTTTCGTAGTACACGTGTGTACACGACCTCTAGTTGAGTCACCCTTATTTTTGGAGGGGGAGCCATCGGGTGTATGGAGTGGGTGGAAAACTCTTGCAGTCACTATCGACCATACGCTCCCCCGAACAGCCTTGTTAGTGGACACCATCGTAAGTCAGCCTTTAGGTCATGCTTATCTACATCATATTGATACCTAGAGGGACCCACTTGGTCCTTTGTAGGAGACTCATCCCTAACGCATACCTACGTGCTAATTATTGCATCTTTGAGGATAACAAGGTCATTTAACAGACTGATTTAGGAAAAGCATGTGCTAGAATTAAAAGAAAGTGTGTAGGCAAGGAAAATCTCAAAAAAAAAAGTGAGTCAAAAAAGAGTTTCGTAGTTTTTAGAGTTCTTTATGGTTTTTTATTTTTTTCTTTACAATTCAAAAAGATTTTTTGTTACCTTTTGCACTTATCTTCTCAAAGAAAACAAAAAAATCAAAAAGATTTTTCTTTTGTTTCTTTAGTAAGCATTCACAATTCGAAAACTCCAAAAAGGGATTTTTTTCAATAGGAGTTTTTTATAAAAGAAAAATTCAAAAACAAATGGTTGAAGTTTTGTACATTGCATATAACGAAAATACCAAAAATATTTTCCTTTCATACTTATTGGTGTCATTTTTACGTTAAGTGTAAAATTGAAAACTCAAAAAAAAAAATTATTGACGTATTTCTTCGTCGTGTCTCTCAAGTTGTGGTTTAGCCGGTTATTGTTTAATTGTATAATCTAGAGGAACTACGCACCCTTGATTCTCCTCTCTCGGGAGTAAGATACGTAAGCAGCCTATTGTGGGTTCGGAGATCTTATTTAAAAGATTTAAAAATATTTTCTTCACTCTTCATTTAGAGTAGGTGTTTCATATACATCTTTATAAGAAAACTACAAAAAGGTTTTCCTTTAATAGTTTCAAGTTTCATTTTCGTATGAAGTAGAAAATTAAAAACCCAAAAAGATTTTTCTTTGGTAAGCATAGGTTTCATTTTGTAAAGGAAACTGAAAAATTCAAAAAGATTTTCGTTAATTCTTTTGAAAAATTGTTATTTTTTTTCTTCTTAAAGTTTCAAGAAAAAAGAAAAAGAAAGAAAGTTTGATCGGCCATGTTGTGCCAAAACTTCACGAGCTACGCACACCTGATTCTCCTCTCTCGGGAGTGAGATACGTAGGCTCCCTTCTTGGGTTCGGCGATCTTTTTAAAAGGAAAAAGAGGTTTTTGAAAAAGTGTTGAACTCTAACACATTGGTTATCTCTTGTTCAGTTAGTTTAAGGTGTTTGGTTTGTGGCATTCTGACTGATCTTCCACATCACACCAAATCCAAAAGAGAAAGAAAATGTACCTATCGTCATTCCAGGGGCAAAGCTGGGCTCGAGAGGTCTAACCCAACAATATTATCAGTCTCAATCCCGAGCTTACACATCAAATCCACATGCTCACCAGCAACAAAGTTCCTCTTTGCAAAATTCAAGATATTTCATTCCAATTCCTCAGTATCCTTTGAACAATGCACAATGGTATACTCATCCGCCTTCTTATCCACAACATCATCCTATCCCCCCACATATTTACCAAGGAACTTCTAAGTCCAAGTTTCAACCGAGGCCGGAGTTGTAAAGAGGCAGAGGTCGAGGATAGTTCATGCCAATTGGAGAGTCGTATGCCAGTTTATTCCAGAGATTAGTACAATGGGGCATGATCACTCCTTTCTTTGGGTATACTCCTGACCCACATACAAGAAATTTTGATCCTAATATACGATGTGCATATCATTATGATGTTCAAGGTCACGGTATTGAAGATTGTCGTGCTTTGAAAAAAGAAATAGAAAAGATGTTTCAAGATAAATAGATTATGGTGCAAAACATTGACAGTGGCAAAAGCTCTAGTCATGCTGATGTGAAAACCAGTGGTTAAGATATCAGGCTCAGCAATTGAGAAGTCTCTCCTCTCCTTACTAGGAAGGGTCTGGTAGTTTATTTTGTTTTCTTTTGTGTTATCCGAATTATTTCAAGGTTGTAGTTAAGGATCTATCTTGTTTTGTCCCTTTGTAGTTTATGTTCAAACCCTTCCATCTTTCATTTTAATTAAATGGAGTGTCCCTTTTCTCTTTGTGCTTTAAATATATGTTGTTTGTTTTCTTTACACAATATATTTTATGTTGATTCTAATAATATGTTGTGCATGCGAAATTTTCAGCCAGATCTTAAAATACAATATAACCATAAAACATTGAATCTGAGGGCTAAAGTTAGAAAAAAAATACCCGAGAAATAGGTAGAGTGTTAAGACATTTGGTGACCATATTGAAGCCTTCTTTCAAAATTAAGGGAATTATTTTTAGAATCATAAGTTTAACTTGGTCATCAGTTCAAAGGCATGTCTCAATTAAGTCAAACAGTGGATGCACAATCCTATATCAAGATAAACAGAAAGAGAATCAGCTCCACGAAAGAATAAGTCATTCTATGTGAAGAATGTACAACAAAAGTGGAGTTGTATGTTGGACAAGCATAGAAGAAGTAGTAACGCACAGGCTCAGTTAAATTTAGTATTGTGAAAAATGTCACACATGATCTTCATCTCCCACTTTCAAATTGCATGCTATGTACTTGCATTTTTAAGGATTGATATGACGAAGGCATTTCATTCTGCTATCCAAACATTATGTCATCCTTTGTTGACCCGATTTGATCTTTAGTTCTATTTTCTTTCATATCCCTCTTTTGAAATCAACATAGAGTCAGCAAAGTTCAAAAGAAAAGTGTCGAGTAAAAGATTAGAGTCAAAAAAGGTTTCAAAAAAAAAAGAAAAAGAAAAAAAAAAGAAAAAAGAGGAAAAAGTATGTCAAAAAGAAAAAAAAGAGGAGAGTGTCAAGAAAAATAGAGTCAGAAAAAGTCTCAAAGAGAAAAAGAGTCAATAAAAGAAAAAAAATCAGAATCAACCAAAACAACAAGTTGCCGGAACTACGTGTGATCCGATTCTCCTCTCTCGGGGGTAAGATACGTAGGCTGCCCTACTCTGGGCTCGGTCCAACCAAATAAATAATTTAGAATTATCTAGTCAAAAGAAACTAGGTTATGAGTTAATCCTTATTATTTTAGTCAATTCCAAGAGTTGTAAGTCCTACCCCACTTCAAGTGTCGTTTGGGCCTCATGTCATCCTTTCTTTCTAACTTTATCCAAAATCCAAGTTACAACCAAAGAAAGACCTTCAGATCAATCTTTGAGAATGTTAAGGCTAAGCATGCAATGCATATGATGACATATTTTGGGAACTGCTTGTCTTCCTCAGCATAAGAAATCTGGAGAGAAATAAAAATGAGAGAGTCTTATTGGTGAAAACCCTCACGGGCACTGTAAGACGATGGTGAGTTGAGAGAAATAAAAATAAGAGAGTCTCATTGGTGAAAAAACCTCACAGACACCATAAGACAATGGTGAGATGAGAAAAAAAAATGAGAGAGGCTTGTTGGCGAAAACCCTTTAAGGAACCACTAGTCGAATGAGGTCTCCGGATGCAATTGGCCCAAGGAAGTAACTTAGTTTCAGGGCCATTAACTCAAGAACAATTGGTAAAAAGTTTGAATGAAAAGATCAGACAACTTAATCCAAAATGCATGGCATAATCATTAAAGTTGACTATCATTTTTAGATAAATATTTCATTTCTTTGTTTCTAATGGGGACATTCATTATGTTTTATTTCTTCTCTTTATTTTTCTTTTATTTTTCTTGAGTCAGTTATCCAAATAAAAAAATCATTATCATTTTTTCTCTTGTCTTTGAATCAAGTCCATGTCAAAACAAGTGAGAAAAGATTTCAAAACTGGCCACCAACTTCTTTAATTGCTCAAAGCAAGACAGAAAGGCCAACGCATAAAAGAGATATGATTGTGAGCCACAATAAGGCATGTAGAAAGTTTTGTCAATAGACAAATCTGAGAACTCATAGAAATACTAAGGTTCAAAGAGTTTATCTGAGGAGTATGGCAAAGCGGAGATGCTGTGTTTTGTTTCAGAGTCACTCTTAATAATCTGAGTTTGGGTCAATGATGCATCAAGTCAATGACATATGTTAATGGTTGAAAGCAAGATTGAATATGACCAGCGCAAGAGCAATTGCCTCGAAATCCAAAGTCACAAACCAACCACTATGTTTTAAACTCACAAGTTTTCTTTGATGAAACAGGAAACATATTACCTTCAAATCAAGGACTTCAAAGCCTAAACATCAAAGGCCGTAGTTTCTCACATCTACAAATACAAGGGGCAATGTTGTTGCATAAATTTGGTAATCAAAACCATTGTAAAACTTATAATTCAATATTTCTAGAAGACGTACTTCTTTGTTTGGGTAATTCAAGCGGAATTTGTAAGGAGATGCACTTCCTTGTTTGGATAATTCAAGTGGAATTTGTAAGGAGACACACTTTCTTGTCTGGGTAATTCAAGTGACATTTGTAAGGAGACACATTTTCTTGTCTGGATAATTTAAGCAGCATTTGTAAGGAGACACATTTTCTTATTTGGGTAATTCAAGCGGCATTTGTAAGTAGATGCATTTCCTTGTCTGGATAATTTAAGCAACATTTGTAAGGAGACGCATCTCCTTGTTTGGATAATTGAAGGGGTATTTGTAAGGAGATACATTTTCTTGTTCGGGTAATTCAAGCGGCATTTGTAAGGAGACATATTTCCTTGGGTAATTCAAGTGGCATTAGTAAGGAGACACATTTCCTTGTCTGGGTAATTCAAGTGAAATTTGTAAGGAGTCACACTTTCTTGATTGAGTAATTCAAATTTTACTTGTTAGGTGATGCACTTCCTAACTTAAGTCTTGATTCCTAGAAGATGTACCTCCTAGTCGAGTCAGTCCCCTTGATTCCTAGAAGATGTACTTCCTAGTCGAGTCATTCCCCTTAATTCCTAGAAGATGTACTTCCTAGTCGAGTCATTCCCCTTGATCCTAGAAGATGTACTTCTTGGTCGAGTCATTCCCCTTGATTCCTAAAAGATGTACTTCCTTGCCGACTCAATCCCCTTGATTCCTAGAAGATGTACTTCCTAGTCAAGTCATTCCCATTGATTCCTAGAAGATGTACTTTCTGGTTGATTCATTCCCCTTGATTCCTAGAAGATGTACTTCCTAGTCAAGTCAGTCTCCTTGATTCCTAGATGATGTACTTCCTGGTCGAGTCAATCCCCTTGATTCCTAGAAGATGTAATTCCTAGTCGAGTCAGTCCTCTTGATTCCTAGAAGATGTACTTCCTGGCCGAGTCATTCCCCTTGATTCCTAGAAGATATAAGTCCCCTTGATTCCTAGAAGATGTACATCCTGGTTGAGTCAGTCCTCTTGATTCCTAGAAGATGTCCTTCCTGGTCGAGTCATTCCCCTTGATTCCTAGAAGATGTACATCCTGGTTGAGTCAGTCCTCTTGATTCCTAGAAGATGTCCTTCCTGGTCGAGTCATTCCCCTTGATTCCTAGAAGATGTACTTCCTGATCGAGTCATTCCTCTTGATTCCTAGAAGATGTACTTCCTGGTCGAGTTATTCCCTTGATACCTAGAAGATGTACTTTCTAGTCGAGTCAGTCCCCTTGATTCCTAGAATATGTACTTCCTGGTCGAGTTATTCCCCTTAATACCTAGAAGATGTACTTCCTAGTTGAGTCAGTCCCCTTGATTCCTAGAATATGTACTTCCTAGTCGAGTCATTCTCCTAGATTCCTAGAAAATGCACTTTCTAGTCAAGTCATTCCCTTTGACTCCTAGAAAATACACTTTCTAGTTGAATCATTCCAATTAACCCATAGAAGATGCATTTCATTGTTTGGATTTTTCAAGTAGTTATGACGTAACTTTCACAAAAGTCCTCTGATGTTAAACTGGGCCAAAAATTTAATTCCTGTTTTTGAAACTTTACTTTTCTGGCAAATGAAATTTCTCTTTATAATAATCTTTGTATGGAATAATTTTCTTTCTAGTTTTGATGTGATTTCAGGAGCCCGCCTGGAGTACAGGGCGAAGTAATTGAAAGCCAAGCAACAAGTTGAAGAAATTGCAAGTCAGGAGCCCGCCTAAAGAACAAGGTGATGAAACTCAAGACAAGAGTCCAAAAGAAGATGCTTAGATAGGATTTTTGTAATTTCATTTATGTTTTAACTGGTAAATTTAAATTTTTGATGTAATGACAGAGTCGCGGACCAAAACCTCAACAGGACCTCACTCGACTCTCCAACTCGGTTGTCCTTCCTCCTTCAGTTTCTTCCTTTGAATAATGGCCGGGTCAAAATTCTATCTCGTTGTCTACTTCTTTGCATGAAAACACTTTGTGTTTAGATCCAAAGAGGGTCATGATGTAGACACGTAATTTTTTCCCTCCCGAGAGTGTTTTTACCCATTTACCCGCACTTTACCGTAGACCTTCACCCATGTGATAAATTCCACACAATAACAAATCCAACAAATTCTTAACAACTTTTAACACCTCATCCTAACAAATTCACCACCCACCCTAACTAATTTGGCCACCTCATACCCCTACTCCATATACCCCCTGCCCTCATACCCCTACCCTCACCTCACTACCCTATCCCCATACCCACATACCCCCTACCCCTACCCCTTACATGATTTTCCCATTTTAGTTTCCCATAAGATTACATACACGACATCACACTTGATGTTTTGGATTTTCCATAGGCATATATACACACATAGTAACAATACAAGGGAAAAACTCTCAACATACACAATTATCTACATACACATATTGCACACACAACAAAAAACACATATTCCTCAATTTTTCTTCAATACCATACACATCCAACAACAAAATGAAAAACTATTCCATTTTTTCATTCAACTAACAACACTCTTCACACACACTCCATAAAGATCTTAGTTTTCATACATATAAGGAACTTTCATGGATTAACTTCACAACATCACAGACGGCACACCCTCACAAACATACACCATATACCAGTGAAAGGAGGATCTCATATATAAACACACACTGGTCATACCAAAAGATTCTTTACACAACCATATACACATACCCACCATCGGGAAAACGCACATCATCGGAGAGATACCCACAATACACTCACAGACTGCGAAGGGGAGAAATATCTACAATACACACACAGAAAAGGAAAAATTACTGAAGAAATAAGGCAAAATTTAATAGAGAAGACAGAGAAATACAGTGAGAAAATAGAGAGTGAACAGAGAATGGGAAACCAGTCGATTTCAGTGAAAATTCACTGGAAATCGTAATAGCTTCGGTCCCAAATAACCTTGTTTCTCCTTTTCGCTGAAAACCCATCAAAAGAACAATCATAAGCTTCGAGTTCTGTTGGTTGCAGATGGTTAAACTCTCGATCATACCCACCAAATCTGACCCTGTTGTTGATTCTGACGATAATCTGCCAAACAATACTTCGTAGTTTCTGTTTCGGCTGCCTCGGTTTATTTTTGTGGATTTTTGTTCAAGTTAGATTTTGAGGATTTCCGCGTTAGATCTAGTTTGAGTTCAAGGATTTGTGCGAGGTTCCGAATTCACAAAGCTCTACTTCGATCATGTAATTCACACTTGAAATGAGATTGAGGTTCAATTCTTCAACTCTATCTTTTCCATTTTTATCGTAATATGATGTATTGATGTTGTGATTTGCGTGGTTTGTAGTGATTGATGATATAATTTTTAATAGAATGTTTAAGCGTCTATAATTATTGTGTCTTTGATTGGTTGATTCTATATTGAAATTGGTTAATTGATCGAGAATGAAATTTGGGGCGGGAATTATAAATTTGATAAAAGGCGAGCATTGTTTATTTGTATTCATTGATGGATGTTTGGTTTGGAATAATTGTTCATCGTATCAAACTCGATAGTATTATATTTTAACTCGGGAATGAATAGATAAATCTTAGGTTGGGTAGGCAAATTTAGGAATTCTGGATTGGTGAATGCTTGAAATATGTGTGGTATTGTTTTGTTTTATCACTTTTGGATCAATTGTACTATTTGGCCGGGGAATGCCTCGAGGTATCTGTATTGTCTTACCCGAGGAATGCCCCGAGAAAGTTGTACATAAAGATGGCGTGTGATCAAGGCCCAAAACGTCGGGTGGATCTTAGTCTAGGATTAGTTTAGAATAGGATTTACATTTCCTCATTTTTCTATTTTTGGGACTGTATAATTAGGACTGGACAATATTTTTGGATTTTTTATTGTTTGGTTTTTTTGTTTACTTGTTATGTATTTTGTTGGTTTATACACTTCGTAACATAATACTAGCCGATATACTTTATGGAGAGACCATGGTCGAACCTCGGGATCGAGGGATGCCTAACACCTTCCCCTCGGTCAAAAGAATTCCATAACCAAAATCTCTATCCATGGATCAGTTTTAAGAGTCAAACCATTTTGAAAAGGATATCAAAAGGTGACTTAGCACACCTAATTTATGTCAAGTGGCGACTCTGAGCTTAAACGTAACAATTCTTTTTTAAACAAATTTTCTTTTTGTCACTTAATAATAAAACCCTTTCAAAATTAAAAATGAATCTTTTTTTGGTTAAAAATTGGGTATGACAAACTTTATTGTAGGTTTGGTTGTGAACGAGGCATTTCAAGTTGCTGCGATTATTGAGAAGTTGCCACCTTTATGGATGGACTTCAAGAATTACTTGAAACATAAATGAAAGGAGATGAAAGTCGAAGACCTTATTGTGAGGTTGCGCATTGAGGAAGACCATAAAACCGTAGAGAGGAGTAAGAAAATTATACAATGAATGGAGATAACATTGTAGAAGACAACCCCAACAACTCAAAGAAGAGGAAGAAAGTTGGACAACAATGCAATCAGATAAGAAGAAATTCAAAGAAAAATGCTTTAATTGTGGCAAGATTGGCCACAAGTCTACAGAGTGTCCTGGGAAAGTTAAAAAGAATGATCAAGCAAATATGGCTTAATCCATGAACGAAATGGACGATCTATGTGCCATGCTTTCTGAATGTAACTTGGTGGAAAATCCTCGAGAATGGTGGATGGATTTTGGTGCCACCCGCCACATTTTTGCACATAAAGAGTTGTTTGTTGTGTTCACTTCGGCTCAAGGCGAAGAGAAAATTTACATGATAAACTCCGCAACTGCAAAAGTTGAAGGGACAGGAAAAGTATGCTTGAAAATAACTTCAGGTAAAGTGTTGACTCTCAACAATGTCCTGTATGTATCGGAGTTAAGAAAGAACTTGATTTCTATATCACTTCTTGACAAAAATGGATTCAAATATGTATGTGTTTTCGAAAAAGTTGTAATTAGCAAAGGAAAAGTGTACGTAGGAAAAGACTATCTCACTGACGGCCTATATAAGATGAATGTAATGACTGTTGAAATCAATAAAAGTTTTGTTTCTTCTTACTTGCTTGAGTATAATGATTTATGGCATGAAAGATTAGGACATGTCAATTATAAAACTTTGCGAAAACTGATTAATTTAGAAGTTTTGCCAAACTTTGAGTGTAATAAATCAAAATATCAAACGTGTGTGAAATCAAAGTATGCTAAGCATCTGTATAAGTCCGATGAAAGGAATTCCAATCCCTTAGACTTAATACAAACTGACATTTGTGACATGAAGTCAACACCATCTCATGGTGAAAAAAAGTATTTTATAACTTTTATTGACGATTGCACTAGATATTGTTATGTCTATTTTCTAAACAGTAAGGATGAAGCAATAGATGTGTTTAGGCAATATAAAAAAGAAGTTAAAAATAAGTTAGAGAAAAAGATCAAAACAATAAAAAGTTATAGGGATGGAGAATATAAATCTCCCTTTGTGGAAATATGTGTAGAGAATTGAATTGTCCATCAAACTACGACATTGTATTCACCTCAATCTAATGGTATTGTGAAAAGGAAAAACCAAATCTTAAAGGAAATGATGAATGCCTTTATAATAAGTTCAGGTTTACTGCAAAACTTATAAAGGGAAGCTATCCTTACAGCTCATCGAATACTCAATAGAGTGCCCCATAGTAAGACACAATTAATTCCATATGAAAAATGAAAAGGAAGGAAACCCAACTTGAAATATTTCAAAGTGTGGGGGTGTCTAGTGAAAGTCCAAGTTTTTATGCCTAAAAGGGTAAAGATAGGACCTAAGACAGTGGACTGCGTGTTCATAGAATATGCTAAAAGTAGTCAAGCATGTCGATTTTCAGTTCATAAATTCGAATACTCGAATATCAATGAAAATACGATAATTGAATCAGATAATGATAAATTCTTTAAACATATTTATCTGTATAAACCTAGATATGAACAGTCTAGTGGCGTTCAAAATGACTTTGAGATGAACCAAGTGAGGATATACATAATGATGAAAATCCAAGATGTAGTACACATCAAAGAACGTCAACTTTGTTTGGATTGAATTTTGTAATATTTCTCTTAGAAAATGAGCCTCAAACATTTAAAGAAGTTATGTCATCTTCATACTCGTCCTTTTGGAAAGAGGCATTCAATAGTAAGATTTATTCAATCTTAAACAACCATACGCGAGAGTTGGTTGATCTTCCTCCAGGAAATAAACCTCTGGTTCTAAATGAATCTTCAAAAAGAAAATGAAAGTTGATGGTACTATTAACAAATGTAAGGCAAAACTTGTAGTAAAAGGCTTCAAACAAAAAGAAAGTCTAGATTACTTTGATACATACTCACCAGTAACAAGGATAACGTCAATTCATATGTTAATTATCTTGGCGGTGGTATATGGTCTTGAAATCCATCAAATGGATGTGAAAACAGCATTCCTAAATGGAGAATTGGAGGAAGAAATTTACATGGAACAACTTGAGGGTTTTGTAGTTCCTAGTAAAGAAAATAAGGTGTGCAAAGTAGTTAAGTCACTCTATGGACTAAACAAAGGACCTAAATAGTGGCATGCAAAGTTTGAACAAATCATGTTTCCAAACAAGTTCAAGATAAATGAATGTGATAAATGTGTTTACATTAAAAACACTCCAATTCACAAGGTCATTGTTTGTTTGTATTTGGATGATATGTTGATCATCAGTAGAGACATTTCGTACATAAATTCTACGAAATGAATGCTTGAGAGCAAGTTTGATATGAAAGACCTTGGAGTTGCGGATGTGATCTTAGGAATAAAAATTTATAGAACTCCACAAGGGTTGGCATTGTTACAGTCTCATTACATCAAAAAGGTACTTGACAAATTCACGTATTTGGAATTTGGTATTGCCAAGACTCCATTGGACGTGAGCTTTACACTTCAAAAGAATGAAGATGAAAGTAACTCATATTTGGAGTACGCAAAAGTGTTAGAATGTTTAATGTGTATAATGAATTGTACACGACCAGACATAGCACGTGCTATTAGTAAGTTGAGTCGGTACACGAGTATTCCCAATAAAACTCATTGGATGGCAATTGAAAGAGTTTTTAGGTATCTTAAATACACTCAAGACTATGCTTTGCATTATAATAAATATCCCACGGTACTTGAAGGATATAGTGATTCAAATTAGATCACCGGATCGAATAAAGTAAAATCCATGAGTGGATATGTATATACTATAGGTGGAGGAGCAGTCTCTCGAAAATCGTTCAAACAGACATGTATTGCTCGCTCTACAATGGAATCCAAATTTATCGCATTAGATAAAGCCGGTGAAGAAGCAGAATGGCTCCAAAATTTCTTTGAAGATATTCTTTATTGGCCCAAACCATTGGAACCAGTATGTATACACTGTGATAGTCAAGCGGAAATAGGTAGGGAAGGGGGCATAGTGTACAACGGTAAATCTCATCACATAAGACGGAGACATAATACCATTAGAGAACTTCTCTCTAGTGGAATTATCACTGATGACTATGTGAAGTCAAAGAATAATGTGTCGGATCCACTTACAAAAGGCCTATCTAAAAAGCGAATTGAGAGAACATCCAAGGGAATGAGTTTATGACCTAGGACAAGTCAGCATGGCGGTAACTCTACCTAGCAGACTGGAGATCCCAAGAGTTAGGTTCAAAGAGATCAAACAAAGTTGTGTCTGACAGGTTCAACATCGTCAATATAACCAACCCATTCTCGTGATGTAGACAATGTTTAGTAAACAAGGATAAAACTTATGATGCAAAGTCTTTTAATGATTATCTAAATTTGGCAGATTTGATCAAATATTTTAATATATAGGATTCAACATTTGGAAATCACCTATGTGACGGAAAAGTGGAATCCACTTCAAGAAGAATGTTAGTAAAGGCTTATTCTTAAAGCTCTCATGAAATTGGGACGTTTTCATGGATGAAACAAACAAAACTGTGCGAACCATAAATGGTAAAAGGCTGGTTATGTAACATGTATTGTCTAGGTATACATTAAAGCTCGACGGTTCAAAGATATCAAATCTACCGATTGACCGATGTCGCGCCCTATTTTGAACCAGTCGAAACAACACACAACATGTGGTGTCTAATGTCGTGACTCTTGGGTTTTGAAAATTTATTTTTTAGAGTCGCCACCTAACTTTTTAGGAAATAGAAAACCATTTTTTATGTAAAACTCTGTTTTGGTCTATTGAAAACATTTTGAGATTCTGAGTAAGGGTTTTGGTTACTCGAGAGGAAAGTGTTAGGCACCCCTCAGAGTCTATCCGAAGATAGTCCTTACACTTAGTTTAGAAAAATATCAAGGAAAATATTTTATTTTGTTGTTCGCTAAAATGCGATAAGAAAACCTTTATTATCATTATTTAATTTTCGAGGAGAAATTAAAGATATAGGAAATGTGACACTACCATGTACAAGGAAGCAACATAATTATTGCAAATATATATATATATTGTAAATGTGGAGAAGGGTGATGATATAATTTAAACATACATTAGAAAAGTGCAAAGTCTTATAATTTTATAAGAAAATTTAAAACATGTGAGGTTGAGTATATAACTAAAAATATTATAGAGTAAACAAAATATTTTATGGCAAGAGAATTTATTTAGAAAATATATATTTAAGAGTATGTGGAAGATTGTGAATAAATTGGAATTATGTAAAAATAATAAGTGTAATAGCATGGGAAGGAGTTGTCTAAACCATAATAATAATAATAATAATAATAATAATAATAGCAATGATGATTGTGGTGGAAATAATAACGTTTACTAAAAATAATAACAATAGTTATAAAATATACCTCGTACATGGTAGCTGTAACATCCCGTATTTTGCTTGTACTTGTACTAATTATATGGAACCTAGTATAGCCTTGTAGTATAGGTAACGGATGAGATTTGTTATGCAAGTATTAATGGTGTAGATGGAATTATAGATGTTGCCCGTACAGTTTAATGTGATGCGACCAAGTTAACGTCGATACGACTATTTAAACGTGAGATCGTAAGCTAGTATTTGAATCTAAAGTTTAAAGTGATCAAGTTTCTATAAGTTGAAGGTTAGATTAAAGGGATTGGGAGCTGGAAATGGAATAGAATATTGAGGTGCTTGCTTGACTTAATTAAGCTAGTAGGTGAGTCACCTACTTAAGCTATTTGGATCAAATTAATGAACCCATGACTATGGACCAGATTTGGGCCTATACTAATGTACTCATTTGGGCACAAATTGAATAAAAGAGGAAGAAAATGGATAAATGGCCCAACACACAAATTGTAATGACCCTTACGGTCATTTTACTGTATTTTTATATAATTTTAGTACTATCTAAATATATCATGGATTATTTAATTTAACTTGGCATTTGGTAGAAATATAGTTTAGTACTCTTCTAGAATATTTTTGATATTGGTAAAATTCTTTAAGTAATGATATAATTATATCACTTTATAACAAACTTTTATAATTTATTAATATTTTAAACGGAGATAGTAATTTTAGAATTGTGAAAATATTATTATTATATAATAGAGGTCTTTTTAGAAATAATTTTCTATTAATTATGGTATATTCAAAATATTATAATTATTTTATCATGAATTTATGAAATACCAGGATATATATATGTTATGTAGAAAATTAATGAATGTGGCCACCACCGCACACTTGAAAATGGATGGATGGACCACATGTTGTTGCCACGTGTTAGGCCACCATATGATAGCATTCTCCCCTTCCAAAAGTAAAAACAAATAAGAAGAGTGAACTTTCATTCACTGTTTCTATACATATACTCGTCCATATCTCTATTTTCCCATATATTGGCCTTTCTCGGTTTTCTTCTTTTTAAAAAAAAAAATCAATTAAAGTTCTTGGTTAGTCTTATAAAATTTCATATAAATTAATTATTTGAATCTAGTATTCAAGCTTGGGTTCTACTAGTATTATTCCGAGGCTTCGCGGACAGATATTCTAGCTTTGTTGTCCAGGTAGGTTAGGTTTACCCTACCATTAGATTGAATTTATTTACTGAAATTGTAAACTATTATGCAAGCGTTGGATAGGTGCTTGTAGATGCGTATCATGTGATTTATATAAACTGTCTTATTTATCCGAATTAGGATCTTGTTCTAGTAAATATTGGAATATTTTTTTTTAATATAATATAGCATCTATTACTTTAGGATGTGAAACTAAAATGTAAAAATCTTGAATTTATCCTCATTTAATTAAAATCAGCGGATAATTATTTAGACGTTAACATTGTTATGATATGATATGGATTTTAATATTACCGTTGGGTATGGTTACTATGAGTTCCGTTTCGAGTCCGGCATCTGATTATTATGGTTAGTATGAGTTCTGGTTCGAGTCCGGCATCTGATTATTATGGATACTATGAGTTCCGATTCGAGAGCGGCATCTGACTATTATTGTTACTATAAGTTTCGATTTGAGTCCGGCATTTGACTATTATTGTTAGTATGAGTTCCGATTCGAGTCCGGTATCTGACTATGGTTTTGATTACTCTGAGTTCCGGTTCGAGTTCGGTATCTAATTATGAGTTCTATATATCTGGCCTCTCGTTACTATCCATTGGTACCGGTTCGAGTCCGATGCACATCTGGATGACTATCATCATTTCTTGAGATCAGTTCGGTTATAGATTATTTATGTTTACTTTCTTTAATTTCTACTTGTGTGTCCCACCGGCTTATGGGGGTATGGTTGAGTTAATTGTCTTCTTCAGTGTGCCTAACGGGATTATGGGGGCCCAGTTAGATTATGTTGTGTGCCTAGCGGGCTTATGGGGGCCCAGTTAGGTTATGTTTGATTTGTCTATAATTACTGCGTTATTTATTTTCTGTATCGCTTACAGTTATTTCTCTATCTCATTGGCGTAGTTTAGTAGTTATTTACCTTTCCATCCTTTTTTACTGATGACTCAGATTACGCCCTCGCGTTGAAGTTATACCTTTTCTGTATTGAGCTCAGTCGATTGATGATGCCTACTGAGTACCCGTAGTTTTTAGTACTCATATTACACTTCTGGATTATTTCCTGATGCAGATCCGGGCCCTAGCAGTCGACGTTGACGTGATTCCTACCTTCCAGTACTAATTCAGAGCAGGGTGAGTTTACTATCTTCCGAGGCTGATCCTTCTCTATCTACTCTGGTTTAGTCTTTTGTACTCGAGACTGCTTTTGTATATTGAGTACACTTTAGATTTTTGTCTAGTACTCTGGGTATATTTTAGTAGTGGCTCTAGTACCGACCTTACCAGGTCTTGGGGGGATTCTTTTGTATATTTGGTAAAAAAATTTCCTCTTTTTGGTATATGAGATATGGTTACTCTCTGTTTGTTACTTTTTATTACTACTACTATCATTATACTCGATCTTTTCTTATTTCTGCCTACTAGCCCGTTATCTATTATTTTGGGCTATGGCTTGGCTTGCCTACTAGGAGGGTTAAGGTAGGCGCCATCACGACTTGAGAAATTGGGTCGTGACAAAAAATTTCCAAAGGCCCAAGTTAATTTAGCCCAAAATAAGAATTGAAGTAAATAGGTGCATCAGCTACTTTGAAAATTTGAGTAGCTTGAACCCTTAAGTAGGTGCATCACCTACTTGGACCAATTTGACCAATTTTAAGGTCCAAAATGTAGCTATGGAGGTGGACAAAATAGGGCCTTTATAAGGCCAAGTTGCTGGTCATTTTACTTCATTTCTACGTCACAAAAAGAGTATATTTCACAAAATCTCTCGACTCTCTCTAAAACAACAAGGAACAGCCCTAAAATTCCTTCTAGGGTTCTTGAAGAAACCCTCACCTTTGCAGCCCAAGGTAAGTGAAAACACTTATGGTTTAGCTTAATTATCTCATGGAAGATTAGGAAAACATGCTATAGGTGCCTAATTATAAATACATGGCAAAATATAGAACAAGCTACTTGCTCACTTTTTCTTTGTTACTAATAGATCTCTTTTCTTTTTTGGTTTAAAGTGTGAAAGAAAGTGAAAGTTGAAGTTTTGAGGAGTTCAAATTAAAAGAATAAGTTGCAGAATTGAAGTAAGCTGACTGCTCCATTTTGTTCTCCTTGTATGTGAATTTGAAAGAGAATTATGGATGTGTTGTTATTGAGAACTCAAGAAATGATGAGTTCAATAATTGATTGCTACAATAAAAAGGATTTGAGCTATTTTACAGACTGTTTTGTATGTATATGTTATGGGCTGCTAGGTTGATATAGGAGAAAGGTATGATTAGTTTGTAATGAATATAGAAGAAAGAAGTGGTGGTACACCACCAAACAAATTATTGTATTTGTTTACTGCCCAATCTATTTTGAGTATTGTTTGGAATGTGTAATGAAGCCGAGGTGGTTTTGGTAAATCTTATAAGAACTTGTATGGTATGTGGGTGTAATTGGAGGAGAAAAGGGTTAAAATAATACCCTTGATTGGTATATTAATGGCATACTTCCCGGTTACTGTTTTGGGTGAAGTTAAGTAGCCTAAATGTGTTAGTTGGTTGCTAATACTACTTTACCATATATTCTATTGTAGATAAGTAATCTAAAAAGCGAGAAGTGAAGTCGGGTTAGTTTCGGAGTTATATAACTAGGTATGTAAGGCATACTCTATTATGCACTCTTTGGCATGAAATCGGACATTTGTTCCATCAAGTAAGCTTCCAAGGTTATCCTATAATAAGTGATACATAATAGCAGCACATTACATTCCATGTAGCTAATGTCCTTGTTCCCACCCTCTAACATGTTAAAACACCTCAATACATGCTTATTATTAAACCTGCACGTCTATCTTCACTAGAAAATTTCAGGAGTTCTCCGTTTATTCCAAATAAGATCCATGTGTTATTTTTAGCTCCTAACCACTTCATTTGAGTGAAAATAGATCCCTACCTTATTGTTGTTGCATTAAGTTTCCATTTACATGTCTCTTATTAGTAGATTACTATTTCAAGGTACCATACTGTTATGACCACCAAAGTAATAATCTCAAAGGCTAAATAAACTAAGTAACACAAATCTATAAAACATGTGGCAGTTCAGGGGCATATGCCTAGCATAGGCCGATCTCGATACCTTTATATGTGGGTGGCAGCTCAGGGGCATAAGCCTAGCATGTGCCGATCCTAATATTTATTTAAGGATGGTAGCTCAGGGGTGTAAGCCTAGCATGGACCGATCACAATTTATTTATTTACCACTGATCAGCTGGTCACTTGCTTTATTTGTCTTACAAAGATTATGAGGTAAGAAAGGTAAAACTGAAGAATGAAATGTGATGTACATATTCCCACAAGTATATATAAAGGTGTTCTACTAGTACTGCTTATACACTTGTATATGATTTCTATTGAACTTTTGTATAATGTGTTGTTACCTTCAACCTTACATACTCAGTACATATTATCATACTGACGTCCCTCACGGGGGACCTTTATGTCATGCTGCAAACAAAGGTACTTCATCTCATACACCTCACTAGTAGGAGAACAGGCTATTCGGTGATAATTGGTGAGCTCCAGGTTGATTCGGAGCTTTTCGAGTCTGTTCTATATATTTTGGTATTGTAAAGTAAGTTAATAGTGGGGCGGGGGTTTGTGCCGACCCTAACTAAGTCTATGTATCTTTTAGAGGCTTTGTAGACTAATGTAAAGTTATGGTAGTGTCTTTCCTTTAGATGTGGTGGCCCCAACGGCCAAGTGTTGTATATATAAGTTTGTTCTTGTCTATGTAATTATTCTCATCGATACATAATATCATATTTGTCAAAACCTTTGGTTGCCATTTTTACATGCATGAGAAGTACAAGGTTATAAATTGGTTCTCTCGAGCCTTTACGGCTACGGGCTCCTGTCCACCCCAATAGGATTTGAGGCATGACAAAAGTGGCATCAGAGCAGGTCGTCCTAGGGTGTTTACAAAGCCGTGTCTATATAGAGTCTTGTTTATGGGCGTGTTGTGCACCACATCTATAAACAGGAGGCTATGGGATATTTAGGGGTTGTTTCTTTTTCTTCATATCTTAGATTGTGCAATAGAGCCCATGGTGTAGGTGAAGTCATATTTAACCATTGAACCTATTTTTTTCTCTTATTATAGTAATGATGCCGGTTACAAGAAGGAGTAAGAATACAGGTAAGCGAATAGATGTGGCTGTCGAAGAAGGGACCAGCAAATCACTACCTAGATGGGCTAATCAAAGTGAGGCTCAAGCTGAGTTTGTAGCCCAAACTTCTTCTACTCCTCCATCTCCAGAATATCTAAGAAGGAGAAGAACTGCATCCTTAGAACCACCTATTAATTCTACTGACGAAGATCTAAGGAATGCGGTACAATTATTAGCTCATATAGTTTCTGGACAAGTTTAAGGACAAGCCATTCCAACCATAGGTTCTAGTGGTGCAGATAGGGCAGCTAGACTACGAACGCAGGATTTTCTTAAATTGTATCCTCCCATATTCATCAGATTAGATCTTAATGAAGCCTCACAGAACTTTATTGATCAAATCCAAAGGGATCTAGAGGTCATGCATGTATCAGGTAAAGAGATAGTTGAGCTAGCAGCATATAGATTCAAAGGGTAGGCTATATTTTAGTATGAAGACTGGAAACGATCTAGGGGTATTGATGCACCTTCAGCTACTTGGAAAGAGTTTAAAGAGGCATTTCTTGATCATTACCTTTCATTTGAGATTCGAGAATCCCGTGCGGATCAGTTCCTGAATCTTCACCAAGGGAACATGAGTGTGAGAGAGTACAACCTCTGGTTTAATTCTTTAGCTAAGTATGCTCCTAATGTAGTAGCTACAATGGATGATAGAGTTCATTGATATGTCGATAGATTGGATCCATATCTAGTTAGAGATTGTACTATTGCTGCTTTGAACAAAGACATGGACATAGCAAGGATACAAGCATTTGCACAAAAAATGGAGGATCAGAGGCAAAGCAGAAGAACACAAGAGTTGGAAAGAGGGTATTTCATGAGGTCTAGATCTATGGGGCAGTTTATGGCATCCCAATAAGAGTTTAGGCCTTGATTTTTTAATAGACCGCCTAGGCCATTATCTTATTATTCCGCAGCTAGTGCTCCACCACAGTTTCAAGGGTCTAAAGACAACCAGTTTGGGCAAAGAAGTGAGAGTCAGAGTTCACGAACATCGGGGTATCAATAGCAAGGGAGTATGATCCAATTAAGGCCTCCTCGGTAACCATGTAAATAATGTGGAAAACTTCATCTAGGTGCATGTTGGTTCAGTACAAATGCTTGATTTTTGTGTGGTACGTCAGGACATATGATGAGAGAATGCCCTCAAAGGGGCATAGGTGGTATGGAACGACCTACTGGATCAGCCATTGCATCATTATCGTTGGTGACTTATTTAGGTAGAGGTGTACAACCTATGGTTCATGGTATAGGTGCTAAAGGAGAAGCTATCTCTAGCGGAGATCGGAATCATACATATGATTTAGCAGATCGACAAAATTCAGAGGCTTCTCCAAATATGGTTACAAGTACATTGTCTATCTTTTCACTTGATGTATATGCATTAGGTGATCCGGGTTCTATATTATCATATGTCACTCCATTAGTTACTGGAAAGTTAAAAAAAAACACCAGAATTGCTAGTTAAGCCACTTAAAGTATCTACGCCGATTTGTGAATCTATTCTAGCTAGGAGAGTGTATCAAAATTGTATAATAACTATTTGCGATCGCAATACAATGGCTGACCTGGTTGAGTTAGAAATGGTAGATTTTGATGCTATAATGGGTATGGATTGATTGGCTTCTTGTTATGCCACAGTAGATTGCCGAACTAAGAAGGTGTATTTCCATTTTTCAAAAGAAGCAATCCTTGAATGGAGGGGTAATATTGGTGCACCAAGAGGTAAATTTATTTCTTATTTTAAGGCAAAAAGGATGATTTCCAAGGGTTACATATGTCATCTAGTTAGGGTGAAGAATACAGATGCGAAGCCACCAACTCTTCAAACTATTCTAGTAGTGAATGAATTTCCTGATGTATTTCCTAAAGATCTCAAACCAGGAACCCGACCTATTTCTATTGCTCGGTATCATATGGCTCCTGCTGAGTTTAAGGAGCTGAATAGATAGCTTTAGGATCTTCTGAGTAAGGGTTTTATCAGACCGAGTGTATCTCCTTGGGGTGCTCCAGTTCTATTTTTGAAGAAGAAAAATGGCTCCTTACGTATATATATCGACTATAGGCAGTTGAATAAGATTACTGTGAAGAATAAGTTTCCTATGCCTCGTATTGACTATTTGTTTGATCAGCTTCAGGGTTCGGCAGTGTTTTCTAAGATTGATTTGAGGTCCAGGTACCATCAGTTGAGAGTTAGGGCTGCGGACATCCCTAAGACATCCTTCAGGACTCGTTATGGTCATTATGAGTTCCTAGTGATATCTTTTAGATTAACCAATGCTCCAACAGCTTTTATAGATCTGATGAATCGCATGTTCAGGCCATATTTGGACTCCTTCATGATAGTATTTATTGATGACATTCTAGTATATTCGAGGAGTAAAGAGGAGCACGAGCAGCATTTGAGGACTGTACTCCGCACTTTGAGAGACCATAGACTTTATGCCAAGTTCTCAAAGTGTGAGTTTTGGCTTGAGTCTGTAGCTTTCTTGGGGCACGTAGTGTCCAAGGACGGTATTATGGTGGACCCAACCAAGATTGAGGCTATTCGTAGTTGGGCTAGGCCTACGTCACCTTCTGAGGTTCGCAGCTTTATTGGGTTGGCAGGTTACTACAGATGGTTCATTGAGGGATTTTCTTCTATTGTAGCCCCTACGACTAGATTGACCAGGAAGGAGATTCCGTTTCGGTGGTCTGCGAGTTGTGAGGCGAGCTTTATGAAGCTCAAGGATTTGCTTACTTCATCTCCTATTCTGACTCTCCCTGTTGAGGGCGAGGGTTTTACTGTCTATTATGATGCATCTGGTGTTGGTTTGGGGTATGTTCTGATGCAGTGTGGCCGTGTTATTGCATATGCATCGAGATAGTTAAAGGTGCATGAGCGTAACTACCCCACTCATAACTTAGAGTTGGCAGCGGTAGAATTTGCGCTTAGGATTTGGAGGCATTACTTAGATAGGGTTCGTTGTGAGATATTTATTGATCATCATAGTCTGCAGTATATTATGACCCAGAAGGATCTTAATTTGAGGCAACGCAGGTGGATTGAGTTGCTGAAAGAATATGATATCTCTATTATCTATTATCCGGGCAAGGCAAATGTGGTAGCGGACGCCTTGAGTCGAAAGTCAGTGAGTATGGGTAGCTTAGCGGTCATTGCATCTTCTCAGCGGCCGTTGGCTTTAGACATTCAGTCCTTAGCTAACATGATGGTTCATTTGGATATTTCTGACCCTCAGGGAATCATTGTTAGTGTTGAGGCCAGATCTACCTTGTTGGAGAAAATTCAGAGTCATCAGCTCGAGGATGGCAAGCTTCGTAGCATTTGAGAGCAGGTGTTGAAGGGTGAGTCTCAAGGGGCTACCCTAGATTCTGGGGGTGTCTTGAGGTTTGACGGTCGTATTTGTATTCCAAGAGTTAGGGATTTGATCCAGTTGATTCTTCATGAGGCTCATAGCTCCAAATACTCTATTCACCCCGGGACAGCTAAGGTGTATAGGTATTTGAGGCAAAAATACTGGTGGAGTGGTATGCGGAAAGATATAGCAGGGTTTGTGGCACGATGTCTTTGTTGTCAGTAGGTGAAGGCCGAGCATCAGAGAGTGGATTACTTCAGCAGCTACCCATGCCCAGTGGAAGTGAGAGCGATTTACTATGGATTTTGTAGGTGGACTGCCTCGTACTTCATGTGGTTTTGATAGAATTTGGGTTATTGTAGATCTATTGACCAAGTCTGCACATTTTATCCCCATTCGAGTTTCCTAGAGTGCCGAGAGGTTAGACCGTGTTTAATTTCAGGAGGTGGTTCGCCTCCATGGGGTTTTTGTGTCCATTATCTCTGACCGAGGCTCTCAATTCACTTCTAGCTTTTGGAGGACATTTCAGGAAGAGTTGGGAACCCAGGTTGACCTTAGCACAGCCTTTCATCCCCAGACGAACGGGCAGTCAGAGCGGACTATCCAGGTCTTAGAAAATATGCGACGCACTTGTGTGTTGGATATGGAGGTTAGTGGGACTAATTTCTACCTTTGGCAGAGTTTGCTTATAATAGTAGCTTTCACTCGAGTATTCAGATGGCCCCATCGAGGCATTGTATGGTAGGCAATGTCGATCTCCTAGTGGTTAGTTTGAGATTTCTGAGGCTATGCCTCGTGGCACAGATTTGCTTCGTGATTCGTTGGATCGTGTTTAAGTGATTCAGGATAGGCTACAAGCAGCTTAGAGCAGACAGAGGAGTTATGCTGATCACAGACGTCGTCCATTGAGTTTTAGAGTTGGTGATAAGGTCTTCTTGCGAGTATCGCCCATGAAGGATGTGATGAGTTTCGGAAGAAGAGGCAAGCTTAGCCCTAGATATATCGGACCTTTTGAGATCCTACAGAGAGTTGGGGAGGTAGATTATGTATTGGCATTGCCACCTGCCTTCTCAGCCATTCACCTAGTGTTTCATGTATCTATGTTGCGGCAGTATATTCCAGATGAGTCACACGTACTTCAGTGGGACTCGGTTCAGTTGGATGAGGGATTCGCATTTGTAGAGGAGCCAACGTCTATTTTGGCGAGGGATGTCAGGCGGTTGCGCTCCAGAGACATTTCGGTAGTTAAAGTTTAGTGGCGTCACCGTCCAGTTGAGGAGGCTACTTGGGAGATCGAGCGTGATATGCACGTCCAGTATCCCTACCTGTTTGACCCTTCAGGTATTTCCTTATCTTTTACTTTCGCGGACGAAAGTCCTTTTAGTAGTGGATGTTGTAATGACCCTTACAGTCATTTTACAGTATTTTTATATAATTTTATTACTATCTAAATATATCATGGATAATTTAATTTAACTTGGCATTTGGTAGAAATATAGTTTAGTACTCTTCTAGAATATTTTTGATATTGGTAAAATTCTTTAAGTAATGATATAATTATATCACTTTATAACAAACTTTTATAATTTATTAATATTTTAAACGGAGATAGTAATTTTAGAATTGTGAAAATATTATTATTATATAATAGAGGTTTTGTTAGAAATAATTTTCTATTAATTATGGTATATTCAAAATATTATAATTATTTTATCATGAATTTATGCAATACCAGGATATATATATGTTGTGTAGAAAATTAATGAATGTGGCCACCACCGTACACTTGAAAACGGATGGATGGACCACATATTGTTGCCACTTGTTAGGCCACCATATGATAGCATTCGCCCCTTCTAAAAGTAAAAACAAATAAGAAGAGTGAACTTTCATTCACTGTTTCTATTAAACCTGTCAAACGGGCCGGGCTGGCCCGGCCCGAACCGGCCCGAACCGGCCCTACATATCAAACCGGACCGGTTTGACCCGGCCCGGTAAGCCCTAGGGCTTTAGGGTTCCGGGTTCCGGTCCGGTTTTTTTTTTAAACTGGGCCCGGTTAACCCGGCCCGGACCAACCCGGTCCAGGCCCGCCGGTTAACCGGCCCGGAACCGGCCCGGAATTAAAAAAAAAAAAAAAAAAATTATTGGGCCAAACTAGCCGTTGGCCCAACGGCTATATTACCGTTTTTGGGTCCAAACGGCTAGTTTGGGCCCATTAACTTAAAAAAAAAAAAAAAAAAAAAAAAAAATTAATCCCCAAAATAAATCTATAAATACCCTACAACTTCAAATCATTTCTCACACAATTTTTCACTCTCTCAAATCTCATTCTCTCTCAAATCTCATTCTCTCTCAAATCTCAATTCTCAATTCTCAAATATTCAATATATTTAATTTCTTAAAGTGTTCAATTTAAATTTTTAATTTTTCGTTTACAAAGTACGAGCGGAAGTTTCTAAAGTCGCAATCTTCGGATACTTCCAAAATTTGGTATTGTCGTTCCATCTCTTACGTTTAATTTTTATTTATTGTATTAATTATTTAATATTTAATTTTATTATATTTGTGTATTTTGAATATTTTTAGTTTAATTTAATTTATATTATGGATAAATTAAAAAACCTCGCTACTAAAGGTGTTAGAAATTTTTGTCCCGGAAGCGGTAGTGGTAGTAAAAAGCGAATTACTAGCGGTAGAGGTAGTTCAAGTAATAGATATACCCGTGTGACTTCGCCTCCGGTACCGCTTGGTACACCTTTTGAGGAAGAAATAGGTGTAGGTGCTCACGATATGGATTATGTAGAATTTCAGGAAAATTACGGTATAGAAGAAGAAAATGAAGTAGATGCAGTTAATGTAGACGAAGATGATGAAAATATTGCTGAAACACCCGCAGTAGGACATGCTAACGTTAGATCTGAATCAGTTAATCTCCCTTCCCGTCCTCCCAGTGCCCCAAAACCCCGTAAAAGAACTAGTATTGCATGGCAATTTTTTGAACGTATATCAGATATTGAGGTGCAGTGCAATATTTGTCAACAAAAATATAAGCATAGAAGTGGCGGTAAGCAAGGGGGTACGGGTACGTTAATGAGACATATAGCTGAAGATCACACTAGAGAGTTGAATATTGCAAAAGGTGGTGGGGATGTTGGTGGGTCAACGCAAACTAGAATGGACCCAACAACCGGTCAAGTAGCGAAAAAGTATAATAAATTGAGGGACAGAGAAGAAATAGCTAAAATGGTAGCTGTGGGTTGTTTGCCTTTTAGTTTTCCTTCTTCTGATGCCTTTATTCGTTATATACAAGCAATTTATAATCCTATGTTTAATGGTATTCCTAGAACTACTTGTCGGTCTGATATTTTTAGACTCCATTCACAATATTGTTTTTATTTATCAACATTCTTAAAAAATATTCAATGTAGATTGTCCCTAACTTCCGATCTTGGTCGTGCTGTAAATAAAAATGATTATTTAACCGTTAC
Organism: Capsicum pubescens; assembly: GCA_030864215.1. NCBI lineage: Eukaryota > Viridiplantae > Streptophyta > Magnoliopsida > Solanales > Solanaceae > Capsicum > Capsicum pubescens. Next base: position 63,829,275 of record CM061543.1, read on the forward strand.
TTGTCATTGGATGGATAGTAATTTCATAATGCAAAAACGTATTCTTGCTTTTTTATATGATGAAGATCGGAAACATACTGGACAATTTATTGCTGATTCTATTATTAAAATTGCCGGATATTATGGTATAGAAAATAAAATTTTATGTATTGCTTTTGATAATGCTTCTAACAACAAGACTGCTATAACAAAAATAAAATCTACGCTATCTCCGCCCTTTCCTGAAATTTTTCATGTTAAGTGTGCATGTCATATATATAATTTAATTGTAAAAGATGGTCTTGACTTTTTTGAGGTTTATATTGAAAAAATTCGTCTTGCTGTTGGTTTTATTCAAGGAAATAATCGTAGATCTAGAATTAAAGAATTTAAAGTTAAATGTCAAGAAAATGGACTTGCACCGATTTTGATGCCTGAGGAAATTGATATTAGATGGAATTCTACGTATGAATTTTTAAAAACTTGTTATAAATATAGAATTCCTATTACACTAGCTTTTAACCAACATTGTGGTTCATTTGCTGATTCTGCTGATTGCATGCTACATAATTCTGATTGGGTTATAATTAATGATCTTGTTAAGTTCTTAGAAAAATTTTATGTAGCTACGGTTGAATTTTCCGGTGCATATTATCCTACTGTTTGTAATATTTTGGCATATATAGCCGATATTTCTGGTTTGCTCCGACAATATAAAGATAAAGAAGGTTATAAAGAAGCTGTTGGCGCTATGTTTACGAAATTTAAAAAATATTTCTTCCCGATTCCCCCTATTTACTTGGTTGCTGCTATGTTAAATCCGTGCATGAAATATAATCATATGTGTCACTTTAGTACTCTTATTTATACTAACTTAGAAATAAATACTAACCATGATTCTGAACAAATACAACCTGATTTGTGGACGGCTACGGCTGATGCAAAAGATTATATAGAAAAATTATATAATCACTATGCTGATTTATTTGATTCAGCCGTACCTACAAATATCACTCCAACTGTCGCTCCTCATCCTCCCGAGGAGCCATCAGCTTCTAAAAGGCCGGCACATAGTGGTTTTCCTGATTCGTTTTATGATTTAACTTGTTGGAACAGTGTGGATGAGAGAGCTTACACATCAACTTATCGGGAAGAGCTAAAATATTATCTGCGGACGCCACCAGAGGATCGCAGACGACGGATCAACACGCTGGATTGGTGGAGGAATAATGAATCACAATATCCTGTACTTTCAAGATTAGCCAGAGATATCTTGAATGTTCCTATGTCAACCGTTGCATCAGAGAGCGCCTTCAGTCAGGGACGACAGCAGCTTGGAGACAACCGACACTCATTGGGAAGCAACGCAATGAATGTTTTAGTTTGCCTCAGAGATTGGATTAGAGCAGAAAGAAGAAACCAAGGAATGGAACCAGAGCCCAACGACGACCTCAAACTTGAAGAAATTATGACTTCACGGGAGAACTCAGCAGAATCAAGTCCAATGCAGGGTTTTTCCCCCGTTGACTTCGACTACCCTATGCAAGTTCCAATTAATATTAACATGAATGAGTTGGAAAAAATGATGCATAATTTATAGATTTTTCATTCATGTAAATTATAAATTTTGGATCATTTTGCAATCAATAAAATTCCACAAATTCATTCACTCCTTAGTCGTTGTTTTTTATTTTTTTTTATTTAACGATTTATAATTTTAATATCTTCTATACAAGTGTATATTTAATGTATACATGTGTATATGTTTATATATCTTATATAGAAGTGTATATTTAATGTATACAGGTGTATATATCTTCTATAGAAGTGTATATTTAATGTATACATTGTGTATATAGCGTATATAGTGTATATATGTGAATAGATCTTCTATAGACATGTATATTTAGCGTATACATGTGTATATGTTTTATAAATTAGTATATAACTATACAAATATATATTGTAATGTATATATATTGTAGTATATCTCATTTAAAGTATTACATATACATAGAATAGAGTGTATATATGTGAATAGATCTTCTATAGACATGTATATTTAACGTATACATGTGTATATGTTTTATAAATTAGTATATAACTATACAAATATATATTGTAATGTATATATATTGTAGTATATCTCATTTAAAGTATTACATATACATAGAATAGAGTGTATGAATGTTAATAGATCTTCTATAGACGTGTATATTTAACGTATATATGTGTATATGTTTTATAAATTAGAATATAACTATACAAATATATATTGTAATGTATATATATTGTAGTATATCTCATTTAAAGTATTACCTATACATAGAATAGAGTGTATATATGTGAATAGATCTTCCATGTATATTTAACGTATACATGTGTATATGTTTTATAAATTAGTATATAACTATACAAATATATATTGTAATGTATATATATTGTAGTATATCTCATTTAAAGTATTACATATACATAGAATAGAGTGTATGAATGTTAATAGATCTTCTATAGACGTGTATATTTAACGTATATATGTGTATATGTTTTATAAATTAGAATATAACTATACAAATATATATTGTAATGTATATATATTGTAGTATATCTCATTTAAAGTATTACCTATACATAGAATAGAGTGTATATATGTGAATAGATCTTCTATAGACATGTATATTTAACGTATACATGTGTATATGTTTTATAAATTAGTATATAACTATACAAATATATATTGTAATGTATATATATTGTAGTATATCTCATTTAAAGTATTACATATACATAGAATAGAGTGTATGAATGTTAATAGATCTTCTATAGACGTGTATATTTAACGTATATATGTGTATATGTTTTATAAATTAGAATATAACTATACAAATATATATTGTAATGTATATATATTGTAGTATATCTCATTTAAAGTATTACCTATACATAGAATAGAGTGTATATATGTGAATAGATCTTCTATAGACATGTATATTTAACGTATACATGTGTATATGTTTTATAAATTAGTATATAACTATACAAATATATATTGTAATGTATATATATTGTAGTATATCTCATTTAAAGTATTACCTATACATAGAATAGAGTGTATATATGTGAATAGATCTTCTATAGACATGTATATTTAACGTATACATGTGTATATGTTTTATAAATTAGTATATAACTATACAAATATATATTGTAATGTATATATATTGTAGTATATCTCATTTAAAGTATTACATATACATAGAATAGAGTGTATGAATGTTAATAGATCTTCTATAGACGTGTATATTTAACGTATAGTCGTTGTTTTTTATTTTTTTTATTTAACGATTTATAATTTTAATATCTTCTATACAAGTGTATATTTAATGTATACACGTGTATATATCTTCTATAAAAGTGTATATTTAATGTATATATTATGTATATAGCGTATATAGTGTATATTTGACCGGTTTTTAACCGGGTTTGACCGGGTTTGACCGGGTTTTAGTGGGTTTGACCGGATTGGGTTAAGTGGGCCGGTTCCGGGTGGGTTTTAATATTTTTACTGTGCAGCCCGGCCCGGCCCGGACCGGTTAAGGCCAAACCCGGCCCGTAACCGGCCCGGAACCCGGTAAGAATGAGAGGGCCGGTTCCGGGTTGAACCGGCCCGGCCCGTTAGACAGTCTTAGTTTCTATACATATACTCGTCCATATCTCTATTTTCCCATATATTGGCCTTTCTCGGTTTTCTTCCTTTTTTAAAAAAAAAAATCAATTAAAGTTCTTGGTTAGTCTTATAAAATTACATATAAATTAATTATTTGAATCTAGTATTCAAGCTTGGGTTCTACTAGTATTATTCCGAGACTTCGCGGACAGATATTCTAGCTTTGTTGTCCAGGTAGGTTAGGTTTACCCTACCATTAGATTGAGTTTATTTACTGAAATTGTAAACTATTATGCAAGCGTTGGATAGGTGCTTGCAGATGCGTATCATGTGATTTATATAAACTGTCTTATTTATCCGAATTAGGATCTTGTTCTAGTAAATATTGGAAATTTTTTTTTAATATAATATAGCATCTATTACTTTAGGATGTGAAACTAAAATGTAAAAATCTTGAATTTATCCTCTTTTAATTAAAATCAGCGGATTATTATTTAGACGTTAATATTGTTATGATATGATATGGATTTTAATATTACCGTTGGGTATGGTTACTATGAGTTCCATTTCGAGTCCGGCATCTGATTATTATGGTTAGTATAAGTTCTGGTTCGAGTCCGGCATCTGATTATTATGGATACTATGAGTTCCGATTCGAGTCCGGTATCTGACTATTATTGTTACTATGAGTTTCGATTTGAGTCTGGCATTTGACTATTATTGTTACTATGAGTTCCAGTTCGAGTTCGGCATCTGATTATGGTTTTGATTACTCTGAGTTCCGGTTCGAGTTCGGTATCTGATTATGAGTTCTATATATCTGGCCTCTAGTTACTATCCATTGGTACCGGTTCGAGTCCGGTGCACATCTGGATGACTATCATGATTTCTTGAGATCAGTTCGGTTACAGATTATTTATGTTTACTTTCTTTAATTTCTACTTGTGTGTCCCACCGGCTTATGGGGGTACGGTTGGGTTAATTGTCTTCTTCAGTGTGCCTAACGGGATTATGGGGGCCCAGTTAGATTATGTTGTGTGCCTAGTGGGCTTATGGGGGCCCAGTTAGGTTATGTTTGATTTGTCTATAATTACTGCGTTATTTATTTTCTGTATCGCTTACAGTTATTTCTCTATCTCATTGGCGTAGTTTAGTAGTTATTTACCTTTCCATCCCTTTTTACTGATGACTCAGATTACGCCCTCGCGTTGTAGTTATACCTTTTCTATATTGAGCTCAGTCGATTGATGATGCCTACTGAGTACCCGTAGTTTTTAGTACTCATATTACACTTCTGGATCTTTTTCCTGATGCAGATCCGGGCCCTAGCAGTCGACGTTGACGTGATTCCTACCTTCCAGTACTAATTCGCAGCAGGGTGAGTTTACTATCTTCCGAGGATGATCCTTCTCTGTCTACTCTGGTTTAGTCTTTTATACTCGAGACTGCTTTTGTATATTGTGTACACTTTAGATTTTTGTCTAGTACTCTGGGTATATTTTAGTAGTGGCTCTAGTACCGACCTTACCAGATCTTGGGGGGGATTCTTTTGTATATTTGGTAAAAAAATTTCCTCGTTTTGGTATATGAGATATGGTTACTTTCTGTTTGTTACTTTTTATTACTACTACTATCATTATACTCGATCTTTTCTTATTTCTGCCTACTAACCCGTTATCTATTATTTTGGGCTATGGCTTGGCTTGCCTACTAGGAGGGTTAAGGTAGGCGCCATCACGACTTGAGAAATTGGGTCGTGACACAAATTTGCCAAAGGCCCAAGTTAATTTAGCCCAAAATAAGAATTTAAGTAAATAGGTGCATCAGCTACTTTGAAAATTTGAGCAGCTTGAACCCTTAAGTAGGTGCATCACCTACTTGGACCAATTTGACCAATTTTAAGGTCCAAAATGTAGCTATGGAGGTGGACATAATAGGGCCTTTATAAGGCCAAGTTGCTGGTCATTTTACTTCATTTCTACGTCACAAAAAAGAGTATATTTCACAAAATCTCTCGACTCTCTCTAAAACAACAAGGAGCAGCCCTAAAATTCCTTCAAGGGATCTTGAAGAAACCCTCACCTTTGCAGCCCAAGGTAAGTGAAAACACTTATGGTTTAGCTTAATTATCTCATGGAAGATTAGGAAAACATGCTATAGGTGCCTAATTGTAAATACATGGCAAAATATAGAACAAGCTACTTGCTCACTTTTTCTTTGTTACTAAGAGATCTCTTTTCTTCTTTGGTTAGAAGTGTGAAGGAAAGTGAAAGTTGAAGTTTTTAGGAGTTCAAATTAAAAGAATTAGTTGCAAAATTGATATAGGAGAAAGGTATGATTAGTTTGTAATGAATATAGAAGAAAGGAGTGGTGGTACACCACCAAACCAATTATTGCATTTCTTTACTGCCCAATCTATTTTGAGTATTGTTTGGAATGTGTAATGAAGCCGAGGTGGTTTCGGTAAATCTTATAAGAACTTGTATGGTATGTGGGTGTAATTGGAGGAGAAAAGGGTTAAAATAACACCCTTGATTGGTATATTAATGGCTTACTTCCCGGTTACTGTTTTGGGTGAAGTTAAGTAGCCAAAATGTGTTAGTTGGTTGCTAATGCTAGTTTACCATATATTCTATTGTAGATAAGTAATCTAAAAGGCGAGAAGTGAAGTCGGGTTAGTTTCGGAGTTATATAACTAGGTATGTAAGGCATACTCTATTATGCACTCTTTGGCATGAAATCGGACATTTGTTCCATCAAGTAAGCTTCCAAGGTTATCCTATAATAAGTGATACATAATAGCAGCACATTACATTCCATGTAGCTAATGTCCTTGTTCCCACCCTCTAACATGTTAAAACACCTCAATACATGCTTATTATTAAACCTGCACGTCTATCTTCACTAGAAAATTTCAAGAGTTCTCCGTTTATTCCAAATAAGACCCATGTGTTATTTTTAGCTCCTAACCACTTCATTTGAGTGCAAATTGATCCCTACCTTATTGTTGTTGCATTAAGTGTCCGTTTACATGTCTCTTATTAGTAGATTACTATTTCAAGGTACCATACTGTTATGACCGCCAAAGTAATAATCTCAAAGGCTAAATAAACTAAATAACACAAATCTATGAAACGAGTGGCAGCTCAGGGTCATATGCCTAGCATGGGCCGATCTCGATACCTTTATATGTGGGTGGAAGCTCAGGGGCATAAGCCTAGCATGTGTCGATCCCAATATTTATTTAAGGGTGGTAGCTCAGGGGTGTAAGCCTAGCATGGGCCGATCACAATTTATTTATTTACCACTGATCAGCTGGTCACTTGCTTTATTTGTCTTACAAAGATTATGAGGTAAGAAAGGTAAAACTGAAGAATGAAATGTGATGTACATATTCCCATAAGTATATATAAAGGTGTTCTACTAGTACTGCTTATACACTTGTATATGATTTCTGTTGAACTTTTGTATAATGTGTTGTTACCTTCAACATTACATACTGAGTACATATTATCATACTGACGTCCCTCACGGGGGACCTTTAAGTCATGCTGCAAACAAAGGTACTTCAGCTCATACACCTCACTAGTAGGAGAACAGGCTATTCGGTGATAATTGGTGAGCTCCAGGTTGATTCGGAGCTTTTCGAGTCTGTTCTATATATTTTGGTATTGTGCAGTAAGTTAATAGTGGGGCGGGGGTTTGTCCCGACCCTAACTAAGTCTATGTATCTTTTAGAGGCTTTGTAGACTAATGTAAAGTTATGGTAATGTCTTTCCTTTAGATGTGGTGGCCCCAACGGCCAAGTGTTGTATATATAAGTTTGTGCTTGTCTATGTAATTATTCTCATCGATACATTATATCATATTTGTCAGAACCTTTGGTTGTCATTGTTACATGCATGAGAAGTACAAGGTTATAAATTGGTTCTCTCGAGCCTTTACGGCTACGGGCTCCTGTCCACCCCAATAGGATTTGAGGCATGACAAAAGTGGCATCAGAGCAGGTCGTCCTAGGGTGTTTACAAAGCCGTGTCTATATAGAGTCTTATTTATGGGCGTGTTGTGCACCACATCTATAAACAGGAGGCTATGGGACATTTAGGGGTTGTTTCTTTTTCTTCATATCTTAGATCGTGCAATAGAGCCCATGGTGTAGGTGAAGTCATATTTAACCATTGAACCTATTTTTTTCTCTTATTATAGTAAAGATGCCGGTTACAAGAAGGAGTAAGAATACAGGTAAGCGAATAGATGTGGCTATCGGAGAAGGGACCAGCAAATCACTACCTAGATGGGCTAATCAAAGTGAGGCTCAAGCTGAGTTTTTATCCCAAACTTCTTCTACACCTCCATCTCCAGAAGATCTAAGAAGGAGAAGAACTGCATCCTCAGAACCACCTATTAATTCTACTGATGAAGATCTAAGAAATGCGGTACAATTATTAGCTCATATAGTTTCTGGACAAGTTTAAGGACAAGCCATTCCAACCATAGGTTCTAGTGGTGCAGATAGGGCGGCTAGCCTACGAACGCAGGATTTTCTTAAATTGTATCCTCCCATATTCATCGGATTAGATCTTAATGAAGCCTCACAGAACTTTATTGATCAAATCCAAAGGGATCTAGAGGTCATGCATGTATCAGGTAAAGAGACAGTTGAGCTAGCAGCATATAGATTCAAAGGGTAGGCTATATTTTAGTATGAAGACTGGAAACGTTCTAGGGGTATTGATTCACCTTCAGCTACTTGGAAAGAGTTTAAAGAGGCATTTATTGATCATTACCTTCCATTTGAGATTCGAGATGCCCGTGCCGATCAGTTCCTGAATCTTCACCAAGGGAACATGAGCGTGAGAGAGTACAACCTCTGGTTTAATTCTTTAGCTAAGTATGCTCCTAATGTAGTAGCTACAATGGATGATAGAGTTCATTGATATGTCGATAGATTGGATCCATATCTAGTTAGAGATTATACTATTGCTGCTTTGAACAAAGACATGGACATAGCAAGGATACAAGCATTTGCACACAAAATGGAGGATCAGAGGCAAAGAAGAAGAACACAAGAATTGGAAAGAGGGTATTCTATGAGGTCTAGATCTATGGGACAGTTTATGGCATCCCAATAAGAGTTTAGGCCTCGATTTTTTAATAGACCGCCTAGGCCATTATCTTCTTATTTTGTAGATAGTGCTCCACCACAGTTTCAAGGGTCTAAAGACAACCAGTTTGGGCAAAGAAGTGAGAGTCAGAGTTCACGAACATCGGGGTATCAATATCAAGGGAGTATGATCCAATTAAGGCCTCTTCGGTAACCATGTAAATAATGTGGAAAACTTCATTTAGGTGCATGTTCGTTCAGGACAAATGCTTGATTTTTGTGTGGTACGTCAGGACATATGATGAGAGAATGCCCTCAAAGGGGCATAGGTGGTATGGCACGACCTACTGGATCAGCCATTGCATCATCATCATTGGTGCCTTATTCAGGTAGAGGTGTACAACCTATGGGTCATGGTATAGGTGCTAAAGGAGAAGCTATCTCTAGCGGAGTTCGGAATCATACATATGCTTTAGCAGATCGACAAAATTCAGAGGCTTCTCCAGATATGGTTACAAGTAAATTGTCCATCTTTTCACTTGATGTATATTCATTAGTTGATCCGGGTTCTATATTATCATATGTCACTCCATTAGTTACTGGAAAGTTCAAAAAAACACCAGAATTGCTAGTTAAGCCACTTAAAGTATCTACGCCGATTGGTGAATCTATTCTAGCTAGGAGAGTGTATCAAAATTGTATAATAACTATTTGCGATCGCGATACAATGGCTGACCTGGTTGAGTTAGAAATGGTAGATTTTGATGCTATAATGGGTATGGATTGATTGGCTTCTTGTTATGCCACAGTAGATTGCCGAACTAAGAAGGTGTATTTCCATTTTCCAAAAGAAGCAATACTTGAATGGAGGGGTAATATTGGTGCACCAAGAGGTAAATTTATTTCTTATTTTAAGGCAAAAAGAATGATTTCCAAGGGTTACATATGTCATCTAGTTAGGGTGAAGAATACAGATGCAAAGCCACCAACTCTTCAAACTATTCTAGTAGTGAATGAATTTCCTGATGTATTTCCTGAAGATCTTCCAGGTTTGCCTCCAGAACGAGAAGTAGAATTTGGTATTGATGTGATTTCAGGTACTCAACCAATTTTAATTCCTCCGAATAGAATGTCCCCAGCAGAGTTACGAGAGTTGAAAGAGAAATTGAAAGACTTGCTAGAAAAAGGATTCATAAGGCCTACTGTGTCCCCTTGGGGAGCACCAGTGTTATTTGTGCATAAGAAGGATGGCTCATTGAGAATGTGTATTGACTATCGGCAACTGAACAAGGTGACTATTAAGAACAAATATCCCCTTTCGAGAATTGATGACTTATTTGATGAGTTGCAAGGCGCCAAGTGGTTTTCAAAGATTGATTTGAGGTCTGGTTACCACCAAATAAGGGTCAAAGAGAAGGACATACCCAAGATAGCTTTTCAAACACGGTACGGTCATTACGAGTTTCTAGTCATGTCATTTGGGATAACTAATGCACCTGCAACTTTTATGGATTTGATGAATAGGGTGTTCAAGCCATTCTTGGATGTGTTTGTGATAGTTTTTATAGATGATATTCTGGTTTATTCGAGATCAAATGAGGACCATGCCAATCACTTATGGTAAGTGTTGCAGATTCTTCGTGATTGTAAGCTATATGCAAAGTTCTCCAAATGTGAGTTTTGGTTAAAATCTGTGGCATTCTTAGGTCATATTGTATCTGATGAAGGAATAAAGGTTGATACTCAAAAGTTAGAAGCCGTGAAGAACTGGTCAAGACCTATAACACCTATGTAGGTTCGTAGTTTCCTTGGGGTTGCAGGTTATTATAGAAGGTTTGTTGAAGGATTTTTTTCAATTTCTGCACCTTTAACAAAGCTAACACACAAAGCATCCAAGTTCCAATGGAATGATGCATGTGAAAGAAGTTTCCAAGATCTGAAGAATAAATTGACTTCTACACCCATATTGGTACTTCCTGAAGGCATAGAAGGGTATGCAGTATGTTGTAATGCTTCAAGAATTGGCTTAGGGTGTGTATTGATGCAGCATGGTAAAGTCATAGCATATGCCTCAAGACAATTGCGGCCACATGAGAAAAATTATCCAACGCATGATCTGGAGCTAGCGGCGGTTATATTTTCCTTAAAGATATGGTGTCACTATTTGTATGGGATTCATGTTGACATATATACTGACCACAAAAGTTTGCAATATATCTTTAATCAAAAGGACCTAAATTTGAGATAGCATGGCTTGAATTATTAAAAGACTATAATGTTGATATCTTGTATTATCCGAGAAAAGCAAATATGATAGCTGATGCATTAAGTCGTAAGTCTATAGTGGTCACTTATGGGAAATCTAAAAAACGAAAAGGTATGACTAAGGATCTACACCAACTAGCCAATTTGGGGGTTCGCCTTCTTGAAACTTCAGATGAGGGGCTTATTGTGCATAATGCTGCAGAATCTTCCCTAGTAGCTGAAGTGAAAGAGAAGCAATATGCAGATTCCATTCTATTAAAGCTTAAGGAAAATGTGCAATGTGGTATGATGAAAGCATTTGAGCTTACGCAAGAGGGAGTACTTCGGTGCCAAAACAGATTGTCTGTGCCGAATGTAGATGAGCTAAGAAAGAGGATTATGATAGAGACACATCATTCAAGGTATTCCATCCATTCGGGATCAACTAAAATGTATCATGATTTTAAAAGAATATATTGGTGGGGTGACATGAAGAAGAACATTGCACAATTTGTAGCCGAATGTTCAAATTGTCAAAGAGTTAATGTAGAGCACCAAAAGCCCGAGGGTTATATGCAATGTATAGATCTTCCAATCTGGAAGTGGGACATGATCAACATGGATTTCATCATTAGTTTTCCTCATACATCTCGAAGGATTGATTCCATATGGGTGATAGTTGATAGGCTTACCAAATCAGAACACTTTCTACCGTTTAGGACCACTTATACAGTTGAAGAGTATGCCAAATTATATATTAAAGAGATAGTTCGACTGCACGGAGTTCCAATCTCTATTATATCAGATCGAGGAGATCAATTTATTGAAAATTTTTGGAAGTATTTCCAGAGAAATTTGGGAACACAAGTGAATCTAAGTACAACTTTTCACCCTCAAACAGATGGACAAGCAGAACATACCATTCAAACACTTGAAGATATGCCACAAACTTGTGTATTGGACTTTAAAGGTAGTTGGGATGATCATTTACCTCTCATCGAGTTTGCCTACAACAATAGCTATCATTCAAGTATCAAAATGGTACCATATGAAGCTTTGTATGGAAGAAAGTGTAGATCACCAATTGGATGGTTTGAAGCGGGTAAAACTGCCTTATTCGGACCAGATCATGTTCATCAAGCTATGGAAAAGGTTAAAGTGATCCAGTAGTGGCTGGAAACAACCCAAAGTTGACACAAGTTATATGCAGATGTTAGAAGGATAGGGCTAGAGTTTGTTATAGGTGATTGGGTATTCTTAAAGGTGTCACTAATGAAGGGGGTTATGAGATTTGGTAAGAAAGGAAAACTAAGTCCACGTTATATAGGCCCATACAAGATTACTCGGAGGTTTGGCCAAGTCTCTTATGAATTAGATCTACCCCAAGAGCTCTCAACAGTTCATCCAGTATTTCACGTCTCAATGCTTCGAAGGTGTATGGGAGATCCATCTCATATCACTCCTGCTGAAGATGTACAAGTTACGGAAGATCTTACCTATGAAGAAATACCTATTGCTATCCTAGATCGACAAGTTAAGAAGGTAAGGAATAAGGAAATAGCTTCTGTAAAAGAGTTTTGGAGGAACCAACAAGTAGAAGAGATAACATGGGAAACTGAAGAAGCGATGAAATCTAAGTAGCCCCATTTGTTCAAATACGAAGAGAAAGTCCAAGAATCTGAATTAGAGCAATAACAAGTAAGTGTAATATATAAGTACTATGTGATAATATGGATATTAAACTTAGGCTTGAACTTGTTTTGGTTGGATAGTTATGCTAGCATTCGAGGACGAATGTTCCTAAGGGGGGAAGGATGTAACATCCCGTATTTTGCTTGTAATTGTTCTAGTTAAATGGAACCTGGTATAGCCTTGTGGTATAGGTAACGAATGAGATTTGTTATGCAAGTATTAATGGTGTAGATGGAATTATAGATGTTGCTCGTACAGTTTAATGTGATGCGACCAAGTTAACGTCGATACGACTATTTAAACTTGAGATCGTAAGCTAGTATTTGAATCTAAAGTTTAAAGTGACCAAGTGTATATAAGTTGAAGGTTAGATTAAAGGGATTAGGAGCTGGAAATGGAATAAAATATTGAGGTGCTTGCTTGACTTAATTAAGCTAGTAGGTGAGTCACCTACTTAAACTATTTGGACCAAATTAATGGACCCATGGCTATGGACCAGATTTGGGCCTATACTAATGTACTTATTTGGGCCCAAATTGAATAAAAGAGGAAGAAAATGGATAAATGGCCCAACACACAAATCTGCCAAAGGCCCAAGTTAATTTACCCCAAAATAAGAATTTAAGTAGGTGCATCACCTACTTTGAAAATTTGAGCAACTTGAACCCTTAAGTAGGTGCATCACCTACTTGGACCAATTTGATCAATTTTAAGGTCCAAAATGCAGCTAAGGAGGTGGAAAAAATAGGTCCTTTATAAGGCCAAGTTGCTGGTCATTTTACTTCATTTCTACGTCACAAAAAAGAGTATATTTCACAAAATCTCTCGACTCTCTCTAAAACAACAAAGAGCAGCCCTAAAATTCCTTCTAGGGTTCTTGAAGAAACCCTCAACTTTGCAGTCCAAGGTAAGTGAAAACACTTATGGTTTAGCTTAATTATCTCATGGAAGATTAGGAAAACATGTTATAGGTTCCTAATTATAAATACATGGAAAAATATAGAACAAGCTACTTGCTCACTTTTTCTTTGTTACTAAGAGATCTTTTTTCTTCTTTGGTTTAAAGTGTGAAGGAAAGTGAAAGTTGAAGTTTTGAGGAGTTCAAATTAAAAGAATAAGTTGCAGAATTGAGGTAAGCTGACTGCTCCATTTTGTTTTCCTTATATGTGAATTTGAAACAGAATTATGGATGTGATGTTATTGAGAACTCAAGAGATGATGAGTTCAATAATTGATTGCTACAATAAAAGGGATTTGAGGTTGTTTTGTGGACTGTTTTGTATGTATATGTTATGGGCTGATAGGTTGATGTTGGAGAAAGGTATGAGTAGTTTGTAATGAAATATAGAAGAAAGGTGTGGTGGTACACCACCAAATCAATTATTGCATTTGTTTACTGCCCAATCTGTTTTGAGTATTGTTTGGAATGTGTAATGACGTCGAGGTGGTTTCGGTAAATCTTATAAGAACATGTATGGTATGTGGGTGTAATTGGAGGAGAAAAGGGTTAAAATAACACCCTTGATTGGTATATTAATGGCTTACTTCCCAGTTACTGTTTTGGGTGAAGTTAAGTAGCCTAAATGTGTTAGTTGGTTGCTAATACTAGTTTACCATATATTCTATTATAGTTAAGTAATCTAAAAGGCGGGAAGTCAAGTCGGGTTAGTTTTGGAGTTATATAACCAGGTATGTAAGGCATACTCTATTTTGCACTCTTTGGCATGAAATCGGACATTTGTTCCATCAAGTAAGCTTCCAAGGTTATCCTATAACAAGTGATACATAATAGAAGAACATTACATTCCATGTAGCCAATGACCTTGTTCCCACTCTCTAACATGTTAAAACACCTCAATACATGCTTATTATTAAACCTGCACGTCTATCTTCACAAGAAAATTTTCGGAGTTCTCCGTTTATTCCAAATAAGACCCATGTGTTATTTTTAGCTCCTAACCAATTTATTTGTGGGCAAACAGATCCTTACCTCATTGTTGTTGCATTAAGTGTCCATTTACATGTCTCTTATTAGTAGATTACTATTTCAAGGTACCATACTGTTATGACCACCAAAGTAACAATCTCAAAGGCTAAATAAACTAAGTAATGCAAATCTATAAAACGAGTGGCAGCTCAGGGGCATATGCCTAGCATGGGACGATCTCGATACCTTTATATGTGGGTGGCAGCTCAGGGGCATAAACCTAGCATGGGCCGATCCTAATATTTATTTAAGGGTGGCAGCTCAGGGACGTAGGCCTAGCATGGGCCGATCCCAATTTGTTTATTTACCACTGATCAGCTGGTCATTTGCTTTATTTGTTTTACAAAGATTATGAGGTAAAAAAGGGTAAAAATGAAGAAAGAAATGTAATGTACGTATTCCCACAAGTATATATAAAGGTGGTCTACTAGTACTGCTTATACACTTGTATCTGTTTTCTATTGAGCTCTTGTATCATGTGTTATTACCTTCAGCCTTACATACTCAGTACATATTATCGTACTGACGTCCCTTACGGGGGACCTGTATTTCATGTTGCAGGCACAGATACTTCAGCTCATACACCTCACTAGTAGGAGAACAGGCTATCCGGTGACTATTGGTGACCTCCAGGTTGATTCGAAACTTTCCGAGTCTGTTCTATATATTTTGGTATTGTGCAGTAAGTTAATAGTGGGGCGGGGGTTTGTCCCGACCCTAACTAAGTCTATGTATCTTTTAGAGGATTTGTAGACTAATGTAAAGTTATGGTAGTGTCTTGCCTTTAGACGTGATGGCCCCAACGGCCAAGTGTTGTATATACAAGTTTGTGCTTGCCTATGTAATTATTCTCATCGATACATAATATCATATTTGCCAGAACCTTTGGTTGTCATAGTTACATGCATGAGAAATATAAGGTTATGAATTGATTCTCTCGGGCCTTTACAGCTACGGGTGCCTGTCCACCCCAATAGGATTTGAGGCGTGACAGTAGCATGAGTATGTGTATACCTTACATTTCTTAGACTTTGAGATCTAGAAAAAGACTTGAATAGGCATCAAAATGTAATGTAAAGCATTGACCTTATTTATATGAAAAAAAAAAAAGTTAAAATTAGCGAACAACCCCTTTGAAATCTGAAATCTTAGGAAAATTATTCTCCCCGCGAATTAGTACTTGAAATTTCATTTTTTTTCTTAAAAAAAATGTAGAGATTGACACGTCGATTTATTGAAAATATGTTTCGAGGCGAAAGTTAATTTTTCACAAAATTAACCAAATATGATAAAATGCATTTTCTTAATCTAATATTTATTATGCGCTATCTGCGAAAATCGAAAGGTTAAACCTATACGAAAGAATCAACGGGTAATACAACAACATTATTCGACAGTCAAATAAAGCTACCTTCAAAATAGACAACAAGAGTTAGTCATTAAAAAAAAAACTCAAGACGATAAATATAAATTAAATCTAAAGACGTCGAGGGATATTAAATACTCCATTTAGGAGTTTAGGCTCCTAATTTGTGGGACTTCGAGGCTCTGCACTTCTAGTAGCGCTTGGGTCAAAGCTAACTCCCGAGTTCACATGTAAAATAAAGAGAACAAGGATTAGTACATGTATCAAGAAATGAACACACACAAATACATTCTCATCGAAATGGCGAAATTAAACTTCAATATAGAGCATAGAGAGCAGTACAAATTCAGACAACGATTTGCTATCTGGCTAATTATAACTAATAGTCCTTAAAGAAACAAGAAAATAAAGAGACTTGGTTAATTACTTAACAGAGCACACTCACATCTGATTATAGAAAAGACACACCTAATGGTGTGTTTAAATAATTGAAATAAATTCTAGCAAATGATGGTAGGGAGAGCCCGACATTATTTGCAAATATCATTAGAAATTTTGAAGCATAGACTTTAGTTCAAAGAGAACTGAATTTTCCATAGAACATCCGAACACGTATATTATCAGACTAAAGTTAAGTACCTTTCCGAAAGCATAAGGTCGACACATAATTTTGATCACTTCCTAGACTTTTGTTTTAATAGGATAGTAGGATTTCAACACACATTGTCAACTTTTTTTTAGATTATTTCAGAACTAAACAATCTGGTCAAACAGAAAATGAGATGAACGAAGGATGCTTATGAATCAAAAATCCACAAGGAAGCAAACTTTTAAATTCTAAGATTAATTCTTTACAAAAATGAACAATCTTGAGGAAGCCCCGAACTATGTCAGCCCATGCTACCTGAAAAATAAGCAAATCAAAGGAACAAATCTCGTACACATCGCACATTCGTGAAAAAAAAAAAATACAACTCCCACATAAAATATGACGAGACAAGTAGCGCATAGCAATATGATTTCAGGTGCTTCCCCCTAGGATTGAATTAACAACAACAACAAGAGGCTTTCTGGAAACTATAATATAGTGGTACCAATAGCCTTGAATTCTAATTGAGAGAAAATCTAATGTCAAGATAAAAGCTATGTTGAACCTCTTTTAGCCTTACCTTGTTGAGGCTATTCACCCAAGTAATTAAAGAAAGGAAGTAACTAAAGATTTTCAAGGGCGCAACAATATCACTTTGAAAAGAGCAGAGGTAACGTTTAACACATCAAACCTTTAAACAGGAAAAGGAGCAATCATGTTTGTGTTTTATTGGCATGTTCAAATAAACAAAAGTTGCACGGTTTAAAAGTTTTGCAAAAAGATAGTCGTTATTAGACTCAAAACAAGTCATTCATGGGCCCGTTTCAAGCTCTCTTACCCCGTTTACTTAGTCATTTTAACTCGGACAAACATATGGAAAATGATGAAAAAGATTTTTGGCTATTCAAAATTTCCGAAATGAATAATTTCAACCTGTTAAGCACAACATTAGAATCTGAAATAGCGCCAATATTTAGGCTAGTTACTTAGGCCGAGTGGATACAAGTTGGTACGCGCTTAACCACAGACATAGCTACTAAGACTAGCTAAAACAACCTTATCAGTGAATTCTCAAACCTCTCTAATTATTCTCTAATACTCAAGTTAACAAAAACAAAAAAGAACAGAGAATCTCAATGTACAGTGAAATACTTTTATTTCAAAACTTGAGGCTTGCGCAACTTGTTTCGTACTAAACCAAAGGTTAAAATCACATTTAACCAAACCGTGATCCTAAAACCCGTGCAAACATGATTTCGTATTCAAGTACTCAAGAAGAAGATGGCACAAAACCCCACTACGGACAACTACACATTTGCAAAGCTTTGACCCTCTTTTAAAAAAAGGGACAGATTATAATTTAAAAAAAAAAAATCTTAACGGATTTCAAATCCCTAAAATGCTAAAAAATCTGTATCACATAGAAAGAACTTTTTACATCTGAACTTTGACGAATAATTTTTTCTTGGAAAATCAGCACGCTGCGTTACTTTTCAGGAAATGGAAGAGCAATCTGGGCACCTGGATGGTGTAGTTTCTAAAGTTGGTGCTTACTTAAGGGAGTTGAGGATTCTTTCCAACAAAATTAAACATATCTGGCAATGAGATAATGAAAATACAGACAATGTACTAGCTAATATTAAGAACAAATCTTAATTTATACTAGTTATTAAAATACGAGCAACACACGTCAAACACAATAAACAGAGCATTTTATATTCTCTCCTCATATGGACCTGAATTCTTTTCCATAAGTGGTGCAGCACCCTAAGATATTTTACTTATTGATTTTAGCAAAAACAGTAGCATGATATGTCAAAGCAAGATTTAAGAGAACGATTAAGTTACTGTGATGGACAATAACTTCTTTTTGACACCCAAGAGTAATCAAAAACTTAATTCTTTACATAATTATAGCGACCCCTCATCACTGGGCACGAAACGCGTATAACACCTAGCATGATGTTAGAAAGACTCCCAAATTGGCATTAAAACAATCTCGACATCAGTCGTACTAACAAAAACTCAAGTGTATAGAGTTTAATCAAGTTAAATTGTGAGTCGTGAACACTCCTACAAACACATAATATCAAAAGCTCGGAAAACGACCTTTTGTTTCATGTTTTCATGACCAAGATCAACAAGTTAACATCCCGACAAGCAAGCGATAACAACAAATAATTTTAATTCATGTTTGCATTCACCATTTGTTGACAGTAACAATGGAGATGTTCATCGCAGTAACAAAGAACGAGACAATGAGAAGTTCATCTCACACAAGGAAATGGAGCAGGCCAAAGCAAATGGGCCCATATTAAACCAGTCATCAGTACCAACAACCCACAAGTCCAAATATTTAACTTAGACTAGAAAGTTCTTTCATTGTTTAGCTTAGAAGAGAAGATTCTTTAGCTTATACAAATAAACATGATTGGCAAGAAATATACAGACAAGAAAAATTATCAAATATTGCCTCTTATTCTCTACATGGTATCAAAACTTCTTTGAAGATCCTCTCTTCGAAACCTTCTTTTACCTACCATGGCAAACACAAGTTTTGAGTCACCTTCTGCCCCTGCTGCATCCAAAGTATTGGATCAAAGCAACCCTTATTTCCTTCATCCATCTGATTCACCAGGGATGTCTTTGGTGAACTCCATTTTTGAATTAAAGGGTTATGGGGGATGGAGAAGATCCATTCTCATTGCTCTCTCAGCTAAAAATAAGCTGGGATTTATTGATGGAAGCTACAAGGCTCCAGCCCTTAACAATCCAGATCTGCAATCATGGATCTGGTGCAATGACATGGTTACCAGTTGGTTGCTGAATTCACTTTCTAGAGGCATTGCTGACAGTGTGCTCTATTCCAAAATAGCTGAAGCACTATGGAGGGATCTTGAGGACAGATTTGGCCAATCTAATGGGGCCAAATTGTATCAACTGCAAAAGGAAATGAGTGAGCTGTCCCAGGGAACACATGATATTGCAGCATACTACACAAAAGTCAAAGGGTCATGGGATGAGTTAGATACCTTGAACACTAAAAACACCTGCTCTTGTGAGTGTGAGTGTGGTGGTAAGATGATAATGAGTAAAGCACAACAAGATGAGAGACTCGTACAATTCCTTTGGGATTGAATGAAGCTTATGGGGCTGTGAGGTGCAACATCTTAATGATTTATCCTCTAACTTCTGTGAGTCTTGCTTACTCTCTCCTCATTCAGGATGAAAAACAAAGGGAGATTCTCCAGCCCTGCGGAGGAATCACTCTTCATATTTGGTTGCTGACAGCAATGCACCTCCTCGGTACTCTCAAAATAATCTGAGGAATCATACTCCTGAATATAGATCCAAGAAGATTGACACATCTTTGACATGTTCTCATTGCAAGAAGGTTGGACACACAGTTGATAAATGCTACAAGATCATTGGCTTTCCTAATGATTTCAAGTTCACCAAATACAAAAGGATGCAAAACACTGTGGGAGCAATGTTATTATTCCCTCTGATTTACCTGGTTATTCTAGTTCTTTACCTAATTGTGCAAATAAAGTTGGAAGCTAGTTCACCAGTGAGCAACTTTCTCAATTGGTTAATATATTAAATCAGGCAAAGATCTCTCAACCAGATGTTTCACTTGCTAATTCTGCAACTACAGCTGCTTGTGTTGGTAATGGTTCAGTTTCCTGTTTACTACTCTTAAATTCTAACCCCTGTATTTTAGACTCAGGGGCAACTCAGCATATGTGTTTTGATGCAACAAACTTCACTACTCACACCCCTTAATCAAATCATCAACATCACTTTACCTAATTCTTTTAGGGTAAAAGTAACTCATTCAGGAACTGTTGCTCTATTTCCTGATCTCATTATTCACAATGTGCTTTTTGTGACTACATTCAAGCTCAATCTCCTATCAGTGCACACGTTATGCACACAATTAGATTGTCTAATCATGTTTTGTTCTACCAAATGTGTCTTGCAGTCTCCTTCAGTGAAGAGGCCTCTGGTTCTTGGTGAAGCACAGAATGGACTTTATTATTTTTTTCCTTCGAATCTCCAGTCTAAGAGCCCTGTCAAGGAAGATGTAGTTTCCTTTTCTAGTTCTAGTTTTTCCAGTTGTAGTTCCTTATCTAATTCAGTTTCAAGTAGTAATAGTTCTGATTTTCATCTATGGCATGTAAGATTAGGGCATTTGCCCATTCCATCAATGAACAAGCTATGTTCTTTTAATTTCAAATGTGATTCCAATTTCATTTGTGATGTTTGTTATCTTGCCAGGCAAACTAAATTGCCCTTTCCACTTAGTCACATTAAAACCAAATCACATTTTGAATTAATTCACATTGAGACATGGGGTCCTTATAAAAATTCAACCTACAATGGTTACAGATACTTCCTCACCATAGTAGATGATTTTAGCAGAACTACTTGAACTTATCTCTTGAGCACTAAGGCCAATGTTTTTCCTATGCTAAAACAGTTTCTATCCATGGTTCAAAGGCAGTTTAACAGTAAAGTGAAAATCATTAGGTCTAACAATGCTTTAGAATTGGGAAAAGGAACTGTTACCTCTGAATTTCTTCTTTCTCAAGGGATTCTTCATCAAACATCATGCATTTCTACTCCTCAACAAAATTGCATAGTGGAGAGAAAGAACTGGCATCTTTTAGAAACTTCTAGGGCTTTGTTGTTTCAGTCTAGCCAACCTATTTCTTATTGGGGTGATTGTGTTCTTACGTCTACTTTTTTAATCAATAGATACCCCTCCAAAGTCCAAAATGGTAAGACCCCTCATGAAGTTTTGTTTGGTTATCCTCCTAAATATCAATTTCTCAAGGCTTTTGGTTGTCTCTGCTATGCTTCTACTTTAACTCCAAATAAATCAAAATTTTCACCTAGAGCTACTGCCTGTGTGTTTTTGGGATATCCACCAGGACAAAAGGGATATAAGTTATTATACTTACAAGACAGAAAAATATTTGTTTCAAGAGATGTTCACTTCCATGAAATAATTTTTCCTTTCAGGAGGACTTCAGGCTATGCTCCAATTTTCTCTCATTCACATCCTACCTCTCCAGATTCATATACCATTCCTTCTGGCCCTAATTTAACACCTATCTCCATAACTACACAAGATCCTTCATCTCTTCCTCCTCCTTCTACCTTTAATTTTGATCCTACCTCCTCTATCCCTAACCCTATTGTTTCTTTACCTCAACCTAATACTCTTGAACCCAGAAGATCATCCAGAACCCATAAACAACCTGCTTATTTAGATGACTATTACTATAACAATGTGTTTCTCACTGATCTTACCACTTCTTGCTTCACTTCACCTATCAGTCCCCAGGTTTTTCCTTTCACTGCACTTTCTTCTACAAATCAACTTATAGTGAATTCTATCTCTTCTGTCATGAGCCCACTACCTATGCACAAGATGCAATGCACCCAGGTTGGCAAGAAGCTATGAATGATAAAATTGAGGCCTTAATATCTAATCAAACCAGGGATATTGTGGAGCTCCCTAAAGGCAAAAGGGCTCTACCCTGCAAATGGGTGTACAAAGTGAAACATAGGTTTGATGGTAGTATTGATAGACTCAAACCAAAACTCGTAGTTCGAGGTGACATTCAAAGGGATGGGATTGACTTTACTGAAACATTTTCACCAGTGGTCAAAATGACAACTATAAGGTGTCTCTTGGCTATTGGTGCAAAAAGGAAATGGCCTCTTTTTCAGCTAGATATCAGTAATGCCTTTCTTCATGGAGACCTTGATGAAGAGGTCTACATGAAGTTTCCAGCAGGCATGGTTTGTCCTAGTCCTAATCTTGTTTTTCGACTCAAAAAATCACTCTACGGGTTAAGGCAAACACCGCGACAATGGTTTGCTAGACTATCAGCAGCTCTTCATTTCAAAGGTTTTCACTCATCACTTAATGATTACTCACTGTTTTACAAGAAATTTGGGGATCTTATTACTATCATTGTTGTATATGTTGACGATATAATCATCACTGGAAGTGATTTCTCTACTATTACACGGTTGAAGGAATTTCTCAATGCAAAATTTAAAATAAAGGATTTGGGACACTTACACTATTTTTTGGGACTTTAAGTTTTCAGAGAAGACAATGGGTTGATTGTTACTCAAAGAAAATTCAGTCTTGAGATGCTCGCTGAATTTGATTGCGCTCAATTGCCCCTAGTCTTTTCTCCAGTGGATCCATCAGTTAAGCTCTCATCTAGCTCCGGAGAACTCCTTACTGACCCTACCATTTATCGTCGCCTAATTGGAAAGCTCAAATACCTTACACATACTCTCCCTTATCTTTCTTATGTTGTCCAACATCTTTCCCAGTATATGCAACAACCCCGTCTTCCCCATTTAAATGCTGCTCTTTGAGTTGTTCATTATCTACGGTCCGGCCCAGGTCAAGGTTTGTTCTTTACTAGTGACCCTTCATTTTCCCTCCTTGGTTTTTGCGATGCCGATTGGGGTTCTTGTATAGATTCTCGACGTTCAGTCAGCGGGTACTACATTACCCTTGATGGATCTCCCATCTCTTGGAAGTCCAAAAAACAAGCATCCATTTCTTTATCCTCTGCTGAGGCAGAATATCGCTCCATGAGGCGTGTGTTTTCCGAACTCACCTGGCTGAATCGACTCCTTCATGATTTAGGTATCCCTCCATCTCTTCCCATTACTGTTCACTCCAACAGCTAAGCAGCAATCCATATAGACAAAAACCCCGTCTTCCACGAACGCACCAAATACATCAAACTTAACTATCATTTTTTTCGACAATAATTTCTCGCCAGATTAATCTCCCTTTCTTTTGTTCCTGCCGCCTCTCAACTCGCTGACCTTCTCACCAAACCCTTGTCTGGGCCTTCACATCACTCTTTAATTGGAAAGTTGGGACTCATTTCACTCCCCTGCAACTTGAGGGGGGTGTTGACAGTAACAGTGGAGATGTTCATCACAGTAACAAAGAACGAGACAATGAGAAGTTCATCTCACACAAGGAAATGGAGCAGGCCAAAGCAAATAAAAGGATTGGGCCCATATTAGACCAGTCATTAGTACCAACAACCCACAAGTCCAAATATTTAGCTTAGACTAGAAAGTTCTTTTATTTTATTTTAGCTTAGAAGAGAAGTTTCTTATTTTATTTTTATTTTCATTGTTTAGCTTAGAAGAGAAGATTCTTTAGCTTGTATAAATAAACATGATTGGCAAGAAATATACAGACAAGAAAAATTCTCAAATATTGTCTCTTATTCTCTACACCATTATCAAAACAAAACAGCCAATACCTTCTAAGACTCCAAATTTTATAGACTACATTCAAGCTAAGTCACAGGCTAAATTTTTCATGAAGACATCATATAATCCAATAACCAGCCCCCTTTCAAGTTTTCGTTCACAATTAGACAAATCTGAATGACAAACTTAAATGATCAGCGAACCACCAAAATTAAATATAACGTAATTAGATGGGACAAAATTTGCTCCAGTAATATCACCAGTTGTAAATACACATGATCTTAAACTCAAAAAAAAAAAATTGTTTCACATTTTTATACTTTCAAACAAACAACCATCATCCCGATAAATAATTAACAAAATTAAGTACAACGTAATTAAGACGGGGTAGTACCTTGTACGGGGCAGCGAAACTGGAGCTTTGACGCTTAAGAATTTTCAATGACAAAATCGACTCTGAGGACTCCAAATTTGGACTGGTATCGAAAGAAATCTATCAATTTTTGAGACCCCCCCTTTTTATCTGTTATCACTTCTTTATGTGCACCTTTTTTTCCGACCTCCTCTACTCCCTTCATGGGGATGAGAATCCGGCTATTTATAGCAAAAATCCAAACTTCAAAGTTCGGATTTGAGACAAAAAATAAGCAAAAATGCGGGAGATGAAAGAAACTTGAAATTCAAATCTAAATTTTTGAAGCAGATCACTGATTTCAACCTTTTCAGGCCACTTGTGGTAGATTTGATGTCAAGGACGAGCTATTACATCGTTTTGGGTCCAATTTTTCTGAGTTTAGTGGGTTTCACGGGACAAGATGGGGCAATCCGCGTAGAAGCACAGCTATGGCTGCCTGTGGCTGCCATTTTTGTCGATGAAGAAAGGAAAAGAGGAGAGAAAGTCTTTGTATTGTTGTTTTTTGTGAGACAGAGAAACGAGTTAGCGATGGGGAAGGAGAATGCGTGTATTGGGAGTATGAAAAGCCGAATAAAGGGCTGATTATCTTGTCTACTAGACACGAATTTGCAGTGCCCTTGGGACCATGAACTGTTCGTTGATACCAAGTTTATCACGACAGGAGCCTAGGCCCTGGCCGCGACGGACATCCCAAACCATGTAGGCCCAAGAGCCCTTCTCTAACCGGAAATCATATACATAATTCATATTCTGTAAGGAAAATACAAAAAAACATGACGAGATGGAAACATGGTGATTCTTTTATTTCAACTGAACAATACAAAACTGAGTTCATGAAATATTTAAAAACACCTGACACTAGCCTGCGAAATCTCTAACAACTCAAAAACAATACTGTCTGAATACTGGGACAAGGCCCCCAGTCGGACCATGAACCAAAATAAAATAACAATGTCAAATCAACAAGACCTTCCGAAATAAGGTAGGCTCACCAACTACAAACTTTGGACAACTCAATCTACCGTGTAGCGGGACCGCAGAACTGTGTCTCAGATCCTGAAATATAGGGGTTCAATACAGATGTATTGGTATGCAGAGCAATCCAAAAACAAAATAAATTTATATACAACATAGGTGAGAGCATTTCATTAAACACGTGTTATCTTAAAATAGTTGCAAAAACACATGGGCATAATCTGAATAGTTCAAAACACATTCTGCAAATCATGGCTCTACTCTTTATTTTTCTTCTTAGTTAGATGGTACACCCTGCAATCTATAATTCCATGGGCTATATGGAATCTTTCCTTGACTCGATGGTTAAGCCTCCAATCCAAGTTTACTGCAAGAATTGGAGTATTAATAAGAGGACACACGCAAGACCACATAGCATGGTGCTATGATCCCCAACCAAATCAACATATCATGGTAGTGCACAAGACCACAAAACAGGGCTCCTAACCATAGTTCCAAATTGGGATGACATGAATCAAGGCACACAAGACCACAAAGCATGGTACCATAACCCCTTGTCGGCAAATCACAGTTTCTAGCATTGAGTCTTTCAACTTGTACTTTCTTCGGTAACCATATAAATCTCTTTAAGCCCATTTTTAATTCTTTAAAACATGCTTCATGCTTTCAAAAGATTCAATACTTATTCTGTTAATTGCCTATCATCACCGGGTATCGTTATACCCAGACTTGCAAGTCATTTATATCGTGTCATTCCACAACCCTTCTTATTCAAACCATTTATAAAGTTTTGATTTAGATTTTTCAATCAACTCAATCATTTATCCACTAAAAATATTAGACAATGCAAGGGAGTCCTTATTTCAAAATATGTACAACCATATGCAAAGATTTTTCCTTTTCAATATTTCAACACATGATGGTCAATTCCTTTATAACAATCCATGCAATTCTTTCAATTATCGCGTAAAACATTTATAAACAAGAACACACCCTCTTGACTAATCATAGTCAATATCAAGTTCATTAAGAATATTAAAACATTCATCCTATGCTTCCAATCATGCAATTTTAACAACCCAAAATCTGTGAGATCAAAAGGTATCATAACAAGAGAGGGAGTTTCATTATTCATGTTCTCAATTCAAACCTACAAAACTGAAAATAGTTATATACAAATGTAAACATTATTTCAATTCCATAATAAGGTCTCAAGACCAAAACATGTCATCTAAACGGTTTCATAAAGCATAATTCTTTAAGGTGTTTTTCAAAACCATTCATAAACACATGATCTCATAACTTTAAAACTTTCTAAAAATGATTTCACTATGCCCATGAAGTTTAGGATAGCCCCACGTTCCTTATATTACTTAGTTTGAAGAATAGGACTCGAATCTTGACTCGTTTCTTAGAAATCTTGGATTGAAAGGCTTGGATTCTTTCCTTGAAGTAAAACCCTAATTTCTTTTGTTCTTAAGAGTAGAGAGGATTGAGATGTGTTTAAAACTGATAAAAGATGGATTATAATGCGTAGGGTATGATTTAAATTCGAGGGTAAACTAGTTGCGTTGGAAAGCAGTCTGACACCTTTTTGTAAAACGGGCATAACTGTCGGTCACTTTAATTTTAGTGTTTGTAATCAAGAGTTTATGGAAAACAAGAATTATGTTCACTATGGGTTTTAGTACTTGAAAGATGCTAATAGTGATTCAAGATTCTCAAAGTAGGTAGGACAACAGATTATCTTTATTGAAGTTATGCCTAAATGTCTTTCGACCTACTTAAGAATTTAATTACCTAATCCTCTCAGACTTAGGGAATTTATATTTACTAACCAGACTTCACCTCAGATTAATCAACCTTGTTACAACGTCAATTATTAAATGGAAGTTTAGTGTTTCCAAGTCCCTGTCAATAATTCACTTCCTACTATATTTGATTTCTTATTTCAAGCAAATCAAAGCGGTGCTATCTATAGTTTGCAACCAATAGACAATAATTAAAATCTTGGAATTATCAAGGAGTCTTATTACCTTTAGAATCTTAAACACTTAGCATCTTACCAAGACTTAACCCACAGATCCCATAATTCGGGTTAAAGAGATTTAACCACTCATAATGTATTAAGCGAAACAACTAGATGTATTCATAATTTGAAAGATGAACTTACCACAAGATGAATAGTAACTAGTGATTCTCAGATTAGATCACAATAGAAATCCCAAAATATTGATGAAAATCTCTTCAAAGTTAATTGTTTTTCAAGCCAAGAAACTAGAGAGAAAAAATAACAATATACATGTCCCAAAATAGGTTCAGAACTCCCTTAGAAAACCCTAAACTAGGCTTTAAATATTTCACCCTAATTATGGAAACAAAATCTCAAAGTTTATCACTTTCTCGGATTAAGTGATGACATTCGTGACACGTTATCAGGAGTCTGACGACTTATCACAAATGTCGTCAGCTCCTTTTTCAGTTTTAGTACTTCCTGCTTAAGGTTGATGATGAAACCTGATGACTTATCAACTCTTTGATGACTTATCAGGAAATGTCATCACAACTTTCAGCTGAGGTCCATTCTCTGTCCATTCTCTATCTAAGGTTGACGGTGTCTTTGATAACTTATCACAGGGCTAACGACTTATCAGGAATGTCATCATGAACTCCAGCCGAAAACCAATCTCTGTCTAAGGCTGACGATGAAGCTGATAACTTATCAGAGTGCTGACAACTTATCAGGAATGTCGTCAACCACACTTCTCTTCTATTTGCTTCAGATTTCAACTCTTTTGCTTCCATCCTTGTTGGTTCTCTTGCATCTTGGCTTCTACTGCAAAATCAAAGATAAAATAATAAAAAATAACAAAAGTTGCTTAAGACTTTGCAATTATTCTCAGTTAAAAGCCTCAAATGTGTTAGCATCTGCTCACACATCAACACCCTCAACTTAAAACAATTGCTTGTCCTCAAGCAACTCAAACATAACCAAGAGGATACAAAGTACATTCGACAATCAATCATCCATATTATCTCAAAACATCTTCACTATCTCCAAGGTCAGTCAATTCAAGAACAACTGTGTATATTATTGAAGAACAATAATGTAACACACAGGAATCAAGATACGACATTAATTCAGCTATAACAACAATGCATAGACCAGTATTACACTATCCGAACAAGTTAGCAACTAGCAACATATCTGGTGTGCACTCACAACAAATAAATCTCCCTTTTCTCATATCAGCAATCATATATGTAACCATAGGGACAATCAAAATACACTCACTCTCAGAATGAAGTTCCAATCAATGTATGTCAAGTACTATAGGCTTGACCTTATTTTCATTACCAAGGTTTTCAGACAGGTCAGCTAAGATCACTATAGTCTTCTCTTTGGCTTATAATGCCGGCTAGGGGATGGTATGATACTTGATGATATTTAAAGTAACTAAGCCTCCTTGACACTATACTAGCTCCTGGGATTCACTTATTAACCTTTTTATATTCTTCTCTTTTCTTGATCACACTTATTCAGTATGGGTGTTATCTTTCCTACAATAACTTTTTTTTTTCACAACTTTTCTTTTCTTGTTCTTTTCCACTACACCCAACTTTTTATTCTTTTATTTTATTCTACCTATCTTCATACTGATTTGACATCACGCACCCCTAAGATAGCCACCCTCAACTTAGGCCATTTGCCTATGCCAAGGTGCATAGTGTCTAAGGAGGACCAGGGCTAAAACAGGTTCATTGTTATATAAATAGGAAGGTGACAGGTGTCATAAAAAGAAATAGGCCAATCAGGCTCAAAGTAGGGATCAAGGGATATTATACATACAGGGAAGTTCATTTAGGCTAAAAGTGGGCTTATATCAAAATGGCTTATGATCCTTTCCTAACCCCTATCCTTCAACTTAGGTAAGACTAACCGGTCAAGTTCTAGATTTAACATACAGAGGGTTTCTGATGAAAAAAGCTAACGACATATCACAACTGTGATAGCCTATCGCGAATGTCATCAGCCTTAGCAGAACATGCCTCAGTTTTGATCTCGCTGACGATGAATCTGACGGCTTATCACAATTATGATAGCCCGTTAAATTTGTCATCAGGAAATCCTAGCTGGATACATCGAATCCACCTTCTTTGAACTAGAACCTAACTATAAAAATAAATATTTTGCTGGAACATAAAAATTTTGGGTTGCCTCCTAATAGTGCCTTATTTAATGTCGCGGCACGACTAGGTTATTTTGACTACCCAGACTTCGCCAAGACAACCTGCTGATACCTCTTTACCATCTTCATAGAATACATACACGATTGAGAAAACAACCATCTCCTTTTTCTGTGTCATGGATGAGTGTATTGTAAATCTTACTTCTTTGTCATTTAGCCTGAACTTCAGCTCATTCAGATCCATGTCCACTATCACTCTCCCAGTTGCAAGGAATGGTCTACCCAGGATGATAGGCACTTCGAAGTCCACCTCACAGTCTAGGACTACAAAATTAGCAGGCAGTATAAAGTTGGCCACCTTTACCAATACATCATGTAATATGCCCACTGGCCGCTTTACAGACCTATCCGCCATCACCAATCGCATGTTCGTCGGGGTAGGATCCCCCACACCCAGCTTCTTGTACACAACGAGTGACATTAGGTTTATTCTGGTCCCTAGATCATATAGGGCCTTAGAAAAATTTAGAGACCCGATTGCACATAGAATAGTGAATGCTCCAGGGTCAACCTTCTTCTGCACTGAGGATTGTGTAGAAATGACACTACAATGGTGAAGATTATCCACTGGTTCATAGCTTGTTGCCCGCTTCTTTGTTACCAGATTCTTCATGAATTTGGCATATCCTGGGATTTTCTCTAGTGCCTCAACCAATGGCACATTCACTGTCAATTGTCTGAGCATTTCCATGAACTTGGTAAATTTTGCATCATCAGTTTTTTTCTTCAATCATTAAGGAAAAGGGAGGTGGAGGTCTTGGGAGAGTTTTTAACACTACCTCCTTCTCCTTCTCTTTCCCTTTTTCTAAAGCATCATCAGAACCATCCAGCTTCTCAGACTCCACTGGACATTCTTCTTTGGGTTGATCCTCTGCCTCAGTCACATCTTTAACCAAACTTTTTCCCATAGAAAGGTCAAGTAATATCTTACCAGTTCTAGTGGTAATAGCTATATATAAGCCATCATTTCACGGATTCTGGACCGTATCACTTGGTAACGTTCCACTCTTTCTCTGGTTAAATGTTGCAGAAAGTTGGTTCATCTGCTACTCCAACTGTTTGATTGCGGTGGAGTGTGAGCTTACCAACTGATTAATAGATAACAGATCAGTCTTCATGGTGGTCACACCAGAGTTTGTAGCCTCCACTCCCTTCAGCAACTTAGCCATCATGTCCTCCATGGATATCTTTTCAGAACTTATTATAGCAGCATCACGATTTCCAGGAGGGACATATAGACCGCTCCTATCATTATTGTTCCTCCAATTTCCCTGATCCCTATCTTTATAACCAGGCTTATCATAATAATTTTGACCTTGATTCCCTTGGCTATTGCCTCTAAAACCCCCCTGATTATTAACATAGTTCGCCTCTTCTTCTGAATCAGCATCAACTCTATCTTGTGATCCCACAGCTTTCACCTTCTCAGTCTTTCCTGATAGCAAGTGCTTGGTTATTAAGTCCATCTGCATTTTTAGATGAGCCATGTCTTGGTTATGCTCTTTGTCTCTTCTGCGTTATTTCGCAGTCATACCCACAGAAATAGTGGGGTTGGCTACCACAGAGTCTCTGGTATGCCACGCCTGACTGTTTGGTCACTCTCTCTAGTATTTCTGAAGCCTCTGGAAATGTAAGATCAACAAAAGAACCACCAGCAACATTATATGCAATTGTTTTTGTCACAGAGTTAAGAGCCCTATACAAAGTTTCCATCAAGTGTATGTCCGTCATATTATGGTTCGAACACTGCGTCAGCTTCTTTTTAAATCTCTTCCAGGTTTTATGCTAGGCTTCAGTTGGGAGCTGCCTAAAGTTGCTGATCTCATCCCTCTACTATACTCTCCTGGAAGATAGAAAGAACCTTTCTAGAAAATCTCCTTTCAACATCCTCCAGTTGGTTATAAAATCGGGTATCAGCTCATTAAGCCACAATGTTGCCTCCTCAGATAGAGACAACGGAAACAATCTCAATTGAATAGCATTCTGACCCACTCGTGGGTTATAAAAATATTTACAGATGGTGACAAAGTTCACAAGATGCAAGTTAGGGTCATCCCTAGGAAGGCCACCAAACAACCCCTTCAGATTGAGGAGTTGAATCATAGTACTCGTAATGTTGAATTTTTCCCCAGGTGACAATGGTGGAGGAATAATTGCACCCTTTGCAACTTCTCCATCCATTCTATCATTATCATCATTAAGGCCATACTGTACCGGTTGGTAATCTTGCCTGCCTCGGAACGGACGCTGTACTGGTGCATCTACTTACTCTACACGCCTTGGGTTACCAGGGTTTAACAACTCCTCGTCTCCCAAATATTCATCCTCAGGATTTGGATGTCATACTTGTTAACCGATATTCTGCACATTTACTTGAGCTCTAGCTAAGGCTGCTAACCTGTCAGCCTCCTGCTGGTCTTCCATTCTTCCAATTTGTTATGGTTTTGGATTAAATAGTAATAATAGTTCTCTGAAACTTCTAGTTCATGGCTACACTACAAAGATCCTGTAATAAACAAAAAAAAAATGTAAAACTAGGAAACTTGACTAACAATCAATTAGCACACACAAACTTCAATTTACAATTATATTCCCCGACAACGGTGCCATTTTTGATAACGCTCAAACTACACCTCTCTAATGAGAATATAAGCGATCGTTATCAATATATAACCCAACTAGGTTAGGGTCAAATCCCATAGGGAATATGGTGTGAACTTAAGTTGTTTGCGATTTAATCATCTGATAGTTGGATGTTTCCTGAAATGGGGTTTTTGGAGATTAGCCAATAACTATCGGTCACTTTAGTTTCAGTGTTTGTAATCACGAGTTTATGGAAAACTAGAATTATGTTCACTATGGGTTTTAGTACTTGACAGATGCTAATAGTGATTTAAGATTCTCACAATAAGTAGGACAACAGATTATCTTTATCGAAGTTATGCCTAAATGTCTCTCGACCTACTTAAGCATTTAATTACCTAATCCTCTCGGACTTAGAAAATTTATATTTACTAACTAGACTTTACCTTAGGCTAATCAACCTTGTTACAACGTTAATTATTAAATGAAAGTTTAGTGTTTCCAAGTCCCTATCAATAATTCACTACCTACTATATTTAATTTCTTATCTCAAGCAAATCAAAGCAGGTGCTATCTATCGTTTGCAACCAATAGACAATAATTAAAATCTTAGAATTATCAAGGAATCCTATTACCTTTAAAATCTTAAACACTTAACATCTTACCAAGACTTAACTCACAGATCCCATAATTCGGGTTAAAGAGATTTAACCACTCATAATGTAATAAGCAAAACAACTAGATGTATTCATAATTTGAAAGATGAACTTACCATAAGATGAATAGTAACTAGTGATTCTCAGATTAGATCACAATAGAATTCCCAAAATATTGATGAAAATCTCTTCAAAGTTAATTGTTTTTCAAGCCAAGAAACTAGAGAGAAAAAAATAACAATATACGTGTCCCAAAACAGGTTCAGAACTCCCTTGGAAAACCCTAAACTATGCTTTAAATAGTTCACCCTCATTATGGAAACAAAATCATAGAGTTCAACACTTTCTCGAATTAAGTGACAATATTCGTGATACCTTATCAGGAGTCTGATAACTTATCACAAATGTCATCAGCTTCTTCTTCAGTTTTAACACTTGCTGCTTAAGGTTGATGATGAAACCTGACGACTTATCAACTCTTTGATGACTTATCAGGAAATGTCATCACAACTTTCAGCTGAGGTCTATTCTCTGTCTAAGGTTGACGGTGTCTCTGATAACTTATCACAGGGCTGACGACTTATCAGGAATGTCGTCATGAACTCCAGCCGAAAACCAATCTCTGTCTAAGGCTGACAATGAAGCTGATAACTTATCAGAGTACTGATGACTTATGAGGACTGTCGTCAGCCACAGTTCTCTTCTATTTGCTTCAGATGTCAACTTTTTTGCTTCCATCCTTGTTGGTTCTCTTGCATCTTGGCTTCTACTACAAAATCAAAGATAAAATGATCAAAAATGACAAAAGTTGCTTAAGAATTTACAATTATTCTCAGTTAAAAGCCTCAAATGTTTTAGCATCTGCTCACACATAAGAAGACTCGAAGACCTTTTATTTGATATATAGTATGCCCTATAACTCATTATATACAATGAGCAATGGTCGATAGAAGTTTACCCAATTTGAGATATTTACTAAAACTTAATCGATAGAAGAATTTTAAACTCGTCTTTGAGCTAGGGGATCTTTTGTGACCTCAATTAATGATAAAAGGTATTCAGACACTATAGGATTGATCATCACACATATATTAATAAATAATTATTATGTTCGGGTCTATACGTGTAGAAAAGATAATTCAAATTTTTGCCTGAAAGTATGAGGTGTTACATTATCTCCCCCTTGGGATCATTCATCATCGAATGATGGGTAGGGATTTGTTAAAGCTCCAAAAATATGTAATAAAGGACGTAACCTTACTCTAAGAAATTCCTCAAAAAGAAACATACGTAGACCTCATGAAGAGCATTCATGACGTCGCCAAGTGAATCGTGTAAGCATGAAGCATGAGATGATAAGAATTGACATAGAGACGACCTTGTACATGAATTCTAGGTATCATGATCATCACAACATATGATATGAGTTTATTTGGTGATCATAGACCTTATTTCCATTGGTACTAATCATGAAATAAGATTTCACGAAAGATAGGGATAGAAGTATTCTCCACCATACAATCTAAAATGAATGAACCTCACTTAGAGAATGATACGGGTCAAAAAAGCATCTTAGAACTTGAGGACGTAATGAAATTCAAGACATGAAGACCCAATCTTGTGGGGCTTCCCATCCAAAGGAAAAAGTATTGAAGTGTGAAGGAAGCCTCTTACACTCCAAAACTATCCAAGAAGCACATTCCCTTTGTAAGGGCTCATTAAAGGCCTTTTGGTCTTTTTATAATAAGTTAACCTAGCTTATAAATAGAACCTTATTAGGTCATTTCTCTTAGACTTAGATGACATATTTTGAGAGCTCAAGAGAGTGTCTTGCAAGGTGGATTCCTTGTGGCAAGTGTGGACATTACTTGTGTTGATAACGATCTTGGAAATGGTGGTTGCTTAGGAAGTCCAATTCCCCTGTGGTCCCGTAAGAACTTGGTGTTATTTGTGTGAATACTCTGGATCTTAATGTTTAATATACATTTTGGTTCATAAGTGTTTATGCATTGAATGTCAAGTTATCTATCGTACTTTCTTGTACCCATTCTTGTTGTTGTTGTAACCGTGTAGTGTTGTATTGTATCCTTAAATCATTGGTTATTGTTCTTCTTCATGTTGTTAATATTAGTTTGGTTGGATTATTGGTGTGTTAAACACCCTTATTTATCTCATTTTGTTGGTTGCTTGTTGAATCCGAGAGTGGTCATCAAGGTGGTCCTCGATTCTTTGAACTAGTGGACTATTTTGGTGTATGTTCCATGTGTTCCTTTCCTTTCTTGTATTATTTGGTATCAAACCCATCTTTTATTTTGTTCTAACAAGATCAATCTTGGTCTTGAGAGTGAAAAAAATCAAAAAAAAAAAAAAACAGATTTGGTGTTCTTATTGTGTTTGGCCAAAATTGTTTTCTAGATCTAGGTGTATTTTGTTGTCTTGGTTTGTTTCTTGTGTTGGTTTTCTTTCCCCTCAACACATATTGAGTCTAAGGTCTAATTTATTGAGCTAAGTTCAAGTGTGTGGTGGTGTTAAGTGGACAGTTTTATTGTTATTGTTGTGGCGTTCATCTTGTGTTCTTGAAGTTGTGTTGAAGAGGTTGTTGTTGATCTTGAAAACCATATAAGAAAGAGAAGACTTTTCGTTTGTATTGAAATCATTTTCAAGATAAAACCAAAGTAGTAAGAAGACCAAAGACTTCCAAAAAGTATAACTACCAAAAAGAAGAAAAACACTTTCCAAGGATTGTCCAAAAGGGGAAAGGGGACAAGACATCCAAAAAGGTTGTCTTGCCAATTTGGTGCAAGTAGGTGAAGGAATTTATGAATCTTGAAAGTGGAGTCTAGACCTTGTTTTCCCCATACCTTGGCCGAAATTTTCTTCTTCCACACATGAAATTGAACAATGAGTTTCCTGAAATATTTTTTTTTTCAACTTCAACAATATTACAACATCCAATAGTTAAGTGCCACGTCATCAAAAGTTCAAGAACATTGAATTTCCTAGTTTCACCTTCTTGTTTATATTGGTTTCCAATTTTTTTGACTCTTATACTAATTGACAACTAGTAAATGCCTACTAAGTTGTAGATTAGTTTTTGAGTACGTTCTTCGTGTTAGCGTTGTTTTTTGTGCTTTTCTCATTTTTGAATCGTAGTATATTTTTTTGGTTCAAGTTCGCACATTACTTTTTGTGTCATTTCAAAAAAGAACCCACTCCAACCTTGAGCCAC
The DNA here is from genome assembly GCA_030864215.1 of Capsicum pubescens. Lineage (NCBI taxonomy): Eukaryota > Viridiplantae > Streptophyta > Magnoliopsida > Solanales > Solanaceae > Capsicum > Capsicum pubescens. The sequence continues at coordinate 63,865,283 of CM061543.1, forward strand.
AATTGGAACCACGTGACCTCATTGGACTACAAAAGGGTTATCAACACTTGTGACGCCAATAGAGTGAAAACATCAAAAGTGTGCGCTTGAGAGTTTGCGGACTGCTTTAAGACGTTTTGTGAGGATGCTTTCTTTTCTAACCTTAACTAGTTTGCTGTTTTTTGTGTTTTTGTTTTAGAATTTCTCTTGTTAGGTACTATGGCATTGGAAAAGGTGCCCATGAATGATTTAATGGCTACCATAATGGGTATGAGACACAACCTTAGTAGTCGAATGGAGAGAATGGAAAGAATAATGGGCCGAATAGAAGGAAGAATGGAAGGGACGGAAAGCTCTCTTTGCTAGGAGTTGGCTAATTTGGTAGATCATCCAACCCTTCCTAATCAATTTCCCGTGAGTGGACATGCTCCACGTGAGCTACAACGTAATCAAACTAACTCTTGCACTCTAGTGAATAAGGATTGTAGCCAACTAAGTGTGAATGATAGTTTGTCTTTAAGTTAGCTGAATGTTCCTTCACCTTGTGGAGATAATGTACAACTTGAAGTTATGGATACACTAGTTGATCTACCTAGTGTTGAAGCCATTCTTCTAAGTGATAGTACATTATCTTATGGAACTATAAGACCTCGCAAAATCCTAAGCTTAATTCAATCCATTTATGCTTGTTAAAGGGATCTCATACTTAGAAGGATCTAACTAAGTTCCCAGACTTAGCCTATTATTGGCCTTCGAAAGTATGAAATCTCATTTCGCCACCTTAACTTCCTTTAATGGTCCGTATTTTTGTTAATTCATGATCAGAGAGGTCCAGAGGTGGTCCCAAATAAGTTTCAAGTTTTTCGAACCACATTTAGACCACGTTTGGAAGCCCTAAAATAGTGTACCAACATGATCTTAGCGTGCCACATCGCCAATCACGTTGGTTGTTATTATTGCTAGTTTCTAGGGTGATGATGGCGCGATGCATCGACTATCGCATCGATGCCATCTACGCGTCACGTCGATAATAGCGTTGATGCCCAATTTCAGTCATTAAATATCTGTATTTTTAAGGACAGAAGGGTCAATTTTCCACCCCTATATAAGTCTAAACCACGGTATTTAGCCACAATTCAACCAAAATATAGTGTCTCTCTCAAGTTTCTTTCAAGAACAAGTTAGGATTTTCAATTAAGGATTCAAATTCAATACTCAAATTTAAGAATCTCTCCATCAATCTTCGTAAAATCAAGAACTAAGGTATGTCATGTGTTGATTTATGGATTCCTTTCATCCATGAAGTCCAATAACCCTCTTTCAAATTATAAAACATGATATTTATGTTGTGGGTTGTTTGTAACCATGTTTATCTTGTTATATGATTCTCAAGTTGGAATCTTTATGTATTTTTTTATGAAACTACGTTAGCATGCAAGTTGAAATCCATGAATTGAGTTGTTTATGATGTGTAAGTTGATGATTGCACCTATGCCCTATGTTGTGCATGTAAGGTGTCTGACAAAATGCCTAAGATGATAGAAATTATGTATTATAGCTCAATTGTGACTCAAATAATAAATGCATGCTTTACCCTTATGACCAAGAATGACTTCCATGATATTGTGTGCATTATGAGTATTTGATGGAATATTCATGAGATTAGGTTGATGAAAGTATGACATGTGTATATGCAATTCCATCCATGTACAACATTATGATAACCATGTGCTTCATGAAATCCCTAACTTATTGTATTATGAATTGTTGATTGGTCACGTGTTCAAGAAGTGTCAAGACTTGTTAGTTTCATGCTATCGAGTCCTTGAGGTACTTGTACCCGAAAATTTAGCTGTGTCCCTAGGCCAGTGTCAATTTTCACGATACTCTCAGTCAAGCCATGATAATTAGAATTCAGTCAGTTACATGACTCAGGAAAACTCAGTAATCTCAGTAACCTCAGTAATCTCAATAATCTCAGTCACTTATCAAATCTCAGTAGTATTCCGTCAGTCAACGGAAATTTAGTAAACTCTGCTCAAATCAACTAAACAATACTATTAGTAACAATTCAGTTCAGTTTAAATCAATTCAGTGTCACTTCAGTTGGGAGTAGGATTCAACACCGAGTGAACCCAAGGATGGGGACTCACCTGTTAGCGAGTAGAGGGTGTGATCCTTAGAAGCAATCCTTGCATTCCAGAACTACATAGCTAGCGTAGGTTGAGATACACCCTATGACTTTAGGGATTATACCCCTCATCCGAGTTTTCCTACTAGGAGAGGTTGACGGAAGAGCTCCATGTCAGAGAGGTTTTACTCATAGTTTGTCTTTACCTTTGGCACGATACTGACACCCTTCCAGCTGGGGTTATTAGTTGGAACTCACCAGTTCAGTTTTGGGGCATGTCGGTTAGATGATTACCTCCCACAGTCTCAGTTTCGGATCCAGTCTCAGTAATAGAACTCAGTTCAGTTCTAAAATTTCAGGACTGTCAGATACAGTCGCTTAGCTCAGTATAAAACTCAGCTAGTTCCATACGAATCAAGACTGCCATACATAGTTACCCAGTTAAGAGCATATTAATTATACGAAATTCATGTTACCAGTATTCAGATTTCAGGATTGTCAGATACAGTCAATCAGAACTGTCAGAAACAGTTATTTCTTTATCAGTAATATGACATCAGCTCCTCAGTACTTAATAGACTTAGTCATTCAGTATCCCAATAGTAGTACTTAGATATCCATAAATCCATGTTATCAGAATTCATGAGTCAATGTTATCACGATCTCAGTTATAGTTACGTATTCATTCATATATTCTCACGTTCATGTTATTCAATCAGTTAGTATTGTTCATGCATATGAACCATTGCATTCATCCTACCTCACTTGCATACCAGTACATTTAATCGTACTGACGCATTTGCGCTATGTTGTTTTATACCATAGGTTTAGAAACACGCGCTCCAGAGTATCTGTAGCATTTCAGTTTCAGCAGTCAGAGTCAACAGTGAGTCCTTATCATTCGAGGATGTTATTATTTGACTATTTCATTTTTTTAGTACTTAGTTTATTTCAGCAGATGGAGTTAGTTGGGGGATTCTCCCATCAACTATTTATTCAGACAGTTCAGTTTTAGAGGATTTCAGACTACAGCACGTTCAGACATTTATTTTAGTTATTTTGGTATTGTTAAACCATATTTTCATTTATGTATCAGTATTGAACCTTATGGCCTTTCAGTTCATGTTTTCGCATTTATGATATTATTATTATTATTCAGTGCTCAGCTACAGATATCAGTCATGGGTTAGCTTGTGGTCCTTCGGTATTATGATCACCATATAGCATTCTGGGTACCAGATTTGGGGCGTTACAGGAACTCCTGAAGACCAACTTGTGTGTGAAAATGGTGATGTTGAACATGTTGGTCGATTGACTAAGGATGAACCTCTAGTTGTTTTTGTTGTAGATCAAGCTAGTATATAAGGGACATTTTACCGTAATTGTAGTAGTATTGGGGTAAGGAAGTTTGTTTCCAACCTGTGCCCATGGACACTCCACCCATTTGACCCCGGTGATCATTTGAAATACGATGATGATGTCTTTTGGAATGACTTGAATATGCATGGAATGTATGGATTTCCTATCTCGGCTTTCAAGTCTATTTATTGTTCCAAGAAGAGTCTATGTTTTCCACTTGATAAGCAACTTTTGTTCCTTGTTTCTTTTCATACTTATGTGGATAGACTAGTTGATTCTTTCTTGGGTGGGTATTCGGGTAAGAGGGATGCTTGGTTATATGTGAAGTTTGAGCCACCTTGGCAAGATTCTATGATTGATTACACTAACCCTAACCCTCATACCTTTAGGAACTTGTGTTTTCTTGTCCTTCTTATTATTTTGCAAGGTTCGGATTCGAGGATGAATCCTTTCCAAGGAGGGGAGGATGATACGGGTCATAGAGGCATCTTAGCACTCGAGGAAGAAATGGAAGAAAAATTGTGAAGACCCAAGCTTGTGGGTATTCCCATCCAAGGGGACAAGTCTTGAAGTGAGAAGGAAGCCTCCTACACTCCAAAACCGTCCAAGAAGCACACTCCCTTTGTAAGGGATCATTAAGGGCCTTTTGGTCTTTTGTAATAATTTAACCTAGCTTATAAATAGAACCTTATTAGGTCATTTCTATTAGACTTAGATGACATATTTTGAGAGCTCAAGAGAGTGTCGTGCAAGGTGGATTCCTTGTGGCAAGTGTGGACATCACTTGTGTTGATAACAATCTTGGAAACGGTGGTTGCTTGGGAAGTCCAATTCCCTTGAGGTCCCGTAATAAATTGGTTTTATTTGTGTGAAGACTTTTGGTCTTAATGTTTAATATACATTTTGGTTCATAAGTGTTTATGCATTGTATGTCATCTTTCTTACTTTCTTGTACCCATTCTTGTTGTTGTTGTTGTAACCGTGTAGTGTTATCTGTATCCTTAACTCATTGGTTTTTATTTTTCTTCGTGTTGTTAATCATAATTTGGTTGGCTGGTTGGTGTGGTAAACACCCTTATTTATCTCATTTTGTTGGTTTCTTGTTGAATCCTAGAGTGGTCATCAAGGTGATCCTCGGTTCTTTGAACTAGTGGACTGTTTTGGTGTATGTTCCTTGCCTTTCTTGTATCAGAGACACTACTCAACTATGACCTAAATAATAAATAAACAACATACTTCATAATATCGACTTATAATTATCCCAAGAAACACAAGAGTTTGAGTCCCACTGCATAGTACTTTTATGTTGAAGCCTAACTCGGAGGAAAGAGGTGCTAGCTTTAGCTACGGGACCCTGTACTCTATATCTCATTAAGAAAATTACTTCATCTTATCACTACTATCAAACACACTCGAGTTTTAAATCAAGGATCTCCAACCACATAACCCAATGGTTTACATTTTCATCAATCACAACATTCAAGCCTATCATTACTATACCCATTAAATTGATCTCCCCACTAAGACCAGCCAATTCAATCATTCTCACTAAGATTTTCACCACATAACTCCTTCTTAACTATCTCACATAATGATAGTTCATTTCCTTCTTCCCCCCTTCTCCTATAACTTTAGCTCAGGAAATCACATCAAAATTTTCATCTTAAAAAACATCTACTCCCTCACCTAACACACTACTACGCTTCCACAACCACCATCATACTAAAATACGGAGGGTCATTAAGGGATCCGAGCATAAGCATCATGAATGAGAGTAACACTACTCAATTATAACTTATACTTATAACACTACTCAAGGTGGCATATGAGATGAAGATGTGATACAATAGACACGAATTACTTCATACACCAGATGTCTAGATCATAAATAGAGAGTCATTTGGGGATAAACAGAACACAACATAGTTTCTTAGGAAAGACCATAATGATAAATATGAGTGCACATATCATGATTTATATGGCATAAAGCCGAAATTTATGTAGTTAACATCTAAGACAAGGATTGCCACTTGACGCGATTGATCCTCATTTAAAGAACTAAAAATTTTCATGAGTTAGCATAAAATTTATCGCTTTGGCTAATTCCGGCATAAAATGATTCAGTGACGTATAGAAACATATTTTCTTATGACCAAACATACTTAGAGACATAGATTTGGATCATGAGCAACATATCGTATGGCTTGGATACTTGGAATATTGGATCACTGAGGGACATTATTGCTTCTAGTTTAGAGGTCGGAACATGGCATGAGTTATATAGAGAGATCAAACCTTAGGCATAGGCAAGACATGAATACATAAGATATTGGTAGATGTCCATTCAAATCGAAGTAGGGGAAGCTTGCTTGAATAGGAATTGATTTATCATGATTCTTACTTGAAACTTGACACAACAAGAAAATTCGAGAACTACTTTAATCCATCATCTCCACCTTAGATCAATGTCACACTCCTAGACTTACGGACATAACCTCACATCAAAATCTATAGCCACAACTCTCAACATAAAAGAGACATCACCATATACTTAAACTCTAAGCTCTCCCTGATGAACTATACTCTGAAGGCCTTGCTTTCCATAAATGCTACTCTTAACTTTCGCTAGCCTCTATATCCATCTCCCTACAACTCCCACTCTTATAAGCATACTCATCCACACTCCTTATCACAAAAAGGGGTATCAATATACACATGAACACAAACTTCCCTCAATAAATTTTTAAAACAAGGACACTAAATTCTTTCGAGGACATCTCCTTTCAGGGACACTAATCCTAACCTCCTCCAACCCCCAAAATTATCGACTTATGACAAACATTCGCATGGGCATGGAAATCCATGCTTCTGAACACTTAACACCATATCTTCAACTTCTTAGGATACTAGCATTACACCTCTAATGACATAACTTACAGCTTAACAACATTTGTAAAACAATACCAAAGGTGCATATTTCCTACCTATATTTCCTCAACTATACTCTATGTAATGCTATACAACAACTCCCATAGTTCTCCACACTACAAGATTCGAGACTAAAATCTAGGTACACGTGACACTCATACACATCACACCTTATCTAACAACATGCTACCTCAGGGTTCAACTTATTCTTTTATACCTAAGCATTTATCCACTTAATGACTCAACTATAATTCATCGTTATTAACACTAATCTTCATGACTACTTATATATATCACAACTTTCCACTCCTTATTCCACAAGTTTCCAACCTAGGCTATTTCAAACATTACATCAGGCCAACCATTTCTATTCCCACAAAGCATGCATTATCAATCTCGAGCTACTATTCTCACCACTACACTCCACCTATAAATTTCAAGCCTATTGTCTAACAACGTCAATCATATGGAGCATGCCATATACTATACTAATCAATCGAATAGAAATATCAACCTAAGTCTCATATTTCACTTAACTTTGGCCCATAAGTTTATCCTCTCCACGACATTATTACTACACCTCAAAATCTTCTACATACATCCTCCTATGTAGTACTAGTTTACAACTACTAGAGAAAAGACAATTAAGGGGGTTAATTCACATGATAGGAATAGTCGATCTTAATCTTATATTATAACCCATTATAATCTTATCTACATATTTCACTTCCTCACATCATATTTACTTACCTATGCATACATCCCTACTACCTTCAAATTCCATATACACCAATGAGTCTCTACCCATAACTTATTGATTAATCTATCCCTTGTCATTCACAGTCTATAAATAATTTCTGCAACTACCATAACTATCCATCTGAGATCCTTCCCTATTTTGAATAAATAATAATCATATCCTATCACTTCCTTCACAGACTACCATACAATCTACAAATATTGCTACACATTAGTCTATCACTCTAAAATGGCAAACCATCCCTCAATCAACGGTTATACAACTAAAACTATTTATTTACAAAAAAGTCACCCTCACTCTAACTTCTAACCTTATGACTTCATATCACTAACTTCTTGTCCCATCTCAGTACCAATAGGTCTGAAACTTTAACATATACTACCACTCGGGTGGGAATATAGTTACAATATTCTTCTACACATCATTACCCTTATGCATGACATCTGCAATAAGAATTTTGAAAGGGGACTGAATAGACTTTGTAACTCAGGCTGAAAAGCACGATTTCATCAGAATAAAGGTATACACTCAAATCAATATACCTTGAATCACTAATGGACTCCTCTCAAGTCCTTGTGTTATCTCATAACTTTATGGATAACTAATTCAGAGAGAACCACATCATCGGGGGAGCTAGACTCTTAGACTTGTATTACCTCGACAATGAGGCATGGCCCATGAAATTAGAACAAGGAAGGAATTTGGATAACTTTTGTATGGATGACGCTATAGAACGAGCTAGAGTAGGAAATAATAAGAAACAACTCCTAAATGTTTGTAGCCTCCTGATTATAATTGTGGCGCATAACACACCCATAAGCAAGACCCTACTAGACACGACTTCGCAAACCCCCTGGGACCATGAACTGTGCTCTGATACCAAGTTTGTCATGACCCAAGCCGAGGTCCTGGCCGCGATGGACATCTCGAACCGTGAAAGATCGAGAGCCCTTCTCTAACCGGCAATCATATACACAATTCATATTCTGTAAGGAAAATGCGGAAATACATGACGAGATGGAAATACGGTCATTCTTTTACTTCAACCGAACAATACAAAACTGAGTTCATGAAACATTCAAAAACACCTGACACTAGCCTGCGAAATCTCTAACAAATCAAAAACACTACTGTCTGAATATTGGGAGAAGGCCCTTAGTCAGAACATGAACCGAAATAAAATAACAATGTCAAATCAACAGGACCTTCTGAAATAAGAGAGGCTCACCAACTGCAAACTTTGGACAACCCAATTTACTTCTTAGCGGGACCCCAAGACTGTGTCTCAGATCCTGAAATATAGGGCGTCAATATAAATATATTGGTACACAGAGAAATCCAAAAACAAAATACATTTATATAAAACAAAGGTGAGAGCATTTCATAAAACACGTGTTATCTTAAAATAGTTGAAAACACATGGGCATAATCTGAATCTTTCAAAACACATTCTGCAAATCATGACTCTACTCTTTATTTCTCTTTTGATCTAGATGGTACACCATACAATTTGTAATTCCATGAGTTATATGGAATCTGCCTTGACTCAGCAGCCAAGCCTCCAATCCAAGTTTGTTGCAAGGATTGGATTATCAATAAGGGGAGATACACAAGACCACACAACATGGTGCCATGATCCCCAATCAAATCAACATGTCGTGATAGTGATGAATCAAGGTACAAAAGACCACAAAGCATGGTACCATAACCCCTTGTCGGTAAATCACGATTTCTAGCATTGAGTCTTACATCTCGTACTTTCTTCGGGTAAATATGTAACTCTCTTTAAGCCTATTTTTAATTCTTTTAAGCATGCTTCATGCTTTAAAAACATTCAATACTTATTCTGTTAAGGGCATATCATCACCGGATATCATTATACCCAAACTTGCAAGTTATTTGTTTCGTATCATTCCACAACCCTTCTCATTCAAAAAATTTATAAAGTTTTGATTTAGATTTTTCAATCAACTCAATCATTTATCCACCGAAAATATTTAGACAATGCAAGGGAGTCCTTATTTCAAAATATGTACAACCATATGCAAAGATTTTTCCTTTTCAATATTTCAACACATGATGGTCAATTCCTTTATAACAATCCATGCAACTCTTTCAATTATTGCATAAAACATTTATAAACAAGAACACGCCCTGTCTACAAATCATAGCTAATATCAAGTTCGTTAAGAATATTAAAACATTCATCCTATGCTTCCAATCATGCAATTTTAACAACCCAAAATCTTTGAGATCAAAAGGTATCATAACTAAAGAGGGAGTTTCATTATTCATGCTCTCAATTCAAACCTACAAAGATGAAAATAGTTATATACACACATAAACATTATTTCAATTCCATAATAAGGTCTCAAGACCAAAACATGTCATCTAAACGGTTTCATAAAGCATAATTCTTTAAGGTGTTTTTCAAAACCATTCATAAACACATGATCTCATAACTTTAAAACTTACTAAAAATGATTTCACTATGCCCATGAAGTTTAGGATAGACCCACATACCTTATATTACTTAGTTTGAAGAATAGGACTCGAATCTTGACTTGTTTCTTAGAAATCTTGGATTGACGGACGGCCTGAGTGACGGACCATCACTCCCGTAACTAGCCGTCGCTCAAACCATCGCAAAAAAATAGTTTTTGAGATTTTTGTTTCAAGTTGACGGCCTGGCTTGACGGGCTGTCACTGGTTTGACGGTCTGTCAGTGTGGCCGTCACACCTCAGCAGTCTGACACCTCCCTGTAAAATAGGCATAACTTTTTACTACCATATAGGATTAAGGAGAAACCGGTGGCGTTGGAAAGAAGACTCAAAGAAATTTCATTTGATATATAGTATGCTCTCTAAATCATTATATACAAGGAGTAATGGTCGATAGAAGTTGACCCAAGTTGAGACGTTCACCAAAACTTAATCGATAGAAGAGTTTTCAACTCGTCTTTGAGTTAGGGGATTTTTTGTGACCTCAATTCATGTTAAAAGGTATTCACACACTATGGAATTGATCATCACACATATATTAACAAAGAATCACTGGGTTCGGGTCTATACACATAGAAAAGACGGTTCAAATTTTATCCAGAAAGTGTGGGGTGTTTCAACTATTTAGCCAATAGCAGAGGCTTATAACTTCCACAAATTGAAGTTTCAATCTCCCACAGTTTACCTTTTTTTATAGTGGAAAGGGATCTATCAATCGAGAAAAGCATAGAAAAGTTCAACCACTCATAACTAAAAAATAGGAAAACCGACCACATGTGATCGGTTTTCCTGAATTTCCGACCACAAAACCGACTAAAATGCGTGGTCGGTAAAAGTGTGGTAGCTTTTTAAAAACCGACCACATGAGGTCAATTTTTTAAAAAAATATATATATATTTTTAAAATTCATTATTATTTTATTAAAATAGAAAAAAAAAATTTAAAAATAAAAAATTCAAAATAAACCAACCACAAGTGGTCGGTTTTATTTCAAAATTAATTAATTAATTTTTAATAAATTTATTTATTTGTAAAAATCGACCACAAGTGATCGGTTTCTTTAAAAATTTTCAGAAAACCAACCACTTGTGGTCGGTTTTTCTAGTAATTTTTTTAAAAATAAAAATCAACTAGCCAAACAAATGAAACAACAACAAATAAACAAAACAAATGAAACAACCAACATACTATACAACAACAACAACATACCAAGTGTATTCCCACAGAACTAACATACAATACAAGTCTAAAAACATACAAAAGTGTAAAAAACTACAAAAAAATGTCCAAATCCAAACTACAACACATACAAAGGTCAAAAGACTACCACTCATCTTCATCGTCATCGTCTTCATTTTCCACATCCTCAGCTGCACACGCAGGATCTGTTTCTTCATCTGTGTTGATATCATCCAGTAGGCCTAGACCTTTTGCAGCCCAAATTGCATCACTAGGACATGGAGGAAGAATCCCTGCAAATTGAATAAAAGAGTTGAACTGCTCCTGGAGCATCCTGATTTATGATGTTGTTTCCTCCTTCTTCTTCTTCTATGCCCTCTCTTTCTATGCATCAAGCTCTTTAGTGAGTTTAGAAATTGTATTTTTTAGTGATTCAATGGTTTCTTTATCAACTGAAGAGGTATAGGATGTAGGGCCGGACGAAGACCTAACATTCTCGCCAAAATAATTTTTGAGGTATCCGTAGTAATGGCCTCTAACTGTAGGACCCATAATTTCTTTCCATAACTCCTCTTCTACATGTTCAGGTATGGGGTCACCCTGACTTTCAAGAGGCTGAGTACTACGATACTCACTAACGATCTGCTTGTATTTGTCCTATATTCAAAGTAAAGTTAAAATTAATAGTAAAAAAATATTAAAGTACTTGTACTTGAATAATATCAACTTTGATAAAAAGATTCATAAATTCAAAATTTGATTCTTACATGGACATCTTTTGCACGAGGCTCAACCCAGACATCTTCATCAGTTGGGTTCTTTTTCTTCTTCACATGCGTCTCATCGAAGGGTATCTTCCTACACTTTTCTTTTTCCTGCATATGTAAAAATTATTAATGTTCAAATAATTAAAAATTTAAATAGAAACAAATAATTAAAACTGTAAAAGTTACATACCATTTTTTCCTCCACAGCAATCATACTAACTGCACCCGCAGTATGTAGAGAGTCACCTTTGGATGATGTCCGGGCTTTCTTTTCTTTGTCTCTCAACGATTGGTATTCTTCACTATTCCAATAGAGAATATACTATTGTCATATGGGTTCGAGTATAAACCCTGGTCATACTATGTTGGTTCTGGCATAATCTAATAGACTGTTAAATTTGGATCTAGATCTTCTATAAAAATTCCTCCTTATAGCACATTCATTCGCTTATCCCACCAGTAATATTTCTACAATAAAAACATAAATATAATATTCAATCTTTTGTTCTAACAATGTGTTAAGTAGTTAATAAGTTAAATCCTTACATGAAATTCTTTAAACATTTTTTCTCTGTCATTTTCTAGAATCTTTTGCCAACTGGTCCAGTAGCCATTGAAGTATCGATAAATGTATTTACTCATAATTTTTTCAACTCCAGCATCCGGCCTAAACCTACAACACAAGATCAAACAGTAATTTCATAGAGGATAATAATATAGAAATGAAAAATTAATAATGTTATTATATTTAGAAATCTTACCCTATTCCATATGGAATAAGATAACGCCTCCCATAATCATCTCTATCTCCGGACCATGGAGCAAGAGTTGGTAGATGCACTGGCGTGGGCGGATCTGAAGCACTGAATTGAGTGCCTCCAAGATGAAGATCCGACAACCCAATAGATCCAGTAGAATTACTGTGCGAACGTGGGTGACTACTATAGTAGGGTACTAATGATGGTAGATGTCCAAATGTGCCAGCGGTCGTCCGATAGTACTGTGATAGCAGTGGCACGGTGATAGGAGCAAAATGAGTCGGTGTAGACCCATAAAGTGGCCCCACATGCATAGGAGCAGGAACCAAATGCTGAGACGACCTAGAATATGAGGGTCGTGCTGGTGCGTCAGCAAACCAACCCTCAGATATATGAATACCTGTCGGTCGTCTATAAGGCAGAGGTTGTTTTTTCTTTTTTATTTTTGTAGGATCAACTTTTACCTTTCCTTTGTCACATGTACCTGACATCTAAATTATGTAAAGTTAACAAGTAGTTAGTTCCTATAAAATGAATATATAAGAAAACATTCCAAGTAACTAATTTCAAGTTACTAATTCACATTTCGAATCGCTCCAACAACACGAGATAGAGAAGAATATTTCCATTACTATATAAATTATGAAAAAGTGAAAACAACAATCTTACATAGTATATTACATATCAATCTTAAATAAGAAACATAAAGGTAAATATATAGTACAAAGCATAAAGACATCAATACATAATAAATACCACCTACACAAACTAATCCTCCTCTCCTGAAGATTCTCCACTAAACCATTCACCCTCTTTGGAAGTTTTATCATCTCCTACCCACTCAGTCTCTTTTTCTGCAATATTAACTTCTTCAAATATATTTTTTGGGTGATTCAAACTATCCACTAAGTTAATGTCCACTAGCTGGTGATCAATCTGCATTTTATTTTGATACGCAGTCTCCAGCATATTCTCAATTTCCACCCGTCCTATAGGCTTTGTTTTAATTACATTCCACCAATCAGACTTATCACTGCGCAATGGATAAGGAGCATAATACACTTGTTTAGCATTTTACGCCAGAACAAATGGATCATAAACAGGATACGACCTATTGTTCTCTACTTCAATGATGTTACGCTCCTTATGTACTCTTGTGCTTCTTATGCTTGGATCAAACCACTAACATTGAAAAAGAACAATTTTTTTATTGGGAAACCAGCATACTCCAATTCTAAGATCTCGTGTATGATGTCAAAGTAATCAACATCATCATCACCCTTAACCCAAACACCACTATTGTTTGTTTCCTTGTTTGGAGTGTTCTTCGATGGAAAATTTAAACCTATTTACTGTGTAATGGGACATTGTATGAGCTTCAATTGGTCCCAAAGAAATATCTCTCAAGAACTGATTGTATGCGGTTGCATTTGGTGATTGGTGTACCTTAAAATATTATATATATATATATATATATATATATACGTTAGTTGAGGAATATGTAAATGTTTAAAATTTGTAGAAATATTAGTATACTTACGAACCTCATATGTAAGCCATGTTTCAAAGGATGTGTGCACTTGATTTTTATGGAATTGAGTCTTAAATGAACCGAAGATCCAACATGCAAAACACAATTAGTTTCCTTAAGAGAATGAGTAAATAAATAAGATATGTTAAATTTTTAATCTTCTTACTTCAGAGAGGGTTCAACTTTCGGGAAATTCAGCAAGACATACAAAGTTTCTAATTTGTGCTCTGTGGGAGTGAGCCAAAGAAATATGGTCTTTTTAACCTTACAACCAGATTGATTGAAAATTGAAATTGGTTGCAAATGAGGCTCATTCTCATCGTCCTGATGACGATTTGTTCTATTTCTTGAACAAGCAACTTCATCACAAAAGTAGTATGAACAAAATTGAGATGTTTCTCTTGCAAGATATGCCTCAACTATAGAGCCTTCCACCCTATGTTTATTTTTGGGACCCCTTTTAAATTTTCCAATTGCCCTGCACAATCTTAAGATTAGATGTTTACTATTAAAAAAGATATGTATGAATTTAAATATGTTGCAATTGCTTACCGTTCGAATGGATACATCCACTAGTTTGAACTGGACCTCCTAGCCGAGCTTTATGCACAAGGTGAATAGGAAGATGTTCCATTACAGCGAAAAACGCTGGAGAAAAAATCTTCTCCAACTTGTTGGTGATAACAACAATATTACTTTCCATTCGCGCCAGATTTTCTTATTTTAATGTGGTGGCACATAAGTCTTTGAAGAACAAACTAATCTCTGCTATTGGTTTCCATATGTTTTAAGGTAAACCAATAAAAGCAATTGGAAGTAATTATTTCATGAAAATATGACAATCATGGCTTTTCATTCCATGCAAGATTTCTTGTGCCATATCAACCCTCTTTCCCAAATTTGAGGCATATCCATCGGGCATCTTTAAACTTTGGACCCACTCACATATTTGACTCTTTTGTTCTAACTTGAATGTAAAACTAGCCTTGGGCTTAAGAACATTGCCATTGGGCCCCTCCTGTAAGTGTAATTCTCTGCACTTACAATATTCTGGTAAGTCAAGTTTGGCCTTAGGATTATCCTTTGCCTTGCCGGTGAAATCCATAACTGTGTTGAATAAGTTGTCAAAATAGTTCTTCTCAGTATGCATGACATCAATATTATTTCTAAGTAAATTATCTGGCCAATATTCTAACTCCCAAAATATACTTTTCTTAGTCCAGTTATGCGAAATGTCATATCCATCAAGCCTATACAATGGTTCCTCGCTAACTTTAGGCAAATCCTGAACTATCTCCCAGATGTCATGACCAGATATCCTTGGAGGTGGACCATCATGTTCCCTTCTATTCTCTCTGAATGCATTCTTGAGTCTCCTAAATTCATGATCAGGTGGCAAGAAACAATGATGATAATCAAACCATGAATTTTTTTTCCATGTCTCAATGTGAAAGATTTTGTTTTTTCCATGCAGTATGGACAAGCCAACTTTCCAGCTGTCATCCACCCAGACAACATTCCATAAGCAGGGAAATCATTAATATCCCACATTAGATATGCACACAGATTGAAATTCTATTTAAGTAAGATGTCCCAAGTTTCAACCCCCTTATTCCATAAAATTTGAAGTTCATCGATCAAAGGTTGCAAGTAGACATCTATTCCGGTTTTTGGATTATGCAGTCCAGGAACAACATAATTCAGAAATATATAGGGACTAGTCATCAACATTTTAGGAGAAAGATTATATGGGGTGATAAATACAGCCCAACATGAATATGGCGCACCACCAACTAAAAAAAAAGAGAAGCCATCCACACATAATCCCAAACGAATATTTTGTGGCTTAGCTGCAAAATCTGAATAAGTTGCATCAAAATGCTTCCAAGCATTCCATCATATGGATGACACATAACACCAGTGGGCCTTCTATTTTCACTGTGTTATCTCATATGAGGAGCTGAGTTGTTTGAAGCATATAGCCTCTTCAATCTTGGTATTAGAGGTAAATAATGCATCGCCTTAATAGCAATTTTATTTCCATTACAACCACTCTTATATCGAAGGTGCTGACAAAACTTACAGGACTCTAGGTTAGAATCTTCCTTAAAGTATAACATGCAACCATTTTCACAACAATCAATTTTAACCGAGAAGAAACCTTACTTTGACACCAATCTTTTTGCCTTATGTAAAGAATCAGGAACCTCTAAGCCGGGGTCAACTATCATTGATTCCATTCCTCTTTCAGCAATATTCCAATCATATTTAATACTTAATAATCTAACAGCAACAGAAAAATAAGAGTGCGAACGCCCGTCAAACAAAGGATGACTAGCAACATGCAATTGTTCATAGAATTTGCCCGCTTCTCTATTAGGAATATCTTCGACATTTTTCCTAAAGTCGCCCCCGTGTTGCATCCCAAAAGAATCGTGCACCATTTCATTCATCCTAGTATCTTGGTATTCATTATTCCCTGCAGACCTACTACTTTCTCCAACGACAAAGTTATTTTGCTCAACATCACCATCAATAGTATGCAATCTTAAAAAGTCCTCGTGAAACCCCCTTCTATAAAGATGTTCCTTCACAACTTCTTCTTTCAAAATATTTATACCAACACATCTAACACAAAGACAACGAATAGCCCAAAAACGTGACCAAATATCAAGTGTCTTAGCATGTTCAACAAATCATTTGACACCTTCAACAAACTCCTTCCTAAGACCCATTCTATTATCATTATTCCATTTATATGTCCAGCTATAATCAGGTTCCATCTATGCAATCAATCAGATTCAACTAATTAGATCAAGTCACAAAAAGTTCATATTTCAAGTACCTAAATTCAAAATAAAAAGGAATAATACCCGAACTTTAACCAAATTTCCAGTGGAGCATATTGAACTTTGTGGGGGTCCTATTATCCCCCTATACTTTTTAAGTGGAATTAATTCCCCTCCCCCCCCCCCCCCGGACTTTTTTAAAGTGGAATTAATCCCCCCTCCCCCGAAATGTTATCCCCAGTTTTTACGCTAGGAGGTGCAGTACACGCGCTGCTTCTTCTCTGCTTATCAGTTTTCAACATTTTTCACCATTACAACCATATTAAAGATTCCAAATGATTCCATTGAGTCAATTTCAAATTTCAAGTCCATTCTTATCACTCCAAAAAAATTCAAATTCAATTTCAAGTTTCAAACTTTGAATTCTATTAAGTTTATGAAGAAAGTTTTTTCAAATTATTGAATGGAATCTTCCATTAATTTTCCATTGAAACTCGGAAGATTCAATTAGCGAGTTCCATTAATGGAAGATTCAATGAAACTTGCTAATTGAATGGAGCTCGCTAATTGAAAACTCAATGGAAGATTCAATTTCCATTAATGGAACTCGGGAGATTCAAAAAAATTAATTTTATGTATGAAGACAAAAATACGGATTGTACATGTATGAAGCTATTCAATCTTCCGTTAATGGAACTCGAAAGATTCAATTTCCATTAATGGAACTCGGAAGATTCAATTAGCGAGTTTCTGAGTTTGAATCTTCCGAATCATTCATTGAGTTTCAATTAGTGAGTTTGAAACGGAATCTTCAAGAATTCAATTTCAATTCAATAATGGAGCAAATTCAATTTCAATTCAACAATGGAGCAACCATTGTTGAAGAAAAGAAAGAAAGAAAGAAGAAAGAAGAAAGAGAATGAAAAAATAAATAAAAATATAAAACTTTAAATAATTATAAAATGAGAAAATGGTCAAATACCCCCCCCCCTCTCAACCTTTACCCCAAATTCCAACTACACACTCAACCTTTTAAAGGGTCCTATTACCCCCTGAACTTATTTTTACCGAATTTATTACCCCCCAGGTGCTGACGTGTCATTGCATGTGACTACACGCGCTCATAGCGCGTCAGTTGACTTTTTTTCACTTTAAAATCATTATTTTTTTATTTTCACGTTATTATTTTTAATAATTTAATCATTATTTTTCTTTATTCTTTCTTATTCTTCCTCCTTTTCTTCTTCTTCCTTCTTCTTCTTTTTCTTCAAGAACTCAACAATGGCATCTACTCCAAGACTAATTTATCATCTTCTCCGATATATTAGACTCGTGAATTTATTAACCTCCCAATTTTTAATATTATTTTTTTGCGGACTACTGACTAACAAAAAAATTAACATTAACATTCAATAATCTATCCATTCCCTATTCCTGCTTCTTTTTCATTTCTTTTTTTTATCATGGACGTAACAGGAGCTACGTCCTTCAATAATCCATCAAAAACTGAAATCACACATACTAAACCCATTCCTTCAATAATTAAGTTTCATCCCTTCCCAAATACTGAACCCATTTCCATTGTCAACAAAAAAAATTGAAATCACAAAAATGGGTATCTCCAATTCCATCAAAAACAACTCAATTAACATTTACTTCAACACAAACACGAAATGGTCTTCTTTCATTCTATGTAGTTGTTGTCGTCAAAAAAAAATTGAAATCACAAAATGGGTATCTCTAATTCCATCAAAAACAACTCAATTAACATTCTTCCATTCTATTCATATTCATGAATTCCAAGTCCCAAATACTGAACCCATTTCCATTTTCAAAAAACAAAAATGGGTATCTCCAATTCCATCAAAAACAACTCAATTAACATTTACTTCAACACAAACACGAAATGATTTTCTTCCATTCTATGGAGTTGTTGTCGTCAAATAAAAAAAACTGAAATCACAAAATGGGTATCTCCAATTCCATAAAAAATAACTCAATTAACAGTTACTTCAACATAAACACGAAATGGTTTTCTTCCATGCTATCGAGTTATTGTCGTAAAAAAAAAAAACTGAAATCAGCAGCGGCCATGGTAGGGATTAGCACCTGAAAAAGTGAGAGATTTTTGATAGTTTGTAATTGAGAGAGAAGAGAAAAGAAAAAAATGAAAATGGAAAAGATGAGAGAATAAAACAGAAAAGGAAAATATATCAGGGAAAATAATTAATTTTTTAGATTAAAAAATAACGTGGCATTACTGTTCAGCGCGTGCATCACACCGCATCAGAAATGACTGGTTGTCTTATTTCGGGGGTGTATACATTCCATTTTAAAATAGTTCGGGGGGAGGGAGGTAATAAATTCGGTAAAAATAAGTTCAGGGGGTAATAGGACCCTTTAAAAGGTTGAGTGTGTAGTTGGGATTTGGGGTAAAGGTTGGGAGGGTATGTGACCATTTTCTCTTATAAAATTAAGGGGTTGTTTGGCAAAAAAAAAAAAAAAGTTTTATAACGTTTTTAACACTGTTCACGCGCTCAATGCGTGTGACTAACACGCAATGTGCCAAGTGGCAGATATATGCCATTAAAATACGAAAAAAATGTCTGGGGAGTAGACCCCCGCAAAGTTCAGTATGCTCAACTGGTAATCCGGTCAAACTTCAGGTAGTTTTGTGAGTATTCTCCCAAATGAAAAAGTACCTACATCATAATCAATTTCAAGTGACTAAGTCACCTCCTAAAATAATAAACTAAACCACATTCAAAACAAAAATTCACCTTTAAAGTACCTACACTTTATCAATTTCAAGTGACTAAGTCACCTACCAAGTCACCAAACTTAACTACATTCAAAACAAAAAATTCACCTTTAAAGTACCTTCACTTTATCAATTTCAAGTGACTAAGTCACCTACCAAGTCACCAAACTTAACTACATTCAAAACAAAAAATTCACCTTTAAAGTACCTACACTTAGTAAATTTCAACTCACTAAATCATCACCCAAGTCACCAAACTAAACCACATTCAAAACAAAAATTCACCTTTAAAGTACCTACACTTTATCAATTTCAAGTGACTAAGTCACCTACCAAGTCACCAAACTTAACTACATTCAAAACAAAAAATTCACCTTTAAAGTATCTACACTTAATAAATTTCAAGTGACTAAGTCACCTACCAAGTCACCTAACTAAACTACATTCAAAACAAAAAATTCACCTTTAAAGTACCTACACTTAGTAAATTTCAACCCACTAAGTCATCACCCAAGTCACCAAACTAAACCACATTCAAAATAAAAATTCACCTTTAAAGTACCTACACTTAATCAATTTCAAGTGACTAAGTCACCTACCAAGTCACCAAACTTAACTACATTCAAAACAAAATTTTCATTTCAAGTATCTAAACTTCAACATTTTCAAGTCACTAAGTCACCTCCTAAAACAACAAACTAAACTACCTTCAAAATGATAAATTCACATTTCAAGTACCTACACTTAATCAATTTTAACTCACTAAGTCACCACCCAAGTCACCAAACTAAACCGCATTCAAAATTATCAAGCATAGCAAAATTCACAATAAAAAATTCACATTTCAAGTACGCTTCAACAAAATTCAAAATAAAAGTTCACCTTCAAACTAAGTAACTACACTTATTCACTTTCAAGTAACATATTCATTTATAGTATAATAAGTCAAACAATTGAACAAGTATAACAGAGCAAATAAGTAGAGGTGTCGCATGTCCCTCTCACACCATATAATCATCACAAACTTCCTATGGATTTCAAAGCCTTCTACATCGAACAATCCCAAACTAAACTACATTTAAAGACTTCATTATAAGAAAATAGAGAGAAATCAACTTACCTTTGCTTCGCCTAAATTAAAGAGAAAGAGATGAGCGGTCCCTGAAAAAATAGCAAAACAATCCTTTTCCTGAATTCGGATTCTGTCAAATGGTCACATCAAATTCCAAGCAACCAATTAGGCAAGTAGAATAAAAAATCTTGATCATTAGGCAAAATAATAAAAATCTTGGCATTTTATTTTCTCATATTCTTAGCTTAAAATTACCATAAACAAATCACCAAAATACTAAAACTATAATGGAGTATCAACAAAAGTAAAACCTAATTTACTTGCAAAAACACACAAAGAGGGGGATCTTGATAAGCTTCACTTGACAAAATACACACATAAAGTGTCAAAATTAAGAAAAAAATGAAATCTTGATAAACCCCAAGTGACCAAAAACACACACAAATGCACAAAATATCAAAATGAAGAAACAAATTAAATCTTGAGCTAACTAAAAGGCAATTTCCATTACTTTTCTTAGTTTAAACTAATTAAAATTATGTAATGAAGCATAATAACTAGAACAAATGCTTTAGTACCAAATTGAAGTTGAAAAACAAAGATGCATAATAATCTTGACCCTTTTGCTAGTTTCTAACAAGAAAAACAAAGAATTTTGCCTTGAAGTTCAAAAGAGTTGATTTTTTTGCACTAACCGGAGTCACTGTGGTCAATTTTGTGTGTGGGTTGGGTTTATCGATTATTTGTGTGTGTAGGTCGAATGTGTGTGTGTGTGTGTGTTTGATTTGGGTTTTATTTTTGTGTTTTTGTGTTAAAAATCGATCGGGTCGGGTCGGGTCTTGTGGGGGTAGGTCGGGTAGGCTTATTTTATAAAATATTTTTTTTAATTAATTTATAGTGGTCGGTTTTCTAGAAATTAATTAAAATTTTACAAAATTGTTCACAAAATAAAATATAAGTGTTCGATTTAATTTTAAAATAGTTATTATCGGAAAACGGTCACATGTGATCAATTTTAATAAAAAAGTTAAATCATATAATTTGTTATTTTATCATCATATTAACGCAATGCATATATATACAAATCAGATAGTTGGTTATTTTATCAACACATTAACATGAGTAGTATATTTCCTCAATCATATAATAATATCAATGAATTTTACAAATTATGATAAATTTTTTATTAATTACCTTTTAAATACGATATATATATATACCTCATAATACTTGTCTTACGTTATTACAACTTCAAAAACATACGCATGTCTACATTGATACAAAATAGTATATCTATTTCCTCAATAGTATGATATATAACAACGTATCATTCAAAATATTTTGATATATAGATTCTGTTACCTAGCTTTCGATTACTGCATACGTCAGTACTACACAAGATATACTTATATATACATATATTCAATTGTCTATCAGCTATCAAATACGTACTATAAACATCACATACACAATTTTACTACACTATAATAATATACAATGTATTTCACATATACTCGGATACAAAATTTTTAAGCGAAAAAACTCAAATCCACCGCCAAATTTAGCGGTCATTCAAAATTCGAAATTCAAAGCAAATGGTAAGTATATGCCAGTTTCAGGATTCAAATTTCTGTCTCCCTCCCCTACTTCCTCCCCCCCCCCCTTATATACCTCATAATACTTGTCTTACATTATTACAACTTCAACAACATGCGTGTGTCTACATTGACACAAAATAGTATATCTATTTCCTCAATAGTATGATATATATCAACGTATATCATTCAAAATATTTTGATATATAGATTCATTAGTTATCTAGCTTTCGATTACTGCATACGTCACTACACGAGATATATGTATGTATACATGCATATATTCAATTGTCTATCAGCTTTCAAATACGTACTATAAGCATCACATACACGATTTTACTACCCCATAATAATATACAATGTATTTCACATATACTCAGATGAATTATCGGTTAGTTTATCTTATGTCATTAATATACCTTCACTATATAATATGTATATACGTACTATATATATACCTATACACATACACACCATCGACTATATCAAGTTCTAAATACGTATTATATACATTACATATGTACACGAGTATATTATCCAATAACATAATGCGACATATATCATATACATACTCTGATGAGTGATTGATTAATTTGATTAGCTTACATTAATATAACTTCAAAGTGCAGTATATATATTATTACTTCTGTCGTTTCAAATCAAGGTATTCAATATGTTTGGATAGATTCTACTAGGTTTTGACTACATCGTTCATCAATTGATCACTACATCATATATATATATATATACTCTTGAATGCGTACTATATATATCACATCCACAAGTATATTACCTTTTAATAGAACACGTTCATTATATTCTGATGAATTATCGGTGATATATTACAATATTATAACTGCAATAGTAGTATAATATCATTATCCCAACGGTATGATATATATATACACATATTCATTATACAAAGATTATGCATGATTAACGTCATTTAACGTATATACAAAGAAAAATATTTATTTTATATATTGAAACATAAGTAAAAGATAAAGATTATGTTTAACGTAATTTATTTATTTTATTTGATATATTTTTTAGTGTAATTTTTTCTCAAAATCTAAGATTGATTGATTTTTATTATTATTATATTGGTTATTGACTACGTGAGATTAGTGTAATTTCAAAAAATAATATATTAGATTATATATATAACTATTTTTTAATAAAAACCAACCACAAGTGGTCGGTTTCCTTCTAATTATTTACTTTTTTAAAATTCCTAATAATTACTTTTTAATTATTTTTTTATTATTATATTAGTTATTTTTTAAAATTAATTTTCTTTTTTATTATAATTAAAAACCGACCACAAGTGGTCAGTTTTTTAAAATGATTTTATTTTTATTTTAATTAAAAACCGATCACAAATGGTTAGTTTTTTTAAAAAAAAATTTATTATTTTAATTAAAAACCGACCACAAGTAGTGGTCGATTTTTTAAAATTATTTATTTTTATTTTAGTTAAAAACCAACCACTAGTGGTCGATTTTTTAAAATTATTTTTTTTCAATTAAAAACCGACCACTTGTGGTCGGCTTTATTAAAAATATATGATCGGTTTTTAAAAATATTTTAATTATATATTTTTCAATTAAAATCGACCACAAGTGGTTGATTTTTTTTTTTAGTTGTAAAGGAAATAATAATTAATATAAAAAATATTATTTTGAAATTTTAAAATATAAAATCTGTGGTCGAAAATCTGTCTTTTTTAGTAGTGACTGAACAAGGTCAGTCAGATTTCATACCTGCAACTCAACATTGTGAGAGTACCATTTTGGAATGTTAGAACCGTCCAAGGATGAGTAGAATGCATTAGTATCAGCAATCATATCTTCCTTCGAGAGTGGAGAAATTAGACCGGATAAAACGCCAGTAATCACTTGCTTTGTAATTCACTAGGGGGAAACGGTAAAAGCTGGTGCAAACCAAAGGAAACACTTGGTTCATGTCCCCTATGCATCAAAACCTTAAAATTGGTATTACCTAATCCCAGAACTATCATATTTACCTTCCATGGTAGCCTAACAAAGGAAAGACTTGGAGCAACAGCAGGTGGAAAAATGTGCTTGTAAAGTGGCCCAATGCGGTTGTCATCCACAGTCACTATCTCATTAATTTCAAGGAAAGGAAAGTGGTATTTGTTCCTGGGAGAAGTTGAACAGTAAACACTACTGATACTTCATCCTCCCAGTCAGTTACAGATTATTTGGCAATTATTTTCTAATCCTTCCTTCCAGTTTGCTCTCTTATTCTGATTAAGTGAAAGGCAAGTAATCTACCACTTCCTGATGAATCTTTACGCACATACTATTCCTATTTATCTACTTCCACCAATGTGGGGAGGAAAGAAAGGCAAAAGGACAAAATCGGGTAATCAAACTCATCCTGTGCAGTGTAGGATGATATCAACATAGACTTTGGATCCATCTTGAAAATTGACTCCACCATCTATACCAACTGCTTCAATCTGCATCATTTACCCAGTATATGAATAACTTCTAGGAATGGAAAGATTAATTCAGCATCAAGAATCGGTAATTAATCTCCCCACAACATTGTTAATCAAGTTATTAACGAACTCTAGACCAAAATAAGTTATTTTTTAAATTAATTCATCAAATAATATTTTTTTTGAAACTTTACCAAACTAGTATAAACGTTGTTTACAGTAACGTATTATGCTTTAAAAAAAGTTAACGGACCAAAAAGAGCCATGGTTGACGTTAAAATAGGAATCGTTACTGTCAGTAACGTTTTTGACATGAAACGTTATTGTAAGTAACGTTTTTGACATGATTTACATAAAATATTACTATGAGTAATGAGACTCTGCAACTCTGCCACATCAGAATCTTTGTACAAATCTGACGTTAAATTTGTTAGTGTCAATTATGTTTTAGCTTTAAAATGTTACTCCGAGTAATGATGCTATCAAATCAACTCAAAACTCTGTGGCGTCAAAATTTTTGACATTAAAGTCATTATCAGTAGTCACTTTTTAAGATAAAAAGGTTACTATGGGTAACGATTCTATCGAATCAAATCACGGACCTGCAAAGTTGGAATCGTGGTGATTGATTTACCAATAAAATATTACTGCCAATAACGTTTTTGCTCTAAGATGTGACTGACAATAACAATTAATAACAAAAGACATTCCAACAAGTGATAGCTCTAAGATGTGACTGACAATAATTTTCTGTCACTTGTTGGAATGTCGTTTGTTGTTAATTGTTATTGTCAGTCACATCTTAGAGCTAAAAAGTTATTGGCAATAATGTTTTATTAGTAAATCAATCACCAAGATTCCAACTTTACAGATCCGTGATTTGATTCAATAGAATCGTTACCCATAATAACATTTTTATCTTAAAAGGGACTACTGATAACGACTTTAATGTTAAAAATTCTGACGGCATAGAGTTTTGAGTTGATTTGATAGTATCTTTAGTTAGAGTAACGTTTTAAATCTAAAACATAATTGGCAATAACGAATTTAACGTTAGATTTGTATAAAGATTCTGATATGGCAGAATTGCAGAGTCTTGTTATTAATAGTAATGTTTTATGTCAAAAACATTACTGACAGTAACGTTTTATGTCAAAAACGTTACTGATAGTAACGATTTCTATTTTAACGTCATCCACGGCTCATTTTGGTCCGTTAACTTTTTTTAAAGCACAATACGTTACTGGGAACAACATTTATACTAGTTTGATAAAGTTTCAAAAAAAAATATTACTTTGGTGAATTGATTTAAAAAATAACTTATTTTGGTCCAGAGTTCGTTATTAACTACTTTACCATAGACTGGAGCCAAAGATTTTCAAATCCATGTAGCTTTTTGGGAGTACTCCCACTTAAAGCTGATCTAGAAGAAATGTGGACTGTTTTACAGCAACTTCTCTGAAGATATCATTTGCACTTTTGGCACCTCCTATGACCACAACGACCTGCCAAACCATTGATCATATCCTCTGAATCCAATATCAATGAAGAAGAAATGTTATATCATATGGCAAGAAGATATTATTATCCGTGTTTCTTTTCTTTTTTGTAATTCTTCCTTGATATTTTTGGTCATAGCAAAATCAACTCTAGCAGTTCCACATTTTAACATTCACTATTTAGGGAACGTTCATAATGCAAGCTATTTCATAGTCACATCGTTGTAGTACTAACATTAAACCTCTCAAGATTACAATGCACGCGATACATACTTGATCTCGAAAAGGTTCAGAAACCTAGTAATTGTAGCTGTGGATTTGCTTTCCTGGCCATTCTTCGATTCCTAAAAGGGCAGAGGCCTCTGGTTGGAAACTTTCAATACTGCATATTGACATACATAACTGGAAGGTTAACAACATAGGATGGAAACAAAAACGTCTAAGAACTAAATATGTAGGATAGCGAAAAACTATCTCAAAGAACTTTAAAGAATATGAACTGCAGTAAACTTCCAAAACCATGGAAAAACCAAACATTTTTTCATAACCGTGGTGTTTAGATCAGCTTGTGCGCACCTCGATTAATTCTTGTCGCCTCCCAGCATCAACATGTATCAGGCAATAACTCTATGCGCCAAGACTAGTACATTGTTTAAAGTTTTGAACATGAGTCCTCTTCTCTCCTTAGAACCAATAATTATCATGTTCAAAATTCAAATCACATGCTGACGAGGAACACAAATTTGGAGGAATAATTCAATCAATGATTTTATCTCGATTAGTTAGTTTTGTTAATTGTAGGTTATTAACAGACCTTTAAACAATGGACATTTCAAAAAAGAATTTAATATGTCAATCTCCTCTTAAAAGCTATCATCCCCAATATGTTTCAGACATTCAATGATTTTCACCCCGCTGAAAAATTATTTTATGTATTACTTTCTCTGTTTTATTTTACTTGACTTTTTTATTAAAAATAATTATTTCAATTTACTTGTCCAATAAAAAACTCAAAGTGGATAATAATAGAAGTAAACATATGCAACTGTTAATTTGTAACTGACATTACAAGAAAAGTGTTAATTACCTGGAAATTTTCATAGGGATAATACGATAAAATCCCCAAATAATTTGATTACTTGCGGATTTTCTTGCCAATTAGAATCCAAAAGAAAAACCTTCATAGGTAATTATTACTTGCGGATTTAGAAAATCTCTAGGTAATTTAGTTGCAGAAATAAATCCGCAAGTAAGTTATTTGCGGATTTATTTGCGACTAACTATCAAAATTTTGCATGAATTATTTGATAAAATTTCATACGAAAAGAAATTTACCTACGGATTTTAATGAAAAAATTCACAAGTTATTCCCCATGAAGATCCCCAAGTAAATCCGTAGGAAGTTTAGAGGTGAAAATTTCTAATTAATCAAAAAAAATTCTTGCAGATATTTATAAAACTATTTCGGAAGAAAAATCCTATGAAATGCCCCAAGTAAATCCGCAAAAATAAATGATCGCAAGAAAATTTTCATGAATATTTAGCATGTACATCCCATGAAAATCCCCAATTAATAATTCACACGTAAATCACTAGAAACATTTCACAATTAGTCAAAAATCTATTTGAAATCTCCAATAATTCTCAAAAACAACATTCAAGAGAAGTCTAATGTAAACTATTACAACTAACAAAAAATATAATTCATAACATCCACCAATAATGTATGATTCTTAAATGGTTCAAAACAAAATATTTCAAACTTGAATCCTTAGTAAAACTACCAACCATCAAGGTCAGAATCACTTTCATTCACGTTATCAGGGTCACAATCACTTTCATTCACGTCGTCAGAGTCATTATCACTTTCATCCTCATAAGCTTGTTTGTCTTCTTTAGATGAGCATTCATCATTCGAAGATGATTTCTTGTACACATGTTTCTTCAATAAGTCCAATTCCTTTCTCATCTTCTTATTTTTGTATCGTTCATTCTGCAACTGAGCATACAAATCAGCATTTGAAGCATTAACCTGGACTTAATCATCTCATCAATTTTATTCGGCAAAGTTGATGTTGATTTTCTAGATGTATTTACACTTCGACCCAGGGAGCCAAGACCTTTGACTCACCCTTTTTTCTTTCCACCAACAGATCAGATTGCACCCAGATATCCATTTCACTCAACTGAGTAGTCTGACTAACTGAATTAGTTTCACCTTCCATAATTGATGCACTTTGAGCAGCTAATATTTCTTGTTTCTTTCTTTCAAACTCATTATGCATAAGAATAAGTTAATTCATGCCATAAAACGTGCTAAAAATATATTATTAGCAAAAGTTATATTAGATTATAGTATCGAATAAAAGCATAACAATAAGCAAATACAAATATGTATTAGCATATAAGGTATCATAAATTTAAAGTTGATTTTTCAGATTATTGTGACTATTGTATGACTTGCTCTATTAAGCTAACAGATGATGAAATTAGAAGAATAAGAAAATAAGAGAGGCTAAACAGAATGTCACATCCAAAAATAATCCCTAGGCGTGACTTACTCCCATTAACACCACTTGCCAGGAGAACCAATTTTCTATACATTCATAACGTCTACGAACACCGAGATAAAGACATATACAACTCCACATGCACAAAATAATCATTAACACAGGGTAATTATCCAACAAGATACCGCATAGCGATTTATGGAAATGACAATAGTTTAGATAATAAATCTCTAATCCAAGTCCCACATTAAGTTCACGGAGCATCTAAACAGGGTTACATGAATTCAACTTATGGGCATACAAACCCAACGAAAGCAAATATAAGCTAAAAACAACTAAAGATGAATGGTATCCTTCACGAACAATGCAAAAGATCACCTCAGCGACAGAATCCACACGTAAAGACAGTGAGCCACGATTCTCTCCCTTCGCAATCGTATCTGTAGATATGCAAGTAAGGAGAGTGAACTATGTATAAATATAACCCAGTAAGATCCTCGACCCGCTACTTTAATACCCCTGGAACAAGTGTTAGAAAATACAAGGTACAATAAAATACACAAATAATATGTACATAATATCTCTCATAAGGTAATGTTAATAAGATCCAAAAGGAAGTTCAAAAAATGTCACTCTATAACTCAACTCAATCAACTCTCACGGCTTGTCGTAAACGGCAATGAAGGTGATTGGTCTAGTACCCCGACAAGTCCATGGCAACATATATAATGCCCCAAAAGACTACTACGGTAGCATGTACAAGCCCCTAATATATTACGGCAGCATAAGTAATGCCCCTAACATATTACAGCAACTATGTATGCCCCTAGAGACTATAACGGCAGCGAAGAAAATGTATTCAACGCTCCAACCTCACCTCACATTTCACCTCTATATAATTCTCAAAGCACTTCACAAAATACATATCCACAGCTAGTCAAAGGCCACAAGTTCTACCAAGTTCACGCCTGTCCCAACACATGGACTAGGCATAAAAATATAATTTTTATAAAGAAGATTTGAAAAGCAAGCATCAAAGCTTAAAGTCTAACTTACCTCGCTAACGATAATTTTCCTAACTTTTTAATGTATAGGACATCAACCAAACAATAATCAATGGGACCAATCTAAACAAAATATTAAATAACAATATTAATTATTTTATTTCGGGATTAAATCTCAACATCCCTAACCTTTAAACTTAGAGTTAAACCTTAATATCTCACACCGTATACATTGAATTAACAATAATAATATTTCAATACAACTGCCCCAACATGATACCAACGATAAGGAAAAGAGAATTTCCAATCAAGCTTTAGCGTTGCTTACTGCCTGTTACTCCCAACGTTGAAAATTATTGTTTTCTCATGCTAATGAACCCAAAGCTAATTGCTAATTCAATTCCTCTTTGGGTGATCACGACTAAAGTAATACAACCTTCATTTTAGAAAAATTACAAGCCCTAACTATTCCTATTCTATCACTAATATAATGAGCAAACATCTGCACTATTGTGCGCATATTCAATTTCCATGACAAAGAACAATGAAAAAAAAAGAAAGTCCATACCTTACAGAGAAGTTTCAACCACTTCTGCTTCTCCAACTTATATGTTTATTTTTCCGTTGCTTGTTGTTCTCTTCCCAGAATAATGAGATTAAAAGCTGGCCCAAATATTCTATTTATGCAGATCTTAACGTTAAACTGAAGAAGGCTTTTGGCTTGTCCCCTTTTAATTCCTTAATTACTATTAATAATTAATTATAATTACCAATTAACCCTTCATTAAAAGGAATTAATAAGTTGGGCTATTACAATCTCCCCCACTTAAAATAACGTTCGTCCTCAAACGGATCTAGAATCATACCTGAAATTTCAAATAAGTGAGGATATCTAACTCGCATATCCTCCTCGGACTCCCAAGTAGCTTCCTCGGTTGGATGATTACACCATAATACCTTGACTGAAGCTATTTTTTTCGACCTCAGCTGTCGCACTTGCCTATCAAGAATAGCTATCGGGATTTCCTCATAAGTTAGATTCTCATCAAGCTCTACATCCTCTGGCTGGATCTTATGGCTATCATCACGAACATACCGTCTAAGCATAGACCCGTGAAACACAGGATGAACTGCAAATAATCTTGAAAGTAAAGCAAGCCTATATGCCACCAATCCAATTTGATCCAAAATCTCATGGGGACCAATGTATCTAGGACTTAGCTCACCTATCTGGCCAAATCTCATAACTCCTTTCATGGGAGAAACTTTCAAAAAAACTTTTCCCCCTTTTTAAAACTCCAAATCATAGACCCTTTTATCTGCATAGGACTTTTGCCTGATTTGTGATGTCTTAAGTCGGTCATGTATCACTGCAACCTTCTCCAATGTTTGCTGAACTAAATCTGGACCTAATAATTGTGCTTTGCCAGGCTCAAACTAGCCAACTGGTGAACGACACTTGCGACCATATAGAGTCTCATATGGTGCCATTTGAATGTTTAACTGGTAGCTATTATTATAAGCAAACTTTACCAAAGGCAGTTGATCATCCCAATAGCCACTAAAATCAATCGTGCAAGCTCTAAGCATGTCCTCCAAGATCTGAATAACTCGCTCAGACTGACCATCAGTCTGCGGATGAAAAGTTGTACTCAACTCAACTTGTGAACGTAATGATTTCTAAAAGATCTCCAAAACTCAGTAGTGAACTATGCACCTCGATCAGATATGATTGAGATAGGCACACCATGAAGCCAAACTATCTCCTGAAGGTAAATTTCCACTAACTTCTTCACACTATAAGTAACCCAAACTGGTATGAAATGGGCAGATTTTGTAAGTCTATCCACTATCACCCAAATCAAGTCGTGCTTTCTAAAAGTATTTGGCAACCCAACAAAGAAATACATAGTAATCCTTTCCCACTTCCACTCTGAAATAATCAATTTTTGCATCATTTCACCAGGTTTTTGATGTTCATATTTGACCTGTTGACAATTTAAACAACTAGTGACATATTTCAAAATATCAACCTTTATACCTTTCCACCAGTACAACACCTGCAAGTCTTGATGTATTTTCGTAGCACTAGGGTGGATAGAGTATCGCGAGCTATGAGCCTCCTCAAGAATTAGCTTCCTCACATCACCCACAATGGGAACACAAAATCTTCCATGACGACGTAACACACCTTCACCATCAATAGTGAAAGACATAACACCGTTATTTTGTACTCGATCTCGAATCCCAACAAAGAAGGGATCATTATATTAATAAGTCTTAACTTGCCCAACTAAGGATGACTAAACCACCATAACTGCAAGTAACTTTCCAGGCACTGTGTGATCAATTCAAACTCCATGATTTTCTAAAGATTAGATATCCATAACCAAAGGTCATCTTTCGGCAGTAAATTGGATCAAGCTACCCATTGACTTCTTACTCAAAGCATCTTCTACTACATTTGTCTTTCTAGCATGATACAAGATAGTGAGATCATAATCTTTAAGTAACTCTAACCACCATCGTTGTCTCAGATTCAAATCTCTTTGCTTGAATAAGTATTGCAGACTCTTGTGATCAGTATAGATTTCACATGGCTCACCATAAATATAATGATGCCAGATCTTGAGTGTAAATACAACCTCGGGCAATTCCAAGTCGTGAATCAGATAATTCTTCTCGTGGACCTTTAGATGTCGAGAAGCATACGCCAACACTTTACCATTCTGCATTAAAACACAACCCAATCCAATTCGAGATACATCACAATAAATAGTGAAACCACCTTCTGTCGTAGGTAGAGTCAAAATTAGAGCCGAAATCAATGTCGTCTTTAATTTCTGAAAACTTTCTTCACATTTATCCGACCATCGAAAACCACACCCTTTTAAGTTAAGCGCGTCAATGGAGCAGCTACCTTTGAGAAGCCCTCTACAAACTTCCTATAATAATTAGCTAAACCTAAGAAACTACGTATATCTGTAACAATACTAGGTCAAGGCTAATCTCGAATTGCTTCAATCTTTTTTGGATCAACATGAATCCCATCTCTTGAAACCACATGCCCCAAAAAGGAAACCGTACCCAACCAAAACTCACACTTTGAGAACTTGGCATAAAGCTTGTGTTCTCTAAGTGTCTGCAACACAACTCTCAAGTGTTGTTCATGTTGTACCTCACTTCGAGAGTAAACCAAAATGTCATCAATGAACACAATAACAAATTGGTCTAAATACAACTTGAATACCTTGTTCATGAGGTCCATAAATGTTGCAGGTGCATTAGTCAGTCCAAAAGACATCACTAAAAATTCAAAATGTCCATACCTAGTACGAAAAGTCGTTTTAGTGATAACTTCGACCTTGACTCTCAGTTGATGATAACCCGATCTTAAGTCAATTTTAGAAAAGTGAGTAACACCCTGTAACTGATCGAATAGATCATCAATTCAGGGTAAGGGATATTTATTCTTGATTGTCACCTTATTTAACTGCCTATAGTCAATGCACATTCTCATCGTTCCATCTTTCTTTTTCACAAATAACACAGGTGCGTCGCAAGGTGACACACTAATTTTTCTGGTAATAAAATCTGCCACAGAAGTTTTCATCAAATTTTTTTTGTGTAAATCTTTAGGATAAATTACTTGAAAATTTTCCTATGGATTAAATATATATATATATATATATATATATATGTGTGTGTGTGTGTGTGTGTGTATGTATGTGTATGTTTATCTATATTCCTGCAGATTTACCTAGAAATAAATATTCGTCGATATATTTCTCCAGGTAATGTCGCAAGGATGAAATTTGTGCAATATGACGCCAAATTTACCTGCGGAATTTATTGGAAATATATAATTCACTGGTAGGGGTGTTCATGGGTCGGTTTGGATCGGTTAGTGGTTAAAACCATAACCAAAATCAATTTAGTCGGTTTTTGAATTTCTAAAACCAAATCAAACCACAAAAAGAAAATAACCGTCGGGTTGGTTCTTCTCGATTTGGTTTGGTTTTTCAGTTTTTTCGGTTATTGACTAGCCTACTCCAACCATCTCTAGAATAAGCTCCTTTTTTAACCCATAGAAAAAAGTATCACATTGAACAATTTCTCATGAAATATTTGTACAATGATGGACAAATGACACTATAAACTCTTAAAAATCAGAACAACACATTAAACAAAACCAACATTGAGATGAAAAGCACCAGCTTTGTATTGTAGGCACTAAGATTATTCAACAACATATAAACACATACATGTACATTGTAAAATAGAGTTTTATATTTTGTTGCAGTGTACTGCAAGAAGAGACAAAGTTGAACAAATTTGAGTTATCTGTTTACTTTAAAGATTAGCTAGGTGGGCTAATCATACAGGGAAACGATTGAATAAACAAGGAGACATAAAACTACCATTTGAACCAGGGACCATAGTAACTCGTATTGCGAAAGCTAAAGTAGAAAAAGTGAGGTAGGGACCATAGGGTTAACTTATTAGTAATAGTAGGTAGAGTTGGGCTTGGGTTTGGGGCTTTCGGTAATTGGGCTAAAGTATTGGTTGGGCTAGACATAGATTAAAATTTAGTTTTAGATTAAATTTAATAAAATATTTATATTTTATTTATAAATTATCTATAAATAATTATAATATATATATAAAATTTATCGGTTCGGTTTGGTTATTTTCATGGTTTTTTTAAGTAAAACCATAACCAAACCAAATAGCATCAGTTTTTTAAAATTTAAAATCAAATCTAACTAAATCAAACCAAACGTCGATTTTTTTAATCGGTTTGCGGTTCGGTTTGGTTTTTAACCAAACCAATGAACACCCCTATTCGCTGGTAACATATTCTAATATTGAGGAATTTAAAAATTTTGGAGATAAATCCACATATATTTTTTGCGATATTTTTTCTAGGTAAAATTCTCATGTAATTGATAGTTTTCTAGTAGTGTGGGACATTTTAATCATTAGATTTTTTATAATGGTATACTTTAGACCTTTGACTTTACTAAAAATTACACAAATACACAACTTGTGTTTCCAATTGATTTAAGTGACAATAGTCTACTGTGGAAGGAGATAACGTATATACCCGGAAAAGGTGATCTCGGAAAGTTTAAATCCTAATATAGTAAAATCTTTCTAAACTAATACTCAGTAAATTACTAAACTGCCTAAGAGAATATTTTTCGCATCTCAACTTGGCCAGTTTAAAAAAATTACTGATTTTGATAAGATAATAAGTTAAATATATTCCCGAAAGACCCCTATATATATATATATCGTCCCATTAATATTATAAATTAATAATTTTTAAAATTACCAACATATCTAAGATAATTTAGTGAAATATGATTTTAGTAATTTTTTCGTCTTTTGTTAAAATTTAAATCTAGTTGAATCTCATCTCTAACTTTTCTAACTTTTCTTATTGAATCCAAAATTTTCGATGTTGTATTTTTGAACAGCACAGAAAAATTTGAAGGTTCTAGATGCGATAAGTGTTTTCTTACGAGTAACTGGTTCTAAAGGTATTATATCGTCTTCAACTTCATCATTCACACTGTTTTCTCCTATGATATCCACAATTTCTTCTAAGCTCTAGACCTCTTAACACGTATCATTTTCACCCATTAATCTAATAGGCTATTGACATCCATTTTATTGCGGTAACCGAAATCATTAATCATGACCTCAAGTTCATGAATATCGTTTTCACAAGTTCATAAATTAGTAAGGTACTCCAAATCACTCCTCTAGCTTGAATTTTGAAAGCACTCTTGAAATTAATGAATATTAATTTATTGATGATTAAATAATATATCTATAAACAATAGTTATTCATATGGTCCCAACAATATTAATTTAGAGAAATTTTACTGTATTTGAAGGATTTACATTTTGTAAAAAGTTTTATTTTATTTTTTTTCTAAAAACTTCAAATATTTTAATACTAGATTTTCACTCTTTACATTTATAGTACCCGTTAAAAAAAAAATAAAGACACACATAAAGATAAAGATGACAATCATGACATGACACATTGGTGAGAATAGACTCCTACTTTCATTATAAAATAGACAAGCGTGACACATACCATGATCAGACTAAAAGAGAATGAATTGAGATTGATAACAGAATTGCCATTTTATGAAATTGTTTTGCTTTCTATGGATTCCTTGAAAAGGTGGGGGGAGGGGGGAGGGGGGAGGGTAGGGGATATCCCAGTTAGTAAGACAAAAGTGGTTGAATTAGAGTTCTTGAGATTAGATTGGTGTTATCTATATTTTTTCCATCTGACTGAATGACTCTCACCGGTGAATCACTCCTCCACCCTATCACATGCCAATGAAAAAAAACTAAACTGAGACGGTGTTTGGATGATTTTTTAATTAGTAGTTTATAAGCTAAAAGTCACAAGTAGGGGAGACCCTACTTTTAGCTTGACTTATTTTTATACTTTTTGGACCTGAAAGTGAGTGCTTATAAGAACTTTTTAACTTTGTCAAACACTACTAAAATTAAGAAAGTGCTTAAAAATAAGTCGATCCAAACACTCCTGAGGTGCTTACTCGGGTCGATTTGAACAAATAATTGTCATGTTCAAATCAAAAACTCAAATCATATGCTGACGAGGAACACAAATTTGTAAGAACAATTTAATCAGTGATTTTGTTTCGACTAGCTAGCTTTGTTAGTTGTAGTTGTAGGTAATTAATAGATCTTTAGACAATGGATATGACATTTTATAGTAGAATTTAATATTTCAAACTCCTCTTAAGAGTTACCTTCCCCTATATGTTACAAAAAGCATTTTATAAATTTCATCTTGCTTGGAAAATTATTTTATGTAGTGCATTATTTATATACAATAAATTTTTGTGGTTTCGAATTCATTTATGACATTCAAGTCATCAAGTGTCACCGTAAATGAAAGAAAAAAAATAATAATAACTTTGCTGACAAGCGAATCGAATTTGGTGTATCATAATTCATAATCGAATGGTTAAATATTTTTTTAAATATTTTTAATACTTAAATCATTAAAAATCTATTTTAAGCGGATCGGACTAAGAATTGAGTCAAATTTAGGATGAATTGGATCCAAAATAATAGATGTAAAGATTGATTTTATTTCGCAAATTTTTTTTTTTTTTTGAACAATTTATATAGGTGTCACGTGAGCGAATCAATAGAGAAGGAAAATCATGAGAAGCAAAGTTACGTACGAGTTAACATTGTCGCCAATCAAAAAAAAAAAACGAGTTAACTTTGTTAAGCGAAATATTTAAAATCACGTGCTCGTGCATGGCTGGCACGCGAAAATTTTATTTTATGTTTCTTATAAGAAACATTAGTTGTATGAGTCTCTCTTGACAAATGGATCCGGCTTCTCTTTATTTTCAATCTCTTCATTTTTTTTGTTAATTTCAATCTTGATTGGTGACATATGACATAATTCAAATTGAATGGGTAAGATTTAATTATTCTAAAGTAAAACTCTAACTATAGTTTACATAATAAATACATTATATATTTATTTTTAAAAAATTATTGTAATTTCAGAATCTTAGCTACATATTATCTTGTCCATAAATATAGCAACAAAAAGTCTTTTCTTCCTAAACTACTTTTCATACGCATGGTCTATCTTTTAATTTTTATTTAAATTAACCTTTTTTATTGCATTTTGGAAACTTTCTCTTTAATAATTGCTAACTATTTTATTTTATTTTTAAAATAGGAGAGTCTACAAGTTCTCATATTTTATTTCATCTATTTTAAAGAAAATAAAATAGATAATTATTAAAGAAAAAAAAAATAATAATAAAAAAATTAATTTAGAATACGAGAGAGATCTCTCATTTTCTCCCTATTTTATTTCACCTATTTTAAAGAAATTAAAATATTTAATTTTTAAGAAAAAGTTCTAAAAAGGGTGATAAAAAATTAATCTAAAATAGAAGAGGCGATTATTTCTCCTACTTTATTTCACCTACTTTAAAGAAAATAAAATAGCTAATTGTTAAACAAAAAGTTAAAAAAAAAAACTGATAAAAAAAATCAATTGATAAAGAAATTAAAAGATGAAATTCTTGCGTAGGAAAAAAAGGTAGGAAGAAAAGAAAAAATTGTTGCTTTATTTATGGACATGTTGCTAAGATTGTGGTATTACAATAATTTTTTAAACTAACTATATACTATATTTATTATCTAAACTATAGTTAGAGTTGTATTTTAGAATAATTAAATCTTAGTTATTTAATAATTTAAACTATGTTATATGTCAACAATCAAGATAGGAACTTCAGGGGAATGAAGAGAGTGGAAATAGAGAGGAGCCAAGTCCTTGACAAATGGATTCTATTCACCCTACTTAAAATGGATTTGGCTCTCTTTATTTTCACTCTCTCCATTTTTTCCAAGTTACTATCCTGATTGGTGACATATGTCATAATTCAAATTGAATGGATAAAATTTAGTTATTTTAAAGTAAATCTCTAACCATGATTTAGATAATAAATTCACTATATATTTAACTTAAAAAATTATTATAATCCTACAATCTTAGCAACATATTATCTTGTCCATAAATATAGCAACAAAATATTTTTTCTTCCTAATTTTTTTTCATATGCATGGTCCATCTTTTAATTTCTATTTAAATTAGACTTTTTATTACATTTTGGGAACTTTCTCTTTAATAATTACTAGCTATTTTATTTTCTTTAAAATAGGCGAAATAAAATGGGAGAGCCGATAAGTTCTCCTATTTTATTTCACTTATGTTTCCCCTATTTTATTTCATCTATTTTGAAAAATAAAATAAATAAGTGTTAAAGAAAAAATTTCAGAAAATAATCAATAAAAAATTGATTTAGAATACCAAAGATTTCTTTCATTTTCTCCCTATTTTATTTCGCCTATTTTAAAAAAAAAAAATATCTAATTTTTAAGAAGAAGTTCCAAAAAAGGTGATAAAAAAAACTAATCTAAAATAGAAGAGCCGATTATTTTTCCTACATTATTTCACCTACTTTAAAGAAATTAAAATAGCTAATTGTTAAACAAAAAGTTTCAAAAAAAAATAGATAATAAAAAAACCAATTGACAGAGAAATTAAAAGATGAAATTCTTGCATAGGAAAAAAGGTAGGGAGAAAAAACTTTTTGTTGCTTTATTTATGGACACGTTGCTAAGATTGTGGGATTACAATAATTTTTTAAATTAAATATTTAATGTATTTATTATCTAAACCAAGGTTAGAGATTACTTTAGAATAATTAAATCTTACCCATTCAATTTGAACTATGTCATATGCACCAATCAAGATAGAAACTTGAAGAAAATGAAAATGGAGAGGAGCCAAATCCACTTAAAATAGTTATAAAGAAGTCTAGTATCTTCCTACTCCTTCCGTGCTTTGTTTAAAATTACTTCGTCTCAAAATTATTGATATATTTAAAAATTTAAAAGATAATTAATCACTTTTTTTTAATTATAACCATATTACAACAACAACAACAACAACAACAACAACAACAACAACAACAACAACAACAACAACAACAACAACAACATACTCAATATATTCCCATCAAGTGAGATCTGGAAAGAATAAGTGTACGCAGTCCATCTAATCAAAATTAAATAAAGTTATATTAATCAATTTACCCTCTTATTAATTATTAACTGAGACAGAGGGCGTAATTAATTCAAGGACAAATGCACAATTGATTAGTTAGAAGGGAATAAAATATAGGGGAAAGGACAAAAATAACGCCTAAAACTAAAATAATTTCACAAAACTAGCATCTAAATTTAAAAACCCGCTAAATAGCCACTAAGGAATGGGCGCACGTGAGATTTTCACTGTTCCACATATTCCCCTCAATTCTAAAGTGATATCATCCAGCCCGACAAATCCAACTACACTTCCAGTAGCCATTACTGAAGCACAAACGGTGTGTAGAGCAATTATTATTGAAAAAAAAAAAGAAAAATAGAGCAGGCGTTTTGATTTGTACTTACTAGTTACTACCATTATATATAAAGAACGTTTGTAAGTTGACGCGCTTCGAATTTTATTTAGTTGTTATGATAAAAGTTACGTAATTCCTTCTCAAGTTTTTTTTTCCAGATTATTTTGCATTCACCAACATTATTCAAATAACATACTATTTGTTTTGTTTAGTTTTACTTATTTATACAATAAAATACAATACCATATACTTATATAATACAATTGTTAAAGATATATATTTATATATAATAATGATACAGTTTCTATATAATAATTATAGCATTTTTATACACATTCTATACAATTTTTAACTAGAATTATTATTTAGATACATATTTTATACGATTCTATCTAGTTTCTACATGCATTCTAAGAATGTATCAATCTAATATAAGGGAGTATCAATTGAGTATATGGACACTGTAAGTGTATCAATGTTGTATAAAAGTGTATTAATGTGGTATAAAAGAGTATTAATTGGGTATAGGGACTGTATGTGCTTGCATAGAATTTCCCTTCTCTTTTTTAAAAAGTGTATGAATATAGTATAGAAGTGTATCAATTTGGTATAAAAGTGTATCAATTGAGTATAGAGACTGCATGTGACCAATTGAGCTAAATGACTAAAAAAAGGAATTAGTTTAGCCGACTGGACAACCCATGTCCACCTTTTCAAATGTGGGCCATTTTTTTTTTAAATGGACAACCCATGTCCTTTTCCCTAAAATATATAGGGTGTATTATGAGTTCGATCTCTTGATAATTTCACTTGCTTCTGTTAGTTTCGTTGCTAAATTCTTAACAAAATATCATTTATTTTCGTTCCTCTTCGGATTTTTTATTCACTTTGGCCGGATTCTTTCTTTTTGAAAAATAATTACTTAATTGGAATTATAAGTAGAATGTTACAATGAAATCATTTTATTTTTCAATTTAGCTGTTTTGGGTCAAATATAAATGATGGAGTCACAATTTGAAATTTATGAATTTTGAATTTGCTATCCAATATATAACACATTTTAGTTACTGAATTTGTAATAAATATTTTGAAGTGTCTAATAAATTTTCTTATATAACTACATGATTTAATTCTCAAAAATTTACTACGTTCCCTACCTGTTGCTTTCACAAAGAAATATTAACAACCTTATATTTCACAAAATTATAGTGTTTAATTCATCTATTTTTTGTTTAGAAGAATAAAATCTCAGCTCTTATCGACACAAAACCAACAAAAATTTGTATAAAGCAAATGGACATAAGACATATCTAATCCAATCACTTGAAGTGAATCAAGTCATGTTGGTTGCCCTTTCGGCCTTTCCTTTTGTGATCTTTTAATTGAAGGAATAACTCAGGGAAATTGAATTGCCTTTTTTGGGGTTTTAAAAAAGCAAGAGGGACCACAAGTCCGCCTGTCAAGCCATGAGATAGACTCATATAATCAATAGACATAAAACAAAATTTTACATGACGTTCAATTTCGGGTGAAAAATGTTCTTTTTCAGCAAAAGGAAAATAATTTTTTTATTTATTTTCAGTTAGATATTAAATAATATATTATGGATGCCCATGTGAATGTATCAAGGCATTCTTGTAAGATAAGATACATAAGATAATTTTGTAAAGAGTAAATACATAATTACCCCTCTGATGTTGGTCGAGATTTAAAAAAAAAAACCTAAATTTTGAATTAGACCTATTACCCCATGATTCTTACTTAATCCATTGCAAATACATCATTTTTCACTGAATCTCAATCACAACAAAGAGAGTGAACACATGCACCAATCAGGTGCTGCCACGTGTTAAATGTATTTAATTTCATATTTAATTTATTTTTTTAATAAATTTTTTCTTTTTATTTAATTTATCACCCACCCCACCTCCTCTTCCCCCACCCCTCGCGTCCAGCAACCTCCCCCCACCCCGCGTCCAGCTCCATTAAAATGGAGCTTAAAGCTCCTGTACAATCTCCATTTAAATGGAGCTTTAAGCTCCATTTTTTTTATTTATGACCCCACCCCACCCCTTACTCCCATCCCCACTCCGTCCAACATCTCCCTCCCCCATCCCCCGTCTAGTTTCCTCCATTAAAATGAAGCTTAAAGCTTCATTAAAATGGAGATTGTACATCAGTTTTCCTTTTTAAAATTATGGTACTGATGATGTTGTTTTTGTTGCTTTAATTGATGTTGGTACTGCTGTAATTGATGTTGTTATTGTTATAACTGATGATGTTGTTGTTGAGTTATGGTGATGAAGAAGAAGTTGGGGAAGAAGACAATGGTGGATGGATGTTGTGTTGAAGAAGACATTGTGTTGAGTTTTAATGATATTTAAAAAAAAAAAAAGCTTCAATGAAGCTTTAATGGTGTTGAAGATATTGAAGAAGAAAGGGTGAGTTGGGGGGGGGAGAGGGGTATCGGATAATTTAAAAAAATAAATAAAGATTATTTTTATTTCTTTAAAAAGAATATAAATTATATATTAATTATTTACACGTGACAACTTTTTATTGGTCAAAAAAGTCAATTTTGAGCCCTTTCACGCGCATGCAGCACGTGTATACACACAGAGGTCTAAAAGAGTGTATTTAAAACGAAATAAAGAAGAATCGTAGGGCAATAGGTCGAAGTGAAAGTTTAAGTGTCTTTTTGAAAATTTCGGACAACATCAGGAGGTAATTATGTATTTACTCTTTTGTAAAACAAGATGCACAAAAGCATTCTTGTAAAATAAGCTTTTCCATTGGCTTAGTGGAGAAGTTTGTAATTTGTCTATATATATATATAGCCTTCCATTGTACATAAACATATAGATGAGTAATGAGTAATAAGAAAAGTACTACTGCTATCTTCATTTTCTCTCTGTTAGTGTTTTACGATTAAGTTTAATATTTTGCTTTTATTATCTAACATGTTTATCAGCACGAGCCTCTGCAAAAAAATTTCAATAATATTTAAAGGTTAGTATTTAATTTTCTTAAATAATGTCTGATATTTCCAAACGCGAATTTAGCACCCTAGATATATCGGGCAAAACTTATATGTCCTAGGCACTAGATGCTGAAATACATCTAAATGCGATGGGTATGGCAGACACCATAAAAAACGACAATAAGGCATCAAATCGAAATAAGGCCAAGGCCATGATATTTCTTCGTCATCATCTTAACGAAGGTTTAAAAATGGAATACCTCACGATTGAAGATCCCTTCATATTGTGGAACAATTTAAAAGAAAGATACGATCACCTGAAGATGGTTATTCTTCAACAAACTCGTCATGAATGGACCTATCTGAGGTTGCAAGATTTTAAAAATATAACTGATTATAATTCTGCGATATTTAGAATTAAATCGCAGTTTAATTTATGTAGAGAAGACATCACAGACCACGACATGTTAGAGAAAATATTCTCTACTTTTCTCACCTCGAGTATGCTCCTGCAGCAGCAGTACCGAGAAATGAGATTTAAAAAATATTCTGAATTGATTTCTCATCTTCTTGTTGCTGAACAACACAATGACCTTTTTAATGAGAAATCATGAAAGTTGACCTACTGGTACTACTCCATTCCTAGAAGTGAATGCTGCAAATTTTCGCCCAACTAGGCGTGAAAGAAGTCCTGACCCCAGCCGTGATCAAGGTCGAGGTCGTAGTCATGATCGTGGAAGGTATATTAATCAGTGTGATCGTCTTGCAATAAACAATAACCCTCAGCACCAGCAGTGCAAAAAGAGGGGGGAAGCTCCTGAAGCAGCTCCAAGGACGAACTCTGAAAGTAAATGTTATCGATGTGGAGGAAAGGGGCACTGGTCGCGTACCTGTCGTACGCCAAAACATCTGGTAAAACTCTATCAGGCATCCCTTAAGAAAGCTGAAAATGATGTTGAAGCAAACTTCCTCCTTGAAGATAACGTTGAGCCCATGGACTTGGAAGTTTCAGATTTCTTTGCAATTCCTGAAGAACATGTAAATCACCCTATAGGTGATAATCATGAAATAGTCTGATTATGTTAATTTTCTGTTAAAGTTGTATTAGTTTACTTTTCTGTCATTTACTAATCTTGTATATAAATAAAATTTATATAATATGTTATGTGCTAGTAATGTTATAATGTTTATTTTGTTTATATTTTCATTTTGAAGAATATGAATACTCCTCAAATTTTTTTTGGATCACTAATCAATCATGACGATATTTGTGTAATTGATAGCGAGACAACGCACACAATATTTAAAGATGAAAAATACTTTTCCCACTTTTAGAAAAAAAGCAAATGTTACGACGATTTCTAGTAATTCAAAATTAATTGAAGGCTCCGAAAGAGCTACTATATTTCTGCCTAAGGGGACAAAATTAGTTATAGAAGATGCATTGTTCTCTTCTAAATCTGCAAGAAACTTATTGAGTTTTAAAGATATCCGCCGAAATGGATATCATTTTGAGACAATAAATGAAATGAATGCTGAATATCTTGGCATTACCAAGACTGTCTCAGGTAAAAAATAAGTGTTGGAGAAATTACAAACTTTATCTTTCGACTTATACTATGCCGAAATTAGTACAATTGAAGCATACTCTATCGTAAACCAGAAGTTTACTGATCTAAATACATTTGTGCTTTGGCATGATCGAATAGGTCATCCTGGCTCAATAATGATGCGACGAATCATTGAAAATTCGAAAGGGCACCCACTAAAGAACCTGAAGATTTTTACAAGTGATAAATTTTCATGTGCTGCTTGTTATCAAGGCAAACTGATAATTAAACCATCACCGTTGAAAGTTGGCATCGAATCTCCTCTATTTCTAGAATGTATACATAGGGATATATGTGGGCTTATTCACCCACCTAGTGAGATATTTAGATATTTTATGGTCCTAATAGACGCGTCTTCAAGATGGTTGCATGTGTGCCTCTTGTCATCTCG
This sequence comes from Capsicum pubescens, assembly GCA_030864215.1. NCBI lineage: Eukaryota > Viridiplantae > Streptophyta > Magnoliopsida > Solanales > Solanaceae > Capsicum > Capsicum pubescens. The sequence goes on from CM061543.1 coordinate 63,909,853, forward strand.
CTACCTGGCATTTGTAAAATTATTGACACAAATAATACGATTAAGGGCGTAGTTCCCAGATTATCCCATTAAGGCTATCCGCCTCGATAATGCTGGAGAATTTACATCCCAAACTTTTGATGATTATTGTATGTCAGTTGGGATACGAGTTGAACATCCAGTAACTCATGTTCATACTTAAAATGGCCTTACTGAGTCATTTATTAAGCGCCTACAATTGATAGTAAGACCATTATTTATGAAAATAAAATTGCCCACTACTATTTGGGGTCATGCTATCTTACATGCAGCATCACTTGTTCGTCTCAGACCAACTCATTATAATAAGTACTCCCCATTACAATTGGTCCTGGGTCATGAGTCGAGTATTTCTCATCTACGAATTTTTTGATGTGCTGTATATGTGTCAGTTGCACCACCTCAGCGAACTAAGATAGGTCCCCAGAGAAGGTTAGGAATATATGTTGGGTTTGAGTCACCCTCTATAAGTCGCTACCATGAACCATTGACGGGAGATTTATTTACTGCTCGATTTGCAGATTATCGATTTGATGAAACAAATTTCCCATAATCAGTAGGAGAAAAACGTGAACTTAAAAGAGAATTTGCATGAAAACTTTCATCATTATCTCATTTTGATCTACGTACCCCCACATGTGAAAGTGAGATCCAGAAGATCATTCACTTATAGAAATTAGCAAATCAAATGTCAGATGCATTTACTGATTTGAAAAGGATAACCAAGTCACATATTCCTGCAGCGAATATGTCTGTCCGAATTGAAGTTCCAAAAAATGTAATAGCTTCTGAATCTCAAACACGCCTGAAGCGTGGTAGGCCTTTGGGTTTAAAGGATAAAAATCCTAGAAAAGGGAGCGCGAAAAATAATAAAGATAATATTATAAAAGATTCTCCTGATATTCCTGAAGAAATCAACGATCCCGAGACTAAAGTGAATGAAGAACTTTTAATAAGTTCTACTAGTGATGAGAAAAATTTGGATCGATCGAAAATTACGGTGGATAATATTTTTGCATATAATGTTGCACTAAATAACATGCAAGACAATGAGGACCTTGAACCTCTATCTGTCGAAGAATATCGACGAAGAAAAGATTGGCCAAAATACAAGAGGTGATCCAATCGGAATTGAATTCACTTGCTAAATGGGAGGTTTTTGGACCTGTAGTCCAAACCCCAAATGGTGTAAAACTAGTCGGCTACAAATGGGTCTTCGTATGTAAAAGGAATGAGAAAAATAAAATTGTAAGATACAAGGAACGCCTTGTTGCACAAGGATTCTCTCAAAGACCCGGTGTCAACTATAAAGAAACATATTCACCTGTTATGGATGCAATAACGTTTCGATACCTTATCGGTCTAGCTATACATGAAAATCTTAAAATTCATCTAATGGATGTAGTTACAGCTTATCTTTATGGTTCACTTGATAATGATATTTACATAAGAATTCCAAAAGGATTAAAAATGCCTGAAGCATATAGTTCAAAGTCTTGAGAATTATATTCAATCAGATTACTAAGAGCATTGTACGGTCTAAAACAATCAGGGCGTATGTGGTATAATCTCCTAAGTGAGTACTTGAAAAACGAAGGACACATAAATGATGTTATTTGTTCTTATATTTTTATTAAGAAAACAACATCAGAGTTTGTTATACTCGTTGTTTATGTGGATGATATAAATCTCATTGGGACTCCAGAAGAGGTCCAAAAGGCAATTGAATATCTAAAGAAAGAATTCAAAATGAAAGATCTTGAAAAGACAACTTTGTCTTGGTCTTCAAATTGAACATTTAGCAGACGGGGTCTTCATTCATCAAACTGCCTATACCGATAAGGTTTTGAAAATATTTTACATAGACAAAGCATATCCATTAAGTACTCCAATGGTTGTTCGATCACTCGAAGTGAGTAAAGATCCATTTCAACCTTTGGAAGAGGGTGAAGAGATTCTTGATCCCGAAGTACTATATCTCAGTGCTATTGGTGTACTTATGTACCTCACTAATGCTACAATTCTGGATATAGCATTTTCTGTTAATTGCTAGCAAGGTACAGTTTTTCTCATACGCGGAGACACTGGAACGGGATTAAGCATATACTGAGGTGCCTAAAAGGGACTATTGATATAGGTCTGTTTTATACTAACAAAGCTAGTCCAGATCTTGTTGGTCATGCAGGTGCAGGTTATTTATCTGACCCACATAAAAAACGATCTCAAACAGGCTATGTGTTTACATACAGAGGTACTGCTATATCATGGCGATCAACAAAGTAGTCTATCGTTGCTATTTCTTCTAATCTTGCTGAGATAATAGCGATCCATGAAGCAAGTAGAGAATGCATATGGTTGAGATCAGTGATACATTCCATCAAAGAGAGATGTGGCCTGAAGCTCGATATCATGGTACCCATAGTCATATTTGAAGACAATGCAACATGCATAGCTAAATTAAAGGGAGGCTTTATAACAGGAGATAGAAGGAATCACATTTCACCAAAGTTATTCTTCACCCACGATCTTTAAAAGAATAGTGATATTGATGTGCAACAGATCCGCTCCAGTGACAATCCAACAGATTTGTTCACCAAATCCTTACCAACTTCAATCTTTGAGAAAATGGTATACACGATTGAGATGCAAAGACTGAACAGGTTGAATTGGGGTCTTCATTAGGGGAAGTAAGAATACGCGTTGTACTCTTTTTTTTAACCAATTTTTTTTTCCACTGATTTTTTCCTGGTAAGATTTTTAATGAGGCAACATTCAAATGCGTATTTACTAGATCATCCTCTACATGGACATCCAAGGGGGAGTGTTAGATATTAAATAATATGTTATGGATGCCCATGTGAATGTGTCAAGGCATTCTTGTAAGACAAGATACACAAGGCAATCTTGTAAAACAAGATGCACAAAAGCATTCTTGTAAAATAAGTTTTTCCATTGGCTTAGTGGAGAAGTTTGTAATTTGTCTATATATATATAGCCTTCCATTGTACATAAATATATAGATGAGTTATGGGTAATAAGAAAAGTACTACTGCTATCTTCATTTTCTCTCTGTTAGTGTTTTACGATTAAGTTTAATATTTTACTTTAATTATTTAACATTTTCTTGTATTTGATAAGTAACCAAAAATATTATTTTGAAAATATTTATATATGAGCTAAAGAAATATTACTTCATCCGTTTTAATTTATTTTTCTAATTAATTTTCTTTTTAATTCATTTCAAAAAATATCTCTTTCCCTTTTTGATAACTTTTTAGTTCTTATTTTTCACTCGACCTGTTTAGAATTATAAAATTAAAGGACTTTTGATATATTCTACATGTCTATAGTTTAAAATCACAAGATTCAAAGTTTTCTTTAAATATATTTTTTAATTATATTTTCGATCTAAATATACCCCTCTAGTTTAATTTTTGATCCCAGTATATCCCTCCATCGACAGATCTACATGTAATCCAGGGATTCGGATCGAAAAATTACACTGTATATGTAGGATCAAAATTTTGATTTAGGTATATATGTTAAGTACTGAACCCCCTTAACACAAGGCTAAAGCTTTGTTCAGTGGTGAAGGGGTGTAAAATTTCTCAATCCGCGTGGGTTGGAGTCTGAATAACATCGTTTTTTTCAATCTTTTATATTTGCTTTTGAATTAAATCCCTAGTTACTTTCTTTCTCTCTTACGTTATGTTCCGTTTTATTTTCTCTTCTCTCTCACTTATTCTATCCCCTTTTATTTTCTCTTCTCTCACTTTCATGGTTACTAATTTGATGAATGACTTCTTTTTCTATTTTTCATAAAATTATACTACATACTTTTGTTTGTTATTTATCTATTTTGACTGATTTAAAATAGTTTACATCTTTTCTCCTTAAAATTAAGAAAAAATTAGTATTAGTTTTATCATGTAAATGTATAAACAACTTAAACGTAAAGTACAATTTTGATAACATATTGTAATTTTTATGTAGTTTCTAAATATGTAAATTATTTTTAAAAAGTTTAAGATTGTATGTCTGAACGCACGATCAAAATAAAGAAGTTTTACTTTCCTGTTTTGTTGTTCAAGTTGAGGTAGAGTTAAACTTTGTCCATCTCGCTCAAATCAAATCTGACCCGCTTATATCTGATCCAATCCGCTTATTTTTGAGATCCTGTTAACATGTTCCCTTAATAGAAATTTTGGCTCCACCACTGAATCCCTCATGTTATATTATGATACAAATTTGCCTTTAATTAATTTTTAATCCAAGTATATCCCTCATGTTATATTTTGATACAAATTTGCCTTTAATTAATTTTGGCTAAGGAACACGTAGCAAAGTTAAAATCACCTTAATTTTAGTTACCCATACCCAATTTCTTTTGAATTAAACTCGTCCATTTAACCCAACTCCCACTCATTCCTTCTCTTTGAGTTCTTTTCTTTAATGAAAACATGACTGCCTCTGTTTGAAAGGAAAAATGTCAAAAGAGACAACGAAATTAACCAATATGGACATGGACAAAACGTGAGATTTCCAACGACAAACAAATTACTCATTTACATAATAAACGACTCTTTCAATTTTCCATATAAATTTACTTCCTAGTCCTCCTGAAAGCCTAAAATACACTACTCTCAATTTTATTCTTTTAGTCATGTAAATTCCACAACCTGCGTATTTTTTTTTTCTTTTTTAGTTTGCTTGTTTGGGCAATAAGAACCTGGGTAAATTAAAGTTGGGTTATCTGTTTGGATATTTTTGAGAAGATTAAAATGTCAGTTAAGTAGCTCAAACTTAATTTAGCATTCTTAAGTTTGCATTTTAATAGCTTTGTTGTAGCATTCGGATCAAAGCTTGTCGTGTGAAGTATTTCACTATATATCAAGAAGTTAATTCTCTATGTCATGTCAACACTTAAAATGATGTTTATTTGATTTTTAAAAAAATTAGAGAAGTAATAAAACCTCGATATAACAAAGATGTGTCTGAAACTTCGGTGTAGCCTTTTCCTTAATCAAATACTCCCTCCGTCCCAAATTTTCTAATTTAATTTTTCATTTTACTTGTCTTTTTTCATTAATCAAGAAGAGACAAATTTTTTTTTCCATGTTTTACCCGTTGCATTAATTATTTTTTCTTCAAATTAAAATGTAAACATCATTTAATAGTAGTACTATGGTAAACTAGGCATGCTGTTAATTATTTTTCTTAATCAATGTGTCATCTCAATTTGAAACGGGTAATCAATGTGTTATCTCAATTTGGGACGGAAGGAGTAATTCTCTTGATGGGGAAAAAAGGAAGGATAAGAAATAATGCTCTTGATAGGGGACAGGAAGAGTGTTTAGGAAAATGACAACCAGTTTCAGGAATAATACTTGCCACATTTACCATAAACATCATCTGGATAACTTTGTACTTAAGCTAGTTCAGGAATATACTGTACAAAGTCTTGATGAGCTTGAATGATCAAGTCACCGTCATCCCATTGATCACGATAGCTCTCAGGCCGAGTCTTTCTCCTCTCTCCAGTGATAAAATACATTTGCTTTCTCCATTCTTCAGGAGGTGGAGAGCCACACTCAGCAGCCAACCAGTCCTCATAGTCTAACTGTAAAGAAGAGTACTGTCTCAATGAGGCAAGAACTTGAGATATCATCAAATTTTACGGCTGAGACATTGGATAAAAGAAATGTTATATGTCTTTTGGGTGCAGAGAGAAGCTTCATTGATGATTAATTCTAATTCTACTGTTTCGTTACTTTGAATGCGCGTAGCGATTGTGGTGTTACTTTGTGAAAACTAGTTTAGCCACATGGAGATGTATACATTCCCCAATACATTGGTAAACAGCCGGTCAAGTTTGCACTAGGAACTTACTATTCTATGAGTTCTAAGTTTGGTGCACCGTCGGTGCACCTTTTTTTTACACCATCAGCTGTTTTTTTACCTTTGACAACACATATATTTTTATATTTTGTAAAAATAATATAAAATTAAAAAAAGACTTTTAACCTTACCCTATTTCTCTTTCTTCCCTCTCTCTGTTTCCTCCCATCAATGTCGTTATCTTTCTGAATCCTTCTACTGCATATTCTCCTTCAATATTTTCAAACTAACAAACGGGAGAAATAAGGTGGCTGGAGTGAATAGATTTTCAATTGCATCCTAAGTATCTTCTCTACATATTTATTATTTTTAGGTCTCAAGCTTCAGATAAAAAAATTTCTTTATCTCTGCTTTCTCATCTTCTGCAATGCTTCACTGAAGGAAATAAAATTTTTTATATGCAAGATATTTAGTTTTCTTCGATTTCTCTTTACCTTTTGTTTTGGTTACACAAAGAGTAAATTATTGAATCTGTCTGAATATAATTTTTCAAGCTTTAAATTTCTATAGTTTTACAAAGTTTCTGGGGCCTTTATGCCAAAAAGACTCTTTATCCAAACTATTTTGTCAAATACCCACAAGTTTTAAATTCTTTGCCAAATACCCACTTAATTCCACCTCACCACCAACTTTTTCAACTTAACTATTTCAGCCCCAACCTTTATAATAATTCACTTTAACCCAATACTTCCAACTTAATAAATTCACCCACAAGTTTCTAATAATACACTTCAACCCACTCCATCATCCACCACTATATATATAAAAATAATATCTAGGTTTTCAAAAATATTAAAAAGAATAATTTCAAAAGCTAAAAATAGAAAGTGGTAATTTTTCCCACCAAAAAGCTCCGATTCCGGCCACTTTTCCGCCGTTATTTTCCGGCGATCAGCTGTAAATTAGTCCACAAACATCATAAGCTTGTCCATTGCATCCATTGCTACCCCATTTATTTCGTATCTTCTCAAACACACTTTCCACCATTGTTAAAAAACTTTAAATCACTCACATTACTCAAAATCACTTTAGAAAGTGCATTACAGCAGCTCAGGTGACTCCAAGTTCATTTCTTTATTCCATAAACCCAACAATCATTGATTACAAGCAATATTTGTAATTTCAAGTATTTGTATGAAAATCTGCGCAGTCATCGACCCGTCCTCCCCAGTCATCGACCGTGCATACAACACGACATAGACCATAAGCATAATCTACCATCGACCGAAGCTTAATTCTAGGATGTCTATTGCAGAATTTGCTCTGATTTCTGGTGATTTCATGGGAGAAAGGGTGGAGACTTCGAAATGTTGAAAATGGAGATCATTTACCAAGGTGACAATTCCCATTCCTGTTCGCCGCAACAGTTCGTACGACGAATTTGTTGCAAGCGTAATACAGAGCGGGGATCTAGATTATGCGCCGAGAGACGTGGTGATTAGTTATGTAATGCATTCGAGGGAAAAGGTGAATCCTACGATCATAAATAGCGATGTACGTGTGCTGACGTACATAATGGATGCTGATGCAGATGGCTTTAGGCCAATTTTGAGGATAAATGTAGTTGAGAGGTCCTTTGAAGGACCGCTAAATTCATCAGCACCCCCACCGCGGCGCCCGGCAGTCGACGATGATTTGAATGATTACGAGAACGATGTCGATGACACAATTAATATGGAAGATTATTCTATGCATATGGATGACTTTTCATCGGACTCGCAAGATGACGAAGAAGACCGTGAAACGGAATCACAAGCAGGACACTCCTTCACCGACAAAATTAATTTCTGTTGTGGTCAAACATTCGCCGATAAAAAAGAGATGAAAATGCAACAAGACGCAGCAGCGGCGAGGCAGTCTTTTGATTATTCTATGGAGAAGAGCTGCATGAAATTGATGAAGGCGCAATGCTTATCTCATGGTGTTGGCTGGCAGTTGCGGGCAAAAAAGCACGACACCTCGGAAAAATTTCGCATATACAAGTATGTCGGGATGCACACGTGCGGCGTTAAAAACGCCACCCGCGGGCACAAAAAAAGTCTCATCCGAATTGATTGCTTCAGTATGCGTAAATCATTTTTGGGATGGTAAGGGGTCCAAGCATAAGAGAAATTCAAAGAATTGTATTTAAGGAGTTGCGTTGCAACAAAAGCTATTGGATGTGTTGGAAAGGAAGTGTAATTGCGAAGAAAATCATTCGCGGGACACCGGAGCACGGATATACTTGCTTCCCGACTTTTTCCCACATGGTGGAGTTATTGAATCCCGGGTCTTCTTACTCTATCATGGTAAACCGGATGGATCGTTCGTTTACTACTTAGCATTCGGAGCTTTCATACGAGGATATGCCCACATGAGAAAGGTAATTGCCGTCGATGGCACATATTTGTATGGAAAGTACATGGGCGTTCTGCTGAGCGCATTTGCACAGGACACCGAAAATCATATATTTCCGATTACCTTTTGCGTCGTCGATAAAGAGAACGATGCTTCTTGGACCTTCTTCTTCCAGAAACTGAAGTCTATCATAGAAGATGAACCAGATCTATGCGTCATCTTCGACAGACACATTAGCATCGCCAATGCCTTCTCCCGTGTATACAATCGTGCACATCACGGACTTTGCATGAGGCACCTCGCTGAAAATCTTTGCGTAAATCAACACTGCGAAGAACATCTTTATCTACTCTATGCTACGGCAAAGGCTTATTCCTTTGATGAGTTTAGCGATAATTTTGTGGAATTGAAGAGTAAATGCCCCGAGGCAGCTCATGTCCTTAAAAATGTGCTTGTTTTTTAAAAATGGAGTAGAGCACACTTTTCGAGAAATAGGTACGACGTGATGACCACAAACATCGCCGAGTCGCTCAACTCGATTTTGATGGATGAACGGGAGTGCCCCGTGTCGTACATATTCAATTCAATTGCTAAAAAATTTGGTGAAAAGTTTAGGGAGCGGCATGTATTTATCGGTGGTAAAGAGAACATATTTGTGCCTTCTGCGGAAAGGATCCTAAGGGATAATATGAGTGCACGCGATTCCTTGTATGTGGGTAATCCAAACGGGGTTCTCGACGAGTATACAGTGTTCGGCAACTGCGTTACTGCCAAGGTCAATCTCTTAGAGAGGAGCTGTTCTTGTCGGAAATTTGACTTGGTGAAAATGTCGTGCGAACACACGATGACAGCTTTGTGAGCAAAGTATGACGATGGCGAAGATTATGGTAACTCCATCTACGACTACTCTTCGCCAATTTATAAAGCTGAAAGTTACCTCCTCCTATACTCGGAAGCAATTAACGTGGTCCCTCCGGAGGTTGAATGGACTATGCCACAGGAATTGGTAGACACCAAAATTTCTCCACCCCCGTACGATCCCACACTCGAAAGGAAGAAAGTCAAACGCACTAAGGGCGTCGGTGAGACATTCAAGTCCAAAAAGAGGAATAAGTTTTCAATATGCAAGAAATCCGGACACAAAAGAACCACGTGTAGAATGGGCATCAAATCATAAATAGACTTTTTTTCATCTTCAGTTGTAAAGCTACTATTTTGGGGGATGAGTGTTCATTTCTGTAGATTTTAACGTTCAGTTATTATCGGCCTAAAGCTTTGTCTACGATAGACTAGCTATAGTCTACGGTATATATAATATATGGTCTATAAAATATTATGTATTGATTATATTATTGCTGATCTAACACATTATGTTGGTTATTTTCTTAGCTTATCTCTCCAATCGATGCAATGAATCATATTTCCCTTGTTTCTCATTCCTATTTATTAAAAAGCTGCACAAAACGTCTTTTCATGAGGAAAAACAGCTGGTATACGCATACGAAATATTTTATCTTGTCAGACACGTCGACCTACCATTGGGTGGATATATGAACGGACGCAATCTACAGGTCTATAAGTACAAGCCCTCTTTCTATGCAACCCTTCAGTTTTCCCTAAACCAAAAATATTAGGAATCGTCTCTTCTTCTTCTTCTTCACCCAAATAAAAAAAATGCCTCCAAGAAGGATACCCTGCGTCCCATCAGACGTGTCCCTCCGAGGCACTATGACCTCCTCCTCCTAAGGAATGATTTGGACTGGCTTTTCTATGGGCTAGGTCAAGACCGCATCTACTTGGAGCGGGAGCTCCGTTGTATTGCTCGTTTCTTGAGGGAAATTCTGGAAAGGCTCGGAATGGAAGGCCCTGACTACATCACCCCCCACCATTCCTATAATTTAGTTTAAATATTTTATTTTAGTATATGTTTTTAAGTTTTTTTTATTTGTTCATTGCTGAAGAAGCTTTCTTTGTAGGATCTTGTTAGAAGAAAGCTTCTTCCATTTTCCACTTTTTGATGTAAATTTTATTATGTAATGCAATGAACAATTTTAATACAACTATGTTTCAGTTTCTTTTAACATTGTGTGTTTGTCATCTTTGTTCTAATCCCTTGTTTGAAAACTCGAATCAAATATGTTTGCCTTTTTAAGTTACAATATTGTGGCTTGACTAATTTCATGAAGAGTAAAATCTAATGTTTAGATTTTATACAAAGTATTTCGTCGACTGTACATATTAGTCGATCGTAGACTGCATGAATCGATGGATCATCGGGTAAATTAAAATAAATAATAAAAGATTTTCAAAAAATAATTTAATTTTAAAAGATTTAAACAGATTATCACATGTTATGTGGCTGGTGGAAGAAAATAATTAAATTAAAAATAATTTAAATAGATAATCACACGTTTTGGGAATTATGAAAGACAATTATTAAATTAAAAAAAAATTAAATAAATAATAGTAACATGTATTTTGGGCTGGTGGAAGAAAATAATTAAATATAATATAATTTAAATGTATAATCACATGTTTTGTGGCTGGTGGAAGAAAATAATTTAATTAAAAAGGATTTAAATAGATGATGTTGGACTGGCGGTGACACTTAATAGACCGTCGTATATCATGCACTATGTTCTCCATCGATTAGTCTGGTATATCGTAGACTTTCACGTTTATTATCGCATCGACTGATATCATTATTATGCGTAGACCATGGTGATCTATGTACACAGTTATAGACCATCACTTGGATGTAGTTAAAAAATAATTAAATAAATTATAAATAAATGTGGTGTGGATTTCTACACATGTTAAGGAGTGTAAACAAGTCACATAATTATATTAGAGCTTAGACAAATTAGGGAGGGTGAATTAAGAAGTGTGTGGATGGGTAGTGGTTGAATGCTCAGTATCGTAAGAGTAATGTTTCTCAAAGCACAAGTATATATTGAGGATGATAAATGTTTTACCACTATCAATTGCACATACTCTTTTGATTTAGGGGTGGTGATGAAAGAAATATGTGGAATGTGTAGGCATCAAATACAGTACATATCCTATATACATACTTATGCTTTGTTTAAACATTACTCTTACGATATTGAGCATTCAACCACTACCCATCCACACACTTCTTAATTCACCCTCCCTAATTTTTCTAAGCTCTAATATGATTATGTGACTTGTTTACACTCCTTCACATGTATAGAAATCCACACCATATTTATTTATAATTTATTTAATTATTTTTTAACTGCATCCAAGTGATGGTCTATAACCTTGTACATAGATCATCGTGGTCTACACCTAATCATGATATCAGTCGATGCGATAATAAACGTGTAAGTCTACGATAGACTATACTGATCGATGGATGACATAGTTCATGATCTACGACGGTCTATTAAGTGTCTTCACCAATCCAAGATCATCTATTTAAATCATTTTTAATATAATTATTTTCTTCTACCGATCCCAAAATATGTGATTATCCATTTAAATCATATTATATTTAATTATTTTCTTCCACCAACCCCAAACATGTTACTATTATCTATTTATTTTTTTTTTAATTTAATTATTCATTTTTTAACTACCTCCACGTGATGGTCAATAGATGTGTACATAGATCACGGTAGTTTACGCATAATCAGGATATCAGTCGATGCACTAATAAAGGTGTAAGTCTATGGTAAACCATACAAATTGATGGCTGACATAGGTCATGATCTACGACAGTCTATTTAGTGTCACCACCAGTTCAAAAGAGAAAAAATACTTTTACAACGGTAAAAAACGGCTACTTTTGTTAGCCATCAGTGTGATTGTTTTTACTTCATATATAAGGTGTACATCCCTCCTTATTTTATTTCATCAACTTTATATTATTTTTAAAAATTCTACAATGTCGCAAGTATCTCAATCATCCAATTCTAAAAATACTCTAATTTGTCATTGTGGGAATGCGGCTGTCTTGAGGACGTCACGCACAGATTAAAATCCAGATCGTAAATTTTATAATTGTGCAATTGCAAAGGTGAGGTGTGCGTGTTTTTTTTTTTAAAAGTTAAATTAATGGTTATGTAATTATTTTTTTCCTAGGATAATGGCGTATGCTCGTTTTTCAAATGGCTTGATGAGCTATCACCTCCATCCAGTCCATCAACGTTTATTCCGGGACTCGAGACATCAAATTTTCAAGGCTTGGTAAAATTTAATCTACTACAAAGGCTCCAACAATGCGAAGAAAATAAATATTTTCTCATGACTCTGTTCAAAGAAGCCGAAGAACAGAGGGATCACTTTAAACTATTGTTACATGACACCCAAATAGAGAGGGATCAACTAAAACAAAAATTGATTTTGGCCAAAGAAAGAGAGAATGTCCTAAAAATGATGTTATGTGCTATAATGCTAGTATTCGTTCTTTGGAAAAGTGTAACATGGATGTAGTGATATTGAATAAATAATAATAGTTCTACTTTTGTATAATGTTAAATACTATTTTTGATAGAACCATAGTCGATTAAACAACACGTCAACTTAAATTCGACCAGCAGAGTAATGATAGACTATGCATACGGTATATGAAATATTAAGTATGCATTCTATGATATCAAGCATACAATGTACCAACTATGACCACACCCTGCATATTCAAATTCCATGCCACAAATCAGTTTGATAGAAACAGATTCAGCTCAGAATCATAACAAGTTTCATAAAATAAAAGAATAATTATCATATCCTACCACCAGATCCTTCAAACTTTATATTTGTGAAATAAAAAAAAATTGTCATATCCTAACAACTCATCATTTAACAACAAATTAAACATCTTAGCATTTAAATGTCTCTTTCCCTAAGTTCCTCATCAACATAAGTGTTACTGTTGATTTCATCAACAATGTCCATGACCACATCTGTTTGGACAGCTTCAACTTCTTTTTTCTCAACAATTGCAGCTGCTTCTTCATTCTCACCTTCTTCTCCTTCCTTTTCAGCATGTGCATCATCTGCTGCTTCTTCAGTTTCCTTTTCTTCCTCAGCTTCTTTTCTTACTTCACCTGCAATAGCTATTTCTTCCTCAGCTTCAGCAGCTGTTTCTTCCTCAACTTCTTCTTTTCGTTCACCTGTTGCTTCTTGATCAACTTCTTCTTTGTCTGCTTTGTCAGCTTCTTCTTCAACAGTTTTTTCTTTTTCCGCACCTCCTTGTTCATCTGCTGCCGCTTCTTCTTCTTCTTCTGCTGCTACTGCTACTTTTGCACCTTCTTCTTGGCTCTTATCTTCTTCACCATCCTTCTTTTCTTCTTTTTTTTCCTCTTCTGCCACAACAATGGCCAACTCATCCATTTTGCTCTTTTTTTCTCCTTCTTCATTCCTCTCCAATTTATGCACATGCACTATTTCATAATATTACAAAGTGTTATTGATATTTAAAGCTGAATATTCATTAACAACATCAATTAATGAATGAAGTTACCTCGCTCATGTTGTTGCTCATAATTTTTTTTCTTCATTCTTTTCTCTTTGATATAAGCAGCAATATCCAACACCGCTTCCTCGAGTGCAGCCACACGCTTATGAAGATCCCCGGGGGATGAGGTTCCCGCTGCATCTTTGGAGGTGCTCGGAGAATCATCATCACCAACGCGTACTCCAATGGGGTTACCACCCAAATCTCCATCATCATCACTGTCCTCATTTTAAGTGAGGAAAGTCACCCCTTCTAACTCTTTCTTCAATCCATTGAGGAAGTTATTCTTCACCTCGTCCGTATATGGCTCAAACGTAATCATGTAATCCATCTTCGTCTCACGAACAGTAGGGATGATGTACGCGTGCACGATCTACCAAATATCAATTAACAATTACATAACATTAGATAAAACAGTACTATTATTGCATTATGGAAAATAAGTTCATACCTAGATAACTTTTCCTTTATACTTGAATGGGTCGCCTTCGATTATCTTGTCGCTTTTTGAAGTATGCCATCTGAGGATGCGGGGGATGGGTAAGGGCTCATCCATTGATTTTCCAGCAAATTCTCCAAGATGAGGAAATGCCTCATAGATCCAAATCTGTAAGCAGTACAGCAGTGAAAAAAATAACTATGAGTCTATGACATAGTATAAATAAAATGATAATCTACGATAAACTCACTAAAGGGTTTATGGTAGATACCATGAATGCCCAAGGAAATCCGAATAGAGCATAGGATGACTTCTGCTTCTCATCAAATACTTCTTTCTGCTTCTTCAAGTCACTTTTCTTCTTCAGATAGTCCATGGTCAGTTGAAATGTCTCTTTCCCCCACGGATACTTCTCGAAGAAACTCAAAGAGTCGACCATTCGAATCAGTTTTGTGTCGACAACCTTCGTCTAATCTTTCGCAAGCAACATGGTGTGCAAGAACCACAGTAGACAACACTTAAACTTCTGATCCTCGTTCAGCTTATTTCCTCTGATCAGGTGTAACAAGTTGACCGCCGTGATGTTTTTGTTTTTTGTCACCTTAAAATAAAAATTGTCCCCCTTTGCTAACACATTCTTCATTTTTGATTCACTAGGGTATGATGAGCAGTTCAGCCCCGTGATCAAACAAAACTCTTTCAAGCCAAAACAGGCAGGCTTGTTGTTAACGCAGAACCACATCTCATGACGCATCTTATCGTTCTTAACGCGTCGCAATTGCAAATAATAGACCAACTGCCCATTGAACTTGAGATGTTCCGGCAGGTTTCTCAGGTGTCCAAAACAGGATCGCTTGAATCTTTTCTTCAATTCTTGGTCGACAAGAATTTGCTTAAATTCTCGATAAGCAGCCATTCTTGATCTGACCGATATCTTTGCCGGAAAAGATCCAACCTCGTCAATTATCGTTCGAAGGTCATACCGCTCCACGGAAATGCACCTTGAAAGATATGGCACAGACAACGAATCATTATCCCCATCATCACTATTACTCCCACTTCCCTCGCACTCTTCACTATCACCATTGACACTCCACTTGGCAACATCTTCACTAGAATCGACGTAGTCGCTTATCTCCTTTAACTCTGAATCTGATTCGGACACCGACTCTTCAATTTTCTTTCTTTTTGATACTTTTTCAACTACCGCAACTCTTTTTTTTCTACTACTACCAGCAGTATCGTCTTTCTGTTTAGGAATAACATTTTTTCTACCCATTTTCAACGCAGTCTACACCTAAAGAACAAATCTTCCATTTTCAGTTCATAGACCACAAGTCTATCAACAGAAATAAATCAATGATCAAATGAAATCCCCCTCCCAAAAAAATAAATTAACAAACACCCCACCATTAAACAGTTCACTACACAAATATACAATAATTGAACCAAAATCGAACAAGCAAACTATCAAAACACAACAATTGCTAAAAATCAAACTAGTACACCTAATCAAACTAATTATCTATTAATATTTCAATTTTCACTATTTCAACAATCATGTTTTAAAAGAATTCCATACGTCTGAAAATTGAAATATATCTAGGGCATTCTCATTTCATAGACCACGGGTCTACGAATAGACCGAGGGTCTACAAATAGACCGAGGGTCTACAGACAGAAACAGGACGCTGTTCAAACCAAAATGCCAAAAGAACTCTTCAAACAATAATTATACCACCATTTAACACTTCGTTGCTAAAAAAACACGATTAAATCAAAACACCAAATTCGAAAAAAAAAACCTACATCACTACCAATCGATTAGCAAAAATAAAAACCATTTAAATGGATCTAGAAATGAGCGAAACTCGATTTTAACTAACCTTGCGAAGCAACAACGCCCCCTTAGCAGTTGCAGACGAAGAACGTACGGAAATGGCATTTTTGGGAGAAGTTGTTTGAAAGCGGGAGTTGAGAATTGAAGAGGAGAGAGAGAGTTTTTTTTTTGGATATTGAAATAAGTGGAGGGGGTTAGATGTATTATATTAAATTTGTAAAGATGTATAAATGATGAATTGTTCCCTTGGCCCACGTGTGGGCCCCACTTTTTCCAGTTTTTACACCCTAAACCTAAAAAATAAATAAAAAAAAATTAAGTGGGTATTTGGCAAAATAGTTTTGCAAAAGTTCTTCTTTGCCAATTATTCCCAAGTTTCTGCTACAAGTTTCTTCTACTTAGTTGTGTGTTATCGTACATTTTAAACAAAATTCAGGGATATATTCTCGAGAGGGGTGTATATTGTATCTTGAAGTGCCATCATATTGTACCAAATGTTTTTCCTATGATCTTTAGGTTGCCAAAAAGAAATTTTATTAGTTGACTTTTATTAGTTCAACTTTTACTACAATGGAATATATTTTACGACAGAAAGTATTGAATCAATATCACTTTTGAATAAGTATATAAGGTTCTTGACCTTAATTTTGAATCAATATTTAGAGGAGGTATGATAGACTTTGTAAACTATCTAATATTTATGATTATGTTTCGTAGGATTAATGGAAAACTCAAACTTATATGAGGAAAATATAGAGTTAATACATAAAAATGACCCTAACTTGACACCAAATTATAACTTTGACCTTAAACTTTGACAGTGCACAAATATGACCTTTAACTATTCAAAACTGCACAAATATGACCTCCAATCCTACGTGGCAAAACGTGTGTTCAACACGCAAAACTGGGCGCGTCCAGCTTAAAATCTAAGGGCATAATACATAAATATGACCTTAAACTTTGACAGTGCAGAAATATGACCTTTAACTATTCAAAACTGCACAAATATGACCTTTAAATGACTCTTCACTATTATTTTTTTATTATTTTTGGCCCAAAGATGAAAATGGCATCTAATTTCTTTTGTCATTGCGGAAAAAAGAGCAATATTGAAGATTTATTAATTAGGCGGGTCAGCTTCATACGAAAAAATCGAGCGGGTATGTATATATATTATAAAGCAGATGACAAATTTAAGTTATATAATATATCTACATATTATTTGTTTAAATATTAAATTAAAGATGAAACTATACTAATAATAATAAAAAATATAGTTTTAACAAAACGTTATTAAATTAATGTTATTAAGGATAGTAGTAGTATATTAAATTAACGTTATCAAATTAACGTAATTAAAATGTTATTAAATTAACGTTATTAAAACATTATTAAATTAACGAGGGGCGGACCTACGTGGTTGCCATGGGGTTCACCCGAACCCCCTCGGTAAAAAAATTACGTTGTATATATATAAGATAGAAAATGTATATTTATGTACGTATATTAATGTTGAACCACATGAAACAAGGCACTTAGATAGCCCAGTGGTGTTATTTGCTCTTCTTGGGTGCTTCCTTTAGCCTACTGTGCGGGTTCGATCCCTGCTAGTGACTATTTTTTTAATTAAAAAAAGTTAGGTGCTGCTGCTATAGAAATAAATAAAATAATAATAATAATAATAAAAAAAAACGACGTCGTTTTAACACAAAAAGCAAAACTTTGACAGTGCACAAATATTACCTTTAATTATTCAAAACTGCACAAATATGACTTCTCTCCAAGTCAGCCCTTTTAACGACGTGACACCGTGTGATTGGATTACCTTTCCACGTAGGCACGAGTGAGACTCATGCATGGAGATGCAAAATCGGAGGTCATATTTGTTCAGGTTTTGAATAGTTAAAGGTTCTATTTGTGCACTATCAAAGTTTAAGGTCAAAGTTATAATTTGGTGTCAAGTTTAGGGTCATTTTTATGTATTAACTCAAAACTATAGGAGTTGAAGTTCCATCAGAGGAAATTGACATGGGTGAAACTAGATAGATTGTTCCCTATATAGATGTTGAAAATTCATAGGACCCCTATATCGATAAGGAGTTTCAATCACTTGATGATTCATTTAAGTTTTATCTTGATTATGCTCATCGTAGTCGTTTTAGTGTCCGCCGATGTTGTATGGTAAGATTAAGAAAAGATAAGTCAATAATTGGTCAAGAGTTTGTCTGTTCAAAGCAAGGATTTCGGTTAAAGAAAAATTTAGAAAGCAATAAACCACGAGATGAAACTAGAGAAAGATGCAAAGTATTGTTATATATATCAAAGAAAGAAGAAGGTAAATGGGATGTTTGTAGGCTTGTCACTAAGCACAATCATGAGCTTGCATCTCCAAACAGTCAGAAATTCTTGCGATCAAAAATAAAAAAGTCTGAGGCCCAAAAAAATCTTATTGATTTTCTTGATAACTCAGGTGTCCGTCCAAGTAAAACAACGTCAGTTTTGATAAGTCAAGCTGGGGGTGTAGATCAGCTTAATTTAATAGGTCAAGATATTCAAAATTATTTGCGAACTAGGAGACAAAAAGATCTCGAAAAAGGAGATGCAGAATTGATGCTTCAATATTTTCAAAAGCATCAATTAGAGAATCCATATTTCTTTTACGCAATACAAATGGATGTTGATGATCGTTTAGCTAATTGTTTTTGGGTTGATGCTAGATCTAGGATTGCTTATAAGAGTTTTGAAGAAGTGGTTGTTTTTTATCTGACGCATTTAACAAATAAATACAAGATGCCTTTTGTTCCATTTACCGGGGTTAATAATCATCATCAATCTATTTTGTTTGGTTGTGCTCTTCTTTGGGATGAAACTCAAGACACTTTTGAGTGGTTACTTCGTACTTGGCAAGAGGCAATGTTTGGAGTGGAACCTCGTACAATTATAACTGATCAGGATGCTGCCATAACAAATGCAGTTGCAAGGGTATTTCCTAACAGTGCACACCACATTTGTATGTGGCACATAACAAAGAAGATTCCGGAACATCTAAGTCATGTTTATCATCAGTACGATGATTGTAGTAGCAAGTTTAGTTGGTGTATTCATGGTACGACAACCCCTGAGGAATTTGAGATAATGTGGAGTGAAATAATGAAAATGTATGATTTAGAAGAAAATAGTTGGTTGCAGAAAATATATGCAATTCGTGAAAAATGGATACGTACATATGTGCATACCACTTTTTGTGCAGGCATGTCAACAAGTCAAAGAAGTGAGAGTATGAATAAATTTTTTATGGATTATTTGAATTCTAGTACTTCAGTGAGTGTATTTGTATTGCAATATGATAAAGCTCTAGACGCCCGATATGATAAAGTACGGGAGAAGGATTACAAGACTAAATATTCAATGCCTATCTTGAAAACTTTGTATCCTATGGAGGATGAAGCGGCGAAAAATACACTAGAAAAATATCTCAGATTTTTCAAGAAGAACTAATTCAGTCTTAAAAATTTATCTTTGAAAAGTTTGAGGTTAAGGATGGAATAAATGTTTATAAAGTGCATCATCTTCAAAGACAAAAGTCGACATATATGGTCAGTTTGAATCTTGCATTGAAAAAAGCTGTTTGTTCGTGCCACAAATTTGAGTTCATGGGAATTTTATGTAGACATGTACTAATGGTATTCAAAAAGAAACAGATTCTCTCACTTTCAGCACATTATTTGTTAGATCGATGGACTAGAAATGCAACAAAAAAAAAGCTATTGACCATCCGAGTGAAATAACTAATGTGAAGCCTTCTACTTTGTGGTTTAATAACATCATGATGTATTTCATGGGGCTAGCTGAACAAGTTACAAGGTCTGAAAAATATTATCTGTTCGCACATCAAAGATTTTTGCAATTGTGTAGAGAACTTGATGAACTTCCTTATGAATTTGAGGAAGATTGTGTACCGAATGATCAAGTTGGTGAGAAATATTGTGAAATGAATCAAGTTGGTGAAAAAGATTGTGAAATGAACTCATGTGAACAAAGTAAGGATGTTACTCTATTTGACCCTCCAGTAGTGGTAACTAAAGGACGTCCGGAATCTTTGAGAAAGAAATATGCTTTAGAAGTTGCTCAGAAGGCCAAAAAAGTTTCTTCTCAGAAGAATAAAAAAGTTTGTTCTCAGAAAATTCAAAAAGTTCCCTCTCAGAAGCCAAAAAGGCGAACAAAAAATATGAAACTTAACATAAAGGAGACGAGATAATTTTCATTAACACCGCATATTATTTTTATTTCACATTACTTGTATAATAACTTTTAAATTTCATATGTAGTTCAAACTCTAATGTCGAAGCTGAACAAAAAAGTACAACAACATCTAATGAGGCTAATGCAATGGTAACAAACTTATAATATCTTTATATTAGTTGACTTATTTGCATGTACCTTTTTCTCCAACTAATTTGTCATTTGTTTTGTAAGCAATTTCAACGATATCCAGAATTTTATCAAGGGTATATTGAGAGCACTGATTATGCTTATGCCACCTCATTTACGGTAAAAGACTCCTCTTACCTTGATCTTATCGTTTATACATTGTTTACATGTTGTGGTGTGTGCTTAAGAATTTTAACTTTCCTTTCAGGATTTGATGAAAGCTGCTTCAGCTCCGTACCAACAATATCATCTTAATTCATGAGTAAGAAGATAAGAGGATCTGAAGCTTTAGAATACAAAAAAATGAAGAAGGAATAACTCTTTAGACTTCAAACTATTGATTTTTGTCTGTTTTTCAATTATGAATAGTCAACTTTATTGAACGTGATAAATCAATTTTGTAGTTTTGTTGAACAAGGATTTGGGTTAAGTCATTTTTGTTGAACGTGATAAAATTCTATGATTATTTTGTAGTTTGTCAACTATTTTGAGTCAAAGATTTTATTTCACATTATGTGTGAAAATGGATAAGCTTTGTGTTATTTGATTGCTGAAAGACTACAACCTATTTGAGCTTTGCTGGTAGCCTTCTGGTTGCTTGGTCCCACTTAGAACTGCTACATTGGTTTTGTGCTTACAAATGGCTTAGAAACAGTTATGTCTACACGGGTTTCCCTAGTTTCATTTTACATGAATTGTGAAAAATCAGAACTGGCACGATATCTGTTTGACAGGACAGAAGATAAAAATGTGGTATCGTGAAATGTCATGGTAGCTGGTTATTTGCTTTATTATCAAATTTTTTTGGCCAGATTTGAGGTCTGGGATTCTGTCGAACAATTGAGGCAAAAGATGAAGGAATTAGGCTTGCAAAAAAAATTGGTTGCAGTTGAATCGAAATAGGAGGAGTATAGGTCATTCTTCAGCATGCAATACAGGTGAATTCTGTACAAAAAGGTTGACGCTGCATGAGAATGAAGAATACATGTAAATATACAAGTATATGGATTACTCTTTATGCACCAATGTCTAGGAAATCAAAGTTTTCTGTAAATGTTTTACGTACTATATAAATTTATTTTTAGATAAGATTATTTAAGTTACATACCTCATTAACATATGTTAATTATACTGTAATATCATACTAATATAATCCCACACTTACTTCCTTTTTCGTTTTAATATAAATACCAACATGATTCTGCTCTTAAAAAAGACTATGTATCTGCCTGTAGTAACGTATGAAGGAGAAGAGAATGTGAGTGGTTATTATGGAATAAAAGGCAGCCCAGTGCACTAAAGCTACCACTATGTGCGGTGTTTGGAGAAGGGCCCCACCACAAGGATGTATAAGAAAATTGAAATACAAGGGAGGAGGAAAAGTTTATAACTTTTGTGTGGGAGAAGTGGAACGAAATGCTCAAATTATGAGCATAAGTGTACAGCAAACCATTTCACCCCATACCCATGCAAGAGCATTGACTCTTTGTTATAGAAGAGGTTACGGATGACATAATGCCAATGTTAAGCAAGAGACAAGGCTGCTCTTCCTTTGATCTCCCACTTGCACTTACTATGAGCCGTACAAAGCTATTTTCTAATGTAGAGGTGGAGGCAATTAACCTTTAGTACGTTTATGGAATTTTGCTTTCATCACAACAAGCTGCCCCACCCCTCCAAACTCCATCCAAAAGAAAAAAGATAAGCTGGCAGTAGGAGTATTTTTGGCGCTTCATATAGCAACACACATGATTAATGCAACTCTTGTTTTCTGGTGCATAGGAGTTGTTACTAAAGGTTGGAGGAGCATTTACTTTGGCTTGGTCTATAATACTTCTACTAGCAAAGCACGATGTCATTTGAAAAAGGTCTGTGGATATAAACTAAAAAAAAAGTGATTCACGATTCACGATTGAATCACGATTCACAACTATCAGTTCAAACCTTATGTATGTATTGATATGCACCAAATTTGTAAGTTTTATTGATAAATAGTTACAAAATGGTACCACAAGAAGTACAAAGATCTGGACATGTATTACATTACATACAATCTTTTATATTTAGGATATTTTTTCTTCATACAATAATACAAATTTTGAATACATTTATAATCCTTCATTTCGAAATGTTACTACGCCGGCTGTTAGGTCCAAAGCTGTATACCACTGCTATAGTGTCGTTAGGTTCAAAGTTGATATCTTCACTTTAGATGCACTACTTTTGAAGAATCCGATACACACCCATTGACATTGTTGAATAGTCTAAGCAATATAGCCTCCAACTGATGAATAGGCTCTTAAAGCTTTGCGTTACGACTCAGATGAGGAGGAAGCAGGAGAATGACCACTTTAGGCTTTCTGTCAACTGCAACAACGTCACCTCATTCAGGAAACTCCATCACCAAACTACATCACCCTTTGTAGGCAGCTAAACAGAAGACACAAGATGACTGTTTCAAATCTTCAAAATTTCTCCATTGCTATTATTATTCAATCCACATCCACATTGCGGTCAAATCAAAAAATTATCAAGTGGAAAACTAACGAAAATGTGATGTGATGAAATATGGTCCATGTTCTCACCCGCCTACTTACAGAGGAAACACCAGCTCATGCCTAGTGAAATCTTATATAGGATGTATAAGTTCACCTACATTTTTACTATTATGCACTTCCTGAAACAAAAACATTACAAAATTTAAAACCTCTTGCGAGTATGTTTTTCAGACTACACTCTAAACCATTGATGAGTACTTCATGATCTTTATGGCCTTGGTGTATCAATATTACTTATCATCCTATTTTTCATCTCCCAGTCCGACTCCACCTATTGTCTATACCAAGATATAGGCTTCAATTAAAAAAGGAAGGTCGCAAAGTACAGTCTTTAAATGACACAACAAGACGAGATGTCCAGACGGCAGTTTCCACACTACATTTTTTTATTGGAGAATGATATGGCAGTTTACACATTACATAGAAACATCAAATCCAGTTTTTGAAGATAGAGCCTGCTCAATCAAGTGTGATCGCTATGTATGCTTCTAGAGCAACACTGCAATCGCCGTTAAGATGAACACTGAAGATTGTATCCAGTATAACCTTTTGGTAGAATTTCGATAGGGAAGCCGTAGCTTGATAGTAAGTCGTAAGCGGTGAGGGAAGTGCCACCGGCAACGACGGATCAATGACTCCCTCATAACAACAAAAATCAATTAAACCAAGAGAGGCATGAGGAAAAGAATTTTTAACCAAGTCCTCACGTCAAAGATCACTCAAACTAACCAGGTAAAAGTCACAGATAGCTCTAATGCAAACTGTTGACAACACATGTTTAATCTTCAATTTTCCTCTTCAAGTATTAAGTAAAATCTATTCACGTAAGTGCAAGTAGCACATTGGCAGAAAGGCAAGGTATTGTCTGCGAGCTTCTCAAGTCAAACGAATGCATAAACACAACAGAATATCAGTGAACCATTTCACAACTTCAAAGAACATTTTCAAGGTGACCAAATATTCAAAAAGATTGAAACATCAGCCCTCACCAGAATATCAGTGAACCATCATGCCAATTACTGCTTCTGAGTCGGATTAGACACGATCTAGCCAATCAATTTAAGAAATTAGATAAAATCGACGAAGAAATTTCAGACAGATTCAATAATTTACTCTTTGTGTAATCAAAACAAAAGGTAAAGAGAAATTGAAGAAAACTAAATATCTTGTATATAAAAATTTTTATTTCCTTCAGTAAAGCATTACAGAAGATGAGAAAGCAGAGATAAAGAAATTCTTTTACCTGAAGCTTGAGACCGAAAAACAATAAATATGTAAAGAAGATACTTAGGATGCAATCTCTCCCGTTTGTTAGTTCAAAAATATTGAAGGAGAATATGCGGTAGAAGGATTCAGAGAGAGAACGACGTTGATGGGAGGAAAGAGAAATAGGGTAAGGTTAAAAGTCCTTTTTTAATTTTATATTATTTTTACAAAAAATAAAAATATATGTGCTATCAAAGGTAAAAAATAGTTGATGGTGTAAAAAAAAGGTGCACCGACGGTGCACCAAACTTAAACTCCTATTCTATAGTTCTTCATCTTATTAAACCTTCTTGTTTCTATTATAACTAGGTTGCATAATCTAGAACTTCTATAGACACTGAAAAAGGATGAAATGTTCCTTTGTTTGTACCAATTTGTATTTCCACTCCAACCCAAGAAAAGCAAGAAGAAAGGGATATACCAACAATTGAACAAGGTCGGTCAGGTTTCATACCTTAAACTCAACATTGTGAGTGTACCATTTTGGAATATTAGCGGCGTCCAAAGATGAGTAGATTGCATCAATATCAGCAATCATATCTTTCTTCGAGAGGAGAGAAATTCGACCAGATAAAACGCCAGCAATCCACTTGCTTTGTAATTCACAACGGGGAAACCCTAAAAGCTGGTGCAAACCAAAGAAAATACTTTGTTCATGTCCACCGCATGCATCAAAACCTTAAAATTGATATACCTAATCCCAAAACCATCTTATTTACCTTCCATAGCAGCCCAACGAATGAAAGACTCAGAGCAAAGGCTGGTGGGAAAATATCCTTGTAAAGTGGCCCAACACGGTTGTCATCTACAGTCACTATCCCATTAGTTTCCAAGAAAGGGAAATGATATTTGTACCTGAGAAAAATATAATAACCGCATTACTAATATTTCATCCTCTCATTCAGTTTAATTTTGGATTATTTAGTGTTTGCTTTCTATTGTTCCTTCCAGTTTACTTTGTCATTCTCTCTAAATTAAAGGCATCGTAATCTACCACTTTCAAGTAGGGAGGAAAGAAACGCAAAAGACAAATGATGGCTAATCAGACTGACCCTGTGCAGTGTAGGATGATATCAGCATAGACTTTGGACCCATCTTGAAAACGGACTCCACCATCTGTACCAACAACTTCAATCTGCGTCATTATTAGTCAGTAGAAAATTACTTATAATAATGCAAAGATTAATTCAGCATCAAGCATGACAATTAATCTCCTCACAATGTTCTTACTCAAGTTAATAACAACTTTACCATAGAGTGGAGCCAAAGATTTTCATATCCATGCAGCTTTTTGGGAGTACTCTCACTTAGAGCTGATCTAGAATGTTAAAATTGGTCTTGGGCCTAACTCACACCCCAAAAACTAGCTCAAGAGGAGAAGGATTGTCCACCCATCTCATTAACTACCAATGTGGGACTTTCTTCTCTTTCTTCTAACATCCCCATCTCATTAACCACCAATGTGAGACTTTCTTCTCTTTCTTCTAACATCCCCATCTCATTAACTAACCACCAATGTGGGACTTTCTTCTCTTTCTTCTAACATCCCCATCTCATTAACCACCAATGTGAGACTTTCTTCTCTTTCTCAATCCGGAGGTCTGGACTTTCTTCTCTTTCTTCTAACATCCCCATCTCATTAACCACCAATGTGAGACTTTCTTCTCTTTCTCAATCCGGAGGCCCAACATAGGGTGAGATGGGTCTGGCTTTGATACCATGTTAAAATTGGTCTTGGGCCTAACTTACACCCCAAAAGCTAGTTCAAGAGGAGGAGGATTGCCCAAGCCCTCTAAGGAGACCACCCATCTCATTAACCACCAATGTGGGACTTTCTTCTCTTTCTTCTAACATAGAAGAAATGTGGACCACTTTAGCAACTTCAGCAATTTCTCTGGAGATATCATTAGCACTTGTGGCACCCCCTATGACCACAACAACCTATCATACAATTGATCATATCCTTCAAATGCATAGCCAATGAAGAACAAATGTTACTATATTATTAGGTATGTGGCAACAATATATTACTGTATATAGAAAAATTTGCACTTGCAATTCAACATTTTAACTTTCACTGAGTAGAGCAAATTCATAATGCTCATGACACATACTTGACCTCCAAAATGTTCAGGAACGGATAATTGTGGCTGTGGATTTGCTTTCCTCGCCATAATTCGATTTCTAATAAAGCAGAGGCTCCTGGTTAGTAAATCAATATGCATATAAGCTGACCAAGATACCATTGAAACATATTTAAAAATAATAATTTGAATAAATTACCAGGAATATCAACTATTCGTGGTTCAGTAAAGTGTCCATTACAGATTACTACAACATCATACTCCTCTTTGTTAGTGTTGGGTACGATGTAGTTTTGATGATTGACAAACTGACAAAGTGATATGAAACATGTCAGTCAAGCTGGTTCACAGACACACTGTTCATGTAGCTGAAACTTGTAGCAAAATCATCGGGTGGAAGAAATCAAGAACCAGATGACCTGGTTAATTCTAATAAACTCAAGGAAATCAACATGTGCTAATTTGAAGAAGTTGTGGTTAAATAAAATACTTGAAGATAAGCTAATTTAAAGAGTTGGAGTTTTACTACAACACTAAGGAGACAAGAGTTAGAATTGAAGCAGTCTCACTTGAAGTAAAACTCTATGCAATGAGAGTTCTGATTAAAGGAGGAGTTTAAAATAAAGAATGACTCTTTGGAGAGTTGTGCTTAAATAGAAGATGTATCAGTTAGAGTAACTTGCGCACTTACAGAGAGAAAAGACACTAGCAATGTGAGAAAATTCAAAATTGCATTACTTTTCACTGAATATGAGGCTTTTAAAATGGAGAAAAATGAGTCACTACAAGAAATGATAACTAGGTTAACTTTATTAGTAAATGAGTTATCATCTTTAGGAAATGTTTTATCTACTGAGGAACAGGTAGAGAAGGTCTTGAGAGTCCTACCAAAGTCTAAGTGGGATGTCAAAGTTACAGTCATAAGAGAAGCTAAGGATCTCACTAGAATGTCCCTTGATGAGTTAGTTGGTAATTTGAAGATCTATGAGATGAACATGGAAGATCTAAATAGGGTATCTGAAAGTGATGAATCAAGAAGATGATGAAACTGCTCTCATGGCCATTGGAGATTCAGACATGGAAGAAGATGATGAAACCTCTGAGGCAAGTATTCTTGACCTCAAAGAGAAGTTGCATTTATTTTCTAAAAAGAAACTTGTTTTCTTAATGAGTTCTCTAATTGATGATTTCCAAGAATTAACTTCTGATAGGGATGAGTTATTCAACAATCTTGCAAGTCTCAAGTTTGATCTTATTCTTCTAGAAGTTTGTAAGAATACTGTTGAAAAGAAAAATTGCACTCTTAAGGAACAGGTTGGTCAACTTGATTCTTCAAATCTGATTCTAAAATCTGAAATCTTGAAACTGACTCTTTCAGAAAAAGGGAAAAATGTCAAAAGTGAGGAACAAGAAAAAATTGAGTCAGGATTGACTAAGATTAAACATGAATACTTTTGTGAAAAATAAAAGGTTAGTCAACTGAGTTAAGAAGTTTCTAAATTGAAACTTGATCTTGAAAGAGCTAATAGATGGACACATTCTTCAAGAATTGTTCATAAGTTAGGTCAAAGAACTCACAATGAAAAGGCTAGGTTGGACTTTTATAAAAGTTCCAATGCTATTAAAGATCTATGTTATATTTATGGTAACTAGGGGCATCTAACCACTGAATGTCCAGTTGCAACAAAAAGCAAATCAAGAAGAATAAGCCTAGCAAAAAAATCTGATTTCATGTTAGCACACGCTAACAAAAAGGTCAAATTTGGTCAGAGAAACAGGTCACATGACCTGTTGCCTCGATGGGCTAGAAAGAACCTCATACATCCTTTTTCTCATAAGAAAGGAACCAAGCTTATCTGGGTGCCTAAAGTTAACCCCTAATTTATTTTGCAAGTGATAATGAAAGGAGGCAACCAAAATTTGTCAATGGATAAAACTTGCTCAAGGCATAAGACTGGAAGCAAATAAAATTTCTTTCACTCACCACATTTAAATGGGGAATGGATCTTTTGGTGATGTCAAAAAGAGCATCATTACTAGAGTTGAAAAAATTGGGAGAACTAAAACAAAAGCCTTTCAAAGATTGTCAGATTTGAAGTGTTCATG
Source organism: Capsicum pubescens (assembly GCA_030864215.1). NCBI lineage: Eukaryota > Viridiplantae > Streptophyta > Magnoliopsida > Solanales > Solanaceae > Capsicum > Capsicum pubescens. The sequence goes on from CM061543.1 coordinate 63,938,315, forward strand.
TAAGGGGGAAGTAAGGGAGATCCTCTTTGACAAAAAAAATGATCCAGTGCTTGGACCTGGTTCGTATGAATCTTTGTGGTCTAATGTAAGAAGCAGAGAAGGTAAGAGAATGCCAATAAAACTGATGAGCATGTACAAGAACACGTTGTACTACCTGGTCTAACTATTGTACAGACTGAGGGCATATTGATAGGGGGAACAACAAATCAAGAAATTAATTCATTAATAGCACCATTACAAGCTTCTGATAATTTTGTTCGTAGTTCATAAGAATTGGTGTTGTCAAAAGAATCTTGATATATCTCATGGGAATAACTTGAGACTATGGTATCCAAAGGAAAACAAATTCACTTTTGTGGGCTATACAAATGTTGACTATGTGGGTTACTTAATTAACTGGAGAAGCACCAAAGGCACTAAGTAGAAAGCATTTTAAAAGGAATATGTTAGACTTGGGGATAATTAAAATTGCATGAACTCCTCTCAGTGATTGACTAGAATAACCATTTTCTTTTTAGTCTTATTAGCTAAAATGTTATTCAATTCAGTCTTGCACATTTAGTTGTGTGTCCCAATTCCAGATTTTTGAATCTTCTAACCTAATTTTGTATTAGATTATGCAAAAAAAAAAGAAATAGGTACAAGCAAGAAATTGTGTCCACAAAGTTCTTCTTATCAAGTATGCTCTACACTAACATAAGCATAGGCTATCTAAGTTGAAACAGTTGAGCACACCTGTTCCATTCCTCATACTTCATCCTCTCATTGTCCTATAATGCTGTAACGCTCTGAATATGGTACCCGAAACTCTACACGATGCTCATGACCCCGAAGGACCACAAGCTAACCCATGACTAATATCTATAACTGGGCACTGCATAGTATATTGTATAAATGCGAAAAAAGGCTGAAAGGCTATAAGGTTCAAATATTTGATAAAACATAACATCTGAAAATACGGTATATCAATACCAAAATAAAACTGAAATAACTGTCTGAACATGCTATAGTCTGGAAGCCTCTAAACTGTCTAAAAACTGTGGAGTTGATGGGACATGTCCCCAACTAACTCTGGACTACTGAAATAATAAAGTAATAAAATAATCATGCTATCTTCGAATGATGAGGACTGACTGCTAGTCTGGCTGCTGAATGTCTGATCTACTAAGGATGCTACTGATGCTCTGGAGCTCATGCTTCTGAACCTATGGTATAAAACACTATAGCGCAAATGCGTCAGTATGATTGAATGTACTGGTATGCAAGTGAGGTAGGATGAATGCAAGGGTTCATATGCATGAATAATACTGAGTAACATGAATGTGAGAATACATGCACGAATACATAATTGTAACTGAGATTGTGATAATACTGATTACTGAGTCTGAATACTGATAACATGGATTTCTGATAACTGATATAACTGATACTGAGCGACTGTGTCTGACAGTATAGATTCTGATGAAACTAGCTGAGTTTCGTACTGAGCTGAGTGACTATGTCTGACAGTCCTAAATTCTATAGAACTATCTGAGTTCTATTACGGAGACCTGAGACTGAGACTGTGAGAACTATTCATCTAACTGACATGCCCCAAATAAGATAATATAATTGAGTTGGGGTCTAATCTGTAACCCCAATTGAAAGGGTGTCAATATTGTGCCACTGGTAAGGACAAGCTGTAAGTAATCCCCCATCTAACAGGTACTCTAAGGAGAATGGTGGGACCCTCATATAAAAGGTTAAGCCACCTTATCTACCCTCAACTAACAGGTTTGATGTCTCAACCTACGCTGGCTACGTAGTTCTAGAGCATAAGGATTGCTTCTAAGAATCACACCCCCTAATAACAGGTGAATTTCCTTCATTGGGCTCACTCGGTGCTAAATCCTACTCCCATCTGAATAGACACTAAACATGATTAACTGAACCTGAACTAGACTATGTTTATTGAGTTCCGTTGACTGGCAGAATATTACTGAGATCTGATAACTGACTGAGATTACTGAGATTACTGAGATTACTGAGTTTTCCTTAGTCATGTGACAAACTGAATTCTACTGAGTTCTGAAACTGACTGAGAATACTACTGATCATGGCATGATTGAGATTATCATGAACCTAAATTATTGGGTACATGTACCCCGGGACTCGATAGCATAAAAGTAATTCATGGCACAAGTTCAAAAGTACAACAATGGCTACATATATATCCATAATTCATTGACTAAGACATTTCATCAAACACTTGACATGCATTAACTTATACATGCATGGAGATTTCATACTATCATACTATAATGGCACTTTTTCCTTCACATAGATATTTAATCAATCATGTGGGGAGCATACTTTGGTTATACCATCATCAATGCATCTAATTATCATGGTTGCATAAATAAATTTATAATTTGTAGGGTTTATCATTAATACTATGCAAATAATCACATACTAGGATCAATCATTGGAACATGTAATTTAAAACATGAATCAGAACCCAACAACAACATGGGCATGAATTTTAATTCAACTAAATCATGAACATTCATAAATACACAATCTTTGGAATTTAAAAAGAGATTCTTAAGCTTCATGGGTGAAAGAGACTCATGAATCAACACTTGACATACCTGGGTGGATGATTTCTTAAAGATTGGTGGAGAAAAGCTTGGATTCTTGACTTAGAATTAAACACCTAGGTTTTTTTGTTCTTGGGGATTGATCTTTGAGAGAAACCCTAATTTGGTGTTATAGATGAATAATGAAGTTATGAGCTCTGGTGTGGTATAATTAGGGGTCAAAACGGATTGAAAAAGTCCTAAATATCCTTTTAAAAATGGCTTAAAATCGTTGATCGGAAGTGGTGACGGTTTGGGCAATGGTCCGTCGGTCTATTCCGTCGTACTTGGCCAGAACCTGAACTTTTTGCCTCTCTACGACGGTTTGGGCGACGGTCCATCGCTAGTTCGATGGTCCGTCGGTCCCGACCGTCGCACTTGGATAGAAGATGGGTTCACTGCCTTAGTCGCGACGGCTTGGGTGACGGTCCATCGCTAGCTCAACGGTCCTTCAGCCTGACCGTCGCTTCTGGGCAGTTCCAATAGTTCTCTGTAAAACGTCCGTAACTTTTTTACTCTGATACCGGATTTTAATGAAATTGGTATCGTTGAAAAGCTAATTCAATTTTCCACATGATAAAAAGTTAAAATTGGGTAAATTCTATCTGATTTAAACATTAATCATTTAAGAAGTCATCACTAACTCTTCCAGAGACTAGATATGACTTAAAGAAAGTTAGGGGTATTACAATATCTCCCCCTTGGGAATATTCATCCTCAAATGAGACTGACTAGACTGGGAAAGCTGATAGACTGATCTTACTTAAGGGATGTGAACATTGAACATGTCTATATGATTGGAACTTCTGATATACTGAAATCTCATTCTGAATATGCATGTCTGATGCATGGATATGTGACAGATAGTCTTCATGAATGCATGACTGAAATTACTGAGAAGCTGAGTTTCTCATGATTAGAATGCATATCTGATGAATGAAAACATGACTGACATGATACATGAATATATGACTGGATATGCAAGGGTATTTGATACCAAGTTTATAACTGAAATCTGAACATGAAACTGAATAAGCTTAAGGAAAACTATTACCTTAGGTTGAGTTTGAGTTTGCAGAGAAGAGGTAAGGATACTTGGTCCGTATGTCTGCTTCTGCTTCCCAAGTATCTCCTTCAACGGACTAATTCCGCCAAAGAACTTTGACTAGAGGGACTTCTTTGTTCCTCAATCTACGAGTCTGGTAGTCAAGAATTTCGACTGGAATCTCTTCATAAGAGAGGTTGTTCTGAATGTCTAAGCCCTCTACCAGGACTACAAATGTTGGGTCACCTATGCACTTCTTTAGCAAGGAGACATGGAACACTGGATGAACTGAGGCTAGATCTGAAGGCAATTTGAGCTCATAAGCTACTTTTGCCGAAACGACTGAGAATTTTGAAGGGACCGACATATCATGGATTGAGCTTTCCCTTCTTGACGAATCACTTCATTCCCTTTATAGGAGAGATTTTTAAGTACACATAATCACCAATCTTAAACTCGAGATCCTTTCTGCGCACATCTGCGTACGATTTCTGTCAGCTCTGAGCTGTCTTGAGCCGTTCTATGATCAACTGAACTTTCTCTAAGATGTCGAATACCAATTCAGGCCCTACTACTGCAGCCTCACCCACTTAAAACCAACCGATTGGAGATCTACACTTCCTACCATAGAGAGCTTCAAATGGAGCCATCTGAATACTGGAATGATAGTTGTTGTTGTATGCAAACTCAATCAAAGGCAAGTGGTCATCCCAACTGCCCTTGAAATCAATTGCATACACTCGCAGCATATCTTCTAAAGTCTGAATGGTCCTTTCTACTTGACCATCTGTCTGAGGATGAAAGGTTGTACTGAGATGAACTTAGGTACCAAGACCTTTTTGGAATGCTTTCCAAAAGTGATAGGTAAACATGGTACCTCTGTCTTCTATAATAGATAATGAAATACCGTGCAATCTGACTAACTCTCTAACGTAGAGTTTGGCGTAATCCTCGGCTGAATAAGAGGTATAGACTAGAAGAAAATGAGCTGATTTGGTCATTCTATCTACAATGACCCAGACTGAATCATGCTGATGATGAGTACAAGGCAAACCCATCACAAAGTCCATGTTCACTTCTTCCCATTTCTAAGTAGGAATACTGAATTCCTGTATGGACCCACTAGGCTTCTGATGCTCTATCTTGACCTGCTGACATGTAGAGCATTTAGCCACAAACTCTGCCACATCTCTCTTCATCCCACTCCACCAATAGATCTCCTGCAAGTCGCGGTACATCTTAGTGGCCCCTGGATGAATAGAGTAGCGCACACCATGTGCTTCTGGAAGAATTCATTGCCTCAAGTCATTTATACCTAGAACACACGGACAACCCTGTCAACAGAGAACACCATCTCCTCCCTGGGAGAAAACCTCTACCTTCTGATCTCTGATCGACTCTTTCAACTTAACAAGACTGGGATCAATATCTCGCTTTTCTTTTACCTCGGATACTAGAGATGATTCTAAACCCATAAACTACCTTCTGCTGAATTGACTAAGTGGACACCTAGTCGGGAAAGCTGATGGACTTCCTGAGATAACTTCTTCTTACTGTCCTCAACATGAGAAACACTACCCATAGATAGTCTACTAAGAGCTTCGACCACTACATTGGCCTTGCCTGGATAATAAAGGACACTTATGTCGTAATCTTTCAAGAGCTCTAACCACCTTCTCTGACGGAGGTTAAGATCTTTCTGAGAGAATACGTACTGAAGGCTCTTATGATTTGTGAATATATCTACATGAACACCGTACAAGTAATGCCTCTAAATCTCTAAGGCAAAGACTACGGCTGCTAACTCAAGATCATGAGTCGGATAATTCTTCTCATAGGGTTTAAGCTGTCTGGAGGCGTAGGCTATAACCTTACCATGCTGCATGAGGACACAACCCAAACCTACTCTGGATGTATCACAGTACACTAAGAATTCATCTGAACCATCTGGAAGAGTCAAAACTGGAGCTGAGGTGAGTCGAGTCTTCAACTCCTGAAAACTCTTCTCGCAAGGATCTGACCACTGAAACTTGACTTTTTTCTGAGTTAATCTAGACACAGGGGATGCAATAGAAGAGAATCCCTCAACAAACCATCTGTAATAGCCAGCCAACCCTAAAAAACTCCTGATATCTGATGGAGAGACAGGGCAAGGCTAGTTTCTTACTGCTTCGGTCTTTTGATGCTCAACTCTAATGCCATCATTGGAAATGATATGACCAAGGAATTCTACTAACCTTAGCCAAAATTTGCACTTACTGAATTTGACGAACAACTGATGATTTCTGAGAGTCTGCAATACTATTCTGAGATGGTCTGCATGATTATGCTTACTGCGGGAATATACAAGAATGTCATCTATGAAGACTATGAGGAACATATCCAAGTACTGCTTAAACACACGGTTCATCAAGTCCATGAAGGCTGCTGGGGCATTGGTAATACCAAAGGACATGACTAAGAATTCGAAGTGACCATACCGAGTATGGAAAGCTATTTTCGGAATATCACATTCTCTGACCCTGAGCTGATGATAGCCTGATCTGAGGTCTATCTTTGAGAAATAGCTGCCACCCTAAAGTTGATCAAACAAATCATCGATTATGGGAAGTGGATACTTGTTCTTGACGGTGAATTTATTGAGCTGACGGTAGTCTATACACATTATGAGAAAACCATTTTTCTTGCGCATGAATAAGACTGGTATGCTCCATGGGGATACACTGGGTCTGACGAATCCCTTGTCTAGGAGATCCTTCAACTAATCTTTCAATTTTCTAAGTTCTGCTGGTGCCATTCTATATGGTATAATAGATATGAGCTGGGTATCAGGAAGAAGATTAATGCCGAAGTCTATTTCCCTTTCGGGAGGAATTCCTGGAAGGTCTTTGGGAAAGACATCTGAATATTCATTCACTACTGGGACTAATTTGAGACTGGGAGTTTCGGAACTAGAGTCCTTAACTCAAATAAGATGATAGACACATCCCTTAGATATCATTTTCTGTGCCAGAAGATAGGAAATAAGCTGACCTCTGAAAACTGAAGTACTACCCTTCCACTCTAGGATGGGTTCATTTGGAAACTGAAATTAGACATCTCTTTTTTTGCAGTCGACTGTGGAATAGCAGGAATGAAGCCAATCCATGTTGAGAATGACATCAAAATCAGTCATCTCTAATTTTACTAAGTCTGCTGAAGTGACTTTCTGAGATACCATAACCGGACAGTTCCTATATACCCATCGGGCTACGATAGTTTTACCCACTGGGGTAGAGACTGAGAAGGGATCTACTAGAATTTCAGGACTGACTCCAAAATCAGTTGTTATATAGGGAGTAATAAAAGACAAAGAAGATCCTGGATCTAGCAAAGCGTAAACATGTACATGAAATATCTGAAACGTACCAGTGACCATATCAGGAGAATTTTCCTAATCCTATCGGGATTGGAGAGCATAAAGTATGTTTGGCATTGCCCACTGGTAGCACTGGAAGAGGAACCCTACTGATTTAGGTGATCAAACTGAGCTGGAGGGCAATTACGTTGACCCTGAGAACCCGGATGGGGACAATCTCTGACTCTGTGGCCTGGCTTGCCACATCCGAAGCAAACATCACTGCCAGCTCTGCAAGTACCCTGATAGTGCTTGCCATATGTCTGACAAAGTGGATAGGTTCGGGCACTGCTATCACCGCCCTGAGACTTAGAGCCTAGCGCCCTATCTCTGTTGTCGTCTCTGAATTTCGGCACTGGAAAACTGGCTGAGAAAAGAGCTGGAACGGATGACTTTGGGCGGAACTGAGAACGACTTTCACCTTCTAACTTAGGTTGAGAAACGTTGAAACTACATGTCCTTGCTTTCTTATTCTGCTTCTCCCTCATCTTAATATTTTTCTCTTCTATCTGCTGAGCATGGGTCATAAGCTTGGCTATGTTCATGTCACTATTCAACATTGTGGACGTGCACTCATTGACCACACTATCATTCACCCTAGAGACAAACTTACTCATCTTGGCCCTACTATCTGCAACCACATGAGGAGCATATCTGGCTAATTGAGTAAACTTAAGGAATACTCTTTCACTGTCATGTTGCCCTGCCTGAGGTTGATAAACTCTAACACCTTAGCTTTTCTCAGCTCTAGGGGAAAGAATATATCAAGAAAAGCAGTGGCAAATTCCTCCCACTCTATGAGTCCTACATCTACACCCCTCCCGTCTTTCCACTATTTGAACCATGTGTGAGCCACATCCTACAACTGATATGCAACTAGCTCAGCACTCTCACTAGAAATAAATCCCATGATATTCGTAACCTTTTGAACCCGATCAAGGAATTCCTGAGGGTCCTCGTCTGACTTAGACCCGAAAAGAAATGGGGGATTCATTCGGGTGAAGTCCCAAATCCTAGCTGCAGCTGAATTGGCCACTGGGTTGGCCAAAATGACAGCCGGTTGTTATTATGAGCAACAACTGACTGAGCAAGAGTAGTGAATGCAACTCTGAACTCTGCACAAGAAATATGTTCGTCCAAGGGATCTGCTTGGACAGACTGAGAGACTGACTGATTTCTATTTCTTCTCTTAGAAGGTATATTCTGTAGAAGAAAGGGAGAAATGAATTTAGACTGAGAGTTAAATTTGAGCTCATGCTCACTGGCACGACATGAATACCGAAAGAAGGGAAATTGTTCCTAAAATATCTTATAGCCTCCTGTACATAAATGTGGTGCGCAACACACTCATGCACAAGACTCTACTAGATGCAGCTTTCAGACTTCCTAGGACACTATTGAACCTTAGGCTTTGATACCAAGTTTGTAACGCCTCGAATCTGGTACCCAAAATACTATACGGTGCTCATGATCCTGAAGGACCACAAGCTAACCCATGACTGATATCTATAACTGGGCACTGCATAATATACTGTATAAATACGAAAAAAGGCTAAAAGGCCATAAGGTTCAAATATCTGATAAAACATAGCATCTGGAAATACGGTATATCAATACCAAAATAAAACTCAAATAACTGTCTAAACATGCTATAGTATGGAAGCCTCTAAACTGTGGAGTTGATAGGAAATATCCCCAACTAACTCCGTACTACTGAAATAATAAAGTAATAAAATAATTATGTTATCCTCGAATGATGAGGACTCACTGCTAGTCTGGCTGTTGAACATCTGATCTACTAAGGATGCTACTGATGCTCTAGATCTCGTGCTTCTGAACCTATGGTACAAAACACCATAGCACAAATGCATCAGTACGATTGAATATACTAGTATGCAAGTGAGGTAGGTTGAATGCAAGGGTTCATATGCATGAACAATACTGACTGACTGAGTAACATGAACGTGAGAATACATGCATGAATACACAACTGTAACTGAGATTGTGACAACTCTGATTACTGAGTCTAAATACTGATAACATGGATTTCTAATAACTGATATAACTGATACTGAGGGACTGTGCCTGACAGTATAAATTCTGATGGAACTAGCTGAGTTCAGTACTGAGCTGAGTAACTGTCTGACAGTCCTGAATTCTGTAGAACTATCTGAGTTCTATTACTGAGACTGTAGGAAGTATTCATCTAACCGAACTTCCCCAAATAAGATAATATAATTGAGTTGGGGTCCAATCTATAATCCCAATTGGAAGGGTGTCAATACCGTGCCACTGGTAAGGACAAACTGTGAGTAATCCCTCATCTAATAGGTACTCTAAGGTGAACGGTGGGACCCTTATACAATAGGTTAATCCACCTTATCTACCCTAAACTAGAAGGTTTGATGTCTCAACCTACGCTGGCTACGTAGTTCTGGAGTGCAAGGATTGCTTCTAAGAATCACACCCTCTAATAATAGGTGAGTTTCCATCCTTGGGCTCACTCGGTGCTGAATTGTACTCCCATCTGAATAGACACTGAACATGATTAACTGAACTGAAATGGACTGCATTTATTGAGTTTTGTTGACTAGCGGAATATTACTGAGATCTAATAACTGACTAAGATTATTGAGTTTTCCAGAGTCATGTGACGGACTGAATTTTACTGAGTTCTGAAACTGACTGAGAATACGACTGATCATGGCATGATTGAGATTATTATGAAACTGACACTGGCTCTAGGCACACAGCTAAATTATCGGATACAAGTACCCTCAAGATTCGATAACATAAAAGTAATTCATGGCACAAGTTCAAAAGCATATCAATGGCTACACATATATCCATAATTCATTGACTAAGACATTTCATCAGACATTTGACATGCATTAACTTGTACATGAATGGGGATTTCATACTGTCATACTATAATGGCACTTTTTCCTTCACATAGGTATTTAATCAAATATGTGGGGAGCATACTTTGGTTATACCATCATCAATGCATCTAATTATCATGGTTGCATAAATAAATTTGCAATTTCAAGGGTTTATCATTAATATTATGCAAATCATCACATACTAGGATCAATAATTAGGACATATAATTTAAAACATGAATCAAAACCCAACAACAACATGGACATGAATTTTAATTCAACTAAATCATGAACATTCATAAATACACAATCTTTGGAATTTAAAAAGAGATTCTTGAGCTTCATCGGTGAAAGGGACCCATGAATCAACACTTAACATACCTAGGTGAATGATTTCTTGAAGATTGATGGAGGAAAGCTTGAATTCTTGACTTGAAATTAAACACCTAGGGTTTCTTGTTCTTGGAAATTGATCTTTGAGAGAAACCCTAATTTGGTGTTATAGATGAATAATGAAGTTATGAGCTCTGGTCTGGTATAATTAGGGGTCAAAATGGGTGGAAAAAGACCCAAATACCCTTTTAAAAATAGCTTAAAATCATTGATCAAAAGTGGTGACGGTTTGGGCGATGGTTCGTTGGTCCATCCCGTTGTACTTGGCTAGAACATGAACTTTCTGCCTCGTCTGAGACGGTTTGGGCGATGGTCCGTTGCTAGCTCGACGGTCCGTCGGTTCTGACCGTCGCACTTGGCCAGAAGATATGTTCACTGCCTTAGTCGCAACGACTTGGGCGACGGTCCATCACTAGTGCAATGGTTCGTCGGCCTAACCGTCGCTTCTGGGCAGTTCCGACAGTTCTCTGTAATACGTCCATAACTTTTTTACTTCGATGCCGGATTTGGACAAAATTGGTATCGTTGGATAGCTAATTCAATTTTTCACATGATAAAAAGTCAAAATTGGGGAAATTCTATTTGATTTAAACATTAATCATTTAGGAAGTCATCACTAACTCTTCTGGAGACTAGATATGACTTAAAGAAAGTTTGGGGTATTACAAATGCTAATGAATTGGTTGACCAAATTTCTTTGATTCTCTCTAAATAGTTGTGTACAAATGTGTTAATTCTACACACCAGAAATTATATTCCTTCTTCTTTCTCAATCAAAATATTAGTTTTTGTATCATGAATTTTCCAAACTTGATCATCAATCACATGCAGCATATGTTTCTGAAGAATGAAAAGAGACATGGACTCCCTTTTAGTTCCTAATTGGCTATTTTTTGGGGACTTCTCAGTCCTAGTTCAGGTTTGACTTATATAACAACAATGGATGTTCTTGAATAAATGAATCATGCTGCTTTACTTGTTTCAATAAGGAGGGCTAACACTCATTTGAAAAAAATGATAATAAAAAAATGATTTAGCTGGAAAAAAAATCTGAACTAGAAGCTACACAAGACAGTCATGAAGTGGAATAAGAGGTCTTTAAGGCTAGGATCATGACTTTGAAGCTTGACCTTGATTGATAGAGGGATGAAAATATTGAAGTCATTCATCAATTGACACAGTTGATATCACTCGTTCCACCTTCTTCATCAGCTCCTCACTATTTATATCCTTAGTTATGTCCCACTTTGATACCATATTCTTTTTTGATTAATGCTCAGTTGTTTAGCTTTGTTTAGTACTAGCTTAGGTTTAATGTGGAACATTCTCTGACAGTTAAATGAAATGGTTATCTTTGCTATATTGACTCATATTTTTGCTCTCTTTAATACATTACTATGTTGGCTAAAGTCTTTGTCTGATTGCTTTGGTGATAGCCCTAGTGGCCATGAATATCATAACAAATCACTTTGGCTAGTATATTATTGCATTGAAATGGTTTTTCGATGATGCCAAAAGGGGGAAGACAAGAGGGTTGTGCAATGTTTATAACTCATTGACTAACTTGTTTCATTCTAGTGTTTTATACTTTAGTGCCTACAGGTGAAGATGATTGAATGCACAAAGACAAGAGGTTTGTCATCATAAAAAAAGGAAATTTGTTGGGTACAATATAGTTTTGATGATTGATAAACTGACAAAATGATATGAAACATGTCAGTCAAGCTGGTTCATAGACACACTGTCTCATGTGGCTGAAACTTGTAGCAAAATCATCAATAATTAAAGACAAGGGTGGAAGAAATCAAGAACCATATGAGTGGTTAATTCTGATAAACTCAAGAAAATAAACATGTGCTAATTTGAGGAAGTTGTTGTTAAATAAAATACTTGAAGATAAGCTGATTTAAAGAATTGAAGTTTGACTACAACACTAAGGAGACAAGAGTTGGAATTGGAGAAGAAGTCTCACTTGAAGTAAAATGCTATGCAATGAGAGTTCTGATTAAAAGAGGAGTTTGAAATAAAGAATGACTCTTTGGAGAACTGTGCTTAAATAGAAGATGTATCAGTCAGAGTAACTTGCACACTTATAGAGAGAGAAAAGGCTAAATATGATCAAATTGAGAAAGCTCATAATTGAGACAATTCTGACTGAAGATTCAAGTACTGCCAGTACAAAGGAACAAGTTGACGAACCTGTTTCACAAGATTAAGCTTTACAGTTCATGAGTCAGTTTAAATGTATTGTTCTTATTGAGTTGTAATTTATTGCTTTTCTAGATTGATTGTTCAGGAACAATATTGAGCCGAGTCAACTTCAAGTTTGGGATAACTCGAAGTGGGTTCAACGGTCAAGGGTGATTGTTGAGTTATAGGAATTAGAGTTTATAATTCCTAGTTGTTGGTTATAAGAGTTTTGTAACCAGTCATTGTTGAGGCTCAGAGTTATTTAGTGAAGTTAGAGTTAAATCCTGTAGAGGTACAGGTCGTGGTGTTTTATACCTTTTTGAGCCGGGTGTTTTTCACGTAAAAATTATTGTGTTCTTTACTTCCTATTTTACTGCTTCCTTGGAACATGTCAAGCAATCCGTTCCATCCATAGACAACTCTTACATTAAAGCCACTGATCAGTAGGGCACGTACTCTAACAAGGCAAATATAGCATAATCATTCTTTTTTTCTTGAACTAACCTTCCATTTTCCATTCTCTAACAACCCCACATGCCCAAATTCAGTTCAAAATCTCACCAGTTCAATAAGCCCAAAATCAACCACAAAATCATTCAAATAGTCTAAAACTTCCCTATGACCTGGAAAACGTCTCGATTCTCTATTGGGCTTTTTCGTGGCTACGAAAGAGTAGTCACTAAAACCCATTACTTCCCGAGGAAGGTTTACCTGAAGTGATGAATAAAGACTTGAAAGAACAATTTGTCGGTTGAGGTCGAACCCTATTGGGTTGGAATCAGTTGTTGGATTGTAAATCCATTTGCCTCCTAGCTGATTTTCTCGCTCGAATACAATTACACTGTGACCTTCATGTTGGAGTTCTCGGGCCGTAACGAGGCCAGAAGGACCAGCACCAATAACTGCAAGCTTTTTTTTGGATAATTTTCAAGCATTGAGAAGAAACTGAAAATGGGGTGGATTTGGTGATGGGATTGGCATATGTGCAAATGGAGAAAACAAGCTTGGTTTTGGTTTAAAGAACAGATAAATGTTGAATGCTCATGAGTTGGTATTATTATTATTTTATTAAATAATTATATTGATTGATTGTTGTTGTTCATATGTCTATTTTTCTGTGTAAATTTGATGTGAGTAAAGCCACTGTGGGCGTGTGATCATTTTTTAAAAGCAAGTACCTGCTAATTGCGGAAAAAATTTGTCATAATTCACCACAACAATGTTCTCAATCAACTCATTTTAGCCAACAACACTGTAAGGTGATGAGTTTAAGAATATTCTAACCTTTTAGTAATTATTATTAGTTGCTTGCTCTGGAACAACCAGCCCCACCTTTTCTAAAATAGTTGCAAGTTGCATACACATATATTGTATACAATACAACTTGATTTTCTTTACTATACACTCTTTACCATGCTGTCGGTAGGTTCAAGTGGTTGAGCTGGCATGTGCGTTCGAATTCAACATATGAGAGGCTTTCCCTTAAGTCCTAACGTTTTCTTCATTTTCAATTTCTGAGTTCTATCCCTTTTTCTGTTCCAATGGCTATCAACTCATCTGTGAAAAATGTTCTTCAACTCAATGAAGTTATTGTAGCAATGGTTCCATGACCTGAACACGGCGATCTCAACCGACTATTTCTCCTATCTTGCTTCATCGCTTCCCATATCATTCCTGTACACTTTCTCTTGTTGCGTAAAAGTGGAATAACAAAACAAGTATTTGCAGTAAAATAATGGAAATAAAATAAAAAAATAATGACACCAACAATTTTACATGGAGATCCTTTTAAATAAGGAAAAAACATGAATCAAGAGGAGCAACTAATATTATTATAGCAAGAAATTTTACACAGTATAATCACAAGTACAATACTCAAAGTAACTACTACACTAAAAAGAAATACCAGCTTTTGACTCTCACCTTACTAAAATATTGCTTGCTTTAATTTTTTCTTCACAGACTATTTTTTATCACAGTCTGTGGAATACCTCACTGCTCTCTCTATATTATTTTTGTCAGAATTTGTTATCCGAATTTTGTTGATCCGGTCCTGAAAAGTTTGCGGTGTGACCCATATTTGTGATTTTTTATGGGCTCTGTGGTGGTAGCGTAGGGATCGGGCCAATCGCCCCCGCAGTATGAACCTGTATGTTTTTAGGGTTAGGATTTATTTGTACGCACGTGTTACATAAGTGCATTTAGTGGGTCATTTTGGACATTCAAAAAATACGCCATTCTCCTCATTGTATTCTCCATCCATTATAATGAAATTCCTTTGCGTCTGCCCGTGGTTTTTTCCGTCAAGGGTTTCCACGTAAATCTGTGTGTTCATCTTGTTTTTTCTTTTGCTTGTGGTTTACTTATTCTGTTCGATCATAACATTTTTTCCTCTCTATGTTTGGTGTATCCAACAAATGAGCCGGCGAGCTTTTTTCATAGGAAAAAATTATCCCTATCGATGTCATTAATGATATCATTGAAAGGTAGCATTTCAAAGTGTTACCGTGAACACATTTAATAGCCCAACTACCAAATAATTATTTTTTTCAACTTTACAGCCAATGAAGACCTTTGTGACATGGGATGGACCCTACAAAATCTTTCTCTCTTGTCTCATGCACCTAAAGGAGGTATCCTCGTCTTTTCAGAGAGAGCTTATGCCACTAAATTTTTTACACAATTTGAACTTGTCTTTTGCCACCACCTTTATCAACATATCCACGAGATTTTTACTTGTGTGAATCTTCTTAACCTGGAACGATTCGTTCTCCACTTATTTGTGAATTCAATGATACTTTACATCAATATGTTTTGTTCTTGCATGACACATGCATGGCGTTCTTGCTCAAGTATATTACACTTTGATTGTCACAACAGACAACAAACTCCATTTGCTTCAATTCAAGTTCTTAAATAAAATCGCTTGAGCCATATCATTTCTTTGACAACTTTAATGGCCGAAATATACTCCACTTCAGTTGTAGATAGTGCGATGCACTTCTGTAAATTTACTGTCATGATATTGCTCCCCCTAAAAATTCAAATAAAAAATCAGTAGTGGATTTTCTGTTATCAAGGTCACCTGCCATATCAACATTTGTATAGCCCTTCAAGATTATTGGATCAGATCCTCCAAAACACAATAAATCACTTCAGGTTCCTCTTAGGTAACTCAATATCCATATGACTGTTTCCCAGTGCTCCTTTCCTGGATATTTAAGAAACTCGATAACAATTCCAACTGTGTGAGCAATATTGAGTCTGGTACAAATCATTGTATATATTAATCATCCAACAACAAAAGAATATGGAACTTTAACGATGCTCTCTTTCTCCTCCTTCGTTGTAGGACATATTTTCTTGCTCAACCTCATATGACTAGCAAGGGGTGTGTTAACAACTTTAACATACTTCACGTTGAAGCACTCCAGTACACGTTCAATGTACTTCTCCCGTGTCAAGTAAAACTTTCTTTTATCTTTGAGATGAGTAATCGTTCAAAATCTACTTAGCATGACCCTAGTCTTTCATAATAAAAGACTTGCATAACTGTTGCGTTAACTCACCAATCCTAGAATCATTCTTTTCCGCAATCAACATATCATCCACATATAGCAAAAAGATGATAAAATCATCAGAAAATCTTTATGCAAATATACAATGATCTGAATAGGTCTTCTTGTAGCCTTGCTCTCCCATGAAAGATTCAAACTTCTTATACTACAGCTTGCTTCAAGCCATAGAGACTCTTCTGAAGTTTGCACACATGATTTTCTTTACCTTTTATCTTGAGTCTCTCAGGTTGTTCTATATAAATCTCCTCTTCAAGGCCACCATGAAGAAAAGTCGTCTTCACATTCAGCTGCTCAATTTTTAAATCAAGGCTACCAGTCAAACCAAGAATAGAGGTCATTTTGACGACTGGAGAAAATATTTTGTCAAAGTCAATACCCTTTCTTTAACCAAATCCTTTAACAACCAATTTGGCTTTGTATCTGGGCTTCAAGCTGTGTTCTTTAAATTTTTCTTTGAATACCTACTTATTCTTCAAATCTCTCATGCCCTTAGGCAATTTCTCCAACTCATAAGTGTGGTTCTCATGCAAAGATTTCTTCTTATCTTGCATGGCTTCAATCCATTGATCTTTATGCTTATATTTCATTGCCTCCTCAGAATATTTAGGTTCTCTCTCGTTAGTGAATAATACATACTCATTAGAAAAATAACGAGAAGAAGAAATACACTACCTTGTAGGCTTTCTAAGTGAAACATTTGACAAGTCCATAATTTTTTGAGCAGGAGCACTATCAATAACAACATCGTTGTTATTATCAACACCAACATGCTGATTTGGAACATGATTCTGTGCATCGTCATGATTATCAAGCCCACCAACATCATACATATGTGAAGTTTGATCAATATTAACTATACCATTAGAACTTGAAGATTCTAGTTTCTCCGCCATGTCAATATCTTCAATGATTTTATTCTCCACAAAGACAGTATCAAAACTTCTTACAAGATTCTTCTCAACTGGATCATATAGCATGCAACCAAACTTATCAAGACCATAATCAATGAAGATAAATTGTCTTGTCTTTTTATCTAACTTTGACCTCTCATCTTTAGGCACATATACAAAAACTTTGCAACTAAATACTCTCAAATGGTCATAGAAAACGTCTTTTTCATACAAAACTCTATTTGAAATGCCAATTTTCAAAGTAATAACAAGAGACAAGTTAATAACATATGCAACGGTCAATAAAGCCTCACCCTAATAGGAGTTTGGCAACTTTGCTTCAGAAAACAAACATCTGACTCTTTTCATTAAGGTCCTATTCATCTTTTCTGCCAAACAATTTAGCTGAGGAGTCTTATGGTGTCTGATACCTTATTGCCTGTAGTACGTCAAACGGTCCACAATACTAATCATTTTTATCAGTACAAATACACTTCAATTTCTTTTCCGTTTCTCTTTCAAAGGAATCCTAAAACTGCTTAATGACACCCAATACTTAGTCTTTTATATTCAAGACATAAACCCAAAAATTTCTTGAGTAATCGTCAATAAAAATGACAAAGTAAAGTCCACCACGCAAAGTCTTTGTCTTTATTAGACCACATAAATTGGAATGCACCAGCACAAGCAACTTTGTCTTTCTTTAAGGAGGATGAGACTTGAAAGAAACTCTATTTTGCTTTTCAACCAAGTAGTGCTTATATTTTTCTAATTTAGCACTTTTAAAATCTGACAGTAATTTCTTCTTGGCCAAAACATTAAGTCCTTTCTACTAATGTGGCTAAGCCTTTTATCATGCCATAATGTTGAAGAGCTAGCGCTGCTTTCAACTGCATTCACCATATTAGCACAAGTAGAATTTGCAGTTCATTATAGATCACGATGCTTGTCAACATGAGCCACAACCAAAGAACCCTTAATAAGTCTCCATTTTTCACCACCATTGATATTAACATATCCCTCATCATCCATCACGCTAACAGAAATCAAGTGCAAATGAATAGCAGATGCATGTTTTACATTTTCTAAAATTAGTTTAGATTTAGTACTAATTTCCAAATAAATTGTACCAATATCAGCCATCTTAGACACAATCTCATTGTCAATACTCAAGGTTTCAAAGTCACCTGGAGTATAAAATAAGAAAAAAAATCTTCCTTAATGTCACGTGAGATGCACCAGAATCCACAACCCAACTTGACTCATCACAAACACTATTTATCAGATTCGCATCAAGGATAGTAACAAAATTTTTGATGGTGATGGTGGCTATGCAATTTTCATTATCTTTTTCTTTTTTTTCCTCCTTGTCTCTGTTCTCCTACTTTAATTTTTTACAAAACTTCTTTGTCTGTCCTTTTAACCTATAATGACATCACTCAATATCTTTAAATTTGTCTCTAGATTTACTTCTATAATGTTCTCTATTTTGAAAATCATGATTCCTGCTTATCCCCTTGGGGCTAGTTATTAGGACATTCGACAAAGAAGAACCTTGAGACTTTCATCTCATCTCTTTATTAAGAATGTTACTCTTGATAAAGTCCATAGAGATTATGCTATCAGGATCAGAATTTGACAATGAAGTTCTAAATGTTTTTCAAGAGTCTGATAGGGAATCAAGTAGAAGCAAACCTTAAATTTCATCCTCAAAGTTAATTTCCATAGTAAATAACTGATTTCGGATCCCCTGAAAGTTATTCAGGTAATCTATCACTAGAGAACCATCATGGTATTTTAACCCCAACATTTTTTTTATCAAGAACATCTTATTATTTTTAGTCTTCTGAGTGTACAAGTTTTCAAGATGCTCCCTTAGAAATTGGGCATGTATCTCCCCAGAAATATGGTACAATACATTGTCGCCAACGCACTGCCTAATTAAATGACAAACCTTTTTATGTAATAGATTCACTCTTCATTAGTTTTATTTTCAGATTTTATAGTGTCAAAGACTGATTGCAAACCAAGTCTCTGATATCAGTTTGTTTGGTAAATGCAGAATTACAACAAAAGTACTTGCAGTAAAAAAAATGGAAATAAAATGAGAAAATAATGATACCAAGAATTTTACGTGAAAATTCTTTTAAATAAGGGAAAAATTACGAATCAAAAGGAGTAATTGATATTACTATAGTAAGAAATTTTACACTATATAGTCACAAGTAAAATATTCAAAGTAACTACTACACACTCAAAAGAAATAACTCCTTTTGACTCTCACCTTACTAAGTAAAAAGTTTAGGAAACTAATAGGAATCCGATATAGATAAAATTCAAATTATTGTTGTAAGATCAGTAGGTAATCATTTTCTATTGTTCCTTCCAATTTACTCTCCGATTCTGATTAAATGAAAGGCAAGTAATCTACCACATTTCTGCTGAATGTGTATGGGCATACCGCAGCACTCATAAATGATATTTGTTTTAGTAAAAACCCATAAATCCCGTTTGGTTTTGTATCTGGATAGCTAGACTAACTTTTACTACCAAATTATCAATTACTAGCCTGTACCTTAGTACTTATGGAGTCCATTCTGATCCTGATCCACTTTAGCGGCATATCAACATCTTTAGTAACTGGTTCCAATCATTTGATCATAACCTCATCCATTCCTCATTGGTACCTTGTTCGCCTCAACATTTACATGACACTTAAACAAGGCTACATAACGCCACCTCAGTTTCTTTCATTTTGTTTATGATTGGCGAAAGGAAAAAGATGGGTAATCAACTCACCCTGTGCAGTGTAGGATGATATCAGCATAGACTTTGGATCCGTCTTGAAAATTGACTCCACCATCTATACCAACAGCTTCAAGCTGCATTATTTAGTCAGTATAAGTTTTTTCTAGTAACTCGAAGATTCAACATTATGGACAATCCCTCACAGCGTTACTCAAGTTATTAACAGCTTTACCATAGAGTGGAGCCAAAGATTTTCATATCCGTTCTGCTTTTTGGGAGTACTCCCACTTAGAGCTGATCTAGAAGAGACGTGGACAGCTTTAACAACTTCAGCAATTTCTCTGGAGATATCAATAGCACTTGCGGCACTCCCTATGACCACAATGACCTGCCAAACCATTGATCATATCCTCTGAATGCAATGCGAATGAAGAAGAAATGTTATGGCAACAAGAAATGATTATCTTTCTTTTTTTTTTTTTTTTTGGTAATTAGCATCTGCAATGATATATTTGTCAAAGCTTGATAAATGATATTATCAAGGATCTGACAATACAAAAGAAGTATACCTTATGGAGGTGATATACTTTCTTATCTAAGATCAGAGGGCTAAAGCCCACTAGCACAACAGGAAGATGACCTCTTTTAGGATCCAAGGAAATCAAATTCGGTCACACAAAACTAGTTAAATATTGGAGAATATTTTCATGTCAAGCTATCTATCAACCAAACTAGAGATGGAAGGCGACATGTCAACAAGACAAACCACTGAAATAAGCAAGCAAGAACGTAACCTGAAAACATTTTCTCCATATCATACATAGCCAGGCTCCAATAAGTATAGAAGTACTTTATCTACACTGCTTCCTAAGATCAAGGACTACTATAGCTTTAAATATCCATGTGTATTTCCTTACACAAACAGGCAGAGTATAAATTAACAAATGATCTGCATTTTGTACTTGCATCCCTCGCTCTTCCAATGTTGTATGCAAAAGTATGAGTTGAACAATAGAACTGTCCAAAGAGTTTTGGTTATAGCAAATCCACACTTGCAGTTTGGCAATTTAGCTTAAACTAGGTAGGGCAATACATAATTGAAATAACTAGAAGCTACTTCAAAGTCATGTTGCTGCCCTACTAATTTAGAAACATTAAACTCTCAAGGATACCGTGACATGACACATACTTGATCTCGAAAAGGCTCAGGTATCCGGTAATTGTGGCTGTGGATTTGCTTTCCTGGCCATACTTCGATTCCTAAAAAGGCAGAAGTCTGTGGTTAGAAACTTCCAATGCTGCATATTTTCATAGACAACTGAAAGATTAGCAACATATGATTTCAGACATAGTGGGAAAAAAATCTGAAAGCTAAAGAAAGAACTAAATCAAAGCTTTATAAAATATGAATTATTTGCAAAACTTTCAAATGATGGCAAAACCAAAATATTCTCCATATGATAGCCTGGCAGAGACCAACGAAACAAAAATGATGTTTAATTGATCTTAAAATAGAAGAATTTAAAAGAATGGCTGAAACTTTTATAATGAAATTAAGACTGATCTTTTATCCCTAGATTATTCACGCTTTGTCATGGAGACGTATCGACAACATAAAGAGAAAATATCAAGTGTTTCAATTCAGATAAGAATAGGAAACACATATTTCCTAGTTGCGCGCACAGGAAAAGCATGGCATTGTATATGTAACGCTGATGAAAAGGTTAATTTCGATCAGCCACAACTATTAAAACACCAAATCGCATAGACCTATTAGAACTTGGTTTGTATAAATGGATTACCAAATACTTGACATCTTCATATCAAATTTTGTTACGAATAATGAAACTTCCATCAGGACATGATCTATTCCCTTGAAAGATCAATGCTGACCACAGGAGAAGTCTTAGGAGAAACAAAAAGTTAATCGATTTCTTTCTGTCTACCTAAACTTTGGTGGGTAAAGTTATCCGATACAGGGTGGAAGGACACAAGTGCACCACCGTTATTAAGAAAAGGGTTGAGAGAAAGACAGCCAAACGATTAACAGTGCAATAATTTTGTAATTTCAGGTCCCCTCATACCGAGCACGCCCTAAGTGGAAGAATTCTTCAGTCTTCCTAATGCCCTACAGACTTATGCTGTGGGAAGTGTGGATAACTAAACCCGATAGGATTATTACAAATAAAAATTTAATGATCCAAAACTTTAAATAAATTACCAGGAATATCATCAGCTATTCGTGGTTGAGTATGGCGTCCATTACAGATCACTACAGCATCATACTCCTCTTCATTAACAAACACAACATCATCGTTCTCTCTTTTTCTTGAACTAACTTTCCATTTTCCATCCTCCAGCAACCCCACGTAACCAACTTCAGTTCCAAATCTCACCAGTTCAATAAGCCCAAACTCCACGGCAAAATCATTCAGATAGTCCAACACTTCCTTATGACCTGGAAACCTTCTTGGGTCTCTGTCGGGCTTTTTTGTGGCGACAAAAGGGTAGTCACGAAAACCCATTATTTCCCGAGGAAGGTTTACCCAAAGTGGTGAATAAAGACTTGAATGAACAATTTTCCGGCTGGGGTCGACCCCCATTGGGTCGGAATCAGTGGCTGGATTGTATATCCATGTGCCTCCTACTTGATTTTCTCGCTCGAATACAACGAGGCCTGCAGGACCAGCACCGACAACGGCAACGTTTTTGGGTGGATTTTGAGACATTGAAAAAGGCTGGAGTTGGTGATGAGATGGGCATATGTGCGCATGCAAAAAATAAGTATGGTTTGGTTTGAAGAACAGACAAATGTTGAATGATCATGAGTTGGTAGTAGTATTATTTTTGGGTGAAGGACACAAATTGCCAGTTGCCACGAACTGGTCATTGGTTTTGATATTTCCATTAAATAGCTATTTAAGCCTTTTGCAGCTGCTGTCTTATTTTTTTTTAAAAAATATATATATATATTGTTGCTCCACTTTATCTTTTTAAAATTTTTGTTAGTTCATTTTCTTTTTTGATTTGCTGATTTTTTTCTTTTTTTGCTGCTTCAATTTTTTGTGTCTTTTCCTTAACAGCATACAAACACACATTTTATAACTTATACATAATCTATACAATAATAATACAAATTTTATTCATGTCATATACAAATAAAATATATTCTATACAATAATTGTATCGTTCTACACATATTTTATATAGTCTTTAGCTGCAATGATTAATGCATATTTCATACAATAATTATACAATTTCTATACACATCTTATACATATACATATTTTATACAACAATAATACAGTTTCTATACATCGTATATAGTATATTATAAAATAATGATACAATTTTTATACACAACGTATATAGTATATTATGCAACTATTATACAGTTTCTAAGCACATTCTATATAGTATATAAATCATAATGATACAATTCCTATATCATATTGACACAATTCTTATATCATATTGATACAGTCCCTGTATCATATTAGTACACTCTTTATACCATATTGATACAATCTATATATAATATTGATACAATCCCGGCTGATTATTTTATAAATTAGTTTGGGCCGACTGGACTCTCCATGTCCAATAGCTCAAATATGAGTCATTTATTTTTAGATGTATGAAGCAAAAAGAAAAAAAAAGAAAAAATTACCAAAATACACAACATAAGTTTCTAAAATTCTAAAAATCCCCCCACTTCTAAAAAATTACTTAAATCCCAACATTTCATAATTTTTGATAAAGTTGAGATACAAGTTAAAACACCCAACTACAAAACCGATTCTTTACCAAAAATAACCCACTTCTCCCTCTCTGTATGCCGCAATTTTGTAACACCCCAAGTTAGGAAGGAGTCCCACATTGGCAAAACACAAGAGGGATGCTGGGTATATAAGTAAGCAAGTCTTACTCCCTAGTGACGCATTTTAAAGCCGTGCGGGCCTGGGCCTAAAGCGGACAATATCACTAGTGGGTTGGGAAGTTACAGGGGTGTCTTGGGCCTTAATGGCTCAGGATGTCCGTTGCGGCCAGGGCTTCGGCTCGGGTCGTAAAAAAATGGTATCAGAGCCGCTCCTGTGTCGTCCATATCGATGTGGGTCCGAGTTCAAATTGAGTGTAGGCAAATCCTGGTAAGGAGGGACAAACCTCAGTCTTGAGTGTAGGCAAATCCTATTGATGGGGCAAACCTCAGCGAGGACGCTGAGTCCATAAGGGGGGTGTATGTAACACCCCAACTTAGGAAGGAGTCCCACATCGGCAAAACACAAGAGGGATGTTGGGTATATAAGTAAGCAAGCCTTACTCCCTAGTGACGCGTTTTAAAGTCGTGCGGGCCTGGGCCCAAAGCGAAAAATATCACTAGTGGGTTAGGGAGTTACAGGGGTGTCTCGGGCCTTAATAATTCGGGATGTTCGTCGCGGCCAGGGCCTCGGCTCGGGTCGTGACAAATTTGTGGAGAGGTTTCTATCCAACTTCTTCATTCAATTCAACATTTTGAAGCAAGGTAATTTCCCTCCCTAAAATCCGCTTCAATTTCTTCTAATCATTTTTACATATTTTTTTTCAAAAAATTTATTTTGTGCCTAAGTTTACAAAGTAAAATTTGGGTGATTTGGTTGAGTAATTTCTTCAATTAATTATTTTTTAGGCTTCATTGTTTGAATTGCCATTATGAATAGAAATTTGGGATCTTCCTTTAGTCTTGGGGTTTCTCAATTAGAAAGTATCAAAGAATCTCATGAAGTTGTTAACTTCGTTTCCGGAAGCTTTGATTATGAATTTGTTGGATTTGATGAAAATAGATCAAAGCATAGAAACGATCCCCAAATTATGAAGAAGTTGCGGCAAAAACATTCTAAGAAGGACAAGAAAAAAGAAAGTGATTCTTAGAAAAGGGGATTCAACAGTCCTGAAAGTAAAGCTCCCGCCAAGATAAGAAGAATTGTCAAAGCAATTTTCAGAGATGAACTTCCCAAGGTAATTGCATGTTCAAATCTATTGAATGTTAGGCCGAGATACATATTTTGGGTTGCATGATACGTTTAGAATTTCATTGTTTATCTATTTTTTTGTTGCTTAGTTATTTGTATCTTGGGTGTTTTATGTTTTATTGAAATTAATATAACAAAAGATACAAGGTCACAAGTACATAGATACATGTTAAGTGGACTTGTATCTGTGAGTGATTATTAATTCTTTGATTTGTATCTAGTTTTGTTCAATTTTACTTAAAGTCTAAATATAATAGATAAATGTTTTTATTTCTAAGATACATGTTGTATTAACTTGTATCTGTGACTTACTGTTAATGTTTTGATATGTTTCTTGTGTTGTTTAAATGGTATTGAAAGTAGAATTACACAGGATATATTTTTTCACGCTAAGATACATGTTGTAGAGATTAAAGATACATTTGTATAATCTTGTATCTAATGTATTATGTTCTTAGTGCTTTTGTATATATTGTACTGTCTTAGAGTAAACTTGTTGCATCTCAAATAATTTTTTTATTTTTTTTATTTTTAGGGATCGAATTACGTTATTAAGGAAATTCCAACTCATTCTCTTAGATTTGTAAGTTCGTGCAACTTAAGATTTAAGAATGAAATTGAAGAAGTAATCGGCCAAGAAGTTTTAGAATTATTTGAGAAGATCATTTTCGGATGTTATCTCAACATACCCCTTTCCAACTATATTGGATAAATAACAAATGTCTTCTTATGCTCGAGATCAGGCAACCAAATTAAGAAGAAATACATGTGTTTGTCAAAGGCCAGATTTTTTGATTTTCCATATATGAATATGCTTTGATAATTGGCTTAAACTGTTGTGGCAATATTGATGATTTTAAATACGAAGATTCTTCTCCGAGTCGGCTAATGAGAAGGTATTTTTCCCGATCAACGAATGGAGTTGATAAGGAGGCATTAGTGGATCATTTTCTGAAAGAAAATTTTGAAAACAAAGAGGATGCCCTTCAGATGGAAATTCTATACTTCATCCACACCTTCATCTACTTACAGCTGAATGCTTGTCCCGTTCCATTTTTTGATTTTAAAATGATTGAAGATGGAAAATATAAATTTTTTCCTTGGGGTAAAGTGTCTTTCTCCAAGTTGATGGCCTCAGTTAGGCAAGAATTTTTCGTGGAGAAGAAGCTTTATAGGTTGGGTGGCATCCCTTGGGTTCTAAATGTGTGGATGTTTGAACTATGTTCAAATGTTGATGCCAAAGTTGTTGTGAAGGAGGGTAATAACATACCTCGTATATTGAATTGGAGGGTTATTGCAGTCCGACCTCAGTATAATCAGTTTATGACCAGAATGTTTAGCAAGGTATGATGCTGATTGAATTTTTTTCATACATTGCGTTATATTTTTTAAATTTTTTATCGTAATTATTTTTAATGTATAGAATTTTTGTATGTAGTGTTCATATTTCAACATTGTTCTGAATGTGGAGGAGCTAGAAAAACTTGAATTGCCGCAAAATGCATCTGATCACCCTGGTACATCTTCAATGCCATCAGCTGAAAATCCTGAGCAGAGGAGTTACCAAGTCAATTTACCCATGTTTTCATGGATCATGACAGTTTTGATGACTTTAGTACGACGCCTCTATAATTTTTTATGAGGAAGTCGATACACGTATCGGGTACAGTATCTGCACTTATGTCAAGGAGTGGAAAGGATATTCCTCTAGGAAGAAGATCAAAAAATAAGAACAAAGTCAGACTCGGGCCTCAAAAGGAAAATAGACGGAAGGTATTTCCATATCACATCTGTTATAGTATTTTCATAATGCAAATTTTTTTACATTGTGTTCTTTTTATACTTAACAAATACTGGGCAATCCGACAGATGCAGAACAAAAGAGTAAAGAGATTGATGACTCTACATGCACAAACAGGAAAGAGCTTTTGGTTAAAGCGAACTTAGATTCGTTATAGTCCAATATAAAGAGATATGTGAAGACATACGTAAGACTCTATTTTGTTAACCCATATAAATTTTTGGTTAGTGTACTGTATAACTAATCAACTACGCATATATATTAGATTGATATGAAATTCAGCGATTTGGAGTGTGTGATGAATGACAGATTCACTGATGTTTTGAAATCATTGCAGTCGAAAAATGAGACTGTTGAGAAGGTAACATAATTTTAAACAACATATATTTAGTAATGAATATATTCAATTTATTCTTGCTACTATTTCATATATTGTAGGAAAACGTTACAAAAAAAATCCACAAAGAGGATCATCATTCAGATGATGTTGCTAATTTTGAAGGCAATAGTGATCCCGTCAGTCTGAATTTTGTCATGGAAAAGCCACATAAAATGGAGGTGTTCATGGATACATATTTATCATTTTATAACTCATATACTGTTTGTATATCTTAATGTTTACTCACATTTCATAAGTGTTGTCTATTGTTTCATATAATTTATACTAATGTTCTACAATAGATCCGGCAAGACGGTGATTCCTCAGAAAATATTGTTCATGTTATGGGACCCAGTTGTACAAACAGTCCAGTGAAAGAAATGGATAAATCAGTTGAAATGAAAAAGGATAAAGTTAACCAAGCACCATCACCTTTCACAAGTTGTGAACAACAAGAAAAGATAATTAACTTTGATTATGTGTTTTGTAATTGACATGACCATATTTGCATTTACATTACGATAAAATATTAACTCAGAACTACACGTAATAGGTTTGTGTCTGTCTGGGATTTTATGATATTTTAAAAAAAGTTAAATTTTTTAATAAATACTAGCATACATGTCGTTATATATGTAATTTTTAATATTATTTATTCTTTGATTTGTATGTAGTGTTGTTTGAACTTTACGAAAAGCCTTATTACAAGATATACAAGTATATTAGTACCTAGATACATGTTGTGCTAACTTGTATCTATGATTTACTGTCATTGCTTTGAATTGAATGTACTGCAATTGTATTGGTATTGAAATTCGTATTACACAAGATACATATTTTTCTTATTAGATACATGTTTTTAAGCTTATAGATACATTTGTATTATCTTGTATCTAAAGCATGATGTTCTTAGAGTTTTTGTATATATTGTACTGCATTAATGTACATGTGTTGCATCTCAACTAATTCGATCATTTTTATTTTTTTTATTTTACGTAATTAACTTTGATTAAGTGTTTTGTAATGAACATGACCTTTTTTAAATTTACTTTACGATAAAATGTTGACTAATACATATATGTAATATGTTTGTGTCTGTCTAATGTTAATCAATGAAAGATACATATTTTTATCTTTTGTATTTAATTTAACATTTATGTATGTAGTACAGTATCAATATTCAGTTGTAATAATATAATTTAGTAAAAATAAAATTACTGATAGTTATGAAATATTTGTTACTTTTTGAAATCATATTCAAGATGATGGAATTGAGAAACTGAGTGACATTGCTATTGAAAAAATAAAATCAATTGATAGTGTTTTTCCAGTTCAAGAGAATGAAATGGCATTGATAATTTATAAGCCTCATCCAACAACTCCTGACGAGTATATGGTTAGTGACACCACAATTGTTTTTGTCTTTCTTACACTAAAAAAGACTGTGTCAGAAGTTAAAAAGACACCCGCACAATGAAATAGGAAGCCATTAAAGATTTTTCGTTCACCATTTCTGATCCATTTTGGATCAAGTACAAAAGAAAAGAAAAACTTTTCTTCTACAGAGCGAAAAAAATATCCATTTGAAGGTTATGACATTAATGAAAATTCACCAAATATAGAGATTGAAGTTTTTGAAGAATGAATTAAAGAAGGCCTTTACAGGCAACACATAAAAAAGTACATACACAAATTTCTTATTATAAATTCAAAATTGATATGTTTTTTATTAGTATTTTTTTTAAATGTATTGTACTATTATGTTTCAGGAAAGATAAGGATGATTACTACAAGGTTAAATGTTCAAATCTTGAATTTCGTCAGCTTGATTTCGTAGTTGCTTTTTCAAAATTCAAGAACTGGTTCTACCTGATGTATCAACAAAACAAGTGTTAGAATGATGAGATATTTTCATAATGTATATTCAAAATCTAAAAATGCGACGTCTTGAAATAACATTTCCATTGACATATACATTTCGGACATTATGACATATAACATGTATTAATGTCTATAACATGATGATTTTTGATTGACTAAATAAGTTAGATGATATCTTTAATATAAAAATCATGCAAATCAACTTGTTTCTAGCAAATTTGATTATCTGTTGTAGTTTTAATGTTGGGTTTTTTCTTCAGTTCTTATCCTGTATAATATACATAATGTAAAAAGTTGTATCGTCATATATTATGATGTATCTAAGTCTAATGTTGATCTTTCATAGCCCATGTAGAAAATGTTATCACAGACATGAGAAAAGAGGATCACCACTTGTGGTAATTTACTGGTTCACTCTTACATATAAATTTATGTATGTAAAGAGAGATTGTGATGTCACTTAATCTTAGTTATGCAGCTTGAGAGATAATAGCTTTCTAGTAAAATTAATTAAGGTGTCCACAGACTATTTCGAACTCCATGTTATATCCAAAAAAAATAAAAAAGAAGCCATTATACTCTTAGATGTAGATATTTGTGTTAGTGCTCAATTATGACACAAAGGAAATGAAGTAAAAGAATTTAAAACATTTACTACATACATTTCTATAATTAGCACAGACAGAGTAAAAGTTCTCCTATAAATAATTTTCACTAAAACTTGAACTGATAACACACCGACAAAAAAAAGATAAGTTACAAGTATGTTATAACAAGTTAAATATATTGATAATGTAAAAATATTTTTATATTATTTATTTATAAAAGTTAATTTAATCTTAAATCCTTAGATGAGGAACTCCTGTGCATTCTAAATTCTGCACATGATCAGACAGTAGTTAGACTAGCCCCCATTTTGTATTAGATACATAATAACAAAACATGTATCTTTCTGTATTAATATGTATCTTGTTCATTATCTGAAGCAATTGTCTATTACCTGCATTAATAACATTAGATACATAAAATATTTAATTTGTACCTTTTCAGTTTTAATAATTACGGTAGGCTGATGTAACATATATTTCATTTGTTTGCAATTTGAACAACATCTGGATGTCATCATGTACTACTTGAGGAAGAAGTACAAGAACAAGAATTTTCCTAGCAAGAGATACACTACCACAGATTGCTTTTTCAAAGTGTACATCGATAAGGCATATGTGTATTACTATGATGCCGACACTGGTAAGGAGCTTGCCACACAAAATGCATCTGCAAAGACTGATGAGGTTGTTGATATGGAGATGGCATTGATTAACACCATCAAGGGATTCAGTCCACCCGCAGGTCATCCTTGACATTTGGTTTATGAGGTCTTTATCCCAATTAACTGTGATGGTGCCTTTCACTGGATATTGATAGTCATTGCATTAAAGGATCAATGCATTCGTGTGTACGATTTAATGACCTCTTCACGAAAAAGAACACAAACAAGTGAGATTGAAAAGTTGGTTGTAATGATTTCTACTTACCTTCAGTACAATAACTTTTTTGAGCAAACGGTACCAACTAACTGGACTGTACTGGCATCCTACAATGAAAAATCGGACGTGATCCATTTCAAGTGAAATACGTATCTGAGATAGCACAACAAGAAAGTGAAAGTTTGTACGTATTACATTACTTTTTGAGATGGTTTCATTAGCTTATAATTTTATATTAGTTTTTCTAATTAAATTTTTAATTTTTATGCAGGGATTGTGGTGTATTTGTAGCTGTATATGTCGAGTATCTGAGCGAGGAATTAGACATTCCATCTTCAAAAATTGATGCTCACTACCATTGTCTGAGATATGCTAGTCTTTTGTGCAAGTATGGATCTATAAAAGTAGAGAATGGATACTTTAGTGAGAATGACGATCCACAAAGGCCAAGGATGAAGTTCACACCAAAAGAAACCGATCATGTTTTGCTTATTCAGTAGTTGTTGATTTTTCGGCTAGTAGACTATTAAAAATGTTATTGATGATATAAACTTTGATTATGTTAGTAGTGTTTAGACAAGCATACATTAAGTTTTTTTAATGAATAATTACTTATATTTGCATTAACATTCTAACGTAATGCTAAATAACATAAAGATATATTTATGTTATCGTTATGATATTTTTTTCACGCAATATACTGACATTGTATTGAATACATGTTTTACTGTATTTTATAATTTTATGTATATAAAATAAAGAAAGATATATTACAATATAGGTATTAACCATCACAACGTTGCCGTATTATGTATCTATAACAGTTTTTTGTTATAGATAGTTCATGTTGTCTCTTACATGCATACCAAATTATATCATAACTCAATAGAACTAAGTTTTAAAGATATTAGCCTATTATATTTTACATGTGAAACAAATCATTAGATCTTGTATCTATAACTTTATATGAGATACATCTTCTCAAATTGTATGTATCTATTATAAGGAAACTGTTTTACAATATAATCATAGTAACCAACAAATTATTATATTTTTATGTATCTCAAACCCTTTTTATTAATCGAAAAAGATGTTTGACTATAACCTGTCTAACAAATTCTAGCAGAACTTATATTACTAAATCTTAATAATATTGACAAATTATATTTTACAAACGATACATACTTGTTAAAATTGAATCTATAAATTTAATGGAGATACATACTATAAGAATGTATCTATTTTTTATCGTTCACTATGGCAGAACTACTAATAGAATGTATAATAACATTGTCAGTTCAATATATCTAAATTTTTATTTTATGTGTCATGTCAAAATACACCATCAAAACATATATAACTAAATAAAAAATTTAACAAAGAATGCTATTTATTTCGGTAAATGTCTTTTTCTAAATTTCATAAAAAATCAAGAATCTCATTAACTAAAATGTGGAATAAAATAGATAAAAAATCTAGCAACATTCCAAGGAACTATTCAACATTATTCATTAGTCAATTACATTTGTCACTCCTCCTTTGGAAAGAAGTTGCAAGTGTGCCTGTTGTGACCTTCATAACCACATCTCCCGCAATAATTACTGCTCGATGTCATTGTTTCACTTGATTTCTTGTGCCTATTTTTCTTTGGCCTTCCAGGTTGACATTTGTATTTAGGTGGTAACGCAACTTCATCTATAACTTCTTATGACACAATCCAGTCTTTCTTATCGGGCATTGGAAACATCGATTGTTTATACGTCTTCCTTAATGTTTCAAGTAATACTCAGAGCAATAAGGCTTCATATCAACTACATGCTTTCTTTTTAGAACTGCAATTGCGTGTTCACATGTTATCTCATCCAATTGGAATCTCCCGCAACTGCAAGTCTTCCTTTCAAGACATATTATGTACTTTCTGCCTTCATCGTAAATCGAATAAATATATGTTGATGACGCACTAACCTACAAGATTAAACATTATATGTTAACACATAGATACATCTTGCTCTTCTTTATAATATATTTGTATCAGTTAAAAAAAATAAACTGATGCATTTACTATAACATTTTACAGAATTTTTTTTAAAAAATATATACTACAGTAATATCAAGAAAACATTATATAATATGTAAAAAAAATTAAATATATAAACTCACCTTAATCCTTGAAGATCTTGAAGTATTTAACTAAAGAATTCCTTCGAATCTACTACCCAGTGACGTGTTTGCATAAGACGCTCTTTCTCTATTCTTACAGTTCCATTTTTCAAATAATTTTTTGACCTCTTCCAGAAATTCGATTATCGACAACTCACGTGCTTGCTTCAACTTACCATTTATACACTCCGCTATGTTAGAGGTCATCATTCTACCTCTGTTGATAGGTGCATACACCCGTGCTCACTTTTTAAATCCAACAACCTCAAGATAAGACTTTACCCTCTGATCAATCTTCCCAACTTGATTCCAAGAAAATTCAAATTCATATTTACGGTATACTTTCTCCATAGCATAGTAATATCACTAAGTCTATCCTTACTCTTTCTGAAGTTTGTGCAAACATTCTTCCACAAGTGCCAAATGCATGCAAGGTGCGGTATATTTTGATATACAATGCTGACAACCTTTATTATGCTTTTATGACGTCGGACACAACACACATACTGTCGCAATCTCCAAAAGCAATTCTAAAATTCTTGAAAATCAAGTCCACGAATTGTCATTTTCACTATCAACAACACCATACGCAAATGGCAGAATGCGTCCTACAATTTTGATAATAAAAATCAACTAAGCTGATACATGTCAACTATTTTTCAACCAAAAAAAATACTAATTATTATCAAAATGACAATACAAAATAACTTTACTTAAAAATAACTATTAATTACCTGCTCCTTCAAGAGTGCTTGCAGAAACAAATGTACCTTTATATGCTTCACTCAAATGCGCACCATCAACAACAACTACAAGCCTGCAATACTCGAATCCATTCTTCAGAGGTTGCAATGCAACGAACAAATACATGAATTTATTATCTTCCGCTTTATGTATTTTAATATGTGAACTGGATATACCGAGTTTAACATGTATATATATCTAGCCATTTGTTGATAACCATCCGCAGGTTTCCTCCTTAACATCTCAACCGTACGTTTTTTAGCCCTCAAAAACTTCTGATAGTTAATGTCTACACCAAAAGTATTTTTAATATCTTCGATTCTATCATTTGGAGTGTGTATTCTCTTATAATTGACAAGTTTTGGAGCAGCAAAACCACTAACAAACCCAACTGTAGCTTGAAGCTGAGTAAAAACTCGATCTTTCAACGAGCAAGTGTGCACATCTTAAAAGTTCTAACTTTAAAAAGTTCAGTCCCCCGCCAACATGATGCTTTAAATGTCCAAACACAATCCTCTGAACAACATCGTAAGACATAACTGAATAAATGAAAACAAAACTTCAACTTTTTAACTTTCAGTTACTTTCAAACTGTATATATAAACATCAATATATTCACCGAGATACATAATTAGACATCACTATATTCACCGAGATACAAGATGATCAAAACGTATCTTTTATCATAAAGATGTATCTCGACCAAATTAACATAATGTCATGACTAAAACACAACAAGATACATAATTACATATTAATATATACACTGAGATACAAGATGAGAAAAATGTATTTGTTATCATAAAAATGTATCTCAGTCAAATTAACATAACGTCATGACATTTCTGTAAAATGATAATCTTCCAAACGTTAGATACAAAATTAGATTAACGTCAAGATTATTAACAACAGCTGATACAAAGAAATCCATAACATACATTTTCTTATCCGATTTCTTAGCATAGAAGTTGAAGGAATGATGAATTGCAAACCTTATCATAATCAAAATCAGAGTACCCTTGTCCTTGTAGATTTGCCCAACATTAACATCACTATGTTTGCAGGAAGTAATAATCTTGTTCCCATTCCAATCTAACAAAGGTGAAGAAGCAGTAGAATTAGATTTGTAACTAATTAATTCCGCATCTTTTTCTGATGGACTCTCCAAACACATTATGCACCAACATTCCCATCAAACAATATTTCACTAGCAGACTTATCTAATGTAGTGATGATGAGTGGATATGTCCCAAAATCACGTTCAGTTTTCTTAATCTTGATATACAACTTCACACTCATTTCGTTACGAATTAACAACGGACAAGCATTTCCTTCGACAATGTAACACGCTTCAATTTTTTTCCTAGTTTCATCAATTTCCAGTTCTCCGACAATTATCGAAATCAGTTTTTCATAAGTAACATGTTCACTGATCACAATTCCATCGCTCTTATAGCCCACATAATTTATTTCGTTAAACCAAACACCAGAATGACGTAGCACGACCGAAATATTCATTTCAAATAACCAAACAAAATTAACAAATAAAAAAGAATGGAAGTTGAAAATTTTTGCAGAAGCCGTAATTTTTTTTTGTTATTTCCAAACAAATTATGAATGTTGCTTTTGATTAGAATGATGAAATAACAAGGTAATATCCATAAATCGTGGAATTTAATTATGTTTTAACTATAATTAGTTAGATTAATTACACTTTTAATGCGATTTTATCTGTTAAATCCCTTAAAAAGTGCTAGTTAGTTTACTTTAAACATGTATCCCTAGTATGCATCTAAGTTAATTAACATGTATCATCAACGGACAAATATTGGGATTTTACGAGATTCTTAAAAAAGTTGGGACTATTCTAGTAAACATATCATTATATATGTAATTTTTACAAAAAATAATAATTAAAAAGCGAGCCGAAAGGGCCCAAGAAGAAAGGGGAGGGCCAAAGTAATTCAATGCCATTAAATGGTAATACTTTGATCGACTGACCATAATTTGACAATTTAGTCAAATGCTGGCCATTTTTAAAAAAAAATGGCCAGTGGATGTCATTTTTCCTATTATTTTTAGGTGTGTCAAAATGAACTCCAACTGAGTTACCTATCCAACTTGTCCAAAATTTAATGAGATGGATTCAAGATAATTTATTATTGGATAAATTGAAAAATTTATTTAAATCCCGACTAGTTTATCCATATTGACATATTATTTTAATTTTTTTCAAAATTTCATAAAATTTCTCTTTTTTAGTTTGAAGATACATTTAACGAAAGCGGGATACATTTATTAATACGTCTTTATATTTAACTGATTAGCTTAAATCAAGGACTTTAATAGTTAGAACATCATTAAATTAACAATTAACCTAATAAATAATGCGGATAACTGAATTAAATCCCCCCAAAATCGATAATCAGTTAGTTATTCCAGTTTTTTAACAAATTACTACCATAATCATATTGCAAACTTATTAACCTTCTCTATATTTAATAAGGAAAATTTTTATTGACCTTCTCTATTTTTCCTTAATAAGAAAAATTTACAGACCTTCTCTTTTTAACAAATTCACCGCTATA
This sequence comes from Capsicum pubescens, assembly GCA_030864215.1. Taxonomy (NCBI): domain Eukaryota; kingdom Viridiplantae; phylum Streptophyta; class Magnoliopsida; order Solanales; family Solanaceae; genus Capsicum; species Capsicum pubescens. Next base: position 63,974,105 of record CM061543.1, read on the forward strand.
ATCATATTGCAGACTGATTAACCTTCTCTATTTTTAAGATTAACTTTGAGTTAGCTACATAATTCAATAACTAAACACATAATAGACTACTGCAACTATTTCAAGAGATACATAATGTCAATAAAGATACAACTTTTTATTTAACAAGTATATTTTGAACAACTTATAAGAGATACATACTATATTGTGAATCAAAACATGTATCTCTAACATTAATAAGTCGTATCTCTCATAAAAAGTTGAAATACAAAGAACTATAATTAATAGATACACATAATTTATCAGTTACGTAAACTGAAGTGAATGAGATACATATTTCAACATAATACAATAACAAAACACATAATACTATTTGTAACTCTTTTATAAGATACATAAACTTACTGAAGTTACAAGTTTCTACTAATCTATCACCTTGCCAACTTAAAAGAGATACATATTATGTTAGACAACACAACATGTATCTGTTACAATAATAATATATATCTCTTATACATACCTGACATAGAAAGAACTAGAATCAAGAGATATATAGAAATTTATCATTAACATAGAGAGAGATACAAATTAAAATAAAAAAAATATCAGATTAATTTAAACATGTATCTCAGCCTAATTAAACACATGCAATATCTTTGGCAGTGTGTCTCTACTTGTAACTTCAATAATTCCTCTTCTTTTTTGACGAATTACTCTTTCGGAACTAAATTTACCTTTCCTTATGTTAAATGAAGCAATAAAGGATTTATTCAACAATGTTAACGAAAAATAACTTAGAAGAATTTGAGATGAAAATTAATTTGAGATTTGAACTAAATTATTGAAGTTCATAAGATGATAATGAAGAAGAAATTGGGGGAAAATAACTTTTCCAAAATCTAAATAAATTGAGATAAAAAAAATGCACCTTGATAAGTGACATTGATTGAGGAGGCAACCGCCCCCTCAATCTTATAAATTGTACCTGACAAAAATGGAGGGTTTTAAGATGTATCTTAAGCTTTTGGTAAAAGTAGTAAAAAAAAAAAAAGAAATGTGTGTAATTTTTAAAAACTGAAGTGATTTTTAGTAATTTTAGTATCTTAAGTTGTGCTATTATGAATTTTTTTATAAATCTTAACCCATTTTTAAATTGATTCAAATGAGCTCAATTCAATCTCCACTTTAACCCATTTAATAAAAAAATAATTTTTTTAATGAAAATATGAAAAACAAGTGACAATTTATCCTCCCACACACAAAATTACCTACCCCACCTCACCCAACCCCACCACAGCCCCAGCTTACTCCACTCCCACCTCACCTTCCTAAAATAAATTTATGTTATTTCTTAAAATACTTTTTGTAAATTTTTCTCTTGCCCCTATCCCACCTCATCCATATCCCCCCTCCCTGCCCCAAACCCCATTTTCACCCCTAACCCTAGCCCAAAAAAATATTTTTTTAAAAAAAATTAAAAATATTTTCTTACCACACGACCAACACCCTACCCTCTTCCCTTTCCCACATCCCTACCCATCCCAAAAAGATATTTTTTAAAAAAAATAATTTTTAAAAATAAATAAATAATTTTTTTTAAAAAAATAAATCTTACCTCAACCCCCCCCCCTCCCCATCTCCCCCTCAACCTCCCCCCCTCCCTTATACAATAGACCCCTCCTCCAAAAAAAATATTTTTAAAATAATTTTTTTTTAAATAACTCTTACCTCAACCCCCATCCCTTTCCTACCCTTACACCCCCACCCACAACCCCACTGGTCTCGATTTTATTTAAACAAATATTTAATTTTTAAAAAATATTTTTTTTTAAAAAAAATTCTTATCCCATCACCCCCAACGATATACCGCTTCTTCAAAAAAAAAATTTTTTAAATAAAATTCTTACCTCAACCCCCATCCCAAACTCAATCCTTCCTACCCCTCCTACTCCCGACTCCCTACCCACACCCCTCCCCCTAAATATAAATTTTTATTTTCTTAAAATTTAAATTTTTTAAAAAATATTCTTACCCCACCCTCACTCCCTACCGATCCATCTAACTTTTCAATCCCATTCAAATTTATTTTCTTAAGTTTGATTTACAAGGGGTAAATATTGATATGTTAATATTTTTTAAAATAAGCGGGTCAAGACCCAACTCAATTTTTAGCCCATTTCAGTCCAAAGTAAATTTGTGCGGGTCATGACTCAATCCAATATCCAATTCAACCTATTTAATATTTTCAATCTCAACCCAACCCGCCTATTTGACACCCTAATTATTTTATTTGTGTGATTGATTGTTCTTGTTGGTATGCTTGTTTTCTGTGAGATATGCCGTCGGTGGTGTATATGAGTTTTAAAAGAGAGAAAAGACCCTCTTAATAGCTTGTTTGGATGGTTAGTAATGTGTTGTATTGCATTGTATTGTCAATTTAAATATGATATTTGTTTTGATTGTACTTAAATTGTTACACCTCGCATTTTAAGTTTAAGCCACGATTATAAGTTGAGGTGTTATGGTTGTATAATTAAGCTTGTCGTGCTTCAAATTTAGTTGAAAATCAAACTAAAATGATTCGTCTATGTTTCAGAGGTTATAGGGGCGAAAAACTGTACCCAAGGATGAAGATTTCACTGCTGCAACATAGCAGCAGTGCAAGAGAATGAAGAAGACAACAAGCAATAAATCACTGCTCATTAACTTACCAAGTCTCTTCAAGGATAATTTTGTATCTTCCTTTTTACCTCATTCCTACCGATTAAATATTTTTAAATTCTTTAGCTTCCACATGTTATTTTTAATAGAAGAACATTTTATTTTAACAAATAAATTTTCATTTTTTTTCAACAGTTTCACATACGTAAAAAAATCCCCTGCTTCCATCACTTTAGTGCATTAAAATAGTCCCTCTATTTTCCTCAAGTTTTGCACGATAAAAACCTCACATTCCTATCATTTTTCACACGTTTTCCATAACAGACATCCCCAATTCTCCACTCAAACACAACTCTTAAGAAACACAAGAGAATTGATTGAAGAATCAAGTTCAAATTCCTTCTTTTCGATTTTAAGTTCTTCAAAAAATTTGATGTAAGTTGAATCATCTCTTGCTCATGTTTCTGGATTTTTTACTACTCTCCAAATCTCTATTTTGTAATCTCCTTTCCTAATCAGATGGTGTTTGTGTGTTTGTATTCAACAGTTAGCGTAAATATTCAACCTGTTAATTAAGTTACTATTTCCTCTTGGCGTCTTAACAAGTGTTTATATATTCATAACGTACGGACTAATTGTGCCAAAATCTGAAATTCAGATTTTATCCATTTAATAACATAGTGGTCTAGATAATCTTCAATAAGTATTTTCTATTTCTAAGATTCTCGAACGACGTTAGGATTAACTAACGATAAAGAACATTCCTTTTGTCTCTTAAGTTGATGTCTGATCCAGTTTGAGTATATATTGACATGCTGAAATTCTTTAAGTTTAACAAGTAGGAAGGACTACTCTTTCTTTGGAATTAATTGAACTTCTAAAATAATTGAATTTATTATCATGAACTTCATACTCTTGGCTAATATTGGTAATCAAAATTGTGAGTTTGCTAAAGAATGAAATTTCTGTGTTCTTAGTTCTAAATATGAATTTGTCTTGTTTACTCTCCAATTGTCATATTACGGTAGGTTTATTGTGAGGACATCCTCGCTATGCTTCTGGATCTGTAGCTCTGTAACTCAATTCTCAAATAGCTAGAAGATGTGTTTTTCTGATCCTCTTTAAGATGTGAAAATATATCACTGAGATTGTTCTGAACTGTACTAATAATCAAGAGTTATACAATGCTTCTCCTTCCCTCTGCATACTATCTGGTCTAATGTTTATTGACTTGATGTGTAGATTAGGAACCTTGTGTTTTTCTAAATTAAGAATCTTTCTTTTTTTCCTAGGTAATTTTGAGAAATTCGGAAACTCAAATTTGCCAATAACGTCAAAAATCATGTTAGCCAGATGTCTGCAAGCATATTTCCTTTCTCTGTACACATATTTTACTCAAGCTCTATAGAGTTGTGTGACATTTATTATTTCCTCAACAATTATAGCAATTCTCTACAGAATTTTTCAAATTTTAGTTAGGATTTTAATCACTACTTAAGAGTGTGTTTCGGATAGATTTGATTTATCCCAACTGTTGCACAGTGTGTAATTGCTTTCTTTTCAGTTAACTCATAAATATAATCCCTCAAGAGTTGTGAAAGCCATGTTCATGAACCCTTAACATAATGTATTTTAACTATCCATAATGCTATGAAATGGTAGCAAATAAAAATCTTATGAACTTAAAGTGGTTGAATTCTCAATATGAGACCAAAAAGGCTAAATTATATACATAAGTCTAAAAAGGCTAAAATACGAGAATGAACCTAATATGACTAACACTTTCAACATAAATAAATAAGGTAACGTTATGAGCAAGAGAGTTAGTTGGCTGATCGAGAAGGCATAGATTTAAATGACAAATGCCTGAAACTATATTTGTCGACATAGGATAGAGATTATTCCACAAGTCGGATGACTATTTTTTACGTGTCCCTAAAATGAGCTAATTATGGATACTTTCTAGAAAATCATGTTAGGTCATGTCCTGTGCTCGGCAAGGTATAAGATGGCTTAACTAACCGGGCCAAGATCAGACTCCATGCGCTCACATGATAGTTTATGTCGGTTCACTACTTTCTCCCACAAATAATCAAAAAAATTTAATTTACCTTAGTCAATTATAAATTTAGCTTATATTGCTGGTCCTTTTCAATTGTCTTCACTTAAATTTGAATTTTACTGTCATTGATAATCTTTTGTTGTACTATTCTCCTAAAATGGATTGACATACCAATACATTTTATGTATTGACCATCTTTGGCACTAGATTCTAGCTCTCAAGTCAGTGGTTATGCACCTTATTAGGATCTCTATCTTCTTTCATTGGTGATCCTTTTTCCTACCAGGAGGTTGGATAAGATATGTCGACTCTTTTATATTTCTTTTCTTTCAGTATTGGTACTTATTAGAGGCTTCACAGGTTAGTGTAGTTGTCAAACAAACTTGGTAATTTTTAGTCTTTATTCATCATAACTATTGTTAACACCTAATTTTTGTCCTCCACGTCTAAGTTTACTTTTGAATTTTTTCTTATTTTAAATAAAATTACAATATTTATTTTATCTTGATAAAAACTTTTCAAAAATATTTATGCATGCAATTTTATCATTTTAAGTAGCGATTATATAGTTAAGTATTTACGAGATTGTATAATTTTGTTAATTAAATGGGTAAAGTCTTGATTTAAATATATTTTGCTGTCAAAAATAATTTATTTAAAAAATATGTGTTTGATTTTATTTAATCGAGAAACTCGAGATTAAATTAATTGTTAATTCATTTCAAATTTTTAATTCAATTTGGTTAATTTATTTAATTTGACTTTAATTGAAATCAATTTGGCCACAATTATAGTGTTATTGACCGATTAATTTTTAATATGGTTATAATTTAAATAAAATTGACTAAAAATTCTAACCTAAGGCTATTTGATAATTAGCCCAATCCTAGACTCTTAATTATTCTACTCTTCCTCTTTAATTTTAGTGTAAATAACACAAATTCCAATCTTTTAGAACTAATTACACCCTATTCCACTTTTATTAATTAGTTTACTCTCTCTCCCTTTTAACATACATAAGAAAAATGCATATACATAGCTTGTTATGTATGTTTGAAAGTTTTACTGCCGTTAAAAAAGGAACTAATGTATTCCCTTGATTTAAGGACAATATTAAGTCAACTAATTAATTAAGTGGATTAATGCTTCCTTAATTTGTGTAACAGCTTCTGAATTTTAAATTTTGAATTAATCAAATACATTAAAATCAAAACATACAAAAATTAAACTCCCAAAATCAAATCAAAACACTGATTTCATTATAGCTCTGAAGAAATAAACTTCAAAGGAGCAACTCATGGATTAGCCTATTTACATAAGGAACCAAATATAGTTCATCGCAACATTAAAACCAACAACATTCTTTTGGACGAGAGAATTGAAGCTCATCTAGCTGATTTTGGACTATCAAGGTTATCGCGTCCCTATGATACTCATGTCACAACAGATCTGGTTTGAACCTTGGGATACGTTCCTCCTGAATATAATCAAACATTAACCGCTACTTTTAGAGGTGATGTTTATAGCTTTGGTGTTGTTCTTCTTTATCTTCTGACAGGATAACACCCCGTGGAAATATGCAGAGAAAAAAGTTGCAAGGACTTGGTGTCATGGTTTTTTCAACTGAAATTTAAGAACAGGATGGAGGAAATATTCGACACATCCATATGGGATAAAAGTTATGAGAAGTAGCTCTTGGAGGTGTTAAGTATAGATTGTTGATGTATAATGCAAGATCCACGACAGAGGCCCTTGATTGATCAAGTGGTCTCATGGCTCGAGGCAATCGGAACTGGAAAAGACAGATGAGATTTATCTATCTTTTCCTTGTAGATTTAGCTTCTTTTGCTTACAATTTTTTGTTTTGCTCTACTCGTGAGGAGTAATCACTGATTTTTGTTAGCATTTTTTTAGAAATTACTTGATTGATATGTTTCTGTTTTATATTTTTTCGTTGAAATAAATTTTAGTTTACTTCCATTTTGAAATTTCAGTGTTACTTTTTTTTTTATTTGTGTTGTTTATGTGGACGCTGGGTCACTTTGAGTAATGCTTGTAATTAGTATGTCACACAGTTATGTATGTTAGCTAACATACATAGCCTGTATATATAAACTTTGACTCACCTATGTTTATTAGGTAAGATTACATGTACATTCATGTATATTCTCCAACATATATTATTACGTTATGATGTGCTATGTATATGTAAACATATACACTATTAAAAAAATCCAGTTTATTCGTTTTCCCTATACACTTGAAAATTTTATATCTGTGTCGATGTAAACTTCAGCTATGTATATTAGCTAACATACATAACCCGCGGATATAAACTTTGACTCATTTAAGTATATTTTTCAACATATATTATTAAGTTTTATAATGTGCTATGTATGTGTAAACATATACATAAAAACAATACAGGTTATTTGTTTTTCATATACACTTGAAAAGTATATATCTGTGTATATGTTATCATACGCAAAATTCAATAGGTAATGTACAACACAGTAATAATAAAGATATTTTTTCATCCTTGTCATTCAAACATGCATTTGTTTTAGGAATCAAATTCAACATTCATCATTCAAAACAAATACATAAGAAAAAAATCTTCACCATATTCATCAAATAAAATCATATTTTGCCATACAAAAAATTTAAAGTACTTTAACATTGAACATTCCTAACAAATTCCAACAATACAAAAAAAAGTCTTCACAATATTCTTTACTACGACTACTTAATGCTAACTATTCCACTTTCATTAGGAATTGGTATAGTTCTTGTCCTTGGTCTTGGAGGGTCATCATTTTCACCAACATAACCTTTCTTTGCTTTCTGAATACCGTATTTCTGAAGGAGTGATGCGTAACGCATTCGATGATATTCTACTTCAAAATTAAAAGTAGGCACGTTCAATCCGTTGCAACAAAGACTCCACAGTCCCTGACATGCATACAAAATCTTAGGTAATTCCGAGCTGCTCCTTTGAAGTTTTACTATCGTAATTCTGAAAGACTGCCACGTATCGCATATGATGGTACTTTTCTTCATAACACACTGAAGGTGCATCCATTCTTTCACTTAGGTATTCTGCATACCCAGCAACGAACACTCCACAATCCCTGACATGTATATAAATAACAACGTTAATTAATATAACACATCGCTAGTAATACTTGATAAAAAAATTAAAAGATTACTTACAAGTTGTCACATCCTTATTGCGTAATGTTTTGAATATTATTAACACATACATAACAATATGATGTATATTAAACTGGGCATTTCATTACAAATCAAACAACATATCAAAACTTATGTATATGTCTAACATATACATATGTAATTTGCATTGCCTCAAACACACATAACAATACATGATTCAAATCCATTCATGTATATGTTCAACATCATATAAACAGTAATGTATGTTCAAAACAATATATAACAAAACTGGGCATTTAATTGCACATCAAACAACATATCAAAACTTATGTATATGTCTAACATATACATATGTAATGTGCATTGCCTCAAATACACATAAAAAAATATAACCCAAAACCCACTTATGTATACGTTCAACAACATATAATCAGTAATGTATATTGTTAACACATACATAGATACTAATATATAAGCATGCAGGCATCACATATGTATATAAACTATAGATATAATCGTATTTCAAATTAAAAAAGCAGCATGTATGTATATGCCTATCATATACAAATAAGTGTTATGTATACACACTGAAAAGTTCTAAAAGATAGATCAAATTGAAGAAAAATATCAAATCTACAACAGAACTAACAACCATCTCCAAGTAATTAAAAGTTTGAAAACCTCACATTATCAAAAATAACATAAATATTCCAGTACAAATTAACAATGAAATTCAAAATAAAAAAAATAGAAAAATCTTTGGTAGACGTGACGTGCAGTATCATTTTTTTTTATTTTTCTTGAAGATTCTTCAATTTATTTTTTCGACCTTCCATCAGCAACTGAACGAACCGACAACCCAATTTATTGGTTCATTAGGCTCTAAATGAATTAATCCTAAACTAAAAGAAGGAGAATTATCCATTTACTAAGTAATATATAGTTAATTTATAACTTGAAAATAGTTGAATTTGAAAACAAAAAAGTATTATCCAAAAATCGATTCTATAATTTGTGAAAGTCGAAAATCAAAAACTTACTTCATTCCTATGAATAAATCATTGAAAGAACAACATGCAACAACTTATTTATTTAGAATCTCCAATTTTTAATTAAGACAAAAAAAATTACTAACCTCCAATCTTACAATTTCTGAATGTTAAAAGGAGTTTTAGTTAAAATTGAATGTCAGAGAGTAGCAGAATTGGACTCAAATTATAAAATGGTAATTTCAAAATGTTAAAAGGAATTTTAGTTAAAATTGAATGCAAAGAGTTTCAGAATTGGACTCAAATTTAAAAATGGTAACCGCCTCGTGATTGTAGGCTTCTTCCAAGGAGAAAAATCTTGAGTTAATTTTGGTAAAACTATGTATATGTATTTTTAGAGAGAGAATAAGAAAAAATAAATTTTTTGTAATATGTTTTGAGAGTTGGGATTTTGTGTAATAAGTGATACTTAAGTTGTGCTTTTATGTAATTTTTAGTTAATTTTAAGCCAATCCAAAACTCCCTTACAACCATCAACCCTTTTTCCATTTTTAAATTGGGCCATCAACCCAAAATTCCTTCTGCTCCGACCCGAACCCAATTTCTTTTTCCTTCCCCTTAAACCTTACAACAACGACCAACCATATCAGTTGCATACAACCAATATCAACAACACCAGCAATCCCAATAATATCAAAGGGAAACAACCGATTTCTGTTTCAACATCAACAAACACTCCAACAAACCACGTACAACAGCTAACAATTTCAACACAAACTCGATAATCCATCTCAAAAACCCATAAATCAACCCACGAATAGTGTTCAGCTCACCCAAAGACAATATTCCAAATTTTGAAATTCAAATTTGTACTAAACTATATTATAACGCCCCGGATCTGGTACTCGAAATGCCACACGATGCTCATGACTCCAAAGGACCACAGACTAATCCATGACTGATATTTGTAAATGAGCACTGTGTAACATATTATATAAATGCAGAATAAAAGGCTGAAAGGCCATAAGGTTCAAAAAATCTGATAAAACATAACATCTGGAGATATGGTATATCAATACCAAAACAACTGATATAACTGTCTGAACATGCTAGTCTGAAAGACTCTAAACTGTCTAAATAAGGAGTTGATGGGACATGTCCCCAACTAACTACAACTACTGAAATAAATTAAGTACTGAAAGAATGAAATAGTCTAATAATAACATCCTCTAATGATGAGGACTCATGATAACGCTCAACTTACACGTCAATTTAGTGTAGGGCGGTTGTCATCAATATATTTACCCAACTTTGGAGTCGGGGTCGAATCCACAGGGAATAAAATGAGTGGCGATTAAACTCGTTTGAAACTAAAACTATCAGTTAAATTCAAACAACTGGCACGAAAAGACAAAATGAGGGTTTTGGAGATTAACAAATAATTATTGGTCACTTTAATTAGTGTTTGTACTCAAGAGTTTATAAATAAACTAGAATTATGTTCACTAGGGCTTTCGGTACTTGACAGGTGCTAATAGTGGTTCAAGATTCTCACGATAGGTAGGACAACAAGTCATCTTTATCGACGTTATGCTTAAATGTCTCTCGACCTACTTAAGAATTTAATTACCTAATCCTCTTGGACTTAGGGAATTTATATTCACTACCTAGATTTTACCTCAGGTTAACCAACCTTGTTACAACGCTGATTATTAAACGGAGTATTTCCAAGTCCCTGTTGATAATTCACTTCCCACTATATTTGATTTCTTTCTCAAGCAAACCAAAGTAGGTGTTGTCTACCATTTGCAACCAACATACTTTAATTTTAAACCTCGAAACTATCAAGAATTCCTGCCACTGTTCGAATCTTGAACACTAAGCACTTTATCAAGACCTAACCCTAGATCCCATAACTCAGGTTAATGGAATTTAGCTACTCATAATGTTAAAATTGAAACAACGAGTTGTATTCATGCTTTGAAAGTTAAACTTACCACAAGAAGAATAATAACTAGTGAATCACAGATTAGATCACAAAGGAAAAATCCCAGAATAATGATAACAATATCTTCAAAGTATTTGCTTTTTCAAGCCAAGAAAGTTGAGAGAGAAAAATATCAAAGTATATTGCTCAAAACTCAATGTGTCGACTTCTCCAAGAAAACCCTAAACAAAGCTTTTTATAGTTCACCCTAAATAAGGAAACAAAATAATAAAATTTCAGAAATCCCTCGGATTAGGTGATGACATTTGTGATAGCCTATCAGGAGGCTGATGACTTATCGTAAATGTCGTTAACTTCTTCTTCAGTTTTGGCTCTTCCTACTTAAGGCTAACGACAATTTTGATGACTTATCAGCTCCTTGACGACCTATCATAAAATATCGTCAAGGCTCTGCTTCAGTTCTCCTGTGTTGCCTTAGGCTGACGACATTCTTGACAGCTTATCAGACCCTTGACGAGCTATCACAAAATGTCATCACAACTTTCAACTTAGGCCAATTTTCTATCTACTGCTGACGTTGAAGCTGATAGCTTATCACATGGCTGACGACTTATCACAAATGTCGTCAGCCACACTTTTCTTTAGATTTCTTCAGATCTCAACTTCTTTGCTTTCATTCTTGTTGGTTCTCTATCATATCAGCTTCTACTGCAAAATCAAACATAAAACAATCAAAAACGACAAAAGTTGCTTAAGACTTTGCAATTATTCTTAGTTAAAAGCCTCAAATGTGTTAGCATCTGCTCACACATCAACACCCTCAACTTAAAATAATTGCTTGTCCTCAAGCAACTAAAACACAACATTACGATGCTTAACCAAGAGACACATAAGATACCTATGACAGTTGGTCATCAATTTTAGTTCAAAACACATTACCCTCTTCATTTTCAATCACTTTAAACCCATCTGTGTATATCCATGAAGATCAAGAATGTGACAGAAAGGAATCAAGATATGTCATCAACTTAGCAACAATAACTATGCCTATATACAAATTACACTACCCAAACAAGTAGGCAACTAAAAATGCAACCGATGTGCCCTTACAACAAAGAAGTCCCTCCTCACTCATATATGAAATCAAGCATGTAAATGCAGGGACGGTCAAGAGACACTCACTCTTAGTAAGAAGTTCCAGTCAATGTATGTCAAATACCATAAGCTTGCCGTTATTTTCATTATCGAAGCTTTCAGACAATTAAGTTAGGATCACTATAGGACTTTTCTTCAGTTTGTAATGTAGGCTTGGGGCTGGTATGATACGCAAGGATATTCAAAGTAACTAAGACTCCTTGGCACTACACTATTTTTTTTTTTTGGGGGGGGGGGGGTCTCACTTATCAACCTTTACCTTAGTTCTCCCTTTCTTGATTAAGAAAATTCAGGATGGGTGTGGTCATTTAATCAATCATTTTCTCTTTTGCACAACTTTTCTTTTCTCATTCTTTTTCTACCACACCTAGCCTTGTATATATATATATATATGTATATATATATTATTACCCTTCTTCATACTCACTTTACATCACGCACCCCTATGATAGCCACCCTCAACTTAGGCTATTTGCCTAAGTCAAAGTGCATAATATCCAAGGCGGATCAGGGCCAAAACAAGTTCATTGTGATACAAATGGGAAGGTGATAGGTATAATAAAAAGAATGGGCATTTAGGCTCAAAATCAGGATCAAGGGATATTATTCACACATGTAAGGTCATTTAGGCTAAAAGTGAACTAATATCAACAATGACCTATGATCCTTTCCTAAACGCTATCCTACAACCAAGGCAAGACTAACTGGGTAAGTTCTGGATTTAACACACAATGGGAACTAGGTAGCATCTCACACACACATAGCACAAAGGTACATCACAAACTACTACTCATTCGGTTCATGCAATTGTTAGCAGTGATTATCATGTCCCTAATACTAATGCCATAAAAAGGTTCACAATAGTCACATATAGATGCTCATCACACAGCTACCAGATAGAAAATTGGAGAGATATTTATCATTCCAAGAAAAATCAACAAAAATATGTCAACTATCCTAGATACTTATTTTCCCCCAGTTAACCATAATACATCATAAAACAAACACAATACGCCTAAACATGCTGGATCTACTAGGAACAAGACTCCGGGGAAAAGAGGCACGACAACAAAAAACCCAAGAGGACATCAACACCCACAAGTCGCTCCACCCTCAACTTAAAATCATGTAATGTCCCCAATGCGTTAAACCAAAATAAGAAAGTTAGAAACATACCTGTGGCACCATGGTTGCGAAGATCTGATGTCAATCACCTAATACGAATACAAACAACAAAATACCTTGGGTTGCCTCCCAAAAAGCGCCTAATTTAGTGTCGCGGCACGACAATATTTAGTCATCCTTTATCCCTCCACTTTGACGATTTGAATTGTCGGCACATCTTTCGATCTTTATATTTTTAGGTTTGTTGGGCAAATGTGAGGGCATGATAAGGAATGTTCTATCACGCCACTTCAAAGACTTGAACCGCTTGCCCAATTTTGCATCGAACTTTCATGTGGGCTCATTGGGCAATAGTAAGGATTTTAAAAAGCCACTAAATGGACATCTATCTTTAAGCTTCTTGGCCTTCAAGATTGGGGTAGTAGTATACCCTTTGGGAATGATAAACTCCAAAATGTAAGAATTTTCTTCCTCATTTTCAAAATTCATCATCTGCTTGGGCGATTCGACTTTCATCACATCCACCAAGCATAATGCTGAAAAGTGGTTCGAATGAGGATTAACTCTCAATTTTGGAGTAGCATCCATAATAGTATATTTACCCCGAAATGGACTAGAATCTTCACAAGAATTATGCTTGATTTCTTCTTTCGACTCTAGTACCATTTCCACATCTTTGGTATCTTCATTCATGAATGGTTTGGTTGGTTGGGAAATCACCAAGGGTTGCTCAACATCAATCTCAACATCACTATAGGATTCTTGCTCCTCATTTTCACACTCTTCGATTAGTCTAAATGATTCCACATACAAGATATCATCTAAACATAATGTAGAAGAGTGCTTTGGATGATTGACCTCGATATCCATCTCCCCTATCCTTTCTCTTTTCTTGTTAAATGCCCTAATGTCTTGATGTATATCATATATGATATCATTCGTTGTGTCCATACGATCCAACATTAGTTGAAGAATAGCTTCAATGCCACTCTTTTCGGTGCTTCGTTCTTCCCTTTTTTAACCAAAAGACCTATCAAAATCATAAGAAGAACTAGAATTGGGTTAGCACAATGGGGGAAGGGGGCATTAGGGCAATCACTTCAATGTCCATCTTGACCACCACATAAAGAACAATCATACACCCGGTAGGATGGAGATGGTGCACACATCTCTCTCCGGGGTGTATATCTAAGATCTTGCCAAAAGTGAGGTCGATCACAATATGGACATGGATCATCAAGATAAGATTTCCAACCACCAAGCTCATGTTCATTCCACGATGCCATAGTAATAAGTAAAATAAAATAAAAATCTACCTAACACAAGAAATAAAAGAAACTAAAAACAAATATTTACAAGTTTGAATTCAAGCAAGTAGGCTAAAATTCCAAACCAACTCAATACGCCAAATTATTCCCCGACAACGGCACCATTTTTGATAACGCTCAACTTACACATCAATTTAGTGCAAGGCGGTCGTCGTCAATATATTTACCCAACTTTAGAGTTGGGTTCGAATCCATAGAGAACAATGTGAGTGGAGATTAAACTCGTTTGAAACTAAAGCTACAAGTTAAATTCCAACAACTGGCACAAAAAGACAAAATGGGGGTTTTGAAAACTAGCAAATAATTGTTGGTCACTTTAATTAGTGTTTGTACTCAAGAGTTTATAAATAAACCAGAATTATGTTCACTAGGGCTTTCGGTACTTGACAGGTGCTAATAGTGGTTCAAGATTCTCACGATAGGTAGGACAACAAGTTATATTTATCAACGTTATGCTTAAATGTCTCTCGACCTACTTAAGCATTTAATTACCTAATCCTCTCGTACTTAGGGAATTTATATTCACTGCCCAGATTTTACCTCAGGTAAACCAACCTTGTTACAACGCTGATTATTAAACGGAGTATTTCCAAGTCCCTGTTGATAATTCACTTCCCACTATATATTTGATTTCTTTCTCAAGCAAATCAAAGAAGGTGTTGTCTATCGTTTGCAACCAACAGACTTTAATTTAAAACCTTGAAACTATCAAGAATTCCTACCACTGTTCGAATCTTGAACACTAAGCACCTTATCAAGACCTAACCCTAGATCCTATAACTCAGGTTAACGGAATTTAGCCACTCATAATGCTAAAATTGAAACAACGAGTTGTATTCATGCTTTGAAAGTTAAACTTACCACAAGAAGAATAATAACTAGTGAATTGCATATTAGATCACAAAGGAAAAATCCCAGAATAATGATAACAATCTGTTCAAAGTATTTGCTTTTTCAAGCCAAGAAAGTTGAAAGAGAAAAATATCAAAGTATATTGCTCAAAACTCAATGTGTCGACTTCTCCAAGAAAACCCTAAACAAGGTTTTTTATAGTTCACCTTAAATAAGGAAACAAAATAATAAAATTTCATAAATCCCTCGGATTAGGTGATGAAATTTGTGATAGCCTATCAAGAGGCTGATGACTTATCATAAATGTTGTCAACTCCTTCTTCAGTTTTGGGTCTTCCTACTTAAGGCTGATGACAATCTTGATGACTTATCAGCTTCTTGACGACCTATCACAAAATATCGTAAGGCTCTGTTTTAGTTCTCCTGTGCTGCCTTAGGATGACGACATTCTTGACAGCTTATCAGACCCTTGACAACCTATTACAAAATATCATCACAGCTTTCAACTTAGGGCAATTCTCTGTCTACTGCTAACGATCAAGCTGATAGCTTATCACGGGGCTAACGACTTATCACAAATGTCGTCATCCACACTTTTCTTCAGATTTCTTCAGATTTCATCTTCTTTGCTTCCATTCTTGTTGGTTCTCTATCATATCAGCTTCTACTGTAAAATCAAACATAAAACAATCAAAAATGACAAAAGTTGCTTAAGACTTTGCAATTATTCTTAGTTAAAAGCCTCAAATGTGTTAGCATCTGCTCACACATCAACTCACTGCTAGTCTCTCTGCTGAATGATTGATCTGCTAAGGATACTCTGGTGCTCGTACTTCTGAACCTATGGTATAAAACACAATAGCACAAATGCGTTAGTATGATTGAATGTACTAGTATGCAAGTAAGTTAGGATGAATGCAAGGGGTTTATATACATGGACAATACTAACTGACTGAATAACATGAACGTGAGAATACATGCTTGAATACGTAAACTGTAACTGAGATCATGACATCACTAAATCTGAATACTGATAACTTAAGTTTCGTATATCTAATATACTATTATCTGAATGACTGTGTCTGGAAGTTCTATTTCTGATGGAACTAGATGAGTTTCATACTGAACTGGGTGACTGTATCTGACAGTCCTAAATTCTGTAGAACTATCTGAGTTCTATTTCTGAGACTAAGACTGAGACTGTAACTGTAGAAAGTAGTCATATAACCGACATGCCCCAAATAAGATAATATAATTGAGTTGGGGTCCAATCTATAACCCCAATTAGAAGGGTGTCAATACCGTGCCACTGGTGAGGACAAGATGTGAGTAATCCCTCTTCTAACAGGTACTCTAAGGAAAACGGTGGGACCCTCATATAACAGGTTAAGCCACCTCATATACCCTTAACTAGCAGGTTTGATGTCTCAACCGACACTGGCTACGTAGTTCTGGACTGTAAGGATTACTTCTAAGGATCACACCCTCAACTGTCAGTGTGTGCCCTCATCCTTGGGATCACTCGGTGCTGAATCCTACTCCCATCTGATTAGACACTGAATTAATTAAATTGAACTAACTGGACTGAGTTCACTGAGTTCCATTGACTGACGGAATATTACTGAGATCTGATAACTGACTGAGATTGCTAAGATTACTGAGATTACTGAGTTTTCCTGAGTCATGAACTGACTGAATTCTACTGAACATAGCTTGACTGAGATTATCTTAAAAACATGACACTGGCTCTAGGCACACATCTAAATTATCGGGTACAAGTACCCCCAGGACTCGATCGCATAAAACTGACAAGACATGACATTTCCTGAACTCACGACCATAATCAACAATCCATAATACAATCATTAACGAATTTCATGAGGCACTTGATTATCATGGTTTGGTATATGAATAGGATTGCATATAGGCATGTCATAATTTCATAGGCTAATCTCATGAACAATCTATCAAACAATTTCAATGGATCACAATAACATGGAAGTCATTTTGAACATAATGGTACAACATGGGTTCATCAATTTGGTCATAATTGAGTCCTAAAGCATGAATCTTGTTCTCTTGGGCATTTTATCAAACACATTGCATGCATAACCTTAGGCTTAGGCATGAATATTGAAATAATACTCCATGACAATATTTTACACTTTTGATGCAAGAATTTCAACCATATACTAATATATTTTCATGATAGTCATTAAAGACTTCACCTTGGAAATCAAATAACCACATAAACATGGATATAATTCAATTCATACCATGAAATCCAAAGTTTATATTTCAAATAGGGTTTCTTGAGCTTCATGGGTGAAAGAAACCCATGAATCAACACTTGACGTACCTCAAAAGCTTGAATCTTGAAGGAGGTTAACTTTTCTTGAAGGTTCTTGAATGGTGACAATTTGATTCTAGAGTTTTCTTAGAGAAGGGTTTGAATCTTGTTCTTGAGTTTTGATCTTGAAAGAAATCCTAATTTTGATGTTATGGATGAATGAGGAGTTATATGCTTTGATTTGATGTACTTCGGGGTTAAAAGGGGTGGAAAAAGACCCCAAAAGCCCATTAAAACGTCGTTTCGAACAAAGTTGACGGTCTAGGTGACGGACCGTCACTCTGGTGACTGACCATCACTCCAACCATCAGTTTTGGACCATAAAACGGTCTTACTGCCTCAGTTGCGACGGCCAGAGCGACGGTCCATCACTGACTTGACGCTCTGTCAGCTTGCCCATCGCTCCTGGGCAGCTCGGACAACTCTCAGTAAAACGGTCCTAACGTTTTACTACAATACCGGATTTTAGAAAAATTGGTATTTTTGGAAAGATAATTCAATTATCTATATGTTGGTGGGTCATGAGCTCAAAAATTATTTATATAACAGGAGATATGATCATTTGAAGTTGACTACGATAATATTCTTCTCAAGAATTCTATCGGTAAGGGATATTTTGATTCGTCTAATAGATAGGACGTATTCGAGGCCTTAATATACATCTAACTTGATCATAAAACTACCAAACCACTATAATTTATTTCTCATGAGTTTGAACCATGGATCTACTGTCGGTTTGGATTCTCGGGGTATTACAAGTATAATTCCATCTTATCTCTAATTTGAAATCCCCAAAACACCCCCGAATTTCCACTCCCACATCGTCGAAATCAGTTTTTCAATTCCCAATTCCCCTTTATAAATATTGCTTTGATTTCACTGTTAGAGGGGGGCTTTTATGAACCAAAAAAATGGGATTATAAATTCTCTACTCAGTTAAGATTTGGACTTCGGTCCCCAATCTGGAGTTGTGAGAATTTTGGTTCAAGTTTCGTATTTTTCTTGTTGTTCTCAATTCAAGGAAAGAGGTGAAATTGTCATCGACTCTCTGTTTTGGTTTGCTGCCCGGAAAAGGTAAACACATTTTTCTCTTTTTAATTTCTTTGTTAGTTCTTTCTCTTCTTATTTGTACTAGTAGCGATTTTATAGTAATGGTGGGATTATGTGTTGTAGAAGTCTTTTTAAAAGCCATAGATTTTGTGTTTGATCTTTTGAGTTGATATTATGGTTGTTTTTTATTTTATGATTCTCAAAGTTCACTGTTTCACCTTTGTGATGTTCTCTTTTAGTATTACTTCATAGTCATATTTAGTTTTAGTGATTGTTTCGTTTTAGTTCGAATCATCATTTTTTTCTTCTAATCAAAATAGCAATCTGTTAAAATACCAAAGCTCGATTTGGTGATGATTTAACTTTATTTAGATGACACAACAGTTTGTATGAGTGGTAGCTTTTTGTTATGCTTGATTCAATTTTGATTAATTTCGTGTTTAGATTTTAAGTGAATAAGATTTGATTGGAGAATTTGTCCGTCGAAGTCTATTGGAGAGTTTGCCTAAATTTAAACTTGTTGCTATCTTTTGGTTAAAATTATTTTTGAAACATAAGGCCATCACTCCATTTACCAGGTTCTTACAGAAAAACTGAGATTAAAAGAGCAAGAGGGTAGCGCTATCATGATTTAAGCTTAATACGTGTATGTCTTGATATTATGTCTATGTTTGGAGGTTTATGTGTTCAAAAATGATAGTTCATATGCCCAACTATTAATCTGGGAACTTGTCTATTATAGTTAAGTAACTGCATCCCCCCAATTATAATGAGATTAACTTGACATTTTTTCAAGAAAATTTTTTCAATGAAGTATCTGTTTGAACTTTTGATGTTTTGTTGTCACACTTCCGATGTTGAACAATATTTCAGAATTTGCATCTAATGGTTAGTTCAACTAAACTTTTAGCTGGATAGCATACACACATTATAGCGTCATTTTCCATGTTATGTTTCTTTTATAGCTTCACATGATAAAGCATTCATGGAGATTTATTGTTGCAAGAGAACCGACGAACATGAGTATTTTGATCGAGAATTGCATCAACTTTAATATGTCCAATTCCTATATTTGTTGAACTGATTGTTTGTGCTCTGTTTCTACATTTCCATCCCAAGTCTAGTTTGTTTAAAATAATTCTAACTTATTGGTGATAACTTTTATATTCAATTTCAAATGTCAAATAGGTGGATATATATTTGGTTAAGGTAATTGGAGTAATACTAATCTATTTTCCTTTTTCTTCTTCACATGTGACACCAACTCGGGTCCAAATGGACTCCCTCTTGCATCTTCTCATGGGACTAAGTCCCATTCCGTCTAGTCAAGCCTAAAGACCAAGTCCAAATAGACTGGCATACACTAGTATATAGAGTATATACAGCAGAAATGAAGAAAAACGAGCAAGCATACATGTGGAAGACAAATATGCGGCTGATATACAGTAATTTGCGCAGATATACAGTCATATACATTCCAGATATACAAGAAATTCAACAATATACTTCTGGTATACAAACAGTATACAATCAGAAAAATAAAGTAAAAAAAAAAAAATAGGCCCAAAGGGATGGCCAGATTTAAAAATGGGTCAAAAAGGGCCCAAATCTCCCCTTTCTTCCTTTATTTTCTCGTATGAAGTGGAGGCTCGCCTCAGGAGTGTTATGTGATAAGAAGGTGCCTCTTAAACTTAAAGGCAAAGTCTACAGGGTGGCAGTCCGTCCGACCATGCTGTATGGAGCGGAGTGTTGGCCAGTCAAGAACTCCCACATCCAATTGAAGGTGGCGGAAATGAGAATGCTGCGCTGGATGTGTGGACTTACTAGAGAGGATCGAGTTAGGAATGAGATTATCCGGGAGAAGGTGGGAGTGGCTTCGGTGGAGGATAAGATGCGGAAAGGAAGATTGAGATGATTTGGGCATGTGATGAGGAGGGGAACGGATGCCCCAGTTTTTAGGTGTGAAAGGCTAGCTTTGGATAGCTTCAGGAGAAGTAGAGGTAGGCCGAAGAAATACTGGAGGGGGGTGATTAGACATGACATAAAGCAGCTACAACTTAACATGACCCTAGATAGGAAGGTGTGGAGGGCGCGGATAAGGGTAGAAGGCTAGTGTGAGTGTGTGGGCTGTAGGAAGTAGTTAGGTGATTTTCTTGTGTAGCCAAGTTGGTATTCTTTGGACTGTGTCCATAGGTAGGAGTCTTTAGCCAAGAGAGTTTGGGTGTGGTGGGTGTCTTTGGTATGTGTGTGTCTTTTCTTACTTGGTGGGTGTCATATTTCTTAGTCCTTATTTCGTAGTGCTCTTATTTCTCTTATCTCGCATTTTTTATGATTGCTATTTTTTCTATTTTATTCCTTATTTCTATTATGTCATCCATCCTGCTGCTTGTTTCATTACGACCTTGTTTACTATTCTTTATCTTGAGCTTAGGGCCTATCGGAAATAACCTCTCTACTTCTTCGGAGGTAGCGGTATGGACTGCGTACATCTTACCCTCACCAGACCTCACTTTGTGGGAGCACATTGAGTTTGTTGTTGTTGTTGTATTAATTCAATTATTATTTGGTTGTGATTTAATTTAACCTAGCTGAATCCTCGAAGAGCAAGTTTATTTTAAAATTTATTCATTTTATATTGGAGATTTAACATCATATTTTTTAATTCCTCCATTTAAGCAAGCTTAAGCTTATGAAACAACTTGAGGATTTATTTATATTCTTTCATAGCTGTTAAATAGTTTAAGTCCACATTTAAGAAGTTGGGTTAATTATTTAACCCAAAGTCTTAATCTAGATAAAATTTGTTAAAGTTAGAATTATTTTGAAATTTTGATGTTTAGTTTATTTTATAACTTAGAATAAATTAAACGAATTAGTATTAAATAGATTCTATTAACTTGAAATAAGGTTTTCAAATAAATTCAAGAGTTTTCTAAAATAAGTTCTAGATTTTTGTATCTTAAAGAATTTTCAAAATTAGCCAAACAAGTTAAATCCGTCGGGAACCACACTTTGTGAATTTTCAAAAGTGGCTAACACCTTCTTTCGAATTTACTTGAACCCTTACCTCCACTCTAGTTAATTTTTAATAGGTTTTCTTTTAAAATTACCTTTTTAAATGGTTTCTTAATTTTCCTAAAATTAAGTGGTGACTCTACATTAAATTTTTCAAAAAATAAAATCAAATAGCTTTTCTTTTATTTTCGCCACGAAGTTATGAAACGTTTTTGACTTTTTGAAAATGGATCGTAATAGAATAGTGACTCCATTGGGGATTTATCTAGGTTCTAACCATAAGGATTTTATGTGTTTGACTAATTTTTATATTAGTTGTTACTTTTGTAATGATGTGTTTAAATTTAGCAATTATTAACTGTTGCATTTCATGACATACTTTCACACTTTGACTATTAAACTGTTTTGGGGTTTCGTGAATGTTCCGATCCCTATTGTTGAATTTCAAATAAAGTGTTGGAAATAGAATGATTTATTAACATGTTAGGCGTTTGATGGCTGATTGTATTTCCAAACCCGAGTTGTCCACTTGGAAACCTAGTCAAAACCCGCTCTAGATACCTAGGTTAGAGCGAAACCAAAACCCTGTTTAGGCATAACCCTAGGACGACCCAATACCTGAGGGGGTATTGAGCTCATTAGAAAACCTACCTTACGTCTATTTGACCACGAGTCAT
Source organism: Capsicum pubescens (assembly GCA_030864215.1). Taxonomy (NCBI): domain Eukaryota; kingdom Viridiplantae; phylum Streptophyta; class Magnoliopsida; order Solanales; family Solanaceae; genus Capsicum; species Capsicum pubescens. The sequence goes on from CM061543.1 coordinate 63,996,470, forward strand.
AACAGACAATCATCCTCGATGCGTTAAATTGAAGGATGTAATTCCGAATTGTATGATCCATTGTCCCTTGGGTTTGAGGATTTTATTTAGATAGTTTTTTTAATCAAAATAAGATCTTCATCAGGAGGATATTCAAATGTTTCAAGAAGTTCAAGATCAAAGGACTTCCAAGGAGGCTTAGTTAGCTCCCCTGCGTGGGACTGATATCATGTATTTCCCCTTTCCCTCATTTTGTATCCCCATTTGATTTATTTATGAAGTTTGTGTAATATTTTGGGTGCAATGGAACTTCTTACAAACGACATGTATATTCTTCAAATGTTAGGCTTACCTTTGGCTTGAAAGGTCCTATGTATGCTAGGACGCATTAAAAATGATTTAAGTGCTAAAGTGTTCTATTATTTTGCTTTATCTATATTTGCTTGATTTGTGCGTTTAAATAACATATGTCTGGCTTTAAACATGACTAGTCCATTATTCTATCTCGAAGTCTTAGAGCATTGTTAGGCATATAAGACTCAAAATTTGAATCCTCCTACGATGTCTTTAAAACCCCCATTGATAAGATTTCTTTTAATTAACTCAAACATTATTCACTAGGTCAATGCCCAATTCACATTGAACACATTGCTCTTACAAAGCGCTTTTCCTCGTATATAATTATAGCTAGAGCTATCCAGATATTTTATTAATAAAAAGATTACGCTGTCTTCAAAAAAGCTTTCCACATATGCCTTTAGGGTGTTTATTCATAAACACCCGACCACTTCAAATCATTTTGTTCATTCTATTCGAAATGTTGTCTTCCCCATTAAATTCAAAATTTGTCAAATGATCAAAGTTCTAATCATTCAGTCACTTTTTCGAAGTGTCCTATTCTTCAAATTTTAGACTAGTCTGTTGCAAATCAAATATATGTCATTTATTTTGAATATTATTTTGGTCAATTATCATAATCATGAAATAATATTTTACCTTTTGAGTGTTTTTTCTATTCTTTTAGAGAGAGGCTGATTTGTGTTGGTAGTTAAACTTGCTCGCAAAGAGTAAAAGCAAAGTAATCATTGGCACCATCAGTCGCGAAAAAGAATGAAGATTCCTCAAAGGCACACTTTCAACGTCCTTCTATCTTGAATTTTGAAGTTATTATTTTCTTTTCTTGTAATCATACTTGCTTATCGTTATTTCCTTCTAATAGAACTTTATAGTTTGATTTCTTTGTAATAAGAACTACGTTTGACCTGAATTTCTAAGAATGGGATACGTAGGCGGCCTATGTCGGCTTCGGCAACCCATTTAAAATTTTTATCTTTGTATTTTATGTTGAAACTACTTTATCCTTACCTCAATGAGTCACATAGGCATCTCAATGACTCAATCATATTCCCTATAAGATTTTAATAGAAACAGGGGCTGATTTTTTTAGAGGATCTCAAAATTTTATCAAAAGAATCTTTTTTCAAGTTATATGGAGATGACACTGAAGCATGTAACTGAGGAAGAAATTTTTGAGAAGGTCTCAAAAATTTCACATAACTCGACATTTGCTACAAATGTGACCACTAGACGTTGCTAAAGCTGAAATCGGGGCATAGTTCTTGAGAAGTTCTCAAATTTCAAACTATGCTACATCAATTTGAACTCAAGTATTTTGCATTTTAGACTGGCGCAAAATGTTTGAGAATATCTCAAAAATTCCATACTAAATGATGTCATAAGTTATAAGAAAGTTTGAGTTTCTATTTTATAAACTGGGGCATAATTTTTGAGGAGGATTCTAAAAATTTCACAAAGCTATGCTTCTCGATCAGAAGTCAACAAGGTGCATCAGGAGAGTAAGTCAATACCAACACAGTCAGTCTCTCAAAACTAAGAATTTTTTTTGGATGCAGGAATAGTGAAGTTACGAAGTTGACAATGCTAAGCTTATCAGAGGATATTACCAGACTCATCGTGCCTTGCCATAGTAATTCAGACACCCTTTCTTCTCCATTTTCCTCTTGATTTATGTTTCTATTACTTCGTTATGATCTCTAACATTTTCTCTAATTTTTAGGAAAATGATCGGGCATGAGGATTGAGATATGGGAATATTTTTAAAAATACTATCTTTGAATCATCATAAGTCAAACGACTTTATCTTTAAATGCTATCTTCTGTTACACTCTTGGCTTAGTTACAACAAATTGTTATGTTATTAATAAATATTGTTTGAGTTATGCAGGTGAAATTATGCAAGATCTTCTCTAAGAATTAACACAACCAATCCTTCCAAAGTTTGAGGATTCAATCCAGAAGCTCCGGACATGCAATGGATTTTCTACTCTCCAAGAAAATTACTAGATTGTCTGCCTATTCAATGTGATACATATAATTATTTTTGGGTTATCCAACCCTTTCAAAAAGACATACCGAATTATCACTTTATTCGAGGTGACATTTCTTATTATATTTGGGTCATCCACCCTTTCAAAAGGAAATATATTACTCTCTCCGTCCCATTTTATGTGTCGCCATTTGACTGGGCATGGAGTTTAAGAAAAAAGGGAAGACTTGGTAAAGTTTACCAAATTATCCTTTATCAAAAAATGTGCCAATATCTTTTTTTTAATTAAGTGGGACCAATAAGGGTAAAAGAGTAATTGTGTCTTTAAAAAGTTGCCTAATAAGGAAAGGCGACACTTATTTTGGGACGGACTAAAAAGAAAATGATGACACATAATTTGGGATGGAGGGAGTATTATATTTAGGTTTTCCATCCTTTAATAGGATGAATTGGACTATCACTTTATTTCAGACAACATGTTATTATGATATGGATCGTCACCTCCTTCAGAGTGACATGTTATTATGTTATGGATCGTCACCTTCTTCAGAGTGATATGTTCTTATGTTATGGATCATCACTTTCTTCAGTGTGACATATCATTATGTTATGGATCGTTACCTTCTTCAAAGTCATATATTATTATATTATGGATCGTCACCTCCCTCAAAGTGAAATGTTATTATGTTATGGATTGTCACCTCTTTCCATTTGACATATAATTATGTTATGAGTCGTCACCTCCTTCAGCGTGATATGTTATTATGTTATAGACTGTCACCTCCTCACCACCTTTATCGTGACATGTTATTATGTTATTATCACCTCCTTCAGCGTTATATGTTATTATGTTATAGACTGTCACCTCCTTGAGAGTGACACATTATTATATCGCAGTCACTTTTTTTAGAGTAACATGTTATTATGTTATGGACCGTTACCTCCTTCAGAGTGACATGTTATTATGTTATGGACCTTCACCTCATTCGGAGTGACACGTTATTATATTATGGATCATCACCTCCTTTAGAGTGACACATTATTATGTTATGGACCGTCAGCTCCTTCAGAGTGGCATGTCATTATGTTATGGACCGTCACCTTCTTCAGAGTGACATGTTGTTATGTTATGGATTGTCACCTCCTTCAGCGGGATATGATATCACCTTATGGATTGTCACTTCCTTCTGAGTGATGTATTATTATGTTATGGACCATCACCTCCTTCAACGTGATACTTTATTATGTTATAGACTGTCACCTCCTCACCTCATTCATCATGATATGTTATTATGTTATGGATTGTCACCTTCTTCAGTGTTATATTTTATTATGTTATAGACTGTCACCTCCTTGAGAATGACACATTATTATATTGGCAGTCACCTCCTTTAGAATGACATGTTATTATGTTATGGACCGTCACCTCCTTCAGAATGATACTTTATTATGTTATGGACCATCACCTCATTCAAACTGACACGTTATTATATTATGGATCATCATCTCCTTTAGAGTGACGCATTATTATGTTACGTACCATCACCTCCTTTAGAGTGGCATGTCATTATGTTATGGACCTCCACCTCCTTCAGAGTGACATGTTGTTATGTTATGAATCATCACCTTCTCCAGAGTGACATATTATTACCGTATGGACCGTCACCTCCTTCAATGACGTATTATTATATTATGGACCGTCACCTCTTTCACCGTAATATGTTATGGATTGTGACCTTCTTCAATGTGGCATACTAAAACAAGGTATGCACGATTGCTCTTATATTTCATTTGCTACTAATAAGCTTAGTATAGGTGATTAATAGACACATTGGACCGTTACTTCGTTCAAAGTGGAATGTTATATTCAAAAAAGGTCATCCGCCCTTCAATGAGACACTTTCGACCGTCACTCCATTCAAAGTGGCATGTTATATTTAAATTAGATCGTGCCCCCTTCAATGAGACACGTTGGACCATCACTCCTTTCAAAGTGGCATGTTAAATTTAAATTAGGTCGTCCACCCTTTAATGAGACACGTTGGAACATTACTCCGTTCAAAGTGGAATGTTACATTTAAATTGGGTCGTCCGCCCTTCAATGAGACACGTTCGACTGTTACTCTATTCAAAGTGGCATATTACATTTAAATTGGATCGTCCATATTTCAATAAGATACGTTAGACTATCACTTCGTTCAAAGTGGCATGTTACATTCAAAATGGGTCGTCTGCCCTTCAATGAGACATATTATACCGTCACTCCATTCAAAGTGGCATGTTATATTCAAAATGGGTCATATGTGCTTCAATGAGGCACGTTGGACTGTCACTCCATTCAAAGTGGCATGTTACATTCAAAATGGGTCATGTACCCTTCAGTGAGGCACGTTGGACCGTCACTCCATTCAAAGTGTCATGTTACATTTAAAATGGGTTGTCCACCCTTCAATAAGACACGTTAGACCGCCACTACATTCAAAGTGCCATGTTATATTCAAAATAAGTTGTTCGTCTTTCAATGATACACGTTCGGACCGTCACTCTATTCAAAGTGACATGTTACATTCAAGATAAGTCATTCACTTTTACTAGTATATGTTGGGTTGTCACCCCGTTCAAAGTGGCATAATATCTTTAGAACATGTTGTGCAGATTGGTTCATCAACTATCTTAGCATAGCATGTTCAAACAGGTTTGCACCAATTTACGTTTGAGCAATGCTATATTTATAACTAATCATTTGTTTGAGTTGTTGCCAAAAGCATCCAAAAGGATGAAATTCTCAAATAAAAACCACTGGTGTGGACAACTTCAAAAAGGACACAACACAACATGGAACTTTTTCTTAGCATCGAACTGGGACATTGTTCGGAAGAGGTGTATCAAACTCTTTGGACGTGAGCTGAATGCAACTTCCATCACCATCAAACCACACCCCTATTATAAGGTATGTGGTATATTTCAGGATATTCTGGTTTCAGTTTCACTTTCAGGATATTTCTAAACTCATACTGGAAATAACTTTTTCTTTCTTTCAAATCCGGGTGATAACGCACTATGAGTTTGGAAATTATGACTAGGTAAATTCTTTCATATGGATTTGAAGGATTCCACATTCATAGTTAAGAGGTTACAAGCCTTTTTTTCTTAACTCAATTGACTTGTCACTCATACTAAACCAAAGATCGTCTAAAATAAAAGACTATTTTTTCTATCGATCGATTCAAACTACAAACAGTCTAATTCCCTAAACATTGGGATATGTAGGTTGGGCTCTATGTAGAAACTCGACTTCATTCCAACTTTCCTCCAATCCTCTTATTCCCTAGCTTTTGGTTTTCACCAAAATTTGAAAATCACGATAGCTTGTGAAATCTTTGAAAATCGTGCTTTAAAATCAAGCTTCACGAACTAAAAGTGACTTGAATTCTCATGTAATCTGAGATATGTAGGAAACCTCTTACTCCCTAAAAACTCATGCAAAAACCAACCCCTTCCAAGAAATGAACTTGTGATCGGACAATAATTAGGAACATCAAACTCCCTTTGCCCAGAGTTACTTGCATCCACCCTATCCAAAGGGAGGGAGCAGTTGTTGACATCTAATTTTTGTTCTCCGCATCTAAGTTTAATTTTGAGTTTCTTCGATTTTAAATAGAATTATAATATTTATTTTATTCGGATAAATTTTTTTTGAAATATTTATACACGCAATTTTCTCATTTTAAGTAGCTATTATATAGTTTTGCATTTATGAGATTGTATAATTTTGTTACTTAAAAAAATTATTTTACGAAAAATTAAATTTTAATCAAGGACTATCTTAAAAATTAATTTAAATGGGTAAAGTCTTGATTTAAATATATTTCATTTTCAAAAATATTTTATTTGGAAAATATGTGTTTGATTTTATTTAATCGAGAAACTCAAAATTAAATTAGTTGTTAACTCATGTCAAATTTTTTATTCAATTTGGACAATTTACTAAATTTGACTTTAATTGAAATCAATTTCACTCCAATTATAATGTAATTGGCCGATTGATTTTTAATATGGTTATAATTTAAATAAAATTGACTAAATATTCTAACCGAAGGCTATTTGATAAATAGCTCGACCCTAGACCCCTAATTACTCTACTTCCTCTTTAATTTTAACGTAGCCCAAAACCCCTTTAAAACTATCAACCTTTTTCCTATTTTTAAATTGGGCCACCAGCCCAAAATACCTTTTTCTCCGACCCGAACCCAATCCCTTTTCCCATTCCCTTAAACTCGACAATAACGACCAACGATATTAGCTACGTACAACCAATATTGACAACACCAGCAATCCCAACAATATCAAAAGGAAACAGCCGATTTCAGCTTCAACATCGGCAAACACTCTAGCAAACCACGTACAACAACTAACAATTTCAATGCAAACCCGATAACCCAGCTCAAAACACCACAAACCAACCCACAAACAATGTCCAGCTCACCCAACGACAATATTCCAAATTTTAAAACTCAAAATTTTACTAAACAGTACAATTCCTTCTTATCTCTAATTTGAAATTCCCAAAACACCCCCAAATTTCCACTCCCACATTGTCAAAATTAGTTTTTTAATTCCCAATTCCCCCTTATAAATGTTGCTTTGATTTCACTGTTAGAGGGGGGTTTTTCGAATAAAAAAAAAGACGCTAAAATTTCTCTACTCGGTTAGGATTTGGACTTTGGTCCCCAACCCAGAGTTGTCAGAATTTTGGTTTAAGTTTCATGTTTTTCTTGTTGTTCTCGAGTCAAGAAAAGAGGTGAAGTTGTCGTTGACTCGTTGTCTCGGTTTTCTACCCGATAAAAGGTAAACACATTTTTCTCTTTTTAATTCCTTCGTTATTTCTTTCTCTTCTTCTTCATACTAGTAGCGATTTTATAGGATTATGTGCTGTAAATAGAGCTGGGAATAAAATACCAAAAACTAAATTACCGAATCGAACCGAAAAAATTAGAAATTGGTATGGTATTCGGAAGTAAATTTTTAATATTTTGGTATTCGGGATTGAGTTTGGTAAAAGATATTAATACCGTTTGGTATTTAGTATTTATCGTATATCGAATTCTCTCTCTATATATATATATAGTATATAATACGATATGTTCAACCAACTCAATGGACAATAGTATTAGTCAATCTCAAGGAATCTCTTGGACCTTGGTATTATATTCGTAACAAACAACAAAAGAAATACTAAATAGGGTTTCTATTAAATATAACTTTTAAGTTTAAACGTACATTTGGACATTTCCAACTTTAATTTGGTATTACCAAAAACCGTAATGAATCGAAGTTTAATTTATCGATTACCGAATTACCGAACCGATGTTTATAAATATGATATGTTGTATCTGCTTTCAAATATCGATTACCGAATTACCAAACCCAAAATTTGAAAATACCGATCCGAATACCGAATGCCCACCCCTAGTTGTAGAATATTTTTTAAAAGCCATAGGTTTTGTGTTTGATCTGTTGAGTTGATATTGACACGACTCAAACCAAGGACTGTCTGTGTTGGGTATCCCAAGTCCAACCAGGAACGGAGACCACCCCCAATACATAAACCATTGACCTCCCTTTTATCCTTGTCGGATGAATTCCAAAATATAACAAGATAAGATAATATCAATTTAAAGACATTGTAATAAGTCTATAATCAAAACCAAACATCCACAACCAAACGACCAACCAATATCAATCCCAATCGAAATCCCAATACCAATACCGACATAGCCCATCCCCACCATAGTCCGACAAAGCCTCTAATCAAAACCAATAAATATCCAGTCGAGACATGACCCCGACCATAGCCAAAATCAAAACCAAAGGAATAGTAAAGACATAAAGAAATCCATAACATGAAAGGGGGTCTTCCGAAGTATGGAAGCTCACCACTTCAGTATGACTCAAAAGATGTCCGTAAATCACCTACTCACTTAGCAAGAGGAGTGGAAGTATGGCTGGTTCCTGCATCACGTGGGGATGCAGAGTCTGAAGATGGTTAACGGGGTGAACACTAGCATGTAACTCAAGGATAAAGATAAATAATGCCATCAATCTAAAATCAAGTCAAACCAATACACATAACCAATGGCAAATACATTTATATATATACACGCACACACTATGTCAGGATTGGGAACAATATTTAGAATGCACTTTAAAACCTTAATCTGGCTTGTGAAGCTTTACCGTCATAAGTCCACCCACGGCCTATATGAGTCCAGTGTTATCCCTGAAAGGGCCTCAGTGCATGTTAGCCACACAATTGGAGATATCATAAGTGGATGGGGATTTCCTTGTACCCTTCGCCCTCTATGATACATAAATACATGTAGAGATTTGGGGGATTCCTTTGTATCGCACAACACACTATTATCAAGACAAACCCTCATATTGGCAAATATGAGTTTTCGGTGTCCGTCTTTTGGACTCACACCTTCACGGCTAGCTATCACAGCCCCCATTATCGCCCAATTAAAATATTTAACATATAACCAAACCATCAATTCCATGAGTCAATTATTAATTGGTATCGTCATACCGACTAAATCTTGCAAGCAATATCATTAATCCAAGACTTAGGGGATTCCCGCGTACCCCGCAGACTCTATTATTAAAATCACTTAGGGGATTCCCGTGTACCCCGAAAGATTTTCATAAAACATTCACTTAGGGATTCCATTATACCCCATAAGGTTTTTAAAACCATCTTAACTATTTAAACATTTATACCATGCATTAATTCCAAGAAACAAGCCAAGCCAAGCGATAATGCATATACCAAAATCAATTATGTAAATGGGTTGAGTTTATTACCAATTTCCATGCCAAAACGATCAATTTGGGGATTATATTGTACCCCCATTTCCATCCGCCATTCCCATGTACCCCAATGCATTTACCAACCATCAATTTAAGCATAATAGTTTCATAAATATCATGGAAGAAATATTTAAACAATTTATATCAAAAACCCTCAACCTATAGTTCAAAATCCAATATCAATATTCCATGAATAATACTTTAAATCACATGATTTTACAAAATTGACAACAAGGGAAGAGTAACATGCCTTAAACACCAAGAAGTACAGAGAGAAATCACCCTTGGAAGCCTCAATTGATTAACCTCTTGAAGACCCTAAGTGCTCTTGACCTTGAGGATTAGAGAGTGTTTTAAGAGTACATTAGATGTGTTTATGAGGGTTAAGGTAAACCTAAGGAGGTTATAAGACGTGGGTTTTAAGTTGGGGAAAAGGGAAAATGTCCAGAATGCCCTTAACTTAAAAGCTAGAAAAATGTCGCCTTTGATTACGAGTCAACCATTGACTCATAACCACTCCTTTCGACTAGTAGCTACGAGTGATAACCAAGATAGTCTTACCAATCACACAAACTGCTATCCGTACGGCTCCACCAACCAACCCGTAACCAGACCCTACGACTTGTAAGGTCCAGTCGTACTTAGCAGAGATCTCATTTGATTTAAATAATGGAAATCCTACGATTTCACCTTACGACTCATAACATATCCTCACAACTCTTAGTGAGCCACTCGTACTCAGAGCAGAATCAATCCACAACCTTACATGATTTGGTTATGAATCCTCCTAATGACTCGTCATGAGCCTTAACAACCCATTCCCTCTAATTGTACCCTGGTCAGAAATCTAACACCACACACTGGTCATCTTACGACTAGGGTCATTTGACCCATCAATACACCATACGACTCGTGGGGTCAAGTCGTAACCAGGACAGTGAGCTCAAAGCTCAAGAAATTTTCAAGGGCCAAAATCTAAGGTGTTTCAATTCTCCCCCACTTGGATCATTAATCCTCGAATGATAGGACAAGGCATTTTCCAACACAATTTGATCCCAAATATTACTACTCTTATCTTTAAGACAGAAAACAAGAATACCAAGAAATTTACAACTTCCTACTTACAAAGACATAAAACAAAGATATTAAGAACAACAAATACCTTGAGAATGATTTTTTGGAACAGGAAGTAGGAATGGATACTTGGACTTCATGTCCTCTTTGGTTTCAAAAGTAGCCTCTTCAACCTTATGGTTGCTCCATAGAACCTTTATCGAAGCTACATCCTTAGTCCGCAATCGAAGAACTTACCGATCTATAATTTCAATCTGGACTTTCTCATAAGAAAATGAATCTGAAATACCAATATCCTTTATAGGCATAAATTGTGATGGATCACCTACATACTTCCTCAACATTGACATATGGAACACCGGGTGAAAAGAATTCAAACTAGAGAGCAACTCCAATTTATAAGAAACCTTACCAACCCTCTTCAAGACCAAATACAGGCTGACATACCAGGGACTGAGATTTCCCTTTTTCCCAAACCGTATTACCCCCTTCATGGGATAAAACTTTAAGAATACTTATTCACCAACCTCAAACTCTAACTCTCTGCGCCTCACATCTTCATAGGAATTTCTGTAACTTTGGGTGGATTTAAGCCTATCCCGAATTACCTTAACCTTCTCCATGGCTTGGTGAACCAAATCTGATCCAAACATCTTCGCCTCACCGACCTCAAACCACCCAATAGGAGACCTACACCTCCGACCATACAAAGCCTCAAACGGAGCCATCCAAATGCTAGAGTGGTAGTTGTTATTATAGGCAAACTCTATAAGAGGCAAATGATCAATCCAACTACGTCCATAGTCAATCACGCAAGCTAAAAAAATATCTTCTAATGTCATAATAGACCTTTTCGCTTGCCCATCCGACTGTGGGAGAAAAGTCGTACTAAGGCTCACCTTAGTCCCCAAACCTCTTTGAAACAACCGTAAAAAGTATGATGAGAACTGAGCACCACGATATAACATGATGGAAATAGGCACCACATGCAACTTCACAATCTCCTCAACGAATAACTTTGCATAATCCTCCAACAAAAAAATAGTCCTCACTAGCAAGAAGTGAGCCAATTTAGCATCCTATCCACGATCACCCAATTAAAATCAAACTAATTTCAAGACTAAGGAAGACCGGTAACAAAATCCATATTAACCATGTCCTACTTCTACACAAGGTAACTCAATTTCTTGATACAACCTCCAAGCCGCAAATGCTTAACCTTCACTTGTTGACACACCATGCATTTAGCCATGAAACTGGCCATACCTCGCTTCATATTGTTCCACTAATAGTTCTTCTTAAAATCATGATACATTTTCATCAAACCAGGATGAATAACATAACGCGACCCATGATCCTCAACCAAGACTCTCTATTGTAATGCATCTACATCGAGAATACGCAACCTCTCTTGGTACCTTAAGATGCTATCGCCACTAATCTCAACGACCATCACTTTCTACCCACCTACATCACCCTTTATTTTCATCAAGATAAGATCCAACACTTGCTTCTCTTTCACCTCAGCACCAAGAGATGACTGCGCCACCTTTTACACAAACAACCACCATCTTTCGAGTCCAAGAGACGAACTCCAAGGTTAGACAAATGGTGAATGTCCTTCACCAATTCTTGCTTATCCTTATCCGGATGAGTTAGAATCCCTATGGATAACCTACTAAGAATGTAACGCCTTAAAATAGATCCCGAGATATCACACGGTGCTTAGGACCACAAGTGATCCCAACTAACCCTTGTACCGGCATACTATAAAGCAACTGATCTAAATACGTATAAAATGATTGATTTTATTGTGTAGAAATATAATCATGATGAAATCTGAGAAAATACAATACTGATACAATTTTACATTCTGATAAAACTAAAGAGTGGAACTGAAATTACATGACTGACACTAACTGACATCTGTGAAGCCTCTACTTTACTGACTATAAGTAGCTGGGACACGACCCCAACTATTATTAACCAATACATATGAGTAAGAAAGTAGAGTACATTAATAACATCTAACTGAAATCCCCAAAGTAGGAGGACTCATCATCTGCTGGCTGGAATCTGCAACTGTCTAATCATGATAGATGGACTACAACTGAACTGGTACCTATATTATTAAACAATGTAGCACATAGACGTATGTGTGGATCAGTACTTTTGGAATGTACTGAGCATGTGGGGGTGAATGCATAAGTAAAACAATATCTCAATGTTCACATAAACTTGTAAAAAGGATGCATGCTAAGTATAAATGGATCACATTGGCTGGAGTAACTTAAAGAGATTTAATATGAGGACGTACATGATATAGATCTGAATTTTGTTGATTGTTAAAATTTTTGCATGATTACTAGAACTAAACATATTGTAAAGCATGAGTACATGAGTCATGAGCTGCATGGCCTAAATTTGGAGTTCATAACTTATGGAATGTGATTCCGACTGCTGAATGAGCTGGAACCCCTCATACTAAGAACTGGGAGAGTACATGATTCTCTATTATGTGCATGAACATGAACTATAATCATGGAACTGACACGTAAGGCATGAGTAGATATTGGGATAACTGAAATACAAATGCTAAAACAAGAATAGGTTGGGACTCATCCTTCATTTTTGATGTTCTATAACATACTGGCATCACTACTAGAATTTGAGAGCCTAACTTGGTTCCTTGTTCTATCATCTCCCCCTTAGCCTTAAGCCATCATTACAAGTCTATGGAACCCTTTACTAAACTCTAAACTGAACTACACTCGCTGCACTCTAGAGTCTAGAATACAACAATACACATGAATAATAAACTTACTCTGAAAGACTACACCTAAAAGTGTAAAACCCACTACTAATACTTTCTTCTAAGATACAACTCTATCTTTATATAGCCCAATTGTCATCATATAATAACTTGAACACTTACTAACTTAGAATCTTCATAAGTATCACCATATCCCGAGTTCACACCATCTAGAGCTTCAACTCTTATTTCTATTTGCTCAATCTTCAAGGATTCAAACTTAGATTTTAACACTTAACATAGATATCCCCAAACCTTTAATGAACCATACTGCTTCCGTCATAGCCTACTAATATCACATTTCTAAACTTATATTTTTTCTTAAACCATGAGAATCAAAATCATACCAAAAAGACTCAACATCATCTATCCATAACACCTTAACTTAGCAATTAAGAACATCAAATACTATATACCTAGCCTCCTTCCACTTAGCAACTCAACAGTACTACTAACCACACACAACACGTAATAACCTTAGAAAATAAAGCAACCCCATATCACCTTGGGGACACCTCTATATCATACATACAACATCATACTTAATTACAAATAAAATGGACTTAAACTCTTGCATATACTATCCAAGCCTACAAGATCACTTCTATTTAACTAGCATCACTAACCGAGCAATCATTACTTCCACCTTGATGATCATCCACTGTTCAAACTTAACATCTAGTGCTAAACATGATTTAGAACCCAACCTCACATACTATTCTCACTTGGAAGCTATAAAATATAGCATCAAGAAACACTAGTACACTATAACCTCATAATAACAATAATCGATCATATGATCGCATGGTCTATATTATTATAATACATTAGCACCTCCTCCTTTTACACATTGCAATTATTTACCCATCTATCCACCTATGTTACTTTCGTAGCTCTATAAGTTTCAACTAAACTCCTTTTCGCAGCCTCGAGGGAAGCCTAAATTAATAATACTAAACCACCAAATGCTTTCATTAATAACCAATACTATTCTAACAGAATAGGTACCATCAATAACTCCGTTCATACTTTAAGCAAACAAAAATTCACCTTAACTAATCACTCTTTCTCTATCTTTCTTTCCACTACACTTCTATACCTATACTTCCAACTATATATAAGAAAAAGTTCTACTACTTATAAATCATAACACTCTAGGTTGCAATATCCCTCGAATGCAAATTCTATTTAAGAAACTAGGTTCACACTATCTTCTCTTATGAGCACTATCCGTATTGAAAGGTTAACGAGGAATCTAAATATATATCTTACTCTGTCTTAGCTGAACAACTCATATGGACGAGGACATGAATTTCAATTTAAGGAAATTATAACACACTAGTGAGCTCCTCTCAATCCCCTTATGTGACTTCTGAAGTTACTGATAGTAAATCTGAGTGCATTATCTTAGGAGAAATTAGAATCTAGTAATTATGTTATCCCAGAAAGTCATAGATAGAGAATTTTAGGGTAATACACGAATAGAAAGGAGTTTCTAAGAGAATAAATTTACTGATGATCTAGAGTATGAAAAACTTTACGATCTAGAAAACGAGTTTCTAAGAGAATAACTTTATTCTAAGAGAATAACTTTACTCTATCGAAGAAAAGTACAGACGTCTCCGTACCGTTTTGCAAGACTCTACTAGAGATGGCTTCACAGACACCCTAGGACGCTTGAACCTGGCTCTGATACCAAGTTTGTAACGCCTTGAAAATGGGTCTCGAGACATCACACGGTGCTTAGGACCACAAGTGATCCCAACTAACCCTTGTACCGGCATACTATAAAGCAACTGATCTAAATACGTATAAAATGATTGATTTTACTGTGTAGAAATATAATCATGATGAAATATGAGAAAATACAATACTGATACAATTTTACATTCTGATAAAACTAAAGAGTGGAACTGAAATTACATGACTGACACTAACTGACATCTGTGAAGCCTCTACTTTACTGACTATAAGTAGCTGGGACACGACCCCAACTATTATTAACCAATACATATGAGTAAGAAAGTAGAGTACATTAATAACATCTAACTGAAATACCCAAAGTAGGAGGACTCATCATCTGCTGGCTGGAATCTGCAACTGTCTAATCATGATAGATGGACTACAACTGAACTGGTACCTATATTATTAAACAATGTAGCACATAGACGTATGTGTGGATCAGTACTTTTGGAATGTACTGAGCATATGGGGATGAATGTATAAGTAAAATAATGTCTCAATGTTCACATAAACTTGTAAAAAGGAAGCATGCTAAGTATAAATAGATCACATTGGTTGGAGTAATTGAAAGCTAAAAATCTTGAATCATGAATAATAAAGCATACTGTATAAATCTTGTGAGCCATAACACTTAGTTCTAAAAGTTGTACTCTTACACTTTCTGCTAGTGGACTAAGTAAAACTGAGGTTAAGTCTATTTTCAAATTATGCAGGCTAAGTATAAAAGGACTCACCTTTGTATCTATAAAATAAAAGCTAAAATTTCATGGCTAATGACTTATGTAAAGCAATATTTGAACAAAATTGTAAGTCTTTACACTTAGTTTCTAAAAGTTGTTTTTTTATTCTTTTCTATTAGGATTACTCTTTTTTATAGGGAGGGTTTTTTAACCGACATACACTATGTGAGCTATCATAGTGTCCAACGTCTAGTTCTCTTATAGAAAAACCTCATGTTGGGGAGAGGTACCATACTCTTGCCAAGGAGTATAACCTAAGTTAAGTGATCACATTTGTAACTGTCATCCATATAGAAATTGGAATAATCTGAATCTGTTCCTATGTTGGCTTGTAGTTCTAGGGAAGTAGGATGCGTTGAACCCACACTTCCCGCTCGATGCTAAATACTACTCCTTTTAATCTGTATGCTCATTCTGTAGGAAATCCACTTTTAAAATTAATATAAGGGTTTACAATGAAAACCTCTTGTAAAGAAGTTTACTGTAAACTGTAGATAAATTTGTAAAGTGGATTCCTTATCTAAGATGAGATCAAAAGATCAAATCTTTGTTCAAAATCTAAATATAACAAGCCATGGGATTGTCACGTCTCAAATTCTATTGGGGCGGACTGACACCCGTAACCGAGGAGGCCCGGGAGAACCAGCTCATAACCCTATACTTCCCATGCATACCTCTATGACAACCCGAAATTCGGACAACATCATGTCGCATATAAAAGGAAATAATCACCTGTATAAGCTCGAGCACACATATATATGTATATACAATACTTGGTCATTGGAGCCATCACGTCTATTAAAAAAACACCACCTTGACTGTACATTAGGTCTACAAAGCCTCTAGACAATACACAGAGTTTAACTAAGGTTGGGACACATCCCACCATATAACTAACTTCTATACAATACCAAAAGTGACTGGATATGACACGGAAAGCCTCGAAGCAAACTGGAGCTTACCAAAAGTAGCTGGATATCCTGGCTCCTACTTGTGCGGTGTATGAGCTGAGGTACTTGTGCCTGTAGCATGAAATGCAGGTCCCCCATGGGGGACGTCAGTACAAAATATGTACTGAGTATGTAAAGCTGTAGATAATCACATATGATATAGGAGCTCAATAGAAATCAGAAACAAGTGAATAAATCGTAATAGGAGTGGACCACACTTACTAGAACTTGTGACAACCTGTACATTGTATTTATTCAATCACTTTACCTTCGTTCTTATCATCTTTGTAATTATTACTGTACTGTACTGTGACCATTAAGATGCCTCCAGTATATATCAACTGGGATCGACCCATGATAGGCTTATGCCCCTAGGATACCACCCATAAACACATAAATAGGGATCGACCCATGATAGGCTTATGCCCCTGAGATACCACCCGATAAGAGAGAACTTCCATCACTTAGTTCAATTAATCTTTGAGATTGTTATTTCGGTCACCACCGCATTTTTGATAATTTGAAACAATGATACATCAATAAGAGACATATAAATAGACCATCAATGCAATAACAATGAAGTAAGAACTCATTGGCACATCAATGAAGTGTTTTAGAGTCATCAATGCCATAACAATGAAGTAGGAACTTATTGGTATATCAATGAAACGTTTTGGAGTCATTAATAGCACATGGATCTTGTTTGAGTAACCGGATACCTTATGACATTCATTAGTGAAATAAACATGTAAGATTTGGAAAACAAGTAAGTAATGGAATGTCTTGACATCTTGTAGGGTGGAAACAAGTTCATTGGTAACGTAGGACATCATACAAAACCATTATGGATCACATGTTATTGAATAACTTTGGAAAATTTCTTAATAGAACAATTGTTCACTTTCATGCCAAAGATATGGTATAGAGTATACTTTACATACCTAACTGTCAACCTTCAATACTAGTCCCAAATGGACTTCCCATCTTTTCGGATTACTTATCTACAATGATCATATATAGCAATCTAGTATTAGCAACCAAACGTCACAATTCAATTATTTGAATTCACCAAACTAGTGGTTAAGTAGTAAGACTTAATTACACCATAAAGGGTGTCACTTTAACCCTCTTATAATCCACTTACATTCACATGCCATGCACATTCATACAACATCCTCCAATATTAAGTTTGGATTCATTTATCCTTCCAACCAATTCATTAAACCAAATTGAGCCATAGACATAAATAATTATCAATTCAATAGTATATCACCATATCCAACTTCCATAACTCAATTACCATATCCACCTTCCACAATTCAATACAACCAAACCATGCAAAATAGTCCATAACCCTATTTTCATCACCTTTCAATAACAACCAATACATATAATCCTCTATCACACATATACATATGGAAAAGAACAAAGGAAAACAATATTCATACCTTAGAATTCACCTCTTGATTATGCAATCCTATTTGCACAAATAATAGGAGTCGTTCGAAGCTCTCGAGATGACAAACACAGTCATCGGATTACTTTGGAATTTCTACGGTTGAATCAAAAGTAATTTAAAGGTCAAATTTGGCTAGGGTTTGTTCTTTCTCAATGATTGATGATGAAAATGAGTTTTTGAACTCATATACATGTATATATACACATATTCCCGTCCATAATATAATAGGAAATGACCAAAATGCCTTTAAAAGTTAAATAATGTCAAATCTGTCCTTTGATGGACTGTTTTGTTAAGCTAAAGTAGATCGACCATAACTCTTTGATACAATATTGGATTTAGGTTAAATTGTTATCGTTGGAAGGATAATTCAAAGGTCTTTCATTTCATATAAAGTAGGCCACCCAGTTCGTCCTGTACAAGGAGTTATGGTCGTTTGAAGTTGACCCTAAAAATCTGTTTTGATAAGCTGAAGTAAAACGAGTATAACTCCTTACTAAGAAGTTAGATTTAGATGAAACTAATTGAATTGGAAAGAAGACTCAAATATATTTATTTTTATAGTTCGCATATCTCTCAGTTCATATTTACTATTCCCAAATATCCCGGCCACCATTTTATAGTATCGAACGTGCTCGATTATATCCGAAACATATCCGTTTTTGGAAATCTTTATATCGTTGGAAATCTTATTCAATAACCTTCGCATGGAAACATCAACGGGTAAATTCTGGTATAAATAAAATAAAAAAATTAATTTCATATAAATAAGACCAATACACGTACTTGAATACGCCAATACACGTACTTGAATACGGGGTGTTACATCCTTCCCCCCTTTAGTACATTCATCCTCGAATGTTAGCGTAGTTATTCAACCGAAATAAGTTCAAGTCCATCATTAATATTCATATCATCAGATAAATACTATGCATATATAAAAAAAACTTACTTGTTAATGTTCTAACTCCGTTTCTTAAACTTCCTCTTCATCTTTGAACAAATGAGGGTACTTAGATTTCATTGCTTCCTCAGCTTCCCATGTAATCTCTTCCCTTTGACGATTTCTCCAACGTACTTTCACAGATGCTATCTCTTTATTTCTCATCTTCTTAACTTGGCGATCTAGAATAGCAATAGGCACTTCCTCATAGGTAATATATTCCGCAACTTGCACATCATCAGTAGAAGTGATATGTGATGGATCTCCGATGCACTTTCGAAGTATTGACACATAAAATACCGGATGTACTGATGAGATCTCGTAGCTCTAATTCATATGCAACTTGTCCAAACCTTCGAGTGATCTTATACGGGCCTATATAACGTGGACTCAACTTCCCTTTCTTGCAAAATCTCATTACCCCTTTTATTGGTGATACCTTCAAAAATACCCAATCACCTATAGAAAACTCTAGCCCTCTCCTTCTACTATCCGCATATGACTTGTGTCGACTTTGGGCTATTTTCAATCGTTGCTGAATTACTTTAACCTTCTCTATGGCTTGATAAACAAGATCCGGTCTGAACAAAAGAGTTTTACCCACTTCAAACCATCCTATTGGTGATCTACACTTCCTTCCATATAAAGTTTCATATGGTGCCATTTTGATACTTGAATGATAGCTATTATTGTAGGCAAACTCAATAAGAGGTAAATGATCATCCCAGTTGCCCTTAAAATATATTACACAAGCTCGTAGCATATCTTCAAGTGTTTGGATGGTACGTTCTGCTTGTCCATCTGTTTGAGGGTGAAAAGTTGTACACAACTTCACTTGTGTTCCCAAACACCTCTGAAAAGACTTCCAAAAGTTTGCGGTAAATTGGGTTCCCCGATCTGATATAATAGAGATTGGCACTCCGTGTAATCGGACTATCTCTTTAATGTACAGCTTCGCATACTCTTCAACTGTGTAAGTGGTCCTAACTGGTAGGAAATATGCGGATTTGGTAAGCCTATCAACAATCACCCATATAGAATCAAACTTCTGGGATGTACGAGGCAAACCAATAACGAAATCCATGTTGATCATGTCCCATTTACATCTTGGAAGATCAATGCATTGCATATAACCTCCGGGTTTTTGGTGCTCAACTTTAACTCTTTGACAATTTGGACATTCAGCTACAAATTCTGCAATGCTCTTCTTCATGCCATTCCACCAATACATATCTTTCAAATCTTTATACATTTTGGTTGATCCTAGATGAATGGAATACCTTGAACAATGTGCCTCTGTCATAATCTTCTTTCTTAGCCCGTCTACATCCGACACACACAATCGGTTTTGGCACTGAAGTACTCCTTCTTGCGTAAGCTCAAATGCCTTGGTCGCACCACTCTGAACGTTCTCCTTAAGATGTAATAAAATAGGATCTGCATATTGCTTCTCTTTCACTTTAGCTACTAATGAATATTCCGCAACATTATGTACGATAAGCTCTTTATCCGGAGTTTCAAGAAGGCGAACTCCCAAACTAGCTAACTGGTGAAGATCTTTAATCATCCCTTGCCTTTCATAGGTGTCATCATAGCCTTACGACTTAACGCATCATCTACCACATTTGCTTTCCCTGGATGGTACAAGATATCAACATCGTAGTCCTTTAATAGTTCAAGCCATCTCCGCTGCCTTAAATTTAGATCCTTCTGATTAAAAATATATTGCAAGCTCTTATGGTCAGTATATATATCAACATGAACCCCATATAAGTAGTGGCGCCATATCTTTAAAGCAAAAATAACCATTGCCAGCTCAAGATCGTGTGTAGGATAATTTTTCTCATGTGGACGCAATTGTCTAGAAGTATATTCTATTACCTTACCATGCTGCATCAATACACATCCTAAACCAATTCTGGAAGCATCATAATACACTGTATACCCTTCGGTGCCTTCTGGAAGTACCAACACGGGTGTAGAAATCAACTTGTTCTTTAAATCTTGAAAACTCTTCTCACAGGCATCATTCCATTGGAATTTGGATGCTTTATGGGTTAGCTTGGTTAAGGGTGCTGAATTGGAAGAAAAGTCTTCAACAAACCTTCTATAATAACCGGCCAACCCGAGAAAACTATGAATCTCCGTAGACATTGTGGGCCTTGGTCAGTTTTTCACAGCTTCTATCTTTTGAGCATCAACCTTTATCCCTTCACTAGATACAATATGACCCAAAAATGCCACCGACTTTAACTAAAACTCATATTTAGAGAACTTTGCATAAAACTTACAATCACGAAGAGTCTACAATGCCTGTCATAAGTGATTGGCATGGTCCTCTTTTGATCTAGAATAAACTAGAATATCATTTATAAAAACTATCACAAATACATCCAGGAATGGCTTAAACACC
This sequence comes from Capsicum pubescens, assembly GCA_030864215.1. NCBI lineage: Eukaryota > Viridiplantae > Streptophyta > Magnoliopsida > Solanales > Solanaceae > Capsicum > Capsicum pubescens. The sequence goes on from CM061543.1 coordinate 64,017,800, forward strand.
CTATTCATCAAATCCATAAAAGTTGCAGGTGCATTTGTTAGCCCAAATAACATAACTAGAAACTCATAATGACCATACCGTGTTCGGAAAGCTGTCTTGGGTATATCCTTCTCTTTAACCCTCACTTGGTGGTAACCTGACCTCAAATCAATCTTAGAAAAGTAATTGGCACCCTGTAACTGATCAAATAAATCATCAATTCTTGGGAGAGAACATTTATTCTTAATAGTCACCTTATTCAATTGTCGATAATCAATACACATCCTCAGCGAGCCATCCTTTTTGCGCACAAATAACACTGGTGCTCTCCAGGGGGACATACTAGGCCTTATGAATCCCTTATCTAGCAAATATTTCAATTGCTCTTTCAATTCTCGTAATTCTGCTGGGGCCATTCTATACGGAGGAATGGAGATTGGTTGGGTTCCTGGTATTACATCAATACCAAACTCTACTTCTCATTTAGGAGGCAAACCTGGAAAATCTTCAGGAAATACATCAGAAAATTCATTTACCATCGAAACAGCGTGAAGAGTTGGTGGCTACGCTTTTGTATCCCTTACTCTAACTAAATGATATATGTATCCCTTAGAAATCATTCTTCTTACCTTAAAATAAGAAATAAATCTACCTCTTGGCGCGCCAATTTCACCTTTCTATTCAAGGACTGATTCATTTGGAAAATGGAAATATACCTTTTTCATGCAGCAATCAATTGTGGCATAACAAGACGCCAACCAGTCCATACCCATTATAACATCAAAATCTACCATTTCTAACTCCACAAGATCAGCCATCGTATCACGACCACAAATAGTTACTATGCAGTTTCGGTAAACCCTTCTAGCTATAATAGATTCCCTAATCGGTGTGGACACTTCAAATGGCTTAACTAACAATTCGGGTATTCTTTTGAACTTTCCAGCAACCAATGGAGTAACATAAGATAATGTAGAACCGGGATCAATTAAGGCATATACATCGAATGAAAAAATAGACAACGTACCCGTAATCACATCTGGGGAAGCCTCTAAATTCTGTCGATCCGCTAGAGCATACGTACAATTTTGAGCCCCGCTAGAACTCGTGGCTTCTCTATCACCTCTAACATGACCCATTGGTTGTGTACCCCTTCCTGAATAAGGCATCGATGATGATGATATAATAAATGACCCCGTAGGTCGTGCCATACCCCCTATGCCCCTTCGTAGGTATTCTCTCATCATATGCTCCGACATACCGTACCAAAATCAAACATTGGTCCCCAGCCGACATGTGCCCAAATGATACCTTTCATATTTATTGCATGGCTCTCGAGGAGGTCTCGATTGGCTCATATTCCCTTGCCCTTGGTACCCCACTATCCGTGAACTCTGACTCTCACTTCTGTGCCCAAATTGATTTTCTCTGGACCCTTGGAACTGTGGTGTGGCACTAGCTACAGAATAAGAAGATAATGGCCTAGGTGGTCTAGCAGAAAACTGTGGTCTGAACCCTCCTTGGGATGCCATGAACTGCCCTGTAGATCTGGCCCTCTTGGAATATCCTCTTTCTAATTCCTGTGTTCTTCTCCCCTGCCTCTGATCTTCCATTTTTTGTGCAAAAGCTTGGATCCTCGCTATGTCCATATCTTTGTTCAAAGCGGCAATAGTACAATCTCTAACCAGATATGGATCCAGCCTATCCACATATTGATGAACTCTATCATCCATAGTAGTTACAACATTAGGAGCATATCTCGACAAAGAATTAAATCAGACACTGTACTCCCTCACGCTCATATTCCCGTGACGAAGATTTAAAAACTGATCTGAACGGGCCTGAAGAATCTCGAATGGAAGATAATGATCAAGAAATGCCTCTTTGAAATCTTTCCAAGTAACTGGGGGTGCATCAATACCCCTAGATCATTTCCAATCCTCGTACCAATATATAGCCTCCCCTTTGAATCTATACGCTGCTAACTCCACTGTCTCTCTACCCGTTACATGCATAACATCTAAGGCCCTTTGAATTTGATCAATAAAGTCCTATGGGTCCTCGTTAATATCTAATCTAGGAAAAGTGGGAGGATCCATCTTAAGAAAATCCTGTGTTCGAAGGCTAGCCGCCCTATCTGTACCACTAGGACCCGTGGTAGGAATGGCTTGCCCTTGAGCTTGCCCAGCAACTATACGAGTCAAAAGTTGCACTGCATTTCTAAGATCTTGATCAGTAGCATTAATAGGTGGATCTGGGGATATAGTTCTCCTCCCCCTTATTTCTTCCGGAGTGGAAGAAGTTTCTGATGCATGCTCAGCTGGAGCCTCACTTTGATTAGCTAGTATAGTGGGTGACTTACTAGTCCCCTCTCCGGCAGCCACATCTACTTGCTTACCAGGATTCTTGCTTCTGGTAACCGGCATCATTACTATAATAAGAGAAACAAACGGATTCAGTGGTCAACTATGACTTCATATACAATATAGGCTCTATCGCACGATCTAAGACATGAAGAAAAGAGACAATTCCTAAATGTCCATAGCCTCCTGTTTATAGATGCGGTGCATGACACACTGATAAACAAGACTCTACGTAGACACGACTTTGTAGACTCACTAGGATGAACTTCTCTGATACCACTTTTGTCACACCTCAAATCCTATTGGGGCGGACTAGCACCCGTAATCAAGGAGGCCCGGGAGAACCAGCTCATAACCTTATACTTCCCATGCATACCTCTATGACAACCCGAAATTCAGACAACATCATGTCGCATATAAAAGTAAATAATCACCTGTAAAAGCTCGAGCACACATATATATGTATATATAATACTTGGCCGTTGGAGCCTCACGTCTATTAACAAAACACCACCTTGACTGTACATTAGGTCTACAAAGCCTCTAGACAATACACAGAGTTTAACTAAGGTCGGGACACACCCCGCCATATAACTAACTTCTATACAATACCAAAAGTGACTGGATATGACACGGAAAGCCCCGAAGCAAACTGGAGCTCACTAAAAGCAGCTGGATATCCTGGCTCCTACTTGTGCGGTGTATGAGCTGAGGTACCTGTACCTGCAGCATGAAATGCAGGTCCCCCATGGGGGACGTCAGTACGAAATATGTACTGAGTATGTAAAGCTGTAGATAATCACATATGATATAGGAGCTCAATAAAAATCAGAAATAAGTGAATAAATCGTAATAGGAGTGGACCACACTTACTAGAACTTTTGACAACCTGTGCATTGTATTTATTCAATCATTTTACCTTCGTTCTTATCATCTTTGTAATCATTACTGCACTGTACTGTGACCATTAGGCTGCCTCCAGTACATATCAACTGGGATCGACCCATGATAGGCTTATGCCCCTGGGATACCACCCATAAACACATAAATAGGGATCGACCCATAATAGGCTTATGCCCCTGGGATACCACCCGATAAGAGAGAACTTCCATCACATAGTTCAATTAATCTTTGAGATTGTTATTTCGGTCACCACCGCATTTTTGATAATTTGAAACAATGATACATCAATAAGAGACATATAAATAAACCATCAATGCAATAACAATGAAGTAAGAACTCATTGGCACATCAATGAAGTGTTTTGAAGTCATCAATGCCATAACAATGAAGTAGGAACTTATTGGTATATCAATGAAACGTTTTGGAGTCATTAATAGCACATGGATCTTGTTTGAGTAACCGAATACCTTCTGACATTCATTAGTGCAATAAACATGTAAGATTTGGAAAACAAGTAAGTATTGGAATGTCTTGACATCTTGCAGGGTGGAAACAAGTTCATTGGTAACGTAGGACATCATACAAAACCATTATGGATCACATGTTATTGAATAACTTTGGAAACTTTCTTAATAGAACAATTGTTCACTTTCATGCCAAAGATATGGTATAGAGTATGCTTTACATACCTGACTGTCAACCTTCAGTACTAGTCCCAAATGGACTTCTCGTCTTTTCGGATTACTTATCTACAATGATCATATATAGCAATCTAGTGTTAGCAACCAAACGTCACAATTCAATTATTTGAATTCACCAAACTAGTGGTTAAGTAGTAAGACTTAATTACACCATAAAGGGTGTCACTTTAACCCTCTTATACTCCAATTACATTCACATGCCATGCACATTCATACAACATCCTCCAATATCAAGTTTGGATTCATTTATCCTTCCAACCAATCCATTAAACCAAATTGAGCCATATACATAAATAATCATCAATTCAATAGTATATCACCATATCCACCTTCCATCACTCAATTACCATATCCACCTTCCATAATTCAATACAACCAAACCATGCAAAATAGTCCATAACCCTATTTCTATCACCTTTCAATAACAACCAATACATGTAATTCTCTATCACACATATACATATGGAAAAGAACAAAGGCAAACAATATTCATACCTTATAATTCACCTCTTCAATATGCAATCCTGTTTGCACAAATAATAGGTGTCGTTCGAAGCTCTCGAGATGACAAACGCAGTTATCGGATTACTTTGGAATTTCTACGGTTGAATCAAAAGTAATTTAAAGGTCAAATTTGGCTAGGGTTTGTTCTTTCTCAATGATTGATGATGAAAATGAGTTTTTGAACTCATATATATGTATATATACACATATTCCCGTCCATAATATAATAGAAAATGACCAAAATGCCTTTAAAATTTAAATAATGTCAAATCTGTCCTTTGATGGAATGTTTTGATAAGATATAGTAGATCGACCATAACTCTTTGCTCCGATATCTTATTTGGGTGAAATTTGTATCGTTGGAAGGATAATTCAAAGGGATTTCATTTCATATAGAGTAGGCCACCCAGTTAGTCGTGTACAAGGAGTTATGGTCGTTTGAAGTTGACCCTAAAAATCTGTTTTGATATGCTGAAGTAAAACGAGTATAACTCCTTACTCAGATGTTGGATTTGGATGAAACCAATTGCATTGGAAATAAGACTCAAAGATATTTCTTTTTATAGATCACAACTCTCCCAGTTCATTATATTAAGGGAGTTATGATCGTTCGAAGTTGACCCAAAAATTTGGCTGGCCTCAGTAGTTTGTGTGCAGGAAATTTTCCTGCACATTTACTATTCCCAAATATCCCGGCCACCGTTTTATAGTTTCGAACGTGCTCGATTATATTCGAAACCTATCCGTTTTTGGAAATCTTTATATCTTTGGAAATCTTATTCAATAACCTTCACATGAAACCATCGACAGGCAAATTCCGGTATAAATAAAATAAAAAAATTAATTCCATATAAATAAGACCAATACACGTACTTGAATACGCCAATACACGTACTTGAATACGGGGTGTTGCAGGGAAGCTTAAAAGAGACATCTTTTTTGAAACATCAACATTCAAACTAGGGCTTAATACCCATGCTTTAACTCATGTCAAATCATCATAAAGTTCATGCTAAATAATGAAAATCTTGATAACTCAATTCTAAATATAGAAAACACTGTCACACGCATAAAAATATAAAATTAGACATGTAATTCAACATCTAAATCACTTGTAATATCAAAATCTTCAACATAATAAAATTTTGGGAAAAGACAGTTTTAACCCTGACGCGATGCACCACTATTACGTCGTGCCACTGGAAAGTGGAAAACTGGGAACTGGGCTGATGGCACGACGCGGAGCCATTACGGTGCCTCACTGGTTGTGAATTTTCTCTTTGGCGCGATGCTCCATGATCGCGGAGTCACACTGAAAAGTGACAATTGGGAAAAAGGCTAGTAGTGCGATGCAGTGGTATCGCATTGTCTCACTGAAAAATGACAAATGCCATTTGGACTGCCTCCGCAGCACGCTAGAGAACCAGTTGGTGCACTGTCTTACTAAAATGGCTCTAACTCTTCGTCCGGGTGTCGGATTTAGGTGAATTAGGTACTGATGGAAATCTTATTCAATTTCCCACACAATGAAAAGTCAAAATCCGAAAATTCCACATGTATAAAAGTGTATTCATCCTTAAAATATTCTTTGACATTTTTTAGACGAATTTAAGCTAGGTAAAAGGACGAGGTGTTACCTAAACCATTCTAAAAAGTATTGTCTCATCGAATTTTGCTTTTTGCGAGAAAAATAGGTCCCGATAGGATTGACCCCAACCTTGTTGGATTTTTTTAAATTAGCAACCACGTTATATTTTTTTGGTGGTTTAATTTGCGTGACATTAAATTTTGACGTTGTTGTCAGGGAATACAATTACGAAGTTGATTATTGTGTTTGTCAGACTGTTAGTTTTGTTTGTTGATTGTAGTATTATACTATTTCTAGGAAACATGCTGGTGTATGCCTAATACTTAGAGTCAAGGGAACTTCCTGATTTCATTTGATCTTGAACTTAAGAGAACTCTGAGACAAATTGAAGGTTGGAGAGAGAAGAAGTTCATGATCCAGCAACTTTGTTGTAAGGTATGCCTGGTGGAAGAAAATATTTTTGAAGAGGATGTTGTCCTAGACAAGAAAAGGAAAATCGTCTAGCTACGGTTGATGAAAGGGATAGATTGAGAAGAAATAAAGGACAACATCCTCTCCAAAAATATGTTTTTGTTTATGAAGATCCATAGAAAGCTTGGGTTATGTGGTGATATATTCCAAAACACCACAAAGATTCTCACTCAAGGTAATGCATGTTGTTTTAGAGATGAGGAGGAGTATTGTGACCCATCATAATGATTTTGTCAATGGAGGAGTCTCACCCTTTGAGTATTTGGCATCTTGGGTCACTTTTGGGCCCATTTTGCATTTAGGATCACTTTTGGGGCCATTTTGTAATAAATAGTCCATGACTATAAATAGCTAGGTTTCTTCTTTTCTCAGACTTAGATGATTTTGAATGAACTCACACTTGAGAGTGTTTTCTAAGATTGTTGAGAGATTTATGATTGGTTATGAGAGGGTAAATTCCTCTCTCGGTCTTCAAAGAAGATAGGCATTTATGGAAACCAAAAAGGAGGTCCTCGGATTTAATATATCTTTGAGTTGTGCTTTGTTTATCATTTTGTATCTATCTATCTATCTATCTATCTAATTTTTGTTTTTATCACCTTTTCTTTATTATTGTTTAATTTACATACTTGTGTTTCGTTTTCATATTTTGCCTCGTATCATTTGTATCAGAGCAAGGCTTAGTTTTGTTACCTTAAAAAAAAGTGTCCAAACTTTTTTGAGAAAATCTCAAAAAGATTTTTGTATTTTTGAGTCATTTTTATTGTTTCCACACTAGCTTTGTTCCTCCATCTAGTGATCTATAGGTTGGATCTTGAGTTATTGGAGTGTTTGGAAAAGATTTGAAGAAACCTTCCATTATTGAGCTTGCTTGATTTGTGGGTTGAAAAGCATTGGAAAGTGATTCTCACATTGAAAGGACCCAGAATCTGAAGTTTTGTGAAAATCCGATCAAAATGAGTTAGTTGGAAATTCCGGCGTTCTCTATGTTCTTGAAGAAATTCATATCTTCAATAGGGATATTCATCAAAAAGGTGGTGTTTGATCTAATAAAGAGAAAGAAAAAGAAAGAAAGTTGCTTTTACAAAGGAATATCCAATAGAAAGGGAATATTCTTGAAAAAGAAGTACACAAAGGCCAACAAAAGGACAAAATTCGGAGGTACTAATTGAGATGACTAGGTCACATGCGCCAGCACCTGCTCACATAGGTCAGCACTTGCTTATGCCAGTCACCAACGTAGGTGACTTCAGGTTCACTAGAGAGTGACCTTCGAAGTTCACATGCATCCTCACCGAACACACCTAAACCACTTCAAAATTAATTTTTGCTCAGGTTCCAACATACTAATTGCTTTTCTTAATTCTTAAACAATAATTAACAACTAGTAATCGATCTACTTAGTTGATTAATTAGTCTTAGAGATTGTTTTCTTTCTTCATCCCTTTTTTATGTGCTTTTTTCTTTTGTTTTATTTCAATGTTACTTCTTGTTTCAGGTATGTTATTTTGTTTTGAGTCACCTTTTTCAACTTCAAACAAGAATTTATTCTAACCGAGAGTGACAAATTAACACCTCGTCTACCAACGTGAACAAGCAAAATTAACAAGCAAAGCTAATTGTTAGACAATCCAAGGTTGCAAATACTAGTTAATGTGAGATTTTATTTCACTAACATTAACCTTGTTTGTAAGTTGTGTTGAATGTCTTATTAATAGGTACCATGACAATGGAAAATGAGATCCAACCTACCACAATCGGGCAAATCTTGATACCATTTTGAAAGCTATCATGGGGATGCGACGAGGTATGGATGCTATGAATAAAAAGATGTCGGGCATCGAGAAGAGGGTATCAGATATGGATTGAAGTGTGGTAAATATGGAGTGACATATGGACTCTCCAAACCAACCAACTTCAAGCGGACATGCTCAAGAAACTTCTGTTACCATTTCTCCTAAAACTTTACACCGCATATTTTACCATCCCCTATAAGGAGATGTTTCCTTACCTAATACTAGTAACGACCAAACTCCATAACATATGTATCCACCACTATATTGTAACCAACAAACACCCCAAAATCTACCCCAAGCTCCATAAATTCTCACTTCACCCTGTCAAACACCACAAAACTAAGTTCCAAACTATTAAATACCATAAGGATTGAACCCATAAGGCCTCAACTCACCCAAGTCCCACAAATACAAGTACCACACTACCAAATACCACAAAATATAAACCCACCTTAACAAGCTCTACTTAACCAAATGCCACCCTACCAAGCCATCGGAGTTTAAGGAGAGTTTGATGGACATGTAAAAAGAGGTTATGGATATGGTGCTCAAGAAAATGGTCCAAAAGATCAAGGTAGATATGAAGTTCACGACATGGGCTACAATTCTATCAAGGTCCCTCTTCCTAGTTTTCAAGAAGGTAATGATATCGCAATGTGATAAGATCTTCCAAGCTAATAATTTGCCCGATGTAAAGAAGACAACCTAAGACGTTGCTCAATTTGAAAGATGCACATTGAATTAGTAGGAATCATCTAAGAGAATGCAAGGGTTTTTCATAGAGGTCATTATCCACCATGGGAAGTCGTGAAGGCCCTTATGAGAGCCAAGTATGTACTAGAGAGGTATATACAAGGGTTGCTTATTGAGTTGTACAATTTAAGACGAGAAAACATGAGTGTTGAAGCATAATTTGATGAATTCAAAAACGTACTCTTAAAGCTTGATTACAACGAGGATGAAGCGCGCACCAAGATTCAGTTCAAAGTGGGGTTGAACCAAGAAATTGCCTCTAGAATGATCATACACAAGTTTGCCCAGATGGATGATCTTTTAGAAGTAACTATTGATGTTAATTGAGATATCAAGGAACAGAGAAAGTCCATCAAGACTAAGATGATCCATCAAGTGTCCTCAACTGGGAGTCAAGGCTCTGAGTTCAACAAGTCTTTTGAAAAAAAAAACAAATTGAGAATAATGCTCCATGGTATCCCTCTAGAGAAGGAGGTAATCCTTATCTTAAGGGTACCTAATATTTTAGGTGTCAACTATGGGGACACCTAATAAGTGAGTGTCCAATTTAAAGAGCAATTATACTTCAGGAAGGTGACTCATACTACAAGGATGAAGTAGAGCAAGAGAAACAACACGTAGAAGGGGTTGATAATTTTAATGAGAATGTAGAGGTTATAGAGGGTCCATGTGATGGGTGTATCACCGTTCCAAATATTCTTGCCAACAAAGTTCCATTTGAAGAGGTTTGGCCTTAAGAAAAAGAGATTGGCATTCATTTTACTTGGTTAAGAAAGTTATGATCCTTCCCAATTCCAAGGACTCTCCCAAGAATCTTGATCTTGTAAATGATGAATTCTTGAATTTAAGGACAAGTTCTCTTTAATAAGGAGAATATTATACACCCCTAAATACCCCAAAAATACTCACTCAAGGTAATGGATGTTGTTTTAGAGATGAAGGAGAGTATTGCTATCCACCATAATGATTTCGGCAATGAGGGAGTCTCGCCTTTTGAATATTTGGCACCTTGGGTCACTTTTGGGCCCATTTTGTGTTTAGAGTCACTTTTTGGCCCATTTTGTTATAAATAGTCCATAGCTATAAATAGCTAGGTTTTCTCTTTTCACAGACTTAGATGATTTTGGATGAACTTACACTAGAGTGTTTTCTGAGCTTGTTATAAGATTTGGGATGGTGTATAAATGTTGGTTGGAGCTTTGAATTCTAATAAATATTTAATCCGACCATGAAAGAGGTTATGAATAAAGAGATCATTAAGTGATTGGTTGCAGACGTGGTTTATCTGATTGCTAACATCAAGTAGATGAGCCCAGTCTATGTGTACCAAAGAAGGGTGGAATCATTGTGGTTTCAAATAAAAAGAATTGGTTAATTCCTATGAGGCCAGTCACTGTATGGAGAGTTTGTATTGACTATAAGAAGATAAATTCATGGACTAAGAAGGATCATTTTCCTATGCCTTTTATGGATCAGATGTTAGATTGTCTTACTGGTAGAGGATGGTATTTTTTTCTTGATGGTTATTCAGGGTACAATCAGATTTCTATCTCTTCTGAAAACCAAGGAAAAATCACTTTCAATTATTCATATGAGATGTTGTCATTTAGAAGGATGTGGTTCGGTTTATTCAATGCTTACGTAACTTTTCTGCGTTGTATGATGTCCATCTTTTCTGACATGGTGGAGGACACTATTGAGGTGCTCATGGATGACTTATCAATTATGGGTGATTCATTTAATGATTATTTGGCACATCTTTCTAATATTCTGAGGAGATGTGAGGAATGTAACTTGGTGTTGAACTGGGAGAAATGCCACTTCTTGATTAAAAAGGGAATAGTGCTTGTTCACAAGATTTTGAAAAAGGGGATTAAGGTTGACAAGGTAAAAATTGAGGTGATTGAAAAATTGTCACCATCAATTTCTATGAAGGGCATTCATAGCTTTTTGGGCCATTCAGGATTCTATCGAAGATTCTTCAATGACTTTTCTAAAATCACAAATCCATTGTGAAAGTTGTAAGACAAAGAAGTAAAATTTATGTTTGATGAGATGTGTCTAAAGGAATTTGAGTTTCTAAAAGAGAATTCGATTTCTGCCCTTATTATTGTGTCTCCGGATTGGATCTTGCCATTTGTAATTATTTGCGATGGTAGTGGCTTAGCGCTAGATTCAGTCCTATGCCAAATGCGATAGAAGCTCTTACATTCCATCTACTATCCTAGCAAATCACTTAATCCTGCTCAGAAATCCTGCTCAGAAGTATTACACTCTAACTGAATAAGAGTTGTTTGTTGTTGTTTTTGCATTTGAGAAATTTTGATGTTATTTACTTAGCACAAAAGTGATTGTACATACTGACCATGCAACTTTTAGATACCTCCTGGCGAAGAAAGTTGCAAAGTGGAGGTTTATTATATGGCTACGTCTGTTGCAGGAATTTGACTTTGAAGTTAAGAATCAAAAGAGGACCCAAAATTAAGTGGCTGGCCATTTATCATGCCTTGAGAAAGAGGCGATGCTAAAATTAGGGGATGAGCTTGAGATTTATGATACTTTTCCAGACGAGCAAGTGTTGGCAACATCACAAGACTTAATTCCTTGGTTTGTTGATTTTGTCAATTATTTGAAAAGTGATCTCGCTTCAAAAGATATGTTATTTAGACAGTAAAAGTGGTTTATGCACAAGGTAAGAAAATTATTTTGGGATGAGTTGTACTTGTTCTGGGTTTATACAGATGGTGTGATTCAACAATGTGTTTGTGAGGTTGAAATAATGAACATATTAGAGGCATATCACTCATCACTAGTTAGGGGTTACCATTACGATGTGCGGTCTACGAATAAGATCTTACAATGTGGATATAACTGGCCCACCATTCACAAAGATGCCCATAACCATACAAGGGCTTATGAGCAATGTCAAAGGCAAGGGAGCATCTCATGAAGACATGAACTTTCAATGACTACTATTCATGAGCTCGAGCCATTTTATGTTTGGGGTATTGAATTTATGGGCCTCATTGTGAGCTCGTATGGCATGAATTATATATTAGTGGCTGACGACTATGTTTTGAAGTGGGTGGAGGCAGTTGCACTTTCAAACAACAAAGGAAAAAGCATTATAACTTTCTTAAAAAAATATATTCTCTATATTCGGGGCACCAAGTATTATCATTAGCAATGGAGAATCCCATTTTTGCAATCATCTTTTTAAGGCACTGCTTGATAAATATAGTGTGAAATACAAGGTGATGACACCATCCTCAAACAAGCAGGCAAGTTGAGGTCTCCAATCGAGAGATAAAGTTTATTTTAGCAAAGATTGTGAATGCCAATAGGATGGAATGGGCTAGGAATTTAGTTGATGCATTATGGGCTTACTGGACAACATTCAAAACTCGTATTGATGCCTCTCATATCAACTTGTGTATGGCAAAGCATGCCACTTACCTATCGATATTGAGCATAAGGCATTGTGGGAATTGAAGAGAAAGAATCTGGAATAGAGTAATGCAGCAAAGATGAGATTAGAACAGATGAATGAGATGGATGAATTTCATCTCCATGTTTGTGAGAGTTCAACCTTGTATAAAAAAAATAAAGCTAAATGATCGCAAGATTGAGATGAGAGAATTTAATGTAGGTGATATGGTACTATTGTTTGACTCAAGAGTAAAGCTATACCTGGGAAGTTGAGATCAAAATGGAAAGGCCCATATAGAGTAGTTACAGTGCCCCCTATGGCACAATTGAACTTGAAAGCAAATAAGGTCTAAAATTTATGGTCAATGGTGAAAGGGTGAAACCCTATTTGGGTGAAAAAGAAGAGTTGAAGTTGATGTGTGAAGTAGAGTTAGGGGAGGCTTAAGAAATCAAGCCAACTCGATTTGTTCCACGACATTAAACTAGGCGCTTCATAGGTGGCAAGTAATAAGCTTATTGGTGATGTCTAAGTAACTTACATAGCCATGGTGTGCCGCAATGTTAAATCAAGCATTTCTTGCGAGCCAACCCATAATTTGTACTTATTACTTTTATAGGATAATATGTGTTTTGTGTGTAGGGATTATGTAGGAAAGAAAGTGTAGAACTAAACTTACTTTGAACCCATGAGAGGATTGAATGACTATGGGGAGAACCCACGATCATGGGTTCAGCCGTCTGCTCCCAATTCACTAAAGTTCTGAAGGATGAAATTTAGGAGTCATCCTATAATTGGATACCATGATCTTATCTAGATGTTACAATCATGATGTCAATCATCTGATCACTCTACTGAAATATATAAATCAGGGCATGAACCTAAGATCTTAAAGAAAGGTCATGATTACATTCCATGATCGTTTTAAGGCTCATAGGTTCCTAGGTAAGTTTTCTTCAACCCGCATATTTAGATAAAATATTACGATTGTGGTTCAATGCTATGATCTTAGGAGGCTCATCGGAGGATTCCACCTAAAAACTGAGAACCTGAATTGCAAACCCAATTCGGGTTCAAATATTTAAACCTTATAACTGAGACACGGTTTAAAAAACTAAGTCATTTTCAATCATTTTTGAAAGCTAAAACTTTACTCTTAATGGATATATATAGAGCAAAAACAAGTACATTACCTGTAATTCATGCGTGTCAAGTTATTCCTCAAGCTCCAAACTTATGCACTCACTCTAAAATTCAGTTCAAACTACAAACTTATAAGTACTGCAATCAAAACCTTACTGTTGAGAGACCAAATGAGTTTTTGGGGGTAGCATAGTAATAGGGTACTAAATATTACTCCTAGGTCTGAGTACCCGTTGGTGCAAAATATTAGTCAAAGCTGGAGTTAATTGGGTCTAAAAGGGGTCAGAGAGTGGGTTATTGAAATCTGCTAAGTGCCAATGTACTCCACGACACAACATAGATCGTAGTAGCTGAATATGACCATAGGTTGGGTCATTGTGGGGTATCAGTTCTTCCTTAAAAGTTCTCATTATGTGAGCACATTTCATGGTCGTCCTATCTAGGTATGATCATGATATGTACTCATCTAGTATGACATGCCTCTAGTACTTTAGAATTGTCCTATAATTAAAAGGTACGGTCATACTTTTATGCATGATCGTAGAAATCAATCGTCTAATGTAATATTTCCCCAGTACTTTTGGAGAACTTTTCCTATAATCAGATGGTATGATAGTACCTTTATTGCATGATTGTAGGAGGAGTCATTTGAGATATTTCCTGTACTTGAAAACTGTTTAAAAATTGGAACTAATTCATTTTCCTTATAGATACTATGGCTCCTAAGTCAAAGAAGACGCAAGAGAAGGCTCTCCGAGAAAAAAATTGCTAAGAGTAGGGCCCCATCTAAGTCCTTAAAGAGTGAATTCGATAGCTCTAATGGGACAGAGAGATTTCGACATCTGAGATCGGTGCTACTTTATCAACCTCACGACCGGCTATTGCACCATTTGGTACATATACACATGCTCTAGTTGGTTATACACTGATACAAACTGCTCAACTGGAGCAGATTTGAGGACACAAATGCTACATGATACACGAATTAAAATATTGGAGTAGGTGTCAAACCTTACGTGAGTGATGTGATTCATGAAGTAGTAGGTTTATGTGTCATTAAATGCAATCCAGGATCCTAACATGAGATCCATTACTACTGATATGACTATACTTGAAGAAACTATCTGGATACTTACTGAGCGGGCGATGCCGATTGTACCTCCTTCACCTCCATCTATAACCTCAGTAGCAGATTTTGCGGTGGACATAGACTCTATCGTCCTAGACTTTTACTCTAGGCCCTCGAGAGTTGAGGGTAATGATACGGATTTAGAGAAGACGGGTAAGGATTTGTTGCCCCATAGAAGGAGGTCTCAAGAAAAAAAGGTGAGAAGAGTGGAAAAAAGAAAAAAAGAACAAAAGATGATGCACAAACCTTCGAGGCAGTGATTCCAGAGGAAATTAAGTTACCACCAACAGTTGAGGTGGTGGAACAAAGTTTGGGGGCCAACATAGATTTTCCCCACTGTTGAGACATTGAGTGCAGCAGCCACCACCGGTGCCCACATAGCTTAGAGTGCTCCGACCACACCCGAGGCCATGAAAGGAGAATATGAGGGAGGGGTACCATATCGAATCTCAATTAATTAGAGTACACCGAGCATTTAGTGCACTGCAGGTATGTCACTTGCCCAATATTTATTTTCCATGATTTTGTGCAGTGGGGACATTACATGATTTCTAAGTTGGGGGTGGAGGTGTACCATAACTGAGGGTTTTTGTTATTGTATTTCTTTTCCTCGGCTACGTTATCATAGTCAGAACCAGCATGTTTAGGTGTTAATTTATATTTTTCTGTTGTTTTGTATTAGTTTAGGTGTTATGTGTAACTTTGAGTAAATTGAGAAAACATGGAGCAGTCAAAAGTAATGAAAATCAGGCAATAGTTTTTGAGCTTGTTAAATGATGACCCTCCAAAATTTTCTTTTTGTGTGGTGTTGTGTGATTTCTTGAACTGTAACCGTTATTTGGATCTGGTTATGGCATTAGAAGTATTAGTGTGATAACCTAACCTGACTATGCTTGAAGAAAATAGTTAGTGACTGAGAAAATAGCCCAAAGTCGAGAGTATGTGTGGATGTACTTAGTCGGTGTATGTGTGCGGTTTAGAACTTATTCGATTAGTCTTGGTAAAGTTGTAGGACAGAAGGTTAGGAAAGGATCATAGGCCATTTATGAAATAAGTCCACTAAAATTCTAATAAGCCTATCAAATAAACAAAAAATCCTTTGAGCCTAATTTTGAGCTTAGTTAGACCTATTCTTTGAATTGTCTTATTCACCTTGCTGATTTTCACAATGAACCTTCTTTGGCCCTAGTCCCTCATTGGACACTGTGTACCTCAACTCAAAAAAATCCTTTAAGCTGAGGGTGGCTATTATAAAGGTGCGTAAAAAGTTGGGTATGAAGAATGTATGGTAAAAAAAAAGATGTGGGTGTTGTGTGAAAAAAAAGAGGAGGAGGTTGAGAAGAAAAAGAAAAAAAAAAATTGAATAAAATAAAACTGCACTGGGGGTCTGAAAAGTAAATAATTAAAAAGAGGAAAGAAATAAAAGGAGGCAGAGAAAGTGGAAGCCAGAAAAAGTGAAGTGTCAAGGAGGGTTAGTCATTATACTAATA
Organism: Capsicum pubescens; assembly: GCA_030864215.1. Classification (NCBI taxonomy): domain Eukaryota; kingdom Viridiplantae; phylum Streptophyta; class Magnoliopsida; order Solanales; family Solanaceae; genus Capsicum; species Capsicum pubescens. Next base: position 64,034,047 of record CM061543.1, read on the forward strand.
TATGTCATACCTACCCTCGAGCCTAAATTACAAGACAATAAAGATCTATAGTGATCCTAATCTGACTATCCGAAAGAGAAGGCATAGAAATAAGGACAAGTTATGGTACTAAACGAACACAGACCAGACTTTCTTGTGAGAATAAGAGATTTGATTTGTCCAAGATTTTGTTTTACATTGCATATTGAGTGTTGGGACTTCTTTGTTGTGATGGCATAAGGGTTATAGGTTAGTTGTTGCTTGTTCAGGTAGTGTCATTTGTCTAACGTGTTGGGTTGTCAGCCGATAATGTAATGTCATGTCTTGATTCTACTGTATTGTGTTGTTTAATTTGAATATACACTGCACTGGTTGATTTTGAATGTCATTGTAGGGTGTCAAACTATGTTTTGGTGTATGCATGCTGAAAATTTAGCTTTTTGTGAAACTTGGACTGCCAGAGTGTTATTGGTTTTTTTTAGGAATAAGCGACTTGTTTGAGTTATTGTGTTTTGTTTGGCAGAGGATATGCAAATATTCTAAGTTAAGGGTGTTGATGTGTTGTGAATTTGCGACATTGCAAGTACAAGAGTATGTTTATGTGGATATGATGGATTTTTGGGTTTTTGCAAGTTAAACAGGCCACATAGAGTGGAGTGCTAGAATTTGGCCTGAAATGAGCCCCAAACGATCATTGCACAATCATGGAATCTAATTATGATCATACTAGGTCTTCATAGTAAGAAACAGAGAAGTGGCATTCAAGAATTGATCAGACAAAGAGATCCTACGATCGTACCATGATCATATAAGTGTACCATTTAGTCGTAGAAAAAAAGGCTTGAAAACAAGGCAATATAAACTAAGTGTAAGAACCACCAAATGAGAGGTCCTCACGATCTTTCTTAGAAGTGACAATCGTACCTTGAGGTCGTTGTATAAAGGGGAGAAGTGGAGGTTGTAGAAATTTAAGTTAAAGATGATTAGACAATAACATTATGCGATCATACTTGGATAAAAAGGCGTTGTACTAAGAGTCGTACCATTGAAGACCTGAAGATGATAAAGTCCTTAATGAAACCGCGAGCACCAAAGAACGATCGTGGTATCTAACCACGATCATAACTTCCACGTGTACGAGATAATAGACCAATATTTCCTATTTGTATTAGGATAGGTTTTATTATATCTATAAATACTTCTATGGGATTTTTTGTATGAGTTTACACTCTTTTATATTTTACAACTTTATATTGATATTCTAAGGAATATTTTTGGAATTTCACGAACATCATTTCCAGGATTTGAATTCAAGAGATTTTGGAGTTTTCTTATTATTGTAAGTTCATAATTATGTTTCGAATCCTTCTTGTGTACTTACAATTATGAGTATCTAAATATCACAACTAGAGTTATGGGAATCATGACAAATTAACAAAGTAGTGTTCGAACTACAAGGTGATTCTCAAAGGGTCGTTGGGCATATATTATTCTTTTTTTAGTTTTTATTGCATTCTAACAAGTGAATGCATTAAAACTCGTATGATCTCTGCTCTGTACTTTAGCAAAAGTACTCGGATAGGAATAATTAGTCAGCAACAAGACTTGGAGTTATCTTCATTTAATTGACCTTGAGACGGTAAACGGAAAAGACTATATTGAGGTCATAGATAGGGATTAGTAATGTAACACTCATGACACATGAACCTTTGTGCTTGAGTATAGTCATCTATAAAGGGAATAATCCAATTGGTTAGATGATACATAACTTATTGATTCTGCATGCCAAATATCATAAGAGATCAATAATGTATGGAGAACCTATGGAATTATGAAGTTATTGAAGACCGCAGTCCTAGTACCTTTCTTATATTGATTACAAATCCAATAATTAACAATTGTTATCATTGCTCTTTTGTTTTATGAAACCCCCTTCTTTTACTTATTTACCAATTGCTTAGACAAACGTTTGATGAAATTTCAAATTATTTTGTGGGATCGACACCAACCTTGTTGGATTCCATATTTGATTCAGCGATCGCTTTATACTTTTTGAGAAACATAATTTGGGAGACATCGGAGATGTCCATAAGGAGGTATCCATGAAGTTCCCTAATGGGAAAATCCCACCATCACTATCTCATGTTTGCAATTTTAACAATTTTGTTGCAGGGAAAATCCCACCACCACCATCACTATCTCATGAACTTCATCAGGCCTTTAGGCAGTGGTTTTCAAGGCTTAGAGTTGCTCATAATTTTAAAGGGTTCACTTATTCTCTTAATAATTATTCTTTATTTGTGAAAAAATCTAACTCCTCTATTTCAATAGTAGTAGTATACGTTGATGACATTATTTTAACAGAAAATGATGTTGCAGAACTAATTAACTCATTGAAGGTATTTTTGCATGAGGAGTTTTGGATCAAGAATTTATGAGACTTACATTTTTGCTTAACCATAGAGGTATTGAGAGAGCCTCATGGCATCATACTTTCACAATAGAAGTTTACAGTTGATCTTCTGAAAGAATTTGATGTAACACATATGTCACCCGTTTCATTTCCTCTTGATCCAACAATAAAGCTACGTCTCAATGATGAGAATCTTATTCCGAATTTCACTATTTATAGGCATTTTTTTGGTAAGTTGAATTATCTTACTCGTACAAGGCCGGATCTTACCTTCATTGTACAACATCTTAGCCAATACATGCAAGATCCTCATTTGCCTTATCTCACTGCTACATCATGGGTTCTTCATTAATTATCAAAAGACCCCGGTTTGGGCCTCTTTCTGAATGCATCCTCTTCATTTGAGTTGTTTGTCTTTTGTGACTCGAATTAGGGTACATGTTCAAATTTAAGAAAATCTATTAGTGGATTTTATAAATCACTTGGGGGTTCTCCAATTTCTTGAAAATCAAAGAAGCAAACCTCTATTTCTCTTAGCTCCGTAGAGGTTGAGTATCGTTTTATGAGACGCGTTGTTGTCGAGCTCACATGGTTGATTCATCTATTTCAAGACCTTTCTATTTCAATACGACTACCTGTGCATCTTCATTAAGATAGTCAAGCAGCAATATTGCTAAGAACCCTTTATTTCACAAGTGAACAAAGCATGTTGAGCTCGACTGCTATTTTGTTCGACAAAAGTTTTTAGATGGCCTTATTTCACTTTCATTCGTTCCATCTTCCTCTCAATTAGTTGATCGCTTCACAAAGTTACTCACTGGGCCTCTTCATCACAATGTTTTGGGTAAGTCGGGTGTTCGTTCGTACCCTCCAACTTAAGGAGGGTTGTTGAGATATATATTGCATTTCTTCATAGGACCAGAATCATTCACATATTTCATCTTATTGTATATTCGTGTGTTGCAGTGCATGGCTGATGTCAGCCTCAACATTATTCGGTTGTTGCTTGGCCAGCCTCAACACATTAATTTCGTCCTATATTCAGAAAATTCTTGTACATATTATTTGTTTCTTTTTGTACACTCTAGGTAAATCTTTTATGTATTCTTATTTGGGCTTGTATCCTACTTATTTAAGTGTATCTCTCTATTATTTTGTACCTTATTTAGGAGTCTTTAAGTGTTTAGATTTGATTTTTTTTTTAGTTTTACTTCATTTTCTTACTTGTATATTGAGAGAGGACATTGTATAAAGTTATCAATCAATTAAGTAACGGAGAAGAATATTTTACGCAATTCCTTTGCAATTTTGTTCCCAAGATTTTCTTTCAATTCTTACATTAATACATATATAAAATATAGACAAAAGCTATTAAATTTATATGAACTCACGTATGAAGCTACTAAATTTTAAACTGATACCATTTGTAGGGGGTGCGGATTAGGTGCGATAATTTAACTAGATAATAAATACGTAGGTATTTATTTTTATAATGAATATTATTGATTGAAATAATTTTCATTTTTATCTTCTTGACTTAAGATGTTTTATTAATTCATATTCTAGATTAGATATTATCGTACTTAAATTATCTAGTGTTTTAGGATCCTCGTTAGTAATATGTAACCTTTTGTATTCTAGGTATAAATTATATAGTTGGGTTTCTATTTCTTTTAATGATTTATTCTTTTCGTAAGATGTATTCATTAATTTGTTTAGTTTATTATTTTATCCTATTGAAATTTTAGCAATTTCTGTGTAGTATTTTATTCTAACTTTGCTATATTCAATGCGTAGGTTTATATTTTTTATCTAACTAATTAGTATTTGTTGTTCATGTATAACTAATTTTCCATCTGTATTAAATAATTTTTCGTACGTATTAAATAAATTATTACTTGTATCTTCCTTTTCTAAGGTTAATTTTATTTTGAGTAATTTTTCTTCTAGTTGTCTTTTCTCTATTTCAAGTTGATTTCTGTAATTAACTTCTTCATATATTCAATTTTGCCTTTCTCTAATTTTCTTTATATATTCTAACATCTTTTAATCTGAATAATATCCATCTGGGTAATTATCTAGGTATAACTGTGTTATCCAATTCATAATTTCAATTTCATAGTCTAATACTTTTTCTAATATTATTCTCTTAATATCTATAATTTCTATATCTCTAAGTATATATAAGATTAAGACTTTAAGATTATCTATCATTTAAAATTGACTAACTATTCTATTATAATATTTTGTAGTTGTTTGTTTTAGCCTTAGTAGTTCTTGCATATTTTTATTAAGGGATTCTATATATTTTATATCTTTATTTTCCACGTATTTGTCTATATTTATTTTCATCTTTTTTTCTAGTAACTGTATGTTTCTCATATCTTTTCCTAAAAATTCTATGTAATTTATCATGGTAAGTATTTGTAAGAGTAGTTAGGTAGGTATGGTATATAATTTACTCTAGTCATGTAATATTTACCAAATAATTTTTCTAATATGATTTTTCTTATATCTACTACCTTTATATCTTTAAGTGCATGCAAAATAAGTATTTTAAATTTATCTACCATCACATCAGATAAATAATTATTCATTTTCATAAAATTGCTTTTTTTAAAATATTTCCTTCAACCATGTACATAACAAAATATGGTCATCTCAGATTACTATATACTAGATTATTCTTAAATAACATGTTCTTTGGTCACTATTAGCATGGTAATCTGGATATTTTCCCTTAAACAGCGCCTCTACTCTGGTTACTCCCCACCACGGCTTCTTGCCTTATTGGTTTCACCTTTAGGATGGCATAGTTCTTAGGGATTTTTCTCCGTTTCCACTTTGCTAATAAACTTCTTAACATATTATTCTTCGAATAATTCTACTATAAAGTAACTAACATTAATCTATTTTATCATACCATGATTGTTGGGAATTATGAATTTAGCTATTCATAATCATAAATAAATATACCTGTTCGGGTAGGTTTGATATTTCTGAGTTTTGTTCCTCCATAGATTTTTCCATTGAAATATACATGTTTTTAATTAACTGAGCAAAATATTTGTTGTGGAATGGTATCAGAGCCTAGTTATTTAAAAAATACAGAAGTAGCATACATGTTTGAATTTATGAATTTAGATTGGATTTACTTGACAATAATTCATATTGATTAATTATGAGAAGACCATTTAAAAACAGAGAAGCTTTTAGAAAAATTAAAGAATCTTTAATTCGTAATTATTCAGAATATATAAGTCTAAATAAGACAAAAGAAAATCTACAAAGACTAGCCTACCTAATTACCTTAGTATCTAGTATTGAAGCAAAATTAATAAACCATTTAAAATCTAGGAGAATGAGACACATACCACCTAATTATGATAAAATCAGATTTAGGTATCCGCCAAAATACTATAAATACGGTTTAAATGAATAAAATACAAAAATACAAAGAACTAAAAAAAATTATTTCTGAAAAACGTAAAGAATTAAAAATAAGAATAGAAAGATTAAGTTATAATATATTTGCCGGAGTTAGTAAAAACTCAATAAATGTACAAAAGGATGAAATATCAAATTTAGAATCACAAATAGATAGTTTAAAATATATATATCAACACAGAAATAAATACTCTTGATAAAAAAGAAGATCAAAATATAATATCTAGTACATCAGAAATAAGGAAACCTACATATTATAAGAATAAGTTTAAAAGATATAATCTAAAGAATGAATATGACAAATGGAAACCAAAACAAATAGTTAATAAAAATTATAACTTTTTAGACTTAGATTGTGTAATAGATACAGAAAAAACAATACAATTATAGATAGGATATATGACAAAACAATTATTAGATAATAATATAAGTGTAATAGATGCACCAGAATATATAGAAAGAACACTAATAGGAACAGCGAAACTATGGTTTTTAAATCTAACTGAAAATAGTAAAAGAATATTAAGAACCGACAAACCCACAGAAGGAACATCATCAACAAAATTAACACCTATAGAATTATTAAAAATATATGAAACAACTATAAAAGACGAATTTAGTAGCATGACAACAAAAGAAGAAGAACAAAATGAAGAGAAAGATATAAATAGGAATTTAATGTTAAAATTAGCAATATGTAATATGTGCTATATAGATGAATATACTTGCGCATTTAAAGAATATTATTATAAAGGAGCATATAATATAGAAGAAAGTAAAGAAATAAGAAAATTATATTTTAATAAATTACCTGAACCATTTAGTTCAAAAATAATAAAAAGTTGGGATGAAACAAAAACAGTAGATACTCTAGGAGCAAGAATAAATTTTTTACAACAATGGTATAGAAACCTATGTGAAAAATACAGAGAAGAAATAAAAATGGAAAAAACATTAATAAGAAATTTAGCATGTTGCAAAGATAAAATAGCACCTCAATTTGGATGCGAAGAAAGATATTATAAGAAAAGAAAAAGACATAAGAAATATAAGAAATACAGAAAATCAAAATATAAGTATAAGAAACCAAGAAAAAGATATTATTTAAAAAATTATAAACATAAAAGACCATATAGGAAAAAGAAATCTATAAAGGAATGTACCTGTTATAATTGCGGAAAAATAGGACATTTAGCTAGAGATTGTAAATTACCTAAAAACCCAAAAAATAAACAAATATCAGAAATAAAAATAAAAAATATAGAATATATGCAGATAGATTACATAGATTACGAATTAGAAAGTGAAGACAGTATATATGAAATTTCAGAGAATGAAACAGATAACGAAATAGATAGTGAATTAGACGAATTAAATGACTGAAGAAGATATAAAAATATTAAAAAAAGAAGAATATTTAAATGACGAAGGAACAGATCAAAAAATAATATTTGATGAAATAAAAGAAAAAGAGTTAGACTTAAGTGTAGAAAAAATATTTAAAATACCAACAATAAAAAATATATTTACTAGGAAAAAGGAAGAATATTATGTAGTAAGCCAAAAGGAACATGTAATAGACTGTAGATGTGCAAAAGGTAAAGCTAGTATACCACTAGTAACAAAAAGAATAATTAATAAAGAGATAAACGATATAAAAAGTAGAGACCCAATAAAATATGTACACCTTGGAGGTACAGAAATATTAATAAAAGCATGTTTTAGAGAAGGAATAGATACACCAATAGAATTATATTTAGCAGATGATAGAATTATAAAACCTATAGAAAAAAGTATAATAACTGCCATAAAAGGAAATTTAATATACCAAAAATTTAAATTTATAATAAGTGTGAATTATTCAGTAGCAGTAACGGATAAAAATATAGATAAATCATTAGTATTATATTAGAAAATATCAGGAATAGAATTAACACCAGGAAGTAAAATATTTACGGCAAGATGTAAAAACCTATATGTGTTAACAACAAAACATAAAATAACGGGAAAAAATAAAATTAATAAAATACAAATAGAAAGCCCTTTTGAACAATTCGTAAAAACAATTGATAATAATGATTATAGTTACAGAAATATAGACATAGAAGAAGATCTAGAAATAATAAATGATAGAATAAGTACAACAAAAAGAACAGCTTATGATAAACCGGAATCATCAAGCTCATCAAAAAGAACAAGTTATGAAACAAGTTCAATGAATAATTCAAACCAATATTACATAACAGGAAAGGTAAATGAAAAAGAATATTTAATACTCTTAAATACAGGACAAGAAGAAAATTATATAGCAAAATATCTAGTAAAAAATGAGAAAATAAAAACTAACAATAATATATGCCCAGATCTACCAAGAATTTTAATAAATACTAAAAATATAGCAGAAAAAGAAATAATAATAGGAATAAGAAAAATAAAAATAGAATTTGAAGTAAAAGAAGAAATGCAAAAAACAGACATAATATTAGGAATAAAATGGTTAGAACAAGCAAAACCATATAATATAGAACACACACAATTAACTATAACATATAACAGAGAGAAATTATTCTTAAGAAGAGCTTTAACATAAAATGAAAATATATGTATTAATGAAGATAGTAGTAGAAGGATATTACAGTAGATATTATACGCCTATGATAGACACAGAAGCAGAAGCTAATTTATGTAGATATAATTGTTTACCAGAAAGTAAATGGGATAAATTAAAAACACCAATAATAGTTAAAGGATTTAATAACGAAGGAAGCTTAATTACTTACAAAGCTAAAAATGTAAAAACACAAGTATGGGATAAAATATTAACAATAGAAGAAATTTATAATTATGAACTAACATCAAAAGATATACTTTTAGGAATGCCGTTTCTAGATAAATTATACCCACATATAATAACTAGAACAGATTGGTGGTTTACAACACCATGTAAACAGAAAGTAAGAGCAAAAAGAGTGAATAATAAAATAAGAAAGAAAACTGATTGGATAAAAGGAAGTGAAAAAATTACACAAAAGTTAGAAAATATAAAAAATACTGAAGATACAATAGAACTAGTCGTATTTTCGATAAATAAAACAGAAATAACTATATTTTTAATAAATAAGATAGAAATAATTAAGAGAAAATTAGAACAATTATATAGTGAAGATCCATTAAAAGGATGGGAAAGACATAAAACCATTATAAAAATTGAATTAATAGATAAAAATAGCATAATAACCCAGAAACCATTAACATATAATTTTGATGATTTAAAAGAATTTAAAATGCATATAGAAGAATTGTTAGAAAAAACGATATATACAAAAAAGTAATAGTAAACATAATAACCCAGCAATTAGTAAATAAACATAGTGAACAAAAAAAGGAAAAAGTAGAATGGTTATTGATTATAGAAATTTAAATGCAAAAACAATGACTTATAATTACCCAATACCAAATAAGATATTAAAAATAAGACAAATACAAGGATATAATTATTTTAGTAAATTTGATTGTAAATCAGGATTTTACCATCTAAAGTTAGAAGAAGAATCTAAGGAATTAACCACATTTACGGTACCACAAGGATTTTATGAATGGAATGTATTACCATTTGGATATAAAAATGCACCAGGTAGATATCAACATTTTATGGATAGTTATTTTAAACAACTACCTAATTGTATAGTATATATAGACGATATACTATTATATACAAAGATCAAAGAAGAACATTTAAAATTATTGAAACAATTTACGGATATAATAGAAAAATCGGGAATAAGTTTAAGTAAAAAGAAAGCTGAAATTATGAAAAATCAGATAGAATTTTTAGGAATACAAATAGATAAAAGTGGAGTAAAAATGCAACAACATATAATACAAAAAATAATAAATTTGAAAGAAGAATTAGATACAAAAAAGAAATTACAATCATTTTTAGGATTAGTAAACCAAGTAAGAGAATATATACCAAAATTAGCAGAAAACCTAAAGCCCTTACAGAAAAAATTAAAAAAGGATGTAGAATATAATTATAACGAAGAAGATAAAAAACAAGTTCAAAAAATAAAAATACTTTGTAAAGAATTACCAAATTACAATTTCCAGATGAAAATAGAAAATTTATATATATAGTAGAAGCAGATGCTAGTGAATGTAGTTATGGAGGAGTACTTAAATATAAATATGAAGAAGAAAAATTAGAACACCACTGTAGATACTACTCAGGTACATTTAATGAAACAGAAATAAAATGGAAAATAAATAGAAAAGAATTATGCTCATTATATAAATGTTTATTAGCATTTGAGCCATACATTGTATATAACAAGTTTATTGTACGAACAGATAATACACAGGTACGATGGTGGTTAACAAAGAAAATACAAAATTCAGTTACAACAAAAGAAATTCGGAGACTAGTATTGAATATATTAAATTTTACATTAACAATTGAAGTAATTAGTACTAACAAAAATGTTATTGCAGATTACATATCAAGACAAAGCTACACAGACTGACATAATAGAAGAAGATACTCTAGAAAAAATACTCAACACCCTAACTACGCTTTCAATGAAAGTGGACAGTATGGGTAATGAGATAGAAAAGCTAAAGACTAATGAAGATAAACTGAAGTCTATAGCTACAAATCAGCTAACTCAGCAGTGTGCAGAGCTATGTCGATCGGAAGACATTAAAATTTCAGAGCTAGAAGGAGACGTTGGGATACTCCATAAAACCCATAACATTTATCAATCTACTTCTGCAGGTACAAGCAAAGGAGTTAGGAGAAATACAAATATGAACCTAAACAAGCTATTTGATAAACCATTTATTCCAAATACACCAAAAGATCCTATGTTTATACCCCCACAAATCACCACATACCGAGAAAGTCTAAACCAAGACAAAAAGACCTACAACCATACAGCCCGAACATACATAGAAAATATTTACAAAATACAAACCTTCTTAAATACCAACCCCAGAGCTATAAACATCCAAGAACCACATACAAATTACATAACCCAGAAGCTAACCGGATACAATAAACTAATTGCTTTGCCCAAAACCAAACCAGGTCTAGTTAAAACCTGTTACGAATATGGACTACTTAGCACCATATATACCCAAGACGGAAATGAAATATCCAATATACCAGAAATATATGATTCATTTAACATTTTTAAAAGAATAACCAAAGGTAACCTATTTTTTATAAAATTTTATACGGCACCAGCAGAGATATTGTATGATGAAGTTAAATCACCTATACAAGTTGTAAAAATAGGAATGACCCGAGATATGATTATACTAGAAGATATTACTCAACAACCAGAAATACCTAGAATTGAGATACCAAATTTTTATGCAAATAAAAGAATTATTGGACTATCTATGATTCTTCAAGAATTAGCAAATAATTATCGCAACAGAAATCCCATATGGAGTTATTATTCAAGAGGTAATGTAATAATATACTCAAATTCAAAGGAACTACGAGAAGCAGATATGGAAGACGTCAGGCAATGGATCTTGACTTTACTCAATCCAGAGAAAAAAACTATCGCTAGAGCTATAAGAGAAAAAATTATTTTGGAAGAATTATTAACCAGATATTGCAAGTTAATTGGACATAAATATCCAGACCATCAATGTTCAAAATGTAATGGAGAAGATAATATTGTCCCAGAAGTTCAACTAGAATAAAAGAAGATAAGCATGCCAGGTGGAAAAAAGATAAGAACATCAGATACAAGATAAGAAGCAATAATGGAGATATGGAAAAGCAACAGATACGACAACATCAACAGAGACAAGATATTGAATTATTTATGATCATTGTATAGATTTTTTTTAGTCTTTACGTAAAAGATGTAATTATTGTAGACTTATAGACTTTTCTAGACTTGTAGAATTTTTTAAAGGCTATGTAGAATTTTAGGCTAGGTAGCCTTTTTGACTTTTTATTGTATAGATTAGTAGCCTGTTTGACTTTACAAAAGGCTATAAGAATCTAGTCTTAACATTTTAAAAACGTGTAAAGATGATTGTAAAGATTTCGTTCTATAAATAAAGAAAATCGAAGGCATTGCAAAGCAAGCCTTCATGTGTTGAAGCAAATACTCTCTCCATTCCACAACAAATATTTTGCTCAGTTAATTAAAAACAGGTATATTTCAATGGAAAAATCTATGGAGGAACAAAACTCAGAAATAGCAAACCTACCCGAACAGGTATATTTATTTATGATTATGAATAGTTAAATTCATAATTCCCAACAATCATGGTATGATAAAATAGATTCATGTTAGTTACTTTATAGTAGAATTATTCGAAGAATAATATGTTAAGAAGTTTATTAGCAAAGTGGAAACGGAGAAAAATCCCTAAGAACTATGTCATCCTAAAGGTGAAACCAATAAGGCAAGAAGCCGTGGTGGGGAGTAACCAGAGTAGAGGCGCTGTTTAAGGGAAAATATTCAGATTACCATGCTAATAGTGACCGAAGAACATGTTATTTAAGAATAATCTAGTATATAGTAATCTGAGATGACCATATTTTGTTATGTACATGGTTGAAGGAAATATTTTGAAAAAAACAATTTTATGAAAATGAATAATTATTTATCTGATGTGATGGTAGATAAATTTAAAATACTTATTTTGTATGCACTTAAAGATATAAAAGTAGTAGATATAAGAAAAATCATATTAGAAAAAGCATTTGGTAAATATTACATGACTAGAGTAAATTATATACCATACCTACCTAACTACTCTTACAAATACTTACCATGATAAATTACATAGAATTTTTAGGAAAAGATATGAGAAACATACAGTTACTAGAAAAATAGATGAAAATAAATATAGACAAATACGTGGAAAATAAAGATATAAAATATATAGAATCCCTTAATAAAAATATGCAAGAACTACTAAGGCTAAAACAAACAACTACAAAATATTATAATAGAATATTTAGTCAATTTTAAATGATAGATAATCTTAAAGTCTTAATCTTATATATACTTAGAGATATAGAAATTATAGATATTAAGAGAATAATACTAGAAAAAGTATTAGACTATGAAATTGAAATTATGAATTGGATAACACAGTTATACCTAGATAATTACCTAGATGGATATTATTCAGATTAAAAGATGTTAGAATTTATAAAGAAAATTAGAGAAAGGCAAAATTGGATATATGAAGAAGTTAATTACAGAAATCAACTTGAAATAGAGAAAAGACAACTAGAAGAAAAATTACTTAAAATAAAATTAACCTTAGAAAAGGAAGATACAAGTAATAATTTATTTAATAAGTACGAAAAATTATTTAATACAGATGGAAAATTAGTTATACATGAACAACAAATACTAATTAGTCAGATAAAAAATATAAACCTACGCATTGAATATAGCAAAGTTAGAATAAAATACTACACAGAAATTGCTAAAATTTCAATAGGATAAAATAATAAACTAAACAAATTAATGAATACATCTTACGAAAAGAATAAATCATTAAAAGAAATAGAAACCCAACTATATAATTTATACCTAGAATACAAAAGGTTACATATTACTAACGAGGATCCTAAAACACTAGATAATTTAATTACGATAATATCTAATCTAGAATATGAATTAATAAAACATCTTAAGTCAAGAAGATAAAAATGAAAATTATTCCAATCAATAATATTCATTATAAAAATAAATACCTACGTATTTATTATCTAGTTAAATTATCGCACTTAATCCGCACCCCCCTATATATAAGCAATTATTAAAAGGAAAATCAGTACAATATTCAATGAATTTTGGGGTGCCTAATAATTGTACGAATACAATGAATATTTATATGCCTAGTAATTGTAAATGGATGAATGACTAGAGGTTAAATTATTGCAATGGTAGTATACATCCCCAGCTGTCAAAATAAAAGTAGTTGATTATAAAGTTATAACTATCTAGCTATCCAAATGCATTTCATTGATTCAGCTACAATCACTTCATTAACTAGTTACGTTGTATCTTGGGTTCTCTGGTAGCTCATCATCTCGAATGACTTTTGGAAAATGGATAGTATTTGGAAATTATTGAAAAGTAGGAGTAATTATTTTCATGTAGAAACAATGTAACGTCAACTAACAATAAAATATTAAATCTCAGTGAATCATGATAACAACGTATGTAAATCATTTATAATAGAACTCGAGTAGCCACCCGATGAAAATTGTACTTCAACGTGGGTCTTGCAATAATTTGCTTTGTTCTTCCTTTTAGTAGACATTAGTGGCCCCAAAATATCATGGCGCACCAGACACACCACTAATAATTACTGTATTTGCTGTGTACCAAAACACTTCTAGAACTTGTTAAAAAATAATTTTCAAACATGTGAAACGTGATTACTTTCGTTTCCTATTCTCTTTTCCTTTATCTTTTATGAAACAGCAATTGAAGTAAAAATTCATGTAGGAAAATAATTGAGCTATTAAGATTCGTCAGTTTTTTAGTTTCACAATTGGAAGATATATTTTTATAGAAATTTTGTCATACACTCTATATGTTGATCTAATATAAGTTAAAATATAATTTGTACCCCGCGAATCATTACTTATTTTTGTAATCTACCTTTCTATAATTTGAAAATTTCCCTTTAGTATATATGGATTTTTTAATTTATTTGTTATGGGTCTTATACTGTTTTCTTTCTCATTAATATAGCATATTTATTCCCTTAATTATGAGTTTCATAGCAACAATTTTATAATTACATAATATAACAAGTTTTATTTTGTATTTTTGCAAAATGTTGCTACAAAAATACAAATACATATGATTTTTACTGCCTTTATGATCGATATGTATTTTGTATCTTTGCAAACTGTTGATATAAAAATACAAATACATACAAATACATATGTTACAAAATGTAATTTGATAAAAGTGTTGCTATTTTTTATAATTTAATACTTAAATATGCTACTTTATGTATTTTTTCCTTATTTTAATTTAATTCACATTTGTACACTTGTATCATAGTCCATAGATCAGCCAAAAGTGCAGAGACGAAAATCACGAAAATGCTGGGTTGATCGACGGTCACTTAATGAATACTCCCTAGTTGTTATTTCATAATTATTTTTTTTGGTTGAAAAAAAAAATCAAGAAGAAGAGCTTTCTAAAATAATAAATATTAATTAAGTAATTATTTGAGTAATAATTCCGAAAATGCTAAAACGTGACGAACTCCTCTAATTATAAAATAGCTAACCATGCTCTCGAGTATAACACCACCAGTGTAATAATTGAATAAATAAAACTGCCAAATGATTGTAGCCTATTATAATCAAGGAAAAGAACATGTACATTTTACTAGTGCTAGTAATTTGAATATAATTTTTCGGGTGGGTCAGAGGCAATCAGATAATATGCTTTTTTTCCTCTTCCGTCCAAAAAGTGATCTAGTTTAAATAATTATAATAAGCAGAAGATATTATTATTTCTTATGCAGGTATGGTGGAAATAAATAAAGTTGGTCATTCCCTGTTTCAAGAGAGATTTCAATAGTCCAAAAGTACTCCTATGCTTTCTTATTATTATAAACTCACTTACCGTGCATTTATTTTTATTAAGATTCAGATGTCTCTCAATCTTAATGTATATTTGAATGATTAAAATGTTGTCTTTAAATCTGAAAATTAAATAATTAAAACTATTTATTTTTCGATATTTGAATATGCAAAATTTATTTATTTGCATATATAATAAAAAATATAATTCAAATAAAAAGTAATTATATTTAAAAAATATTTAATTTAATATAGTAAAATTATTATTTGATTGAAAAAAATATTTATATTTGTTAGGATAATGGAGATAGTTTGTAATGGTGGTGGTGATGGTAATGATTGATGTTAGTGGTTAGTAGTGTTGATGATGATAGTTGTGATGGTAGAGAGGTTTGGTATTTTAGTGACTGTTATGATGGTGGCGATTGGTAGTGGTGGTGGTAGTGATGTGAAGTTGGTTGATGTTAGTAGTTGGAGGTATTGATTGTGATAGCTTTAAAATAAATGCATGATGGTTGTCGATGTGTTGGTGGTAGTTGGAGATGTTGGTAGCTGTGATGGTAGAGATATACTCAAGCGATGATGATGGTTGAAGTGGTGGTAGAGGTGGTGACATCGGTGACAATGGTGATGGTGGTGGTGACCGAAGAATGTGTGGATGCTGATGATGTGTTAGTGGTAGTTAGTGATGACAGTGGTTGTGATGGATGAGTTTGTTAGTAATTGGGATTTACCGATAGTGATTGATGATTGTGGAGGTGGTGGTGGTGGCGACGGCGGCATTGGCGTTGGCATTGACGGTGCTGATAGGGATACAACAACAACAACAACAAACCCAGTATATTCTCACACAACGGGGTTTGGGGAGGGTAGAATGTACGCAGTCCATACCACTACCTCTAAAGGAAAAGAGAGGTTGTTTTCGATAGACCCCCGGCTCAAGACAAAGGACCGTAGACCAAAAGAAAAGCAATATGATAAAGTAACAAAGAAGCAACATCCATGAAAATGAAGTATAATCAACAAACCAAGGATCCCCCTCCCCCAAAACTAGAACTACCCACCAAGTTATTCTTAACCCTCCTATCTACAGACTACCACTCGACCACACACCTTAGCCCTCAAGCTTAATACTTTTCCTCCAAACCTTCCTATCAAGGGTAATGTCCTCAGTAAGCTGTAACTGCTCCATGTCACGTCTAATGACTCCTTTCCAGTACATCTTCGGTCTACCCCTACCCCGCTTGAAACCCTCCAAGGCCAGCCTCTCGTACCTACGAACTGAGGCACCCGTGCCCCTCCTCATCACGTGGCCAAACCATCTCAACCGCACTTCCCGCAACTTATCCTCCACCGAAGCCACTCCCACTTTCTCTCAAATAGTCTCATTCCTAACCCTGTCAGCCCTCGTAAATCCAAACATCCAACGCAACATTCTCATTTTCGCCGCCTTCAACTTTTGGACGTGAGAATTCTTAACAGGCCAACACTCCGCCCCATATAACATGGCCGGTCGGACTGCAGCTCTATAGAATTTACCTTTAAACTTGAGAGGCACCTTCTTATCGCATAAAATTCTCGAGGTGAGCCTCCATTTCAACCACCCTGCCCCAATACGGTGGGAGACATCCTCATCAATCTCTCCATTCCCCTAGATCATAAACCCAAGAAACTTAAAACTATCCCTCTTACAAATTGCCTGCGACTCCAACTTCACTACCACCTCATCCTCCTGCCTCGAGTCACTAAACTTGCACTCCAAGTATTCCGTCTTGGTCCTACTTAACCTGAATCCTTTAGATTTCAGAGTCTTTCTCCAAACCTCCAGCTTATCATTAACATCTCGGCGAAACTCATCAATCAAAACTACATTATCCGCAAAAAGCATACACCAAGGTACCTCCCCTTGTATATTCCGTGTCAATACATCTATCACCAAGGAGAATAAAAATGGACTAAGCATCGATCCCTAGTGCAACCCCATCAAGATCGAAAAATGTCCGGGGTCCCCTTCCACCGTCCTTACCTGAGTTTTCGCCCCCTCATACATGTCTTTAATCGAATGAATATACGTCACTGGATCCCTTTCGCCTCTAAACATTTCCAAAGAACCTCCCTAGGGACCTTGTCATACGCCTTTTCCAAGTCAATAAACACCATGTGCAGGTCCCTCTTCCTCTCTTTATATTATTCTACCAACCTCCGCACTAGGTGAATTACCTCAGTCGTCGAGCGACCAGACATAAAACCAAATTGATTCTCTAAAATAGGCACTATCTTCCTCAACCTATGCTCCACCACCCTCTCCCAAATCTTCATCATATGAATCAATAATTTAATACCACTGTAGTTGTTGCAACTCTGAATGTCACCTTTGTTCTTATATTAAGGAATCATCGTGCTCCATCTCCACGCCTCAGGCATCTTAGCGGTCTTGAAAATATTGTTAAATAAATATGTTAGCCACCTCAATCCTGCTCCGCTAGCAAACTTCCAAAAATCCACTGGAATCTCATCGGGCCCTGTCGCTTTGCCCCGTCGCATCTTGCGAATAGCCTCACAGATCTCCTCCACCTTAAAATGCCGACAGTAGCCGAAATCGCAAGATTTCTTGGTGTTCTTTAACTCCCCTAACATAATACCTTCGTCCTCTACATCGTTCAAGAGCTTATGAAAATACTGCTTCCATCTTTTCTTAATTAGAACGTCCTCTACCAGAACTTTGCCATCTTCCCCCTTAATGCACTTCACTTGGTCCAAATCTCAACCCTTACGCTTCCTAGTTTTGGAAAGCCTATACAACCTCTTTTCCCCATCTCTCTCCTCTAATCCCGAATACAGTATCTCAAAAGTTGTTTTCTTAGCAGTCGTAACTGCTAACTTAGCCTCTTTGTTAGCTAACATGTACTCCTCCCTGCTCACCCGCTTCTTCTCTTCATCCTTACTCTCAACCAACTTAACGTAAGTCGCCTTCTTCATCTCTACCTTCTTCTTAACTTCTTCATTCCACCACCAATCCCCCCGATACCGATCAAACCAGCCATTCGAGACACCCAGAACCTCTCTAGCAGTTTCCTTAATGCACCCCGCAACCCTATCCCACATACTATCCACGTCCCCCTGACACTCCCACGCCCCTATCCCTTCCAACTTTGCCTCTATCTCTAAAGTACTGACTGGAGTCAGGCCACCCCACCTAACTCTAGGTCGACCCTCCCTACCCTTCTTCTTCTTGACCATCTTTAGAAACCAAATCCATCACCAGGAGTCTATGTTGGGTCCCAAGATTCTCATTCGAAAAAACCTTACAATCCTTACACAGAGCTCTATCCCCCTTCCTAAGCAGCAAAAAGTCAATTTAAGTTTTCGCTATCCTACTACGAAAAGTAACCAAATGCTCCTCTTTCTTCAGAAAGTTAGAATTCACTACCACCAACCCAAAGGCCCTCGCAAAATCCAAAAGAGAAGATCCCTCGTCATTCTTATCCCCAAAACCAAAGCCTCCATGCACATCATCATACCCTATCGGCAAATGCCTGATGTGCCCATTGAAGTTCCCTCCTATGAAAATCTTCTCCGAACTAGGCACGCCTCAAATCACCTCATCCAAAACATTCTCTTCTCCTCCTCGCCCAGTCCCACCTGAGGCGCATAAGTACTACAGACGTGCACCGTAAACCCCCCAATGACCAACTTAATAGTCATCACCCTATCACTAACCCTATTAACCTCCACTACTTGCCCCCTAAGCTCTTCGTCCACTAAGATAGCTACTCTATTCCTGTGTCTATCACTACCTGAGTACCACAACTTATACCCATCCACATCCCTAGCCTTAGAACCTACCCATTTAGTCTCCTGGACATACTCAATATTGATCTTTCTCTTCCTAAGAATCTTAACTAGCTCTATCGACTTACCCTGAAGGGTCCCTATGTTCCATGATCCTACCCTCAACTTATCATCTCTCGACTCTCCTCTCCTAAAACCCCGGCCTCCACGTCTCAAATTCAACCCAACACCAGGCCTCAACCCACCCCCAGCCCCCCAGGACATGACCCTAGTTCACCATTTACCACCTAAGCCACTACTCACCAGATGTAACAGAAAGGTTCAAAAATAGCAAAACAATAAAACACCCTCAAAGCACACAGTAAATCCAAATTTTAAGAACGATAGCTACTAGAAACCCACTTAACAGAGAGAAAATCCCACACAAATTACAAGCAACGCAAATACCCAAAAAATTACACGAATATAATACAATAAAATAAAATCAAGTTCAAGGGTTAGAAGTCACTAGGAGTACTCCTGTTATTGCTGGATACTACAATTTTGGTGTCGAGTATTATTGCCGAAATAGGTTCATCGAAAAAGATACCACCGAAATGTCGCCAGAATTTTGTCGGCGTGTCTCCTTGCAGTTGTCGAACACTGGTCACTGGTTTTCGTCGAACCAACTATTTTCACCGGTTCAAACCGATTTCGCCCTCAGTGCCGCTGTGAGAAAGGGGATCGGAGGAGAGAGTGCCGGGGAGAGAGAGAACTAGGGATTAGGGAGGGAGAGATCAAAGGAGAGAGAGTGGACCTTACCTATTCTGGGGCGTCAACACCGTCGCTGGCGATGGAGTTGGAGTCACCGGCAGTCAAAAGTGACTATTAGATTGGAACGTTAAAGGAGAAGGAGCGTTCAGAAAAAAAAAAGGAGTCTCTAATTCAAAATTCACACCAGGTGCTGATAGGGATAGACATAATAAAAATAATGAATGTGGTAGATATGTTAGAGATTGAAAATAATGGTTAGTAGCAATTATGATTGTGAATGGTGAAGGTGGTTGGTGGTGGTGGTGGTTAGTGGATTGGTGATGGTTGGCAATGGTGGGGGTGGCAGAGGTGGTGACCGAAGATTATGAATAGAGTGGTGGTTTATTCAACACAACAATGTCTCTTAACGATTAAGACTTAGTTCTAAATCTGAATGATTAAGACCTATTCAGACCTATTAAGAGCTAAAATCTTAATGAAAAATAAATGCACTTAATGATCTGAAGTCTGAATCATTCAAATTCAGACCTCCATTAAGTGCAAACAAATGAGGACTTAGAAACTATTCCTGGATTGTTTCAACCAACTGAGGTTTGTTTGGTAAGAAAAAAATCATACCCTTTGGAAAATAGCTGCTGAAGTTGATTATTATGACTATCTTGTTTTAGATAGAAGTATCATTTGTAACCAAAGCATAGGATATTTTTTTGTACAGGGATGAAATTTTTATCCTCGTTATGCCTTATAGAGGAAAGGACCATATTTCTCCTCTTGTAAAACTTCTACTTAAAATATGAACCGGTAGGGATCTGCCTAAACCCCCACCATGGAGGTGATTTATATTGTAAAAAAATACTTGTTAAATGTGAGGCTTATACAGAGGGTCGGTCGATGAGGATGGTCCAAAAACAAGGAATCATAGATTTTTAGGTTAAAAATTTTTTAAAGGTGAGGTATACATGACACTTTAGGCGAATTTTACATTGGAATGAGAGACGAAGATGAAGAGATATTTTTAGATATATAATAGTGGTGCCTTAGCCAGTTTGCACGTATTTTAACTTATTTCAAGGGAAATCTGTCATCTCCCACCAATAACAGGTACCAGATAACTCTATCCACTAATGGTAGGACAATTGGAAAGAAATCATCTAGTGCATGTATTTGTCTTCGCTGGAATTTGAATATGAGATCTCGTGATTTTCAGTAACTTTATTAACTACTAGGTCTCACCCTTGAATAAGGAAAATGAAGAGTTTTATAATGCATTACCCAAATTTACATAATACACAATTTTTTGAACTCGGTGTTGACATAGCCCGAATAACAAATTTATGAGATTTGTGAGGCTAGACAAGACAATATGTGTCATGCACTTATATCATAACACTAAAGCACCTACAATTCGTGAAGTGTAGCAGAGAGCAATTCATAATCAAAGCCTCTTGAGAAATCAATACAATTTGTGAATTTCGAATCTCAAACCATGCTAATTTGGAAGTATAATACCATCCTACATATTTCTGGGACTAAAAACTCTAGCATATAATTTAGCTAAATTTTCTACAATAATTTTCTACTGCATATATTAGATATCACTTGGGTGTCCAATTTTTCAAGTTAGAGTTGATGTTGAGAATGGTTTGCATACTAATAATACACAAGCTAGGAGGTTGTAGTAGTACCCACTGTAGATTCTAATTTACAGTTATTACTGTAGATGGAATTCACATTTACAGTTACTAGCCGTTAGGTAATGTAGTTAGGCAGTTAGTAACTAATTCACAAGCTAAGTTAGTTACTCTACAGCTATATATATATATATGTATATGTGTGTATATATATATATATGATCATATATATATGTATATATATATGATATGTACAATAAAGATTGAGGAATAATAAGCAATATCATAACAGTTTCTTCTTCTCTGCTTCTCTAAAATATTATCTTCTTCTCTATGCTTCCCTTTCTTCTGAGTTCTTAGTATATTTCTTGCTTATGCTCTTCAGTAAATTCATGTAAAACTACATGGTATCAGAAGCAGGTTAAGTATTACTAGTTGAACATTTCGATCCAAATTTCGCTAAAATATTGATACACAATTCAGCTGATTCTTGACAATCAAGAATGACACATACTGCAATTGGTTCAGGGTCTCATGGATTGACTGCAGAGCCACAAACTGGAATCATGTATGCTTCTTGTCCCCAGCATGTCTGGAAAGATCTTGCTGAGAGATACAATAAAATAGATAGGTCAAGAACCTTCAATCTGCACAAAGAGATTCTCACTCTAACCCAAGAAACCAGATATGTATCTATTTACTTCTCAAAGTTGAAAGGGTTATGGGAAAAATTTGAGGCAATGGTACTTGATCCTTCCTATGATTGTGATAAATCCATGGAATATGTGATACATTTGCAAAAGCTCAAACTATTTCAGTTTCTTAGAGGGTTGAATGATTCATATATACAAGTAAGATCACAAATCTTGTTAATGATCCCTCTTCCTTCTGTGAATCAATCATATTCCATGACTATGTCTGATGAAAGCCAAAAATATGTGGTATCTTCAACAGGTATCTTGGGTCCTAATCCCTTATCAGGATAACAAAGCTTTGAGCTAGCTGCATACTCTAGAAGTGGTGGTTCTAAAAAATTCAAGAAGAATAGTCATCTGTTTTGTGACTACTGCAAACTTAAGAATCATACTACGAAAAATTGCTATAAGTTAGTGGGCAATCCAAAAGTGTCACGACCCGAACCGAGGCCCTGGCCGTGACGGGCATCCCAAACCACACAGGCCTGAGATACCCCTGTCTCTTCCCAACCCACTAGTGATATTATCCGCTCTGGGCCTAGGCCCGCACGGCTTTAAAATGCATCACTAGGGAGTAAGGATTTCTCACTTATATACCCAACATCCCTCCCGTGTTTTGCCGATGTGGGACTCCTTCCTAAGTTGGGGTGTTACATACACCCCTCCTTACGAACTCAGCGTCCTCGCTGAGGTTTGCCCCACCGAATGGGATTTTCCTAGACTCAAGACTGAGGTTTGCCCCGCCTTACCAAAATTTTCCTACACTTAGTTTGAACTCTGGTCCACATCGACAGAGACAACACAGGAGCAGCTTTGATACCATTCTGTCATGACCCGAGCTGAGGCCCTGTCCATGACGGGCATCCTAAACCACACAGGCCCGAGATACCCCTGTCTCTGCCCAACCCACTAGTGATATTGTTCGCTCTGGGCCTAGGCCCGCACGGCTTTAAAATTCGTCACTAGGGAGTAAGGCTTTCTCACTTATATACCCAGCATCCCTCCTGTGTTTTACCGATGTGGGACTCCTTCCTAAGTTGGGGTGTTATAAAAAGATTTCAAGTTCAAGAAAAAAGGACCTAACACTGCATATAATGCAGTCTTTGAACAATCTATATCTCAAGATCATGGAGTTTCTAACTATACTTCTCAGTCCACTAACTTGGACATTGATCATCTTTCAAGACATGATTCATCATTTGGACAACAAGTTCAGCTGAAAAACTGCAGTCTCACAAAGGATCAATATCAACAGTTAATTCAGTTTATGAATAAAGCTCCAGAATCAGTTCATTCAGCCAAGGTTGTAGGTAATATGACAGGTATGAATACTTGTCTAACTTTCAATGCTAAAGCAAGTATTAATATTGCATGGATAATTGATACAGGTGCTACCAACCACATGGTAGCAGACCTACACTTTCTGGATAAAACCATTGTCCATATAACTACTAATCCAAAGAAAGAAAGTCTATCAAATGGTGATGTTTCATTTGTTGAATCTATTGGTTCAAGTACTTTACCTAACAATAATGTCATCATTGGAGTATATCACATACCACAATTCAAGTTCAATTTATTATCAGTATCAAAACTCACAAGGGAACTCTAATACTTTGCTACTTTTTTTCCTAACTTTTGTGTGTTTCAGAATCTCTCACATGGAAAGGTGAATATGATCGGTAAAGAAGATGATGGACTCTATCTATTGTCCAGCAATCCAAGTTCAAGAGATGTTAATATTGCAGCTAGTTATTTTGTTCCTTTGCTTAAGATAGAATCCAACTTAGACATAACTTTGTGGCACAAAAGATTTGCTCATGTATCTCTAGCTCAGTATTACAGAAGTTACTGTCATTAGACCCAAATAGAATTATTGACATTGTTAATAAATGCACAATTTGTCCTTGTGCTAAACAAACAAGAATACCTTTTCCTACAAGTATTTTAAAAAGTTCTGCTTGTTTTGATATATTGTACATGGATTTATGGAGACCTTATAAAACCCCTACTCATGATGGTCATAAATACTTTCTTACTGTGGTTGATGACTTGTCAAGATACACTTCGATATTTTTTTTAAAACTTAAATCAGATGTATGCATTATTATTCAACAGTTCTTAGTTCATATTAAAACACAGTTTGATAAGACTGTAAAATACATTAGGATAGATAATGGTACAAAATTCTTGAATAGTGTATGCTTAAACTTGTTTAACTCTTTAGGTACTATACACCAAACTACATGTTCTTATATTCCTCAGCAAAATGGCATTGCTGAAAGGAAACATAGACACGTTCTTGAGCTCACAAAAGCTATCAGATTCTAAGAACACATTCCACTTAAATTTTGGGATTTGTGTGTTTAGGCTGTTGTATATTTCATAAATAGACTACCAAGTTCTGTTATTAACAACAACACTCCATATACACTGACGTTTTATAAACATCCTTCTGTATCACACCTTAAAGTATTAAGATGCTTGTGTTTTGCCAAAGCATTGCAGGAAACTGATAAACTTAAGAGTAGGTCAAGGACAACTATTCATATGGGCTATGCTACTACTTAAAAAGGCTACTTACTATATGATCTGACATCTCATACTTTCTTTATACACAGATATGTGTTGTTCAAAGAAGATATATTCCCTTTCAAGTCACAAGATCAATACCAAACAATAATATTTAGGAGAAATGACTCATAGACACTATATTGCTGGATCACCTCTTGCTCATGATCAAGAACCAGGCTCTTCTGTAGGAGATTCACATGTTCCCACACCAGCTATGGTGCAAGATGCATATATACCAGTTGTTCAACAAGAAGAGAGCAGAAGATCCTCAAGAGGCAAAAGACCTCCATTATGAATGAAGGACTTTATCTCCGTGAATGCTCAACAAACACCCTACTCACTGGACAAGTATCTCTTATATGATAAGGTAAACCAGTCCTATCAAACATACTTATCTAAAGTACCTATTATTACAGAACCTAGGAACTACAAGGAAGCTATAAATGATCCTAAATAGATAGAGGCAATGAAGTCTGAAATTGATGTTTTACAGACTAATCACACTTGGGATGTGGTTACTCTTCCAAAAGGGAAAGTTCGTAAAGGCTGCAAATGGATCTATAAGATCAAATATAAAAGTTCAGGTGAAATTGAGAGGTATAAGGCAAGATTCGTGGCTAAAAGATATAGCCAAAAGAAAGGCATTGACTACCAAGAAACTTTCAATCCTGTTGTGATGATGAAAACTATCAGAACTATCCTAACTGTTGTTGCTCAAAACCAATGACACATCCATCAGATGGATGTGTTCAATGTTTTTCTGCAAGGAGACTTAACTGATGAAATCTATATGGATCCTCCTCAATGATTTAAGATTCAGAGAGAGAATAAGGTGTCTAGACTCACTAAATCCCTATATGGACTAAAGCAAGCACCAAGACAATGGAATGTAAAGTTGTATCAGGCACTACTGAAGTTTGAATTCAAGTAGAATGAGTATGATCATTCTCTGTTTATAAAAAGGACTACAACAGGTACTATGATTGTGCTCATCTATGTAGATAATATGCTAATTACTGGAAGTAGCTTACACTTGATTGAATAAATAAAGGAACAGCTCAAACAAACTTTTAAGATAAAAGATTTGGGAGAACTAAGATACTTCTTAGGTATTGAGTTTGCTAGATCCAAGAAAGGTATCTTAATACATCAAAAGAAATATGCATTACAATTAATCTCTGAAATAGGCTTAAGTGCACCCAAACCAGTTGGAACACCTATTGACACCAACACTAAGTTGATCACCAAACAGTATGATGATGAGGGTCACAAGTCAGTAGGATCACAGATGACAGGGGATGATCCCTTAACAGATCAAGGAACTTATCTAAGAATTGTAGGCAAGTTACTTTACCTAACTATGACAAGAAGTTGACATCTCAATTGGAAACACTAAGTTAGTTCTTACAACTCCCTAAGAGGTCATATAGGATAGCAACACTAAGAATTATAAGGTATGTGAGGAATCATCCAGGTCAAGGTGTTCTATTGTCCAGTAGTCCAGAAAATACTATTACTGCATATTGTGATGCAGATTGGGCCTCATCTCCTCAAACAAAAAGATCAGTTACGAGATATTCTTTGCAATATGGAGGGTCACTAGTCTCATGGAAATCAAAGAAATAGTTAACTATCTCTAAAAGTTTAGGTGAGGCTGAATATAGAAGCATGACAATCACAGTCACAAAAATTATATGGCTGGAAGGGTTGATGAAAGAACTCAACATTGAAGTATCTCTACCTATCAACATATATATAGACAGTAAAGCTGCTATACAACTGGAAGCTAATCCTATGTATCATGAGAGAACTAAATACATTGAAATCAATTGTCATTTTATAAGGAAAAAAAACACACAAGGGTTTGTCTCTACAAAGTACATTCCTACATAGGATCAACCTGTTAATTTTCTCACCAAAAGGCTCACTAAATTGCAGCTACTATATCTCAGTTCCAATCTAGGTGTTCTTAATATCTTCTCACTTCCTAGCTTGAGGGGGAGTGTTGAGAATGGTTAGCATGCTACCAATACACAAGCTACGAGGTTGCAGTAGTACTGACTGTAGATTCCAATTTACAGCTATTATTGTAGCTAGAATTCACATTTATAGTTACTAGCCGTTAGGTAATGCAGTCAGGCAGTTAGTAACTAATTCACAAGCTAAGTTAGTTCTCTATGCTTCCTCTTCTTCTGAGTTATTAGTCTAGTTCTTGCTTTTTCTCTTTAGTAAATTCATGTAAAACTATAGTTGAAGATGTTGTTTATTTAATTAAACGGTTGGTACCTTTTATGAATTACTATAAGATTTTGTGTTTTCAATAAAAAAAAAATAATAATAACTTTTAGTTGATTAATATTGCACGAATTTTAAGTTTCATTAAACCTCTATTTTCTTCCTAATTAGTGAGAAAGAGTTTTCATGTAAAAAAATTTTAGTAACCGGTACGGACGTTAGTTTTGTTATAAAGCAAGAAAGAATAAAGAACAAGAGTACAGAGAGAAGAGAGAGTAATTCTTATTTCTTCTCTTGAGGATAAGAGATTATATGATTGTAAATACAATGAACAAAACCCCTCTATTTATAGGGGAAATTTACTCCTAGTCTGACTAAAAGACGGATGCTTCAAATCCTAATAGATATCAAAGTAGATCTTGATAGACATTCACTATAATGTAAATACATTTATAACACTCCCCCTTGAATGTCTAGATAGATAATGTGACTCGTTAAAACCTTACTAGAAAAAACTCAGCGGAAAAAAAATCTAGGGAAGGAAAAAGAGTACACATCTCTAACAATACGCATATAGGTTCCCTCATTAAATACCTTACAAGGAAAACTCAGTGGGACAAAATCTTGAAAGGGAAAAAGAGTACAGTGCGTATTTTCTCCCCTAATGAAAACATCCTTGAACTTTTGCATCCCAATCTTGTGCAGCATCTTCTTGAAAGTTGCAATTGGAGAAGATTTGGTGAATAAATCAGTCACATTTTCAGTTGAACGAATCTGTTGCACGTTAATATCATCATTATTTTGTAGCTCATGTATGTAGAAAAGCTTTGGAAAAATGTTCTTCGTTCTATCTTCATTTATGATTCCTCCCTTAAGATGTGCTATGTATGCTGAATTATCTCTGTATAAAATAGTGGGTAAATTGTCATATTTCACACCACATTTTTCTCGAATGGGATGTATCATGGACCTCAACCATACACATTCTCGGCTTGCTTCATGAATAGCTATTATCTCAGCATGATTCGATGAAGTGGCTACGATAGACTGCTTTGTATATCTCCAAGATATGGCAGTACCACCACATATGAACACATAGCCTATTTGAGACCGAGCTTTATGTGGATCAGATAAGTATCCAACATCAGCATGACCAATAAGATCGGGACTGCAATCTTTAGAATAAAACAAGCTCATGTGTTTTATCCCATTTTGATGTCTCATAGTAGGAGCAGAAATATGCCTTGCTAACAAATTGACTGAAAAGGCTATAGGCCTTGTAGTATTTGCAAGGTACATGAGTGCATCAATTGCACTAAGATATGGTACTTCATAACCAATCCAATTCGATATATTTTGAATTTCAGCAAATAATCTATTGCTTTGAAAACTCTCCAAGAGTTCCAATGATGTTCAAGAAATAAGCTTATACAATATAAGGATTATAAATAAGTTTCCCAGAAACTTTTATATGCTTCAAGAAGTTTGAATCCTTAAAAGTTTTCACATAAGTTTTGTCAAGTGACAATATTCAATATTTCATGAGTGACATCTTCAAATATCTGGACTGCAAATCAAATAAGCTTTATACTTACCAAGATGCATCCTTTCATGTCACTTGATAAATGTTTCTACGTCAGCATGCTTAAATAAACGTAGAATTTAGATCCTCGTAATCTTTCACAATATTGTGCCAATATTGTGTCAAATATATTGATGATATATCATTTTGTATCGGTTCACAATGCGACATAATATTTTGAGATCTCATCACTTCATTATTTTCAGGCACATAAACCTTACATAAGGTTTCATGACGTGTTATGTCGTAGGCTCTTCAAGAGTTCATTGCCTTCTTATTATGATTATTTTTCAAGGACTATTTCATTTGGAACCGATTAGTCTACCATGCTTCACGCATGCATAGACTCTGTCCTTTAGGAACACAAAATAAGAGCACTTGCGCTTAATATGAGATGCTTTCAGCATTTGATTTGAATTATCTTTTGGATGAGGATCTGGTGATAATTCCTAACATATTTCATAGCTCTTATAATCTCCCCCTTATGTTAGAAAAACTAACATACATCCTCTACTTCTTTGAGGAATCCATCTTTGTGCATTATGGTATATTCATTAATCATATACCGCACATCAAAATTATTAGATGAAATAATTGGTTCCCGACCTTGAACCAATTGAGAGGGAAGAAATAATCATAATTTATTGGTCTAATGCATACAAGTGTTATTGTATGCAACATATCATATTTCGGACCAATACATGAAGCTTTGTTCTCATTAGCGATGGTTTAGATATTTATCAAAGGCATTCAATGCCAAACCATCATCATCAAGATAACTTTCTTGATTGCACAATCTGAAAATTATGCTCAATTTATATTGAACAAGTAACTTTATGAATGTCAAACGTAGGTTGACCATGAATGTACATGTGATCATCTTATTGATGCATCTTTTCAACATATCACATGATAGGTGAACGGGCCCTTATTCACCTTTTATTCTTTTCAGATTTTGAGGGATCCATTCTCAAAATTAGTTGGTTCAACCAACTTATCATGAGAACAAGCAACATTAAAGTTCATGAAGAATTTTCTAATTCTTCAATATATGTTCAATACTCAGTATGCACATCTTCGGGATATCACAATCGTTCATGTCAACTTATGAACTTTTAATCTAGTAAACTTCAAGTTTACCATGATATGTGTTTTTGCTTTAGTAAATTTCAGATTTACTATTATATGAATAAATTTCAGATTTACTACTTCAGAAGTTAATTTCAAAATTATTCAACCTCTTTCGGAGGTGAGTTGTGATACAATTACAATCAAGTGCACGTTTGCATTAATAAGTTTCTCATTCCCCAGGAATTGAATATAATCGTGCCTTAATCCTATCAAATTATGATAGCTTATAACCTCTTTCAAGATTTTGCTACTTCAGAAGCAAATCGAGGCATACATATGATGTAGAGAATTCTTCTCTAGTATATCTTATAATCATATAAGCGTGTGAAAATATCATCACTTTTGATGATCATTATCATATTGTCCCTCCACGCGTATATTCGTGTATTTAATCACTTGTCTTCTTTCAGACATATTATGCACTGCTACCAAATACACCTCAAGAATGCACTGCTACCAAATACACCTCAAGAATGAAGTAAGTTGTCATAGTTCAGACTTATCATTTATTGCTACCACATTCACTTCATGGAATGGAGCATATTCAATGGGTCGAATTTCATGACTTTTCATTAAACACTCATTATTTTGTCTTAGCCATCATAATATCATCAATATGGTGTATTGAGATTCAAACTCAACATCTTATCCATATAAAGACGTCTTAGGCATGAATCGATGGGACTTGAACCCAACATATTATCATCTTTTTTGATAATATTGTTTTTGAGGAATAAATTTAAAATATAAATGATTTCAAACCAATTATTTTTCCTCAAATCCAATAATAATTATATTAATGGTAGCAAAAGAAAGATAACATAAAGAATTACTAACCTTGAAATCCTTCAGATTTATAATCTCACCTTGTTTGTCAGAGTCTCGTGCTGATAACGTGTTATAAAGTAAGAAAGAATAAAGAACAAGAGTAGAGAGAGAACAGAGAGTAATTCTTATTTCTTCTCTTGAGGTCGAGAGATTGTATGATTGTAAATACAATGAACATAACTCCTCTATTTATAGGAAAAATTTACACTTAGTCTGAGTAAAAGACGGACAGGTAGATCTTGATAGATATCAAATCCTATAAAAGTAGATATCAAAGTAGATCTTGACAGATCTTGATAGATATCAAAGTAGATCTTTATAGACATTCACTATAATTTAAATATATTTATAACAAGTTTTTTATTATTATTATTTTTTAATTTTACTTTTTGTTTACTGTTTCAGTAATTGTATTGGTCAAAATTTGGACTTGACAGGTAGACGTAGATGATACGTAGAATTTGAGTACATATCACATATGATGCAACAAAGGTGATATTGCCTTCTCGGCATGACCGTCAAATTGTCCATATTTCCAGAAGGATCCTTGTTGGTTTAGTTTTGGAGTCACGAGGCCGGGAGCATTTTGGTAATAGGTCACTTGGTACGCTCAAGAGTGTAATCGTACCGTAGAATAATTCTACTATCTCTCAAGTTTTTCAAGCTTATTCGATATTGTTTTTCCTATGACATTATATTATTGGATAATCATACCCTAGAATAATTTTACTATCTTATTAATTAATCTTATTATTCATTTCTTTTGTTTATCATTTTAATCACGTAATAAGCGTTTGAAGTTAACAATCTTATTATTTAATCATCTCAATTTCTATGTTCCCGAACAACATTAACAGATTCAATTACTACTCTAGAGTCTAGACCATCGTATAGAGTAAATCGTAACTACATTTTATGTTGCTTCAAACTTTTTTCTCTATGTTTATAAAAAAACGATTGTTAAAGGATGTAGCTATATCTTGCTTTTGTTTATTTATTTTTAAAAAAATACATTAAGTCCCCCCGATGTTGGGCGACTTTTTCAAAAAGACACCTAAACTATACTTTTGATCTATTACCCATGAATCTTACTTAAATCATTGCAAATACACAATTTTGACTCTCTGTGTGTATACACGCACAACAGGCGCGTGAAAGACTCAAAATTGACTTTATTGACCAATTAAAAGTTGTCACGTGTAAATAATTTGATATATAATTTATCTTCTTTTAAAAAAAAACAATCAATATTTATTTACTTTTAAAAATTATTCCATACCCCCTCTCCCTCCCCCCCGCAACACCCCTCACCCATCATTATCTTCTTCAACACCTTCATTAAATCTTTTTTTTTTCAATAATCATTTAACTATTTTTATTAAGAAACATAAAACTCCATTATGATTCAAGTAGAATGGTGTTGAAGAAGACAATGGAGCTTTAATGGTGTTTCAAAAATGGAGCTTTGATGGAGCTTCAAAAGATAGCTTTAATGGAGTTTTTTTTTAAGCTCCATTAAAGCTATTTTTTGAAGCTCCATTTTTTAAACACCATTAAAGCTCCATTGTCTTCTTCAACACCATTCTACTTGAATCATAAAACTCCATTAAAAATAGTTAAATGATTATTTCAAAATTAAAAAAAAAAAACTTTAATGGAGGTATTGAAGAAGACAATTGTGTGTGGGGGGGGGGGGGGAGGTAGGAGAGGAGATAAGGGGAGATATTGGGTTGGGGGGGGAGGGCAGCTGCTGGACGGGGGGGTGAGGGGTGGGGGGGGAGAGGGGGGGATAAGGTGATAAATAAAATAAAAAGGGAAATTTTAATTAAAAAATATAAATAAAATATGAAATT
Source organism: Capsicum pubescens (assembly GCA_030864215.1). Lineage (NCBI taxonomy): Eukaryota > Viridiplantae > Streptophyta > Magnoliopsida > Solanales > Solanaceae > Capsicum > Capsicum pubescens. The sequence continues at coordinate 64,066,558 of CM061543.1, forward strand.
AAATGTATTTGCACTTGGCAGCATCCGATTTGTGCATGCATTCACTCTCTTTTTTGTGACTAGAATTCAGCGAAAATAATGTATTTGCAACGATTTAAGTAAGATTCGTGGGGTAATAGGTCGAAAGTGTAGTTTAGGTGCCTCTTTGAAAAAGTCGGCCAACATCAGGGGGAAACTTTCTGTATTTTCTCTTTATCTATAATCTATAATCTATAATCTATAATCTATATCTATATCTATAATATATTATTTTGTCCTTCATTAAAAAATTCCACAATAGACAAAATCATTTTTTCACTATTTTGCTCAAATTATTATTTAATTATATTAATAATATTATCTATACTGTTAAATTCAAAAATATATGTGGAAAGAAAAAATGAGTCATAAAATTTATGATACTAAGAAAATACTAGGAAAGAATTTAAGAAAAAAAAAACTACTAAATTCCTAAATTTTAGGAACCTGCGTGTGTATAATTTTTAATTACTTTTTAAAATATGACAATGAAGCCTATTTTATATTAAACAAAAAAGCAAACAAAAGTCTTCAAAGAACTATAAAAAAACGTACAGTAATGTCTTCGTAGTAGTTTGTTATTTTTAGAATTCATATTCTTCTAAAATTAGTAGTTATTTATTGGGGGTGGGATATAAATTTACCATATTTAGATAATTTCTTTTTTGAAGGAAAAGGTTTTGGACTTCTATAAATTGACAATCCTTCTACAACAATACAATAGCATCTTTAATAAACATATGAAACAAGATTATTTACTTTTGGTCTTAGATCATTCTTTATTGTTTGCTTTAGAATTATTTTTTAGGTCAAGAAATATTTTTGTAATATTTAATTTACTTCGAGGTGCATTAATTTTGTAGGTATCTTGAAGATGGATGATGATGATAATATATATAGACAGTTGATGATCCAATTTTTTGAAGGTGATTAATTTCGCGTGACAATTTTTAATTTTGAATGATATAAATTGTTGTAGCTATTCATTCTTATTCTTTTCATGTAATGATCTTTTCTTTACCTTCTTTTATGATATGATATGCAGTTTATCAAATTTTACGACAAAGAAAAATTGATAGTTGGAATCTATCTTCCACTGGTTGTGACAAAGACATATTTGCTAGAAGAAGTGCGGTCATAAAGTATTTCTTTCCCCAAGGACCAAAGGAGTTCGGAATGACTATCTTTCTCGTTCAATCCACGAGGATGAAAAACGTAACTAAATCTGATCATAAAAAAGTATAACAATGCGACAGAGACACAACAAGAGACAAAAAAAGAACCAGAGAACTTTTCTCCAAAAATATTCATAGTACAGAAGAGTTGATAAGCATTTATCCAAAAGTATTCATGAATGAAGTAAAAATTCAATGTACAGTACAATCCTTGGGTTTATTTGACAGGACATACGAAACACGAGGTTCGGCTAAATTAAATTCACCGTTTGAGATTTTCTTTTTTTTTTGTAATAATATTTTGAAAGGTGAAATTGGGAGTATTCATTATTATATGAGAATAATTTTTCTTTTCGTTAATTTTTTTCATCTCATATGTATTTAACATTACTTGAGTTAAGAAGTGGTGGTTGATAGATATTGTCACCAAGGTAAGTTACAGATGTTAGCTATTATGCTTTGGATCTGATTAAATTGTGTTAGCATTAAAATCATATGAATTGCATGCTCTTGGGACGTTGGTTTTAATTTATGTATTTTTTGTTGTTAATTTGCGTAGCTGAGAATTGAATCATTATCTGAATGAAATTAAAAATGAAATTAAATTTAAAATTTTTCATGTGCATTAGCTAATCATTTTTCATAGTATAAAATGTCATCAGAGTCCATCTGAAACTCTCCAAATATTTACTTCGTTCATCTCAAAATAAGTGTCATCTTAACAAAAATTACGTCCATTATAGCATGAATTAATATATAAAATATGTAGTTTATTAACTATTCTAATTCAATAAAGGTTTCTTGAAAATAGAACACTATTAAGAAGTGGAGTTTACGAGAATGGTTGAAAAGACATACAACAAATTTTTATCTTGAATTCCTAAACTAACACTTATTTTAAATTAATTTTTTTTTATAAAGTTACATTTATTTTTGATATGAAAAGTTTTATCTTGAATTCCTAAGATGACACTTATTTTAAATTAATTTTTTTTGATAAAGTTACACTTATTTTTTTCTTGGAGGGAAATATTCTTAAATTTCTTCACGTGAAGTCATGTTCATGATAACCTCCTTATTTACCTTTAATAAAAGAGCGATTAGGTTAAAAGAAACTTCAACATTAGTTTTCACTTTTCCTAAAGATCTAATTTATCCCTTCAAACCAATTGATTGCACGTTCTCTATAATGGCAAAACATTATTGTGAGGCGTAAGTAGAAAATTAAGTGAATGTCTTGTCGTGAAAGTCAAAAATTTTATTTTATTTAATTATTGAAGTTATGTTTGGTCAAAAGAAATTTTACAATTTAAATGTACTTTTTTAAAATATGGTGTATACCTCAAATTTTAATAGTTATCATTAAAATACAATTGAATTTGCTCTAAAATAGTTATATCCCAAAATAGACTGTCGCATATGTCATACATTAGATTGCATATATAAGCTACATACTATTAATTTTTAATGATGAAGTTGTATTTGATTATAATTTAATTATATTTGATTTGTTTGAGTGTACATTTACTAAAAAATATATAAAATAATTTTTAAACAAGAAATCTTCATTTAGCGTGTAATTCGAAAAAAGAAAAAAGTGAAAATAAGGGTTTGAATGTATTTCAAATTTCATATACAATTTCAAGTTGTATTTAAAAATGTCATGCTCAAACATTGATTTTAAAATAAAATCTACAAAAAGAAGATTCAAAAAAGTAAAAAATTCTCATGGTCTATCGCATTTCAATATAAAACTGCAACAAAAAAATTCAATATGAAATTCAAATTAAGTTCTTAAACGATAACTATCATAAATATCACCTATTACATATTCAAATTCATTAGTCTTTTTCTAAGGCATATTTATACGTCTTCTATAGACTAGCACGAAAAAATTTACAACCAATCTTCTTTGTTTAGAGAATAACATCTTATTTAAAGAAATACAACTTAAAAGGAAGATTAAAATTTTAATTAAACCACATGGCTGCTTGAGAGTATTTTATACTCTACATACTTTGAAATGTATTGGTTATAAAGTTTAATCCAACCGTAAGAATGAAAACAATCATAAATTTATCTAGCAAACATGAATGAAAGTTGGAGAGGAATCTAAAATAAATAATTTTTTTATACTCAATTTTTTAATAGTTGTGTGATTTTGTAGATGATGTCCTTACTAGTTCGTTTTAACAACTTATTGTTTGGGAATAACTTCAAAAATATTCAAAGAAAATGCAAAGATGAGGGTTATTAGAATTAGAATTTACATATCAAAATGTGTATCTGAGATAGTACTCAATTTTTGAAATGTTGAACAATGAATCTTGATAATATCCACTTTTATATAAATTGATTGTCAAAAATATGATGTTATGATCCAAGCAAAAGCTATTGTCCGATAAATTCTTACAAGAAAAGTGAACGAGTCACGAATCCTTGTATTACAACTAATGGATCGAAAGTGTCACAGAAATATAATTGTTTGAAGACTTACTACTAATTGATAAACGTGTTTTGTATAAATAAGTTGCAAAATAAAGATAATTATTAGAATCCGATAACGACATTTCAAAATGCTTATGTAAAGAATTTTATCTCTTCACAAAGTTTTAATAGCGACGAATTTAGTGTTTAACTTCGAAATCTATCCGTCGCTAGGTATAATTTTTTCAGTAGTGGTTATTATTCACTTTAGTCAACTCAGACATATGAAAGAACAATTGTCCAACGAAAAATGTTGATTATTCAAATATCTATGTGCTATTATTAATGTGCAACATATATTGTAGATATTAAAAGCACAGAGATCTTTAGAAACGTTGGTTGAATATAATAGACAAAATTATCATTTATTATTTTTTTAAAAAAATATTAAATTACTTTATGATATTTAAATTAAGGAATCCTAAAATATATGGTAAAAGAAAAATATATTTTAAAAATTCAAGAATCCTAAAATATATGGTAAGAGGTGTTTGGAGAGTTAAAATTAAGAAGTCGATAAATTATATGGTAAGAGAAAAAAGAAAATTGAAGGAAAGGTGTCTTTTAAGTCTTGAATGAAGGATTGGTGACATTGACCAACAGATAGGGTCAAACATCATTAGAAAACTTGATAAAGTTAATTGTGGACTTGATTAATATTTTTAAAACTTTTTAATCTTTTCAAAAATACAAATCAACCCAACCCACACCCCTCTTCAATCCAAATCAACCACTCTCTCCAGCTTTTTTCAGCTCTTTCCAAACCAACAGTTCTACAAAATTTCTCCCTTCAACCCCCGACGACTTCTACCTCCGGCAACAAATAGTTGGGCTTCGAGTTCCCCTCTTTTCTCCCTTCAACCCCCGACAACTTCTACCTCCGGCGACAAATAGTTAGCTTCGAGTTCCCCTCTTCAATTCAATCAACCTGTCTCTCATCGCTCTCTCGACAGCTTCTCTCAACTCTTTCCCAACCAATTGTTCTGCAAATTTCTCATTTCAATCCTCGGCGACTTCAACATCCGACTAAAAATAGTTGGGCTTCGAGTTCCTTTTCGACTTCAACCTTCAATCGACGTGATAGCCTTGCTCTCCGGCCACAACAGCTTCGAATTCTTCATCGTTCCTTTTCTTCTTTCACAGGTAAAAATTTATGGCCTTTTTAGTGTTGAAGAAAATGAGGAACTTGAGCCAACTTATCTTATAGTATTGGTTAACAATTTTAATATTTGTCGCACTAATTTGAAATATGGTCTGAGATGGCCTTTTTATTATTTGTGTTTATAAAAATAAAATGATAATTTGGTTTGATTTGTTCTGTTCTTGTTCTTGGTAAAAATGGTGAAATTGTTGTTTTTTGTTAAACAAAATCGTGCTACTATTTTTTATTTCCTCCGACAGACTACCCATTTGGTGCAACATATTAACCATCTGATGCAACAGATTTATTATATGATGCACCAGAGGAACCATCAGATTACAATTCTGATGCAGCAGATTAATAATCTGATGCAACAGATTAACTATCTGATGCAACATCTTTACCATATGTTGCAACAGATTAAGCATCGGATAAAAATTTGATGCAACTAATTAAACATCTGGTTCAATGGAAGAACCATCAGATTAATGATCTAATGCAACAGATGAACCTCTTGTTGGATAAAATCCCATCAACTCTTCCTACAGGAAATGTCCAAGACTTGATTTTTCCAACTGATCATTCATCTACCGCGATAGATGACCCTATGTTGGAAAAAATCTAAACAATATTGACTGTTGATAACTGTTACAATAGATCACTTATGTGTTGCAATATATGTGTGACCTATTGCACACACCATTCATCTTTCTCAACAAATGAGTGATATATTTTGTATTGTCACAACAGATTACTCAGTTGTTGTTGCAGGTTAGTTAACTGCTCTGACAGATCACTCATATGTTGCAGCAGATGTGTGATCTGTTGCACAAACCATTCATCTTTCTCAATAAATGAGTGATATATTTTGTATTATTGCAACAGATTATTTAACTGTTCCAATAGATCACTCATATGTTGCAACAGATGATGCCACAATAGTTGTGTAATCTGTTAAACACACCATGCATCTGTCTTAAAAGATGAGTGATATGTTTTGTATTGTTGCAACAGATTACTCATCCGCTGCAACAGTTTGGTTATATGCTGCAACATATATACTACCTGGTACAACAGATCGTTGATCTGTTGCAACTGTTATTTTACTATTTTGCTTATTTGATTTACTGTTATCCCTTTTTAACGATGCATTAATCAACAATAATATATTATTTTATGTTCCTGCTATTTTTAGATAATATGGTTCCCAAAAGAATAGAAACTGAATCAAGTCCAAGTAAAGGAACAAGTGAAGCAGCTAGGCTACATCCACCACTCTATGAGCTTGCTTTACAAACGGTATCTCAATCGGGAGCAGAATATGATGAACACGGGGAGAAGAGATATTTCAAAAGAGATGATGCAGATACTAATAGCCATTTCATCGAAGAGCTGGTCAAAGCCTTCAATATTGATCGTTATCCTGTGAGAATACAGTGCGATGGTGCCGCAGATTTAACGGGTGATTTCGTGGTTAAGTCAGCCATGGGAAAATTTTTCTACGCCTTCAGAAAAATACTTCGAGAATAAAAATTGGATGCTTATTTCAGGGAAAGCTTCTTTGGAAAATATCTTGATTTGCCCGAGGACAACAATGCTTGTTTCCAAATGAAAATGGTATATGAACTACTCAAGCGTAGGTTTATGTATGAAAACAAAGATAAGATGGATGAGGTGTGGATAAATTAATGTGGCATGCCTCTTTGTTTTGGTTAGAAGGAGTTTGCCATAGTTACTGGACTAAAATGTTATCCTCTTTCTCAATTTATACCTATTCTAACCCCAAAAAAGGTACTCCGCACACCCAAAAAAGGCAAAGACAAGTCGTGTGATCGTGATGACCTGGTGTCCATTGTTGGTCCAAGCTTCAAAAATAAAAATTTGATAGAAACGTTGAAAGGTAAAGGACTTTCAAAGAATCACAAGCAGTCATTGTTCTTGGTTTGGTTTGTACATAATATTCTTTGGGCGAGAGACGTTAACAACAACATAAGCCTCGGTTTAATAAAGTTCTTCGAGAAACTTGATGCGTTTAACAGCTATCCTTGTGGGTATGAAAGCTTCAAAATGACTGTCAAATATTTGTTGACTCCGTTAGCGCCAAAGACAGTCAACTTATATGGCTTCCCATGGGCTTTCATGGTAAATGTTTCTTTCTTCTATTATGATATCATTCATTTTTTTCGCTCAATAATGGTTTTAATTTATTGGCGTTATTTTATAGGCTTGGGCGTTTGAAGTCATTCCTTATTTGAGACAACAAGTGAACTACCAGGAAGGAGTTTCCTGTCTAAGAATCTTGAGATAGTTGTCGGCCAAAACTGATAAAAGTGTAAAATTTCTTGATCTCTTCAACCCTCCGAAGGATGCAGTAAGTATAATTATAATTAATTTTTTCTTTTAATTAATAATTTTTTTTGAATGATCTAATCATCATTCTAATATATGTAATGATTTATGTTATATTGTGCATCCATCACTAGTTCCGACCAATCAAGAGTTGAAGATGCCATTTTTTCTTACTTTACAGTTTGTGCAAACTTTATCGAACCCTAAGGTCATCGACAGAATAAAAATGGAATTGTTTGGAGCAACAGCCATTACAAGAAAAATAATTTTGGAGGGTGGGCTTGTTGTTGTTGATGGTCTTAGTGGTGATGGAGTTGTTGGTGGTGGTAGTAGTGCTGCTGTAGGTGCTAATGATGCTCCTCTTACAGTATTTAAAGCAAACCATTATGAGTATGATCATACTGGTTATACAAATTTTGCCTCTTCTAGCGAATGTTCTGCATGCAAATGTCAAGACTGCAGGGCAAAACATGATGTAGTGATTAATGTTATTAATGCATTAACTGCTTTTGTAAAGGAATTAACATCTAAGAGGGGTCTCATTCCATCAAAGAGGATTTTATTTCCATCCGCTCCATTAGAGATTAGGGCTAAGAGGAGGAGAGTGATTTCCAAGGCATTATCAAGCATTCAAAAAAGAAAAATTGCAACTCCCCTGTCTATGTGTTGCACTGAGCAACATACAATGTCCAAAGGAGAGCAGCACGAGCTGAAGAAGGTGAATATATTATATGTATTCCAACTGACAAAACAAACAGACACATATCTGTTTCAACAGATGACACATCTGCTGAAAATTATCAAACAGATATATACATCTATTGCAATAGTTGACTAGTCAACTGTTGCACCAGAAACTTTATCTGGTGCAACATATGTCTTGTCTATTTTAGCAAATCAAACAGCTCTTCCTACCACTTTTATTGTACCAACAGACAACCTATATGCTGCAACAGATGATTTATATGTTTCAACGGATGGTTCATCCGTTGGAAATTATCACACAGGATCTTCTTCCTGTAGAAATTTGTCCCAACAGTTGATTCATTGTTGCAACAAAAATATAATCTATTTGGAATAATTTAAAATGGGAGGAAGACCTGTTTGATTTTCTAAAAGAGATGAGTTATCCTTTTCTATTTTGTTGTATCTCCGTGATTAGCATTGACCAATTCTAGCTTTCCAGGTGTACGTAGAAAAATCTATTGCTGAATTACATTGACAATATGCTACTCTTTTTATGGAAATACGGAGAACAAAAAGCACAGAAACCGTACATAAGCGACAATAAACATCCACGACGAGCAAAGCCGAATTCTATAGCACCGGATGAAGAACAATTTTCCAATACTGAGTAGATCTTTATAGCTTGAGTTTGTCAAATCAAAGCAATCCTTGACAGTATACTTAAATTGTTGTTGATGTATTTGTTGAAACCTGTTCCCTTAATAATTTTTTTACATTTCATTTATTCGTTGACTTATTTCAGCTTATTTATGAAGGGTTCGATTTATTTTATTTTATCTACGAATTTTATTTATTCCTTAGATTTGAACTTATTAATTGAAAAGGAATACTAGATTCAAATATTGCAATAGATAATGTATCTGTTGCAATAGACGACACATCTATTGAAAAAATTGAACAGATTTAGACATATGTTGTAACAGGTAGGTGATCTATTGGAATTTATCAAACAGGTCTTCCCACAGTTGCAACAGATGGACTTTAGATAAAAACATCGAGATAATGCAACAGATGACCAACCTATTGCAACAGATAAACTATATGTCAGAACAGGTAGGATAACTGTTACAACAAATGGAGAATCTGTTGCATTATAAAAATTCAACTTTCATTGGACATAAAAAATTGCTACTACGTGTAAAAAGGTTAAAGTGAATTGAATTGAAATAAAAAAGGCGCAACCCATCGACGGTGTTCAGTTCAAACACCTAAAATAAAATAGGCATCAAGTAGACAGTGTTCATTTTAAACACGTAAAATAAAATAGGCATCAAATGTGTCAGTGTCAGTCTGGCACATTTCGCTGACTTGCCGTCACTTGGCCCCCAACGGTCATTTTTTCCCCCATTGTCTTATATATTCATCTTCCTCCTAAAATTTAACCCTAAATTCTCAAATCTTCTTCTTCATCGTCATCTTCTTTTATCTATTCAAATTATTTCTTTTCTTTTTTCCAACTGAGCTTGACAATGTCGAGCGCATCTTTCACTATTTTTTGTGATAAAGATTTTTGATATTGTAAGTGCGGTCATGAAGCTCTGTTAAAGACTTCTTGGACTCAATAAAATTTGGGTCGTAGGTTTTTTACTTGTAAGATTTCAAAGGTAATATTTTTTTATTTAATTAATTGATTAATTATTGACTTGTAATTATTTTGTAATTGTGTTCTCTTTTTTATTGAAATTGGGTGGATACTATTACTTTGATTGGGATGAAGAACGACACCCTTAACAAGCAAATCGTATAATCTGGGGTTTGTTGAACAAAGTCAAGGCTTCTGAAGAGAAACAAAATCGAGCAAGAAGATACTACATTATTGTCGTTATTGATATTGGTTTGGTGTTGTTGGGCACATGGATATTCAAGCCTAATTACTAAAATTTTCATGGTGGTGTGTATATTTTCTACTGGTTTGGTGTTGTCGAGCACATGGATATTCAAGCGTAACTGTTGAAAAATATCAAAAAGATTTAGGCATATGTTGTAAAATTTAGGTCATCTGTTAAAAATTATCAAACAGATATTCCCACTATTGCAACAGATTAGACTTAGATTATTAGATTATTCATAGAAATAACATCGCCGTAATGCAACAAATGACCAACCTATTGCAACAGATAAACTATCTGCCAGAACGGATTAAAGATATTTTACAACAGATTTACAATCTAATCTATTGCATTATAAAAAACTCAATTTTCATCAGAAAAAAATTATTGCAACTACATGTACATGTAATAAAGTGAAGGGTGACTTGAAATTAAAAATTTCTATTTCACAGGCTCTTCTATATACACAGGCTTCAAGCGCCCAGTTAGTAACCCATAAGCCCAGATTTCTTGCAGGTTTGCCACAGCGTTGTCGCACAGAAAATTCATTGGGTCGGCCATTTCTGTGCCGGTCAGTAAACATTCAATGTGTGCAAGAGCGTGCGAGCCGCTCGCTTTAGCGGCATCATCTTTTGGAAGGATCATTCCCCTGTTTCGACCTTCAAAATTCCATGATTTCTTCATCAACACTTCCTTTGGCAAATGATTCATCAGTTTACTCTCCCTTAACAAGATGGGAAACAACACCATCAGTGGCTCCACGAGGAAAAAAAGATCAAAATCGTCGATGAGAGATACGTTGAAGTCATAAACATTGATCTTTCCCTCCTCGAGTAGTATCTCAACAGCCCGATAATACATGTCGTTCACGCTAATGACTGCAAGAATCCTTTTTGCCTTGGTCCAGCTCTTGCCGTGTGGATTTAGTTTGTCCCCTCTAACATATCTTAACGTTTCTTCTGCATCTAAGACCAACGTAGGAAGTAGGAAATTAAGTCCCACGCCAAGGGTTGACGCCTCTCCATTGAGTTGATCGTACCTATCCTTAGGCTTCTTACAGAAGTCGAGGTCCATTATCCTATCGACAACATCATAAGCTTCCAGGTACGTTAATTGTCTTTTTCTCATGAGGCAGAGAATTATATCAACATGTTGTGAGAAAAGAAGACAATTTTTAAATAGGTTATTAATTGTAAAGATACAACGGATGGTCCATCTGTTGCATAGGGTTCTCTGAATCAATAATCCAACGCAACTTATGCAACAGATGGATAATAATTTGCAACAGAACCACTACCAGTTGCACCAGTATACCCAGATGTTGCAATAGATATGAAATCTGTTGCTTAGCTTCTTCTTCATGGGGTATATTAGAAGGTCTAGGTTAGGAAAAGTAAACTTTCCTTGTCCTCGTACGGCATACGCATATCAGTCATAGTCTGGAAGTCTTGAGGGGAAAAGAAAGGCCTGGGGTAATCTGGTGCGCCTGACTTGGCATTCTTGGCCTGTCGCAGATCCCTCTTCTCTTCGATGCCAAGTTCCATGTATATGTCCACCTTCTTGACTGGCCTCTGAACTTCAACAACTTTTGGAGAGGGAGGAATTGCAATTTCTTTTGATTTCCAAGCGGAGAGTACGTCTCTAATAGCTCTTTTCTTTCTCCTAACCAACGTTGTAGGAGTGTGTGGCTCCCTCACCTTCTTGGATGGTATGAAAAAAATCTTGTATTTGAATTCATCGATAGCTTTAGAGATATCCTCTACTTTTTCAAAGAGTTTATCTTGTCTGTGCTTGCACTCATCACATTCGCAACGAGAACACGAGGGTGAAAAGGGGTGAGAGGGACCTGTGTAAGGGCAAAAAGGGGTGTTTTCAAACATACTTATTCTTTCTTGAGCATCAACATACTCATCATCACGAGTGGTAGCAGCATCAGCATGCCTGCCACCAACACCAACAACTCCACCAGAAGAAGCATCCGGATCTGCCTTAGTAAAAGGTTGGTCATGAAGAGCCTCAACATTAGGCTGACCTTGCCTAACTTCTCTTCTAATGGCTGTTTCTCCAGCCAATTCCTTTTTTATTAAATCCACCGTTGGGTCTGCTATAGTATCAACATGACCTAGAGTAAAATAAGAAATCATCACTGACTCCTCCTCAGTAGGCACGATCCATGGATGCACAACCTATAAGAAAGAAAAAAAGGATAGATGCATTTAAATCATATAATATAATAATTTTCACAGTTGGGCTACGTTTTAAAAAAAAGACCCATATGTTGCATATTTTGCAGTATATGGTTAAAATCCGTTTGAGTCTGGTTCAGAGAAATAGAGCAACACATGGATAATCTGATGCAAATTATCAATCATCTGTTGCAACAGTTGCACAAGATGGGTAATCTGTTATGCAACAGATGATCTGTACATCGCAACAAATGAACAATATGTTATCAGATTAAACATTTGTTGCATAATTTGCAGTAGATGGTTAATCTTTTAGGAGTCGGGTTCAGAGAACCAAAGCAACAGATGGGTAATCTGATGCAAGATATACCCTGTCGCAACAGATGTCTCATCTGGTGCATCAGATATAACATCTATTGCACCAGATTTAACATCTATTCAATATCTTTCTTATCTTTGAGTAGAATTATTTTACTTGCAGAAGACTTACTGCATCATCCAGAGGGTTAAAGAGATCAGCCTCCTTAATATTGGTGTTGCTCTTTGCAGCCAACCACCTAAACATCCTTGGAAGAGAAACCTCATCCGGGTAATCTATTAACTGCTTTCGGAGGAGAGGAATGACTTCAAATGCCCAAGCCTAAAAAATATAAACAGGAAGCAAGCAAAAAAAAATCATAATAACTATATTCAATATAAATTAATGAATGAATAAAATTAGTGATTAATTTTACCATGAAAGCCCAAGGAAAGCCGTATAATGTGGTCGTCCCTGAGGATAACTTTGTCAGTAAATATTGGACAGTCAAGTAGAAGCTGTCATATCCTTAGGGATAATTGTTGAATTTATCAAAATCCTCAGCATACGCCGACAAATCATCTTTTATGACCTTGTTGACGTCTCTTGCGAATATAACCGAATGGGCAAACTAAACTAAGAACAATTGCTCCCTGTACTGCTCTGGTATGGTTTTATCCTCGAGCTCTATCAACAAATCCGATGCTTTGTAGCCATGTCGAGCAATGTCAAACAACCCATCTATTTTTTCCTTGCATTTTCTTGCCTTGGATCTTTTGCGGGGTGGTGGTCCTTCTGGATGATGGCATCTCAATCCCGTCACTATGGCAAACTCTTGCAAGCCAAAACAAACAGGCATGCCACAATAGTTGATCCAGATTTCATCCATCTTCTTTTTGCCCCCCTCCTCCGAATATTTATCACCCCCCCGCATACTTGATCCTGCGCTTGAGAAGACCATATACCATCATCATAGGGAAACGGATATGGGCAGAGGGGTCCTCAGGAAGCTCGAGAAAGCATCCAAAGAAGATCTTCTTAAAAAGTCCGCCTATGTTTTCGTTCTTCATAATTTTCATAAAATGTTCAAAAAATTTCCCCATCTAACATTTAAGTACAATTTGACCAGTTAGTTTTTTTCCTTCTGGGTCATTTATTGGCATCATAATTTAAAACATGTCATTACTAAAAGTTTTGACAGGATCATGCAGGGATGTCGATATTAACTCACGCCCCGTCGGTGATCCATTATCATCATGTTGATGATCATCCTATTTTTCTTTTTGACTCTCCAATTCCTCCTCTTTCTCACTTTCATTTTCTTCATCACCATCTACGGACCCTTGTCTACCTCCCTCAATGTTGTTTTCACATCTCTCTTCAGCTTCACTTTTTCCTGACTGAGATTGTTCAGGAAGCTCCTTCGAATCCCTCTGACTGTAGCCTTTTTTTTTAGTGGTCAGACGTTGAGCCACTTTCACTTTTTTTTCTTTTGGGAGACATTTTTTACCTACAAACAAAGAAAAACAAAATTACATTACAGTTGATGTATGCATAGATTTTAAAAAATACATTATAAACACCACGAATACCGACACACCAACAGCCACCACCACAAACACCACCAACCAATGACAAGAAACAAACAAACGCCATGAATACCGATACCACCATAAACACCACCAATCAATGCCACCACCGGTGCCATCACGAAGACCACAAACACCACCACCAACACCATCACCAGCACCACAAACACCATCCAACTATACCATGACATTCAACGGAACACAACGACGGAAACTAAGGATTTCTCAAGTTCTTCCTACGATTTTACCATCAAAACTAAAAATTATAAACCCATTCTCGAAGATAATATAACTAAAAGTTTTATTTTTCATCATTAACTTAGAAGCCCTTATTTTTTAGAAAAAAAAAACAAATATAGAGCTCTTCTCGAACTTTGTTGCCTACGAAGACAAAGAAAACAACTGATACAAGCAAGAATAAAGTCAAAAATAACATCTATGTGGTCAAAAATGAGAAGAAAAGTGATCTTTTGTGGAGGGTTGAGAAAAATTGTTGAGTAGTTGTTGTCTGTACTGTATTGTTGAGTGAGAATGAGAGAGAAAGAGCCAGACCTCGAGATTTGAAATGATGAAACGTTTTGTATGGGTTGATTTGTATTTTGGAATTGAATGACAAGTAGTTTTGGAAATGTTAATTTGGTCCAAAATGATCTTAATTATTTTTAAAATCATAAAATATATGCGTAATTTTTAACCCTCTCATCATGCAATTGCCAAAAGGGTAATTCAATTAAAATTGTATAAAAACAATTGAAGTTGTAGTTGACCGAGTACTCTAGGAGGTGATCCTGTGAAAACTCATCCCTGGTCCTAGATTAATCAATTTAGGTACTATTAGTCTAACATATGAACTCAATTGAAATTGTAAAAAAAATGTTCAACATGTTGCGTCAGATTTCTCATCTGTTGTAAATTATCAATCAGATTAGGCAATAACAGATTACGAATCTGATCTAAATTATCAAACAAATTAAGTCATCTGTTGCTACAGATTACCCATCTGTTGTAAATTATCAAATGGATTGTCATATGTCGCAACAGATTACCCATATGTTGTAAATTATCAAATAGGCACTGACATCTGTTGTGGCTGACCCTATGAGAACTCACCCCTAGTCCTAGATTAATCGATAGTTTACCCTATGAGAACTCACCCCTAGTCCTAGATTATTCAATTAAGGTATTAGTACCCTAGTCCTAGATTAATCAATTAAGGTATTAGTCTAACATATGAGGTAGTAAGAATTGATTCGGCTCAGAGTGATCGATCGACAACTCTGTCGGGAGGAATGCAGTACCGTCTCATTATACAATTGACAAAAGACTCAATTGAAGTTGTAGTTGACCCTATGAGAACTCACCCCTAGTCCCAGACTATTCAATTAAGGTATTAGTACCCTAGTCCTAAATTAATCAATTAAGGTATTAGTCTAACATATGAGGTAGTAAGAATTGATTCGGCTCAGAGTGATCGATCGACGACTCTTTCGGGAGGAATGCAGTACCGTCTCATTATGCAATTGCCAAAAGACTCAATTAAAGTTGTAGTTGACCCTATGAGAACTCACCCGTAGTCCCAGACTATTCAATTAAGGTATTAGTACCCTAGTCCTAGATTAATCAATTAAGGTATTAGTCTAACATATGAGGTAGTAAGAATCGGTTCGGCTCAGAGTGATCGATCGACGACTCTGTCAGGAGGAATGCAGTATCGTCTCATTATGCAATTGACAAAAGACTCAATTGAAGTTGTAGTTGACCTATAAGAACTCACCCCTAGTCCCAGACTATTCAACTAAGGTATTAGTACCCTAGTCCTAGATTAATAAATTAAGGTATTAGTCTAACATATGAGGTAGTAAGAATCGATTCATCTCAGAGTGATCGATCGACGACTCTATCGGGAGGAACGCAGTACCGTCTCATTATGCAATTGCCAAAAGACTCAATTGAAGTTGTAGTTGACCCTATGAGAACTCACCCCTAGTCCCAGACTATTCAATTAAGGTATTAGTACCCTAGTCCAAGATTAATCAATTAAGGTATTAGTCTAACATATGAGGTAGTAAGAATTGGTTCGGCTCAAAGTGATCGATTGACGACTCTGTCGGGAGGAACGCAGTACCGTCTCATTATGCAATTGCCAAAAGACTCAATTAAAGTTGTAGTTGACCCTATGAGAACTCACCCCTAGTCCTAGACTATTCAATTAAGGTATTAGTACCCTAGTCCTATATTAATCAATTAAGGTATTAGTCTAACATATGAGGTAGTAAGAATCAGTTAGGCTCAGAGTGATCAATCACCGACTCTGGTCGGGAGGAAAGCAGTACCATCTCATTATGCAATTGCCAAAAGACTAAATTAAAGTTGTAGTTGACCCTATGAGAACTCGTATTCAATTAAGGTATTAGTCTAACATATGAACTCAATTAAATTATATATAAATAAATGTTCAATCTGTTACAATAGATGTCTTTTCTGTTGGATCAAATCAAACAGATTATGTAATCCGTTGTAATATATTATCCATCTGTTGTAAACTATCAAACAGATTAAGTCATTTGTTGCGACAGATCACGAATTTGTTGTAAACTATCAAACATATTAAATCATTTGTTGCGACAGATTACCCATCTGTTGTAAATTATCAAATAGGCGTTGTCATCTATTGTAGTTGACATTATGAGAACTCACCCCTAGTCCTAGATTAATCAATTAAGGTATTAGTTGAACATATGAGGTAGTAAGAATCGGTTCGGTTCAGAGTGATCGATCGACGACTCTTGTCGGGAGGAATGCAGTCCCGTCTCATTATGCATTTGTCAAAAGACTCAATTTAAGTTGTAGTTGACCCTATGAGAACTCACCCCTAGTCCCAGATTATTCAATTAAGGTATTAGTTGAACATATGAAGTAGTAAAAATTGGTCCATCTCAGAGTTATCGATCGATGACTCTTGTCGGGAGGAATGCAATACTGTCTCATCATGCAATTGTCAAAAAACTCAATTGAAGTTGTAGTTGACCCTTTGTGCTCATTAATCCATCCCTAATTCCACCTAGATCAATGTAGGTACTATTATTAATCTTAACATTAAGTTAATGAGAACACATTTCAACTCAGAGTGATCGATCGACGACTCGGGTCGGGATGAACACAATACTAACACCATACAAATACAACGAATCAATTGGATCTATAGTTGACCCTGTGAGCTCATTCATTTATCTCTTGTTCCACCTAGATCGATGTAGGTACTATTATTAATCTTAACATTAAGTTAATGAGGAGCTCATTCTTTCATCCCTAGTTCATCCTAAATCAATTGCAATGAAACTTGTTGCAACAAACAACTGAGCTATTGGAAAATTTCAAATAGATAATAATATCTGTTGCAACAGATGACATTTCTTATTTAATTATCAAATAGACATTTGCATCTGTTATGACGGATGACTGATCTGTTGGAAATTTTCAAATAGATATTGATATATGTTGTAACAGATGACGTTTCTGATTTAGTTATCAAATGACATTTCCATCTGTTGCCACAGATGACTGAGCTGTTGAGATTTCTCAAATAGATATCTAAATCTGTTGCAACAGACGACATATCTATTTGAAAATCTTTTTGTTTCTTTTAATTTTAAAGCAAGCTACTGTCCGAGTAGATAAAGTAGTAGTATTACTAAAGGCGGTAAAAATATTTCTTGGATAACTCAAAAATCTCATTGAGTAGTCTTATCCTGTCTTTTCAATGTCACCCGTTTTCTTCCTCGTGCCCCTCAAATTATTAGTGAATATTAATTAATGAATATAGAAACCCCTAATACTTCTTCCGTTTCATATTGACTTGGCACTCCCATCAAGAAAATATTAATTAGGGATTTATTTTACTACCAAATTAACCTTATTAATTATGCTTTGAAAATATAAATTTGAATAAATACACTTTGTTTAGTCATTTAATATTAAGGGTAGTACATCTAGAAATTAGAATTATCTCATCTCTTTTATCCTCTCTTTCAGCCCTAAATCTCTCATCTTTTTTTTTCTATCCTCTTTAGGGTTATCACAACCTTTTTTTTCTCTCCTCTTTCTCAAAATTTTTCGTTCGGATCTAAACCGATCGATATCCATATCTTAGATTCCTCGACTGAAATTACTGTTTTGACCCCCTTTTGACATTAAGGTATGATATGATTCACTATTGCTTTTTCATTCTCGTCTTCTTCTTGCAACTTTATTTATATCTTTTTGTTTATTTAATTACCATTTTCTCATATCATATTTATTTAAAAAATTTGAAGGAACTTTTAATTTTTGAATAAACATACCGAGAATTTTTATTATAAGATGCGAAAAAAAGTCATCTGTTGAGAGAAGTTTAAAAGCCCTGTTAGCAGTATCATTTTTTTTATGTATTTTGTTATTTTCTTTGTTGTTGATGCTGTTATTAATGTTATTGGTGGGGTTGGCATTGTTGGAACTTGTGGTGTGGTGTGGTTTAGACGGTGGGTACTTCTTAGCTTAAAAATAGTGGAGTCCGAACAATCAACACAAGGAGTAAGGGAGAAAAAAATAAAAAGTTTAAAGTGAATAAGAAGAGAAGAGTTGGTTACCAAAATTAAAAAAATATGTGTTGAGTGGGAATTGAACTCAAGACCAAAAGAAATAAATAGCCTTAAGCACCCATAAACAACAACTAGGCTAACCAAAAAACTCTTACTATGGGTGCTTACTGATTAGATTATATACGTTTTTTTCTTTATTTTCACATACATATATAAAGTTTGATACGAGTTCAGTCTATGCTCGCGTACCCGGAGGACTCCATGTGGGTCCGTCCCTTGTTGTTGATTGTGTTGGAACATAGGATGTATGCTTCTTTGTTGTTGATGATGTTGTTGGAACAAATGTTGTTATTTTCTTTGTTGTTGATGTTTTTTATTTGTTGTTTGTAGTTAATGTTGTTGTTGATGCTGCAACAGACGGAGCAACTGATGGAACAAATCAAACAACCAGCAAGGCTGCTATGTATTCCAATAGACTCCATATCTGTTGCATCAAACTCCATATCTGACGCAACAGACTCCATATCTGACGTAAACTATCCGGGATTTAATGTAATATTGCTGAAACTATTCGGGATTTATGTGTTGTGTGTATTACTTAAATAAAACTAGTGACTTTATTAATATGTAAATTAAAAAAAATGGATCTAAATACAACATTTTATCTTTTTGTTGTATTTCCAAAAGAGACAGATTGGTAATTTGTTGCAAAATATATTCCACCTGTCAGATAACTTACAACATATGGATAATCTATTGCAATAGATGGATATATCAGTTTGCTTTTCCATTAGCTGTGGCGTCTGTTGAAACTTGTTAGT
Source organism: Capsicum pubescens (assembly GCA_030864215.1). Taxonomy (NCBI): domain Eukaryota; kingdom Viridiplantae; phylum Streptophyta; class Magnoliopsida; order Solanales; family Solanaceae; genus Capsicum; species Capsicum pubescens. The sequence goes on from CM061543.1 coordinate 64,085,775, forward strand.
CATCTGTTTATTCAATTTCATCGAGAGCAATAGATTTTTCTAAACACTTCTTGGCCAAACTCAATTTTTGCTCTAGGATTGCTTCTCTTTTTTTCTTTGCATCCTTCAAGCTGGCCTCCAAATTTAATTTTTTACCTCAATCCAATAGCAAAAATTTAGTTTGGTTGAAGGATGCAAATAAAAAAAGAGAAGCAATCCAAGAGCAAAAATTAAATTTGGCCAAGAAGTGTTTAGAAAAATCGATTGCTCTCGATGAAATTAAATAAAAAGATGACTAGCAAGTTGCAACAGACGCCACAGCTGATGGAAAAGCAAACTGATATATCCATCTGTTGCAACAGATTGTCTATATGTTGTAAGTTATCTGACAGGTGGAATATATTTTGCAACAGATTACCAATCTTTCTCTTTCAGGAATACAACAAAAAGATAAAATGTTGTATTTAGATCCGTTTTTTTTTTTAATTTACTTATTAATAAAGTCACCAGTTTTATTTAAGTAACACTAACACACACAACACATAAATCCTGGATAGTTTCAGCAATATTACATTAAATTCCGGATAGTTTGCTAATTACATCTTATCCCGGAATTTCGAATTGTGATACATATGTTAAGCAGTGATACATATATGGACTAGTGATACATATGCATATGTATCACTAGTATATACATATGTATACAGTAGTGATACATATAGCATATGTATCACTAGTAAATATGAATCCGGAATTTTATGTAATTTTTTAAAACATTAAGGGATATTGTGTAATAGGGTGTCTAAAATATGGGATTTGTGTAATTTTTCCTTTTAAGGGATATGAACAGTTGTGGCTTTTTGTTTGACTAAGTCCAGTCCCTTCCAATTCAATTATTTTATAAATAGGTCCCTCCGGCCTCCTCACTCACTCTCACTCACTCTCACTCACTCTCACTCACTCTCACTCACTCTCATTCATTCTACTATACTTACAATACTAATATGTCAGATCCAGATTCGTACAAGAAGGTTCATATCGAGTCCTTGCAGGAACTTCAAAGGCAGTTTGATGAACTCCAGAGGGATTTGGCCGACTTCCGAGCAAGGCTGAGGAGGGCCCTGTTGCTACCGGATGAAAATTGTCAGGTTGACAATAATAATAGTAATAATAATAGTAATAATAATAGTAATAATAATAATAATAATAATAATAATTAAGTTATATTTTTTCTTTCTTTTAGCGCATGTATTTCCCTTTTTTATATCCGATCTACCTATAAGGGATTCAAAAAAATCCATGTATATGTTTGGTTTGGTTTGGTCAATTTCGAATTTTTAATTCTTATTCAATATTTAATTATCATTCTATTTATTTCATATTCTCAACATGTCGGCGGTTGGAGTTAGGGATACGGTCATGATGAGAAATTCTCCTAAAAATGATTCGTTAATAAATAATAAGGAACTAAATGATATTATAATCGTAAAAGAAAGATTATTTAATTTAAAAAAAGTCACAACATTGGATTAATTTAATTAATATATATATATGTTGATATAATTTTTAAGAAAAAAGTTAATGAATATTCGTGACTGTGACTTTTGTCTAAACACATTCAACAAACAAACAAAAACAAAAAACACTTCTGATGCATCAAATTCCTCATCTGTTGCGACTTATGAATCAGTTAGAAGAAATAAAAAAATCTCTTTAAACAGATGGTTGATTTATAGCAACAGATGGTATATTTGTTGAAACAGATGGGTTATCTGATGCAATCGATATACAATCTGCTGCCATAACTCAATTAATAAAAATGGTTATTAAAGAAACGGAATGGTTATTGAAAACCAGGTGTATTCGATTTTTAAATTGAGAAAAAGGTTATTTAAATTTAATAAGCTGAAAAGTCATGACTTGTCACAATAATAAAAAACTCACCACCAGCTTGATTTAATTAAGTCATTTCTTTTCACAGAAAAGAATAAGAAAATAAATGATAAACACAATTTAAACCGTAAAAAACTCACTAGAAATATTCTTGTTTTTAAATCTTCTTTATTAATTTATATAATTAAAAAGTCAGAAAATTTGGATGTCATGAAGATAATTTATTTTTTAAAAAAGATATATATATTATAGGTTGCAACAGATATATTATCTGATACAACAGGTTAACTATTTGTTGCAACGGATGATATATCTATTGTAACAAATGATTTATCTGATGCAACAGATATATAATCTGTTGTCCAACTCAGTGTAAAAAAAATGGTTCCTGAAAAGAACTAATTATTAATAATAATAAAGCTGAAAAGTTATGACTTATCATAATATTGATTAATTTAATTAAGTCATAACTTTTTACAGTAATCAAGAATGTCATTAATAAATGGAGGTGAACAGTTGCGATTTTTTGCCTAACTCATTCAAGTTCAATCCTCTATAAATAGATCCCTCCTTACTCAATCGTTCGTTCTACTACACACTGTTTATTCCTCGCTATTGTTACACCCTCAACTACTTTCTCTTCAAGGACTTGATAGCTTTTTCCTGTCTCTGGTAAGTTTTTTTCTTAATTTTTGTCTAAATATACGTTGTATTACATTACATTCGAATTCTTTTTTTCTTTACTTTTGTGTTTACGTGTGTGTTTTGTCAACTTATGCGTTTTTTAGATATAGTTGATCCTATGTGGAATGTCGTTATTTTACTAGACGCCATGAGGGAACTGCAGAAAGAGGTTCATGACCTGCATTGGGAGTTGGCCGCCGTCAGAGTAAGGATACTGCGGAGATTCGCAGGCTGCGGAGGGCGCTGCTGCTGCCCTTTGAAGATTGGCCGGTTGGCCATACAAATAATAATGATGTTAATAATGATGATAATAATAATTAAGCTTTTTTTTTCTGTTATCTATGTATTTTTTTTGTTTGTTTTATAAAAAATTATGTTTGATGCACTTGACTTTTTATGTCTTATTTATTTTTTGTGTTGTCTATTTCTATTTCTTAACGAATGACATGTCTACAATTAAGGAATAATTTGATTCCAGTATCAATAGCAAGAACATATGAGTTATCTGTTAGGTTTTGTGTGTGATAGGAGCTGTATCTGAATTTTGTTGTTCGAAACATATTAGTAATCTGATGAAACAGATTATTTATCTGTTGAAACAGATTACTAATCTGGTGCAACAGAATACCCATCTATTCGATTCATATTACGGGCACCTAAAACCCTTACACATGAATCCATCTAACATGATTCTACTGTTACAACAGAACATTTATCTGTTACCGCAGATAATGGATCTGTTTAAACTGATTGCTCTTGTATTACATTCATATTCGCGTGCAAGCTATTGTTGAAAAAACAACACACTAGCAGTTACCCAGATTCAACTAAAAAGCATAATCTGACTTACCAAAGTCTCCTCTCAAGTAAATTCCAAAGTTGAAAGTGATTTACGAAATAAAATTTGACATAAGAATTTGGTCAAAGAGCAGCAGTTGGGGTAACAACAACAACAACAACAATGGTCAACAAGAAGAATATGAAGATGATAATGAAGTATAAGATGATGATAATGAATCGGAAGATGATGAATAAAGCAACAGCAACAATGAACAACAAATATCGCGAAGAGAGAAAATAACAACGGATGAGGAGAGAGAAAAAGGCGCATTTTTTCCTTCGTTCCTCGTTATATATTAACTAACATTTGGATCAAAGTATAAATTTTAAAACTTGTTGGTTATTTTGAAATTTCCAAAACTTTCTTAAACCATAATTAAGTAATTGTCACATCTACTCAATTATTAACACTTGTATCACCTAAACCTCATTTTAAAACTCTTTTGTCACCTGTGGCCCAAACCCCCAAGAGAAAAACATATTTTAAAATAAAGAAGTCCTACATATAAGAAAAAAAAAATATATGAAAGAGTTCTAAGATTTAAATATTGAAGTGCAATAATACATGTCTTTATTAATTACTTATTACATGATCCTTTAATTTAAATGAAATCAATTAAAGTTATAAAAATTAAATCCTTATCGTTACCTACTTGTAAGAGATAACAACTCATAATATTAGCACTTTAAAATTGACAAAAAGTTTACCTTATTTATATACTAGAGGAGCATGGCCTGTGTCAGCACGGATCCAACATTAAGATATTTATTTATCTTTTCAATCTTGATATATTTGAATAAAAAATTTTAATAAAAGAATTGCATATGTTTTCTAGGACTCATCCGGAATCTAGCATGAGTTCAACATATGTTATTTTAATATGTATTTAGGTAATTTAAGTTGTTAACTATTGTAATTTATAATATTTTTTATGCAATTTTCAAATTAATATACATTACTTTTCTTGTCCAAATTTTTGTGGCATTGATAGTCAATTATATTTTAAAAATAATTTAAGTTTTTAATTATTGTGATTTATAATACTTTTCTTCTATTCCAATTTTAGTGACACTAATATAATTTTAAGAGTCGACCAAATATTTTATATCTTTTAAATTTTTAAAGTTGTTAATTATTGTGATTTCTAGTATTTTTCATGTAATTTTTTTAAAATATATAACATATTAAATTATTTTTAGATATTTTAAGTTGTTAACTATTGTAATTTATACTACTTTTTATGTAATTTTTGAATAATATATACCACTCTCCTTGTCCAGAGTTTTGTGTCGACGATAGCCAATTATATTTTTTAAAATAATTTAAATTTTTTATCATTGTGATTTATAATATTCTTTCTATTTCAACTTATGTGGCACAATGCTTAAATGACCATAATAATTAATTAGGGGTGATATAGTAAAATTATTTATTATTTATTATTTTTATTATGTGTATGTGTTGATTCAAGAAGAATTTGGAAACATTTAAAAATGTGTTGAATGTTACAAATGTTAATAATCCATTTGGTGCTTCTTGATTTCTCTACATTTATCTCTTGTGTGTTTTTACTCTTTTGCCCTTTGAGTATATGTAGTAATTTTTATTTTTTAAAAAAACTATCATAAAAATTTTTAGTCATAGTATATATATATATATATATATATATATATAATAAAATTGTGGATTCAATATTATTAATTTTTCAATGCATAAGTGACTTATAATAATTAATTGTGGGTGATACATTAAAATCATGATTGAGGCAGCAGAAATCAGTCAATTTTTTTTTTGTTAAGTATTGTTATTTACAGTACTTTTTATTTCATTTTCAAATAATATATGTTGTTTTATATCTTCTTCTGTCCCGTCCCAATTTATGTGGCACTAATATAATTTTGATAGTCAATCAAATATTTTATGTTGACATATCATTTTGTTATTCTTATTTTTCTAATACATAAATGACTTATAATAAGGAGTGATATAGTAAAATCATCGTTCGAAAAATGAAAATTTAATTTAAAACATTAAGAGTTAATTTCGCATTTTATGTCTATTTTATTCTCATTAAATATTAGTTATTTTCTTAACACCTAGATGACTCATAGTAATTAATTAAGAGCGATTGATTATGTTATTACTATAAAAATTAATATAATTTTATCATATCCAATACTAATCATCGATAATTCACCGAAATAGTATATTAATTAAATACGGGATGATATATTTTCATATGCAAAATATGATATTATTAAACATTATTGGATAGTGCATTATATTTATCTTTCACAATAATAAAATTTTACTATATATTTTTCTTTATTTCTTTTTAACTTGATACATATTGACCCAACACAAATTCTAAGAAAATATTCATTCGAAATTTATTTTATTAAATTAAATTTAATAATTTTGTACTTTTAAAATTTAAAGTTAAGTTTAAATATTAGTATTTCTATATAATAAAAAAAATTATAATTTAAATTTACTAAAATAAATAAATAAATAAAAATATTAATTTTCTATATAAAAGTCAATTAAAATAATAAAATTGATTTTCTTTAAATATTTAGTTGCAATTAATTAAGATAATTTTTTTTTGGTCGTGATTTATGGTGCACCGATAAAATTTTGAGAGTTGAATAGAACTTTTATCTATTTTTAAAAAAGTATTTTAACTTGTTAATTATTGTGATTTATAATAATTTTTACGTAATTATCAAATAATATATTTACTCCTTGTGTCTCAATTTATGTGGCTTCTATACAATTTTGAGAATCAACTAAAATCTTTATATATCTTTTTAATATTTTAAGTTGTTAATTATTATGATTTGCAGTACTTTTTCTTTTATCTCAATTTATGTGGCATTGCTAAAATAATGAGAGTCAATAAAATTTCTATATGTCTATTAAATATTTTAAGTTATTAATTATTGTGATTCGTGGTAACAAATTAGTTTTGAACATAATAGCAAAAAAAAAAATTTACTTCCAATATGTAGTTGTAGTTAATTAATATAAATTAATAGAATATATTAAATATTTAAACCATTATGATGAAACAATGAAATTATTATATATTGGGACATGGTATGTAATTAAGTGAGAGTAGAGGAGTTTTTTGGTAATTGCATGAGAGGTGGTCGAAACCACCTATAATGAGAATCAATAAAATTTCTATATGTCTTTTAAATATTTTAAGCTATTAATTATTGTGATTCGTGGTAACAAATTAGTTTTGAACATAATAGCCAATTAAATAAATAAAAAAAATTTACTTCCAATATGTAGTTATAGTTAATCAATATAAATTAATAGAATATATTAAATATTTAAACTATTATGATGAAACAATGAAATTATTATATATTGGGACATGATATGTAATTAAGTGAGAGTGGAAGGGTTTTTTGGTAATTACATGAGAGGTGGTCGAAACCACCTCTTCTATATAATAGAAAAGAAAATTTTTTCTAATTTGAATAATTGTATAAAATAATTATAATTACTTATATTTCTTCAACAATACAAACATAAAATGAAAAAGAAATACTTTCTTTAATGATGCATCTTTTTTTCTTATTTAATTGTTCTTCTATCCATTGTTTATAAATTTACATATTTTTATTTAATTTATATTCTATAATTCAAAATAATTGTTCAAACAATTGATGTAATTTTAAAATATTAGTCTACGATCATTAATTACATGCACACATTACAATGAATTAAAGTTAGTGGCCTATGACAAAATGGTGATATATCAAGATGTAATGATTATTGAGTCATTTTGGTGGTTGATTTTCTATATGCTATGAATTATTAGATATATTAACTTTATCAATAAGGATTGTGGTAGACTGATTATTTTTCATATTTAATTTGAATTTTTGGGTTTGAACCCCTCTAGATACAGAGTCACTTTTGTTAGAAAGTGTTTTTCTCCTTTAATGTGGCTTTTCGATATGAACTCGAATTTAATTAGGATGAAATTACCTCTCTATAGTTGCAATATTTGTACGAAAAATTCACAGCTACTATATAGAGGTGATGCTAAACAAATATAGAGGCATTTGATGTTTGAATCTTCTTTAATTGTTACTAATAAAAATAAAAAAATTATTAACAAATTTAACGAAAATAATAGCGGAATAAGGAGGTTCCAAATATATTTGATATTTCTAAGTTTTTTTTTCTTTTTACCTTGTAATTGTCCGAATCTCTATTCCCAACTGATCTTTCATAAGACTAAGAAAAATTTAGGCATGGAACTTATGTTGTCCTAAAGTATAGAACGGTTGAAGAACTTAAAATTTTTATAATTAACTTAGTTTAATGATGATTATCATTTATATTTTATTTTATACAATACATAATATATTTTTATAATATATAAATATTTGAATATAGTGTTATAGATAGGTAATTTTACAAAGAGTGTACCAATATAATAAACGTTATTATTATTATAGGTAAAATGACGTTATAGAGAAGTAACATATAACATGAAATCAATTTCGTAGAAAATCAGATCACTACAGTGAAATAGCGTTATAATGATGGATTGTTATAGAGAGGCCTGATTGTATATATATTTTTAAAGTCGTCTCTTCATTAAATTGAATATAATAAGTTTGTTCTTTCTATACATGTAACTTTTTTCTTTAACATTAAATACACGTGCAACGCACGTATTCTAGACTAGTTTTTCCTAAAAGAATGGGGGGTGGGGGGAAGTAGAATTATTTATTCACCCCACGAGGATGTCGATAACATTATATTAATCAGATCTATGAATTCATGAAGAAAACAAAATACGCCTTGAATATTTAATAGATGTAGTGACCCAAATAGCAACAACAAAATTGACTAATAAAATACCACTCTGTTCAATCATTCAATTTCTCCACGTTGTGAAAGTTACGTACGTACTCCCTCCATTTTAAAGCAATTGTCATGTTTTTTTTTTATTTTTTTTAAAAAAGGTTTGATTGGCTCATCTTGAAAACTAAATTAAATTAAATTAATTTAATATTGTATATTGAAAATTTAGATATTCAAAAAATATACGATAAAAAGAAATTGTCGCGTTTTTTTTTTAATTTGGATCGACTCATCTTGAAAACTAAATTGAATTAGATAAATTTAATATTTTATATTGAAAATTTAGATATCCAAAAAATATACGATAAATATTACAAATTGCATTTTTTAACAAGTTAATTTGATGGAAAAAACAAGAAAAAAGAAGAAGTTTTAAAATACTATTTAAAATTAATATAATTTAATTCTGAGAAACAAAATATGAATATTAATACTCCCTCAGTGTATACTACTTGACGCATGTTGACCTGACACATTCTTTATAAAATCATTAATTTAATATGTATTTTATCAAACTAACTTTACTAATAATAATTGGGACTCTAAATTTGATTATGTAGTTATTTAATACTAATAGTAGTGTAAAAAAAAATGTTATGAAATACTCTTTATTTGTTAAAAAGGATAAATAAAACGAAACAACTATTTTTAATATAAGGGCAAATAAAATAAAATAGAGAGAGTAACTTGTAAGGGTGGCAATTGGGTGGATTGGACCAAATTTAGACGAGTTAAAATGAGTCAAGATAACAAACAGATCACGATCCAACTCGACCTAAATTTATTTGGGTCAAAATGGGTTGGGTCAAACAGGTTAGGTAGCCACGGGTTATAACCCAATCCGCTCAATTCCTACTAAATTTTAATTGCTTTATTTTAGGAAAAGGACATAAATAGCACCTAAAACTAAAATAATACCACAAAAATAGCACTCAAAGTTAAATACCCCATAAATAGCCACAAATAATTCCACTAGCTAACCTTCACTGTCATATGCTTAAACATAACCGAAAATATCGTTAAAGTCACTTTTCCTTTCTTTTTTTCTTTTCATTCACAATTTCCTTTCCATTCAAACTCCTAAAGCTTCATTCCTCTACCTTTTTCGATACTCCAATTTACCTTTCTCATTCCACAAATTTTGTATAAAATCTATATTCAATCAGCTTCCTATAATTTTTTTCATGATAAATTTACTCAAAATTAATACAAAATAATAGCTTCAACTTCAGTTTTAATTTCAATAATGATAAAATACGGAGGTCAGTGGATATCTGATGTTCAATTTAAGTATATCAGTGTGGTATAAAAAAGTATCAATTGGATATAAGGACTGTATGTGCATGCATAGAGTCCCCCCTCCCTTTTTTAAAAAGTGTACCAATGTAGTATAAAAGTGTATCAATATGGTATAAAAGTGTATCAATATGGTATAAAAGTGTATCAATTGGGTATAGAAACGGCATATGCATCCATAGGTTCCCTTCTCTCTTTAAAAAAAAGTGTATCAATGTGTTATAAAAGTGTATCAATCTACTATAAAAGAGTACCAATTGGATATAGAGACTGTATGTGCATGCATAGGTTCCTTTTTCTCTCTTTAAAAAAAAGTGTGTCAATTTGGTATAAAAGAGTATCAATTGACAGATTCTTTTCTTAATCTTTACATGCACCAAAATATCTCTGACTGTGTGATCGATTCAACCTCTGAGAAGAATATGGACCAAGACGTGGCTTTCTCTTACCTTGAAATCTCATTATTTCACTTTTTTTCTTCTTCACGTTTGAAGAACTATGACATTGCTTCAAGTGTAACCCCGTGTGTGATGATTCTATAAAATCATCATCACTAATTGCAAATTTAGGATCAAAATTGACCTCTTTATCCGTTAATTTAAACCTTCCTTTACTTCCTATTTTTGGCTTCGTGTACATAGTTTTCAATGCTTCAATCACTACTAAAAAAATTGATAAAACCGACCACAAGATGTGGTCGAAAAAAACTGACCACACGTGGTTGGTTTTTATTTTTATTTTTTTAAAAAAGCGACCACAAATGGTCGCTTTTATATTTAAAAAAATCAAAATAATTATTACAATAATTTTAATAATAATAATTATTTATTTAACAAATAAAATTTTTAAAAAATAACAAAACCGACCACCAGTGGTCGGTTTTTTTTTAAAAAAATATAATTAAAAAATATTTATAGTTCGGTTTTTAAAAATTATTTTTTAATTTATTAAAAAAAAAAACGACCACAATTGGTCGATTTTTATTAAAAAAATAATTAAAAAATACTTATAAAAACAGACCACAAGTGGTCGGTTTTCTAATTAAAATAAAAAAAATAATTTAAAAAAACCGACCACTTGTGGTCGGTTTATGAAGTAAAAAAATTAAAAATTAAATAATTTTAAGTAACACCTAATTATATATATAATCAAACCTAATATATTAAGCCAATCAAATATAATTAATCGATCACTAATCTAAGTATGTATAAGAAACACATCGCATTATATTATTGGATAATATACTTGTATACGTATGTGATGTATATAGTACGTATTTTGAACTTAATATAGTCGATAGTGTGTATATGTGTGTGTATGTATATGTATATATATAATATATACATATTATATAGCGACGGTATATTAATGACATAAGATAAATCAACCGATAATTTATTTGAGTATATGTGAAATACAATGGGGTAGTAAAATCCGGTATGTGATGTATATAGTACGTATATGAAATACGTTGCATTATATTATTGGATAAGATACTCGTGTACGTATGCGATGTATATAGTACGTATTGATATAGTCGATAATGTGTATATATATGTATGTGTATGTATAGGTATATACATATATAGTATATACATATTATATAGTGAAGGTATATATATTAATGACATAAGATAAACCAACCGATAATTCAACTGAGTTTCTGTGAAATACGTTGTATATTATTATGGGGTAGTAAAATCGGGTATGTGATATATATAGTACGTATTTGAATGTTGATAGACAATTGAATATATTTATATATACGTATCTCTCGTGTAGTGATGAAATAGATATACTATTTTGTGTCAATATAATGTAGACACACGTATATTGTTGAAGTTGAAATAACGTAAGGCAAATATTACGAGGTATGTGGGGGGGGGGGGGGGAGGGGGAGGAAGGAAGTAGGGGAGGGAGACAAAATTGAATCATGAAACTGGCATATACTTACCATTTGCTTTGAATTTTGAATTTTGAACGTTCGTCAAATTTTGGCGGTGAATTTGAGTTTTTTCACTTAAATTTTTTGTATATGTGAAATTCGTTGAATATTATTATGGGGTAGAAAAATTGTGTATGTGATATTTATATTACGTATTTAAACAGTGATAAACAATTGAATATATGTATATATACATATATCTCGTGTAGTGACATATGCAGTAATCGAAAGCTCGATAACTGAATCTAAATATCAAAATATTTTGAATAATACATTGATATCATACTATTGAAGAAATAGATATACTATTTTGTGTCAAGGTAGATACGCGTATATTGTTGAAGTTATAATAACGTAATACGTCGATAATTTATCTGATTAACACGTATATATATATATATATAAATATCGTAATTAAAAGCTAATGAATCAAAAATTTATCGTAATTTGCAAAATTCATTGATATTATTATAGGATGAAGGAAATGTACTACTCGTGTTAATGTGATGATAAAATAACTAATTATCTGATTTATATATATACATATTGTATTAAATTAATTGGATATTGTTATAAATATTATAGCATTTATTAAAAAAATTAATTAATTAATTAAAAACTAATTTTAATTTATTTTAATTTATTAATTATAGTTTATTAAAATTTAATTTATCAAAAATTTTGTAAAAACCGACCACGTGTGGTCGGTTTTACTGTTAAATAAAAAAAAACAATTTATAACCCGACCCGATCCACCCAAATAATTAACTTTCCCAATTGATATACACAAAAGAAATGGGAAACAACATACACACACAAATACTCAACCCGCATACACACACAAACACATACTGACACTCGAAATCAGTCGAACAAGTGGGTTCTCGTAGCAAATCTTGATTTCTCCAACTCAAGTAAGTAAGAATGTGAGATTCGTTGACCTTATTTTGAGCTAACTTCACTTTATTTTGAATTTTGGAACCTTAGTTCTTATGTTTTGGTTAAAAATGGAGAAATTAGGGATAAACTTGAATGTAGTATGGATTGTGTGTGTTATGTGGACTGAAATGGGTAATATCTTGCATAGAGTAGATGAGTATTTTGGAGAAAATTGCACTAGTCTATCTTTTAATTTGCTAAGCTCATCATTTTCGATATTGCAGCTTCCCATGAGAGAATCTATAAGCAGATTGAAGCTGCCATTTTAAAATATCAAGAAATTAATGAAAATATCAAAGGTATGTCGACACAGTGAAGCCGTGTGGGGCCATATGCGATTCACTATTGTTATTATCTTCCTTTCATTGTTCATATTGAAGTCTAGTGAAGCCGTGTGTGGCCTTGTGCGATTCACTAACATTGTTCTTGACATCTTGTTGGTCTTGTTGACATTTTGTTTTGAATGTAGTTTTATTTTGATACTTAGTTGGTTGAAAATGGTTAAGTTTAGGGACTTTAAAGAGGATTTTTTTGTTTTGAATGTGGTTTGGTAGGTGACTTAGTTGGTTGAAAATGGTTAAGTCTAGGGACTTTGAAGTTGATTTTGTGTTTTGAATGTGGTTTTATTTTGATACTTACTTGGTTGAAAATGGTTAAGTGTAGGGACTTTAAAGAGGATTTTTTTCTTTTGAATGTGGTTTGGTAAGTGACTTATTTGCTTGAAAATGGTTAAGTGTAGGGACTTTAAAGGGGATTTTTTTGTTTTGAATGTGGTTTTATTTTGATACTTAGTTGGTTGAAAATGGTTAAGTGTAGGGACTTTAAAGAGGATTTTTTTTTGTTTTGGATGTGGTTTTATTTTGATACTTAGTTGGTTGAAAATGGCTAAGTGTAGGGACTTTAAAGGGATTTTTTTTGTTTTAAATGTGGTTTTGTTTTGATACTTAGTTGCTTGAAAATGGTTAAGTGTAGAGACTTTAAAGGGGATTTTTTTGTTTTGAATGTGGTTTGTTAGGTGACTTAGTTGCTTGAAAATGGTTAACTTTAGGGACTTTAAAGAAGATTTTTTTGTTTTGAATGTGGTTTGGTAGGTGACTTAGTTGGTTGAAAATGGTTAAGTCTAGGGACTTTGAAGGGGATTTTGTGTTTTGAATGTGGTTTTATTTTGATACTTAGTTAGTTGAAAATGGTTAAGTGTAGGGACTTTAAAGGGAATTTTTTTGTTTTGAATGTGGTTTGGTAAGTGACTTAGTTGGTTGAAAATTGTTAAGTCTAGGGACTTTGAAGGAGATTTTGTGTTTTGAATGTGGTTTTGTTTTGATACTTAGTTGGTTGAAAATGGTTAAGTGTAGGGACTCTAAAGGGGATTCTTTTGTTTTGAATGTGGTTTTGTTTTGATACTTAGTTGGTTGAAAATGGTTAAGTGTAGGGATTTTAAAGGAGATTTTTTTGTTTTGAATGTGGTTTGGTAAGTGACTTAGTTGGTTGAAAATGGTTAAGTGTAGGGACTTTAAAGGGGATTTTGTGTTTTAAATGTGGTTTTATTTTGATACTTAGTTGGTTGAAAATGGTTAAGTGTAGGGACTTTAAAGGGGATTTTGTATTTTGAATGTGGTTTTATTTTGATACTTAGTTGGTTGAAAATGGTTAAGTGTAGGGACTTTAAAGAGGATTTTTTTTTGTTTTGAATGTGGTTTTGATTTGATACTTAGTTGGTTGAAAATGGTTAAGTGTAGGGACTTTAAAGGTGATTTTTTTGTTTTGAATGTGGTTTTATTTTGATACTTTGTTGGTTGAAAATGGTTAATTGTAGGGACTTTAAAGGGTTTTTTTTTATTTTGAATGTGGTTTTGTTTTGATACTTGGTTGAAAATGGTTATGTGTAGGGACTTTAAAGGAGATTTTTTTGTTTTGAATGTGGTTTTGTTTTTATACTTATTTGCTTGAAAATGATTAAGTGTAGGAACTTTAAAGAGGTTCTTTTTATTTTGAATGTGGTTTGTTAGGTGACTTAGTTGCTTGAAAATGGTTAACTTTAGGGACTTTAAAGAGGATTTTTTTGTTTTGAATGTGGTTTGGTAGGTGACTTAGTTGGTTGAAAATGATTAAGTCTAGGGACTTTGAAGGGGATTTTGTGTTTTGAATGTGGTTTTGTTTTGATACTTAGTTGATTGAAAATGGTTAAGTGTAGGAACTTTAAATGGAATTTTTTTATTTTGAATGTGGTTTGTTAGGTGACTTAGTTGCTTGAAAATGGTTAAATTTTTGTGACTTGATCTAATTAGTTGAATCTGATTGATTTCGTAGATGGAACCTGATTATAGCTGGATATATCAATGGAACAATGATAATAGAATGGGTATTAGGGAGGAATTTGTTGAAGGTATCAAAAGATTTGTTGAACATGCTAAGACACTTGATATGTGGATACGTCATCGGGTTATTCGTTGTCCTTATGTTAGGTGTGATGGTATAAATCTTATAAGTGAAGAAGACGTAAAGGAACATCTTTATAGAAATGGATTTCACGATGACTTTTTAAGATTGCGTGGTATTCATGGGGATGTTGCGCAAAATAACTTTGTTGTTGGAGAAAGTAGTAGGTCTGCAGGGCATAATGAATATCAAGATACTAGGATGACAGAAATGGTGCACGATGCTTTTAGGATGCAACACGGGGTTGACTTTAGGAAAAATGTTGAAGATGTTCCTAATAGCGAAGCGGGCAATTTCTACAAAGAATTGTATGCTGCTAGTCATCATTTGTTTGACGGGTGTTCACACTCTCGTTTGTCTGTTGCTGTTAGATTATTAAGTATTAAATATGACTGAAATATTGTTGAAGGAGAAATAGACTCAATGATAGACCTAATTAAAGAGTTAGTTGACCCCGGCTTGGAGGTTCCTGATTCTTTCTATAAGGCAAAAAGATTGGTGTCAAAGTTAGGTCTCTCCTCGGTTAGAATTGATTGTTGTGAAAATGGTTGCATGTTATACTTTAACAAAGATGTTAATCTAGAGTTCTGTAAGTTTTGTCAGCACTCTCGATATAAATGTGGTTCTACTGGAAATAAAATTGCTATTAAGGCGATGCATTATTTACCTCTTATACCAAGGTTGAAGAGGTTGTATGCTTCAAACAGCTCAGCTCCTCATCTGAGATGGAACAGTAAAAATAGAAGGTCCACTGGTGTTATGTGTCATCCATCTGATGGAGAGGCTTGGAAGCATTTTGATGCGACTTATCTAAATTTTACAACTGGGCCACGAAACATTCGATTGGAATTATGTGTGGATAGGTTCTCTCCTTTTTCAGTTGGTGGTGTGCCATATTCATGTTGGCCTGTATTTATCACTCCTTATAATCTTCCTCCTGAACTATTGATGACTCGTCCCTATATATTTCTGAATTGTGTTATTCCTGGCCCGCGTAATCCAACAAGCGGAATAGATGTCTACTTGCAACCTTTGATTGATGAACTTCAAATTTTATGCCATTTGGGGGTTGAAACTTGGAACATCTCTCTTAAACAGAATTTCAATCTGCGTATATATCTAATGTGGATTGTTAATGATTTTCCTTCTTATAGAATGTTGTCTGGGTGGATGACAGCTGGAAAGCAGGCTTGTCCATACTGCATGGAAAAAACAAAATCTTTCACATTGAGACATGGCAGGAAAAATTCATGATTTGATTGTCATCGTTGTTTCTTACCAAAAGCGTCAAATATGTGAGTGGGTTCAAAGTTTGAAGATACCTGATAGATATGCCTCAAATTTGGGAAAGAGGATTGATATGACACAAGGAATCTTGCATGGAATGAAAATCCACGATTGCCATATTTTCATGGAAAAATTACTTCCAATTGTTTTTATTGGTTTACCAGAAAACATATGGAAACCAATAGAAGAGATCAGTTTGTTCTTCAAAGACTTATGTACCACCACATTAAAAGAAGAAAATCTAGCGCAAATGAAAAGTAATATTGTTGTTATCACCAACAAGCTGGAGAAGATTTTTCCGCCAGCGTTCTTCGATGTGATGGAACATCTTCCCATTTACCTTGTGCACGAAGCTCGTCTAGGTGGTCCAGTTCAAACTAGGTGGATATATCCATTCGAACAGTAAGCATTTGCAACATATTTAAATTCATATATATCTTTTTTAAATATAGTAAACATCTAACCTTAAGATTGTACAGGGCAATTGAAAAATTAAAAAGGGGTCCAAAAAACAAACATAGGGTTGAAGGCTCTATAGTTGAGGCATATCTTGCGAGAGAAACTTCTCAATTTTGTTCATACTACTTTCATGATGAAGTTGCTTGTTCAAGAAACTGGCCGAATCGTCATCAGGACCATGTGAATGAGCCTCATTTGCAACCGATATCAATTTTCAATCAATCTGGTTGTAAGGCTAAAAAGACCATACCTCGCCGGCTCACTCCCACGGAGCGCAAATCAGTAACTTTGTATGTCATGCTGAATTGCCCAGAAATTGAGCCCTTTCTGAAGTAAGGAGATTAAAATTTTAACATATCTTATTTGTTTACTCATTCCCTTAAAGAAACTAATTGTGTTTTCCATGTTGGATGTTTAGTTCATTTAAGACTCAATTTCACGAAAATCAAGTGTATGCATCCTTTGCAACATGGTTTAAAAATGAGGTTCGTAAGTGTATTAATATTTTTACAAAGTTTAAACATTTACACATTCCTCAACTAAAATATATATATATGTATAATATTTTTAGGTACACCATTTACCAAATGCAGCCGCATACGATCAGCTCTTGAGAGATATTTCTTTGGGTCCAGTTGAAGCTAATGCAATATCCCAATACAAAGTAAATGGGTTTAAATTTTCCATCGAACAACACTCCAAAACAAGGAAAACAAACAACAATGGTGTTTGGGTTAAGGGTGATGATGATGTTGATTGTTTTGGCATCATACAAGAGATCTTAGAACTGGAGTATGCTGGTTTTCCAATAAAAAAATTATCCTCTTTTGATGTAAGTGGTTTGATCCAAGCACAAGAGGAACAAGAGTACATAGGGAGCATAACATACAATAGCTCGTATCCTATTTACGATCCATTTGTTCTAGCACAAAATGCTAAATAAGTGTATTATGCTCCTTATTCGTTACGCAATAACAAGTCTGATTGGTGGGCTGTAATCAAAACAAAGCCTATAGGCCAGGTGAAAGTTCAGAATGTGCTGGAGACTGCGTATCAAAATGAAATGCAGATTGATCACCAGCTAGTGGATGTTGAATTAGTGGACGGTTTGAATTACAAGGAAAATATATTTGAAGAAGTTAATATTGCGGAAGAAGAGACTGAGTGGGTAAGAGATGAGAAAACCTCCGAAGAGGGTGAATAGTTTAGTGGAGAGTCTTCAGAATAGGAGGATTAATTATGTAGGTTGTATTTATTATGTATGGATGTCCTTATGCTTTGTACTATATATTTACCTTTATGTTTCTTATTTAAGATTGATATGTAATATACTGTTTAAGTTTGTTGTTTTCACTTTCCATGATTTATATAGTAATAAAAAAAAATTGTCTATATCTCGTGTTGTTGGAATGATTTGAAATGTGAATTAGTAACTTGAAATTATTTACTTGGAATGTTTTCTTATACATTCATTTTGTAGGAACTAACTACTTGTTAACTTAACATAATTTAGATGTCAGGCAGATGTGACAAAGGTAAAGAAAAAGTTGATACTACGAAACCAAAAAGGAATAGACAACCTCTGCCTTATAGACGACCTACAGGTATTCATATATCTGAGGATCGGTTTGCTGACGTGTCACGACCCGAGCCTAGGCCCTAGCCGTGACGAGCATCCCGAACCATGAAGGCCCGGAACACCCATTCTCTATCTGGTTATCATGCACAACATTCATAATCATAATAAAATGCGGAATTGAAACTGAGTACGGAAACCATGGTCAAGTTCTGCAACATTTCTGAATAATACTATCTGACATCAGTCTGCGAAATCTCTACTAAGAACATAAACCTTTGTCTGAAAAGAAGCTGGGACAAGGCCCCCAGTAAACCAAAAACATAATAAATAAGATAGTGTCTGACATAATTAGGCCTTCCGAATAATAGAAGGCTCACCACTGTGAGATCAAGTCTGCAAACCCGAGAATGTCTACTGAGTAGCTGGACCCCTAGACTGTGCCTCAGAACCTGGAAGGAGGGGGGGTCAGCACAAAAGTACTGGCATGCGAAGCAATCCAAAAGTAGTATAATGGAACATACATATATATATATATATATATATATATTAAGGGAAATCAATTTTTCATCAAGACATCATGTATAAAACTGTTTCTGAAAAACACGTGGGCACTTTCTGAAAACATGCAACCTATCTGTTCATTTCAAATCATGATCTGTGTTTTACTTCTGAGTTAGGTGGTATTCCCCTACAAGTCTGAATATTCCGCGGGCTGTATGGAATCCGCCATTGACTCGGCGGGGAAGCCCCCAACCCAAGTGTGCCGCAAGGGTTGGAGTGTCTGAGTCTGATACGCCACAGGACATTTAAGTCAGCGCATAATAGTATACCCGGGTCGGCAAACCACGGTTTTAGGCAATGAGTTGTCTGAACTCCCGCCTTCTTCAGGGAACCACCTAAGCTCTCTTTATGCCCTATTTTAGCCTTTTCTGAACATGTATCATTCTGAAATTTCTAAATCATGAGAGTCTGATAAAAATCTGATTTCTGAACTAGTCTGTGTCTGTTATGGCATTTGTCTGAGTTGGTATCGTCATACCAAGACTTGCAAGTCCTATTTCTGATCCATAATGTATTAAGCAAGAGTTTTCATTCAAAACATAGTTTAGACCACCAAAACATGTAATTTGCATTAAAGATGTCATATTCCGAAACTCAAGTCAAATCCATTCAAAACTTTCATCAAACATATGATGGTCATGTGTATTTTGGCAAAACCATGCATTCTTTCATTACATGCATATTCAACATTTACATCCCTCTCTTTCGTGTTCAAAACATTGTATATTACGTGAAACATGGAAAAATTTACATTAAGAGAGGGGTTTCATGAAAACCATGCTTTCAATTCATATTTCAGGACAAACACATATATACATATACATATAATTTTCAAATCACTTTGGGGGAAAGCCAAAAGGCCAAAACAATATCATTAAAACTTCTAAAACATGAGTATGTACATGAATTCGAAAACCCAATTCTTAAAACATGATTTCTATGCCCATGAGATTTTAGGAAAACCCCGCGTACCTTATTCTCCATGAATTTTTGGTGTCTATCGAAGCCTACGTCGAGAGGATTCCGAATCTGTAATTTGTTTCACGAAGAAGTTTCGGAATGATCGGTCCTTCAAGCTTATTTTCTCAAACCCTAGTTGCTCCTTCTCTTAAGTTCTTGAAGGATTAGATTTTGGGATTTTATAGGAGGCTTCAATGTTGTTAATAGGCCCAAATCCGTTTAGGAGTGGGTAAGGACGATTTTGGGTTTTATAAGGACTAACTTGCACTTAAAGTAACTCAAAACGGAGTGTTTTCGTCACCTGAAACCATAACTATGCGCCGCCCTTTGCATTGCCTAAATTTACATAGGCGCCTCCCTATTCATCGCCTATATTTGCATAGGCGCCGCCCTATGCATCGCCTATATGTGCATAGGCGACACATTCAACTTTGAAAGGCCATAACTTCTTCACCGGGTGTCCGTTTTAGACGAATTTGGTATCGTTGGAAAGATTATTCAATTATCTACAATTTGGTATATAGTAGGCCATCCAGTTCATCATATACAATGAGTTATGGTCAATAGAATTTGACACAAATTACAACATCCACTAAAACTTAATCGATCGAAATGGTTTTAACTCGTCCTTGAGTTGAAGGACTTCTATGGTGTAAATTCATGCTCAAATGGATTCACATACTACAAAATTGATTAACATGCCAAATTGGTATAGGATTTAAGGCTCTGGGATTATCAACGCATCAGAGTCATATTTTTTTATTCTAGCCCGAAATGTGGGGTGTTACATTATCTCCCCCTTGGGATCATTCGTCCTCGAATGATGGGTAGGAACTTGTTGAAGCCTTAAAGGTATGGAATAACGCAGGCACGACATGTCTTCTAATAAAGAATACACTGATCTGAAACATGACCATATGGATGGAACTACTGATATTCTGAATTCTTATATCGGACATGCATATCTGATGCATGGAATACACGACTGGAGCTACTCATAAGCTGAGTTCTCACAATGAACATGCATTCCTAATGTATGGATTTGTTATTGAGTTGTTCTCATGAACGCAGAACTGAATACACAGATAAGTTGAGCTTCTTCTATGGGACATGCATTTCTAATGCATATCTGACTGAACTGACGTGTGAACGTATGACCGAATACACAATGATAACTGGTGTGGAGCTTGTAATAAAAATCTATGCATGCAACTGAATGGGGTATCTACCCCTTGGGACCCTATGTCCCTCTATGAATGCTCAATTCACGAAGATGCTCAGAAATCTGAGGCAATGCACTAGGCACCTACAAATTTAATCATATCTAAACATCTGGAATCTAAAACGAGCACATGATGCATGAATTAACCTATACTCGCAAATACTAGTATACTCTATCTTGGAATAGTAACATATCTGAGATTTTGGGTAGCATGATTGAATGAAAAGACGAGAAAACAAGTCATGCAAATCTGACGGCTAAACTGATTTGCTGGCCACATAGACTGAACTACACTAGAGGCTTATACTCAATCTGGAGTATCTTATCAACACTCTTCCTTACGAAGTCCTGGTAGCATTACATAGCAAAATATTTGGGCATGAGTTACACTAGACATCCGACTATAGGATCCCAACATTGACACTGTTCTATAGTATAGAACATTGGCATATATCTCATAAACTAGGGTAGAATTTTCAGGCCTTAGTCAATGCGACTTCTTACTTTCAAGCTTAGCACACTTCTCGAGTATCCCTTAACTATACTATTCCCTATAAATATCATATTCATTCAATTCAACTTAAAATTCTCATATGAGCATTGACAAATTTTTTTCTACTAATGTCTAAAATAGCTTCATCCTTACACCGCGATCAAGCCTAACTCTAAGTCACAAAAATACAACATGCTACACTACGCTATTATTCTAAACCATATGACGCCACCTTCTATATCTCTTTTAAAGATCGCATCCTAAGCATAACATGTCTTACCACTTCAATGACTACTCTAAACTCTTAATATGAAGTCGCTAATGCATATTGCGACCTTCCACTACAATCCCAAAACGTCATTCAAGCCTAATTTATAACCGCATGTTAACTTCAAGGCAAACACCCATAAATACATACTTCACATA
The DNA here is from genome assembly GCA_030864215.1 of Capsicum pubescens. Classification (NCBI taxonomy): domain Eukaryota; kingdom Viridiplantae; phylum Streptophyta; class Magnoliopsida; order Solanales; family Solanaceae; genus Capsicum; species Capsicum pubescens. Next base: position 64,107,668 of record CM061543.1, read on the forward strand.
GTTTCTATACTATTATCAATATAACTCCCACACGCTATCCTAAAAACATACACACACAAACTTTTCCACTAAACATCACATGTATCAAAGATTGGCCCAAAATCTCACTTCATACTTATGGCCTTATCTAAACAAGCGTACTATGATCTTCCATCAACAAGAACATTTACATCATCACCACTATCATTGCATAGGGAGGTCACTAAAAGGTTAAAACATAAGACCCTGAAGCATGAGAAGATTTTTATATGGGACTGAACACACTATAAAGAGTGAGTACATGCGTCACGAGTTGCATGACCTTAACTAGAGTTCCTAACATAAGGAATGTAATTCCGACTACTTGAATGAAGTAGAACTCATTATCTTGGAACTGGAAGAGTACGCGACTCTCTATCATATACAGGAATCACGAACTATGATCACGGAACTAAAACGTAAAGCTTGAGTAGGCATTGGGATCACTGAAAAATACTAAGATAGGAATGGGTTGAGTCTCACTCTCACTTTCTGACGCTCTCTGTCGTCATGACATCACTACTAGAATCTGAGAACCTGACTTGGTTATTCATTCTATCATCTCCCCCTTAGCTTCAAACCATCATCTTAAGTTGTGGGAGATACCGTATTAGACTTTAAACTTAACTGCACTCTGGGGTATGAAAAATGACAATACACGTAATCAATATAAATTGACCCTAATGACTACATCTGGAAGTGGAAAAACCTACTACAAATACCTCTTTCTAAGACAAACTCTATCATTCTGTAACCCCAATAGTCATCATCTATTACTCGAACACTTACTAACTTTGAATCTTCATGAGTATCCCCAAAGTTGAAGCGCACACCCTCTAGTACCTCTACTCTTATTTCTATTAGCACAACTTTCAAGGCACTCGCCACACATCAACTCAACGGTACCACTAGTCACACACAATATGTAGTAGCATTAGAATAAATACCGCCGTTTTAAACCACCCTGGGCATACTTCTACATCATACATACACCGTCATACTTCATTATGAAATCAAATAAACTTAGGCACTCGGATAGACTGTTTCAAGCCTATAGATCACTTCCCAATAACTAGTATCATTAGTCAAGAAACCTTCACTTTCACCTTCATGGCCATCAACTGTTCAAACTTAATATAGTGCTATGCATGATTTACAACCCAACCTTACACGAAATTTTCACTTGGAAACTATGAAATAAACATCACGAAACACTAGTGCACTAGAACTTCATAACCACAATAATCGATCATGATCTAATGGTTTACCTTATCATCATTCCATTAGCATGTACTATTTCAGCACCTCAAGCCTACTAAATTAATCCCACAAAATATGCATCAACAAACTCTTGCCACTATTTACCACCACACCATTTAAATTCAAGCCTATAGTTTAGTATCAATCATATACCACCAATGAAGAATGCAACATAATATAAATACACTAATCCATCAAATTGGGATATTCTACCCAAATATCTCAAAAATCTACTACATACCTTCTCACAAGTAGCACTAGTTTACAACTACCAATGAAAAGAGGGTCAAGGGGGTTAAAGCCTCATAATAGACATGGTCAACCTTAATCTTATATTATAACCCCGTACAATTGTATCTACTTATACGGATTTTCTCACCTCATACTTACTCACTCATTCATACATTTAGACTGCCTTCAAATTCCTCAAACAACCATGAGTCTATAATCATAACTTACTCGCTAATATAGCCATTTCCACATTCAAGCAATCAACAAATCACCCTGACCAACAACTCCTTCTCTACCTTCAACTAATAACACACAAGGATGAATCACTTCATTACCAACTCTATCTCATGCAAACAGATTCAGCCATACATATATTAAACCAATGAAAGAACAACAAGTTGGACAACAAGTTGCTAGTGAATCGAAACAGGCCTCACACGGCTTCACTAGACTTTGGTTTTGTATTTTGAACAAGAAAATGAGATGGATGACAAGGCAACTATGCTAGTGAATCGAAAGAGCCCCACACGGCTTCACTAGACTTTAAATTTTTTTTTCAAAAACATCATGATAACAAGATTACATATTACAAGGGATAGAAAATTGACACCTAATATTTAATGGTCTAAGAATATACATATTATTCTGTATAAATAAAAATCTGAGTAAAACACTTCCTCCATGGACTACCATACAATCCACACATGCTGCTAGCTACCACATTAGTTTATCACTATAAAGGGTAAATCATCCTCAAACATCGATTATTCAACTGAAATATTCATTTACACAAAATCACCCTCACTCTGACTTCTAACTTTGTGACTTTACATCACCAACTTCTTGGTCCAATATCACTACCAATAGGTCTTGACAACAACACTTTAACTTATGCTACTATTTGGGTAGAAATATAGTTCCAACATTCTGCTATACATTGTCCACAACTGTAACAAGATTTTGAGAGGGACAATATACACTTAATACCTTAAGCTGGAATGCACGATTCCATCAGGATCAATATTTACATCAAAATCAACATATATTGATGCACTAACAGACTCATATCGAGTTTTTCCATAATTTTTAAAATCTTATAGAACGTAATCGAAAAGGACTATATCATGTATACTCTAAACTTTTTGCACTTGAATCAACCCAATAATAGGACAGTTTAGACTCTGAAGCACGAACTAAATCACAAAGAAGGGAAACATTCCTAAACGCCTAGTAGCCTCCTGTTTATAAGTGTGGCGCGCTACGCACCCATAAACAGAACTCTACTCGACGTGATTTCGTAGACACCCTGGGACCATGAACCGTGCTCTGATACCAAGTTTGTCACGACCCGAGCCTAGGCTCTAGCCATGACGAGCATCCCAAACCATGAAGGCCCGAAACACCCATTCTCTATCTGGTTATCATGCACAACATTCATAATCATAATAAAATGCGGAATTGAAACTGAGTACGAAAAACATGGTCAAGTTCTGCAACATTTCTGAATAATACTATCTGACATCAGTCTGCGAAATCTCTACTAAGAACATAAACCTTTGTCTGAAAAGAAGCTTGGACAAGGCCCCCAGTAAACCAAAAACATAATAAATAAGATAGTGTCTGACATAATTAGGCCTTCCGAATAATAGAAGGCTCACTACTGTGAGATCAAGTCTGCAAACCCGAGAATGTCTACTGAGTAGCTGGACTCCTAGACTGTGCCTCAGAACCTGGAAGGAGGGGGGGTCAGCACAAAAGTACTGGCACGCGAAGCAATCCAAAAGTAGTATAATGGAACATACATATATATATATATATATTAAGGGAAAGCAATTTTTCATCAAGACATCATGTATAAAACTGTTTCTGAAAAACACATGGGCACTTTCTGAAAACATGCAACCTGTCTGTTCATTTCAAATCATGATCTGTGTTTTACTTCTGAGTTAGGTGGTATTCCCCTACAAGTCTGAATATTCCACGAGCTGTATGGAATCCGCCATTGACTCGGCGAGGAAGCCCCCAACCCAAGTGTGCCGCAAGGGTTGGAGTGTCTGAGTCTGATACGCCACAGGACATTTAAGTCAGCGCATAATAGTATACCCGGGTCGGCAAACCACGGTTTTAGGCAATGAGTTGTCTGAACTCCCGCCTTCTTCAGGGAACCACCTAAGCTCTCTTTATGCCCTATTTTAGCCTTTTCTGAACATGTATCATTCTGAAATTTATAAATCATGAAAGTCTAATAAAAATCTGATTTCTGAACTAGTCTGTGTCTGTTATGGCATTTGTCTGAGTTGGTATCGTCATACCAAGACTTGCAAGTCCTATTTCTGAGCCATAATGTATTAAGCAAGTGCTTTCATTCAAAACATAGTTTAGACCACCAAAACATGTAATTTGCATTAAAGATGTCATGTTCCGAAACTCAAGTCAAATCCATGCAAAACTTTCATCAAACATATGGTGGTCATGTGTATTTTGGCAAAACCATGCATTCTTTCATTACATGCATATTCAACATTTACAACCCTCTCTTTCGTGTTCAAAACATTGTATATTACGTGAAACATGGAAAAATTTACATTAAGAGAGGGGTTTCATGAAAACCATGCTTTCAATTCATATTTCAGGACAAACACATATATACATATACATATAATTTTCAAATCACTTTGGGGGAAAGCCAAAAGGCCAAAACAATATCATTAAAACTTCTAAAACATGAGTATGTACATGAATTCGAAAACCCAATTCTTAAAACATGATTTCTATGCCCATGAGATTTTAGAAAAACCCCGCGTACCTTATTCTCCACAAATTTTTGGTATCTATCGAAGCCTACGTCGAGAGGATTCCGAATCTGTAATTTGTTTCACGAAGAAGTTTCGGAATGATCGGTCCTTAAAGCTTATTTTCTCAAACCCTAGTTGCTCCTTCTCTTAAGTTCTTGAAGGATTAGATTTTGGGATTTTATAGGAGGCTTCAATGTTGTTAATAGGCCCAAATCCGTTTAGGAGTGGGTAAGGACGATTTTGGGTTTTGTAAGGACTAACTTGCACTTAAAGTAACTCAAAACGGAGTGTTTTCGTCACCTGAAACCATAACTATGCGCCGCCCTTTGCATTGCCTAAATTTACATAGGATCCGCCCTATTCATCGCCTATATTTACATAGGCGCCACCCTATGCATCGCCTATATGTGCATAGGCGACACATTCAACTTTGAAAGGCCATAACTTCTTCACCGGGTGTCCGTTTTAGGCGAATTTGATATCGTTGGAAAGCTTATTCAATTATCTACAATTTGGTATATAGTAGGCCACCCAGTTCATCATATACAATGAGTTATGGTCAATAGAATTTGATACAAATTACAACGTCCACTAAAACTTAATCGATCGAAATGGTTTTAACTCGTCCTTGAGTTGAAGGACTTCTATGGTCTAAATTCATGCTCAAATGGATTCACATACTACAAAACTGATTAACATGCCAAATTGGTATAGGATTTAAGGCTCTGGGATTATCAACACATCAGAGTCATATTTTTTTATTCTAGATCGAAATGCGGGGTGTTACATGACGCGACAGCACGACCCTCATATTCTAGGCCGTCCGAGGATTCGATACCTACTCCTATGTATGTGGGGCCACTACATAGGCCTACACCGACTCATTTTGCTCCTATGACCATGCCACCGCCAGCACAGTACTATCGGACGGTCACTGGCTCCTCCAGACATCTACCATCATCGATACCCTCCTGCAACAGTCACGTAGCTTTGCACAGTGATTCAGCTAGATCTATTGGGTTGTTGGATCTTCATCTTGGAGGCACTCCATCTGGTGCTTCAGATCCGCCCACGTCAGTGCATCCACCATCACTTACTAGGTAGCCAGGAGACAGATAATTCTGAGAGAATTTATCTTGTTTCAGTTGCAAGAGGGTGAGATTTCTAAATATAATAACGTTACTCATTTTTTCATTACTATATTATTATACTCTATGAAATTACTGTTTGATCTTGTGTTATAGGTTTAGGCCGGATGCTGGAGTTGGACAAAAGACGCGAATATGCATTACTCGACACTTCAACGGCTATTGGACCATCTGGCAAAAGGTTCCAGAACTTGACAGGGATAGAATGTTTAAAGAATTTAAGGTAAGGATTTAACTTATCGACTACTTATTAGCACTTTGTTAGAACAAAAGATTGAATATTATATTTTTGTTGTAGAAATTTTACTGGTGGGATGATGCAAATACATTTCTTATAAAAAAAAACTTTTTCATAAGATGTAGAGTCAGATTTAACGATCTCTTGGATTATGCCCGAAAGAAATTGGTAAAACCTAAGTGGATTCCTGAAGCCGCATGGCAACTGTACCTTCACCATTGGAGTAGCGCAGAATATCAATTGTTGAGTAAAAAAGGAAAGAAAGTCCGGGCATTATCCAAGGGTGACTCCCTACATACTGCGGGTGCCAGAAGTATTCTTGCTGTGAAGAAAAAAATGGTATGTAACCTTTACAGTTTTAATTGTTTGTTTCTATTTAAAAAATTTTATTATTTGAACATTGATAATTTTTTCATATGTAGAAAAAAGAAAAGGATAGGAAAATACCAACTGATAAACTATTCGAGCAGACTCATCTGAAAAAGAAAAAGAACCCGACTGGTGAAGATGTTTGGGTTGAAGATCGTGCAAAAGTTGTCCACACAAGAAATAAATTTTAAATTTATGAATTTTTTTCTCAAAGTTGTTATTATTCAATTATAACTACTTTAATATTTTTTGACTTTTAGTATTAACTTTGAATATAGGACGAATATACATGTCTTGTTGGTGAGTATCGTAGTAGTCAGCCTCCTGAAAGTTAGGGTGACCCAATACCACCACAGGTACAGGAGGAGTTATGGACAAAAGTTGCGGGTCCTGCAAATAGAGGTCATTTCTACGGATACCACACAAAAAAAATTGACGATAATATTAGGTGTTCGTCCGCATACTCTAGCTCTTCAGTTGAAAGAAAAACCATTGAAAGACTACAAAATACGGTTTCTCAACTCACTGAAGAGCTTGTTGAACAGAGACAGAGGTTTGCTGAACAGAGAGAGAGGCAGAAGAAAACGGAGAAGGCAACAGCATCACAAATCAAGATGTTGCAGCTACAGTTCAGCTCTTTCATTCAGACTGCGGGGGTTATTCCTCCGTGTACGGGTGATGCAGTTCGAGCTGCAAAAGGTCTAGGCCCCATTGGACGATTTCAGCACGGATGATGATATGAAAAACGAGGATGAATTCGATGATGATGACTTTTAGTTTTTTTTTTTTTTTTGTATGTGTTCTACTTTGAATTTAGACATTTTATTGTTTGAAACTATTGTTTTAGTTTTTTCATACTAACTTTTGTTGGACATTTTTTATGTGTTGTACACTTTTGAAAGTATTTACATTTGGTTTTTGGTTGTTGTTGCTGCTGTATTTGATTTGGTTACTGCTGTATTTGGATTGTTGTTGTTGCATGCTGTATTTGGGTTTTGATTTTTATTTTTAAAAAAAAAATCAGTTTAATGGACCACTTGAATTTATTTTTTTCAGAAAATCGACCACAAGTGGTCGGTTTTATATTAAATTTAATTAATTAATTTAATAAAAATCGACCACAAGTAGTCGGGTTTTTTTTCCTAAAATTATTTTTTCCAATTTTAATAAAATAATAATTAATTTTAAAAATATATATATTTTTAAAAAAAGCGACCACTTGTGGTCGATTTTTAAAAAACTACCACTACTGTATCGACCACACATTTTGATCGATTTTGTGGTCGAAAGTGGTCGGTTTTCCCCTTTTTTTAGTAGTGAATGTAAGAAACAACAAACTAAATTTTGATGTTGATCGCAAAATACAATAGATTGATCAACGCATAATAGAGGAGAAAAAAAAGAAGATTTGGTTAGAAAAGAAAAGTGGTTTAAGAATCGCCTACTGTAAAGAGCATTTAATCCCTTTAATTGTGTAAGGAGAATGGTTTTGGGCCAAATAGCTAAAAAAGGAAAATAAATTGGGTCGACTGTCGTCAATTGTTCATATTTTCATAGTGTGGGTCATTTCTTTTTAAAATGGTCAACCCATATCTTTTTCCCTTTATTTTATTCCTTTATAAATTTTTAGTACCAAATAATTTTTTTTTCTTTATTATGACTATATATAACATATCAAATTAAAAAATATATATATTAAAATATTTTAATAAGATTTTTCAAAAATCGATTCGGATTATATCTCAACTTATTTTTTAACAGATTGAATTGACGTGAATTGAGCTAGAAATAAACGAGTCAATAACCTATCCATTCTTGACAGATTGGGTCGAATTACGCGAATTGAGTTTAATTTTGCTACCTCAAAAAGTAAGTATGATTTTGAATGAATGAGGTGTGTGCATTTAATCTAGCACACGTCGAAGGGAGTTGGGAGTTCATGGAAAATCCGGTCAATGGTTAGCTGCATTTATTAGTTAATCAATGAGTCCAACTAGTACAGTTGCACAGTTAGTAGATGTCAACTATAACACGATACTACTAAACCTTGTTCCTTAATTAACCTACACCATGCTTTTTCTCCAACTTAAACACAGATGGACAATAGGTAAGGTTAAGCGGGAGAGAGGAGTTGTTCGAATAGTAAACACCCTCACTTTCAATTTGAAGACTGTGAGTTTGATTTATCAAGAAAGCAAAAAAGGTGAAAGTGTAACACCCGAACTTAAAAAGGAGTCCACATGACAAAATACAGTAGAGATGTTGGGTATATAAGTAGACAAATCTTACTCCCTAGTAACGCGTTTTAAAGCCGTGCGGGCCTGGGCGCAGAGTGGACAATATCACTAGGGATAAGGGGTAAGGGATCTCGGGCCTTCGTGGTTCGGGATGCCCATCGCGGCTAGGACCTCGGGTTGGATCGTGACAGAAAGTTCCTAAAAAAACAAAAAAAATCCCAAATATACTCATACAATCCAATAGTCAAGTTAAAAATGAAATGCCCAAAGGGGCTAAAGGTCCAATTTGTTGTTATAAACTATACGAAATGAAATAGATCAACTTTTTATGAATAATTGGAGTTAATTACTCATGAACTATATGAGAGATTTAAATTTGTTCTCAATTTTTTTTTAAAAAATTCTTAATTGCGAGACACGTGATATTACCGGGTGCTATATTTTCCTTGTTTGAAATTAAGGATCAATTTAGCATATGTTATCAACAACGAAGGCATATTTAATCCGGATTATTAACGAAGAACAAATTTATTTCATTTCTCATAGTTGGAAAACAAATTTAACCCTTTGTCCAATTGAAATTTAACTTTTATATCGCCTGATAACATTTACCTACATTATATAAAAAAAAAGAAAAAATAAAAAAAAATTACTAGCATTTTTCTTCGTACCAAAGACCCCCTACCCCAATTATCAGTATTTTTCATAGTTCGTTGCTACATTCGTTTCGTATTAGTTGGTCTTTATGAACTTGACACGTTCATTAAAAATTAATAAATAGAGATGCATTTTACATATTTACCTGTATATTTCTTTTAAAATACAACAATCAAGACAATAATTAAACATTGAAGTTTGATACATATTATTTCATCTCATGCTAGAATATTGAGTATTTATAATTGAAAGTAGCAATAATTATTTAATTTTGATTTTGAGAATTGAGATCATTTATGTACTATTCAATAATTTTGAAAACTGTAGATGTATTTAGTATTCTTATCAAGAGTAAAATGAGAAAAATATATATAAAATATTCTTAATTTTAAAATTTAAATAATTAAATTAGAATAAATATATTTTGAAAGAAGGTCAACCCATACCAAACTGTGAGAGGGAGTATTATATGATCGTCCACTCAGAACCAAAAGAGGAAAAAGGATAAAAAAAACGTTGCATTATTAGACTGGCTAGGACCATGTCTTTGGACAGTAGCTAGCTAGCTTATGTCTTTTCACTTGCTTTATATACAGACATCCAACATCCAAATTTCTACACCCAAAAATACTTACTCCTCTCTGTCTCTCTCTCATACTCATATACAAGTTTGGAGTTGCAAATTAATTGCAATCACTAATCTTCTTCTTCTTGTTCTACAACAAAATTAATCTCAAAATGGCTCCTGCTTCTTACAATTGCATATTCAATACCATATGTGTAATGAACGCCTCCACTTGCTTAGGCACAAAGCTAGTAAAGCGTCTTCTCAAGAGAGGTTACACTGTTCATGCAACTATTCAAGATCGTGGTAAGATCTATTATATACTACTCCCTCCGTCTCAAATTATCTGACGTGATTCTCTTTTACACTATCTCTTAAGATATAGTATTAATTAGGATAGGCTTTTAAACTATTTTGCCCTTCATTGATATTTGAACATTAATCATAATAAATCATCTACAATTGAGGTGTTAGATATTATGTGATAATTTGAGACAGAGGAAGTATAATTCCTTTGTTTCTTCAATATATATCTAATTTTGTCCCATACATATATCCACTATTAGGTGAGACGTCGTTGAAGGGGATTGAAGGTGAAGAGGTGAAATTGAAGATATTTGAGTCAGACCCTTTTGATTACCATAGTATTCTTGATGCTTTGAAAGGCTGTTCGGGTTTGTTCTACTCGTTTCAGCCTCCATCAGATTATCCTACTTACGATGTACGTAACCTTACTTTTAATACTTAGAAGTTATTAATGTTCTTTAATTTTCTACAGCTAGCTTAGCATGTGTTTACAGTGTGAAAGTTAATGTTATTTTATGATTAATACTCCCTCAGTTTAAAAAAAGAATGACCTAGTTTGACTTGACACAGAGTTTAAGAAAATAAAGAAACTTTTAAATTTTGTAGTCTTAAATAAAAGATATGACAAATGTACTAAAATGCCCTTTAATCTTGTGGTCTTAAACATGACACGTGGAAAGTTAAAAGTTAAAAGTTGCTAAAAAGAAAATTAGATCATTCTTTTTTAAACGAATTAAAAAAAAAATTAGATCATTCTTTTTTAACTGGAGGAAATAATAATTATATTTTAGTGTTCAGGAAGAAGGGAAAATGTACTGGGAAGACAACAAATTTACTACTACTATACACGACCATAATTAATATTGATGTCCCGTCGTGGTAATTAGTGAAGTGAAGTGACAATGCATGAGTAGTTAATAATCTCTCCGTTTCGGAATAAGTGAATTGTTGGGGTATTTATTGGTGTTTCAAAATAAGTGAATCATTCAATTTTTTTTTAAATTTGCCCTTATGATTTGACAACCAATTAACTTTTGAAAAGGTATTACAAGGTCAATTTTTTCTTTTCTTTTTTGGATAAAACTGAAAAGTTGTGTTAAATTTATGTCTTTAATGTTTTTTTCTTAATATGTGTGTCAAAATTCAACAATTCATTTATTATGAAACGGAGGAATTTACTTAATAAGTCCTCGGTTTATTGGGCGAAATTTCAGTAGTTTGCATTTTGTACTTAGAAATTATTTATTTAACTAAATCACTCTTATCATTTGACTACTCTCATTCCAAATAATTTGAAAAATAGTTAATAATTATAAGCATTAAACAAAAATTAACCAATTATAACGGAGAAGTAAAAACAAATGAAGTGTACAAAATATTTTATACTATCAGCTAAAATTAACCTACTTTTTGCAGGTTATTCAAATTCTTTTAAATTTATTGTTAAAAAATTGAATAACATGAAATAGCATATCAAATTTACCTTAATATAAAATATTTTATACATTGACCATGCCCAAAATTTAAACTTAAAATAAATTTGGGGAATGTCAACCAACACTATGTCAACTAGTGCTAATTTATGAAAGAGAAAAAACATATAATCATAGTCATAGAGCTGGTGGCTGCATACGTAAATGATTACATGTTTTGTCAGGCAGATACTGATAAATCGAACATTATTTAGACGGTAGGTACTATTTAAGGAGCATGATAAATTAGGTAAAATTAGGTAGCAGTTCAATGAAAAGGAGGGACCATGATCTGAAAATAATAATATATTCAGTATAATTTTATTAATTAAATTAATTTGAGAAGGATACGTAATCTTACTTTTATCTTAAAAAAGATAGAAATGCTATTTTTGTTAGATCATTGACTCAATATATATGTATGATGATCATAGGCAGAGCCATCATATGTTTAGGGGTTTTATCCAAATCTCCCTGAATGAAGAATATACTATTTATATATGGTTAAAATTTTTTTTAGACATATATAACATATGTTAACCTTGTTCGACTAATCTGTGTGTTTGCCTTTTTAAATTTTGAACTTATATAGTAAAACTTCTGACTCTGCTGCTTATGATGGCAGGAAGAAATGGGAGAAGTGGAGGTGAGGGCAGCACATAACGTGTTGGAAGCATGCGCTCAGACACACACAATAGAAAAAGTTGTTTTTACTTCCTCAGCAACTGCTATTATTTGGGGACATGATAAAGATTCTACATCCACAGATTATCTTGATGAAAGACATTGGACAGACATCAACTTTTGTCGTAAATTCAAGGTATCCCATATTTATCACGTGTTTCTCTTTCCCCTTTCTTAGTACCTTTTTACTGTTTTTATGTACAAATCTAGCCTCTATTTCCATGCAGACATGAGTTTTTTAACACCATCATGTTAAGTACACTTGCAACAATAAATAAATCATCATATTAAGCCTGATTTGCTAACTTGGAAAACAGAAGAAAAATCTCCTAGCTAGGATCAATTATATTGACATTAGGGTCGGATTCAAAGCTTTAGGTACAATTTTTTGGAAACGTTAAGTAATTTTTGCTCATATCTTGTATATGTATTAAAAATATTAATTAAGATTACTATTAGAAACCAATAAATTTTAAATCTTAGATCCGTCTCTAATTGACCTGATGGTGTAAAAATATGTATTACACTGCACGTATATAGTATGAATTGCTTCCAGATAATGATAAGTCTTTTTCTTGCTAAAAATGAACAGTTGTGGCATGCTATGTCGAAAACACTAGCAGAGAAGACAGCTTGGGCATTGGCAATGGACAGAGGGATCAACATGGCGACCATCAACTCAGGACTGTTAATGGATCCTGAATTAACCATCACTAATCCTTATCTTAAAGGAGCAGCTGAGATGTATGAAGATGGTGTCTTTGTGACTGTTGATCTTGATTTCTTGGTGGATGCCCACATTTGTGTCTATGAAGAAATAGCATCCTATGGTCGATATTTGTGCTTCAATCACATCATTAATCAAAATCAAGATGCTCTTAATCTTGCCCAAATGTTGTCCCCTTTGCCTTCTCCCCCTCAAAGGTATACACCTAGCTCATTTTATCCCTTTGGTTTATGGATAGAGTTTGACTTGATGGAATTTGTACACTACGTCATTTAAAAGTTCTCTACTGAATCTTTTCTAAAAAGTGAGACTTGTAGCTTTGAAAAAGTTCAAGATATATAAAGTTTTATACCAATTCATTTTTAACAGATGACCTAACTTATTTTTCAAATTACAAATCTCATATTTTAAGGAGACTTATCTATAGATATTCTTTGGATGAGCCAATGATACAAAATATTTACATCGGCATTATATTGCATATACTTAAACTCTTCCATGGATTGTGAGACTTGTAATTTTGAATATAAGACACATTACCTGTTATATAAAAATTCTTTATATATAGTGTAGGTCGATGTATGTAGGTTAAACTCGCAGGGGTATGATATCTACTCATTGCCATTTGCCATCAAGTTTTTTTACAGAAAGCTTTTTCCTTATTCTTTGAATTCTTTTTTATATATACACACATTAATATTTTCCTTTTGGCATATTATAGTTTGGAGGAGGACACAATGATAATCCAGCAGAGGATCAGCAACAATAAATTGAACAAGCTTATGGTTGACTTTAGAGGGCACTAGCCCCAGATGGACCAAAATGCAAATCAAGACATTTGCTTATCATGAAAAAAAAAAGAGCAAATTAAAAGGGATATCAAAGTGTATACATATATTATCTCCACTGCGAAAAAGCTATAAAATTTGATGACATTGTAACTTTTCCACAACCCTCCTTCCCAAGTAGGCAAGTTAGTAAACCACTTGGATGTGATGGGAGAAAAAGTTAAAAAGAAAGAAAAGGCCACATAAATGGCTATATACAAGGCATGTAATCGAGTTTACGTACAAAAGTCAATAATTTAAGAGATCATGTGAATTATGAGTTGGTTTTCTTTTTTGCAAAAATGTTATATGGTTGATTTAAGTCTAATCTCAATTATTTGCAAGTACAACTTGAGCTGGAAAAATGAAGACATGTTCGTGCTTGTCAAATGGTTGATATATATAGAATTATAAAGTCTTTAGGTAGGGTTCGTTTTCAAACATAATTAAAAAAATATAAAAAATCAGAATACAATTTCCACCAAACTTCTTATTTATATTAGCCTTTTCAATAAGTTGGCTTAGTAAGGCAAGGCATAGCTCCCTTTCTTGTACTTTTTCTTTTTTTAAAAAAAGATGGCATAGCACAGGTAATATTTCGTAAGGAATGCTAAAAATTGACTTTCCTTTTCAACATCTTTTCAATCGAGCTTGTCGCACCCGCTTTTCTAGTGAGATGTGATTTACGCCTCTTGTTAGGTTTGTGAATTATCGTAAAACAGCGGGTTTATCCAGTGCGCAACCAAAGACAGCAGCTACGGATTTTTTTTTGAGGGAACACACTATTTTGTTTTCTAGATACAAGCTAATAAAGGTTGCTTTCAAATTAAACCCTTGTTGGTTCGAATTTTCTCTTAGAAAGACAGCAAGCATACGTACAAGTTACATTAATTCCTAAAACTTAGACACGCTTACGACGAATGTGCTTACATGAAAAAGAATGGTCAATGTACTGTGGACCCTCTACATTTTTTAATTATCTTTTGTTTGTTTTTGCGTTCAGTATTGATTCAAGAGCCCGACTAATTCAAATTTGCATTAAATAGGACCCATTCAGGTAAAACTCTCCCAATAAAAGATTTATTTTATACTCATAAATCGAAATCTAGGTTAAAGAAGGAGCAACCCATCCGCTACCCCACATCCTTTGCTTTGCTGGTTACATTTTTTAATTATCACTCTCTGAGCACTTCTTTTTTCTGCCTTGTGATCACTTACAAAGTTTGCCGCACATAACTCTAAAACACCCTTATTATGGAATGTTGCTTAAAAAATATAGGTTGAATTCCTTGAAATTTTACCTCTAATACTTTGTCATACATATGACCTTAAGAACCTTAGCCAAAAAAATTTGGTCTGTTGGGCCCTTTGTTGTCCCTAAAGAAAAATATTGTTTACTATTATCACAAAATAAGTCATCTATTTATTATACTCGAAATCCAGAATTTATAATTTTGTTAGGACTCGCCTAATTAACAACATCAGAGTTTGGCTCCAAACAAGCAATAAACCTTGTATTCATCGTGATTGTGTGGTAGTGATACTTAACTAACGTTTTGCCATAGATTTTGAAAATTTATCTTCAAATATCTTATATCTGTTTGGCTATGAAATTTGATTGGAATATGAAAATCTGGTCTCAAATATTTTCAAACCCCCAAGAATATTTCCAAAAAGATTCAATTTTTTACTAAGTAAAATGTATGTCCAAATATAATTTCAAATTGCAAAATCACGACTTCAAAAACAGAAACTTTCAAGTTTCAAGTTTAAAATCTATGAGCAAACTGGAGGCTGGAGCTAATATTAAAGCACGGAGATCGAAATTTTTTTTTAGGTGAAACTCTGATGTATGATATTTGCTATTTTTCAATTATGGTAGGAGGTGTCAAAAAGAAACTATTTGTGAATCCATAGTGTATATTGACATGGGTTCGTGTAAGCTGGGTGACACTTGAATTCGGCCCATCTATTGTGCAAAGGGGAGAAAAGCCCCTGAAAACTTCTTGCTCCAAGAGGCCCAATTGTATATTTCCTGTATATTACTTATATTTCGTTTTTTCATTATAGAGTAGATGTTACTATCTATAAGCTCCTAATTTGCTTTTTATTGGACTTTAAATTCCCTTTAAAACATCTAAAAATTACACAAATACACAACTTATGTTTTCAATATTACAAAAAATTCCAACTCCCTAAACATATTACAAAAATCCCAGCATATACACAGAATGCTATGTATATGTCGGTTATGTTATGTATATTAATAGGGAGAGAGTAAAGTAATTAAAAAAGTGAAAGAGAGTGTAATTACTTTCAAAAAGGTTGGTATTTATGTTATTTATACTTAAAACATTAGACCTACAGACTCGTATCATAGTGCTACTTTTCATTGTTACGTTTTAATTCTACCCCTATTTTCTAATAGTAAATTAATGACATAAACAATGAATAATGAATGTATTGAAGATAATTTGTAACAATACCAATATAACAGCAATAAACTTCACAGACAATTTAGCTTTCTTCTAACTAACTTCATGATCTAAGTTACATTAGTTAGAGACCAAATATCTTTAGGACCTATTTATACAAATATAATTAATATTAATTTAAAAGGAGAGTAATTAATGCCCATTATTATCTTTAACTTTTCCCAATATTTTCCTTCTATAATTGATCATTCAAGCTCATATATAACAGGAAACATTTATTATTCTCCTTCCATACTCGATTATTTATTCTTTTTGGGTCAAAATCATTTTTTCTCCTCAATTTTGTCTTAAAAATCAAACTTCCCCCTCAACTTTGAAGAATAATCATACTCTCCCTTTTATCCTAATTGACTTTTTAAAATTCCTATTTTACTCTTTATCATCATTTTTTAATTTTTTTTAAAACTTCTTTAAAATCATCATATTTTCATTTTAAAAAAAAATATCATATAACAAAATTTTCATAAAAACATAAACATTATTCATATAACAAAATTTTCATAAAAACATAAACATTATCTTCTAGGAAAAAAAAGTAAGAAATACTAATTAAGTATATAAGCTAATGATGATCTTTATGAAGTAAATTAGCATAATAAGAAAATTAGTTTTATTAATAATAATCAAAACTATAATATTTATTTTACAAGTGAAAATAATAAGTAATACTAATTTTATAAACATACTTCGATGTAGAAAATACAAACAATAAATGAAAGAGATAAGCCTCTAGTACCACCCCGAACTATGGTCAAAGTTGTTACGACACACTCCAACTTCACAGGGGTCCTATTATCCCCAGAACTTAAATTTAGCGTATTTTTATCATTTTTTTGTGCTAATGTGGCACTTTTATTACATAAAATGGAGTCCACATCAAAGGTGTCACACCATCTAAAATGATTGACAAAAGGTATCACGTTAGCTAAAAAGATTGACAAAAATACGCTAAAATTTAGTTTAAGGGGTAATAGGACCCCCGTGAAGTTGACGTGTGTCGTAGCAAATTTGGTCATAGATTAAGAAACTAGATGTTTTTCTCAAATAAAAATTAGGTTACATTTTAAAGATTATATTTATTTATATAAATTATAAAATATGTAATACTCTATTAATGACAATCACAGCTTATTTACTGATATAGACAATAGATAATATCGTTTCTTATCACTTGATCCTCATACTAAAAATAAATGTTTTAATTTATCTTCTCAATTTGTGAAACTAAGAGAATTGTATTATGTTTTTTTTTTCTACTCTTTAGTGTTAAATAACTATATAAAGTAACAATATAGACAAATTTAAAGTTTTAAATTATCATTAATAAGGTTAATTTAGCAAATTATACCTCTAAGTAAAATTTTCTTAAGGATTGTGTTATATCAACAAAAAGTTAAGTAATACGAAACAAATTTAGTAAGAGAGTGATAAAATACGAAAATATACGCACATGCATGTACATACATATGTATATATACACACCTAGGGGTGGGTTGTTTGGAAACAAGTTATCCTGGGATTAGTTATTACAAAATAAGTTGTACTAACATGTATGTGTGATAACTTATCTCATCACTGTGGTATAAATGGTGCGACAAATAATTCTGAGACTATCTAATACATCTAATTAAACGCAGGATAAGTAATCATGAACTTTATATCTGAATTATTATAATTATACCTCACATCAAATGACTCTTTAATACATATAATACCAAAATAACGATCTTAAAAAATAACATTGAATTTTGTGATAAATTTTAAAAAAGTATTAATTTGTTTATAAAGTTATTCAACTTAAATAAAATGCTACAAATATCCATGTTAAGAAAATATTCATTACATATAATATATAAAGATATTATATAAATATAAAATTAAAATTACAAGGACAAAATAAACATTGCATGGAATAAAGGGGGGAGTATAATTATTGTTCAATATTGAGGGGGGAGTTTGATTTTTTAATCAAAGTTGGGGGGTGAAAATGATTTTCACCCATTCTTTTTTCATACTTGATCGTTTATTCTCCTACCATAATTGATCATTTTTTAGTATAAATATATACAAATCAATTATACAACTGAATTTTAACTAAATGTACATGTACAATTGTATATACAGACACATTATATATAATCTATAATCTATATCTATAATCTATAATATATTAAAAGTGTGAAGGGCCTTGAAAATGTCATTTGAACTTTTTACCCTTCACTAAAAGTATTTGCTTTAAAAAAAAAATCGTCTTTTCACTATTTTTTCTAATATTTAAAAATTAAAAATTAGTTAAATATATTTATGTTAAAACTTTTTTCATTAGAAGTCATCAGAATTAAAGACAATTAATACTTTTTCATTAGTTTAAAAATTCTAAATCAACTAAATTTATTTTTAAGAAGATTTAAAAAATCTAAAAATAAATATAAAAGCGTTAGAATAAGAAAAATTTAAGAAGCATCAAATTTTTAAAAGTTTTAAGTACGTAATAAGAATGTAACCAATGATTTTGTAAAGATTTGACTTTAAAAATATAAAAAAGATTTTAAATATAGAAACAAAAAGAAAAATAATTGTACCACAAATATGACTCAAATTGATGCGTCTCTCTTAGCCTCTGACAGCAAAGAAAAGAGGTACTGCATGACAAACGCCAAAGTGATGATATAAAATATATATATGTGCTTACACTAAAAATATATATGTTTATGTTTACATTATTTTATCAAAGTGTGAAGAATCTTTGAAAAGTGATTTAAACTTTTACACTTCATTAAAAATCTCCAAAACAAATAAACTCATTTAATTTTAAATAATCAAATGTTACACGAGCGAGGCACATCCGACTAAACTAGTAATATACATATGTATACCAATGCTATATCGTATAAACATATAATATTATATATATGCATCTAATAGATATATACATATGAGACAAACACATTTGTATAACATATGCATACTATGTATTGAACAAACATATACATATGTATATCAACACTATATTGTATAAACGTATAATATTATACATACAATTGAACAATTGAATATTTGTGTATTGGGATCCTAATGTGTTGATATTCATTTTTATTTGCAATACATCTTATATAAAAATCAATGTATGTATATAGAAATAGTTATACTTATATGCATATGTATATGCATTTGTAAATATACATAACATAGAACAAATATATACACATATGTATGTATGTGCCAACATAGAACAAACTTGTATACATATATACATCAAAAAGCATACATCCAATACATTCATATGTATATAAAAATATACAAATAAAATATATACAATGCATACCCACATATAAAAACATACGCAATTCAGACTAAATACAATTAAATCACCTATATACAATTATCAAATACACTAAAATTAGATCAAATACCCAATTATGAAAATAATCATCAATATCATTCCGTGAAATTGACATAATATACAATTTAATTTTCAAATGATACATTCTTTTCTATAAAATTTTCAGATAATTGAGATGAAGCGGAAACAGTACATTTACGGTTAAGAAATGCTCGAATTGATTAAGGTTTGTCTCAAGCATTCAATTGAATATGAGGTCAGAAAATTAAGATGATTCCACTATGAACACCATCACTATCTCCTTCAACCACCAGACACTCTTCTCTCCATCTCTGCCTCCACCAGTCATTTTAGTTGGACTAATTAATTGGTGGTAAGTGGTGACTCTGACAACGGCGTAGTACCGATAATAGTGACGTCAGCGGCAAAAGCCGTTAATTTTTTCATCTTATTCATCAAAGTAAAAGTGGATTGTCTTATTCTTGAAATCCCAATATATAAAGTACAAAAAAGATTCAACCTTTCAAACAAATAAAAAAAAATTAAATTGAAATTTATGAAAATTGATATTGAAAAATTAGAAGCTTTGTGAGAAAATGCCGTAGAAAAATTTGAATGAAGTGAAGAGATGAAAACTGTAGAGAGAGAGTATTTATTATATACTTAGTATAAATTATTTAGATGTGAGAGCCTACATAAAAAAACAGTTATAAAACTAACAAATAATCATGTAAGGTAATTATTTTAAACCTTAATCATATATAATTAATAACTTATTTTATCTATGAAATGTAATTTTTTCATTTGTTATCCCTGGCTTTTCTAAATGTGTAAGACATAATTATTGGGGGGCTAGTAGGTTGTCTTAAGCATTAGAACCAAAGCCCGGTCCCTAGGCCCTACCAATTACCCAAATCTAAACATACTTCATCATTGAACATTATGGAAAAATCTAATGACATCGATTAAAGTATCATTAGTAACTCTCTAATTTATTCTTTCCTAAGCATGTCACCACCGATTTTAGTATAAGATATTATATGTTCTATCCTAAGTTGTGCACTGGGGTGGGGGGTGGGGGGGGGGGGGTTCTCATATTACCAACTCTACCATTTGGTTCAAATTAACTCTCCATAGCACACAGGCAGGGAAAATGCCAGAATAGAAATGGACATAAATTCACAGTTCAAATGCTTTAACAGGCAATATAAATGAAGTATTTAGGGAGGGTTCGGTATGGATGAAAACATTTTCAACAACTTTTCATGTTCGATTGGTCTTGTTTTGATTTATCGCATTATACAAGTATCAATAGATGTACTATCATTTTGGACTACACCATAAACTCTGTGATAATTGTAATATATTCGGTCATCTCTAGTTCTTATGATGTTGAAAATAAGTTTTGTCTTGCCATCTCTGGGATTAATGAGGTAAGGCTTGGCCCCTTTTACTTGTATATTTTTACTGAGATTTCTTATTATTAACAAAATAAGTCACGGAAGTGTGTTACCTTGTTGTGAAGCAAGCTGGCTCCATAAGATCCTTTTTTTTTTTTTGGTAGAAGCTCCATAAGATCCTATATGAGCTAGAAGTGAAATTTTATTGGGCCAATTAAAATGTTAAGAGAGTTTTATTTGACGTGAACTAGAAAGAAGGAAACACTAGGGTCGATGGTGTTACATACTATGTTAGGAGTTTTGCAGCCTTGGCTCAGTCTATTCTTCTCACCTCCTCTATCAAATTTTTAGCTTGTCCCCTTTCTGATTAATTGTCCTATTTTTTCAATTGTTCTGCAATTTCCGTTTGTTGTTTACATTCTGGAGTTGCAATCTTCCGGTATTGCGATCAATATAGTATATAACACCATAGTGTTTGTGCGGAAAAACTAAGGATGTTGCATGCCTATTGGTATTATTAGAGCCAAGTATAATATCTAAACTACAAGAGAAATTAATGTTACGACAAGAAACGTGATCAAAAGTTTCTAAAATCATCCCTACAAAAATCACTCACTCGCAACATTTTTGTTTAAGGGGCTATTAAACCTAACTCCAAATCTCCAATACAACAGTTGTAGCTGTATTAGCCTCTCATCAATAGTCAAACAAACAAAACTCAACATGCCAAATTGCCAATGGAATCCCAAGACATAGAACTCTCCCTTGATTTTTGCATAGAACAATCGTCCACCCACTAAGCTATACAAAAGTAGTGGATGGAAAAAAAAGGAACAGAAAAGGTCAAATTCTAAGAGGAAAAATACCTTTCAAACTCATGTTTAATCAACTCTTTGTTCAATAGCATACACAAATCCTCCTAAAAAATTAGCACAAAAAAATATTCAAACATTTGACAATGGATTGGCCATATTTTGTCCTCTCCCCCGTTTGGTAAACAAGAATCTCCCACTTGATAATGATCTCTTCATCATCATAGGACTTGCTACACAATATTGTACTAGTACATTGTTTCTAATCCCACTCCTACTCATTTCTTCACCATTATTTTCTTGTTTTGACGTTCCAACATCCCTTTGCAACTCACAGTTTTCCCCCGTTACACAATCATGAAATTCATCTTGATCAGTTCTCAGTATATCAGCTATAGATAAATGACCTTGAGATACACAATCCATTGACACTGATCTCCTCCTAACTTCTTGATTCATATGGTTTTGGTTCGTTACATCCTCTTCTTTTTCTTCTTCGTCTCGTGTTTCCTCTTCTCTGATGCCCATTTCTATATCACGTTCCGGTTGGATTTGTGGGGTTGTTTCAATTTGAGGAGCATCCATAATAGGAGGAGGTAATGGAGGAGGTGAAGCATTTGAAACAGTTATATGAGCCCGGCATAACGGGCAATTTGAATGAGATTTTAGCCATGTATCAATGCACATTACATGAAAAGCATGGCTACATTTAGGCAAAAGTCTAAGACTTTCATCTTCTTGAAATTCACTTAAACAAACAGAACAATCTGTGCCTTCAGTCAATAATCCATCGCATTTCTTGTATTTAAACACTGCAATAGACTTGATCAATGCTTCATCCAAACCACCACCCGCGCTAACATTCCATGCCTCGTGATTAGAAGGGTCATGATCCTCTTCAAATTCTGATTCTTCCTGATGATTTCCCCTTCTTCTTGAATTCCCACAATACTTTGATATTATGGCATAGTAGCTTACTAATAGGAAAGCACTAGCAAGAATTCCGATGATCGCGATAACTAGAGGAGAGAAATTAAGACCAGAATCATCATCATCAGAGAAATCAAATTGTGGTGGTGGAGGGAAAATTATGTAACACCATTGTGGGCAGTATAAACTGCAAAATCCTTGAGAACAGTCCCTAGTACTCATATATGGTGCCCAAGTTCTTGGATTACTTACAGGCACCAATTTATCGTCGTCCGGAAGACTCTTACTATACATGACACTGCAGAAAAACAAAATTTTGTGTGGCCCAAAAAGAGGTCACTTTCCCATCTCAAGCAATACCTATAAAACAGGGGAAAACAGAGGAATGAGAAGTTACCTAAGAGCACTTTGGTTATATCAGATAGGAAAAAGGGAGCATATGATAAGACATAAAGAAGGAGAATACTTAGTTTTTTTTTTTTTTCTTTTCTGTTTTACTTTTGTTTGCTTTTTCTTTGTTCTCTTCTTTTTGTTTCTTTAATTTGCTTTATTGGAGATAGTGGTATATTGACTAACATGGTCATGTTGTTGGTTGGGCATTCATCAAAGTAATCAATGCTTTATCATGGGTACAAGCCACTTGCCACTAAAGTGAATTAATAGGATAGATTACATGTAGCTCTTTGCCTTTTGTACAAAAGAAACTTATATTTGACATCACTCACTTTTTAAATATCTTCACTCCTAAGTAAATTCAGTAGAAACTTGTTTAATTACTGTTACATCAACTCAGTGAGAGGTGGAAAATTAGTTTATGAGAACATAATTCGTTCAATCTGTTTAAGTATCAGTGGGTTATTTATCAATTAATTTTTTTTGTTCAACTCGTCTAGCCAATTAAAAATTGAGCTGATACGAACCTAAATTAATCAATGAGAAATTGTTAAAATGTTTTAATATATCATACAGCTTTATCATGTACATAAAAATTATAAAAGAACAAATAATAAATAAGATAGTGAGAATTAGACGAGTGGATTATGATCCTACATTTTAACATTTCAACCTAAGTAATTTTTGGGCGAATCAATAACTCAGTCTATTTTAAGCCACACAAATTCAATCTAACCCCCACCCCCCATTTTGATACCTCTGGTGAGAACCAAAGCAAAGCATGCATTATTAGCCTACTCAGGAGCGAAGCTAGCATGACAGTTACAGATTCGGTAGAATCTTATGACTTAAGTTCAAATTCTATATTTATGTTGAAAATACTGTTTAATATGTATGCATAATTTATTGAGAACTCTTTAAGGGAAACAAAGAAGAAGAAGAAGAAGTTGACGCATAACCCATAAACTAAAAATCCCAATTTCACCTTTGTCTACCCAAGAACTATAAAATCTTCAATTTTTTGTCTTAGAAATGGGAAATGGGAATCTGCTTAAAGCCACAATATAAGGAAGTATATATTCTTGCTTTGGTTCTTGATAATTGAAAAGATATTTCTATTCAAGCTATTGAATTCAATGCTACTTTCCTTGTGTATTCTGTGCCTGGTTTGAAGTTTTATTTTATTGCTTTTTTTCTTTTGGTGGGGAGAAAGAGTGCGTAATGATCGTCAAAAGAATGTTGTACAATGGATAGAGTTGTTCCTTCGTTAATAAGAAGTTTTAATTTTTGTGATATGCATTCAGATATGGAGTGCTATTCCTGAATGAGTTCTACTCGAAGTAAACCTAAATTAATCAAATTCTATTACAGATATCCAACCTCGGATTTTTTTTTAATCAAAAAAGAGCGTGTACGAATGGACCATATAAGGGAGAAAATTCAGTGTCAGAAACTGAAAGAACTCAGAGGTTGTAATGGAGTTTTAATTCTACAAGTCAATCATGTTGGTGAAAGAAATGTTAAACCCAAAATATTCCTTCTTCCTCAGCCCCACATCTTGTCTTTTTCATCCACTTTATTTATTTTTTATGTTCGATATATAAATACAAATTCTTATTAGAAGAATATTTATATGAAGTATAATTTAGACAAATACTATAAAAATAAGATAAGTTGACGGTGGAGGTGAGGGCAAGTTGAGGGTCGAGACGGGTACAATAGCCGCAGTTTCAGTTACAAGTCTCAATCAACAAGATCAAAATGCAACAATATATATTTATCTTGCTACTTAATAAAATAATTGAATGAGAATATAGGCAAAAAAAAGTTTGTCAAATTTTGTATTGAAACGCTATATTAAAAATAGAAATGTTTAATTGAAATATGATCTTCAGAATCTAAATGAAATATCATGACAACTTTAAAAGGCTGATTATGCAATAAGTCATTTATTTTCCTGCTGTCATCTCCAAAGTATGGTCGGACTAGAGGGTCAAATATATGTAATCCTTTTGGACTCAATTTGACTTTTAGCTTTTACGATCGAGCACCTTAGGAATGTAGAAGAAGATAATATTCTAGCAAAGTCACCAGTACTGAATGAATTCAAGTGTTCCACAAGAGAGTCAATTATCCACTGAAATTCATGAATATAAAGGAGATGGTGACAAGAAGATAATTGAGTGTTTATTTATCCTTTTCTTGCATGCCTTGTCGTCTATACAACATGACTCATGAGGGAGACATGTGGGCCTTTTGACGATCATCAATTTAACAGCAGTCTTGTTCTTTTTTTTTTCTTTTTTTTTTGGTTTTGGGTTGGTGTTGGATGCTCTCGTAGCTTTTCCATATGAAATTTTTGTACCACACACCAGCCCAAAGTAGTGTGTTTTAAGACGTACCCTATATTTTTTTATTAAAATTTGGTCAGTACAATTACTGTACAATTTGTATGCATATACCTATTGAATAATTATTGTTCACTTGGCACACACTTGTTAAACATTGAGTGTATACTTGCCCCGATATAAAGGGTTATGATTGCAATTTATATGTTCATAACAAAAACAAGGAGGAAGGGCTGAAGTCTGGTAAAAAATTTACCAGCAGAACAACCAGGTATCTAAGGTGTGTTATCTCTTATAAGGTTAGGATAACAGGACAACTATAATAATGCAGCACCTATTGACCTAAATTTGATATGGAGATAGTTGAAAGTGCAGAGACAGAGTTAGCATTTGAAGTTTATAATTTGGAATTTTAGTCCTTTTTAAGTTATTGAGTTCTGAATTAATAATTTTTACATATTTAATGAATTTTGAAAGGTAAATACGTTATTTGGATCAAACCTACAGAGTTATTCAACCGAACTCGTAAGCTATACTCTAGCTCCACTCGGCTTGATTGTGACTCAAAGGTACTCCCGTATGGATCTACGTTTATTTTTATGGAAGAACTGAACCAATACATGCATGTCATGTGTTTGAATTTAGAGTTTATGCTACTTAACCATGATTAATTAACATGTATTTTACTTAATTTAATTACTTAACAATGATAAAAAAATATTAATTTGATGTATACACTGGGTGCGTATAAATTTTTACCGTGAAATTGTTATTCAAACACTAGTACACCTTGTTAGAATTATGTATGTATGTATGGGGTCACTCCCTTCATATAGATTTTGTGAGGTAATCCATGAAAAGATTTGCCGGTAGTAATTATTTCCTGTCCCATTTTGTCTTGCAATTGGAAAAAGATCGCTATGAGGTTACTATAACTTCATAGTAAAAGATTGGCTGAGGCGCAGGGTAAATCGTCTTTTGCAGTCGTCCATTAGTAAATTGTTTATAACTTCGACAAAAGTTTGTCATTTCACTAGAATGATTACGACCAACGTAATTCTAACGGATCATTTGTTACGAGGGATAAGAAATATTAATTTCAAGATAAAATACAAATATATATATATATATATATATATTTTGGTTAGAATTATTAATTAATAAGGTGGTAAGTTGTCTCATTATATTATATAG
Source organism: Capsicum pubescens (assembly GCA_030864215.1). Lineage (NCBI taxonomy): Eukaryota > Viridiplantae > Streptophyta > Magnoliopsida > Solanales > Solanaceae > Capsicum > Capsicum pubescens. The sequence continues at coordinate 64,134,117 of CM061543.1, forward strand.
CAGGATAACAAATTCCATAAAATATACCAATCCACAAGATAATTTTGTCTGTTCATCTTCTATACCAATTCCTCAGGAGTCGTATAGCGTACATGAAAGGATAAACAGGAATACCCCTATGAATTGAGATTATTTAATTTATTTTATCCCACCCCATTTTAGTACAAATGGTGATAAGAAGCTCAAACAAGCCTTGCAAAAAGCATATGCTTTACTAATATAAAGGTTCAGAATTAGTTAATACCTCACACCAAATATGAGAAAAAGTTAATTCTAAATTTTATTTCAAAATTATTTTCCTCTCTTCGTTTGGTACGACTCCTAGTATAATGGCGTATTTTCTTTTAAAGTTGAAGTGAAAATCATAAACAGGTGCTAATAAACCAATAACTTACAGAATCAAACTTGATTAAAATGGGCATGTGAAAATTAAAAATTACAAATAATTAAAAAAAAATAGCTTCATTAAGTTACGTGTATGATGAACAAATTAAAAGTGGAGTTCAAAGGTTGCAACATGTCCAAAATGGTGATCCACACAGAAGTGTTATTGGGAAGTGATGTTGCATTTTAATATTATTATTATTTTAATATTAGTTTGCCTTTAATTAAATGAAATTATCTCATTTGCTGCATGCATGTATTTTGTTGCATTCCGTGTGAGTAATGGCATATAATGTCAATTACTGCCTTCTTGTGTTAATGACACCAGCAAATGGCATATAATGCCAATAACACCATGCTTTGGCTTTTAAGGGTTAGAAACGTGCATGCTTTGGCTTAATTGTTTGGTGGCTGAATTTGTCCACTAATTTTCTTGAAAATCTTGTAACTTCCACTTATTATTAATTCCTCCATTATTGTATTCTTTATGTGATGTAACTCAAGTAACTCATGAAACCTTTAAACCATTGATCTTCCCTCTTTACTACTATCATTCATTCTTACTATTCATTGCATGGAAGATTTCTCACCTATAAATAGAGGTAGTCTTGCAAGCTTTTGAAAAATATATACAAGATATTATATATAAAAGTTAGTAAAAATGAGAGTTTATTAGTTGAAAGGAGGTGTTCTTTTTGTGGAGCTTTGAACTCAACTTATGGGTGTCAAACGGGACGGGCCGGAACCGGCCCTTCCATTTTAACCGGGTTGAGAGCCGGTTAAGGGCCGGTTTTGACGCTAGCCGGGCTGGGCCAAACAGTAAAAAAATTAAAACCCACCCTAACCCGGCCCACTTAACCCAACCCGGTCAAACCCACCAAAACCCGATCAAACCCGGTTAAAAATCGGTCAAACCCGTTTAAAAAATAAATAAAAAATCCAATATACACTATATACACTCCAATATACACTATATACACTCCAATATACAATATTTTAAAAATATATAAACAATTACACATATATACGTACCATTCAATATATAATTATATATGACTATATGTACTACTTTAAATAAAACATATACTTTAATAGTATAATATATATATATATACACTACAATATATATATATATATATATATATATATATATATTTATATACTAATTTATAAAACATCTACACATGTATACGTTAAATATATACTACTTTAGAAGATACATACACATAAATATGCACCATTCAATATATATGTACTACTTTAAATAAAATATATACTACAATATACATATATATATATATACAACAATATGTATATATATATAGTTACATACTAATTTATAAAACATATACACTTGTATACGTTAAAGATATACGTCTATAGAAGATATATACACATCTATACGCATCATTCAATATATATGTACTACTTTAAATAAAGTATATACTACAATATATATATATATATATATATATATATATATATATATATATATATATATATACACTTACATACTAATTTATAAAACATATACACTTGTATACGTTAAATGTATACTACTTTAGAAAATATATACACATATATACGCACCATTCAATATATATGTACTGCTTTAAATAAAATATATACTACAATATACATATATATATACAACAATATATATATATATATATATATATATATATAGTTACATACTAATTTATAGAACATATACACATGTATACGTTAAAGATATACGTCTATAGAAGATATATACACATATATACGGACCATTCAATAATATGTACTACTTTAAATAAAGTATATACTACAATATATATATATATATATACTTATATACTAATTTATAAAACATATACACTTGTATACGTTAAAGATATAAGTCTATAGAAGATATAAACACATATATACGCACCATTCAATATATATGTACTACTTTAAATAAAGTATATACAACAATATATATATATATGTGTGTGTGTGATAGTTAATTAATAATATATTAAAAGTAAGTTTTTAATTTAAACTAGAAATTCATTTTAAATCAATATATAGGTACTACTTTAAATAAAATATATACTACAATATATATGTATATACTATGTATGTATGTATATGTATATATATATATATATATATATATATATATATATATAGTTATATATATATATAGTTATATACTAATTTATAAAACATATACACTTGTATACGTTAAATATATACGTCTATAGAAGATATATACACATATATACGCACCATTCAATATGTATGTACTACTTTAAATAAAATATATACTACAATATACATATATATGTATTACAATGTATAGATGGTTATATTATACTAATTTATAAAACATATACACTTGTATACGTTAAATATATACATCTATATAGGGTATATACACATATATACGCACCAATCAATGTATATGTACTACTTAAAATAAAATATATACTACAATATACATGGATTACAATACATAGATAGTTATATTATACTAATTTATTAAACATATGCACTTGTATACGTTAAATATACACATCTATATAAGATATATACACATATATACGCACCATTCAATATATATGTCATACGTTAAATAAAATATATACTACAATATACATATATATATACTGCAATATGTATATATATATATAGTTATATACTAATTTGTAAAACATATACTCTTGGATACATTAAATATATACATCTGTAGAAGATATATACACATATATACATACCATTCAAAATATATGTACTACTTCAAATAAAATATATACTACAATATACATATATATATACTACAATATGTATATATATATAGTTATATACTAATTTGTAAAACATATACACTTGTATACGTTAAATATATACGTCTAGAGAAGATTATACATATATATACACAACATTCAATATAGATGTACTACTTTAAATAAAATATATACTACAATGTACATATATATATATATATACTACAATATGTATATATATATAGTTATATACTAATTTGTAAAACATATACACTTGTATATGTTAAATATATAAGTCTATAGAAGATATATACACATATATATACACTTCTATAGAAGATATCCAATTTATAAAACATATACACATGTATACGTTAAATATACACTTCTATAGAAGATATATACACGTGTATACACACCATTCAATGTATATATACTACTACTTTTAAAATATACTACATTATATATACATTACAATATATATAGATATACTTATATACTAATTTATAAAATATATACACATGTATACGTTAAATATACACTTCTATAGAAGATATATGCACAAATATACAAAACATATGCTACTTAATATAATAAATTAATAATATTTGGTAGTAAATTAATAATATATTAGAAGTAAGTTTTTAATTTAAAGTAGAAAACTAGAAATTCAATTTAAAATTTTAAATTGTTAAATGAAAAAATATAAAAAGCAAGGACTAAGGAGTGAATGAATTTGGGGAATTTTATTGATTGCAAAATGATCCAAAATTTATAATTTACATGAATGAAAAATCTATAAATTATGCATCATTTTTTCCAACTCATTCATGTTAATAATAATGGGAACTTGCATAGGATAGTCGAAGTCAACGGGGGCAAAACCATGCATTGGACTTGATTCTGCTGAGTTCTCCCGTGAAGTCATAATTTCTTCAAGTTTCAGCTCGTCGCTCGGCTCCGGTTCCATTCCTTGATTTCTTCTTTCCGCTCTAATCCAATCTTTGAGGCAAACTAGAACATTCATTGCATTCCTTCCCAATGAGTGTCGGTTGTCTCCAAGCTGCTGTCGTCCCTGACTAAAGGCGCTCTCTGATGCAACGGTTGACATTGGAACATTCAAGATATCTCTAGCTAATCTTGAAAGCACAGGTTATTGTGTTTCATTACTCCTCCACCAATCCAACGCGTTGATCCGTCGTCTGCGATCCTCTGGTGCCATCCGAAGATAATATTTCAGCTCTTCCCGATAAGTTGATGTGTAAGTTCTCTCATCAACACTGTTCCAACAATTTAAATCATAAAACGAATCAGACAAAACACTATGTGCCGGCCTTTTAGAAGATGATGGATCCTCGGGAGGATGAAGAGCGACAGTTGGAGTGATATTTGTAGGTCCGGCTAAATCAAATAAATCAGCATAGTGATTATATAATTTTTCAATGTAATCCTTTCTATTAGCCGTAGCCGTCCACAAATCAGGTTGTACTTGTTCAGAATCATGGTTAGTATTTATTTCTAAGTTAGTATAAATAAGAGTACTAAAGTGACACATATTATTATATTTCATGCACGGATTTAGCATAGCACCAACCAAGTAAATAGGGGGAATCGGGAAAAAATATTTTTTAAATTTCGTAAACATGACGCCAACAGCTTCTTTATAACCTTCTTTATTTTTATATTCTTTGAGCAAACCAGAAATATCGGCTATATATGCCAAAATATTACAAACAATAGGATAATAAGCACCGAAAAATTCAACCGTAGCTATATAAAATTTTTCTAAAAACTTAACAAGATCATTAATTACAACCCAATCAGAATTATGTAGCATGCAATCAGCAGAATCAGCAAATGAACCGCAATGTTGGTTAAAAGCTAGTGTAATAGAAATTCTATATTTATAACAAGTTTTTAAAAATTCATACATAGAATTCCATCTAGTATCAATTTCCTCAGGCATCAAAATCGGTGTAAGTCCCTTTTCTTGACATTTAACTTTAAATTCTCTAATTCTCGATCTACAATAATTTCCTTGAATAAAACCAACAGCAGGGCGAATTTTTTCAATATAAAACTCAAAAAACTCAAGACCATCTTTTACAATTAAATTATATATATGACATGCACACTTAATATGAAAAATTTCAGGCAAGGGCGGAGATAGCGTAGATTTTAATTTTTTTATAGCAGTGTTGTTGTTACAAGCATTATCAAAAGCAATACATAAAATTTTATTTTCGATACCATAATATCCGGCAATTTTAACAATAGAATCAACAATAAATTGTCCAGTATGTTTACGATCCTCATCATATAAAAAAGCAAGAATACGTTTTTGCATCACGAAATTACTATCCATCCAATGACAAGTAACGGTTAAATAATCATTTTTATTTACAGCACGACCAAGATCAGAAGTTAGGGACAATCTACATTGAATATTTTTTAACAATATTGATAAATAAAAATAATATTGTGAATGAAGTCTAAAAATATCAGACTGACAAGTAGTTCTAGGAATACCGTTAAACATAGGATTATAAATTGCTTGTATATAACGAATAAAGACATCAAAAGAAGGAAAATTAAAAAGCAAACAACCCACAGCTACCATTTTAGCTATTTCTTCCCGGTCCCTCAATTTATTATACTTCTTCGTTACATGATCGGTTGCTGGGTCCATTCTAGTTTGCGTTGGCCCACCAATATCCCCACCACCTTGTGCAATACTTAACTCTCTTTTGTGATCTTCAGCTACATGTCTCATTAATGTACCCGTACCCCCTTGCTTGCCTCCACTTCTATGCTTATATATTTGTTGACAAATATTGCATTGCACCTCAATATCTGATATACGTTCAAAAAATTGCCATGCAATACTAGTTCTTTTACGAGGTCTTAGGGCACTGGGAGGACGGGGAGGTAGATTAACCGATTTAGATCTAATGTTAGCATCTCCTATTGCGGGTGTCTCAGCAATATTTTCATTATCTTCGTCTAAATTAACCGCATCTACTTCATTTTCTTCTTCTATACCGTAATTTTTCTGAGCTTCTACATAATCCATATCGTGAGCACCTACACCTATTTCTTATTCAAAAGGTGTACCAAGCAGTACCGGAGGCGAATGCACACGGGTATATCTACTACTTGAACTACCTCTACCGCTAGTAATTCACTTTTTACTACCACTACCGCTAGTAATTCGTTTTTTACTACCACTACCGCTAGTAATTCGCTTTTTACTACCACTACCGCTAGTAATTCGCTTTTTACTACCACTACCGCTTCCGGGACAAAAAATTTTAACACCTTTAGTAGCGAGGTTTCTTAATTTATCCATAATATAAATTAAATTAAACTAAAAATATTCAAAATACACAAATATAATAAAATTAAATATTAAAAAATTAATACAATAAATAAAAATTAAACGTAAGAGATGAAACGATAATAACAAATTTTGGAAGCATCCGAGGATTGCGACTTTAGAAACTTTCGCTCGTACTTTGTAAACGAAAAATTAAAAAATTAAAGTGAACACTTTAAGAAATTAAATATATTGAATATTTGAGAATTGAGAATTGAGATTTGAGAGAGAATGAGATTTGAGAGAGTGAAAAATTGTGTGAAAAATGATTTGAAGTTGTACGGTATTTATATATATTTTTTTGGGATTAAAAAGTATTTTTTAAAGTTTTTTTTTTCTTTTAATAAATGGGCCCAAACTAGCTGTTTGGACCCAAAAACGGCTATATAGCCGTTGGGCCAACGGTTAGTTTGGCCCAAAATCCCATTTTTTTTTTTTAAAAAGGTATCCGGGCCGGGCCGGTTAACCGGCGGGCCTGGACCGGGCTTGGTACGGGCAGGGTTAGCCGGACCCATTTTAAAAAAATAACCGGCCCGGGACCCGGAACCCTAAAGCCCTAGGGCTTACTGGGCCGGGTCAACCGAGCCGGGTTAGTTACGAGGGCCGGGTCAGGCAGGGTCGGGCTGGGTCGGCCCGGCTCACTTGACACCCATAACTCAACTCTTGTCCAGAGTTGTTGAGTTGTTCTTTGTGAGAAAGACTGTTGTATCTTGGAGGGGATAAGTCAAGAAGATTACTGCTGGACCGGTGAAACAATTTGCTGCAGTGGGCTTGAATCTCCTTAAAGAGAGATAGATATTCGCGCCTCAGCCGAAGAAGAAGAAGAAGATATTCTTTTCTTTTTTCTTCACTTGTAATTTTCAATTGTAAGATTATTGTAATTTCACCAACAATTTTAAGGAGATTCAATGGAAACAACTGAAAAATCTGCGGATGTCAAGATAGGAGATCTCAACAAGCCATTCCGATTCAATGGTACTCACTTTAAAAAGTGAAAGGGTAAAGTGTTTTTCTACTTAAGTCTTATCAATGTTTCTTATGTGTTAACTGATAAGAACCCAAACAAAGTAGATAACTCTTCCAAGAGTGATGAAGAACTCATTTCTGTTCAAGAGAAAGTTGAAAAATACGATGGTGACACCTACGAGTTTCGGTACTTTTTACGTAATTGTCTATCTGATAATTTTTATGATTATTATGATAGAACTTACTCTAATGAAAAGAAAATTTGAAAAGCCTTGCAGAGTAAGTATGACACTGAGGAGGCGGGAGCGAAAAAATATGCGGCTAGCAGATTTTTTCATTTTCAAATGGTGAACAACAAATCAGTGGTAGACCAAGCTCCGAATTTCATAATGATTGTTGGCGAACTCAGGTCCGAGGAAGTCAAAATTGGAGATAACTTAATTATTTGTGGCATAATTGATAAACTTCCACCTTTGTGGAAGGAATTTCAAAAATCTATGCGCCACAAGCAAAAGGAAACTTCTCTTGAGACTTCGATAATGAGAATCCGCATGGAAGAAGAAGCAAGGGGCCAAGATGCACTTTTACAAACAAAAGAGAACAACATCACACCGAAGGTAAATTTAACTTCTTCAAATAATGCTACCCCTGAAACTAATAAAAATACTACTTTGAAGCCTAAGAAGAAAAAATTCAAGAAAAATGATGGTAGACATCCCAAAGACAATAATGGTGAAAATAGCCAAGCAAAAAATCAACATGTATAACAAACAAGACCGTGCTCAATTTTGCAGATTTAAAAAACGTGGGCCTACACCTCAGACAAACGTTACCGAAGAACCATTTGTGGCAATGATAACAGACATTAACATGGTGAAGAATGTTGATGGATGGTGGACTAACTCTGGTGCAAACCGTCATGTCTGTTATAACAAAGATTGGTTTAAAAAATATATAAATTTGAGGAGCCCAAAACCATCATGTTTGGATATTCACACACAACTCAAGTACTTGGAATGGGAGATGTCGAGTTGAAGGTTACTTCTGGAAGGGTATTAATCTTAAAAGATGTACTTTATACTCCTTCTATGAGAAAAAAATTGATGTCTAGTTTTCTTCTTAATAAAGCCGGCTTCAAACAGATTATTGAATCTGATCAGTATGTAATTATTAAGAATAATATTTTTGTGGAAAAGGGGTATGCATGTGATGGTATGTTCAAATTGAATGTTGAAATGAATAAAACATCTACTTCTGTTTATATACTTTCTTCTACTAATTTTTGGCATGCTCATTTGTGTCATATAAATGATCGTTATGTGGGAATCATGAGTAGTTTAGGATTAATTCCAGTGATCAAAAAGAACTTTTAAAAATGTGAGGCTTGTAGTAAAGCCAAAATCACAAAAGGCCTCATTTTCAAGTTGAAAGAAAAACTGAATTGTTAGAATTAATTTATAGTGATATTTGTGAACTTGGTGAAATTTTAACTCGTAGAGGAAGTAGATATTTTATCACTTTCATTGATGATTTTTCTAAGTTTACATATGTTTACTTAATGAAAAATAAAAGTGATGCTTTTGAGAACTTTAAAACTTTTCTCCATGAAGTTGAAAATCAGTTTCGTAAAAAAATAAAAAGAATAAGAAGTGATAGCGGCCGTGAATATGAATCACATGAATTCAATTCTTTTGTTATATCATTGGGTATAATCCATGAAACTACTCCTTATTCTCCAGCATCTAATGGTGTGGCGGAAAGGAAGAATAGAACTTTGGTTGAGTTAACTAATGCCATGTTAATTGAGTCTTGTGCACCTTTAAGTTTTTGAGGTAAAACTCTTTTGACTGTTTGTTATGTGTTGAATCGTGTGCATCATAAAAGACCAAACTAACACCTTTTGAATTGTGGAAAGGTCATAAGCCAAATTTGGGATATCTAAGAGTTTGGGGTTGCTTAGCCTATTTAAGGTTAATGGATCCTAAAATCTCTAAGTTGGGTAAAAAGTTACTACTTGTGCTTTTCTTAGTTATGCTTCAAATAGTACGGTCTATAGATTTTTTAATCTTGAAGATAGTGTGATAATAGAGTCTGGTGATGCTATTTTTCATAAAAATAAATTCCCTTTTGATTCTAAAAATAGTGGGGGTCTAAGGACTAAAGAAAATATTTTGTCACTACCTAGTTCTTCTACTTCTACTTTAAAAAAGAAAAAGAAAATGATGATTTTGAGTTAAGAAGAAGTAAATGAGCTAGAGTAGACAAAGATTTTGGTCATGATTATTATGTTTTTAACATTGGAGATGACTCTATTACTTTAAAAGAAGCTTTGTCTTCACATGATGCTATTTTCTGAAAAGAGGCTATAAATGATGAAATGAAATCACTAATTTTCAATAAAACTTGGAAGCTAGTTGATTTACCATCGGGTTGTAAAATAATTGGATGTAAATGGGTCTTACGTAAATAATTAAAATCGGATAGATCTGTTGATAAATACAAAGCTACACTAGTGTTAAAGGTTTTAAAAAACTAGAAGGCCTAGAAGTTTTTGATACTTTTTGTCTGGTAACTAGAATTACATCCATTAGACTCTTGGATGCTATTGCGGCAATTTTTGATTTACAAATTCATCAAATGGATGTAAAAATTGCTTTTTTAAATGGAGACCTAAATGAGGAGATTTACATGGAACAACCCGAGTGTTTTGTTAAGGCTGGCCAAGAAAGCAAAGTGTGTAAACTAAATAAATCCCTATATGGCTTAAAACAGACACCAAAACAATGACATGAAAAGTTTGATTCCTGCATGATTGATAATGAATTTAAAACAAATGAGTGTGATAAGTGCATATATCATAAGCATTGGAATAATACGCATGTTGTTAGTTGCCTATATATTGATGATTTGTTGATCTTTGGCTCTAATATGAATGTTATTGGTGAAACTCAAAATGCTCTTAGAAGCCATTTTGATATGAAAGATCTTGGTGAGGCAAATTTTATTCTAGGAATAAAAATTACTAGAACATGTGATGAAATTTTCCTTGACCATTCACATTATGTTGAAAAAATATTAAAAAAATATAATTTCCTTGATTGCAAGCATGTTGTAACTCCATTTGATTCTAGTGTTCACTTATTTCCTGTTGAAAGTGAAAATGATGTGATAAATCAAAAGAAATATGCTAGTATAATTGAAAGTTTGAGATATGTGACTGATTGCACTAAGGCTGATATTGCATATGCAGTAGGAGTACTTAGCAGGTTTACTAGCAAGACAAGTAATGTACATTGACATGCTATGAGTAATGAAATATTTAATTGGAACGAAAAATTATGGTTTGTTCTATAAAAAATATCCTGCTGTACTTGAAGACTTTTGTGATACAGATTGGAACACTTTATTAGGTGATTCCTTATCTACTACTGGTTATATTTTTACTTTGGGTGGTTGTGCTATTTGTTGGAAGTGTAAAAAGCAAACAATTATTGCTAACTCTACCATGAAAGCTGAACTAATTGCTTTAGCTTCAGCTAGTAAGGAAGCGAATTGGTTGAGAGATTTATTATTTCAAATACCTTACTTTGAAAAAACAATTCCTCCTATTTTAATTCATTGTGATAGCACCGCTGCAATTGATAGAGTTCAAAATCGTTATTACAATGGTAAATCCAGACCTATACAGAGAAACACAGTAATGTGAGATCTTATTTGAAAAATGGTACCATTAATATTGATCATGTGAAATCTTGTGATAATCTTGTAGATCCGTTGACTAAGGCCTTAGCAACAGAAAAGGTCTATGTAGACACCTAATTTTGTTCCTCCCGAAGTCTAATTCATCTATTTTTTACCCCACGTTATCATACACTCTCACTCATGTAATTATCCCTCCACAAAATGACAAAATAACAAACTCCCAAACAAAATAACAACCCCTTCCTATCAAATTTTAACACATCACCACCCAACCCCTTACCCTTACCCCATCCCCTACTCGTACACCCCAGGGGACTCACATTTTTCCTTTCTTTTCCCTTAATAGATATACAATCCAGACCTATACAGAGAAACACAGTAATGTGAGATCATATTTGAAAAATGGTACCATTAATATTGATCATGTCAAATCTTGTGATAATCTTGCACATCCGTTGACTAAGGCCTTAGCAAGAGAAAAGGTCTGTGTAGACACCTAATTTTGTCCCTCCCAAAGTCTAATCTATCTATTTTTTACCTCACGTTATCATACACTCTCACCCATGTAATTATCCCTCCACAAAATGACAAAATAACAAACTCCCTAACAAAATAACAACCCCTTCCTATCAAATTTTAACAGATCACTACCCAACCCCCTACCCTTACCCCACCCCCTACCTGTACACCCCAGGGGACTCACGTTTTTCCTTCTTTTTCCCTCAATAGATATACACATACACAAATAGGGGAGAATAAAGAAGAGATATCCATTTTATAATGGGGCCCACAGGGAATCTACTCCACATATACATACTCCCTATTTCTACAGAACAGGGGAAGACACAAAAAATTCCATCTTCTCCCATTTCTTTACCATCTTCATCACTCTCACACACCCACCTACTGCCATACATACATGCCATATACACTTTCTACACAGTACTCATGCACACACATCACTTATCCTCACCAAATACACTCACCTCACCTTTCCGAACACACATACAACACAAAGAATTGGGGAGAGAGAGAACCAAGAGAGAAAATGGGAGAATCAGGGAGAGAGAGAAGAATCGAGGAGAGGGGTGTGTTTCTCCCGCGAGAGTTTAGCCTGAGAATTGCCGAAATCGCCGCCAAAAACCCTCAAAAACATGATTTAGCCACTGTTCCATCAAGACTCATCGGAAAATGGTGTGACCGGCGGCACTCCGATCCAAAAGAGCACCAAAAGCGATCCCGTTCACGTTTTTTGATCGCGTCTCACCAAAAATCCCATGAGTTACGCAAATGGATGCATAATTTCATTAATGATTCAAATTCTGGTTAGATTTGGGCGTCACTGTTCTTGTTTTCTTTTCGAGTTATCCTGGGTCTCTTTTTGAATTGGATTTCGAGGAATTTTTGTGCTAGAATTGGTTCATAGTTGAGATTTTGGTATTCGTTGAAGTTCTTGGAGCGTCTTTTATCATCTTCTTAAGTTAATCAAAAGCATTCGGAAGGTCCAATTCTATCCTCTCTCTTTAATTTATGTAATCGTGAATGATTTCTGTGTTTGGTATGTTTTAATCTTGATTGTGTATTGGTGGATGTTGGATTTGGACGTTGAAAACTTGAATTGATAATCGAAGCATGTGTTATCATTAGTTAATGGATTCGGGGGGGGGGGGGTTAAAATTTGATAAAAAAAGAATAAATTAGTTGTTTTGATTCATTGTTATTGTTTCTTTGCATTTAATTGTCAACTCCTCGATAGTATCATAATGGGCCGAACGGGATAGGCAAACGGTAGGCCGGGGTAGCCAAATTCAGGACTTGGATAACATTGAATGCTTGAAATATATGTTGAATGGCTTGGTTTGGTTGCTTTTGGATCAAATGTATCATTTGACCGGAGAATGCCCCGAGGTATTTGTGTTTATTTGTCGAGGAATGCCCTGAATTATTTTGTACCCAGAGGACGTCCATGACGAAGGCCTAAGACATCGGGTAGGCATTGGAGCGTAGTTTAGGATTAGTGTAGGTTAGCATAAGTTGACATTTCCACATTTTTCTATTTTGGGACTATATAATTGGACTGGACACTATATTTTGGATTTATTTTATTTTTTGTGTGTTTGATTGATTGTTTTATATGTTTTTGTGTGGTTTATACATTCGTAATGTAAAATTAGCCAATATTCTCTACCGAGCGACCGTCGTCGAACCACGAGACCGAGGGGTGCCTAACACTTTCCCCTCGGCCAACAGAATTCCTTAGCCGGAATCTCTATTCGCGAATTAATTTTAGAGTCAAATGTTTTGAATTTTTTTTTTCAAAGGTGACTCGTCACACCTGATTATACCAAGTGGCGACTCTGAGTTGATTGTAAAAAATGAATCCTTTTCGAAATAATTTTCATCTTTTGTCACTTAACAATAAAAACCCTTTCAAACTTTAAAATTAAATCTTTTTGGTTAAAAAGGGGTGTGACAGTCCGGAGCACATCGAGGGGGATGGGATTAAAGCCTATTGAATCCTGAGTCATATGTGAGGAAACCCAACCTGGGGACTAGTGATCCTATAACCATGTTCAATAGGAAAAATGAATCACATGATGACTTGTTGTGAAAAATGCACTATTTTTTTAATCCCTCCCTATGATGTGAGTGCATTTGCCTGTAATGATTTGTGAGGTTGAGTTTATAAAAGTCTTAATGAAAATCTGTAGCTCGTATGAGTGGGTTATTAAATTACAGGAGCACTCTCTACGGATTTCACCTATGTGAGTGAGGAGGTAGGCCACTTCCTATGAGAATTAGGCTCGTTCTAAAAAAAGACTCATGAAACCGGGATAGCACAAGGTCGTAACGTGTTGGCTATAAAACTCATGTCAACACCTTGACTATTATGTGTAAGCAGTAACTTTTGATTTCCCCAAAACAGTCATAGTTCAAGCCTGAGACCACTACGAATTAGGAGTAAAAATTACTGTATTACTAAATGAAGATTCAATGCAGAGTACACCTTCATTATGCATGGCAATATTCCTTCATCTATCTAACTCTCTTATTAATATTAAAATGAGTGGGGGATTGATGTTGCATTTTAATAGTATTATTATTTTAATATTAGTTTGCCTTTAAGTAAATGAAATTATCTCATTTGCTGCATGCATGTATTTTGTTACATTCCGTGTGAGTAATGGCATATAATGTCAATTACTGCCTTCTTGTGTTAATGACACCAACAAATGGCATATAATGCCAATAACACCATTTTGAGTTTAATGTCCCTTTTAAGGGTTAGAAATGTGTATGCTTTGGCTTAATTGTTTGGTGTCTGAATTTGTCCACTAATTTTCTTGAAAATCTTGTAACTTCCACTTATTATTCCTCTATTATCATATTCTTTATGTGATGTAATTCATGTAACTTTTGAAACTCATGAAACCTCTAAACCATTGATCTTCCCTTTTTACTAGTATCATTCATTCTTCCTATTCATTGCATAGAAGATTTCTGATGATAGGCGAATTTACACGCCTATAGTGCTATATTTTACCCATATTTTAGCCATGTTTTGAGGACAAATTATATAATTCATGCACTTTTAGTCCTTTTTCCTGTAAGTAAGCTAACGAACATGATTAGCAAGTTTTCAGGTATAAATGATGCAGAATTCAGCATTTTATGGATAACTTGACGCCAAAGAAAGCTTCACGAAAGGAGGAAACCAAATCTTGGATGCCAAGGACCAAAAGTGGCGCATGGAAAATCTGTCCCGGGCAAAAACAACAATTCTGAAGACTTTGGGGACTAGAAGTAACTTATTAGGATTAGGATAATGATACCTTAACCTAGTAGGATTGGGTTAAGTAATTCATTAGCTTAGTAGGAATAGGATATGGGTATTATAAATACCCTATTTTGCTAGAGATTTTAATAATTCTCATTCTACTTTTAATTCATTCTTCTATTATTGATTCCTCTACTCCTCCAACCATTCTAATAATTCTACTTTTTATTCTTCTTCTATTCATCTATTCAATTCTTAATTTCCGCAACAAGAGAAATGTTACTTTGCAAAGAAGTCACGCCTAACGCCTACCACACCTTACTACACGAGATCTTTATTGTGGTATAATAATAATGTTTATTGTGATTTTCTTCGCACTCATGGGTAACTAAACTTCTCTGTTGGGGTTATGGAAGCCTTATGAGATACTATCTATCGCTATGAGTTTGTGAATTCGTGACACGTGTGTTGCTTATATCATTATTCTCTTCATCTTAATGCAAATTCTTGTGGCTGCAGACGCATAGAATACGCCAGTATAGCATTAACTTGTTCGAAAGAAAGGTTATATGTCTGGAAAAGAGATAATGTCAAGGTAATAGGGTCCCATCCCCTATTAAAAAGTTAGTGCCGTAACTGGATTAACCTCTTGGAGAATTTGTACCGCTAGATACGCTTTAAGCTCGAAAGAGTTAAAGTGAAATAGTCCTTGTTTAGGTCGAAAGACGCTTGGATTTACCATCGAATACAATTCTCTATAAGCACACGCATGTCTGAATTCCGCACAACTCATAGCCAATAGAGACGTACAACTCATAAGGTGGACATAACCCCAACTTCTCAATTCTCATTGTTTTACATCCTACTAAACATTCTTTCTTTTTGCTTTGCTATTTTCCGTTTTTACTTTAACAGTTTGGTTACATTACTTGCACAAAAAAACTCCCCCCTTTTTACGAGACTTGCACTAAAAGTCTAGTAATCTTTGCTTACTTGTTGACCAAGCTATTCCCTGTGGGATCGATACCCAACCCAGTTGGGTTCTATATTTGACAAACGACCGCTTTACACTCCGACGAGAGCTGTAGATTGAGCGTTATCAAAAATTGGCGCCGTTGCCGGGGAATACAGTTGTCAACTAAGTTTGTGATAGTTACTAGACCCTTTGGTCAAAGATTCTCGTACTTTTACTTTTAGTTGTTGTTTTTGTTTTATTCAGTTTTGTTCAGTGCATCAATGGATGCACAACGTGAAATTGAAAGGATAGATGCTCAAGCGCATCAGCAGAATATTGATAACCCAGGGCGTGCAACAAATCCTGATGATGAGGACCTGGGCGATGAAGAGCTACTAAACCCACGACATAATGCTGAGATAGCGGCACCCATGCAGAGGAGAGATTGACAAGCACGATTTACGCCCGAACACCGAGCTGTGCAAATACTGTTCGACGATGATGATGATGATCTTGATGGAGCCGGAGCCACAGGAGCCATTGTTCCTCCACCCTTGGCACCCGGAGCCAAGTTCAACATCACAAGCACCATGATTCAGTTATTTCAACTCAAGGGATTATTTGGTGGACTAGCAGGCGATGATCCGAATATGCATCTCATCAAATTTATTTCTACATACAAGTCGTTTGACAATCCTGGTGTTGGTCAGAATGCAATTCGATTACGCTTATTTCCATTGTCTCTGTATGGGGAGGCAACTCTATGGTTGAATGGGCTGACTCTTGATTCTATTACAAATTGGAGGCAATTGAGAGACGTTTTCCTAGAAAGATTCTTTCCGCCATCAAAAAAAGCACAATTGAGAGATGAAATCAGCAACTTTCGTCAGCTTCCAACTGAAGCCCTTCATGAAACATGGGAGAGGTTCAAAACGAAGCTAATGAGGTGCCCAAACCATCACATGACTAATGTTCACCTTATGGAGATACTATATAGAGCCTTGAATTCAATAACTAAACCAGTGGTGGATAATGCGGCCGGAGGATCTTTTATGGATCTCACCTTTGGTCAGGCAAGCAATATGCTAGATCGTATGACGAAGAAAAGTAGAGCTTGGCATACCAGGGATTCTGTGGTAGCAAGCCCCACTTTTTCTATTGGCATGACTGCAGACCAAAGAAGACGAGAAGAAGAACGTGATCAAGATATGGCGCACATGAAAACACAAGTGGATCTTCTTACAAAGCATCTATTATTAAGGAAGACCAAAAAAGTCAAAGCTGTTGCGTCAAAAGGAAGAAACGAATCTGTTTCGGAAGAAGAAGCCAACTACTTGAACAATCAGGGGGGTTTCCGAGACAATGCCCAAGGAAACCAAGGTCAGAACTATCATGGTAAATCTGGAAACATGGACCAAGGTAGTTGGAAGAACAAGAATGACAGTAGTGGTTTGTATGTTCCCCCTGGAAGACGTGACGCCACCACATCTAGTTCTGGAAGTATGGAAGACATGATGGCTAAACTATTGAAAGGAGTGGAAGCAACTAGCGCGGGAGTAACGGAGGTAATAACTGATTTGTCCGCTATGAAGCAATTAGTTGATTCACATTCCACTTCAATCAAGCAAATAGAGCAGCAATTGAGCCAACTTTCAGCAGCACTCAATCAAAGAAAGGCTGGCACTTTACCTAGCGACACTGTGCAAAATCCAAGGAATGATGGATCATGCATGGCTATTACTACTCGAAGTGGTAAGGCGCTGGAAACTTCATCTAAGGGCAAACAAGTGGTCGACGATGTAGCAGGCAACGATGATAAGGCTAATGAAGAAAACGCCATGGAAGCTGACCAAGACGTACATGACGTCACCCCTAGTAGGTTGCAGCCTGAAACTACCAAAATTCGGAAGCAAGAGGAGAAAACAATTCCATATCCACCACCACCTTTTCCTCAAAGATTGAAGAAGCATGCAGATGATACAAAATTCGGCAAATTCATGACTATGTTAAAGCAGCTGACCATTAATGTTCCGTTGGTGGAGGCACTAGAACAAATGCCTGGGTATGCAAAATTTATGAAGGATCTTTTGACAAAGAAGCGGGCAGCAAGCTATGAGTTGAAAGATACTGTTCATCATTGCGGTGCTATTGCCACCCGATCACTAGTTCAGAAAAAGGCCGACCCCGGTGCTTTCACTATTCCTTGCACGGTTGGGTCTATGAATTTTGCCAAAGCATTGTGTGATTTGGGAGCTACCATCAATTTGATGCCACTATCCATCTACAGAAAGTTGGGGTTGGGCGACCCTACACCAACCAATATGCGGCTCGTGATGGCGGATAGGTCAGTAAAACGACCTGTGGGTATCTTGAATGATGTGTTGGTGAAGGTGTCTACCTTCATTTTTCCTGCAGACTTTGTGATTTTGGATTGCGAGGTGGATTCTGAAGTACCTATAATCTTGGGACGTCCTTTCCTTGCAACGGAAAGTGTTCTTATTGACATGAGAGCTAAAAAGCTTTTATTTCGGTTGAATGACGAAGTGGTCCGCTTTGATATATGCAAAGCAATGAAGCAGCCCAACGATATGAATGTGTTCTCTGTAGCTGATGTTCATCATGAGGATAAGAAAGCATTATCTGTAGAGAAACAGCTTACTGTTGAGCCATTATCTGCTACGCCACTGAATGTTGAGCATGAGGACGATGAAGATTATGAAGAACTTATGGGTGCTCTAACAGAAATAGAGTCCTATTCCCATACTCCTAAGCAATCGGACCATGATCTTAAGAATCAATCGTCACCAACAGCGAAGACTTCCCTTGAAGAGCCACCAATGCTAGAATCGAAAGAGCTCCCCGATTATCTAAGGTATGTGTTCTTGGAAAGTATAAATATACTTCCGGTGAGTGCGGATGATTTAAGTAAACAGCATGTAGAGGCTCTCATCTCTGCTCTGAAGAGATACATGAGAGCTATGGGTTGGACTATTGATGATATAATTGGTATCCCTCCTGGGATAGGCATGGACAAGGGTCATCTCGAAGAAGATTGCATGCCTACAAGTAAGCCTCATTATCGTCTGAATCCATTCAGGAAACAATCCACCATCTATCTCGACAAAGTCTAAGTACTCGAGGTAACTATGTCGTGTCGCGACAATAAATCAAGCGCTAGATGGGAGGCAACCCATCGTTTATCGTTTTCATTTTTCTTTCATTCTATTACGTGTTTGCTTTTGATAAATAAAAATAAAAAAATAAGAGTCGTGCCACGACCAAAACTAAGGCGCTTGATGGGAGGCAACCCATCGTTCTAATCGTTTTTATTGTTTTTGAGCAAATGTAGGTGCAAGAGGTGTAAAACGAGGAGATTGGTTTCAAATTTCGATTTGGACGTATTGCATGTTAAAGGTGGTAAGTTAGGAATGAAGAAGCAAAAGTCTATGGATTGAGCATTGCTCATGAAAATATAGGCATCGAACAAGGCTAGGCCTAGGTAAAACTAGGCCACGAACAAGGCAAGGCCTATACTATGGCCTAAGGTCTCGAAATCTAGTGTGCCATAGCATAGGCGCCGCCCATGCCCAAGTATGACATAGCATAGGCGACGCCTATGCTAATGCCTTTTGTCTCTGAATCTCATATGCTAAGTGAAAGGCGCCGCCTATGCCTAGGAATGCCATGGCATAGGCGCCGCCTATGCTAAACAATGCTTTGCAAAAGGTGCCGCCTATGGTCACTTATTGTCTCCAAATCCGATTTTAAATGGGTCAAAACCCGACCCAACCTTCTCCTATAAATATGAGACTTAGTCTTGAACCAAAAACACATTGGAAACCTAGCTTAAGCGCCGCCTATAGTCCCCAAATCCTCTCAAAAAATTTCCTTTTGCTCTCTTACTTCACAAAAACAGCATCCAAAGTCATCAATCAAGTAAGTGCTTCTTTGTTCTTCATTTATATTCCGTAAGTACTACATTACTACGCCTATTATGAATTGCTAAATCTTGAAGTAGTATTGATGATTTGAAAGTGATTGAATTGTTATGATACAACCAAGTGAGTGAATGAATACGTAAGGATGATCGTAACTTATTTCCAACTTAAATTTGATGCACTGTCTTACTTTTGCGAAATTGATATGGTCACAAAAATTGCATAATATTGTCACTTGAATACTTATATGTTGGAATGACTTGTTCATCGGGATAAGAATTATAGATGCCTACCGACATAGGAGGTTGTGATTATTTCTAGATGTTATACCTTGATTCAATCTCTATGTAGTAGTCTTTATATCTCACACATGCAAGTATTGCCAAGATTACAAGAAGTATGACTGCACTGATTTTATTGTTGGAATAGAGCACATAAAATGTATGTCGATGAAGTCTGAGTAATCGACCACTTTCACTTCACTAGTCTGTACCAACAAACTAAGTGTGGGGTGGTGCCACTACTGCTTGTTTATAGATTGTATCCATCGAGATGATGCTAACATGAAAATTGTTTTAAGTCTCAGGTACAATGGCACCCAAAGCAAGACAAGGCAAAGATAAGGCTACCACTTCACAAAAAGGCAAGAAAAGAGGCCGAAAAGAGCAAGGAGAACCCTCCTCACCGCAAATACCTCAACTCACTCTTGGAATTAAGTGGGATACTTATGAGGAACTTCTGAGGATGACGACTCTGATGATGATTCCGACGAAAGGGGTATGACCCCAGACATAGAGGATGAGTCCGACTAACCAGGTTCTTCTTATTTATTTTCCACTGAGGACAGTGTGTCCCGTCTAAGTGTGGGGTGTTGGTATTTGCATGCTATACTTCTCTATCCACATTTACATTTATTTATGTTTGTTTGTTTTGTTAGTAGTTAATTGTTTTTTTCAGTAGTTAAATTTTTTTTTAGCTTCGCATGAAATTATTCTAATAGCCAGCATGAGATTATGACAAGAGTTTGTGCTAAAATCATGACTATTGAGACGTTTAGGCTCTAATTGTGACTCACTATGTGATATTGTTTGGTTTAATTCCTTCATCTGTTGGGTCAAGAGTCTATACTACTCCTAATAAAGTCAACCATGTGCCTTGTGTGTGTGAGATAATAGTATATTCTGTGCTTGTGGCTGATGCTAGAACTTTCCTGGTATGTATGTAAAGCGAAAATAAAGAGTGCAAGTCTAGGAGATGATTTAGGCATTTCTTTGGCAACCTATGATTATTTACCTTCTTTTTACCTACCCATGGACATTATCCTAGTCAACCCCTTTTGAGCCTTTAGCCTATTTTCTTTGACAACCTCATATGAAAGCCTAATCCATTTTTTTCAAGACCATAATTTGATCCAAATTCCTAAGTGCTTTAAAGTGTAAAGTCATGTGACAAAATAAGAGGAGATTGGGTGAATATGATGCTTTAGAATGTATGGGTGCTTGAATTCATTATGAAAAAGAAGTGCTATCATAAGAGGTATGTTATGAAAAGAAAAAAGAAAGGAAAACTAAAAAGTTGGTTATGTTTAAAATTGGAAAACAAAAGAGGAGAAAAAGGGTGGTAGATTAAAAGAAAGTAGAGAGGTTGTTTGAAAGAAAAGTGTTAATGATATAATGTGATGTATCAAAGCGCTTAGGAACATAGTCACTATTTCTGGCCAAAATAGTCCTACCCGTCCCTTAGCCTACATTACAACCAGCAAAAGACCTATTTGATCCTAAGCTTAGCATTCTGATATTTAGTGGAGCACTACACTAAGGGCAAGCCTATGGTCATCAGTTGCAGCATATGAATTCTTTGTGAGAGTGAGAGCAAGGATAATTTTATACCCATGTTTCGATAAATATACTATACTTGTGAGAGATTATGGGTAATATACTGTGAGACACACATGGTTGATGAGTTTTGGGTAGTCGTATATGATTCTTTGTACCTCAACTTGTGAACACGAATTAACCACCATCACGAGTCTATGTTGGAGGCTGAATTGTTTCTACTAATGATAAAAAAACTACTCTTTGTTGATAATTGTTGTGCTTGTCTTGATGAATATTTTGTGTTGTTGCTGTGAAACCCTACGTAAATGTTTAGAGGGACATGATATTTTGCTCGAGGACGAACAAAGCTTCAAGTGTGGGGTGTTGATGATAGGCGAATTTACACGCCTATAGTGCTATATTTTACCCATATTTTAGCCATGTTTTGAGGACAAATTATATAATTCATGCACTTTTAGTCCTTTTTCCTGTAAGTGAGCTAACGAACATGATTAGCAAGTTTTCAGGTATAAATGATGCAGAATTCAGCATTTTATGGATAACTTGACGCCAAAGAAAGCTTCACGAAAGGAGGAAACCAAATCTTGGATGCCAAGGACCAAAAGTGGCGCATGGAAAATCTGTCCCGGGCAAAAACAGCAATTCTGAAGACTTTGGGGACTAGCAGTAACTTATTAGGATTAGGATAATGATACCTTAACCTAGTAGGATTGGGTTAAGTAATTCATTAGCTTAGTAGGAATAGGATATGGGTATTATAATTACCCTATTTTGCTAGAGATTTTAATAATTCTCATTCTACTTTTAATTCATTCTTCTATTATTGATTCCTCTACTCTTCCAACCATTCTAATAATTCTACTTTTTATTCTTCTTCTATTCATCTATTCAATTCTTAATTTCCGGAATAAGAGAAACGTTACTTTGCAAAGAAGTCACGCCTAACGCCTACCACACCTTACTACACGAGATCTTTATTGTGGTATAATAATAATGTTTATTGTGATTTCCTTCGCACTCATGGGTAACTAAACTTCTCTGTTGGGGTTATGGAAGCCTTATGAGATACTATCTATCGCTATGAGTTTGTGAATTCGTGACACGTGTGTTGCTTATATCATTATTCTCTTCATCTTAATGCAAATTCTTGTGGCTGCAGACGCATAAAATACGCCAGTATAGCATTAACTTGTTCGAAAGAAAGGTTAAATGTCTGGAAAAGAGATAATGTCAACGTAATAGGGTCCCATCCCTTATTAAAAAGTTAGTGCCGTAACTGGATTAACCTCTTGGAGAATTTGTACCGCTAGATACGCTTTAAGCTCGAAAGAGTTAAAGTGAAATAGTCCTTGTTTAGGTCGAAAGACGCTTGGATTTACCATCGAATACAATTCTCTATAAGCACACGCATGTCTGAATTCCGCACAACTCATAGCCAATAGAGACGTACAACTCATAAGGTGGACATAACCCCAACTTCTCAATTCTCATTGTTTTACATCCTACTAAACATTCTTTCTTTTTGCTTTGCTATTTTCCGTTTTTACTTTAACAGTTTGGTTACATTACTTGCACAACAAAACTCCCCCCTTTTTACGAGACTTGCACTAAAAGTCTAGTAATCTTTGCTTACTTGTTGACCAAGCTATTCCTTGTGGGATCGATACCCAACCCAGTTGGGTTCTATATTTGACAAACGACCGCTTTACACTCCGACGAGAGCTGTAGATTGAGCGTTATCAAAAATTGGCGCCGTTGCCGGGGAATACAGTTGTCAACTAAGTTTGTGATAGTTACTAGACCCTTTGGTCAAAGATTCTCGTACTTTTACTTTTAGTTGTTGTTTTTGTTTTATTCAGGTTTGTTCAGTGCATCAATAGATGCACAACGTGAAATTGAAAGGATGGATGCTCAAGCGCATCAGCAGAATATTGATAACCCAGGGCGTGCAACAAATCCTGATGATGAGGACCTGGGCGATGAAGAGCTACTAAACCCACGACATACTGCTGAGATGGCGGAACCCATGCAGAGGAGAGATCGACAAGCACGATTTAGGCCCGAACGCCGAGCTGTGCAAATACTGTTCGACGATGATGATGATGATCTTGATGGAGCCGGAGCCACAGGAGCCATTATTCCTCCACCATTAGCACCCGGAGCCAAGTTCAACATCACAAGCACCATGATTCAGTTATTTCAACTCAAGGGATTATTTGGTGGACTAGCTGGCGATGATCCGAATATGCATCTCATCAACTTTATTTCTACATACAAGTCATTTGACAATCCTGGTGTTGGTCAGAATGCAATTCGATTACGCTTATTTCCATTGTCTCTGTCTGGGGAGGCAACTCTATGGTTGAATGGGCTGACTCCTGATTCTATTACAAATTGGAGGCAATTGAGAGACGTTTTCCTAGAAAGATTCTTTCCGCCATCCAAAAGAGCACAATTGAGAGATGAAATCAGCAACTTTCATCAGCTTCCAACTGAAACCCTTCATGAAACATGGGAGAGGTTCAAAACGATGCTAATGAGGTGCCCAAACCATCACATGACTAATGTTCACCTAATGGAGATACTATATAGAGCCTTGAATTCAATAACTAAACCAGTGATGGATAATGCGGCCGGAGGATCTTTTATGGATCTCACCTTTGGTCAGGCAAGCAATATGCTAGATCGTATGACGAAGCAAAGTAGAGCTTGGCATACCAGGGATTCTGTGGTAGAAAGCCCCACTTTTTCTATTGGCATGACTGCAGACCAAAGAAGACGAGAAGAAGAACGTGATCAAGATATGACGCACATGAAAACACAAGTGGATCTTCTTACAAAACATCTATTATTAGGGAAGACCGAAAAAGTCAATGCTGTTACGTCAAAAGGAAGAAACGAATCTGTTTCGGAAGAAGAAGCCAACTACTTGAACAATCAGGGGGGTTTCCGAGACAATGCCCAAGGAAACCAAGGTCGGAACTATCATGGTAAATCTGGAAACATGGACCAAGGTAGTTGGAAGAACAAGAATGACAGTAGTGGTTTGTATGTCCCCCCTGGAAGACGTGACGCCACCACATCTAGTTCTGGAAGTATGGAAGACATGATGGCTAAACTATTGAAAGGAGTGGAAGCAACTAGCGCGGGAGTAACGGAGGTAATAACTGATTTGTCCGCTATGAAGCAATTAGTTGATTCACATTCCACTTCCATCAAGCAAATAGAGCAGCAATTGAGCCAACTATCAGCAACACTCAATCAAAGAAAGGCTGGCACTTTACTTAGCGACACTGTGCAAAATCCAAGGAATGATGGATCATGCATGGCTATTACTACTCGAAGTGGTAAGGCGCTGGAAACTTCATCTCTGAGGAAGAAAAAAGTGGTGAGGCGAATCAAAATGGAAGAACAAGTTGAGAAGGTACTGAGGGTATTACCAAAATCAAAATGGAATGTCAAGGTGACTACAATCAGAGAGGCGAATAAGGATCTTGAAGGTATGACTCTGGATTAATTAGTAGGGAACTTAAGGACTTATGAAATGGAAGTTGATGGAGTCAAAGAACGAGAAACTCCTGAGAAAATCTTAGCATTGAAGTCTTCTGAGAGTGATGATGAATTTGAACTTGATAAGGAGCAAGTTGCCTTCATAACTAATAACTTCATCAAATTTTTCAAGAAAAAAAAGGGAAAAAGTATTAAGAAATATTCCAATGACAATCCAAATGGGTGCTACAAATGTGGAAAAACTGATCATCAGATTAGGGACTGTCCAGTCTGGGAAATTGAATGGAAAAAGAAAAAGGCTGAAAAGGAACTGAAGGCAAAAAGGAAAGAGGAGCATGCAATGATAGCATCCTGGGGATCTGATTCAGATGAAGATGAAATTGATGAAACTGCATTCATGGCTCTTGAGAATTCAAATCTAGATGAAGAAGATGAGGACTCTGAGGTAAGTATACTCGAACTCACAGATAAACTAAAATTATTCTCTAAGTCAAAACTTATTTCTTTGATGAATGCATTGATTGATGATTTCCAAGAGTTAACCTCTGATAGGGATGAATTTTTTAATAGTCTGGCAAGTCTTAAATTTGATCTCATTGAATTAAGGGATTGCTCAGATACAGTTGACAAGGAAAGTTGCATACTCAAGAAACAGGTTGCAGAACTTGAGATTTCAAACAATAATCTCAAGTCTGAAGTTCTTAATTTAACTCTCACTGTAAAAGGAAAGAAGACCATGAGTAAAGAATAAAAAACTGCTGAACTTGAGCTTGTTAAATACAAACAAGAATGCCATGATTAACTGAAAAAATAAATGAGTTGAATCAGGAAATATCTAAACTCAAATTGGATCTTGAAAGGGCTAACAGGTGGACAAACTCCTCTAGAATTGTTCACAAATTAAGTGAGAAAAAATTCAATGAAAAGGCAGGTTTGGGATTCCACAAAAATGTTGATAATCCAAAAGATTTATGCTTCATTTGTGGAAACCTTGGACATCCCACCACTGAATGTCCAGTAGCTGCAAAAAGCAGATTAGCCAGTCAAAACCTGGCTAATAGATCTTCTCAGACCAAAAGGAACAAAACAAGTTATGGTCAGAGAAACAGGTTGCACTACATGTTTCCAGCATGGACTAAGAGAAATTTAATTCATCCTTTCACTCATAAATCAGGACCCAAGCTTGTCTAGGTTCCTAAGGCTAATCTTTGAATTCTTTTGTAGAAGAAGGTGAAAGGAAACAAAAGGCACTGGTACTTAGATAGTGCTTGCTCAAGACACATGACTGGTGATAGGAAAAATTTCCTTTAACTCTCCAAAATAAATGGAGGAGGAGTCTCTTTTGGTGATGGAAAAAAAGGAATCATAACTGGAATTGGAAAGATTGGCTCATCCGAGTCAAAGGCATTGGAGGATGTCTATCTTGTAGAAGGATTAAAGCATAATCTGCTAAGCATCTCTCAGCTGTGTGATAAAGGTAATAAAGTTACTTTTACTGCTGCAGGAGTCAAGGTTAAAAAAATAGATACTAAGAAGGTTATGATCATTGCAAGGAGCTACATAAATGTATACAAAGCTGACATCATGACACTACCAGGACCAGAGCTGACTTGTCTGAGTGCTATAGACATATGATCCCCTCCTTTGGCACAGAAGACTTGGTCATGCAAGTCTGAAACAACTAAACATACTTTCATCCAAAGACATGGTATTGGAATTACCCAAGATCAAGTTCAAGGAAGAAAATCTATGTAGTGCATGTGTAAGGGGAAAGCAGGTAAGATCCTCTTTTAAGTCAAAGAACGATGTTAGTACTAGCAAGTGCCTTGACCTGGTTCATATAGACTTATGTGGACCCATGAGACTTCAAAGAAGAGGTGGAAAAAGGTATGTGTTTTTAATTGTTGATGACTATTCCAGGTTTACTTGGACTTTGTTTCTAGCCTCTAAAGAAGATTCCTTTGAAGTCTTTGAAATCTTCATTAAGAAAATTGAAAAGAAACTGGGTACTTCTTTAGTTTCCATAAGGTCTGACCATGGTTCAGAATTTGAGAATGTAAAATTCTTGAAATACTGTTCAACAAATGGTATAGATCACAACTTCTCATCTCCTAGAACACCACAACAAAATGGAGTGGTGGAAAGAAAAAACTGAACCTTAGAAGACATGGCTAGAACAATGATGCTTGCAGCAAATGTTGCTAAAAACCTTTGGGCTGAGGCAATAAGTACTGCAACATATATCATAAATAGATGCATGATCAGGCCTTTGTTAGAAAAGACTCCCTATGAATTACTAAAAGGAAAAAAGCCTAACATCTCTCACCTTAGAATCTTTGGTTGTAAATATTTCATACATAATAATGGAAAGGATAATTTGGGAAAATTTGATGCTAAAAGTGATGAGGGAATCTTCTTAGGATATTCACTTCATAGTAAGGCTTATAGGGTTTTAAATAACAGAACTAATTGTGTTAAAGAAAGCATGCATGTAATCTTTAATGAATCCTGTGTTAAGACTAACCTGCAGGAAGGTAGTGACACAGAGGAACAGGTTATGCAACCCGTTGCATCAACAGGAGCCACCAAACATGGAGACATTTTGATAGGGAAAACTGAAGCTGAGGGTACAATGATAGGGGGAACTGAGCATACCCCTGTTCAGAACATCAACAATGATCCTGGTAGCTCATCAAACTTGATTTCAAAAGAATATAAATATTAAGGATCACATTCCATTGAGAATTTTCTTACTGATCTCACATCTGGGATCACCACAATGTCTGGATTGAGAAGTATGTGTGCCTTCAAGGAATTCCTGTCAGAGATTGAGCCAAAGAAAATAACTGAAGCATTTCTTAATGCTGATTGGATCATAGCCATGCAAGAAGAGTTGAATCAGTTTAAGAGAAGCAAAGTATGACACTTAGTTCCTCTTCCTAAAGACAGATCAGTTATTGGGACTAAATGAGTGTATAGAAATAAAGTTGATGAGTATGGAACAGTCACAAGAAACATGGCAAGATTGGTAGTTGTAGGATACAATCAAGAAGAAGGAATTGACTTTGATGAGACTTTTTATCCTGTTGTAAGACTTGAAGCTATAGGATTACTTATTGCTTTTACTACATACACGGAGTTTATCCTTTATCAGATGGATGTGAAGAGTGCCTTCCTAAATGACATTCTCAAGGAGGAGGTGTATGTTAAACAACCTCCAGGATTTGAAAGCAAGTAGTTTCCAGATCATGTGTACAAATTGGACAAAGCTTTATATGGATTGAAACAAGCTCCAAGAGCTTGGTATGAGAGACTGTCAAAGTTTCTATTGGATCATGGACATACCAGAGGTAAAATTGATAATACCCTCTTTTTGAAAACTAATGGGAAGGATTTGTTAGTTGTGCAGGTGTATGTGGATGATATTATTTTTGGCTCAACAAATATGAATCTGACTCATGAGTTTGCCAAACTCATGAGTTATGAATTCAAGATGAGCATGATGGGAGAGCTGAATTACTTCTTGGGATTATAAACAAAGCAGTTATCTTCAGGAACAATGATTCACCAACAGAAGTATGTCAAAGAGCTTCTCAAGCGATTCTCCATGGAAGAAGAAAAAAAGATAAATACTCCTATTGCAACTGCCACAAAGTTGGAGTTGGATGAAACAGGTTCAGATGTGGAGCAAAAGATGTATAGAGGTATGATTGGGTCATTGTTGTACCTCACAGCAATCATGCCTGACATTGTGTTCAATGTAGGCCTATGTGCCAGGTTTCAAGCAAAACCCAAAGAATCACATTTAAAATCTGTGAAGAGAATCTTTAGATACTTGAAGGGAACCAGTGATCTTGGCTTATGGTACCCCAAAGGTAGTAACTTTAATTTGGTGGGTTACTCAGATGCTGATTATGCTAGATATCTGGTGGACAGGAAAAACACTACTGGAATGGCTCACTTCCTTGGATCATGTTTGATTACCTGGTCCAGTAAGAAACAAAATTCAGTTGCCTTATCTACTGCTGAAGCTGAATATGTTACTGCAGGTTCCTATTGTGCTCAATTTCTATGGATTAAGCAACAACTCCTGGATTTTGGTATAGATATTAGTTGTGTTCCTATTTTTGTGATAATACAAGTGCTATTAACATAGCTAAAAATCCTGTTCAATACAAAAGAACCAAACATATTGATATTAGGCATCACTTTCTTAGAGATAACGTTGAAAAAGCTCATATATTCATTATGTTTTGTTCTACTGAGGAACAGATTGCTGACATTTTCACTAAGGCATTGAGTAGAGAACACTTCGAAAAAATTAGGTTAGCCTTGGGGATGATTTAAATTACATGTCTCCCTCAATGCTTGACTAGAATAAGTTGACTTTACATGTGATTGTTGGTTAATTCAGTCTCACACATTAAGTTATATATCCTAAGTCCAAGATTTTAGAATGTGTTGACTCATGTATGTGTTGATCTTGCAGGAAGCTTGGATTACAGAAGCAACTTTGTCTATTTTGTCATTCAGGTATGGTTACTAGTACTTCAAAGTAACCTCAAGAGAAACAAGTTTCTTTCATGGTTCCTCCTGATCCATTTAAACCGCCAAAATACAAAGAGTCCCTCCCTTTTTTAAAAAGTTGCCACTCTCTTTCCCATCAGGACTGAAACACTCATTATTATCCCTCTTCTACATACAATCCCTCACCCTTTCAACTTCCTCACCTTTTCTTTTTAAATACGCCTTCTTTTGTTTTGATTCTATACCCATACTTCTCTCCAACCTTTTCACACTCAAGAACACCTTCCTGTTTCAAATATGGCGTCCCTCTCTTCATCTTCATCCTCTTCTTCTCCCTCCACTGACTCTGTTGAAAATCCACTCATCGCACTTATACTTCATCCAAACATCACCTTACCGCCCTTAATTCCTTCTCCAATCTCCCAGAAATTCACAGATTTCTCCGCTTCCACAAATTTCCCAAACCCTTTTGCCCAAATTCCCTCACCTACTTCTTTCTTCTCGATACCCTTTCTTCCTCCTCCTATCCCACTCAGAACTGTTAATGAGGATGATTTTATTAATGATAGGGAAGATCTTCCTCTTGCAGACTTAATCCCAAGAAGGTCTAGATCTCAGGTCAAGAAAAAACCCTCTGTCCCGGCTAAAGACACTGTTAGTTCACCGCCCCCTCCCATTTTCTCTACTCCTCAAACCCCTCATACTAGAGGAATGAAACAACGTGAAGATGCTAAATTAGATGAAGTTCTTAGAGCTAACAAGAGGAAATGTGTAGTAATTTCTAATCCCACTCCTTCTTTTGTCTCTTCTCCTACATCTTCTCCTGATCTTCTTTTTCGACCAGTCAAGAAACCTAATGCTATCAGAGCAAAAGCTTCCAAATCTTCTGTGTCTCGATAAAATTCCTCTACGCCTGCTTCAAAGGCTTCCTTCTAGTCAAAACCTTCCCCCTCTATCAAAGATTTTCCATCCAGAGTCTCTCCCAGTTCTTCTACTCATTCAAAGAAATAAGTCAGCAAACCTGTTCTTTCTGACTCATCTGACTCTGACTTCAATCTGGACACCAACGCTAATTTAGATCCTGACTTTGAGGTTCCTGCACCATCCTTTCATCAAGATACTCCTGAGGGTCATCGCCTTCATTTTCAAAATCGAAAATTAGCTAAAGAAAGAGTAGTTAGTAGATATGAGGATGGTGCTATGCAGACTTTATTGAAAAAATTGGAGTTTCAGGGATGGTGTCATCTCTTTCTACAGGGAGACCTTCAGAGAAGGTTTGCTAGACCTGAAGTGTATGAGTTCTATATGAATGGAGTGGCCATTGGTGAGTTGTTTTCTACTACAGTTAGAAAAGTTATACTAAACCTTTACATTGCCGACATTGCTAGGATTATGCATATTCCTTCTGGGGGGTGGGGTCACTATGTCAAAGGAAGTTGGCCACCTCTTGACAATCTTGCTTCGGCTCTTGACATATGTAGAAAGTTCTTTGGAAATCCCCACTTGGTCAAACATCGAAGAGTGTTTAAGAGGGAGATGTCTCATCTTCACCAACTGTACTTTGATGTAGTGCATAAGATGATTCTTCCTAGGAAGGAAAGGAGGACTATAGCTAGCTTTCTTGATCTCACTCTCATGGAATTATTGGATATTGAAGTCCGAATTGATCTACCTCGACTCATACTAAAGCATATGCAGAGGGTTTTACTAAAGGAAGTAAGTGGACATGCTCTACTTTATCAATTCTGGCTCATCTCCATATTTGAGGACTTTGGTGTTTCTGTTCAAGTGTGGTCTTCACAGACCACCAAAGATATCATAGGGTATGTGAACCATATGATGCTACCTGTTTCCATGAAGAGTGCTAATAATCCAATGCAAAGATTGAGAAATTCATTGGCTGAGAAACAGGCTGAGGTGGAAATTGCTCAGGCAGCTTTGGAAGCTGCACAGGCTGCTCATGAAGAAGAAAAAGGGATACTCCATGCTCAAATTGCTTTCCTTAATTCCTTGTTGGAAAAATAGAGAGCTGAAAATGCAGATGTTATTAGGAAACTCACCTCCGTAATTCCCTCCTCTTCCTCTACTTAGACTCTTACCTGATATCTTCAGTTATCTCCTTTTGTTCTTTTTTTTCCCTAACAGCTTCTTCTCTCTTAGTTTACTTTTTGGTATATGTAGTCTTCTCTACAAATGAATGAAATGGGCTTAGTTGTTATGCTGTTTTCTGCTCCTATTTTATCATATTGCATTCATATTCTCTTATTCTGAATTTTAATTGTCTTAGTGATAGCCTCAATAGCCATGAATTATTAGACGTTATTCACTTGAGCTTTTCGATGATGTCAAAATGGGGAAGAGTAGGCTATGCAATGCTTATAACTCAATGACTAACCTTTTTCTCTCTGTGCTATTCTTTTATTCAAATGCCTTATTGAGTATATCAGGGTTCTGTGATGTGCTGCTATGTTTGTCATCATCAAAAAGGGGGAATTTGTTAAGGCATGTGGAGTTTTGATGATAGACATGTGAATGAAACATGCTGTGAAAGCTGATCCATTCAAGGGTACAAAGAAAAGTCGCAGGCAAGGCTATTGATAAGATGATACTGCGCATAGATAGAAGTGGATAATCAAGAATATTCAGGAACCTTCTCAAACACTTATCACTTTAGTAAAGTAGAAGAAAAATGCAATATTCAGAAGTTGAGTTGATCTAGAAGTCCAACAGTGATAAGAGTTCTGCAAGGATAAAGGATAAATCAAAAGAGTCCTATTCAACCAGGGGAGGAGAAACGGCTACAACAAGGAGTGAAGTTACTTGATAGAATAAAGAAGAAAGAAGCAGAAATAAAGAAGGACTCTATTACAGGAGAAATAATCAGGGTGCATATATACAACAAAGCATGATCGAGTAACTCACTCAATCCACAGCAAAGAAAATCAACAATCAGCATAATAGTTCACATACTTGAAGAAGAACCTGTTTCCTTACTTAGCAAGTCGTAGACTGTGTAGTAGGTAGGTTCTTTGAGTTGTAATGAGTCATTATTCTAGTCTCAGTGATCTATAAACTGAGTTAGGAATTGTGTCTTCAAGTTGGAAACTCGAAGATTTGAGAACACTTATCTTGGGAAGATTTGTGTTTTTGTAAGATAGGAGTTAGAAGTTTTAATTCCTAGTTAACAAGAAGTCTTGTATTTCTGTTGATTGTTGAGGCTCAAATATCATAGTGAAGTTGGGGTTAAATCCTATAGAGGTACAGGTCGTGGTTTTTTACACCTTTCTTGAGCCGGGTGTTTTCCACGTAAAAACACTGTGTTCAGTATTTACTTCTGTGAACCACGTTTACTTACTTGTTCCACAGATAGGCAAATTAGTAGGGCTCATATTCTAACAACTCTTTTGTCGTTTCTACTATATCAAAATGAGTTTGATTTGACCTTAAACTTAATAGGACAAAAATTAAAATTTGCCTGCGAAGTATGAGAAATCCTCTAGATTTATCCATCGATAATTAATAGTTACGGTTAGTTCGTTCCTCACCGTTATAAAAATGAACTAGATTTGCCTTTATTGAGTAGCAGTCAACTATAGAAGTACTTATCTCTACCATTAACACATACTAGTTTAGAAGCAAATTTGGATCATTTAGGATAACTTAAAGAATAAATTTATTGCCACCACAGAGTTTCACGTCGAAATCCTTAAATCTGTCTCAATTGGTTCAAATTTATGTCTGAACTATACCATATGATTCGTATTTGCCCTTGAACAGTACATTAGTGGGCAAACCTAGCTCCATGTTGTGACGGTAAGAGTAGATATGATTTGAGCTCTTAATGAATAACAAATTCAAACCATTTTCTGTAGTTTAGAATAAATTAAATTTAATACACATTGCTTAAACATAAATCGATCAGATACTTTTATTAAACATCACACTGAAACAGGGCCATGTTTAAAGATCGTATGACAATAGTTAAGCTTTCAATCCCTATTATCTGCACTAGCTTTTTTATTACGCTATTACGTACTAATTCCCTTTGTTTGCTTGGCGTAAAAGCAATTGATTTAATGTTTGTTCATCCATGCTATAATACCGTTGCACAACTATGGCATACTACGTAGGCAATGGTTTAATACAAATTCCTTCGAGACACTCCATTTTGACAGGAAATCTTTTACTCAGAAAATGTTTTGCCAGATGATCTGAGTTTAATACATTTTTCTTGATTTTAATAGAAAAAAATGTTCCTAATGAAAGGCTATTCATTATTTATAGGATCTACATATGATCTTTGTAATACTTCGTAGCCTCCATGCATTGACTTTTAAAATTTACAAATATTTGGATTCGAGTCCTCTCCATTTTTTTCTAAGTTATCCCTTAGATTTATGATACTTCTCTTATTTAAATATGACAAAATGCTCTTCTGGATCCTTGTACTATGTCGATTTTGTAAGTTGAATATTTCTACTTACATGTTTGTCATCTGGACCCATGAACCCACTAAAAAGCAAAATTTTAAACCCCTTGACCGTTGACTTTGCCTATGTGGCATTAAATGATTGACTAGGACAAGGAGAGTGTAGTCACTCGCCCGGGGGTGCGAGTGGGGGTTAATTTTTAAACAATTTTATATTAAAATAATTAAAATAATATTAAAATTTTAAAAATAAAAAATAGTCTTTTTTCCCTCCATCATTTTTAATTAAAAAATATTTTTCAAAATTTAAAAATAATTAATTTTAAAAATAAAAATAAAAAACCCTCCTTCCCCAAACCCCCCTCCGTCCAGCCCCCACTCCACCCCCTCAGCCTCCTCCCCCAACCCCCTCCCTCGTCCAACCACCCCCACCCCACCCCCTCACCCCATCCCCCCATCCAGCCATGGCCGCCATGACATCACCATTAACGTCCCCCACCTCAACAATAACATTAACAAATTCCTCTTCTACAAACCTCAAATCTCTTCTTCAATCCCATGCCTTGATAATCACAACAGGCCACACTAACAACATTTACATAGCAGCAAAACTCATCTCTCTTTACGCTTTCACCACTGAACAACATCTCATTTCTTCGAAAAAAGTATTCGATTTCACCATTTTTAAAGACCCTTTTCTTTGGAATTCAATAATCAAAGCTTTTTTTCCAATGGGAAATATACAAAATCACTTGAGCTCTTTAACAATATGTGGGGTTTTAGTGTTTTGCCTAATCAGTTTACATTATCAATGTTTTTTTCGGCTATTGCGAAACTTGGGTTGGTTGATTTTGGGATGGAAGTTCATGGGTTGGTATCAAAATTGAATCTTGTTGAGGAAAATAGTGCAGTTGGATCGTCTTTGGTGTACATGTACGCGAAATTTGGGTTGATGGGTAATGCGTATAAGGTATTTGATGAAATGCCTGTGAGAGATGTGGTTT
Source organism: Capsicum pubescens (assembly GCA_030864215.1). Lineage (NCBI taxonomy): Eukaryota > Viridiplantae > Streptophyta > Magnoliopsida > Solanales > Solanaceae > Capsicum > Capsicum pubescens. The sequence continues at coordinate 64,169,277 of CM061543.1, forward strand.
TTTGATTGTTTTACTTTTAATTTTTTTTTTATTCACTTTCTCAATTAAAATTTTTATTTTGTTTAGGATTAATTTTGTAACTTTTACAAATTGTTAAAGATATTTAAATAAAAATTAAAAATTCATTATATTTGTGTATGTGAATTTATAGTTAAAACTTTAAATTAATTGGAGAGAAATTTTAATTATTTGAAATAAATTTGATGTTTAATTAAATTTATTGTGTTTGTGTATTAGAATTTATAATTAAAAATTTAAATTAATTTAAATTAAAAATTTATTGTGTTTGTGTATTAGAATTTCTACAATTTATAAAAATAATTTATTTAATTATGTTTGTTAAAGATATTCAAATTTAAAAATCAAAAATTCATTTATGTTTGTATATATGAATTTATCGTTAAAAATATAAATTAGTTGGAGAAGAATTTTAATTATTTGGAATGAATTTGATATTTAATTTGTGAGCAAAAATAAATTAAATGACATTTTATAATTTAATTATTTGGATATTTATTTTAAAACATTATTATTTAAATTTTTCTATAATTTATAATTTTTTTATTTAATTAAATTAATTTTAATATTTAATTTGTCATGTAGCATTTTAAAAATGACTTGAAATTTCATGAAATACTTGAAAATGACGTGACAGGTGATGTGGCACACGTGGCAGGTTATGTGGCAGCTGACATGGGAAAAGGTGTTACACTCTCCAAAAATGTGTTTAAAATGTTGTTTTTAGTGGGTTCAGGAGTCCAGATGACAAACATATAAGTAGAAGTGTCCAACTTACAAAACGGACATAGTACAAGGGTCCAGAAGAGCATTTTGCCTTTAAATATCAATGGTATAAATTCTTAAGTAATCAAGTACCTTAATCATGGTTAAAAAGATATATACGGCTTCCATTTAAGTTTTTCCCATTTTTTCTTTTAAAAAGGATATGTCACAGTTTTTAGCACCACAATAGATGATTTTGGTTCGTCGTTAGACATAACTTAGTTTTTCTATTTGTAACTTTTTTAAATTTCTTTATAGACTAAATTTCTGCCAATTTATATCAACATTTAAATAAGTTATTTTACAAGTAAAAAATTGTAAATCATAAGATAAAATTTTCAGCATTTAGGTATTAAATAAAAAGAATTGAAAATTACTTTGCCATAAAATATTACAAAAATATATTTTTTTTTTGGTTAGATAAACTTTTCAAAAAAATAGATAGAATATTTAAATCGTAACTCATTGTAATAAAACTATGGAAGAAATCATTGTATACCAAAAGTTTAATGTTGTTAATTGAAGTAATTTCATTCGGTATCAAAATTTTGGAAAATGAATATTTTCTTATCAAAATTGGGAAACTTAAATACCAAGACCTCTTCTTTTAATCATGGTTAATTAATATACTTCTTTGGTTTATAAAATTAATTAATCTACACCTTTGATATTTAAGTAGCATTGCCACGATCCAAACTGGGCCTGGCCGTGACGGACATCCCAAGCCTATCAATGCATAAGCTGAATCCTTAGCCTTACATCATAAGCATAGTAATATAAAGATGTTATGGAAGCCAACCCATAAAAATGAAAGAGTTTGATAAATAATGAACTGAAGTTTGAAAATCAAATACAAATCAAGAAAACAATAACCCGAATAAAGTAGTGTCCATGCCTTAAGAATAAAATTCAAAACAAAACCCCACACCGTCTACGAAGCCTCTAACTTTAAGAATAACTCCTAAGTCAGTGTAGCCAAGTAATTTTGCCCCTCTCCGAAAATTAATTCAACTCGATTACCTTATCACGTACCCCATCCACGTGGTAGTTTTTCCACAAGAAAAATAAAATAAACAACCATCTCATCATTTTTTATTCTTATCCCAAATAACAAAATTACAATAAACCCATAACAACTTTGACACCTCACCCTATTCTAACCACCCCAACTTCTTACCCTACCCCTACCCCTTATCACGTTTTGGGGTTGCCTCACTATATATACACAGGCACCGCCACTCTCACGAGGAGGAGCCCACACATCATACACAGTTTTTACACAGTGATAAGATATACAAACAATCACTGATATACACACCTACACACTGGTGAGAAAAGTGAAAGACAAGAGAGAGAAAGGGGAAAAAGTGAGAATAGACCGAAGTTTTGAACGTTAGTGAACTGAGGGAGAAGATTAATAGTGAACAATAGGAATAAAACAAAGAGAGAAACTGATCGTCGGAATATACCATCCCCCTACCACCAAACCACCAGAACGCCAAAACCAGTGAGAATACCTAAAAAATTTGATAAGAACTCGACAACTCCGTCATTCTTCATTACCTTCTGGGTCACCGGAGTTTCGAAGAAGCCGCGAACAAGAACCCAACTCTGATTCCAACGAATTGTCATTGGTTCTTATTTGTATTAAGATCGTCCTTTGATTTTAAGGTCGTTCGAGATTGAGGTTTCCGATATCGAGTTGGTTTTGTAGGCTATTAAGGTTCCACTCGAGAATTCGGTTATGGTTTTAGTCGGAAGGAGAAAATTTTAATTGAAAGCGACATTAAGGTCTATTTCTCATCTCATTCTCGATTAATTTTAAGTTTTGGAGACTTCGTGTGGTGAATTCATGATGTGTGCACCTTGCTTTATCTGATGTGATTGTGTTTGGATCCCGAATGATTGTGGATATTAGTTGATTGGCCACTTGAATCGGTTAATTGAATGATTCGACCTCGTTCGAGGTAAAAAAAGTTAAGGGTGGAAGTTAGAAATTAATAACGTGAATATTATTTAACTTTGATTCATTGATAATATTGAACGAGATAGAATCATGATAAGTCGAAAATGGGTAGGCAAACAGTAGGCCGGGTAGGCAAAATTTAGGGAATTGTAGATTGTTGAACGTTTGAATTTGTTGAATGACCTTTGTTTCATCGCTTCTAAACTCTTTGTACTCATTTGACCGGGGAATGCTTCGAGAAAAATTGTATTTGTTATTGCGAAATGCCCTGCGATACTTTATACTTAGAATACCGATCGTGATCAAGTCCCGAAGCATCGCGTAAAGCATAGTGTAGGATAGTTAGAATACTTTAGGTTTTAATTTTAGCATTTTTATTTCGGTTTGTAAAAAATTGGACTGGACACTATTTTGGAGTTTTGATTGTTTGTTTTCTTGTGTGTTATGTGTTTTGTTTGGTTTATGCATTTCATAGTATCGTACTAGCCGATATACTCCATGAAGTCACCGTGGTCGAAACACGGGACCGAGGGGTGCCTAACACCTTCCCCTCGATCAACAAAATTTCTTAACCAAAATCTCTGTTCGTTGACCAGTTTTGAAAGAGTCAAAAATCATTTTGAAAAAGATTTTCAAAGGTGACTTGGCACACCAGATTTAAGCCAAGTGGCGACTTTGAGTTTTAATTGTTAAAAGTCTTTTTCAGAATAAATTATTTTCTTTATGTCACTTAATATTAAAATCCTTTTCAAACTTAAAACAAATCTTTTTGGGTAAAAAAAGGAGTGTGACAGCTCTGACGACTCTGCTTTCCGAATTAAAATGTGCTGTCCCTTGTTGTTTTGTCTTATTTTAAGTTGTTTATTTTTCTTCTTTACATAATACATGTTATGTTGGTTCTAGTGTTATGACATGCTGCTGGAAATTTCAGCTAGAAATTCAGTTTAATCATGAAACATTAAATCAGAGGGCTGAAGTTAGAAAAAAGAAGCATCTGAGAAAATAGGTAGAGTGTTGAGACATTAGGTGACCATGTTGAAACCTTCTTTGAAAATTAAAGCATTTATTTTTTAGAATCACAAGAATAACTTGGTCATCAATTGAAAGATATATCTCATTTAGGTTAAACACTGGATGCACGATCCTATACAAGAGAAGCAGAAAGAAAATCATTTCCATGAAAATAGGGGTCATTCGATGTGAGGGATGTAGTTGTATACTGGACAAGGGAAGAAGAAGTAGTGACGCACAAACTCAGTTAAAGTTAGTGCTGGAAAGAATGTCACAAATGATCTTCATCTTTCACTTTCATAATGCATGATATGTACTTGTATTTTCAGGGATTAATATGACGAAGACATTTCATTTTCTATCCAAATATTGTGTTATCCTTTGTTTACCTCGTCTGAGATTTAGTTCTAATTTCTTTCATACCCCTCTTTTGAAATCAAGATAGAGTCAGCAAAATTCAAAAAAATGTCGAGTACAAAAAAATAGAGTCAGAAAAGTTTCAAAACAAGTGTGTAAAAAAGAAAGAAAAAAAAAGTGTCAAGAAAAATAAAGTTTGAAAGGGACCCAAAGAGAAAAAATTTCAAAAAAAGAGAAGAAAAGAAATCATAATCAAGAAAAAGAACAAGTTGCTGAAACTACGAGTGACCTGATTCCCCTCTCTCGGGGGTGAGATACATAGCCTACCCTACCTTGGGTTTGGTCCAACCAAATAAACAATTTAGAATTACCCAGTCAATAGAAACTGGGCCATGGGTTAATCTTCATCGTTTGAGTCGATTTCAAAAGTTGTAAGTCCCACCCCACTTTAAGTGTCGTTTGGGTCTCATGCCATCTTTTCTTTCTAACCCTATCCAAAAGTCAATTTAAAGTGAAAGAAAGACCTTCAGATCAATCTTTGAGAATGATGAGGCTAATCATGCAATGTATATGATGATGCATTTTGGGAACTACTTATCTTCCTCAGCATAATATATCAAGAGAGAAACAAAAATGAGAGCGTCTTATTGGTGAAAACTCTCATGGGCACTATAAGGCGGTGGTAAGTTGAGAGAGATAAAAATGAGATAGTCTTATCGGTGAAAATCCTCACGGGCACCGTAAGACGATTGTGAGTTAAGATAAATGAAAATGAGAAAGTATCATAGAGTCTTATTGGTGAAAATTCTCATTAACACCACAGGACAATAGTGAGCTGAAAAAAATGAAAATGAGAGAGTCTCATTGTCACGCCTCTTTTTTAACCAAAAAGATTTAAAGTTTCAAAAGGATTTTTATTTATTTAAAGTGACTAAAAATGAAATTTGTTTCGAAAAGAATTGTTTATATGCAAAACTCAGAGTCGTCACTTGGTATAATCCGGTGTGCTAAGTCACCTTTGGAAAATTCTTTTCAAAACGATTTGACCCTTTAAACTGGTTTGCGAACAGAGATATCGGCTAAGGAATTTTGTTGACCGAGGAAAAGGTGTTAGGCATCCCGCGATCTCATGGTTCAACCACAGTCGCTCCGTAGAGTATATCATCTACTTTAATACTATGAAGTGAATAAATCACAAAACACATAAAACAAACAAATCAAACAAAAGAAAATTCAAAAAGTCAATGTCCAGTTGAATTTATACAGTCCCAAAAATATAAAAATACAAAAATGTAAACCTACTTTATTCTAGACTAATCCTAAACTACGCTCCAATGCTTTACCCGATGCCACAGCCTTCATCACGAACGTCCTCCGAGTATAATATACTATGGGGCATTTCCTGATGAATAAATACAAATGAACTGTGGTCATTCCCCGGCTAAATGAATACATTTTCCAAATGCGAGAAAAAAAACAGAATCATTCAACAGAACATTTCAAACATTCAACAATCCATAAACGTCCATTTCTACAATTTGCCTACCTGAGCCTATCATGAGATTATCCTATTCAACGATATCAATGAATCAAATAAATATTCACATTATCAATTTTTAATTCCCGCTTTAAATTCCTTTTTATTCTCAATGAGACATCATTTCATTACACTATTCATAACTCAAAGGAATCAAACAAGTGGCAATTCAATCTTCAATCAAGATCAACCAACACACGATATTCAATCTGATACACCGAATATAATCAACAATGAAATAAAAAGAGAAAGGGAATAGAGTTGAGCCTCAATTTTTTATTTTGATATATTGAAGATAGAACCGCATCCGAAACACCTCGATTTGAACCTCAGTAACAAACAACACTAATTTAGTAATGAGAAATATAGCGCGGATAGATTTCGAAATCGATGAAAAATCTCAAAAGGAACGAGTCCAGCTTGGTATTGAGAACTTGAAAAATTTCACCGAAAAAAAAAACTGAAATGAGGCCGCCGTTATCGAATTTCGGCTGAGTTTTTATGATCTCCTTCTGGTGGAGCCGATTTATGATCTGTGGGATGAAATCCGGTGAGGATTTGTTGACCAGAAAACTCAACACAACGCATTAATTTTGTAGACCCCTTTTTCGATTATTATCTCTCTCTCGATTCTCTCTATTCCCATTCACCGTAGTCCGTGTGTGTATATTTATGTGGATTCCAGTGAGTTTTCCCTTTGATCCATTTTGTGTGTATGGCAGTCCATATCAGTGAGTGTGTGTTTGGTGTATTGTTACGTGATTGATTGTATTGTTAGAGTATTGTGTAGAAGACCATGGTGTGTGCTCTCCGTTGAGTGAATGAAAGCTCTGTGTATATAGTGTAATATTGTGTAGAAAAATGAGTGGGGTAGGGTAGGGGGCCTAGGGGTATAAGGTAGTGGTAGGTGGTAGGGGTATGGGGTGTGAGGTGGAAAAATTAGTTAGGATGGGTGGTGAATTTGTTAAGATAAGGTGTTAAAAGTTGTTAAGAATTTGTTGGATTTGTTTTTGTGTGGAATTTATCACATGGATGAAGGTCTACGATAAAGTGAGGGTAAATGAATAAAAATACACTCTCGGGAGGGACAAAATTACGTATCTACATTATGCCCCTCTTTGAATGTAAATACAAAGTGTTTTCATGCAAAGAAGTAGATAATGAGACAGAATTTTGACCCGACCATTATTCAAAGGAGGAAATAAAGAGGAAGGAAAACCGAGTTAGAGAGTCGAGTGAGGTCCTGTTGAGGTTCCGATCTGCGGATCTGTCATTACATAAAAATAAAACTTATAAGTTAAAAATATAAATAAAATCAAAAAAGTTCTATCTATGCAGCTTTCTTTGACTCTTGACTTGCTATTTCATCGCCCTATTCTTCAGGCGGGCTCCTGACTTGCAATTTCTTTAACTTGTTGCTTGATTTCAATTTCTTCACCCTGTTCTTCAGGTGGGCTCCTGACTTGCTATTTTTTAATCTGTTGACTTTCAATTTCTTTACCTTGTTTCTTGACTTTCAACTTCTTCACTTTGTTGCTTGACTTTCCATTTATTCACCCTGTTCTTTGGGCGGGCTCCTCAAATCACATCAAAACTAGAAAGAAAATTATCCCAAACAAATGTTATTATAAAGAGAGATTCCATTTGCTAGAAAAGTAAAGTTCCAAAAACAGGAATTAAATTTTTGCCCCAATTTAACATCTGAGGACTTTTGTGACAGTTGCATCATAACTACTTGAAATACCCGAACAAAGAAATGCATCTTCTATGGGTTAATTGAAATGATTCGACTAGTAATTGCATTTTCTAGGAGTCAAAGGGAATGACTTGACTAGAAAATATATTTTCTAGGAATCAAGGAGTATGACTCGACTAGAAAGTACATCTTCTAGGAATCAAGGGGACTGACTCGCCTAGGAAGTACATCTTCTAGGAATCAAGGGGAATGACTCGACCAAGAAGTATATCTTCTAGTAATCAAGAGGATTGTCTCGATCAGGAAGTACATATTCTAGGAATCAAGGGATTGACTCGACTAGGAAGTACATCTTCTAGGAATCAAGGGGAATGACTCGACAAGGAAATACATTATCTAGTGTCACACCCTTTTTTTTAACCAAAAAGATATGAATTTTAAGTTTGAAAGGGTTTTTATTATTACGTGACAAAATGAAGATTTATTTCGAAAAAGAATTATTTACATTTTTACTCAAAGTCACCACTTGGCATAATCCGGTGTGCCAAGTCACCTTTGAAAAATTCTTTTCAAAACAATTTGACTTTTTAAACTGGTTTGCGAACAGAGATTCTGGCTAAGGAATTCTATTGACCGAGGGGAAGGTGTTAGGCACCCTTCGATCCCGTGGTTTGACCACAGTCGCTTGGTGGAGCGTATCGGCTATTTTGGTATTACAAATGTATAAACCACAGAAAAACACTTAAAACAATCAATTAAACAAATAAAAAAAATCCAAAATATAATGTCCAGTCCAATTATACAGTCCCAAAATGAAAAAAAATGTGGAAATGTAAACCTATGCTAACCTACACTAATCCCAAACTACGCTCCAATGTTTTACCCGATGCCTCAGGACTTAATCACGAACCTCCTTCGAGATGCCTCGGGCCTTAATCACGAACCTCCTTCGAAGACATAATACGTCGGAGCATTTCTCAGTGAATAAGTACATGAAACCTCGGGGCATTCCCCGACTAAATGAATACACTTTTAATTTTTGAGGTAAAGTAGGAAGAATCATTCACACCCACATTCAAACATTCAACAAAAACCATAATCTCTAAATTTTCCTACCCAACTTAGCATTTGCCTACTAATTTTCAATTTAAATCAACAATAATGAATCAAAATTAAATCACTTTCATTTCGTCAATCTCAACCCCTCCCAAAAAGTCGATTTCAATTCTCAATCAATGATTAACTAATCCTTAGATTATCGACTCAATTTTCATAATTCGAATTCAACATCAACCAATATTCATGATTCAAACATCACAAAATTAAGCAAAGCAAGATCCACGCATTATCAATTCGCTACACAAAATATCAGAACTTAAAACTACTCAAGAAAAGGAATGAGAAATGGACCTCAATTCAGAAATTTCAAAGAATATTGCTTCATAAAATAAACAATTCGCTCCCGATAGCCTCGAACCAAACCTCGACTATGACAAAGATACAACTCGATATCACAAATTCTTCAAACAAATTTGAATCCAAAATCGACCCCAAATAGAATTGAATCGACCCCAAACAGAATTGAAGATGAAATATTAACTCAACCGAGACAGAAATTATGAAAAAACGAGAAAAACCTGTATCGAAATCCCACCGGAGTCAACCCGAATCTCAACGTAATCAAACCAAATGTCGATTTTAGCTAATTTCAATTACTGGTTTAGATTTTTATTGGCGAGAAGGATAATTTTTGGGTCGGTGGTGGTTTAGCCGACGTGTAATAATGGAGTTTGGCGACATCATCATCGGAAAGCATCAATGCCAGCCGAATCTCGCTCACCTTCTTAATTTTGCACTGTTTCTATTCTTGAACCTCACGATTTTACTCTCTCTCGTGTTGCTGCGTCAACCTACGCACTGCGTGTAGGACCCCATATTTCTTTCCCCCCCTCGTTTGTGTGTGTCACGCCCAAGAATAAGAAGCCGCAAAAAAATGGAGTCCGTTTATTCCCTCTTTGTGGTGTGCATGAATCTATGTAGAGAAAAACACTGAAAATTGTCTGGTGAGTTTTTGGTGTTTTTGTATTATTGGAATTATGTTGAGTGTGTTGAGAGAGTGAGGAAGATGAATTTTTTGTGTGATCTGTACGTATATAATGGGTGTCGAGGAGAAAATAAATAAATTCCCTCCCGTGTTCTCTCCTGCTATAAATGTAAATTGTTTTTTTCTTTAGTGTATTCCCCTGGAAGCTTCTTTTTTGTGTCCATTGCCCCTTTTAAGAGAAAAAAATGAAAAAATGCATGTAAAAGGGGTAGTGAGGTAGGGTAGGGGTATGTGGTGAGTGGTGTGAGTTGGTTTAGATAAAGTTTGCCAGGATAAGGAAATATTAAGGTTTTAATTTGTTAGGAATTTATTGAAATTTTATTATTTTTTTAATTTTTGTGGGGTATAATAACATGAGTGAGGGTGTATGATAACGTGAGGTAAAAGATGGATGAATTTGGTTTTAGGTAGGGACAAAATTAAGTGTCTACATCTAGGAGTCAAGGGAAATAACTCAAACAGAAGTACATCTTCTCGAAATCAAGGGGAGTGACTCGACCAGGAAGTACATCTTCTAGGAATCAAGGGGAATGACTCGACCAGAAAGTACATCTTCTAGGAATCATGGGGAATGACTCGGAATGACTCGACCAGGATGTAGATCTTCTAGAAATCAAGGGGACTGACTCGAACAGGAAGTACATCTTCTAGGAATCAAGGGGACCAACTCGACCAGGAAGTACATCTTCTAGGAATCAAGGGGAATGACTAGACCAGGAAGCACATCTTCTAGGAATCAAGGAGAATGACTCGACCAGAAAGTACATCTTCTAAGAATAAAGGGGAATGACTTGACCAGGAAGTACATCTTCTTGGAATCATGGGTAATGACACGACGAGGAAGTACATCTTTTAGGAATCAAAGGGAATGACCCGACTAGGAAGTACATCTTCTAGGAATCAAGGAGACTGAATTGACCAGGAAGTACATCTTCTAGGAATCAAGGGGACTGACTCGACTAGGAAGTACATCTTCTAGGAATCAAGGGGACTGACTCGACTAGGAAGTATATCTTCTAGGGATCAAGGAGGCTGACTCGACCAGGAAGTACATCTTCTAGGAATAAAGGGGAATGACTTGACTAGAACGTACAACTTCTAGGAATCAAGAGAACTGACTCGACTAGGAAGTACATCTTCTAAGAATCAAGGGGAATGACTCGACTAGGAAGTACATCTTCTAGGAATCAAGGGAACTAACTCGGATAGGAGGTACATCTTCTAAGAATCAAGACTTAAGTTGGGAAGTGCATCACCTAACAAGTAAAATTCAAATTACCCAATCAAGGAAGTGCGACTTCTTACAAATGCCACTTGAATTACCCAAACAAGGAAATGTGTTTCCTTACAAATGTCACTTGAATTATCCAAGGGAATGTGTCTCCTTACAAATGTTGCTTGAATTACCCGAACAAGGAAATGTGTCTCCTTACAAATGCCACTTAAATTATCCAGACATGGAAATGCGTCTCCTTATAAATGCTACTTGAGTTACCCAGACAAGGAAATCCGTCTCCTTACAAATGCTGCTTAAATTATCCAGAAAAGAAAATGCGTATCCTTACAAATGCCGCTTGAATTGCCCAAACAAGGAAATGCATCTCCTTACAAATATTGCTTAAATTATTCAGAAAAGGAAATACGTCTCCTTATAAATGCCACTTAAATTACCCAGACAAGAAAGTGCGTCTCCTTACAAATCCGCTAGAATTACCCAAACAAGAAAGTGCGTCTCCTAGAAATATTAAATTATAAGTTTTACCATGGGTTTGATTACCAAATATGTGCAGCAACATTGCCCTCTTACATTTGTAGATGTGAGAAATTACTGCCTTTGATGTTAGGCTTTGAAGGTAACATGTTTTCGGTTTCATGAAAGAAAACTTGTGAGTTTAAAACATGGCGGCTGGTTTGTGGCTTTGGCTTTTGAGACAATTGCTCTTGCGCTGGTCACATTTATTCTTGCTTCCAACCATTAACATATGTCATTGACTTGCAGCATCATTTACCCAAACTTAGATTATTAAGAGTGAATCTGAAACAAAATACAGTATCTCCGCTTTGCCATGCTCCTTAGATAAACTCTTTGAACCTTGGTATTTTTATGAGTTCCCAGATTTTTCTGTTGATGAAACTTTCTGCATGCCTTATTTTGGCTTATAATCATGTCTCTTTCATGCACTGGACTTTCTGTCTTGCTTTGTGAAATTGAAAAAGTTGGTGGCCATTTTTGAAATCTTTTCTCACTTGTTTTGACAAGGACTTGACTCACAGACAAGAGAAAAAATGATAATGATTTTTTTATTTGGATAACTTTTTCAAGAAAATAAATTAAAAATAAAGAGAAGAAAGAAGAGACAATGAATTTCCCCATTTGAAACAAAGAAACAAAAAATTTATCTAAAAATGACAGTCAACTCTAATGATTATGCCATGCATTTTGGATTAAGCTGGCTGATCTTTTTGTTCAAACTTTCTGCTAATTGTTGTTGAGTTAATGACCTTGAAACTGAGTTGCTTCCTTAGGTCAACTAGCCCCTCTAATTTACTTTTTTCCCATCTCACTATTGCCTTATGGTGTCCGTGAGGTTTTTTCACCAATGAGACTCTCTTATTTTCATTTCTCTCAACTCATTGTCGTCTTACCGTGTCCATGAGGGTTTTTACCGATAAGACTCTCTTATTTTATCTCTCTCAACTTATCATTGCCTTTTGGTGCCCGTGAGTGTTTTCTCTAATAACACTCTCTCATTTTTATTTCTCTCCTGATTTTTTATGTTGAGGAAGACAAGTAGTTCTAAAAATGCATTATCATATGCATTTCATGTTAAGCCTTATCATTCTCAAAGATTGATCTGAAGGCCTTTCTTCGGTTGTAACTCGGCTTTTGGATAAGGTTAGAAAGAAAGCACAACATGAGGCCCAAACGACACTTGAAGTAGGGTGGGACTTACAACTTTTGGAATCGACCCAAACAACAAAAATTAACTCATGCCCTAGTTTCTTTTGACTGGGTAACTCTAAATTGTTTATTTGGTTGGACCGAGCCCCGAGTAGGGCAACCTACGTATCTCACCCCCGAGAGAGGAGAATCAGGTCACATATAGTTCCGGCAACTTATTCTTTTGCTTGATTTTGAATTTTTTTTCTCTTTTGTTGACTCTTTTTCTCTTTGAAACTTTTTATGACTCTATTTTTCTTGACACTCTTCTTTTTCATTCTTTTTGGATACATTTTTGTCTCTTTTTTTTTGAAACTTTTCTGACTCTATTGTTTTGCTCGACACCTTTTCTTTTGAACTTTACTGATTCTATCTTGATTCCACAGGAGGGGAATCAAAGAAAATAGAACTAAATCTCAACTGAGGTAAAGAAAGGATGACATAATATTTGCATAACAGAATAAAATGCCTTCGTCATATCAATCATTGACAATGTAAGTATACATCATGCAATATGAAGTGAAAGATAAAGATCATCTGTGACACTTTAACAACACTAATTTTAACTGAGCATGTTTGCCACTTCTTCTAATACACTTTTCAGACATACAACTCCACATTTGGTGTACATCCCTCACATCGTATGATCCATACTTTCATGGAACTGATTGTCTTCCCATTTCTCTTGATATAGGGATCACATGTCCACTATTTGACCTAATTGAGCTATGCTTTTCAATTGATTACCAAGTTATTCTTGTGATTCTTCAAACAATTGCCTTAATTTTGAAAGAAGGCTTCAACATGGTCACTAAATGTCTTAACACTCTACCTATTTCTCAGATGCCTTTTCTGTAGCCCTCTGATTCAAAGTTTCACGATTAAACTAAATTTTTAAGATCTGGATGAAAATTTTACAAACAGGTTATAACACTAGAACTAACATAAAATGTATTGTGTAAAGAAGACAAACAAACAACATAAAATAAGGAAAAATGATAAGTGACACCATATCTCATTGAAAGAAAAAATAGAAGGGTTTAAACAAAGATGAAAGAGAAACAAAACAAGATAAATTTCAAACTACAACCCGGAAATAATTTAAAAAATAGAAAGGAAAAAAAATAAACTACCAATAATCCTTCCAAGTAAGGAGAGGAGTAACTTCTCAATTGTTGAGCTTGACATCTTTGCCACTGATTTGCACATCATCATGACTAGAGATTTCACCACTATCAGACACATTCCGTGTTAAATTATCCTTTGACTTTCTCTTTTTTACAAACTCAGGCCTCGGTTGAATCTTGGACCCAGAAGTTTTCTTGGTAAATATGTGGGGGCCGAGAATGATGCTGAGGAACCGGTGCATGCCATTGCGGATGAGCATGTGTATTTGATGTGTAATCTCGAGATTGAGACTGACAAAATTATTGAGTTAACCTTCTCAAGCTCTAATTTTCCCCTGGAATAAAAATAGGTACGTTTTCCTTCTGTTTTCCCTCGATTTTGCTTAACTGATTGCAATATATATCGTCCCAAATATTTCACAGGATCCTCATATCAATCATGTTTCTCAAATTTTGATATCTCCAAGCTTGGAGGAAGGTTGATACTTGAAGACATGCCGCAGTCTTTCTATGAAACATCTTTATAATCCGCTAGTACCAGGGAACTTTCCATAGCATTTTCTGCACTCTTCATTTTTCCAACCACTTTCTCTTGCTCTTCTGGCATACCAGGCTTCTTGGTAAGAAATTTTAGTGGTCCAATTAACATTGATGTGGGCTTAGGAGTATAGCAATGATCATCAAGAGTAATGCACATGGGTCTACTAGCAGATTAAGGTAGCACAAGTACAACTGTTGGATTGATAGTCAAAGTGAAGGCCTCAGTAGAAGGTTGAGAAACAAAAACACAGACAGTATGTGGTGCTGTCAATGTGGTAGATTTATATTGAAGATCTAGTGAATGAATGATGGAAGCATTGGGATGCTTTTGGCTTGGAATAAATTCTGAGGCATGCTGTGATACATCAACAATATTAGGAAATGGAGCTTGCAATTGTGATGGAAATCTCAAGGTATTTGTGGGGTCAATAAGGGGGCATGGAGGAAGAGGCAGACCACTGGCCCACACTCGGTACATTTCCATTTGTTGCCTTAGTCTCATTTTCTTTACTCTTTGTTTGGTCTATGATGTAACTCTCTATCTCCTTGTTGGACACAACTAACCCTTCCTTGGATTTGGTGTGATATGGAGGACCTGTCAGGATGCTACAAACCAACCACCTTAAACTAACTGAACAAGAGGTCACAAATATGTTAGAGTTCAACATTTTTCACAAAACCTCTTTTTTCTTTTTGAAAAGGTAACCGAACCCGAGAATGGTGCCTACGTATCTCACTCCTGAGAGAAAAGAATTAAGTGTGCGTAGTTCGTGAAGTTTTTGCACAACATGGCCGATCAAACTCTCTTTCTTTTCTTTTTCTTGAAACTTTAAAAAGAAAAATAACAAATTGTCAAAAAAATTCAAGAAAATCTTTTTGAATTTTTCATCTTTAACATCCCTATACAAAGTGAAACCTATGATTACCAAAGAAAAATCTTTTTGGATTTTCAATTTTGAATTTCATACAAAAGTGAAACTTGAAAATACGAAAGGAAAATATTTTTGTAGTTTTCATTAAAGATGTACATTACACCCACTCTAAATGAAGAGCGAAGAAAGTTTTTAGTTTGTTTAGATTTTTGAAATCAGATCACCGAACCCTAGAAAGGCTACCTACGTATCTCACCCCCGAAAGAGGAGAATTAGGTATGCGTAATTCATCCAGATTGGACAATTAAGGATTAAATAACAAACTAAACTTTGACGTAGGAGACACAACCAAAGACAGACAATGAAAAATGTCAACAAAATCTTTTTTCGGGTTTTCAATTTGACACTTCACGTAAAACTTACGCCAACAACTACGAAAGTATTTTTTTTTATATTTTCGTTATATACAATGTACACTTCTATCATATATTTTGAATTATATTTTATAAAGGGATACTAAAAGAAAGTCTCCTTTTTTAAAAAAAAATTTCGATTTATGAATGCATGCTAAAGAGAACAAAAGAAAAATCTTTTTGAAGTTCTTCTATTTTGAGAAAATGGGTGCAAAGGGTAAAAAATCTTATTGAATTTTTACGATTGTGAAAAACAAAAGACATTAAGAACTCTAATAAACTACAAAACTCTTTTTTTGACTCACTTTTTTTTCTTTTTTTTTTTCAAACACGCTTTTCTTTAATTCTAGCACATTCTTTCCCCAAATCAGTCCATTAAATAACGTTGTTACCCTCAGACATACAACAATTATCACGTAGGGATGCGTTAGGGGTGAGTCTCCTACAACGGACCAAGTGGGTCCCTCTGGGTCTCTGTATGATGCAGATAAGCATGACCTAAAGGCTGATCTAGGTTGGGGTCCATTAACAAGGTTGTTCGGGGGAGCGTATGGTCGATAGTGGTTGCGAGAGATTTCCACCCACTTCATACATCTGACGGCTCCCCCTCCTAAAATAAGGGTGACTCAACTAGAGTTCGTGTACACGACGTGTACTCCAGGTCTTGTTGCGAAAGAAATGACTCGGGTTGGGCAAATGATGCCAGATATAAAGCGGTAACACATAAGATAAAAAATTGTAAACACGTAGAACATATGCATCCAAAAATAATAAAACAATAACCCAAGTAATAACACAAAAAATATTTATACACCTATAGTGTCATACTAAGTCGATAAAACTAAAAAAAAAGCTCGAATTCTGAAAAATCTCCAGCGGAGTCGTCAGAGCTATCACACCCCCTTTTTAACCAAAAAGATTTAAAGTTTCAAAAATGTTTTTATTTATTTAAAGTGACTATAAATGAAATTTATTTCAAAAAGGATTGTTTATATTCAAAACTCAGAGTCTCCATTTGGAATAATCCGGTGTGCTAAGTTACCTTTGAAAAAAACTTTTTCAAAATGATTTGACTCTTTAAACTGGTTTGCGAACAAAGATTCCGGCTAAGGAATTCTATTGACCCAGAGAAAGGTGTTAGTCATCCCTCGATCCCGTAGTTCAACCACAGTCACTCCATAGAGTATATCGGCTAATTTAACACTATGAAGTGAATAAGCCACAAAACACATAAAACAAACAAATCAAACAAACGAAAATTCAAAAAGTTAATGTCCAGTCCTATTTATACAGTCCCAAAATAGAAAAATGTAGAAATGTAAACCTACTTTATTCTAGACTAATCCTAAACTATGCTCCAATGCTTTACCCAATGCCACGGGCCTTCATCACGAACGTCCTCCAAGTAAAAGATAATTCAGGGCATTCCCCGGTGAATAAATCCAAATGAACTCAGGGCACTCCCCGACTAAATGAATACATTTTCCAATTGTGAAAAAAATAGAATTATTCAACAGAACATTCCAAACATTCAACAATCCACAATCGTCTATTTCTATGATTTGCCAACCCTACCTATGTTTTCTTATCCATTTTGGCCTATCATGAGATTATCCTATTCAACCGACATCAATGAATCAAATCAGTATTCACATTATCAATATTTAATTCTCGCCCCAAATTCCTTTTTATTCTCAATGAGAGGTCATTTCATTACACAATTTATAACTCAAAAGAATCAAACAAATAATTAAACAAGTGGCAATTCAATCTCCAATCAAGATCAACCAACACACGATATTCAATACGATACACCGAATATAATCAACAGTGAAATAACTAGAGAAGGGGAATAAAATTGGACCTCAATTTTTGATTTCTTTAAATTGAAGATAGAACCAGATTCGAAACACCTTGATTTGAACCTCAGTAATAAACAACACCAATTTAGTAATGAGAAATATAACCCAAACAGATTTTGAAATGGAAAACCTCAAAAAGAATGAGTCCAGCTTGGTATCAAGAACTTGGGTGAATTTCACTGAAAAAAGAACTGAAATGAGGATGCCGTTATCGTATTTCTATCGAGTTTTGATGATCTCCGAATGGTGGAGCCGATTTCCGATCCATGGGACAAAATCCGGTGAGGATTTTCTCGCCAAAAAACTCAACACAGACCATCAATTTTGTAGACCCCTTTTTTAATTATTCTCTCTCTCTCTCTATTCTCTCTATTCTCATTCACTGTACATCTGTGTGTGTATATTGATGTGGAATTCCGGTGAGCTTCCCTTTTAATCTATTATTTTATGTGTGTGGTAGTCTAGATCAGTGAGTGTATGTATGGTGTATTGTTGCGTGAGTGATTGTATTGTGTAGAAGACCATGGTGTGTGCTCTCTATTAAGTGAATGGAAGTTGTGTGTATATAGTGTATTATTGTTTGGGAAAACATGAGTGGGCTAGGGTTGAGAGGTCTAAGGGTATAGAGCAGTGGTAGGAGGTATGGGTATGGGGTGTAAGGTGGAAAAATTAGTTAGGGTGGGTGGTGAATTAGTTAGGATGAGGTGTTAAAAGTTGTTAAGAATTGGTTAGATTTGTTATTGTGTGAAATTTATCACTTGGGTGAAGGTCTACGGTAAAATAAGGTAAATGGGTAAAAACACACTCTAGAGAAAGACAAAATTATGTGTCTACACTAATAGGTGAAAATCCTCACAAGCACTGAGATTGAGAGAAATAAAAATAAGGGATCCTCATTGGTGAAAAACCTCATGGACACCATTGGGCAATGGTGAACTGAGAGAAAGAAAAATAAGAGAGGTTTGTAAGAGAAAACCCTTCAAGGTGTCATTAGCCGAATGAGGCCTATAAGTGCAATTGACTAAGGAAACAACTTAGTTTCAGGGCCATTAGTTCAATAACAATTGGTGGAAAGTTTGGATAAAAATATCAGGCAGCTAAATCCAAAAATCCATGGCATAATCATTAGAATTGATTGTCATTTTCAGATTAATTTTTCTTTTCTTATTTTCAAATAGGGACAAACATTGCATTTTATTTCTTCTCTTTATTTCTATTTTGGTCCTTTTGAGTCTGTCATTCAAACAAAAATTATTATTCTCATGTCTTTGAGTCAAGTCCATATCAAAACAAGTGAGAAAGGATTTCAAAACTTGCTACCAACTTCTTCAATTGCACAAAGCAAGGCAAAAGGCCAGTACATGAAAGAAACATAATTGTGAGTCAAAATAACGCACACAGAAAGTTTTGTCAACAGACAAGTTTGGGGGATTCATGGAAATACCAAGGTTCAAGGAGTTTATCTGAGAAACACAACAACACCGAGATATTGTATTTGTTTTAGTGTCATTCATAATATTCTGAGTTTTAAATGGTGCAGCAAAACAATGACGTGCCATTAGTTAGAAGCAAGATTAAATGTCATAAGTGCAATAACAATTGCCTCAAAATTCAAAGGTTCAAGCTAACCACCCTATTTTATACTCACATATTTTCTTTGTATGAGGCAAGAACACTTTCTACCTTCAAATCAAAGGCTTCAAAGCGCAATTATTCAGAGGTGTAATTCTTTGTTTCTGCAAATACAAGAGGCAGTACTGCTTTACAGGTTTGGTAAACAAAATTATGGTAAAAATCATCATTTTGTACCCCTAAGAGACACACTCTCTAATTTGGGTCTTTTAGGTCTCATGGCTAGGAGGTGCACTTCCTAATTTGAGTTTTTAATCCTAAAGATGCACTTTTTCATTATAATATCTCAATTTTAATCTTAAGAGACGGACTTTTTGGTCTTGGTCATTCAAATTAATTCGCAAGAGGTGCATTTATTGACCAAAGTCTTGATTCGTCTTTGCATTAGACATGCTTTCAAGTAGTTGGTATTGGGTTTGACACCCACAAAAGTTTTTTTGATGATTAACTGAGGCAAAAAGTTAAATTTCTGTTATTTGGAACCTCACATTAGGACCCTCCTAGAAAATGAGACTTTATTTTTCTGAAAAATGGAATCTTTCTTTATTATATTCTTTGTTGGGAGAATTTTTGTTCTAGTTTTGATTTTGAAGTCAGGAGCCTGTCTGAAAAATAGGGTGATGAAATTGCTAGTCAGTAGACCTCTCGGAGAACAGGGTGAGGAAATTGTAAGTAGGGAGTCTGCCCGGAGAATAGGATGATGAAATCGTATGTCAGGAGCCCCCATGAAGAATAGATGATAACGCTCAATCTACAGCTCTCGTAGGAGTGTAAAGCGGTCGTTAGCAAATATAGAACCCAACCTGGGTTGGGTGTCGATCCCACAGGGAATAGCTTGGCCGACAAGTAAGCAAGATTACTAAACTTTTGGTGCAAGTCTCGTAAAAAAGGGGGGATTGTAATGTGTCGCCAAAATAATTAAATAAAAGCTGAAAATAGCAAAGTAAAAGAGAAAGATTGTTACGTAAGTTGAAAACAATGAGAATTGAGGCGTTGGGGTTATGTCCACCTTCTGAGGTATACGTCTCTATTGGCTATGAGTGTATAGAATTCTGACATGCAACTGCTTATAGAGAATTGTATTCGATGGTAAATCCAGGCGTCTTTCGACCTATTCGAGGATTATTTCACTTTAACTCTTTCGAGCTTAAAGCGTGTCTAACGGTACGAATTCTCCAAGAGGGTAGTCCAGTTACGGCACTAGCTTTTTAGTAGGGAATTTTAGGGGGTGACCCTACTACCTTGACATTATCTCTTTTCCAGACAAATAACCTTTCTTTCGAACAAGTTAAATGTTATACTGGCGTATTCTTGCATTTGCAACCACAAAGAATGTAGACTAAGATGAAGAGAATAATGATATAAGCAGTATACGTGTCGCGAACTCACAAACTCACAGCAATAGATAGTATCTCATACGGCTTCCATAACCTCAACAGAGAAGTTTAGTTACCCATGAATGCGAAGGAGATCACGATTGACATTGTTGTTATACCACAAGATTGAGTAATTTCGTGTAGCTTAGGTGGTAGGCGTGAGGCATGAATTCCTAGGCAAAGTAACGATTCTCTTGTTGTGGAATTTAAGAATAGAAGAGTAGAAGAAGAAAAATAGAATTAATGGAAGAATTAGAAGATGTAAGAAGATGATGTTAAAAATAGAATGAGAGTTGTAATTCTCCCTTTTTTAAAATCTCTAGCAAAATAGGGTATTTATAATACCCATATCCTAATCCTATTAGATAAATAAAATATCTAACCAAATCCTACTAGGCTAATGTAATACTTAACCCAATTGTACTAGGTTAATGTAACATTATCATAATCCAAATAAACTAATGAAATACATAACCCAATTGTACTAGGTTAATGTATCATTGTCCAAATCCAACTAAGTTACTGCAAATCCCCAAAGTCTTCAGAAATGTTGTTTTAGCCCGGGACAGATTTTCCATGCAGCAGTTTTGGTCCTTAGGCGTGTAAACTCCCTTCCCTTCCTTCATGAGCTTTCTTTTGCGTCAAGTAAGCCATAAAATGCTGAATTCTGCATTATTTATACCTGAAACTTTACTAATCATGTTCGTTAGCTCATTTACAGGAAAAAGGACTAAAAGTGCATGAAATATATACTTTGTTCTCAAAACTAGGCTAAAATATGGGCAAACTATATTGATATAGGCGTGTAAATTCGCCTATCATCAACAGAGTGAAAAATGTGCAAGTCAGGAGCTCACCTAGAGAACAAAGTGAAGAAATTATAACTCGGGAGCCTGTCCGAAGAATAGGGTGATGAAATTGTAAGTCGGGAGCTCGCCCGGAGAACAAAGTGAGGAAATTGAAAGTCAGGAGCCTTCCTGAAGAACAGAATGAAGAAATTGCAAGTCAAGAGTCCACCCAGAGAATAGGATACGGAAATGGTAAGTCAGGATCCTGCCTGAAGAACAGGGTGATGAAATTACAAGTCGGGATCTTGCTCGGAGAACAAAGTGAGTAAATTGAAAATCAGGAGCCCTCCTGAAGAACAGGGAGATGAAATTGCAAGTCGGGAGCTCACTCAAAGAATCGAATAAAAAAATTATAACTCGGGATCCCACCCGAAGAATAGGGTGATAAAATTGTAAGTCGGGAGGTCGCCCTAAGAACAGTGTGAAGAAATTGAAAGTCAGGAGCCTGCCCAAAGAATAGGGTGATGAAATTGAAAGTCGGGAGCTCTCTTGGAGAACAGAGTAAAAAAATTGCAAGTTGAAACCCACCCAAAGAATAGAGTGATGAAATTAAAAGTCGAGAGATGACTCGAAGAACAGAGTGAAGAAATTGTAACTCGGGAGCCCGCCCAAAAAATAAGGTGATGAAATTGCAAGTCGGGAGCTCGTCCGAAGAACAAAGTGAGGAAATTGAAATTCAGGATCCCTCCCAAATAATAGGGTGATGAAATTGAAAGTCGGGAGCTTTCCTAAAGAACAGAGTGAAGAAATTGCAAGCTAGGAGCCCGTTCGAAGAATAGGGTGATGAAATTGCAAGTCTAAAGCCTGACCGAAGAATAGGGTGATAAGATTGAAAGTCAACACTAAGAAGTATCAAATCAGGATCCCTCATGCAGAACAGGGTGTAGAAATTGAAAAGTGAAGCAACAAGGTGAAGAAATTGAAAAGTGAAGCAATAAGGTGAAGAATTTAAAAGTCACTGTAAGACCCCACAAATTTTCCTACTCGTTAAGGCTTGAAAAGAGGTCCCAGACTTAGAATCTCCTAGCTAAGTATTCAAACTTAGTGCTATTTTAGCCTTCAAAAGTTTGCGTTCTTCTTTCATGACCTTTACGTCCATAAACTTTTGATATGTAAGTTAATCCATGATAAAAAAGGTCAATAGGGGTTCTCGGATGAGTTTTGGATTTTTCGGACCTCGGTTAGACCACGTTTAGAATCCCAAAACAGTGGACCAATGCGATCTTGGCGCGCCGCATCGACTATAACGTTGTTCAATATTGTTAGAGGAACTTCCAGTTAAAAGTACTAAGGCTTGGCGCGATCACGACGCGATGCATCAGGTATTGCGTTGATGCCATCGACGCGCTGCATCAACCGACGCATCGGCACCCAGTTCCAGTCATTAAAACATTCGCGACCCCAGGGTTATTTCAATATTTTTTCCACTCTTATATAAGCCTATAATACAAGATTCAACTGTTGCTTACCCACATATACTAGTTTTCTCTCAATTTTCCTCAAGAATAAATTTAGGGTTTCTAATTGAAGATCCAAATTCAAGAAAATTCCACCGTCAATCTTCGTAAAATCAAGAACTAAGGTATGTTAGATGTTGATTCTTGGGTTCCTTCTACCCAAGAAGTTCAAGAACCCTTTTCAAATTATTAAGATTGAATATTTATGATTTTCATGATTTATGTAAGTTGAAATTTATGTTTATGTGATTGTTGAGTTGTGATTCATGTTCTAGTTTACAAATTCCAAGCTTTGATTCTAGTATGAGATGAATTTCATGATATTCATGATATACCTTTCAAGTTGCATGTTTATTTATGTAGTTATGTTAATTTGATGGATTGATTATTGTTTAACCAAAGTATGCTCCCCATATGTGTGATAAAATACTTATTTAAATGAGATAGTGTCGTTATAGCATGTTAGTATGAAACCCCCAATTACGTATAAGTTATTGCATACCAAGTGTTTGCAGAAAAGCATTAGCGAATGAAATATGAGATGCTAGCATGAAATCCCCAATTAGGTACAAGTTGATGTATTTTAAGTGTTTGATGAAAGACTTCATTGGTTTAATTAGGAGACATTAGTGTGCATTCATATTCATGTGCAGGTTTAGAACTTTCAAGTGCTTGAAGACATGCCTCATTGATTGTATTGCAAATGATAGATTATTGTATCCTATTCAAGAACTGGTGTGTCTTATTTATTTTATGTTATCGAGTCCTGGGGGTATGTAATACCCGACAATTTAGCTATGTGCCTAGAGCCAGTGTAAGTTACGGTACTCTCAGTCATATAGAGATCAGTAGTATTCTCAGCCAGTTACAGAATTCAGTAAAACTCAGTCAGTTACATGACTTAGGAAAATCCAGTAAGCTCAGTATCATTCCAAGTTCATCTTAAGTATTCAGTTCAGATCTCAACAGTATTTAAGTATTCAGTTCAGAACTCAGTAGAATTCAGTTAGTTTAATATTTCGTCAGTCAACAAAACTTAGTAAGCCCAGTTCATCTCAGTTAAATAGTATGATTAGTAACAGATTCATCTTAATTTATTACATTCTAAGAATTAGTTTAGCTTCTATTTAGTTGGGAGTAGGATTCAGCACCGAGCGAGGGAAGGGATGACGGCTTCCCCGTTAGAGAGGCAGATTCGTTAGTAGCAGTCTTTGTACTCTAGAAATGCATAGCCAATGTAGGATGAGGACTCACCCATTAGACTAATGCTTGGATACCTCCCAGGAGTCACCCGTTATATTAGGCTTGACGTCCTGTCTAGGGTCACCCGTTAGACAGGCTTGACCATAGTAGATGTCTTTACCCGTGGCACGGTACTGATACCCTTCCCGCTGGGGTTACAGGTTGGACCCTACTATTTCAGATTCGAGGCATGTCGGTTAGATGACTGCTTCCCACAGTCTCATTTTTCTATTCAGTCTCAGTAATAGAACTCAGATCAGTATTACAGAAATCAGGACTGTCAGATACAATCAATCAGCTCAAAAAAGAACTTAGATAGTTCCAAAGATTCAGAGATCATCTTCTAGATAGTCTTGATCTCAAATTCAGTCAATCTTATTCATTATTAGTAGATTCAGAGATCACCCATTAGATAGGCTTGATCTCAGATTCAGTCAATAAGTATCGGTATCAGCAGATTCAAGGATCATCCGCTAGATAGGCTTGATCTCAGATTTCAGTATTTGTAGACTTAGTTATCAGAATTCAGTATCAGTAAACTCAGATAACAGTTATCAGTAAATCCAGTTATCAGTAATCCAGTCATTAGAACTTAGTACTCAGTACTACTATGATTTCAGTTATAGTTTATGCATTCATGCATGTATCCTCATTCAACATACTCATATATTTAGTCAGTATTATTCATGCATATGAACCCTTGCATTTAGCCTTACCTCATCTAGCGTACCAGTATATTCTCACGTACTGACGCATACTTTTCTCTTACGCTATGGTGTTTTATACCATAGGTTCAGAAGAATGAGATCTAGAGCAACCTTAGCAGTTCAGACTCGGCCAACAGCAGTAGAATTAGCAGCGAGTCCTTATCATTCGAGAATGTTCTATTATTTCATTATATTACTAGATTCAGTATTTTAGTAGACGGAGTTAGTTGGGGGATTGTCCCATCAACTCCTTATTCAGACAGTTTAGAGGCTTTCAGACTAGATATTCACACAATTGTATTAGTATTCAGTTTCAATTGTATTTCAATTTTTGAACCTTATGGCAAGTTTTCCGCCATTTTTCTGCATTTTTTACAGTATATTATGCAGTGCTCAGTTACAGGTATCAGTTAAAGGTTATCTTGTGGTCCTTTGGGATTATGAGCACTGTGTAGCATCTGGGGTACCAGACTCGGGACATTACATTCACGCAAGAAGGTGAAGAAATTGAGAGTCAAGAAACAAGTTGATAAAATTAAATGTCAATAATTTGAAGAAATAGCAAGTCAGCAGCCCACCGGGAGAACAGGGCTTATAAATTGAAAGTCAAGCAACAAGGTGAAGAAATTGTAAGTCAGGAGCCCACCTGGAGAGTAGGGTGAAGATTTTTCAAATTCAGAAGTACCACCGATAGAAAATGGTCAATTTTTGAGTTCATCCCCAATACCAAATTTTGTATGAGGAAAGAATCTATTCTCAAATTCAACCCAAAGAAGATCAGACTTTTTCTCACTTTTTGAGAGCATCGAAAACTTAAGTCAAGAGTCAAAGAAAGCTATATAGATAGTACTTTTATAATTTCAGTTATCTTTTTAACTCGTAATTTTAATATCTGATGTAATGACAGAGCTGCGGCATGAAACCTCGACGGGACCTTACTCGACTCTCCAACTCGGTATAGTCCTTCTTTTCCAATCCTTGAACTACATGTGACTTGATCCCCACATAACTTGGGATGGGTAGGATGTCTAAAATAAAGACTCGATTACGTCTGTCCTTTTTTTTCTTCCATTTGAATAATGGTCAGGTCACAATTTTATCCCGTTGTCTACTTCTTTGTCTGCAAATACTTTATGTTCACAAACAAAGAGTGGCATGATGCAGACACATAATTTTGTCCCTTCCCAAAAATTAATTCAACTCGATTATCTTATCACGTACCCCATCCACGTGGTAATTTTCCCACAAGAAAAACAAAATAAACAACCATCTCATCATTTTTTATCCTTATCCCAAATAGCAAAATTACAACAAACCATAACAACTAAGACACATCACCTAATTCTAACCACCCTAACTTCCTTTCCTACCTCCTAACCCTTATCACGTTTTGGGGTTGCCTCACTATATACACACATGCACCGACAGTCTCATGAAGAGGAGCTCACACATTACAAATAGCTTCTACACAGTGATAAGATACACACACAATCATCGATATACACACCTACACAACCGAGTGAGAAAAGTAAAAGAAAAGGTAGAGAAAGGGGAAAACAGTGAGAATCGATCGGAGTTCTGAACGTTAGTGAGAAGATTCAAAGTGAACAATCGAAAGAAAACAGAGAGGGGAACTGATCTGCGAGCTTGGATTCCGACGAAGCCTCGCCAGAATACACTATCCCCCTACCGCCAAACCACCAGAACGCCAAAATCAACGAGAATACCCAAAAATTCCATTCAAAACTCGACCACTCCGTCGTTCTTCCTTACCTTTTGGGTCGCCAAAATTTTGACGAAACCTCGAACAAGAACCCAGCTCCGATTCTAGCGAATTTTTATTAGTTCTTGTTCGTATTAAGATCTACCGTTGATTTTAAGGTTGTTCGGGATTGTGGTTTTTGATATTGAGTTGGTTTTGTTGGAGTTTGAGCCTTGAGGTTCCACTCGAGAATCCAGTTGCGATTTTCGTAGGAAAGAGCAAATTTTAATAGAAGGCGACATTAAGGTCCATTTCTCATTTCATTCTCGATTAATTTCTAGTTTTAAATACTTCGTGTGGTGAATTCATGATGTGTGCACCTTGGTTTATCTGATGTAATTATGTTTCGATCCCAAATGATTGTGGATATTAGTTGATTGGCCACTTGAATCGGTTAATTGAATGATTCGACCTCGTTCGAGGTAAAATAAGTTAAGGGTGGAAGTTAAAAATTAAAAACATGAATATTTTTTAATTCTGATTCATTGATAATGGTGAACGGGATAGAATAATGATAAGTCAAAAATGGTTAGGCAATCGTTAGGTCGTCTAGGCAATATTTAGGGGATTGTGGATTATTGAATGTTTGAATATGTTGAATGACATTTATTTCACCGCATCTAAACTCTTTGTACTCATTTGACCGGGGAATTCCCCGAGAAAATTTATATTTGTTACCGGGGAATTCCCCGCGATACTTTGTCCTCCAAAGAATGATCGTGATCAAGGACCGGAGCATCGGGTAAAGCATAGTGTAGGATAGTTAGAATAGTTTAGGTTTTAATTTAAGCATTTTTATTTCTGTTTGTAAAAAATTGGACTGGACACTATTTTGGTGTTTTGATTGTTTGATTGTTTATTTTTTTGTGTGTTGTGTGTTTTGTTTGGTTTATGCATTTCAAAGTGTCGTACTAGCCGATATACTCCACAAAGGGATTGTGGTCGAACCATGGGACCGAGGAGTGCCTAACACCTTTCCCTCGATCAACAAAATTTCTTAATCGGAATCTCTATTCGTGGACCAGTTTTGAAAGAGTCAAAAATCATTTTGAAAAAGAATTTTCAAAGGTGACTTGACACACCAGATTTATGCCAAGTGGCGACTCTGAGTTTTAATTTTTAAAAGTCCTATTCGAAATAAATTATTTTCTTTTTGTTACTTAATATTAAAACTCTTTTCAAACTTAAAACAAAACTTTTTTGGTAAAAAAAGGGGTGGGACATTCGGGACACGACTCCGTCTATACCATAAAACCAAGAAATACTATTATAGAAACATATGTGAAAAGTACAAATGTCTTCCGAATGATGGAGTGCTCACCACTTCAACAATTTTTCAATAGGAATACCGAACCACCTAACACTACATATGGTCACAAGAAAAGCACTTGGAACCTACATCATGAAATGATGTAGCATCCGAGGACGGTCAGTACGACGAGTATTGACACGTAACCCAAGGAAAGGGATAAAATATAAATATTCACAAACAAAAATTAGTCATAAATCACATGCTCAACATATATATATGTGTAATAGGATGCAGGGATAGGAGCAAGGGACATGAAACATGATCGTTCGAAAACTTAATCCTGAACTGTGCAGCTTGTACCGACCTAAAAGTACCCACGGTCTATATGGGCCCGGCTCCCCCTACAGGAAATACCCAGTCCATGTTAGTCATATGTACCGAGGAGATTTGGCTAAAGACACCCTGGTGATAGCCTTCCAAAATATATTGTGTAAAACAGACACATTGGTCATAGATCTCCAACGTCGGCAAACATGGTTTTCAGTGTTGGTTTCCCCTGAACTACACTTTCTCGGTGAACTACAAAATTCCTTTTAAGCTCAAATTAAAACATTTTTGCACATAACATCAACCATGGAGTCTTTTATTAAGGCATTTTCGAATTGGTATCATCATACCAATAGATTTGCAAGCTATTCCAATTATGTCAAACCATAACTATTTAACCAATTTGACTCCAAATTCAACTTAAAATCCAAAATTATAGTCCCAGGGGCGTTCTAAAACATCTTTACATTTTACCATTTAATGCAATGCAATATTTCAAAAGATAAATTAAACAGAAAATGACTTAAAATGCCCTTCAACCATGTAAAATGGTGCAAAAGTCCTCCGTCTTCCTATTGGCCCCTAAAATACCCTTTTCTTCTGGGCCTAAAATGCCCTTCTCACCTACCTATTAGGCTTAAAATATCCTTTTCGTCTACCTATTGAACTTATTTTGCCCTTTTATTGAGGCAAATTACATGACAATGCCGTCCTTAAAACTTAATTACATAAATTATAGTAATTTTTAAATATTACAAAAATAAAAGTTTTTTTTTACATATATAGCCATTTAAAAAATCAGAAAAGATAATAATTCCTGATTTAATGCTATAATTAATTATCAATTCATCTTAATTTGAGAGTTATATTTTCAATCTTCAAATTAAAAGTGGAAAAGATAATCCCCTCTTTCAAATCTTTCTCTCTCTTATATTCATAATTCAAATATTTTAAAATAAACTAAGTATTCCATTATTTGCTCGTGTATGTTTCGTTTTGTTTTCATGTATGTTAATTATCTAGTATTATTTCATTATCGTGTATTTTTAATTCTAATGTAATGGGTTAATCATAATTTTTTATGGATAGATATTTATGAAAAAAAAATCATTATGTTGGAAGTAAGATATACCATGTATTTTTGTTGTATAAATATAATTTATTTCAAACTAAAATTATTATTATATTTTTTATATAATTTATGGGATAAATATTCATGGTATATCTCATTATGTCGGAAGTACTTTTTCTGTTAAAAAATAATTTATTAAATATTAATATATATTTTCAGTATTACATGGTATAAACAGTTTCTATCTAAAATACCATGTATGTTTATGGTATAAATATAATTTATATGGTATAAATATAATTTGTATGGTATAAATATACCATATACTTTTATGATATAAATATAATTTGTATAATATATAAACATATCATGAACTTTTATGGTATAAATATACCATATATTTTTATGGAGGTATCGTGAAAGTAGGCAATAAAAATAAAAAACGTAAAATTTTGATATAGTATCTATATTTATCTATAATCTATCTATAATATATTAAAAGTGTGAAGACCCTTAGAAAAGTAATTTGAACTTTTTGTCCTTCATTAAAAGACTTTTCTTTAGACAAAATTGTCTTTTCACTATTTTCTTTAATTTATTATTTAATTATTTTTATTAAATTAACCAGACTCCTAGAATATATGGGACTCCTAAAATATATGAAAGAAGAATCAATTAATATTTTCTTTTGTACTGATCAATTAGAAAAATACTTCCAAAATAGGATAGAATAATATTACTAAAATAAGACTATTAAGGAAATACTTTTATAAATATGATTGATGCTCATCTAACTTGATTCAGTTGCATGTCTAATTGGTTGATACTTAATTTTCTAAACCAACATAATAGAATTCAACACGTGTGTATCTATATATATATCTTCTTTGTTTTCATTCAAGTTTCTATACTACAAATGAATTCAATCTAGGAAGAAGGCAATAGGATTCTAAAAGGGTCATAAACATAATACCTTACGGGTTCAAAACCCTCATCCAATTACCCAAACATCAATAATCAATACTAGGTTATTTATTCATTATTAAGCCTAACATTCATATTCACATGCCATACATAACACACATCATCGTTGAATAAGAGTAGGTAGAAGCCTACCTCAAGGCTGAACCGTAAAACCTCAGATCATGCACCACATGCTCATCTTCACTTCACATTCTCCAAAATTTCATCATGATATAAAAATATAATTTACTCATCAATACGAGTCTAACGATACCCATATTGCACTCTTGTGCTTCGGGTTCAAAAACAACACCAAAAACTCCAAGTGGGTTCCACGTATGGAAGTTGCCTTTCATAGGTCAACCCAATGCTCATACATCACCAAGGAATTATAACCATCAATTAATGGGTACAAACAAACCAAATTTGCGGCTAAATCAAGTCCTAAGATAAATTGGGGTTTTGAGTCAAGAACTTAGAAATTCAATAATAAAGTGATGAAATCTTACCTTAATCCGGATGATAATCATGATAAAAGATGTTTACCAAGCTTCCGAGACGCCCACAAGACTCAATTTTGAGTTATCTTACCCATTTAGGGGTCGTTTGGTAGAGTGTGATAAAAAAACTAATGCATGCATTAGCCCTATGTATCTAATACCTTGTTTGGTATACTTTTTCAACCTATGTATAATTAATGCAAACATTAGTTGTACACTCTATTGTGTATTATGCTATGTATAACTAATACCACTATTTTTCTATGTATTAGTAATACAAAGCTTTCAACACATGTGTTAACTTATTAAATGACTAATTTACCCTCAATTTCTCTTCCATTCTTGTTCCTCCTCTACACTCATTTCACTGGACAATTTGATACTCATTTCACCGGACAGTCTGACAACTCAAAATTATTGCAATGTATCAAATTGTCTCTTCCATTCTTGTTCCTCCTCTATATTATTTCACTGGACAATGTGAGAACTCAAAATTGTTGTAAAGTATACATTATCTCTTCCGTTCCATTCTTGTTTTTCTTTTTTCCGGTGAAAATCTCTTTTTTTCAGTGAAAAGTTTGTCAATTTCGTTTTCAGGATTTTGGTTTAGACAAGTGAACATAAGGGTTGAATGCTAATTTCACATTTTATTGAAAAATCTGATTTTTTTATAAAATGTTATCTCTTTCAGATAAGTGAAGAACAATTTTCATTTTTGACACAAGATTGGAAAGAGAGTTTAGAATGTTAAATGAAGGGTATTTGAGTAAATTAACATTATTTGATAAAAAATATATTTTATATTTTATTTTTGTTACATCAAACCAAACAGCGTGTAAGAAATATTGTCTTCTTAACTAATACTAGCATACCTAATACAAGCATTACTAATGCAAGCATTATTAATACACTCTATTCAGCATTATTCGTATACACTCTACCAAACGACCCCTTAGGGTTTTAGGCTCTCAAGGATGAAGGGAAAATACCCAAATTCGTGACCTTGGGGTCTATTTATAGACCCCTCGGCGAAGAAATGCGGTATCCCCGTGACAGCAAAGTCAAAAACTTATTTTTGACCCCCGAAGCTTACTCGGATCCCAAAATATATGATCCAATAGTGAAATTAGAGTGTAAACCACATTTCAATTGATTGGAATAATCAAAACTTTCATATGAGATCGTTTCAGTAAAAAGTGGGCCCCATACCTATAGTTCTGATTTTTAACTTTCTGACTAATAGGCCGGAATAAGCTCGGGTACATTGGAACCCAAACCAAAGGTCTACCTAGACTAAAATTGATATTTTAGATCTACTGGCACAGTCAAAATTTACACCTGAGATCATTTTACTAAAGCATTTGCCCGATGGTCATTTGGAACCAACGAAGACTTCAAAACAGGGAATTAACTCTAAAAATCAAATGAACTACCCGGTAAGCGAACCATCGATCCCAGCAAGTCATAAATGACTTAGAAAAGTTATGGAGAAGCTCAAATATCTGAAATAATCATAAATATGGAAAATGACCTGAAGGGTCATTAAAATATCCACTACTAAAAGGAATTTCATCCCTGAAAGTCAACGAATAGAAAGAATCTCAAAGCCTCAAAGGGACAAGGTACTTGGGCCATATGCTCCAAGTATGACTTCCCAGGTAACCTCCACGAGGAGAAAACACTTACAAGGTATTTCTCCACAGGTATCCCTTTTTCAACCAACACCCTCACTTTACTTCCCAAACAACCAAAACTCAACTTCAACTGCTAACTGGCCTCCAACTGAATTAAAAAGATTGATGCACGTAAATCAGAACCAAAACACGCTGATACAATCTCGATACCCATACAAATCAACAAAGGCTCATCTAAGCCAAACCGACCCAAGTCATGAGTCATACAGACTCCCAAATCCAATTATATTCTTCTTCTACCAATCCATTCTTGGTATCCACTCCAAACCAAAAGGAAAATCACCTCAGTCTCGCTCGCGCAATCTCATCACCGATAACTCAAAAATTGAAGATGATCCACTGAAAGTCCACACGAGAAATATGATAATAAGTTCATAAGGTGCTACTTGGTCACACAAATGGAGATAATCAAGGAATACAATCTATGCCAATGTTGTAACCAGTCCAGATGAAAATCAAACTAAAATCTCAAAGTCCAAGGTATAACTACTCATCACTGAATATTTCGCTCCGAGATGTCCCATCAATTGAGAATAAAGCCATACTGAATCCATCTCAAGTATATTACTCCCATTGAGTAAATCATCTATAATTCCCAAAGAAAACGAGAAACTTTAAGTCAAGACCAAAGTAGTCAATACGGGGCCCATGGGCTGTCATCCGAACACTTATCAACTATTATCCATCCGATGTCTAGAAGACCGAATAGGCAAACACGGAGTCGGCTCAACCGGCCTATAAATGAAATCTGAACAAAGGCAAGTCTAAAACAAAAATTGTACGCAAGCTCTATCATACCAAAGATAAAATCTCAATACCAAGGCTGAATCGTTCGGTCTCAAATATATAAACCAACACTAAAAATAGGTAGGCATTAATCCCCAAATCTATCATAATTCTAAATTGCCATTCCAAGGAGTCAAATCCAAAACTAAGCCAATAAGGCTATATCAATGTCAACTATCTCCAATCGACTCTAGTATCCAAATCTGACATATCAAAGATAAATCATACCAAGAAACAGTCGTGACATATTTGAAGAGAAAAATCACCACTGAGATAACCACTAACTTAAAACATAAGCAACCTACTTTGTATCAGCTGGAGGGCACAAAATATTGTCACAAAATAAAAATCATGCAAAAGGATAAATCACTGGCTGAAAATGCATATAACCCACTCCATATCCGCTAAAGGGCATGAAGTATTCAAATCTACTCAAAAACTTCCCAAGGTTGAAAACCACACCAATAAAGGCTACTCTCACAACTCAGTGAAATGCAACTTTAGCCGACAACTAATCAATCTAACACTCCATCCTAGCAAGGAATAGCCACATGCATATATCATTGAGGAGAAACACTCCATCAAGCCTCATTAGGCCGACAAATATGAAATGGGGATTTACCAAATCCACCCTATAATTTCATCACCGAAGAAGAAAAATACTAATCTCGAAACCAAGTCCAAAACCACCATCAGGAAATCAACAAATCGAGATAAATAATTTCCAACTTGCCAACTCATGAAGCAATCAAAGGAAAGGCCACTTGCCTCTAACTTTCCAACTCCACTAGACAAAACCATGCCACATCAACAAAAGGAGTATTCAATTTCCACACGGATAACAAGGGTAAATCATCACAAGGGAACCAACCCAACAAACCTAAAAGATGAATCCACGACATCTCTACATTAAAATCAAAATCTCTATCAAATAACGAAGTAGACACAAACAAAGAACAGACCTCAAACTGTTCAATCTCACAAACGACTATATCTAAAAGAATATCCAAGGCAAAAACCTTTGCAACCCAGAAGGCAAGTCTAAGGATCTCAGACTCAATAATAGATAATATAACTAAATTGTCAACTCTAGGGTCATAACAGAGCCACAAAAGATCAACCTGCCCTTCAATATCATAATACATCCCCAAATTAATCTAATACAGCTAACCAAGAGAGAACACATTCAACCTCACTGCCCTAGGGAAAAAATTATCAAATCGGGCTATATATACTCAAGCAACCGAATAATATCACAAGAAAATAAAAGTCTAACTAGATAAAACTTGTCTATACAACTACACAGCAAGAATCAATTACAATAACAAACAACATCATGTGATAATATTAAGTAATATTAGTAATCCTCACGCAATGGTAGAAATAACAACAACAACATCAATATCAACATACTGAATAAGCGGTACCAAAAATGAACATCAATATCATGTACCACTCAAGGGCCACAACTTGGCTAATATTCCAAGATAAATGGGACTCGAACCTAAACCACAACCATAGGGGAACAACATCAATATAAATCTAATTTATCCACTACTAAAAGAAATTAATCACGAAGCAGTAACATAATCATGAATCCAATAACAAGGAAAATAATAACCAATATCAATTCATTAAGGCATATAATAACCAATGGGTATGAAAACCCCAATACACATAATAAAGGTAAAGGTAAGAAATAAAAGCACACCAGTCGTGGAGACATCCGCAATCACATGCCTGAAGGGCATTGGGAAAATAAATTTGAATGGGTCTAACTCGGCCGACTAACTGAATTATCAACTGAGGCACCATGCACACTATCTCTAACTAAAGATGCCTCAGCATCATAGGGTTGATCTGAATGAGCTGAATAACTAGAAATTCCATATCGGGGACATTTTCTAGATCAATAATCGATCTCTCTATAGTCATAGCAATTCCTGAAGCATCAATATGGTGGGGACACAAACTGAGCTCAAATGGCTGGACAACTGATGCTAAGAAAAATATCTATAATTATGTGTATCCTTTCATAATCATAGCCTGTCTTAGGGACTCTAGGCTGACGAGAAATACATATTAACTCTGTCTGATCAACTATCTCATAATCTGAAATACTAACTGCGTAGAATCGACAAAGTACAAATAAAGTTGAACTCTACTAGATGGATCCTCACTCCCAAATACAACACCAATAGCATTATATTGATGGCATGACCTTTTACCGCCACTTCCATGAGCCTCAATACATGTGCTCTCTATAGTCCTCTCATAATTGACAACCTGGTGGGAGGAAGACTCACCTATTATCAAGTGCTCCGACACCAAATGGAGTGGAAATGCTAAACCTTTAATGATTTCATGCACCATGACCGACTCAGAAAAATATAACATAGGAATAAGTCTGGCCCACTCAAGAAATCCAATCTCGTATTTGAAAATAGATAAAGAACCCTGATGAACACCAATAGATCCAACTCTAGTCTAAGAGCTTCTCAATGAATCGAATTCCATCCATCATTGTGAGAGATCTACAACATAACTCGGATTCCAAATGTTGAACCTCAAAGGCTGAAGTAATCACAAGTTCAAATGGAGTCTAAACTGGCCCAAATCTTTTTAGTTTACCATTGATGATCTTTGATATCTATCTCTGACTCTCTAATCTAATGTTGCATTTTAAAACTCTAGAAGCACGTGTTGAAGTCTCATCTGCATCTATCAATAATGTCGCATCATCCTTCAGGATAGAATAGAGTCAAAAAAAGTATTTGAGGTTTATAGGAATGTAGATACACAATAAGGAATTAAGGAGTGAATTTCCTAAAATGTCACTGTAGCCTCCTAAAGATAGGTTATAGACGTTGGTAAGTCATCAATTTGACGACTTTCTAGAACCTTTAGGCCTAAATTATCATGTTTTTCCATTGATTTGATGGTAATCTCTTACTTAATGCTCATTTGAGTAGGTAAAAGTTAAAAGGGGAAGATAAGCAAGTCATTCAAGTAACCAAGAGGCCAAATATGAAGTAAAAGATCCATCTGCTTTATATCCACTTTGCATATACTTAGGAGATGTTTTCCATCTACTCTCTATCTGCTCTCCATCCTCTTTGGATCCGCTCAAGCAGATTAATAGCAAGGTGGCAATTTTGTCAAATGTGCAAGTAGAGCTTATTTAGGGGGTCTTGTAGCTCATTTTCACCCATCATTCTACAACTTTACCCCCCATATTTTGTCTAGGGTTCTTATAACTTCTTAGTGCCTTGAGCAAGACTTGTACTAAATTTTAAGCTAAAAAGACATTAGAGTGACTTATAAGTGTAGATTTAGCTTCACCCATTGTAGATTCATTGGATTCTAAAGTGTGGTTTTCACTCTCTTTATTTTCTTATGGATAACTTTGATGAAAATATTGGTATATTTGTATTTATTATCATTATGAGTTGTTAAATCTACCTCTTGGTATTATGCTTGATTAGGATGTAATTGTATGTGGGTAGTGATTAATTTGTCATATGATAGTTTGTTGATGATGGGTTCTATTATTGCTTGAGTAATGTGATAGGAATTTGATGGGTGAAATCCCCAAATACCCATGTGGGTTTGATGGGTGAAAGCTCTAAACTCTAGAAAGCTTAAGGCCATCTTCGAAAGAAGGGTTTTGGGTGAACTTTAGGAATTCATATCATCCTCGAAAGAGGTATGTGAAGACCAAAGCAATGGTAGATAATTATATGTATAGTTTACGAATCTATCACTATCTTAGACGTAAGGGTGGTTGTGAAGTTAACTATGCCATAGGTTTCATCCTAGAAATAGGGATTCCCAATTAAGGTACTGGGTGATTTTTATTGACACATTTGTTAGGTGCTGGAAAGACCCAACGAGTGAAATCTTTGTGGTTTTGTCAAAAGACTAGCCCCAAAGACGTTAGACCTAGCGTACCATATCATCAATAATTAGAATATGCATAAAATTTTCATGTTCCCATACACATCTTGTTCCTAGGAAAGCATAGTCCCAAGATCTGTTTTAATTGATTACACTCTAATTGTTCTTTGTCTCGAATTAGTCCCTTAGAAGCCCAAGAATTACTTTCACATTTGACACGATTGAAAACCCCCCAAACTATTTTGCACATTCGGCTTGAATTGGGCAAACACTTCTATTTCGAATTAACTCAATCGCCACTCACATTATTTCTCGTGGATTCGACCCCGACTCTTTTTGGGTAAATATATTGACAACGACCACCTTGAACTAAATTGAAGTGTAAGTTGAGCGTTACAAAAAATGGCGCCATTTTCGGGGAACAACGACCGCCTTGCACTAAATTGGTGTATTGAGATAGTTTGGAATTTTAGCTTACTTGCTTTGGTTAAAACTTGTAAATATTTGTGTGTTATTTTCTTTTTGTTTCTTGCTTTAGATAGAGTTTTATTTTTGTTTATGTGCTAATATGGCATCGTGGAATGAACGTGGACTTGGTGGTTGTAAATCATACCTTGATGATCCATGTTCATATTGGGTGGACCCCACTTTTAGCTAGATTGCAGATATACTCCCCAGAGAGAGAAGTATGCACCATCTTGATCCTATATAGAGTAAGGATGTTCTCATCGTGGTGGTCGAGATGGACATTGGAGTGATTGCCCAAATGCCCCCCCTCCCCCCGTTATGCTAACCTAATTTTTTGTTATTCTTATAGATTAGATAGGTCTTATGATGAAGGAAGGTAAGAACAAAGCACGAGAAAGAGTGGCGTTGAAGCTATACTTTAACGAATTATGGAGTTAACAACAACGGTGGAGGAGGAAGCAACTACTTTACTTCAATCAATGGGGGCATGTAACAAGGAAAATAAGACGATAGAAGTAATAGGAATGGAGGTCAATCATACAAACACTACGACCAGGCCCACACCTTTAAATGAGCTTACCATTGAAAAATCTTTGGTGATTTCCCCACTAACCGAGCACAATATGGTTGTAGATGTTGAAACAAAGGAAATGGTGCTAGAGTCAAGGGAAGAATCCAAGCAAATTTCTTATGAAGACTCTAGTCCCTTTCGGGGTGAGAATGTCAACACTGATGCAACATCGAAACTAGGAAGAACACCACACTCGAACCATTTTTCAACATTATTCTTGGTAGATACGATGAAAGTCGAACCTCCTAAGTAAATGATGAATTTTGGGAATAAGGAAAAAAATCCCTATATGTTGAAGTTCGTCATTCCCAAAGGACAAAATGAAGCCCCCCACTTAAAGGTCAATAAAGGTAAAATTCAATGTGTAACAAGTGGATTTTTGATGATCTTGTCGATACCCAATGAGCCTATTCAGAAATTTGATGCAAAGTTGGGTAAGAGATTCAAGTCGTCAAAGTGGCGAGATAAAGAAAGTATCGTTGTGCCCTCATTTTTGCCCAAAACTCTTCAAAGATATATAGATCAAAAGATGGACGACGATTCAAATCATCTAAGTGGAGGGATAAAAGATGACTAAATGATGTCGTGCCGCGACGTTAACTAAGGCGCTTCTTGGGAGGAAACCCAAAGAATTTTTCTGAGTATTTTCTAACATTTTTTATTCAATTTTAAGTTTGTTTTTGGGTGTTTGCGGGTGATTACATGATTCAGAAGGAGTGATGGAAGGTTTGGGCGCTCAAAGCTAAGCTCTGATCCAATACCGAGGTAAAATTTTGCCCCAAAATCTGGTCGTACCAGCTTGGACCTGCGCTGGACATGCTTGAGAAGTCCAAGCGTAGGCCAAGAGCAGCTCGACAGCAGCTTAAATCAACCTTCACTGGAGGGACATGCGCTGGACATGCTGCAGCAGTCCAGGCGCATCCCAAGCATAGCCTGGACGCAAACAGGGGCAGTATCACTGCCTAGACCTGCACTAGACATGCTAGGGCAGGACTGGCGCACATGGAATGCAAGAGACTGTCTAGAAAGTTGTAACAACCTGTGATGGACCTTCTTAAGCAATCCAGCCACAGGTGAGACACATTTGGGGCGCAGATCCCCTATGGTACACGCCTATGGACAGATTTGGAGCGGATTTGCTGAACCAAATTCCATACGTTTCCATCCCCAATGCGAACTCTAAAGTCTTATTTCAAGAGTAGAACCTCGGATAAGTATATCATTCTTTTCTTTCATCGTTTTCCTCCCATATGCAAGCTCACAAGGTATGATCTTTGGTTAAATATTCTTTGGAGTTCTCTTTAAAAAGTTTGAACAGTGGACACATTTTCATGCTTTATTTTGGTTTAAATTTATTGTATTTGAACTTAATTTGGCAAAATGTGATTGTTGGGATGAACATTTTTTAACCTATGCCTTGTTTTACATTGTCCAATTGCAATTCTTGCTTCCATACACTAGTGTACACCATGTGTTTGACGAAAGTTACTAGTGAAAGTTAGTTTATTTATTTTTAATTTTTAATAGTTTCTTCTTTTTATTTATTCATTTAGTCATTTACTAGTGAAAGTTATCGCGCTTCACGCGATTGTGAAATACATCTGAAGTTGATCTTTTTCTATTATTATAATTTTAAAATAAATAGAAGTAATTTTTTATAGAAGTTAAATAAAACAAATGCACTTTTTATACAGTATGAGAGAATCCCTCCCATATAATTCTTTGAATGGTGTATATCTGATCATAAAATCTCCATAATATATACGTAAGTTGCGAGTTGTGCATATACATTTTAGTGGTATAACTTTTCGCCTAGACTAAGGAAATGAAAAAAGAATATCGATATATAATTGGAACTTTTTGTCACTGCTTGTCATACTTGCACAAATTATAATAAATGCAAAACTACAAAGAGTATTTGATATCCTATTTATGAAAAATGACGAATACTTTTTGAAACTTACAAAGTGCATAATACTAATATATGTATAACTCATGAGATAAATTTATCAACCTCCAATAACATCTCTAAATAATTTTTTCACTGACAATATAAACAACATAAAAATTCATATAATTTCTCTGACCTCTAACTTTTTTATCACAAAACACACACTATACATTCCTTCAATTATGTAATTCCAATTTATTATATTTTTTTATGCCTGTTGTAATTTAATAACAAAAAATTATTCAACAAAGATATTTTTATAATTTTAATTATAAGTTTTATTAACAAATATTTTTTAAAAAATATAAGCGAAAAAAAAATAAAAAGATCTCAAAAAGAAAAATACAAATTCTAGCCTAAGAAAGGCGTTACTACACTTTTTCTTTGTCTGCAATTATGATATGTAAATATAAAATATAGATTCATGTGTTAATTAACAATCCCAAAAGAATTAGAACAAAAATTACGAGAATTAAAATAAAATCTTACAAAAATATAAATAACAATAAAATTAATAACATAAATTTTTTCCTTACCTCTTCATATCAAACAACTTCATAATTGTTAGCCTGATATAACATAAATACACATTAAAAATCAAGCACAAAATTTAAAGTTTACAAAAAGAAAGAGAGAAAGAAAGGAGATTTAAAAAAAAAAGAAAAAAGAGAAACACTTCTCATTATACCATAAAGAGAAAAAGGTCAATGAATGTATCATCAATGTGGGCAGCCTCTATAAATGAATAGTTAATATACAAGGCTTTTAAACTTTAATTAGTAAGTTAATTAAAAAAAATGAAGGAAAATTTTTTGTTAAAAAAAAGATAAATATAAAAAAAAGGCCATAGAGAGGTGTCACATCACTTTATTTATGTTTCTCTTTTATATTATATATAGATTCTTTTCAATAAATGAAATAAAATATTATCTATTTGAGTACTTTTTATGAAATATTTACTGCTCTTAAATATACTTTTTATTTATTACTTAAATATATTATATTTAAAAATATTTACCATCTATAATAACTGCATTATGTATTAAAAGTAAATTATGTATGCAATATAGATGTGTTAGAAGTGTATTAAAATGTATTATAGTTGTTTTGATTAAAAAATGCACTATATATATTAAAACGAACTATATATGCAATATAAATGGGTTACACTATATACTAAAAGTGAATTATGCATGCAACAAAGATATAGTATAAGTGTTTTAAATGTATTATGTTTGTTTTGATGAAAGATATATATTATGTATTAAAAGTGAATATGCATGTATCAAAATTATATTACTATAAATAATAAATATTTTTTAAATATGACATATTTAGGCAAGTTCCCCAAAATGAAAAGCATAGACTTTAGAAATATAGCAAAAGACTTCAATGACTTTCATTTATCACACATCAAATTCATTGACAAAATAAAAAAAGAAATCCAATCTTGACAGCAAAATAAGATCACAGTAAATATCAAAAAAAAAAAAAATCCTTAAACAAAAACACACAATTTATCCTAAATCCAAGGTTATATGCAAAGCGCTCCAACCCCAAAAAGTAAATTCATAAGAATTTTTCATGTTAACGCCTTTTCCAAACATAAAAAAAAATCCAAACTTGGCAACTATAATATCATATAAAAAAAACACTACAAAAGTTCCTCATCCTAAGTGGATAAAATAGTCCTATATGTGTGCAAGTATGAGATAACACGTACTTCAAAATTAATTAAGGTATGTATAAATTAATTCAAACACTACGAATATAGAAAAGAACACTACAAGTATCTCTAATATCAGGTGCACAAAGTTACTCTATACATGTTCGGGTATGACATAACACGTGTCTCAAAAATTAATCAAGATACACACAAACTGACAATATGAATATATAACAAAACACTGCAAGAATTCCTAATATCATGTGTACAAAGTTAATCTATACATGTGCTAGTGCGAGATAACATATGCCTCGATTAATTGATGTATGTACAAACTAACTCAAACACTATAAATAAATATAGGGGGAAAAAAGATACACAACAAAGTAAATTGAGTTTAGAAAACTCTACTTCTTCCCTTGTTAGAGTTGTACTGTTACTCTCGTGCACTAATATAAGAATTGAAAATTAGTGAATAAGAATTTTATTATTGATTTTAAAGCTTAGTACATCAATACAGTATAGTCTGGTGCTATCAATAATATCATAGAAGTATTTAGAAAATGCATTTGCAGATCTCTTGTGAGATTTCAAGTGGGACTTCGTTTGCTCCGATGTGAAATAGGATTTTATTTAATATTTATGCCAACCAAAGAATTAGTAACATACCAACATATTTGAGTTATTAAAAATGAATGAATGAGTATTAAAGTGTATTAATTATACCTATTCAACTTTTTATCGTAAATAGACTTAAATTAGCAAAAGGTGGGCTGGTTCAGATTTTAATTGAGTTTAACGCATGTGATCACTACGTTTTAGTGGTTTTGACTTTTGATGAAGTATTTATTATTATTAACCCTTTAATTAGTAGAAGAAATGACCCAAAAATTGTAAAAAAAAAAAAAAAAGAGAGAAAAAAATGTCAAAAAAAAGAGATAAAAAATAAATGCAAATGGTGATCATTGTGAGGTGTCACATCACCTTTTCTATTAGATTCCTTTATATTATATATAGATTACATGTATAAAAATTTAAAAAGAAAATAGATATTACACATATAAAAGAGAAACTTTTTATCATTGGTAAGTAAAATTAATAGCTTAAAATTCTATAGAATTAAAAATTGATAATATATATATGTAAAAAATAGACGATGCATGACTTTGTAGATTAACTAAAAAACATTGAGAAGAAAAAAATTATAAAAAAAATAAAAACATGTCACTTGTTTTTCGATTTTGAGACTCTTCTTGTATAGATCTACGTCATGACTTTGAATTTGACCATGCTCTGCAAGTAAAAATTTAAAATTCAAAACGTTATTTCAATAATAAGCAAAATGCAAAGAAAATTTAGAAGATAAAATGTGATATAACTCATACGGACAATTGCATACTTGTAGAGGTATAATGTATTATAACTCATACAACAATTACATACATATAGAAGTATATGGTGAATAGGTATGTTTACATAATAATTTTCAAAATTAAATGATAAAAAGATCTTTCATATTCTCCAATCACATCACAAGACCCTATCAACTTTTTATCAATTGTTACAATGAATTTCATCTCCCACATTAATTAAGAGTAAACCCCATTTTTATGTTGTATAAAAGCTTTAGAGTCTTAAATACATTTTATTTTTAGCTGACTAATGAATATGA
This sequence comes from Capsicum pubescens, assembly GCA_030864215.1. Classification (NCBI taxonomy): domain Eukaryota; kingdom Viridiplantae; phylum Streptophyta; class Magnoliopsida; order Solanales; family Solanaceae; genus Capsicum; species Capsicum pubescens. The sequence goes on from CM061543.1 coordinate 64,212,329, forward strand.
ACAATTATAGAATAATCGATAGGTTTTAATTTTAATTTTCAGTAAAAAATTTGAGTGAAAGATGTCAAAAAAATAGATAAAAATAATAAATACAAATGAAGGCCATAGAAAGATGTCACATCACCTTTTGTATGTATGTATGTATGTGTGTATATATATATATATATAATTCTAAGCACTCATATATTTGGATAATTGAAAAAAATGTGATAATAATTCAACTCAAAATTTTTGGAGTTGTTAAAACTATTTATAATATCGAATATTCAAACTACTCATGTAAACAAATGCAACTCATAATAAAATGAGATTATTTGAATTTAAAAAATTAAAAAAATAGCTAATTCAACATAATTCACTTTTTTTAATTGGAATTATGTTTTGAAACCTTAAATATGACAAAATTAAGCTTGATTTATTTTCTCAACCAACCAACTTTGTCTAGAATGAAAGTATAATGTTATTGGTATTATTTTTCAAAATCTAAGATCAACCCTTTTTGTATATAAATGATTTGAGATATAATATCAATGAAAGCAACAATCAAGTTAATTAATGTCTATATGAGGAGAGAATTTTCTTTCGACATTCTTATTCACGGATAATTTGTCTTCTTTGTAACCAACTGCGAAAAACAAAGAAGAAAATTTTCTTTCGTAAAATAATGAACAAAAAAGAAAGCAAAACCAACAAATTAAAAGGGAAAAAACATATATATCATATGCATATTAAGTAAAACTAACCTTTTTAAAAATATCTAAATAATAACATCTACAAGCATAACGAAGAGGATATATTTAATATACTCATAATGATTGGTTTGATATGCAGTCCATCTCCCTCTTGAGAAATACAACAATTCATTCATTCAACTACACTTGATTTAGTCTCTCTACTTTGTAGAATTGCTTGCTGTAATTGAACAAATTCTTTTATAGCAAAAATGTTGCTAAACAATTAAGGAAAAGATAGTTATTATGAGAAGATAATGAAATTATGATAGAATAGACAACTATAATATAATTGATGATTGATTGACATATTAAATAAAAAGATTAAGAAGGTAACTTACAAAACATAGCAACAAAAATATCATGAACTTTCTTGCTCTTGATAATACTAACGGATAAAGTTATTACCTTGACATTTAATATTGCTTTCTCTCTCTTGTGATCATGAATTGCTAGTTCCTAACAACAAATCTAGCAAATGTTCAAAGCTAAGTTTGCACTTAATATATGACCTGATTAAATGGTGAAAATAATCGCAAACTGTAGTGTGTGTAATCATCAAGAAGCAATTGCACTTTGCCCGCAAAAGAAGAAGAAGAAGAAAAAAGTACTACATACTAAACTAATTAACAATTTTGAGGAAGCAACATTTTACTATAAAAAGAAGATAGCAAGGACTAAAACGGAGGAATAAAAATCTAACACTATCGAGTTTTAAGATTATGTCTGAAGTTGTCCGTCAGAAGCACTATAAAATTTCCAACAGAAAATGAACATGCATATACATTGTTAAGAGTATTTAAGTATATTCATGAATATACGTTCTTTCAAAATATAAGTTACGTGGAGTTTAAAAGCATGACTTTTCAGCTTTTATTTTATTGATTATTTTGTCTTTAATTGAAAATGAATTTACTACACATTTAACTTTTCTAAAAAATAAATAGAAAAAATAGAAGAAAAAGTAAAAAAAAAATGAGAAAAAAAATAAATATGGATGGAGACCATAGAGAGGTGTCACATCACCTATATATATATATATATGTATATATATATATATATATATATTGATTTATTCATTCATTTGGGACTCGAAGCCAAAGTTGTATTTTAATACAAGTGAAGCGGATTTTGGGACTCAAAGGTCCGAAAACTAGCTTAGGATAGGTTGTGGGCAAAAAGCCCAATATTTAGATTAGGACAGGTGCAAGTGGGCCAAAAGTCCAATTAGATTAGGACAGGGTCTATTGATTTGGGCCCAATTGCCTAAGTCTTTTATTTCACCTCTTCCTCTTTTACATGCTTTGTTATTAATTTGTTTAAACTTAGTTAAAATCTCTACTAAGTCGTCCAAATCTATTTTACCCAAGTCTTTTCCTAAAATCAATTACTTTTCATCAATCAATCTTTCTTTTTGAAGTTAGTCAAAAGATATTTTCAAACAATCCAGACAACCGCAAGTTAGCAGATACTCTTGGTGCCTTAATAACCTTCCAAGAGTATTAATAGAAACCGCTTACTCAGAATCTTCAAACCTAAATGAATTTTTGTTTTGAATTGTTTAAGTAACTTTCAAAGGTTTTCTTAATTTCTTTTCAAATAAATTAAGTGGCAACTCTAAAAATAGTCAAATTTTCGCAAAACAAAAATGGCGACTCTATTGGAAATTCTAACTAGGTTCTAACCAAATGTTTGATTTCATCTTTTGACTAACGGTTTAAGTTGCTTACATGTTTATATGTTTCGATTTTGCGGAATTTAATTATTGCATCTCATAGAATAATCCCAGATTTATTGTTAAATTATTTTGGGATTTCGTGGATGTCCCGGCCCCTATTGTTCAACTCCACTTAAAGTGTTTGAAATATGACGGTTTATTAGCATGTGAGGCATTTAATGATTGTTCGTATTTTCAAACCCAAGTCGTCCACTTGGTAACCTGGTTCAAACCCACTCTAGATACCTACAACAGAGTTAAACCAAAACCTTTTTAGGCATAAGCCTAGGATCATCCAATACCCGAAAGGGGTATTGGGCCCATTAGAAAACTTGTCCTGCGTCTATTGACCTCGAGTCAATTACAAATGAATCATATTTATGTGTTGAAGAAATATATGTTTGTTTAATCCAATCCAATATCCTTTGGGGGGTGGGAGAAGGCTTGCTTTGCTTTCGTGTAAGGACGCCTCAATCATACACCAATTGAGAGAGGAATTGAAGAAATCCAAGCAAAAAAATGATCGATTTTGAGTGTTGCGTTTAGAGCACAGTTATACGAAAATCGTTTGATCATAAATGAATGTCGCTAATGACGAAAAATGGACAAACTAAAAGGGCGAAGGCCGATAGAAGAGCATTTAGGAACTAGTATTTCTTATCCCCTGCGCGGGACATTGTTCTTTCTCTCGTGTTATTTTCCCTTTTCCTAAAGAGTGTATCCCTTTTATGCAACTTTTGTAGGCATTTATGCCATTTATGTACACCTATGAAGGTTTTTTGGGGATAATGGATTGGTTTTAAAAAAGCATATGTTTCATTCAAATACGTTAGGTCAACCCTTGGCTCAAAAGGGTCATTCAATTAGGATGCACGTTTATTACAATATGTTTGTGTGATATAACTGCTTATGTACTTATACGTGCTATGTTGATTTGAATCAAAGGCGAGTTGATCCAATCTCATTTTCCACAGAACATCTCTAGGCAGAAATAAACCCCATTATACAAAAGTCCGACCAAACATACTCCAAGTCTCTCAAGTTTCTCAGAAAAGTCCGTAGTCATTCTTAAAACTTCCAAAATGATCGCTACCATTTTAGGAAAATTGACTTTAGAATCAGAAAAATTTATTATAGTTTCGAACTACGTAGGGCCTGATTTCAACTCCGTGAGATACGTAGACAGTCTTTCAGCCCGGCCTCTATCTTCAAAAACTTTGTTGTCCTCCGCTTTCTTGAAAGAAGAGAGCCTTCCTGATGAATTCCACCTATCCATATCATTGAAAGAAATTCTGTGCATTGAAATTCTCGAGTCATCATTACTTCATGGATCAATTCGCATGAGATGAGAAACAACTCTATGTGGTTACTTCTTACCTTATCATCTTGCTTTGCTTATTACTAACGGAGTCTATCATTTTTCTTTGCTTATTACTAACGAAATCTAACACGTCAGCCTTTGAGTTATTTTTACTTTGCAGGTAATAGAAACTACTTTGTGTTGGTACAAAATAGCCCTACTTCACCTGATCAAAATGAATAAGAGATCCCCTTCTTGAATATAGCTTGGTTACAGGAAAAGAAAAATGACTAGTAGTAAAACTGGACTCTACCAATCATTTTTCAAACCTGTAAGCAATGGTCTTGAGGATGAAATAAGGAAAAAAATGAGGGAAGAATTTTCCAAGACAAGCGGGATCATGGAAGATTAATTGGAGGAAACATTGTTGAATTGGACCTCCACTCTACTCGTTACTCATCGCCCATTATATAACAATAACTTAAAACCCGGCATTGTCATGTCATGTCAAGGAGCAAGATAATGATAGCCTTAGAACAGTCAATAGAAAATTCAAAGAGTTCGAGAATGAAAGAAGCCTAATCTAGATAAAATCGAGGTGGTTAACTAGGAAGGCGATGACTAATGGAATTGGACATTTGATCCTTTGTTCTATCAAGACAAGCGCAATGCAAACGTCATGCCATCCATAGAAGTGCTTATTTCTATCCTAGTAATATGGATAAGAGTATTTTAGGGCCATTATGAGTTTATGTACGAACTACGTTTGACCTGAATATCCAAAAAAGGGATACGTAGGCGGCCTATGTCGGGTTCGGTCAACCCCTTAGGGTAATTTATCCCGTCTTTTTATGTATGAACTACGTGATGACCTGAATTCTCAAGAATGAGATACGTAGGCGGTCTATGACGGCTTCAGCCTATTAGAAGTTTATATATCCCTAGCGTAGTCTTGAACTACTTTTGAACTGATTCCTACTTCAACGGGATATGTAGGTGCCCCAACGGCTCGGTGATATAACCCCAATAAATGAAAATTGGGGAATAATTTTTGAGAAGGAATCTCAAAAATTCACAAGAGGAAGATCATCTTCCAAAAACAAAGAGAACGAAGACTAACAAAGACTTCGGATCCCCTCGAGCTGAGATCATCTCAAACAACTTTAAACTGGGGAAAATTTTTTGAGGAGGTCCTCAAAATTTCCACTAATATATTGGAATATATTTCAAATCCCTCAGCACCAGAGGTTAAAATTAAGTTTTGAAAATCACCAACTACGATAAAGTCTAGATAGACTAAATCTCTGGCTATGATAAAACTAATGATAGAGAACCTCAACAATGCAGAATCCCTAGCAATCCTTCATCAAACGTCAGACATAGTCAGAACCAAGAGGAAGATGTTCATCGGACTTTTACATGACATGACTGGCAGAGATTTCCTAAATCTGTTACAGAAGTTTTGAAACTAGTTTTTAGAAAAATTAAGATTACTTTCGAAAATCTATGTAAATCTTTTTACTTAGTAATTGCCTAAGCATCTATTAGGATGGGGATTCAGGGTGGAAGTCTCAACATGATGGAGTACCCAAAAGATGGCGAGGAGCAAACCAAGATCGAAGAAGGTCAACACGGAGTAGTTTGATTCAAAAAACTAATCGTTTTTCTATGGATGCAGGGATCAATACACAAGGATAAAAATCTTTTTCAAAAAACCCCAAGCGAGTTGCGAGCCACACCAAAGCATATAATGCTCAAGAATGGTATTTTCAGGTAGCCCCGAAGATGGGTTTAATACCCATTTATTGACGACATTTTGAATTGTCTATCTCATTTTTTGAGACCATGAAGGACAAACAAAGGCGCCTTATCTACTTTATGAATATTGTATTTATAATTCTTTATATAAAAAGAGTCGCTAGGATAAGCGACTTTAAGTCTATTAAATATTTACTTTGAGTGCAGGTACATTCAAGGAAGTCGGCACAATAAATACAACAATCAAAGGATTACTCAATAGGAGGAAGAGCCGAAAGTCATCCTCAAAATTTGCCTTGAAATGAAGCAAACGGCATTTGAGTAGTCCCCAAACAAGGGTTTTTTCCTATTTACTTGCATTCCGTGGATCAGCTATTTAATTATGTATTCAAAAAGAGAAGATTAATAGCAGAATAACTCATTCAAATTATGATGATCAGTATTTTTCATTAAACTATCATAAAGCTTGATTGTGGTCGCCAGTGAGAGCGGCATTGTGTCTACTAACTGTCTACCTTGAGTACAGGTACATGTAGAAAGTAAAATGCAGACAAGCAGACTCGGGTGAAACTATTTTCAAATCACCAAAAGAACCATTTTATCTCATTTCCGAGAGGGCCATCTCATGCCATTGCTGAGAGGACCATTTCATGCCATTGCCGAGAGGGTCATTTCATATCATCGCCAAGAGGGCCATTTCATGCCATTGTCAAGAGGGCATTTCATATAATTTCATTGCCAAGAGGGCCATTATATTTAATATCTGTTGACACGCTAGATAACATACGCTGGCATCAAGGATATCATCAACATTTAATATTTATTGACACACGAGACACAAACGCTGGCATCGAGGATATCATCAACAATCAATATCTATTTACACGCGAGACACAAACACTGGCGTCGAGGATATCATCAACATCTAATATCTGTTGACACATAAGACACAAATGCTGGTGTCGAGGATATCATCAGCATCTAATATGTGTTGACACGTGAGACACAAATGTTGGCGTCGAGGATAACATCAGCATCTAATATTTGTTGACACGCGAGACACAAACGCTGGCGTTGAGGATATCATCAACATCTAATATATGTTGACACGCGAGACACAAATGCTGGCGTCGAGGATATCACCAGCATCTAATATTTGTTGACACGCGAGACACAAAAACTGGCATCAAGGATATTATCAGCATTTAATATCTATTGACACGCGAGACAGCATACACTAGCGTCGAGGATATCATCAACATCTAATAGTTATTAACATGTGAGATAGCATACGCTGACGTCGAGAATATCTCATTATTTTATGAATCAGCATCTGAATGCATCAAAAGTATGTGATTCAAAAGGACATCTTTAAGTCGTTATCTGAAAGAGAACGACATCTGAGACTTCCTAGAAATTAACAATCTAAGGGTCATCTATAAGTCATATTATTTGAAATAGGATAGTGTGCAAGATTACCTATGAATTGATAGCCCATAGGTCATTCGTAAGCCGTAACATCCTAACCGGATAGTGTGCAAGGTTACCCAAAAATTGATAGTCCAAAGGTTATCCGTAAGTCACAACTAAATCCGTACCGGAGAATATGCAAGATTATCAAATTGATAAGTCCAAGGGTTCTCTCTAAGCCGTGTCATATCCAAGATCGATTATGTGCAGAATTACCTAAAGATTAGCAATTTAAGACATATCTATAAGTCATATTGTAGCCAAAGTCAGATGATATGCAGGAATACTTGAGAACTATCGGTTGAAGGGATATATGTAAGTCATCTCTTATCCAAGGTCGGATAATGTGCAGGATTACCTAAAGGCTAGCAATCAAAGGATATTTGTAAGTCGCCCTGTATCCAACATCAAATAATGTGCAAGATTATCCAAAGATTGACATTTCAAGGGGAATCTATAAGTCGTATCGATACAAAATATGTGTAGGACTTACCCGAGGTCACATGCAAAGATTATTGTCAATAACCAAAAAGGTTATCATATGCAACCAAAATAGTTCACCTCAGTATAATATTACACGATTGCAGGGACCATTCTGCATAAAGTGTCATCGGTGTCTAAAAGAATCACCCCACTTTGAAGACATATTCAACTGACAAATAAGATAATTATGCAACAACCAAGAGAGTTGTTGTGTCTATTATTGCAAATTATTTCCTTCCGAAAAGGTACATGAAAGGGATGACTTCGCTTTTTAGGCAACAACTCACGTAGAGATATGGTAAAGACTATATACCTCTTTCGTGAATTATGTTTAGCACTAACACTTTTGTTTAAGAAATTGTCGAGAGCATCTAAGAGGATGAAAATCTCAAATTAAAATCACAAGAGAGGACGACTCTAGATAGGACGCAGCACAACGTGGAACTCTTTCTTAGCAGCAAAATGGGACATAGTCTAGAGAGGGACGTCAAACACTCTGGACGCGAGCTAAAGGATGATCACCACCACTATCTAACCACACACCTATTAGAATGCATGTGGAAATTTTTGGGATATTTTAGTTTCAGCTTCACCTTCGGTATATTTCTAAACTCATACCGAGGGTAAACTTCTCATTCTTTCAAATTCGAGTGATAGTGTACCTAGAGTTTTGGAAATTATGTCCAGGTAAGTTCTTTTCTATGAATGTGAAGGATCCCACACTCATGTTTAAGAGGTTATAAGCCTCTTTTCCGCAACTCGATCAACTTGTCACTCATTCGAGCCAAAGATCGTCTAAAATAAGAGACTATTTTTTTTATCGATCAAGTCAAACTACAAGCAGTTTGATTCCCTGAGTCTCTACGATATGTAGGCTGGGATATATGTAGAAAACTTGATTGCATTCCAACCTTCCCCCCAAATCCCTATTCTCCATCTTTTCAATTTCATCAAAACTCCAAAATCGATATAGTTTGTGATTTTTTGGAAATCGCGCTTCACATCAAGCTTTATGAACTACAAGTGGCCTGAATACTCAAATAACCTGAGATATGTAGGAAACCTGATACCAAGGTCCGGTGGTAACTCTATGAAACTCGTGCGAAAGCCAACCTCTTTCAGATTTGAATTTATGGTCGGACAAAAAATTAGGAACGTCAACCTCCCTTTGACCAGGGTTACTTGCATCCACCTTACCCAAAGGGAGGGGGCAGTTTTTGACACCTAATTTTTTTCCACTACGACAAAATTTAATCCTGAGTTTCTTCAGTTTTTAATAAAATCGAAATATTTATTTCATCTGAATAAAAAAATTTGAAAATATTTTTTGTACGTGATTTTGTCATTTTAAGTAGCGATTATATATTATCATGTTCAGTTATACGAGATTATATAATTTGATTACTTAAATATTTATTCTATGAAATATTAAATTTTAATTAAGGATTATTTTAAAAATAAATATAATAATTAAAATCTTGATTTTAATATAATTTATCATCAAAACAATTTATTTGGATAAATATGCATTTGATTTTATTAAATCAAGAAGGTCGGGATTAAATGACATATTAATTCGTATCGAATTTCAATTTAATTTAGTAAATCTATTAGATTTGACCATAATTGAAATCAAATTGGTCATAATTGCAATGCAATCCGTCAATTGATTTTTAATTTGGTGAAAATTAAATAATTATGGCTAAATTTTAAATCTCAATTGGGGTTATATTTTAAATAACCCCAAAATTTCCGAAAATTCTCATTACTTCTACCCAATTCCCACCAAAAAATAATTTTAAATTATCCAACATTATACTATTTCTCCCCAACTTTGTCCTTTTTCAATTTTAAAATTTAAAAATTGTACTATATTGTACAATCCCCCCCAACCTTTATCCTTTTTCCAAATTCCAATTTTGAAATTCAAAAATTGTACTACATTGTACAATTTCCCCCCACATTATCTTCCATCTCACCTTTTCTTCAACTTTTAAATTTCAAAAACACCCTAAAAAACTTTCTTCCACGTTGGTAGATTAATAGAATTGGATCTCTGTCCTTTCCTATAAATACTACAAAACGAAATCTCAAAGCCTCAATCAATTGAAAAGCTTTTGAGCAAATAGTTGAAATTTTTTTTAGTGAAAAAAAAAAGTCTCAAGGTTGGGAGAAAAAACTTTGAACAAAGAAGAGTTTTTATTTTAGTAAAAAAATTTCCTTTTTCATGAAATTCATGGGCTAATCAAAGTTCTCGAGTTGAAAGCTTTTCGGTGTTAATCAAGACTCTGAAGAAAGCCTGTAGTCCTGTTTTGCTGCCCCAAAAAAGGTAAACACACCTTTCCTTTTTTTAGTTTTATTATCATTTTCTTCTTCGGGTGTGTTTGGTATGATGGAAAATGTTTTTCAATTTTTCCTTGTTTGGTTGTAATGAAATATTGGGAAAATATTTTCCACAACAACTCATTTTCCTCCATTTGATGGAAAATGATTTCTTTCATGGGTCAAGGGAAGTCATTTTCCAGAAAATGACAAATGAGACTTATGACCCCACCCCCATCCCTTTTCCCCACCCCAACAACACTCATTTTCACATGACTCAAAAAATTTACATTTCTCAAAAATTTACATTACCCAAAAATATTTTTCACTGTGCTTTGCTTCAATTTTTCACTTCTTGAAATAAAAAAAAGTAAAACCCGAACTTTTTTCATTTTCAATGTTCGTTGAATGTATTGTTATTTTCATATTCATAGAGAAAAACTTACCTATGTTACTTTTGTTAATTGCATATTTCATCTTGTCATCGATGTAACTTGTTTCACGAAGTTGAATAAGCTTGTCGTTCCGTTATATTTCTATTGATTGTAGTATCTTGAGATTGTCCTGACAAAATGTTGAAAGTGTCTCCTATATTTGCTAATTAATAGTTGCTTAAATTTAGTGATTGTAGTATTTTAGCGTTCGATATTGATATTATTTGTTATGGTTAAATTATTTCTTACAAATTGTTGACTTGTTAGAGGCACTGATATACTAGTTAACAGTTAGTAGTATTTTCTAAAAAATATTTTTCACTCATCAATCAAACACTAAAAAATATTTTTCTAAAAAATATTCTCTACTCACTAACCAAACACCATAAAATATTCTCCGAAAAATAATTTTCACTCACCAACCAAACATGAGAAAATAGGTAGAAAACCAACTTATTTTCTAGGAAAACATTTTCCAAGAAAATATTTTCCATGGAAAATATTTTCCATCATACCAAACACACCCTTCATCTTTTTCTTCTTCGTAGTTCGTAGTTATAGTTTTGTTTGTTGGGATTGTTTGTTGTAGATGGCCTTGAAGACTATAGGATGTTGTGGTATCAATATTGCGGTTATTTTCATGTTCATGGTATAAAAATGAGCTAGCAATAGTTGTACATGCCTTTTTGACTTTATTTTTTGATTATTATAGATAAAATTTCAATCTTTGCTTTATAGATGTACTTATGTTTTGTTTAAATTTATTGTTGGCGGATATATTTGTTTTTAGCATGTAAATTTATTTCCTTTATGTTGAAAAGAATAGTTAATATTAATTGTTTCTCCTTTTTGACTTTATTCTTTGATTATTATAGAAAAAGTTTCAATCTTTGCGTAAAAGATGTAATCATGTCTTGACTAAACTCATTGTTGGTGGATATGTTTGTTTTAGCATGTAAAGTTGTTTCCTTTATGTTGAAAAGAATAGTTAATATTGATTGTTTTGCCTTTTAGCTTTATTCTTTGATTATTTTGTATAAAGTTTTAATCTTTGCTCAAAAGATGTACTCATTTCATGTTTAAATTCATTGTTGGCGGATATATTTATTTTTAGCATGAAAAGTTGTTTCTTTTATGTTGGAAAAATAGTTACTATTGTTTGTTTCGCCTTAATAAAAATAGTAATTGATTAAAATGAAGAATTTGTCATTTGCTTGTTAATTATTTTAAGGGATTTCCAAAATCCTCATATAAGAGATGAAGTGCAAGTTTTATTTTCCATCCACGATGTTTGTTCCTCTTCTTTTTTTCACATGTTTTTAAATTTATCAAAATAATAAGAAAGTTCGGATTTTTGTGGCTAAATAGAATTATTTAGATATTTTTGAGTCATGCATAGTATGATTGTGAAACGATATTTTACTTTTAGAAATGCTAATCTTTTATTCTTATTTTCTTACTCCGGATTGTTATGTGTTCTTTGTGTGTGTAAAGACTTGATTCATGTCTCCCTTTTATTCATAATATCAAAAGAGAATCAACGATGTAAATCATAGGTCGTTGCACGTTTTTTCATAAAATGTTGGTTGTAATTTAAATGTATGAATTTTTGTTAATGTCGCCTTAATTGCAATTTAAAGATTCTCTTTCTTGAAAAGTTAACCTTTATTTTCTTTTGTTAAATGGATTAGTGTCTGTTTGTTCAATTTTAGAAGTGATGAGTATTTTTCTTGTTGCCTCATCCCTTTACTTTCGCAAGCTTACGTTGTTTGTTTCTTGCATTAATTCATTGAATATGGCCTTCTTCCTTTTACCTTTATTCATTCTTAATATGAACATAAATGAAGAGGCATGCAAGTGGATGTCTTTGCTTTGCATTTTATCTATTGACTCTCACTCTTGTTATATGTGTACAAGTGTGCATATCATTGTAATTCAAAATTGATTCTTGATAGTTTCTTTTTGCTTTGAAATATGTAACTATTATGCCTTGAATGTCTATTAGTTTCTTTATCTTTTCTTTGCATGAAAAAATATCTCGAGTCCAAATGGACTCTTCTCCTCTTGCATTTCGTAATAGGTCAATGAGGCTCACCTATTCGAGTCAAGTCCGAAGTTTAAACCCAAGGTCCACTACATGGCGTGCGAGTGATAGAAGATAGACGAAGAAGAAAAATGGGTCAAAATCCATTGATGAGGTCACTAAGATACTTGAAAAGTCTCGATTTTTATTATTTTCTTCTTTTTATTTATTCATTTAGTCATTTATTTATTCATTCATTTGGGCCTCGAAGTCAAAGTTGTATTTTAATATAAGTGAGGCGGATTTTGGGCCTCAAAGGTCTGAAAACTAGCTTAGGACAGGTTGTGGGCCGAAAGCCCAATATTTAGATTAGGACAGGTGCAAGTGGGCCAAAAGTCCAATTAGATTAGGATAGGGTCTATTGATTTGGGCACAATGACCTAAGTCTTTTATTTTCTCCCCTTCCTCTTTTACATGCTTTGTTATTAATTTGTTTAGACTTAGTTAAAATCCCTACTAAGTCGTCCAAATCTATTTTACCCAAGTCTTTTCCTAAAAATTAATTACTTTTCAACAATAAATCTTTCTTTTTGAAGTCAGTCAAAATATATTTTCAAACAGTCCAGATAACCGCAAGTTAGCGGATACTCTTGGATACTCTTGGTGCCTTAACAACCTTCCAAGAGTATTAATAGGAACCGCTTACTCAGAATCTTCAAACTTTAATGATTTTTTTTTTTGAATCGTTTAAGTAACTTTCAAAGATTTTCTTAATTCCTTTTTCAAATAAATTAAGTGGTGACTCTAAAAATAGTTCCGTAAAACAAGATTGTATTTCATTGAGAGTCGCATAAGTTATCGATACAAAAACCATGAAAGTATCAAATCTATGCATTCCATAACCAATATCCAATCAAATAAGTCGTAAGCAACATACAACATCTTCCTCTGTCCCATTACCGGAGAGATGTTTATATAAAACATGTATATGAATCCATAAACTTTAATCGTATCCTTTACAATGATAAACACTTTTCGGATATCCAATCATTATCATAACATGGCCCTTGGCCCAATAATATATCCGAAATAATCACAACATCATAATCACGGCCTTAGGCCCATATACGTATTCGAAACTCATATCGACAATCATATTTATAAGTCATAGCATATCTATAATCATCTCACATATAGGAGGCATCTCACATATAGGAGTCATAATATCAATAAGCATATCACCTCTATTAGACATCTCATATCTATAGGTCATACATCATGAGCAAGAGGAAAATCATCTCTATAAGCCCAATAATCATAACTAAGAGAAAAATCATTTCCATATACCAAATATCATAACTAAGAGGAAAATGCATCTCTATGGGTCAACTATCATAACTAAGAGGGAAATGCATCTCTATGGGCCAAATATCATAATTAAGAGGAAAATGCATCTCTATGGGTCAAATATCATAAATAAAGAGGAAAATGCATCTCTTTGGGTCAAATATCATAACTAAGAGGAAAATGCATCACTATGGGCAAAATATAAAAACTAAGAGAAATATGCATCTCTATGGGCCAAATATCAAAATTAAAAGGAAAATGCATCTTTGTGGGACAAATATCATAACTAAAAGAAAATAACATCTCTAAATGCCCAATATCACATCTAAGGGAAATTAACATTTCTATAGTCTATTAACCATTATCTGGCAAAAATCATCACAATTTATCAATTCACTAAGTAAATCTCATATATAAGGCTCATTAGTCATAACTAGGCCTAATATCGCAACTATGCCCACAATGGCTAACACCAGTCTTGGCCTAAGTGGGCCGAATGATCCCACTTCTAATCCTCAATCTCTATATTGAGGCAAACTACGCCCAAAACTAGGCTAAGGTATCTAGTTTAACTTCTAGATGTCAAGTAAGCCATAACCAATCCTAAAATAGGAAATTTATCTAGAAATATAGGCAATTATGTCAATTCTACCCCAAGATACGGTCTCAAGATCACTAGACTAGCCCAACTAAGGTCAATCACACTAACCATGAATCCAACATTTGGACCACATCCCAAACCTAGCATTTTAACATTTCTATACTACAAACTAATTCAGTCTAGGGAGAAGGCAAAAGGATTCTAAAAGGATCATAAACATACTACCTTACGGGTCCAAAACCCTCATCCAATTTCTCAAACATCAATAATCAATACTAGGTTATTTATTCATAATCAAGCCTAACATTCATATTCACATTCCATACATAAGACACATCATCTTTGAAGAAGAGTAGGTAGAAGCCTACCTCAAGGCCAAACCATAAAACCTCACATCATGCACCACATGCTCGTCTTCACTTCAAAATCCTCAAAATGTCATCATGCTATCAAAAATATAATATACTCATCAATACGAGTCTAACTATACCCATATTTTACTATTGTTCTTCGAGTCCAGAAACGAAACCAAAAACCTCAAGTGGGTGTCACGTACAGAAATTGCGATTTCGAAGTCAACCCAATGCTCATACATCACCAAGGAATCATAACCCTCAATTAATGGGTGCAAAAAAACTAAATTTGGGGATAAATCAAGCCCTAAGCTAATTGGAGTTTTGGGTCAAGAACTTAGAAATTCACCAATAAAGTGATCAAATCTTACCTTAATCCGAATGATAATCATGATAAAAGATGTTTACCAAGCTCCCTAAACACCCACAAGACTCAATTTTTAGTTATAATACCCATTTAGGATTTTAGGCTCTTAAGGAGGAAGGAAAAATGCCCAAATTCGCGACCTTGGGGTCTATTTATTGACCTTTGGCGAAGAGATGCGGTATCCCCGTGACAGCAAAATCAAAAACTATTTTTGACCTCCAAAACTCATTTGAAACCTAAAATATATGATCCAATAGTGAAATTTGAGTGTAAATCACATTTCAAATTCATTGAAATCATCAAAACTTTCATCCTATATCGTTTCGGCAAAAAGTAAGGCCCACAACTATAGTTTCGATTTTTCAACTTTTCGATTAATAGGTCAAAATGAGCTCGGGTGCATTAAAACACGAACCAAAGGTCTACCTTGATTAAAATTGATATTTTGGATTTGCTGGCACAGTTAAAATTTACATCCGAGATCGTTTCACTAAATTTTTTGCTCGATAGCCATTTGGAACCAACGATGACTTCAAAACAGGAAATTAATACTAAAAATTAAATAAACTGTCCAGTAATCGAACCCTCTATCCCGGCAAGTCATAAATGACTTGGAGCAGCTATGGAGAAGCTCAAACAACAAAAATAAGCATAAATATGGAAAATGACCTGAAGGGTCATTACAAGAAGAAGAAAATTATTTTTTGAAAAAACAGGCGAAGAAAAGACCATCATTTCCATGTCGAAAGAATTACACTTATAAATTGATAATTTTTGTTTCTGCAAATTTCTTAAATTTATTTTCAATAATTTTCATCGTCATCTATATATCGTAAGTAGTTGTCGGGTCTAATTTTGATTTATGTTCATATGACAACATGCGTTATGATTGACATATAAATTATTTGTGATACTTGGCTAAAATTATATTTTTTTTTATTTTTAAAATTATTTAATAAAATATTCGAGTTAGTCCTTATTGATTTAAGTAATAGCATAATTTGTAAGAGGACTTCAATAAGTAATAGATGTATACAAAAATAAAAAATTATTATGCGTACACATTTACATCTACAATATAAATATATTTATAATTACTTAATCCTATGTCTACTAGAAACTTAATAGTTTCTAGACAATAATTTTAAATAATTTTTGAAAATAAATTGAGTTAGATTAACTTAATGTTTTAAAATTATAATTATAATATTTAAAAATTATATGACAAGTATTATTAGTCACACTTTTTCTCATGTTAATATGATAAAAAGGTATATTTTTAACTACTTTTTTGAGTTAACACAATTTAAATCTTAAAAAGGAAAGAAAATCACATAAATCTAAAAAGAGAGTTCTATATATGTTTACTACCATTAAAAGTGAGAAGTTTTAAATATTTTTATCAATTATTTATTTTAATCTAAGTAGAGTCTTATATAGTATCAAACTCTACTTTGAAGACAATTAATGTTTTTATGTGGATTTGGTTATAATACAAATCTAAGTGTCTGTTAAATAATTTTAACTAAAATTAGGAGTATTTATACACATGCAAAGCACGTACACTAAATTAGTATAAAAAATGAATGAACAAAGGCTTTCACAAAAATAGGCAATAAATAAGAAATATGGGAATTTAATATATAATTATTTTTCTATAAATTAGAATCTGTTATAAAACTAAATATTTTATATGCTATATTTGACAACCAACTAATAAGGTTATGTATATGTAATAATTTTTTAAAAATGGTTATTTATGTTTTTTTATTTATCAGATCAATTTCGAATGACAAAAAAATGATATTGTGCACTATTTATTTGGTTAATATTAATAAAAATGATAGGAATTTAATGTAGTTTAATAAAGATAAGTTGTGATATTATTAATTTTTTTCTTAAATAAAAGGGCAAAAAACCCCAATAGGTAGACGAAAAGGGCATTTTAGGCCCAATAGGTAGACAGAAATGACATTTTAGGCCCAATAGCTAGACGAAGGTTATTTTTGCACCATTTCACATAATTGAAGGGCATTTTAGGCCCTTTTCCATAAATTAAACTACATAGAATACTTGTTCAAAGTCAAATTTCGATATGGGTTGAGGTTCATGTCATTACCATGCCAAAATTGATAAACATTATGAAAATCATATTGTCAAATTCCATCATTACCAAGGAATGCAATTTCAGTACACAATCCACCATTCAAATCATAAATAGACCATTTAAATTAATGGAAAATCAATGCAAGTGTTTAACAATCAAAAACCTTCAATCCTAGTTGAAATCAAACATTCAAGAACATGTAAATATCAAGTAATTTGATGCAACAATATAATAATTAAAATAAGAAGTATCCAACATGCCTTTTTGACGGAAGAAATTTGAGAAGAACTTGAATTTGAAGCCTTGGAAGCTTGAATTTCGGGGAAGACCCTTTATTTGATGTTCTTGAGGGTTTGGGAGAAGAGAAAACGTGTAGTTGAGTTATGGGATGAGGGAAAACACGTTAGTATTAGTTATAGGATGATTTATGACGTAAATGACTAGTTTGCCCTCGAAAAACTTAAGAGAAACATGATTTTTAGTTCTCTAGGAACATGGGCGTGTCATGCCCTTAACGCGGAGCATATAGGGCGTGTCATGCTCTTATCACGGACCCTCACTTGTTCGCTCGCAAAAATGCTCATAAATTTTTGCTTGGGTATCGAATTAAGACAAAATCGAATGCGTTGGAAAGAGGACTCAATTATCTTTCATTTCGTGGAACTTGAGCTCCAAAATTTCATATATTCCAGAAGTTATATGGGTTCAAAGTTGACCGTACAAGGATCGAATACCAAAATTCAGTCGATAATAAAAGTTCTCAACTCAACTTTGCTCTAAGTATTTATTCTTTACCTCGAAAGCACTTTCACACTAGGTAAATGATCATGACACTTAAATTTACATAGAAATTAATGGGTTCAGGTTTATACACGTAGGAATGACAGTTCGAATTCTAACCCGAAAATGTGGGGTGCTACAAGCATAGGTATCACACATCTAACTAGGAACTTGGGGAATGGAGATTAGAGAAATGGAAAGGAGCTAAAATCCCAAAAGGAACCCTATCGGTGTATACAAGTTAACTTCTTTATATTTTTTGAGTTTTCCTACAGTCTTATGTAATGCATACTAGAGGAAATCGTGCATGTCTGTAGATTTTCTGTAGGGTCGATAGTTTTCTTTGTCCTAAGATGAGTTCAATGAAATAATACGGTCCGTAATAATTTTTATAGTCGATCTAAACTTGCTCGTTTTTGTGTATGTTCCTATTATTGTTATGGGCCCGTTCGGATAGGCTGAAAAAAAATGGCTTTTAAAAAGCTCTTTAAAAGTGTTTTTGAAAGTGCAGAACTTATTTTAAAAATAAGCAGTTATGTGTTTGGATAAAAGTGTTGAAAATAAAAATAAAAAGTTATTGATGTGTTTGGTAAACAAGTGCTTTTAAGCACCTTTTTTTAATCAAAATGTTTGAAATACACTTAAAGCTGTTAACAATATATAGAGTTGATTATTATTAATTTTTATTTCTAAAATGATTCAAATTAAAATTAATATATATATATATATATATATATATATAATATTTTCATGAATGACAATTAATTTGTGCGCTAAATTTTTTATTTTTTTGTTAAAAGAGTTTAAATTATTAAACAAAATATATATATGTTACTAACCATTATAATTACATTAATAGATAAATAGTTGGTCACAAATGATACTATTTGTTTGATAAAAAGACTCTTAATTAGAAAATATATTACTCATTGATTGAGTAATGACTATCACTATTAAAACATTGGCGAGTACGAATGTTGCATTGTGAAATATAGATGGATCATTCACTAATCGTCCATGAAGTTGTATATCTTCAATGAGTATTCTCCATATATTTTGATTGGTGAGTTGTTTTTTTATTAGAGAAATTCATATGTTGTACAATAATAATTGTCTAAATTTAAAAGAATATATTAAAGAAAGAAAATAATATATAAAAATTCATATTTCATAAATTAAAAGTTTTATACAAAAGAAATACTAATATAGCTAGAGTTAATTGGAATTGGATTTGATATTTATTAATTTTAGTTATGCTTAAATCTTAACTATTATAATTTGAATAAGTGTGTATACGATCCGTATTATTCTAACTAAATACGCTATTCAAGATTTCAATTAAATACCTGAATTTATAAGAAAGTGTTTGAATTAGATATTTTTATTCAAATTTTAAAATATATATATATATATATATATATATATAATATTAAATTAATTATACAATCTCCTCTATTTATTTTTGTATGTCATACAGTTGAAATTTGGGACATGCATTTAATTCGTATAAAATATAAAGATATAAATATAAAAAAAAAAAATTAATTTAATACTTAATATATAAATATCAAAATAATTTTTATTTTTTTTATAACGACGATCTTTCTATAAAGGAGATTCGATCGAATTTCTAAGATTTACAATCACCCTTTTCGAACTCCATCTATAAAATACGATAAATATATTAATTGTTATTACTATCGTGATCTACATAACTCCAAATATTGATAACATACTTAACTCACACATCACCCGTCACGCTCTTGACACGAATGAATATTGAAGAATTTATCCATTATTATTATTATTAATATTATTATTATTATTATTATTATTATTATTATTATTATTATTTATATGCAATAAAAAGGTATTTTTATAACTTTTTCTTTTAAATAAAAAGTAAGGACGCAAAAATCATACCTATCAGATCTAAGTACATATTTTTGCTGCAGAGAAGAGACCATTGTTTTTAGGGCTACACAAGGGTAATTTTGAAATAAGGGAGAATTTTGAGGGATAAAAATGTCTTTTAATTGGTCAAAATCAATGGCTTATAAGCCAAAAAAATAAGTTGGGAATTGAAGCTTTTAGTTTTTCTACTATATAGAAGAGGTGGTTTCGACCACCTCTCATTCAATTACCAAAAAAAACTCTCCACCCCCACTTAATTACATATCATACCCCAATATATAATAATTTCATTGTTTTATCATAATGATTTAAATATTTTATATATTTTATTAATTTATATTAATTAACTATAACTACATATTAGAAGTAAATTTTATTTATTTATTTAATTGGCTATCATGTTCAAAACTAATTTATTACCACAAATCACAATAATTAATAACTTAAAATATTTAAAAGACATATAGAAATTTTATTGACTCTCATTATTTTAGGAATGCCACATAAATTGAGATAAAAGAAAAAGTACTACAAATCATAATAATTAACAACTTAAAATATTTAAAAGATATATAAAAAATTTAGTTGATTCTCAAAATTGTATCGAAACCACATAAATTGGGACACAAGGAGTAAATATATTATTTGATAATTACATAAAAATTATTATAAATCACAATAATTAACAAGTTAAAATATTTTTTTAAAAATAGATAAAAGTTCTATTCAACTCTCAAAATTTTATCTGTGCACCATAAATCATGACATAATAAAAAATTATCTTAATTAATTGCAACTAAATATTTAAAATAAATCAATTTTATTATTTTAATTGACTTTTATATAAAAAATTAATCTTTTATTTATTTATTTATTTATTTTAGTAAATTTAAATTTTAAAATTATTTTTTTCTTATATAGAAATACTAATATTTAAACTTAACTTTAAATTTTTAAAGTACAAAATTAATAAATTTAATTTAATAAAATAAATTTCTAATGATTATTTTCTTAGAATTTGTGTTGGGTCAATATGTATCAAGTTAAAAAGAAATAAAGAAAAATATATAGTAAAATTTTATTATTGTGAAAGATAAATAAAATGCACTATCCAATAATATTTAATAATATCATATTTTGCATATGCAAATACAACATTCCGTATTTAATTAATATACTATTTCGGTGAATGATCGATGATTACTATTGGATGTGATAAAATTATATTAATTTTTATAGTAATAATATAATCAATCGCTCTTAATTAATTATTATGAGTCGTCTAGGTATTAAGAAAATAAATAATATTTAATGAAAAATAAAATAGACATAAAATGCGAAATTAACTCTTAATGTTTTAAATTAAATTTTCGTCTTTCGAACGATGATTTTTCTATATCACTCCTTATTATAAGTCATTTATGTATTAGAAAAATAAGAATAAGAAAATGATATGTCAACATAAAATATTTGATTGATTATCAAAATTATATTAGTGCCACATAAATTGGGACGGGACAGAAGAAGATATAAAGCAACATATATTATTTGAAAATGAAATAAAAAGTACTGTAAATAACAATAATTAACAAAAAAAAATTATTAAAAATTGACTGATTTCTGCTGCTTCAATCGTGATTTTAATGCATCACCCGCAATTAATTATTATAAGTCACTTATGTATTGAAAATTAATAATATTGAATCCACGATTTTACTATATATATATATATATATATATATATATATATATATATATATACTATGAATAAAAAATTTCATGATATTTAAAAAAAAATTACTACATATACTCAAAGGGCAAAAGAGTAATAATACACAAGAGATAAATGTAGAGAAATCAAGAAGCGGCAAATGGATTATTAACATTTGTAACATTCAACACATTTCTAAATGTTTTCAAATTCTTCTTGAATCAACACATACACATAATAAAAATAATAAATAATAAATAATAATAATTATATTTTACTATATCACCCCTAATTAATTATTATGGTCATTTAAGCATTGTGCCACATAAGTTAAAATAGAAAAAATATTATAAATCACAATGATAAAAAATTTAAATTATTTAAAAAAATATAATTGGTTATCGTCGACACAAAACTCTGGACAAGGAGAGTAACATATATTATTCAAAAATTACATAAAAAGTATTATAAATTACAATAGTTAACAGCTTAAAATATCTAAAAACAATTTAATAAGTTATATATTTCAAAAAAATTGCATGAAAATACTAGAAATCACAATAATTAACAACTTAAAAAATTTAAAAGATATAAAATATTTGATCGACTCTTAAAATTATATTAGTGTCACTAAAATTGGAATAGAAGAAAAGTAGTATAAATCACAATAATTAAAAACTTAAATTATTTTTAAAATATAATTGACCATCAATGCCACAAAAATTTGGACGAAAAAAGTAACGTATATTAATTTGAAAATTATATAAAAATTACAATAGTTAACAACTTAAATTATCTAAATACATATTAAAATAACATATGTTGAACTCACGCTAGATTCCGGATGAATCCTAGAAAACATATGCAATCCTTTTATTAAAATTTTTTATTTAAATATATCAAGATAGAAAAGGTAAATAAATATCTTAATGTTGGGCCTATGCTGACATGGGTCATGCTCCTCTAGTTTGACTTATAAAAAGCAAATTTTAGCTTTTTAAAATAATTTAAAAACTTGTCAGACACTTAAAAAAAAAAAACTTAAAAATTATTTTGATCAAAATATAACCCATCCAAACACCCACTATGTCGATGCCTTTGGACCATTCTACAATTTCGTAAAGCGTCCAGGCAAAAATAGTTTCGATAGAAGAGGGAGGGTCCCCTAAAATTTGGTGGGTATGAAATAAAAGGTTGATTAGATGGGAACACTGGTTATTGATTTGGCATTTTCCAACATTGACTTGTCTACTAGTACTACTCTATAGTCTATAGTCTATACTATGATTGTCTGATCACTTCTCTTCGGCTTATCTCCATTCGTGGATGCAAAAATTACAGTCCAATATCATGGAACCGTCTAATTGATCAAATGTATACCATGCATAATGTATAATGAGCAAGTATACGTTTTGAACAAAATATTCATTACATACGTATAAATATATATACGTAAGTTACCAAAGGGCACGTCTAAGTAAGTTACCAATCGTGAACCCCACTCCATTAGACACTTCTATTTGTTTGGGATCGGCTTTGTTGGGCTTAACCCAATTAAATGGGCCTCAAAGTGTCGTGTCTTTACTCTTGGGATATTTGCTACCACACCAGCCAACCACTGTGTTTTTCAACTTGGCAAATATAGCATATGCTGCCAAAGGCTATAGGTTTCTATTATTATTTCTTTTTTATTTACTATTCAATATTTTATACTTATTTTTGGACTCGACTAATTTGAAATTGCTCCATGCCAAGGAAGAGAGTTCCCTTTTTGATTATTTCCCTTGTCCATGCTTGAATTCGAAATATTTAATTCAACGTGAAAGAATTATATGCATCTCATTTTAACCCTTGGAGCCCAGTAGCTAGAGCTAAGTTATTAAATGACTAAATTAAACCTCCCTATAGAAGTTAGTTTAGAGCATAGAATCTAATTAACAACCCCATAGGCGAGTGGTTTCCAAATGCAGTGGTCCATCATATTGGAGAAAAAGGGACGTGACAAGATTTTCTACGTGCTAGAACTAGAACTAGAGACTTTGAACCGACATATCAACATTAATTTTACTTTAGCTAGAATATGACTTGCAAATTGGTTTCTAGCTATAGTAGTCGTAGGTGCATAGCAAGTGCGATGTTTGGTTATTTTCATTAGAAATGAAGTGATGCAATTCAAGTTCATTGTCCCTGGAGTTGCGAACCTACGGTTCTTTTGAAACTCTGGAAGTTATATTCTTGGGGTCGTTTGGTAACATAAATATTATGGGATAAAAAATAGGATAAATTATACAAAACTCAAAGTTACGAAACTATATTATTCAATATCCCTTGCTTTTTCAAAATTTATATTAAATCCCGCATCCTATTTTTACTCCACCATTAACTTATTCCTTGTTTGGTTATTAATTCTTGGATAAGTTATATTAGGTTAAGTAATTAGTATCCGAATAAGTTATCTCTACCACAGTTTGGAACAATAGTAGCGGAATTAGTTATCCTGGAAAAGAAAAGAAAATATGACAAAATACTACTGAGGTCCCTCAAACTTTTTTTCTACTAAATAAGGTGAAGTGTATTTTTATAAATAAACAACTTCTTTTAAAAAATTATGCAATGTCTGTTATTTATAATTTGATAAATCAAACAATCGATAAGAAATAATACAAGAATACTAATCTCAACATAATCAATCCTTTATAACTTGTCTTCAAATAAAACGAGCCCTTAATTGCTCGATTCTTTACATTTTTTTTAAAAAAAAAAAAGGTAGTAACAAAATAAAGAAGGTAAAACATCATCAGTTGGCGATTTTTTTGATCTCTCATCTGGTGTTCACTAGCCGTTTTAGATTGGACTAATCTAGATTCGGGCTCGAAAATCTTACTTTAGGAGTAGACTGCTCCCTAAATACCATCTAATTAAGAATTGAAGAATATTTATCGCTTGGACCCCACTTCTCCAGGTGGATAGTAGATTTTTCTTGTCCCTTTGTGACCAGACAAATGTGTTTTATAAGTTGATCTGAAAATACAAAAACAAATCCAGATATTTAAATTAGCCAGTAAATCTATGTCTTAAGCCATTTAGGATTAAGGAGATGTAAATGTATGTCTAATTAGCCCTTATTCGTAGTTCCATTAGAAAGTTAATATAGTTTTGTAGGGAATGGCTAATCAACTCACTCAAATGATCAAGTTGAAGAACTTAAACTACATTCACTGTAGTTTCCATTTTACATTTTTCACTGTAGTTGTGTTTCCTAAAAAGAGTTACTATCCATTAGGTAGAATCTGTTAGTTAGTTAGTTCTTAATCCTCACAGTTAGTTTCAACTATATTTTCTCTGATTCTAACTCTCTCATCCTCTTCTCTCTGATTCTTCCCTCTCTGAATTCATTCAATTCTCTTCAATGTTCTTCACTCATATTACAGAAAACTACATGATATCAAAGTGTAACGCTCCAAAAACAGGTCCTAAAATGTCACACGGTGCTTAAGACTACGAGTAGCCTCAAGCTAACCCTGTAAGCCTTCTACTGAATCTTAATATTCATGATAGAGAAATATAATCATCAAATCAATGCAGAAGTCAGTCTGATCTAAGATGAAATTATCTGAACTGAAAATGTTAGACTCAAAGTTTGGAAAAATAATACTGAAGTTTGAATCATAACTAGCAGTCTGACAAGCCTCTACTACTAATAACTAGAGAGCCATTGGGACAAGTCCCCAGCTGACTCAAACTGACTGAAAAATGCTAAATCAATTACTGTAATAAACAAGAAAATCTGAATAACTGGATCCCCGAACTATGAGGACTCACCAACTGTCAGGATGTAGATGGAGATGCTCGAAATCACTCACGCTGCTGAAACTGAGCACCTGAACCTACATTATGAGACAATGTAGCACATAAATGTATATGTGGGTCAGTACTTCTAGATTGTACTGAGTATATGGGGGTGAATGCACAAATAAATTAATAACTCAATAGTACTATAAATTTGTAAAAGAATGCATGCTAAATGTAGATGACTCACATAAGCTGGAATATCTGAAAACTTAAAATCATAATTAATGAATAGAAAAACATACTGCATAAATCTAGTGAGTCATAACATTTAATTTCTAAAAAGCTTTACTGGTATTCTTTCTTTAAATCATGTTGTCTAAGTGTAGAAGGACTCACTTCTGTATCTGTAATCTGAAATCTAAAATCTCATAGCTAATATCTTTTGTAAAACATTATCTGAATAAAGTTGTGAGGCTCTACACTTGATTTCTAAGAGCTTTTCTGTTAGGATTATTCTATTTTGAAATCTGTAGTTTGTAGTCTGTAGGGAGGTTCTTCTAACCGACATACACTATGTGAACTATCATAGTGTCCAACGTCTAGTTTCCTTATGGAAAAATCTCACGTTGGGGAGAGGTGTCATACTCTTTCCAAAGAGTATAACCTAATCTAAGTGATCACATCTGTATCTGTCATCCATATAGAAATAGAAATAATCTGATAATCTGAACCTACGTTGGCTCATAGTTCTGGGGAATGAAAACATACCCAACTCGGTGCTAACTACTACTCCCTTTAATCTGTATGCTCATTCTATTAAAAATCCACTTTAAAACTAGTATAATGGTTTATAATGAAAACCAACTGTATATCTGTTATTTAAAACTGTAACTGAGATTGTAAAGTGGATTCCATGTAACCTACATTGTGCTCTTAAAGATTGATTCTTGAATATCTTGGATTGGAAATCTTGAATTTTGAGTTATCTTGGAAAAAGAATGGTGGAATTTGGATTTCTTGGGGATTAAGATTTGATGTTCTAGGGTTTCCTTGGAGAGAAATTTTGATGAAAAGTATGCATATAATGATTAGAATAGGATCAATTATCTATTTTTTATGGATTGGGGCTTGGAAAAATGATAAAATTACCCTTTAAAATTTAACTCGTGATACAAGAATAATCGTGGATATGGACTAATGAGAGTGTGTGTTGGACCTGAGACTTGGTGTGTGCAATTTGAAGTGTAAAAGATGGCCAAAACACACCAAAATCAGCCCATAACTTACACTTGATGGGCGCCCACTCTTTGAAAGGCCTTTTGATCATTTTTACTTATATTTTGTAATAGTTATATAAGGAACATTGTAGGGTTTCATTACTTAGTTTTTGATGTTATTTATGAGTGTATAACACTTAAAACATTTCCCCTCTAAGGAGAGAAGACCATCAACCCAAAACTAGGGCTTATACAAGTGTGGAATCACTTGTGTTTGCAATATTCTAGAAACATCAATGCTTGAGAAGTGGAATACGATCTTGTGTCATGTAAGAGATAGTTTTTTTTGTGTGGTGTTAAGGGACCAAGAGTCCACCAAATTCTTGGGTTCTTAAGATTACATCTTCAATTGTCTATCTATCTATCCTTTTATCTTATTGTAATCTTGTTAGTGTTGTAACTTGTATCCGTTTGTTCTTGTTTTCAAGTGAAGCCGTGTTCTTGTTATTGTTAATCATTGTTGTTGTTCATCTTGTGTTGTTAACTTAGTTTAGTTTATTGGCTGATTTGGTGTGAAAACACATCTTTGTATCTCGTTTCATAGTGTATTTGTTGAATTTGAGAGTGGTCACCAAGAGAGTCCTCGATTCTTAAACTTATGGACTGATTTTGGTGTGTGTTTCGTGTAGATCCTTGTTTTTATCGTATTATTTTGTATCAGAGCATGTCTTGATATTGTTTCCACAAGATCAATCTTGGGCTCGAAAACTTGAAAATAAAAAAAAATGATGAAAAACTGAAAATTCTAGAAAAAGGTGCAATCTGTCCATTTTTGTCCTTAGCCGAGAAATTGTTGTTCTTGTCGTTGTAGTCATGGCCGAATTGTGGAGTCTATATCTAGGATTTCTTTTGTTGTTTCTACCATTAGTTTTCTTGGTCACTAACACTTTGAGTCTAGATCTAAACTTGAGCTTGAACTTGTTGAAGATTGTTGTTGTGAACCCAAAAGTGGTCGTGAGTTAAAGTTGTTGTTCTTGGCCGTGTGGTGACATTCTTGTGGACTTGGGCTAGATGTTGGTGTTGTTGTTGTTATTCTTGAAAAGTTGTTGTTGTGTTCTTGTTTTTCATCACAACCTTCACCCTTTGTTAAAACCAAAATACCACACTAAAAGGACTTGGTCATTTGTTGGAGGTTTGTAGTTGACCTTGTTGTTGTGGAATTGTTTTAGTTCTTGGAGATTGTTGTTGGTTGTTCTTGTTGTGGTTATTGTGTTCTTGTTGTTGTTATTGTGTTCTTGTTGTGGTTATTGTGTTCTTGAAGTTCTTCATCATATTCTTCACCTTGTTAATATTAAAGTAAACTTAGATCTTCAAAAGGTGAAAGAAAAGGTATAGAACTTGTTAAGTCTTGAAAGACCCCTAACCACCAAAAGACTTTACATCACATCTCAACTACTTTTCATAAAACAAGGGTCCATGTTTTAAGGAGAAGTACAAGTTTAGTCAAAGACTTTTGAGTCTTTAAATTTGAATTGAAAAAAGAGCTCCAAAGACTAGTTTGTATTTCCCACCATTGAACGAATTCCACCAAAGTCCAAATTGTGAATTGTGAATTAAAATTTGTCAAGAACCGAACCACTAGGGGACTGCCATGTCACCATATGTACTGTTCACACAACAACTGTGGCTCAAATTTTGATCTTTTAGTTTCAATTTGTTGTTCTTTAATCTCGTTTGTTGATTCCATTACTAACTTACAAACTAGTACTAGATTGTAAGTTAGTTTTGAAACCGTTCTTCGTGTTAACTTTCCTTTGTGTGTCTTAATCCTTTCGAGTCATTGTAATACGTCCTTGTGTTTTCCTTACTCTTTAAGTCATTGTAAACATTGGATAAAACTCTCAACACTTCTCGGAGTACAAGCAAGCTTACAACACTTGTGAGATTGAGTGTGAGAGAACCTAGAGATAAGAAAATAAAATAGAGAGTGAGGATATTTTTGTACAACTAACGTGATTTTTTGCTTTGTAGGTAACTTCTTGTCCATAATGAAAACCATTTTTGCCCATCTTGATGCTATTTTCCGAGACATGGTTAGGGCAAATGCGGGTCTTGAAAAATTAGGCACGGATATGTCTACTATACTTGAGAGGTTGGATCGAGTGGAGATTCGAAGGAACTCTCGTGTTTCTACTTCCGAAACTTTACCTCAAATGATCAATCCTCCAAGACCAACACCAAATGACATAGACATAATCCAAGCCACCAAATGTCCTTAAACCCGAGACCTACATAAGTCACTTCCTCCTCAATTCGATCAAGTCCAACAAGAAGGACTTGGAAGCTAATTTTCTCCCATCCAAGCTCCACAACCAAAGCTCCACCTTACTAAATCATTCCTCTCGACCAAAACTCCACTTCACCAAAACCAATATATCCATGTAGAGGAGTATAGTAGCAAGGAACATGAAAGACATGGAGTCTACAATGATGCTTATATGATGGAAGAGAAGTTGAGGGGAAGACATAGAGATCCATAAGTAACCCTCCACCAAGAAAAGAGGTGGGATGTGTTTCGGATGAGATTGAAGACTAGGATCAAGATGGAGAGGAAGCCGAGGTTCAAAATGAAGATGTTGGATGATACTTGTGTTATTGAGCTCTTGGGTTCCTTATTTTTTTGCGGAATGTTTTGTGTCATTTCATATTTTTTGGTATGTTTTGAGTCGTTTCTTTTGAAGTGTCCAATTGAACGAGGTGAAACCGTGAATTTATGGGAAAATTCCTCTCAAGATGAAGAGGATGATATAAGAATAATCGCGGATATGGACTAATAAGAGTGTGTGTTGGACCCAAGACTTAGTGTGACCAATTTGAAGTGTAAAAGTTGGCCAAAACACACCAAATTCGGCCCATAACTTACACTTGATGGGCGCCCACTCTTTGAAAGATCTTTTGGTCATTTTAACTTATATTTTGTAATAGCTATATAAGGAACATTGTAGGGTTTTATTTCTTAGTTTTTGATGTTATTTGTGAGTGTGTAACACTTGAAACATTTCCTCTCTAAGGAGAGAAGACCACCAACCCGAAACTAGGGCTTATACAAGCGTGAAATCACTTGTGTTTGCATTTTTTTTGGAAACATCGATGCTTGAGAGGTGAAATCCGATCTTATGTCACGTAAGAGATAGGTTCTTGTTGTGTGTGGTGTTAAGGGACCAAGATTTCACCAAATTCTTGGGTTCTTAAGATTACATCTTGAATTGTCTATCTATCTATCCTTTTATCTTATTGTAATTTTGTTAGTGTTGTAACTTGTATCTGTTTGTTCTTGTTTTCTAGTGAAGTTGTGTTCTTGTTATTGTTATCACATTGCTATTCTTTATCTTGTGTTGTTAACTTAGTTTGGTTTGTTGGCTGGTTTTGTGTGAAAACACACCTTTGTATCTCATTTCTTGGTGTATTTATTGAATCTGAGAATGGTCACCAAGAGAGTCCTCGGTTCTTGAACTTGTGGATTGATTTGTGTGTTTTGTATGAATCCTTGTT
The DNA here is from genome assembly GCA_030864215.1 of Capsicum pubescens. Classification (NCBI taxonomy): domain Eukaryota; kingdom Viridiplantae; phylum Streptophyta; class Magnoliopsida; order Solanales; family Solanaceae; genus Capsicum; species Capsicum pubescens. Next base: position 64,242,308 of record CM061543.1, read on the forward strand.
TGTATCATATCAACTCAAAACTGGAAGTCTCAATTTTTGGCCCCACCGCTACGCGCCGCCATCGCGGTGGCTTACTGGAAAAAAAAAAGACGATTGCCATTTTGGCCTCTGGCGCGACGCGACATAATCGCGGTGTTCTACTACTTTCACTAAAATCGTAATAACTTCTTAACCAAGTATCTGATTGAGGCGAAATTGGTATCGCTGGAAAGCTGATTCAATTATCTACCATTTGGTGGGTCTAAAACTAGAAAAATCCATATGTATCAAGATTTACACATTTTTAAAATTGTCCCTCAACACACTAGGAGCTAAACGGGACTAGGAAAAGTACGGGATATTACACAGAGCCTTCTATCAACTGGTACTACTAGTTGAACAATTAGATAATATTCTGCTAAAGTAAAGTGTAGCTAATTCTGATATTTCTCTGAAATCTTGATCTTCAAGAATGGAAAATAATACTACTTGTTTGAGCCTTCATAGAATGGGTGCAGAGTCACAATCTGGTAGTACGCAGCTGCCTGGAATTGATTACAATCATCCTCTATTCTTTTATTTTTCTAATGTAAGTGAGGCTCAAATTATCTCCTTTCAACTTACTGGTGCAGAAAACTACTCTCTATGGTATAGGTCTATGAAAATAGCATTGCTAGGAAGAAATAAACTCGGTCTAGTTGATGGTACTTGCACTAAAGAAAAGTTTCCAAGACTTGAGAACAATTGGGAAAGAGTTAATGTTGTTGTGTTGTCATGGATTATGAATTCTGTAGAGAAAAATCTTCTTAGTGGTATTATATATGCTTCATATGCCCAACATATTTGGGAAGATCTTGATGAAAGGTATAATAAGATAGACGGGTCAAGAACTTTCAATTTACATAAGGAAATTGCCACATTAAGTTAAGGAACCAGTTTTGTATCTGCTTACTTCTCAAGGTTGAAAGGGTTATGGGAAGAATTTGAGGCTATGGTACCTGCTTCATCATGTGAATGTGACAATTCTAGGGAGTATGTGATACACTTACAAAAACTCAAGTTATTTTAGTTTCTTATGGGGGTAAATAACTCTTATCTACAAGCAAGATCCCAAATCTTGTTAATGAGTCCTCTCCCTTCTGTAAATCAAGCTTACTCTATGATCATGTCTGATAAAAGTCAAAAGTCTATTCTAGCTACAACAGGAATATTGGGTCCAAATCCCTTATAAGGTCAACAAAATTTTGAGATAGCTATGTACTCCAAGAATGCTTTTAACACAAGAGCTGACTCTACACACTCTAAAAATGGTGGACCTCAAAAGTTCCAAAAAAATCAACACTTGTTCTGTGATTACTGAAAACTCAAAAATCATACCAGAGAAACTTGCTACAAGCTAGTAGGTTATCCACAAGATTCTAGGTTCAAGAAAAAAGGTTCTAATAATGCATACAATACAGTCTCTGAGAAGTCAATGTCTCAAAGTTATGGTGGACATGATCAACCAATAAATCATACTACTCAATCCACTACCATAGACATAGAAGGTTCATCAACTGCAAAAAAACAACCTTAGACTTGCAGCCTTACAAAGGAGCAATACCAATAATTACTTTAATTTATGAATAAGCCTTCGGAATCAGTCCATGCATCCAATGTTGTAGGTAATGTGTCAGGTATGGATACATGCTTAACTTCCACAAATAATACACATACCAAACATGTATGGATAATTGATATAGAAGCTACCAATCACATCGTAGCAGACTTGAGTTGTCTGGGCAAAACTTCTGTACACAAACCTTCTATCACAAAGAAGGTATATCTACCAAATGGTGATATATCATGGTGATCTATCATGGTGATCTATCACAAAGAAGGTATATCTACCCAACAACAATGTGATTACTAAAGCATTTTGCATACCTCAGTTCAAATTCAATCTACTCTCAGTATCCAAACTCACTAAGGAATTGCAATATTCTGCTACTTTTTTTCCTAACTTTTGTATATTTTAGGATCTCTCACATGAAAGGGTGAAGATGATTGGTAAAAAATAGGATGGACTCTATCTACTGTCAGCAATCCAAGTGCAAGAGATGTCAATATTGCAGCTAGTTGTTCTATTCCTTTACTTAAGATAGACTCCAAATTAGATATAATCTTTTGGCATAAAAGATTTTCTCATGTATCTAGTTCAGTACTAACGAAGATACTTTCATCAAACTCTGCTAATATCACTGAATTGATAGATAAATTCACTATTTGTCCATGTGCAAAATAATCTAGAGTTCCATTTTCTACAAGCACTTCCAAAAGTTATGCTTGTTTTGATCTGTTGTACGTGGATATATGGGGACCATATAAGACCCCTACTCATGATGGTCATAGATATTTCCTTACTATAGTTGATGATTACTCAAGATACACTTGGATGTTTCTATTGAAATTCAAATCTGAAGTGTGTGTTATTATTCAACAATTTCTAGTTCATGTTAAAACTCAATTTGATAAGGTGGTAAGATGAATAAGGACATATAATGGCACAGAATTTCTAAATCATGTTTGCTCAAATATGTTTAATTCCTTAGGCATTGTACATCAAACCACATGTGCCTATACCCCTCAGCAAAATGGCATTGCTGAGAGGAAACATAAACACATTTAAGAGCTCACAAGAGCTATTAGACTTCAGGCACATATTCCTCTTAAATTCTGGGAACTGTGTGTCCAGGCTGTTGTATACATCATTAACAGACTTCCCAGCTCTATACTTAACAACAACATTCCCTATACAGTGTTGTTTCAAAAACCTCCATCCTTATCACATCTTAGAGTGTTAGGTTATTTGTGCTTTGCTAAAGTATTACAAGAATCTGATAAACTTAAGAGTAGGTTAAGGTTGGCTATCCATATGGGATATGCTACTACTCAAAAAGGTTACTTTCTATATGATCTAACATTTCATACCTTTTTTATCCACAGAGATGTATTTTTCAAGGAAAATATATTCCTCTTTCAATCTAAGGTTAAGAAACATCCAACAATATTCAACTCCACAGGTCCAAATTATGAAGATACATTTCATCATCATATCACTGAAGGATTACCTACTGCTCAATACACAAACTCATCTAATATGATGCCTGAGGATCTATCACAAGATGAAAGTCTGGTACAGGATGCACAGATACCAACTATACAATCAGAGGTGAACAGAAGGTCATCAAGGGATAAAAAACCACCATAGTGGATGAATGACTTTGTGTCTCTTCATGCTTAGCAAACACCTTATTCCTTGGAAAAATATATCTCATATGACAAGGTAAATCATTCTTACCAAGCATACCTATCTAAGTTACCTGCTAATACAAAACCTAAGATCTATAAGAAAGCTATAACTGATCCTAGATAGATTGAGGCAATGAAGTGTGAAATTGATGCACTTCTGTAAGGTCCCGCAAAGTTCCCTTGTAGTTTGAGTCTTAGGGCGTGTCGAGTGAGACGTGATTCCGGCCCTAAAAGATTGAGAAGTGGCTTCCTAAGTGAGTATTGTGCTAACCATGTAGAATTTCCCTAATTTCAACTTTTTATCACATGGGAAATCTGATAAGCTTTCCATCGATATAAGATTTGCCCAAATCGGACACTCGGGTAAGAAGTTATGGCCAATTTAAGCCTTCGTCGTAAAAACTGCGTCATTTGGGAGCCTAGCGCGTCGCGGAGAGGGTGCATTTAGCAATTGTCAATTTCCAGTGGGACTCCGCGATAGTGGCACGTCGCGGAGGAGTCCCAGGTCCCAACCAGTGGGAAAATGCATGGCTCCGCGTCGCGGAGGCTGTCAATTTCCCAATTGTCATTTTCCAGAGAGCCAACGCTATTAGTGGCGCATCGTGGAGGCAGCAAAATCGAGTTCCATTTCAATTTTTCCATTTTCTCACAGATGTTTAAAAGGGCATTTTGGACTTTTTTTCAAGCCTATAAAATCGTGGAAACACTAAATCAAAGCCATTTGCAAGCATCCTATAAGGGTTTTATCAAGTTTTCTCTCAACAAGAACCCTAAATACTCAAAACCTCTTCTAAGAATCTCAAGAATACACCATGGATTTTCTAAATTGAGTCAAGATTCTAGGTTCCCAAGTGAAGGGTCTCAAGAACCCTCATTCTAGAGCAAGAGTAGAGTTCCAAAAGTGAGAGTTCTTCTAAAGCTTCAAATTCAAGGTATGTGGGGTTTTGAACTTGGGTAACCCTTTCACCCTTGTGCCCAAAATGTTTATTTACATCATGATTTTGCTGAAATTATGGGGTTTTTATATGAGTTTGAATTGGGGTTTTCACCCATATTTATTGAATGCATTATGTTGATATTTCTCATGAATTGAGAGTTAAATGGCATGATTTCTACATGTTTCCTTGAGTTTTTACAGCTGGATAAACCCCATGACTTTACTCTTTGAGAAGCTTATATTTGAAATTTTGATATATCGAAGCATATGACTACATTGAGATTTTGAGATGAATTGCTGAAATTTTCAGATTTCCACATGATTTATGAATCTATATGCTATATATTATGCTTTTGATAAGATTTAACTTGAAATTGAACTATGGGTTAGTAAGCCCTATTCGAGACTTATGAAATTATGAACTCTCGTGCTATAAGCACCCATGATTTGAGTATTTTGAGATGGTTGAAAATTGAATTGACCTAATGGTCAGAAAGCTTTGAAATCCACTTTACTATACGAGATTATTGATTTGATTAATGGGTTCGTGGTGAACCATGAGATTGTTCTAAAAGTGGATTTTTATGAGATGAGCACAGGTAATCTAAAGGGAGTAGTATTTAGCACCGAGCGGGTAAACTACTATGGTTTCTTACCCCAAAAACTACGTGCCACCGTTGGAAGTGAGCCTGAGAATGATTATATTATGATTATGAGTGGGCCTGAGGCCGATTTGATTATGTGGGCCCGAGGCCAATTTTTGTTTAGTGATCACTAGACCTAGGTTATACTTCTTGGCAAGATTATGACGTTCCTCCCCAACGTGGGGTCTCCTCCTTAGGAGGATAAAACATTGGACTCCGTGTAGCTCGCATAGTTTATGTCGGTTACGAGAACCTCCCTTGCCTTTCGAACTTAGAAATTAAATGCCTATTTTCCTTCCCTAAATGGTTGAATTGCAAAGATATTCCCTAATCAAGGTATTGATTTGAGATGAGATATTTTCTAAAGTGAATGAAATGCCTTCAAGTATGTTTTCAAGTTTTATGATTTTGAATTCCAAGTATATGAGTTTCTAAATGATTGTGAAGTGTTGAGCATTGAAGAACGTTTACTCTCTTGAGATATATGCAAGACTTGAAAGTATGGTTTGAAATCCCTTAGCCTTTGGGCATCGAAAGTAAGAGAAGGTTTTTGATTTTGAAGTTAAATAATGATGACTCACGAGATTGTGTTACATACTTCATTCTACATGACTTATGAGTTTCATATCTTACACTTGTTCAAGCTATGTGAGTTATCTCATTATGCATACATGATTTGATTGAAGAAAATATCGTTACTACTTTATACATATTCATGCACCCCCGCATACTCAGTACATTCCAAAATACTGAGCTACATATATGTCTATGAGCTACATTGTGTCATAATATAGGTTCAGGTGCTCAGTCCCAGCCTTGCCCGTAATTCTTCGAGTACCTTGCCTACGTTTTCTACAGTGGTGAGTCCTCATGATTCGAGGACCGATCTTCAGATATTTACCGTACTTGAGAGACTATGTTTTATCTTCAGTTTATTTCGAGTCAGTTGGGGCCTGTCCCAATGGATCTCTAGATTTTGATTCATAGAGGCTTTTCCAGACTAGTATCAAACTTATGATATGTCGAGAGGGATCAGTATTGTGGTTTTGTTGAGATTTCTCTATGTTGTGGTCATATGAACCAATTATCCTTTCTTATTTCCTTTCTTATGATATGGCTATGCGAGTGTTTAAGTCTATCCTTATCTTGAATTGGGTGTTTTTGGGTAGAAACCGGATCTAAGGGTTAGCTTGGGGATACTTGTAGCCTTAAGCACCGTGTGACATCCCGGGAGGCAATTTTGGGAACTGTCTTAACTATTGCTACTCAAAGACAGTGGCACATCCATCAAATGGATGTTTTCAATGTCTTTTGACATGGTGATCTGGATTATGAGATTTATATGGACCTTCGTCAAGGATTTAGGAGTCAGGGGAAGAATAAGGTGTGCAGACTCACTAAATCCCTGTATGGACTAAAGCAAGCACCAAGACAATAGAATGCAAAGTTATCTCAAGCACTACTGAAATTTGATTTCAAATAAAGTGAGCAGATTACTCTTTGTTCATCTAAAAGGATACAACAGGTATGTTGCTTGTGCTCATTTATGTGGATGATATGCTAATTACTGAAAGTAGTCTACAACTGATTGAAGAAATAAAATATCAACTGAAGTAGACTTTCAAAATGAAAGACTTGGGAGAACTAAGATATTTCTTAGGAATTGAGTTTGCTAGATCCAAGGAAGGTATTCTAATGCATTAAAGAAAGTATGCATTGGAATTGATCTCAGAAATATGATGATCAGTTTCACAAATCAGCAAGTGCACAGATACCAGAAGATGACCTACTAACAAATCAAGGAGCTTATCAAAGAGTTGTAGGAAAACTACTATACCTAACCATGACAAGACCTGACATTTCCGTTGGAGTTCAGACATTGAGTCAGTTCCTACAAAATTCTAAGAAGTCACACATGACAATAGCACTAAGATTTATCAGATATGTGAGAAATCATCCAGGTCAAGGTATTCTACTGTCTAGTTGTCCTGAGAACACTATCACTGCATACTGTGATGCAGATTGGGCTTCTTGTCCACAAATAAGAATATTAATAATAGGGTACTTTGTGCAGTATGAAGGATCATTAGTCTCATCTAAATCCAAGAAACAATCAACTATTTCCAGGAGCTCAGCTGAAGCTGATATAGAAGCCTGGATATAACTGTTACTTAGATTATATAGTTACAAGGATTAATGAAAGAACTCAGTATTAAAGTGTCACTACCTATCAAAGTATACACAGACAGTAAGGCTGCTATACAACTAGCTGCTAATCATGTATACCATGATAGGACCAAACACATTGAGATCGACTATCACTTTATAAGAGAAAAAATCACTCAAGGTCTAGTGTCTACAAGGTACATTCCTACAAAAGATCAACCTGCTGATCTACTCACCAAAGGGCTCACTAAACTACAACTTCAGCATCTCAGTTCCAAGGTAAGTGTTCTGAATATCTTCTCACTGCCTAGCTTGGGGGGGAGTGTAGATAATGGATAATCAACTCACTCAAATGATCAAGTTGAAGAACTTAAACTACATTCACTGTAATTTCTATTTTATAATTTTCACTGTAGCTGTGTTTTCTAAAAATAGTTACTAGCCGTTAGGTAGAATCTTTTAGTTAGTTAGTTAGTTCTTAATCCTCACAGTTAGTTACAATTCTCAATTATATATATATATATGTGTGTGTGTGTGTGTGTGTATGACTTGGACAAGATGTACATTGTATCAAAGAATGAAGAATACATTTCAACTACACTCTCTCTGATTCTAACTCTCTCATCTTCTTCTCTCTGATTCTTCCCTCTCTGAATTCATTCAATTCTCTTCAATATTATATATATATATATATATGACTTGTACAAGATTTACATTGTATCAAAGAATGAAGAATATATTTCAACTACACTCTCTCTGATTCTAACTCTCTCATCTTCTTCTCTCTGATTCTTCCCTCTCTAAATTCATTCAATTCTCTTCAATGTTCTTCACTCATATTACAGAAAACTACAAATCTATATACCATAATTGTACATATGTTTTTTTAATATGGGAGTTCAACTTGTAATCCCTTTTGGTTTGTACATAATATTCTTTGGGCGAGAGACATTAACAACATAAGCCTCAGTTTAATAAAGTTCTTCGAGGATCTTGAGGCATTTAACAGCTATCCTTGGGATTATGAAAGCTTTAAAATGACTATTAAATATTTGTTGACTCCGTTAGCGCCAAAGATAGTCAACTTATATGGCTTTCCATGGGCTTTCATGGTAAATATTTCTTTCTTTAATTATGATAAATTATGATATCATTCATTTTTTTTTACTCAATAATGGTTTTGATTTATTGGCGTTATTTTATAGGCTTGGGCGTTTGAAGTCATTCCTTATTTGAGACAACAAGTGAACTACGAGGAAGGAGTTTCCTGTCCAAGAATCTTGAAATGGTTGTCGGCCAAAACTGATAAAAATACAAAATTTCTTGATCTCTTCAACCCCCCGAAGGATGCAATAAATATAATTATAATTAATTTTTTCTTTTAATTAATAATTTTCTTGAATGATCTAATCATCATTCTAATATATGTAATGATTTGTGTTAGATTGTGCATCCGTAGCTAGTTCCGACCAATCGAGAGTTGAATATGTCATTTTTTCTTACTTTACAATCTTTGTAAACTTTATCAGACCCTAAGGTCATCGACAGAATAAAAATGGAATTGTTTAAAGCAAAAGCCATTACAAGAAAAATAATTTTGGAGGGTGGGCTTGTTGTTGTTGATGGTCTTAGTGGTGATGGAGCTGTTGGTGGTGGTAGTGGTGTTGCTTTTGGTGCTAATAATACTCCTCTTATAGTATTTAAAGCAAATTATTATGAGTATGATCATACTGGTTATACGGATTTTGCCTCTCCCAGCGAATGTTCTGCATGCAAAAGTCAAGACTGCAGGGCAAAACATGATGTAGTGATTGATGTTATTAATGCATTAACTGATTTTGTAAAGGAATTGACATCTAAGAGAGGTCTCATTCATTCAAAGAGGATTTTATTTCCATCCGCTCCATTAGAGATTAGGGCTAAGAAGAGAACGAAAGTGATTTCCAAGGCATTATCAAGCATCCAAAAAGGCAAAATTGTAACTCCTCTGTCTGTGTGTTGCACTGAGCAATGTACAATGTATGAAGGAGAGCATCACGATCTAAAGAAGGTGAATATATATGTCTTCCAACTAACAAAACAAACAGACACATATATGTTTCAACAGATGACACATCTGTTTAAAATTATCAAATAGATATATACATCTGTTGCAACAGTTGACTAACTTGTTGCACTAGATAAAGTATATATTGTGACATATGTCATCTATTTTAGCAAATAAAATAGCTCTTTGTACTGCTTTTATTTGTACCAACAGATGACCTATCTGCTGCAACAAATAATTCATATGTTGCAACGAATGGTTCATCCGTTAGAAATTATCATACAGGTCTTCCTCATATAGAAACTTATCCCAACAGGTGATTCATAATTTCAACAGAAATATAATCTGTTTGGGATAATTTAAAATAGGAGGAAGACCTGTTTGATTTGCTAGAACAGATGAGTTATTCTTTTCCATTTTGTTGTATCTCCGTGATTAGCATTGACCAATTCTGGCTTTCCAGGTGGATGTAGAAGCTACTTCTGAAAAGCATTGACAATATGCTACTCTTTTTATGAAAATACGGAGAACAGAAAGCGCAGAAACCGTACGTAAGCGACAATAAAGATCCACGATGAGCAAAGTCGAATTCCATAGCACCGGATGAAGAACAACTTATCCATATTGAGTAGATCTTTATAGATTGAGCCTGTCAAAGTAATCCTTGTCATCATACTTAAATAATTGATTCATTTGTTGAGATCTGTACCCATAATAATTTTTTTACATTTCATTTATTCGTTGACTTATTTCAGTTAATTTCTTAAGGCTTTGATTTATTTTATTTTATCTATGAATTTTATTTTTTCCTTAAATTTGAACTTATTAATTGAAAAAGAATAATAGATTCAAATATTGCAATAGATAATGTATCTTTTGCAACAAACGACACATCTATTGGACGAAATCGAATAAATTTAGACATATGTTGCAACAGGTAGGTAATCTGTTGGAATTTATCAAACAGGTCTTCCCACTGTTGCAACAGATGGACTTAGAAACGTCGATATAATGTAATAGATGACCAACCTATTGCAACAGATAGGCATCAAGTAGACTGTGTTCATTTTAAACACGTAAAATAAAGTAGGCATCAAATGTGTCGGTTTGGCACTTTTTGCTGACTTGCCGTCATTTGGCCCCCAGAGGTCATTTTTCCCCCTTCCATTGTGTTATTTATTCACCTTCCTCCTAAAATTTAACCCTAAATTCTCAAATTTTCTTCTTCATCGTCATCTTTTTTTATTTATCCAAATTCTTCAAATTATTTGCATTTGGTTTCTCTTTTCTTCATCTTTTTTTCATTTTTTCCAACTGAGCTTGACAATGTCGAGAGCATCTTCCACTATTTTTTGTGATAAAGATTTTCAATATTGTAAGTGCGGTCATGAAGCTCTGTTAAAGACTTCTTGGACTCAACAAAATCCAGGTTGTAGGTTTTGTACTTGTAAGATTTCAAAGGTAATATTTTTTATTTAATTAGTTGATTAATTATTGACTTGTAATTATTTTGTAATTGTGTTCTTATTTTTATAGAAATTGTTTGGATGTGATTACTTTGATTGGTATGAAGAATGACACCCTTCACAAGCAAATCGTGTAATCTGGGGTTTGTTGAACAAAGTCAAGGCTTTTGAAGAGAAACAAAATTGAGCAAGAAGATACTACATTGTTGTTGTTATTTCTACTGGTTTGGTGTTGTTGGGTACATGGATATTCAAGCCTAATTGCGGAAATTTTCATAGTGGTGTGTGTATTTGCTACTGGTTTGGTGTTGTCGAGCGCATGGATATTCAAGCGTAATTGTTGGAAAATATCAAAAAGATTTAGGCATAGTTGTAAAATTTAGGTCATCTGTTGGAAATTATCAAACAGGTCTTCCCACTGTTGCAACAGATTAGACTTAGATTAAATAGAAATAACATCGGCATAATGCAACAGATGACCAACCTATTGCAACAGATAAACTATCTGCCAGAATAGATTCAATATATTTTTCAACAGATTGACAATCTATTGTATTATAAAAAACTCAACTTTCATCAGAAAAAACTTATTGCCACTACATGTGCATGTAATAAAGTGAAGGGTGACTTGAAATTAAAATTTGCTATTTCACAGGCTCTTTTATATACACAGGCTCCAAGCGTCCAGTTAGTACCCCATAAGCCCAGACCTCTTGCAGGTTTGCCACAGCGTTGTCACACAGAAAAGTCATTGGCTTGGACATTTCTGTGTCAGTCAGCAAATATTCAATGTGTGCAAGAGCGTGTGAGCCGCTCGCGTAACCAGTATCATTTTTTGGAAGGATCATTCCCTTATTTTGACCTTTAAAATCCCATGATTTCTTCATCAACACTTTATTTGGTAAATGATTCATCAGTTTACTCTTCCTCAATAAGATGGGCAACAGCTCCATCAGTAGCTCCACGAGGAGAAAAAGATCAAAATCATCGATGAGAGGTTTGATGAAGTCATAAATATTAATCTTTTGCTCTCCGAGTAGTATCTCAACAGCCCGATAATGCATGCCCTTCACACTAATGACTGCAAGAATCCTCTTTGCCTCGGTCTAGCTCTTGTCGTGTGAATTTGCTTCTCCCATCTAACATATTTTATCATTTTTTTCATCCAAGTCCAACGTAGAAACTATGAAATCAAGTCCCACGGCACAGGCTGATGCCTCCCCATTGAGTTGATCGTACCTATCCTTGTGCTTCTTGCAGAAGTCAAGGTCCATTATCCGATCGGTAGCGTCATAAGTTTCCTGGTACGTTAATTGCTTTTTCCTCATGAGGCGGAGAATTTTGTCAACATATTGTGATATAAGAAGTCAATTTTTAAATAGGTTAGTAACTGTAAAGATGCAATGGATGGTCCATCTATTGCATAGGGTTCTCTGAATCAATAATCCAACACAACTTATGCAACAGATAGATAATAAGTTGCAACAGAACCACTACCAATCACATTTGTTGCGTCGCTTCTTCTTCATGGTGTAGATTAGAGGGCTAGGTTAGGAAAAGTAAACTTGACTTATTCTCGTATGGTATACGCATATCAGTCATAGTCTGGAAATCTTGGAGGAAGGGAGGCCTGGGGTAATCTGGTGCGCCTGGCTTGGCCTTCTTGGCCTGTCTCAGATACCTCTTCTGTTCATTGCCCAGTTCCACGTATATGTCCACCTTATTGACTGGCCTATGAACTTCAACAGCTTTTGGAGAGGAAGGAATTGTATTTTTTTTATTTTTGACCGGACAGTACGTCTCTAATTACTCTTTTTTTCTCTTAACCAACACTGTAGGAGTGTATGGCTTCCTCACCTTCTTAAATGATATGACACACCTCTTGGATTTGAATTCCTCGATAGCTTTAAAGATAGCCTCTACTTTTTCAAAGAGTTTATCCTGGTTGTCCTTTCACTCTTCGCATTCGCAACGATAACACGAGAGTGAAGAGGGGTGAGAGGGACCAATGGAAGGGTGAGAGGTACCTGTGTAAGGTTGAGGGGGACCTGTGAAAGAGGTATTTTCAAACATATTTATTTTTTCTTGAGAATCAATATGCTCATCATCACGAGTGGTAGCAGCATCAGCATGCCTGCCACCAACACTAACAACTCCACCAGAAGAAGCACCCGGATCTACCTTAGTAGGTTGGTCATGAAGAGCCTCAACATTGGGCTAACCTTGCCTAACTGCTCTTCTTATGGCTATTTTTCCAGCCAATTCCTTCTTTATTAACTCCACCGTTGGGTCTGTTATAGTATCAACAGGACCTAGAGTAATATAAGAAGTCACCACTGACTCCTCCTCTGTAGGAAAGATCCATGGATGCACAACTTATAAAAGAACCAGATACATTTAAATCATATAATATAATAATTTGCATAGATGGATTACATTTTAAGTCAATTTCTGCAGCAGATTAACAATATGTTGCATCAGATTTCCCATTTGTTACATAGTTTGTAGTATATGGTTAAAATCCGTTTGAGTCGGGTTCAGAGAACCAGAGAAACACAAGGATAATCTAATGCAAAATATCAATCATCTGTCACAACAGATTACCAATCTGTTGCACCAGTTGTACAAGATGAGTAAGTTGTTGGGTTACATGTTATGCAACAGATGATCTGTATGTCACAACAGATTAACAATATGTAACATTAGATTACACATTTATTGCATAATTTGCAGTAGATGGTTAATCTGTTAGAATTCGAGTTCAGAGAACCAAAGTAAAAGATGGGTAATCAGATGCAAGATATGTCGCAATAGATTATCCATCTGTTGCACTGGTTGACACAGGATGGGTAATCTGTCGTAACTGATGTCCCATCTGGTGCATCAAATATAACATCTATTGCACCAGGTATAATATTTGTTCAATATCATTCATTGAGTAAAATTGTTTTACTTGAAGAAGACGTACAACATCATCCAGAGGGTTAAAGAGATCAGCCTCCTTAATTTTGGTGTTGCTATTTGCAGCCAACCACCTAAACATCTTTGGATGAGAAACCTTATTCGGGTAATCCATTACCTGCTTTAGGAGGGAAGGAATGACTTCAAATGCCTAAGCCTAAAAAATGTAAACAGGAAACAAGCAAAAAAAATCATAATAACTATATTCAATATAAATTAATGGATGAGTAAAAATAGTGATTAATTTTACCATGAAAGCCCAAGGAAAGCCGTATAATATGGTCGTCCCTAGGGATATCTTTGTCAGTAAATATTTGTAATAACCCGTATTCAAGTACATGTATTGGCGTATTCAAGTACGTGTATTGGTCTTATTTATATGGAATTAATTTTTTTATTTTATTTATACCGGAATTTGCCCGTCGATGGTTCCATACGAAGGTTATTGAATAAGCTTTCCAACAATATAAAGATTTCCAAAAACGGATAAGTTTAGGATATAATCGAGCACGTTCGAAACTATAAAACGGTGGCCGGGATATGGTGAATAGTAAATGTGCAGGAAAATTTCCTGCACACAAACTACTGAGGCCTGCCAGTTTTTTGGGTCAACTTTGAATGATCATAACTCCCTTAATATAATGAACTGGGAGATCTACGACATATCAAAAGAAAGATCTTTGAGTCTTCTTTCCAATGCAATTGGTTTTATCCAAATCCAACGTCTGAGTAAGGAGATATACTCGTTTTACTTTAGCCTCTCAAAACAGATTTTTAGGGTCAACTTCAAACGATCATAACTCCTTGTACAGGACAAACTGGGTGGCCTACTTTATATGAAATGAAATCCCTTTGAATTAAATTTCCAACGATACCAATTTCACCCAAATCCAATATCGGAGCAAAGAGTTATGGTCGATCTACTTTAGCTTGTCAAAACAGTCCACCATGGACAGATTCGGATTTACTTAAAATTTTAAGGGCAATATGGTCATTTTTCATCACCTCATGAACGAAAATTGGTCATTATATACATATACTTAGCCTCATATCCATTATTTATCATCCATTATTGAAGAATAAGAAACCCTAGCCAAATTTCAACTCCAATTATCTTATGATTCAACCGTAGAAAATCCAAATTGATTCCGTAGTTGTGTTCACCGTCTCGAGTGCTTCGAGAAGCACCCCTTATTTGTTCCAACAGGACTTCGAAACCTTAAGGGCCATTTTATGGTAAGGATGTAAATTATGTTGGTGTTATTTATATGGATATGTATATATATATATATGCATGTGAGCATAAGAAGTATGTTATTTGATTGTTGTTGAAAGATAATTGGGAAATGATGTTGGATTATTCTTGTGCATGGTTGGATTATGTTGAATTGTGAAAGGAATTGGTATTGATGATGTAGTATTGAAATGATGATTATATATATATATATATATATACACATAAACCTATTGTTCAAGTTGGTTTTTGGAATGTTTTGCAAATATTGGTTGTATGGAACTATGGAAGAGAATTGTGGTGTTGGGTTGCTAATACTAGATGCCAAACATTTCATTGTAGATAAGTGATTTGTAAAGGCGGGAAGTTGTGCTGAATTGGTATCCGAATCTACAACGAGGTATGTAAAGCATACTCTAACAATGTTCTTTGGCATGAAAACACCAATGTTCCAACAAGTAAGATTCCGAGGTTGTCCAAAAACATGTATTGTTCTACGTTACCAACGAAGTTGTTTCCATCCTATAAAGTGTCAAAATGTTTCATTGATATACCAAAAGGCTCCTATTTCATTGTTGTGATATTGATGATTCTGAAACACATTGTTGATGTACCAATGAGTCTTTATAACATCGTTATTGTATAGAAGGTCTATTACTTGATTCCTATTGATGTATCATTGTTCCAAAGGTACTATATTGGCATGAACACTAATGTAATAATCTCAAAAGCTTTTGAACTAAGTTATTGGAAAGATCTCTTATGTGTGTTACTTGATATACGTGTGGGTGGTATCCCAGGGGCATAAGCCTAGCATGGGTCGATCCCTATTTATGTGTTTATGGGTGGTATCCCAGGGGCATAAGCCTAGCATGGGTCGATCCCAGTTGATATGTACTGGAGGCAGCCTAATGGTCACAGTACGGTACAGTATTGATTATTGTTAGGTGGTTGGAGGTTCGGGAGGAGGAGGTAATGGCGAATGATAATTGTAAAGAATGAAAGGAACGAATGTATACCGTTCCACAAATGTGTTTGAATTCAAGAACCCAATTCATATTAATGATAATGTACATGATCCTAAAAGTGTTTATGAAGTGTGGTTCACTTCTATTATGATTTATTCACTTGCGTCTGATTTTCTTGATTCCCCATATCACATATGATTATTTACAACTTTACATACTCAGTACATATTTCGTACTGACGTCCCTTACGGGGGACCTGCATTTCATGCTGCAGGCACAGGTGCTTCAGCTCACTCACAGCATAGATAGGAGCCAGGTCATATAGCTATTGTTGGTGAGCTCCAGTTTGCTTCGGAGCTTTCCGAGTCGGTTCCTTATATTTTGTCATTGTACAGGAGTCGTGTGTGGGCGGGGGTTTGTCCCGACCCTAGTTATGTCATGTATATCCTAGAGGCTTTTTAGACATAAGGAAGGGTAAAGTCATGGAAGTTTATATAGTCATGTTATATTTGTATATGTGGTGGCCCCGATGGCCAAGTGTTATATATATATATATTTGTGTGTGTTGTGCTGATACAGGTAATTAGATTCTTCTATATGCAACGAAGTGCTGTCCAAATTTTTGGTGACATGTAAGTGAAAGTAAAGGTATTTGAACGGGTTCTCTCGGGCCTTCTCGGCTTCGGGTGCCAGTCCGGCCCGATGGGATTTTGGGGCGTGACAAAAGTGGTATCAGAGAGGCTCGTCCTAGTGAGTCTACAAAGCCGTGTCTACGTAGAGTCTTGTTTATCAGTGTGTTGTGCACCACATCTATAAACAGGAGGCTATGGACATTTAGGAATTGTTTCTTTTCTTCATGTCTTATATCGTGCGATAGAGCTTATATTGTATATGAAGTCATAGTTGACCACTGAATCAGTTTGTTTCTCTTATTATAGTAATGATGCCGGTTACCAGAAGCAAGAATACCGGTAAGCAAGTTGATGTGGCTGCCGGAGAGGGGACTAGTAAGTCACCCACTATACCAGCTAATCAAAGTGAGGCTCCAGCTGAGCATGCATCATAAACTTCCCCCAGTCCGGAAGAAATAAGGGGGAGGAGAACTATATCCCCAGAGCCACCTATTAATGCAGTTGATCAAGATCTTAGAAATGCAGTGCAACTTTTGACTCGTATAGTTGCTGGGCAAGCTCAAGGGCAAGCTATTCCTACTGTAAGTCCTAGTGGTATAGATAGGGCGGCTAGTCTTCGAACACAGGATTTTCTTAAGATGGATCCGCCTACTTTTACCGGATCCGATCTTAACGAAGATCCGCAGGACTTTATTGATCAGATCCAAAGGGCCCTAGAGGTGATGCATGTATCGGGCAGAGAGACAGTGGAGTTAGCCGCGTATAGATTCAAAGGTGAGGCTATATATTGGTATGAAGACTGGAAACGGTCAAGGGGCATTGATGCACTCCCAACTACTTGGAAAGAGTTCAAAGAGGCATTTATTGATCATTATCTTCCATATGAGAATCGTCAGGCCCGTGCGGATCTGTTCTTAAATCTTAGACAGGGTCATACAAGTGTGAGGGAGTATAGTCTTCGATTTAATTCCTTGTCCAGATATGCTCCTAATGTTATAGCTATTATGGATGACAAAGTTCATCGGTATGTGATTGGATTGGATCCGTATTTGGTTAGGGATTGTACTATTGCTGCACTGAATAAAGACATGGATATAGCTAGGATCCAAGCATTTGCACAGAAAATGGAAGATCAGAGGCAAAGAAGAAGAACACAGGAATTTGAAAGCGGATCTTCTAAGAGGGCCAGATCTACAGGGCAGTTTATGGCGCCACAGGGAGGTTTTAGACCTCAATTTTCTGCTAGACCACCTAGGCCATTATTTTCTTATTCTACAGCTAGTGCTCCACCAAAGCATCAGGGGTTCAGAGGCAGTCAATTTGGGCAAAGAAGTGAGGGTCATAGTTCGCGATCAGTGGGTTACCAAGGGCAAGGGAATATGAGCCAATCGAGACCTCCTCGAGAGCCATGCAATAAATGTGGAAGGTATCATTTGGGAGCATATTGGTTGGGGACCAATGTTTGCTTTTGGTGCGGTATGTCGGGGCATATGATGAGGGAATGCCCACGAAGGGACATAGGGGGTATGGCACGACCTACGGGGTCATTTGTTGCATCATCATCATCGATGCCTTATTCAGGAAGGGGTGCACAACCAATGGGTCATGTTAGAGGTGATAGAGGAGCCACGAGTTCTAGCGGGGCTCATAATCGTACGTATGCTCTAGCGGATCGATAGAATTTAGAGGCTTCCCCAGATGTGGTTACGGGTACGTTGTCTATATTTTCATTCGATTTATATGCCTTAATTGATCCCTGTTCTACATTATCTTATGTTACTCCATTGGTTGCTGGAAAGTTCGAAAGAATACCCGAACTGTTAGTTAAGCCATTTGAAGTGTCCACACCGGTCGGGGAATCTATTATAGCTAGAAGGGTTTATCGAAACTGCATAGTAACTATTTGTGGTCGTGATACGATGGCTGATCTTGTAGAGTTAGAAATGGTAGATTTTGATGTTATAATGGGTATGGACTGGTTGGCGTCTTGTTATGCCACAATTGATTGCTGCACGAAAAAGGTATATTTCCATTTTCCAAATGAATCAGTCCTTGAATGGAAAGGTGAAATTAGCGCGCCAAGAGGTAGATTTATTTCTTATTTTAAGGCAAGAAGAATGATTTCCAAGGGATACATATATCATTTAGTTAAAGTAAGGGATACAGAAGCGGAGCCACCAACTCTTCACGCTGTTCCGGTGGTAAATGAATTTCCTGATGTATTTCCTGAAGATCTTCCAGGTTTGCCTCCTGAACGAGAAGTAGAGTTTGGTATTGATGTAATACCAGGCACCCAACCAATCTCCATTCCTCCATATAGAATGGCCCCAACAGAATTACGAGAATTGAAAGAGCAATTGAAAGATTTGCTAGAAAAGGGGTTCATTAGGCCTAGTATTTCCCCTTGGGGAGCACCAGTGTTATTTGTGCTCAAAAAGGATGGCTCGCTGAGGATGTGTATTGATTATCGGCAATTGAATAAGGTGACTATTAAGAATAAATATCCTCTCCCAAGAATTGATGATTTATTTGATCAGTTACAGGGCGCCAAGTGCTTTTCTAAGATTGATTTGAGGTCAGGTTACCACCAAGTGAGGGTCAAAGAAAAAGATATACCCAAAACAGCTTTTCGAACAAGGTATGGTCATTATGAGTTTTTAGTTATGTCATTTGGGCTAACAAATGCACCTGCATCTTTTATGGATTTGATGAATAGGGTGTTTAAGCCATTCCTGGATGTATTTGTGATAGTTTTTATAGATGATATTCTAGTTTATTCTAGATCAGAAGAGGACCATGCCAATCACTTACGACAGACATTGCAGACTCTTCGTGATTGTAAGCTTTATGCAAAGTTCTCTAAATGTGAGTTTTGGTTAAAGTCGGTGGCATTTTTGGGTCATATTGTATCTAGTGAAGGGATAAAGGTTGATGCTCAAAAGATAGAAGCTGTGAAGAACTGGCTAAGGCCCACAACGCCGACGGAGATTCGTAGTTTTCTCGGGTTGGCCGGTTATTATAGGAGGTTTGTTAAAGACTTTTCTTCCATTTCAGCACCCTTAACCAAGCTAACCCATAAAGCATCCAAATTCCAATGGAATGATGCATGTGAGAAGAGTTTTCAAGATTTAAAGAACAAATTGATTTCTACACCCGTGTTGGTACTTCCAGAAGGCACCGAAGGGTATACAGTGTATTGTGATGCTTCCAGAATTGGTTTAGGATGTGTATTGATGCAGCATGGTAAGGTAATAGCATATGCTTCTAGACAATTGCGGCCACATGAGAAAAATTATCCTATACACGATCTTGAGCTGGCAGCAGTTATTTTTGCTTTAAAGATATGGCGCCACTACTTATATGGGCTTCATGTTGATATATATACTGACCATAAGAGCTTGCAATATATTTTTAATCAGAAGGATCTAAATTTAAGGCAGCGGAGATGGCTTGAACTATTTAAGGACTACGATGTTGATATCTTGTACCATCCAGGGAAAGCAAATGTGGTAGCTGATGCGTTAAGTCGTAAGGCTATGATGGCGCCTATAGAAAGGCAAGGGATGGTTAAGGATCTTCACCAGTTAGCTAGTTTGGGAGTTCGCCTTCTTGAAACTCCGAATAAAGAGCTTATCGTACATAATGTTGCGGAATCTTCATTAGTAGCTGAAGTGAAAGAGAAGAAATATGCAGACCCTATTTTATTACAGCTTAAGGAGAACGTTCAGAGTGGTGCGACCAATGCATTTGAGCTTACGCGAGAAGGAGTACTTCGGTGCCAAAACCGATTGTGTGTGCCAGATATAGACGGGCTAAGAAAGAAGATTATGACAGAGGCACATTTTTCAAGGTATTCCATTCATCCAGGATCAACCAAAATGTATCAAGATTTGAAAGATATGTATTGGTGGAATGACATGAAGAAGAGCATTGCAGAATTTGTAGCTGAATGTCCAAATTGCCAACGAGATAAAGTGGAACATCAAAAGCCCGGAGGCTATATGCAATGCATAGATCTTCCAATTTGGAAGTGGGACATGATCAACATGGATTTTTTTACAGGTTTGCCTCGTACAGCTTGAAAATTTGATTCTATATGGGTGATTGTGGATAGGCTTACTAAATCCGCACAATTCTTACCCGTTAAGACCACTTACACAATTGAAGAATATTCGAAGCTGTATGTTAAAGAAATAGTCCGATTACATGGGGTGCCAACTTCTATTATATCGGATCGGGGAACTCAATTTACCGCAAACTTTTGGAAGTCTTTCCAACGGAGTTTGGGAACACAAGTGAATCTGAGTACAGCTTTTCACCCTCAGACGGATGGACAAGCAGAGCGCACCATTCAAACACTTGAAGATATGCTACGAGCATGTGTTATAGATTTTAAAGGCAGCTGGGATGATCATTTACCTCTTATTGAGTTTGCCTACAATAATAGCTATCATTCAAGTGTCAAAATGGCACCGTATGAATCTTTATATGGGAGGAAGTGTAGATCACCAATAGGATGGTTCGAAGCGGGTGAAACTCTTATGTTCGGACCGGATCTTGTGTATCAAGCCATAGTAAAAGTCAAGGTGATTCAGCAATGGTTGAAAACAGCCCAAAGTCGACACAAGTCATATGCGGATAGTAGAAGAAGAGGGCTAGAATTTTTGTTAGACGATTGGGTATTTTTGAAGGTATCGCCAATGAAAGGGGTGATGAGATTTGGCAAGAAAGGAAAGTTGAGTCCACGATATATAGGCCCGTATAAGATTATTCGAAGATGTGGGCAAGTTGCTTATGAATTAGAGCTACCCCAGGAACTCTCATCAGTGCATCCAGTATTTCATGTATCGATGCTTCAAAAGTGCATCGGAGATCCGTCCTTTATTACTTCTACTGAAGATGTGCAAGTAACGGAAGATCTTACCTATGAGGAGATGCCTATTGCTATATTAGATCGTCAAGTTAAGAAGATAAGAAATAAAGAAGTAGCATCGGTGAAAGTACTTTGGAGAAATCAACAAAGGGAAGAGATTACATGGGAAGCTGAGGAAGAAATGAAATCTAAGTACCCTCATTTGTTCAAAGATGAAGAGGAAGTTCAAGAAACGGAGTTAGAACATTAACAAGTAAGTTTTTGTTTATATATGCATAGTATTTATGTGATGATGTGAATGTTAATGGTGGACATGAACTTGTTGTGGTTGAATAACTACGCTAACACTCGAGGACGAATGTCCTAAAGGGGGGAAGGATGTAACACCCAGTATTCAAGTACATATATTGGCGTATTCAAGTACGTGTATTGGTCTTATTTATATGGAATTAATTTTTTTATTTTATTTATACCGGAATTTGCCCGTCGATGGTTCCATACGAAGGTTATTGAATAAGCTTTCCAACAATATAAAGATTTCCAAAAACGGATAAGTTTCGGATATAATCGAGCACGTTCGAAACTATAAAACGGTGGCCGGGATATGGTGAATAGTAAATGTGCAGGAAAATTTCCTGCACACAAACTACTGAGGCCTGCCAGTTTTTTGGGTCAACTTTGAACGATCACAACTCCCTTAATATAATGAAATGGGAGAGCTACGACCTATAAAAAGAAAGATCTTTGAGTCTTCTTTCCAATGCAATTGGATTCATCCAAATCCAACGTCTGAGTAAGGAGATATACTCGTTTTACTTTAGCCTCTCAAAATAGATTTTTAGGGTCAACTTCAAACAATCATAACTCCTTGTACAGGACAAACTAGGTGGCCTACTTTATATGAAATGAAATCCATTTGAATTATCTTTCCAACGATACCAATTTCACCCAAATCCAATATCGGAGAAAAGAGTTATGGTCGATCTACTTTAGCTTGTCAAAACAGTCCACCATGGACAGATTCGGATTTACTTAAAATTTTAAGGGCAATATGGTCATTTTTCATCACCTCATGAACGAAAATTGGTCATTATATACATATACTTAGCCTCATATCCATTATTTATCATCCATTATTGAAGAATAAGAAACCCTAGCCAAATTTCAACTCCAATTATCTTGTGATTCAATCGTAGAAAATCCAAATTGATTCCGTAGTTGTGTTCACCGTCTCGAGGGCTTCGAGAAGCACCCCTTATTTGTGACAACAGGACTTCGAAACCAAAAGGGCCATTTTATGGTAAGGATGTAAATTATGTTGGTGTTATTTATATGGATATGTATATATATATATATGCATGTGAGCATAAGAAGTATGTTATTTGATTGTTGTTGAAAGATAATTGGGAAATGATGTTGGATTATTCTTGTGCATGGTTGGATTATGTTGAATTGTGAAAGGAATTGGTATTGATGATGTAGTATTGAAATGATGATTATATATATATATATATATATACACATAAACCTATTGTTCAAGTTGGTTTTTGGAATGTTTTGCAAATATTGGTTGTATGGAACTATGGAAGAGAATTGTGGTGTTGGGTTGCTAATACTAGATGCCAAACATTTCATTGTAGATAAGTGATTTGTAAAGGCGGGAAGTTGTGCTGAATTGGTATCCGAATCTACAACGAGGTATGTAAAGCATACTCTAACAATGTTCTTTGGCATGAAAACACCAATGTTCTAACAAGTAAGATTCCGAGGTTGTCCAAAAACATGTATTGTTCTACGTTACCAACGAAGTTGTTTCCATCCTATAAAGTGTCAAAATGTTTTATTGATATACCAAAAGGCTCCTATTTCATTGTTGTGATATTGATGATTCTGAAACACATTGTTGATGTACCAATGAGTCTTTATAACATCGTTATTGTATAGAAGGTCTATTACTTGATTCCTATTGATGTATCATTGTTCCAAAGGTACTATATTGGCATGAACACTAATGTAATAATCTCAAAAGCTTTTGAACTAAGTTATTGGAAAGATCTCTTATGTGTGTTACTTGATATACGTGTGGGTGGTATCCCAGGGGCATAAGCCTAGCATGGGTCGATCCCTATTTATGTGTTTATGGGTGGTATCCCAGGGGCATAAGCCTAGCATGGGTCGATCCCAGTTGATATGTACTGGAGGCAGCCTAATGGTCACAGTACGGTACAGTATTGATTATTGTTAGGTGGTTGGAGGTTCGGGAGGAGGAGGTAATGGCGAATGATAATTGTAAAGAATGAAAGGAACGAATGTATACCGTTCCACAAATGTGTTTGAATTCAAGAACCCAATTTAGATTAATGATAATGTACATGATCCTAAAAGTGTTTATGAAGTGTGGTTCACTTCTATTATGATTTATTCACTTGCATCTGATTTTCTTGATTCCCCATATCACATATGATTATTTACAACTTTACATACTCAGTACATATTTCGTACTGACGTCCCTTACGGGGGACCTGCATTTCATATTGCAGGCACAGGTGCTTCAGCTCACTCACAGCATAGATAGGAGACAGGTCATACAGCTATTGTTGGTGAGCTCTAGTTTGCTTCGGAGCTTTCCGAGTCGGTTCCTTATGTTTTGTCATTGTACAGGAGTCGTGTGTGGGCGGGGGTTTGTCCCGACCCTAGTTATGTCATGTATATCCTAGAGGCTTTGTAGACATAAGGAAGGGTAAAGTCATGGAAGTTTATATAGTCATGTTATATTTGTATATGTGGTGGCCCCGACGGCCAAGTGTTATATATATATATATTTGTGTGTGTTGTGCTGATACAGGTAATTAGATTCTTCCATATGCAACGAAGTGCTGTCCAAATTTTTGGTGACATGTAAGTGAAAGTACAGGTATTTGAACGGGTTCTCCCGGGCCTTCTCGGCTTCAGGTGCCAATCCGGCCCGATGGGATTTTGGGGCGTGACAATATTGGACAGTCAAGTAGAATTTGTCATATCCCCTGGGATAATTGTTGAATTTATCAAAATCCTCAGCACGCGCCAACAAATCATCTTTTATAACCTTGTTGATGTCTCTTGCCAATATAACCGAGTGGGCAAACCAAACTAAGCACAATTGCTCCATGTACTTCTCTGGTATGGTTTTCTCCTTGAGATCTGTCTACAAATCTGATACT
Source organism: Capsicum pubescens (assembly GCA_030864215.1). Lineage (NCBI taxonomy): Eukaryota > Viridiplantae > Streptophyta > Magnoliopsida > Solanales > Solanaceae > Capsicum > Capsicum pubescens. The sequence continues at coordinate 64,266,706 of CM061543.1, forward strand.
TTGTAGCCACGTAGAGCAATGTCAAACAACCCATCTATGTTTTCCTTGCATTTTCTTGCCTTGAATCTTTTGCAGGGTGGTGGTTCTTCTGGACGATGGCATCTCAAGCCCTTCACTATGGGAAACTCTTGCAAGTCAAAACAAACTTGCATGCCACTGTAATTGATACAGATTTCATCTATATTCCTTTTGACCCTTCCTACGGATCTTTATCATCCCCCACGTACATGATCCTGCACTTGAGAAGACCATATACCATTGTCATAGGGAAACGGAAACGGGCAGAGGGATCCTCAGGAAGCTCAAGAAAGCATCCAAAGCAGCTCTTCTTAAAAAGTTTGTCTATGTTTTCGTTCTTCATAATTTTCCTAAATTTATCAAAAAATTTCCCCATCTTACATTTAAGTACAATTTCACCAGTTAGTTCTGCTTCTGGGTCATTTATCGGCATCGCAATTTGAAACCTGTCAATACTAAAAGTTTTGATAGGATCATGCTAGGATGTCGATATTAATTCATGCCCCATTGGTGATTCATTATCATCATGTTGATGATCATCCTCTTTCTATTTCTCACTCTCTAATTCCTCCTCTTTCTCACTTTCATTTTCTTTATCACTATCTACAGACCCTTATCCACCTCCCTCAACGTTGTTTTCATATCTCTCCTCAGCTTTACTTTGTTCAAGAAGCTCCTCTGAATCCCTCTGTACTGTAGCCTTTATTTTTGGGTGGTCAGACGTTGATCCCCTTTCACTTTCTTTTCTTTTGGGAGACATGTTTTACCTACAAATAACAGAAAAAGAAAAATTACATTACAATTGACGTATGCATAAATTTTAAAAAATACATTACAAACACCACCAATACCGACACACCAATAGCCACCACCACAAACACCACCAACCAATGCCACAAATAGTACGAATACCGACAGCCACCACAAACACCACTAACCAATGCCACCACCAGTGCCACCATGACGACCACAAACACCAACACCACAAACACCATCCAATAATACCACGACAGTCAATAGAGCACTGCGACATAAACTAGGGTTTTCTCGAGTTCTTTCAACGATTTTATCATCAAAACTCAAAATTGTAAATTCATTCTCGAAGATAATACAACTAAAAGTTTTATTTTTTATCATTAACTTAAAAGCCCTTATTTTTTAGACAAAAATATCAAATATAGTACTCTTCTCGAACTCTGTTACCTAAGAAGACAAAGAAAATGACTGATACAAGCAAAAATAAAGTCAAAAATAACACCTATGTGGTTGGAAATGAGAAGAAAAATGATCTGTTGTGAAGGGTTGAGCAATTTGTTGAGTAGTTATTGTTTGTACTGTATTGTTGAGTGAGAATGAGAGATAAAAGAGCGAGAACTCGATATTTGAAATGATGAAATGTTTTGTATGGGTTGATTTGTATTTTAAAAAAGAATGACAAGTTTTGAAAATGTTAATTTGGTCTGAATTGATCTTAATTATTTTTAAAATTATAAAAGATATGCGTACTTTTTAACCCTCTCATCATGCAATTGCCAAAAGGGTACTATTAGTCTAATATATGAACTCAATTGAAATTGTATAAAAATAAATGTTCAACATGTTGCAACAGATTTAGCATCTGTTCTAAATTTCAATCAGATTAGGTAATCTATTGCAACATATTACAAATCTATTGTAAATAATCAAATAGATTAAGTCATCTATTGCGACAAATTACCCATCTATTGTAAATTATCAAATTGATTGTCATATTTCGCAAAAGATTACCTATATGTTGTAAATTATCAAATAGGCGCTGCCATTTGTTGTAGTTGACCCTATGAGAACTCACCCCTAGTCCTAGATTAATTAATGAAGGTATTAGTTGAACATATGAGGTAGTAAGAATTGATTCGGCTCAGAGTGACCGATCGACGATTCTGGTCGGGAGGAACGCAATACCTTCTCATCATGCAATAATCAAAAAACTCAATTGAAGTTGTAGTTGACCCTATGAGAACTCACCCCTAGTCCTAGATTATTCAATTAAGGTATTAGTCTAAAATATGAACTCACTTGAAATTATATATAAAAAAAATATTCAACCTGTTGCAACAGATATCTTTTCTATTGGATTAAATCAAATAGATTAGGTAATATGTTGCAACATATTACGCATCGGTTGTAAACTGTCAAAAAGATTATGTCATTTATTGTGACAGATGACCGAGCTTTGGAAATTTCCAAACAGAAATTGTCATCTGTTGCACTTAAATGTTTTAAGATCCTTTATTTTTAAAGCAATTTAGGTATTTTCTGTCCAAGATTAAAAAGTTAAAATACTAAGGAGGTAAAAAATATTACTCCATACTACTTGGATAACTCAAAAATCTCCTGAGTAGTCTTATCTGGTCTTTTCAATGTCACCATCTCCTTGTGCCCCTCAAAAGTTATTAGTGAATATTTAAAACCCATATCTAGATACTCTCTCCTTCAGCCATAAAGTAAGACTCAACTCATCTATCACTCTTTTTTATTCTCAATTCTCTTTGTTTCCTTTTTTCCTCTCTTTTCTCTCTTCTTTCAGATGAGGATCCTTTCGGATCTTAACCAATCAATATCTTTTCTCGACTGTACTGGATATTTTGATCCCTTATCTTTTTTTACATTGCAGGTACGGTTCACTATTGCTTTTTCCATGTCGTCTTCTTCTTTATATGTGTAAATTAGATATTTACATCTGTTGCTATTAATGATTTGCCTATTACCAGTTTCCTATTTATTAAGAAAATTAAAGGAAAGGTGACTTTTAAGTTTTGAATGAACGAACCGTTGTTTTTATTAAAATATGAAAAAAAGTCATATGTTGGGAGAACTTACAAAGCCTTGTTGTCAGTATAGTTTTTTAATGTCTTTTGTTTGGTACATTGGTGGTGGTGGTGTTGCGGGTGATAGTCGTTTTGGAACATATGACGTTTGTGTTATGGATGGTGTTGGAACATATGGTGTTATTTCTTTGTTGTTGATACTATTGGTGGTGGTGTTGCAATAGTTTTCTCAACTGTTGCAACTGATAAATCAGCTATTGGAACAGACGGAGCAACTGTTTGAAGAAATCAAACTAGTAGCAAGGCTGGTTTAATTTATTCTAATAGATGACCCATCTATTGCAACGATGCCTCATCTGTTGAACAGATGGGTAATCTATTGCATCATATTTATCATCTGTTGATTCACTCAATTTTGTGTTACTCTTTTGTACAGACGGAGCAACTGTTTGAAGAAATCAAACTAGTAGCAAGGCTGGTTTGCTTTATTCAACAGATGAACCATATCCTCCAACATGTCATCCATCTATTGTAACAGATGCCTCATCGATTGAACAGATGGGTAATCTGTTGCATCAGTTTGGTCATCTATTGTTTCACTCAATTTTGTGTTATCCTTTTGTAATGTTCTTTTTGTTCTTCTCTTGTTTGACATCAAATGTATTTCTCTTGTTTGTAGATAAAAGAAAGTGAAACTGGATCCACTTTTGCCCGGCCAGCATTATTCTCGAGTAAAGATGGGTTTGAAGGAATAAGCTGCTTGTAGATGGAACCACTTCATTTGTGAGTGGTATGTATTACTGATCAACCTATCATGAAAATACACATTCAGTACAATGATTTTATGAATGTTTGTTATTTACCTATTAGGCGTTAATCTTTCAAACAAGATATGACATTTTATAGTTAAGATTGGTAGGTTTGAACTGATAAGGATGAGGGACCAAGACGGTGGTGTCGATACCCTATTACAATTTAATGACGATTTATGCTCATATTTTTGTGTCAAGTTGGGGGAAGGGTTCAAGTTTTTGGCGGCAGTGTAAATATCCAATAGTGATTGGACCAGTTTTAATGGATCAATGGACTTGTTGAAAGACCTCTAAAGCCTTTCACTACAGCAAACAATGATGGAACCAATAGAAATTCCCCTCGTCCAAATTTAAATGGATGGGTTGTTGGAGGAGACTATTATACAGCAGAAGGTACTTGGGAGAATGCTTGTGCGGGAGGAGGGAGGTTGTGAAGGCCATATATCATCTCAGTCTTTGTTTAAGAGGATACACAGGGTAGGAAGGAAATGGTAGCAAAATTGGTTGATGAAATTGACATGAAAAATGAAAAAACTGGATGAGCTGCGAATGTAAAAGTGTATCCAAATTGAAACTCCATCAGTCGTTCAAGAAAAAGAAGAATGATAAAGAGGACTTGAGCTGGTCACTTTGCTAGAGACTGCAACTAGGGAGTGTGGCCTCAACGAAGACCCACAAGATGCAGGACCGGAAATCTAAGGAAGCAGCTTCACGAGCACGGAAGGTGGTAAGAATGTCGGTCTGAATTAAAACTTGAACCAACTACTCCTGCATTAAAAATATAGGATCAAGCCAAGGTGGAAATTTCTCAAGTTAAACTTGCATCCCATGCCTCCTGTTTATGGATCTGGTCAGGTCAAAGGCAATGGAAACAACAAGGCATGGGATTTCGGCCCAACTTCGGACCTTTTTGTTTCTACTGCCACTGACCTGATCATAGCCACAAACAGAAGGCATGCCATGCAAGTTAGACTTCAGAAATTGACGCCTTGGCTTCCCTTATTTTTAATTTAGGAGTTGTTGGTTCATGTTTTAATTCTGACCGCCAATCTTACCACCTTTCGTTCTCGCAAAGCTTCTTCCTTAGAGTTCTGGTCCTGTACTTTGTGAGAGTCTTCATTGAGGCCACGCTCGCTAGTTGCATTCTTGAGCAAAGGGTCCAGCTCCAGTCCTGCTGACCATTCTTCTTTTTTTTCATTGACTGATGGATTTTTATATTTGGATACGCTTCCACATTTGAAGCTCATTCAGTTTTTTCTTTTCTCATGTCAATTTCATTGGAAAATTTTGCTACATTTTTCTTCCTACCCAATGTTTTCTCTTAAACAAGGTCTGAGATAATATATGTCCTTCTCCACCTCCTCCTTCGCGCACAGGTATTCTCCCAAGCGCTTTCTGATGTATAAAAGTCTCCTCTAGTACTCCATCCATATAAGTTTGGACTAGGGAAATTTCTATTGGTTCCATCGTTGTTTGCTACATTGCGAGGCTTCTGAGGCCTTTTAAGAAGTCCATTGCGCCATTAAAATCGGTCCAATCACTATTGGATATTTACACTGCCGCCAAAATCTTGAACCCTTCCCCAAACTTGATACAAAAACATGAGTATAAACCATCATTAAATTTTAATGGGGTATCGACACCACCGTCTTGGAACTCTTCAGCCCTATCAGTTCGCACCTATCAAACTAAACTATATAATACAGGATCTTGTTTAAAGGATCAATATCTAATCGGTAAAAAACTGGATTCACAAAATTATTGCACTTTATGTGTGTCTGTCATGGTAGCCTGATCAATAATATACATAACTCCCACGCATGAAAATGGGATCCATTCCACGCACCTTATTCTCCCTACCCCATCAGGACATATCAGACAGTGTTGTTTATTCATCTGCACGCATGTGATGACTATTAGAAAAGAGGTCTGAAGAGTCGTGACTTCTTATCTTAACACATTCAAAATAGCTGATGAATCAAAATCTCCATCTGTTGCAACTGACGAATCAGCTGTTGGAAGAAATCAAAACATCTCCTCCAACATATTATCCATCTGTCACAACAGATAATCCATATGTTGCAACAGATGGTAAATCTGTTGGAACAGACCAGATGGTGTTTATTCATCTGCACGCATATGATTACTTCTTGCTAAAAATGTTTGTTTCAATTTAGTTTTCCTATTTATAAAATCAAGAGAATTTATTATATTCTTCCAAGATTACCCCTATTATTAAATGACTACATAAAGTATAAAATTTACATTTATACTTTCAAAACATAATTAATAAGGCCAATTTGGTAAAATAATCGCCTAATTAATATTTTTCTTAATTGATGTGCCAAGTCCATAGGTTCCAACTAATACGAAATGGAGGGACTATTAAAAAGAGGTGAAGATTCATGACTTTTTATCTAAAACATTAAAAACAGCTAATTAACTGAATACTCCATCTGTTGAAACTGATGAATCAGGTGTTAGAAGAAATCAAACCATCTCCTCCAATATATGGTCCATATGTCGCAACAGATAATACATATATTGCATCAAATGTATCATCTGTTGCACATACAATCCATCTATTGCAATAGATAGTAAATCTGTTTTGATAGACCATCTGTTGCACATTCAATCCATCTATTACAACAGATGCTAAATATGTTGCGACAGATGGACGATCTGTTGCAGCAGCTCAATAATAACAGTTGTTAACGAGTCTCAAACCTTTTTGAAAAGGTGAGAAGTATTAATGTTAAAGAAATTTCACAGAAAATAAAATGCCACCAGTTTGAATGTAATTAATACAATGGAGCTGAATAGTCGTGCCTTTTGGCCTGACACGTCCATATTCAATCCTCTATAAATAGGTCCCTCTTTAATCTTTATTCTACTCAACTTTTTTTATTTTTTGGATTTCTTCTTTTCTTGTGACATATTCAACCACTTCTCTTCAAAGAGCATATTCCTTTCTCGCTGAGGTAAGTTTTTTTCTAGTGTAAATTTACCAGTTGGTCTTATAAGTTGTAATACTTTTTGGAATTTTTTCCTTACATTTTTCAATTCATGCGTGTTCTAGATATGGCTAATCTTATTCTGGACATTTTTATTCTACGCGACGCAGTGCGGGAACTTCATAGGCAGGTTAATGACCTGCAGAGGGAGTTGGTCGCTGTGAGAGCGACGATGTTCAGAGAGATGCAGAGGCTGATGAGGGCCCTGCTACTGCGAGTTGATTGGCCAGTTGTCATTAATGATGATGAGGATGATAATAATAATAATTAGAATGTATTTTTTCTTTTAGCGTATGTATTTTAATTTTTCTATTTCGGATCTATACCTAATGTATTTTATTTTTCGTTTAATGAAAAATTTACTTTTAGTTTACTTTGGCATTTTAATTCTTATTCAATTTTTATTCTGTCTATTTCTTCTAAACATACATACATGTTAACATGTTGACGGTTGGAGGCAAGGAGCAATGTTGAATCCAGTAGCACTAGCAATTTTGGCTTTTGAGTTCTTTCAACAGATGAACCATGTGTTGGAACAGATTGATCATTTATTGGGTTTCTATCAACAAATTATCCATCTGCTTCGATAGATTTGTCATCTGTTGGAGGAAAATATTCCAATTTGATGAAACTGTTGAGAATAATTATGGTCTTCTGTATTATTTAGTTCATGTTTTGCCTCTTTTTATTGATGCACAAGTTATTAAAAAGGATATTTTATATATAATAAATGATAACATTAGGTTCACAACAATGATTTAAATATATAAAAGTCCACAACAAACAAACAACAACACAAGTTTCTGCAATTACAACGATCATGGTGGATTACGATTTGGGCATTTAGTTCTTTTGTGGCCAGCGCACTTACATATGGAGCACTTGTTTCTTCTTGATGAAAATGATTCTCCAACTCCACGCCTCCTCTTATAAGGCTTTCTTCCCGCTTTGATAGTGCTTGGGTCAATATATGAAGGAGGTAATAATCTCCCCATAAGCTCTGCAAAAACAACCCAAAATTCTTTGGGAGGCACCGGAGTATATGCCCACTATATGTCATTTCATATTTTTCCACCGAATAATATTGAGAGGAGTGCTCGTAAACTTCAGGTCCATATTTATGACTGTATTGAGCTCGAAGCACTGCTATAGCATGTGGACAAGGTATTATGTCCAAGTCAAAAACTCTACACGTACAAGTTCTTGTTTGAAGATCGACCGTGGCAGCATCACCATGACCGGTGATACTGAATTTGTAATCTGCTATTTTATGAGAGAATAACCTATTCCCCAAACTGACGTTCATTGATATTATTCTTTCGATTTCGAGAACAAATCGGGTTCTTTTTTTTGGGCACTTGAACTGCAACACCTTTCGTTAAAAAATTCGCTATACTTCTTGCTTATTTTTTCAAACATAGCCTTGATGGGAAATTCTCTTTCATCGCCAACTAATGAATTCACCGATTCAGCTATGTTTGATGTCATAATATTGTACCTATAGAAAAGAATCACTTAGTACGACATCATACTAAACTTGTAAATCAAATAAGACATTAAATTCATAAGAATGTACCTATCTGCTGGACAGAATGCCCGGCTCCATCTCTCGAAACCGACACGTACGAGAAATTCTGCTACCTTGGGATTCACATCCGCTATTTGATTAAAATGGTCTAAAAACTCCTCTCTACTATATGCTTTAGCTGCTCTATAAAAAAGGGTGATGACCCTTTCGTTGTGATAGTTGTTTCGAATATTCTCTACAAGATGCCTGATGCAATAACCAAAGTAAGCTGAAGTGAAGAAAAGTGAATCCATCTTTTGAATACTTGGATGCCTATGCGATACAAAATACAACTCTTCGGTATCTTCGACGCAGCTTTGCAGTTGTTCAAAAAAATTCCATAAGAGGCATCACATTCTTTGTCCGCTACACAAAAAGCAACAGGAAAGATGTGATACTCCGCATCCTGCGCCACCGCCGCTAGCAGAACTTCATTATACCTGCTCCTCAAGAAGGTACCGTCGATGGCTATGCCTTTTCTCAAATGTCGAAAACCTTGAATCCAAGCACCATAGGATACAAAAAATACTTGAACCTTTCATTTTCATCCAGATGCAATGTCGTCTTATTTCCGGGATTTGTGGATTTAATCATGTAACGGTAGGCATCCAGGACTGCATACCCATGCTCGAGTGTCCCCCTAACCAGGTCCTTGGTGATCTCCATGGCCGTATATATCTTCTAATAACTTACTAGGACACCTAAATCCGTAAGGAGTTGATTGGCCGTAACCCTTTTTGAAGGGCCTTTGCCATCAGGGAAACTACTCCTGAAATATCCATTGAGGAGCTTTGCCGTGGAGTGAGGATTTTGGCCTGAGATGTGCTCTGAACCACATGTGTGATGCTTTTCAGGTTTATGAATAACGAATCTGTCAGAACTTGTGTACATCACCGCTCTCACCACTACTTGCAGTTCGAATTAGCACATTTAAAGCAAAAGACACTACTCAAATTAATCACCTTCTTTATTCTAAAATCTTTTTTCAAACAAGAAATAAACAAAGTGTTAGATAGTTCATTCTTGTCCTTAAATGACATTCCAATAAATAAGTCAATCCCGTCGTCTTAAAGATTTCCAGACTGTGTCGATTGACAAGAACTGCACATCGTATTGGTCGCATCAACGGGCGTAGGTGTTTGATCATCATCTGGAATATTCATGTCTAGATCATCCAACCTAGCATTAAAGAAGTCTTCTTGTTCTTATTCCTCTACGTTCTGGTTCTCATTCTCTCTCGTCTTTTCAACCATGTACACCCTTAACACCGGCCTGATTAAATCACTTAGATAAGTACGCAACCGAACCTGATCGATTATCTTAAAAGGCAGTACCCTCTGATTTTCAAAGAAGTTATGCAAGTAGCTGATGGCGAGTTATTCTGATTGACAATTCGGTCCATAAAAGCTGATGATTAAGTCCACAAAATCATCATATGAAACATCATTTTGGATTTTCATAGTTATTGTTTCTAGCATTTCACCCTCCTTCCAATGTCATACATATCGATTGCTCTTCTCGATCCATTGACCATGACAACACACCCCATTATTATTGATTCCTCCATTAGTGGTACCTAAATAAAGTCATTTGTTAAAAAAAGTTGATAGTAATTTCATAGTGCCGTGAATAAATCCCAAAAGATGTGTAATTTGTTGCAATAGGTAAGTGATCAGTCACAACAGATTACTTACCTGTTGGGATTTATGTTACGCTCCTGAATATCTATTGCAATAGATGAAGCACCTTTAGGATTGATATTACAGTACTAAATCATATTTGAAGTTGATTCCAACAGATGAGTGACATGTTGCAACGGATAATTAACCTGTTGCGACAGATGACTTACCTGTTGCAATAGGTTAGTAATCTATGATAACAGATATTTACCCTGTTGCAACAGACAACACTTCTATTGGAATCGTGTTCAGGTTTTGTTGTAACAGGTTACTAATCTGTTGAAACAGATATTTATCATGTCGCACCAGATAACTAATTGTATTGCAACAGATGTGTCAAATATTGCAATAGATGACCCATCTGTTTAAACATGAATCCAACATATCAGTCTTTCATTGAAATAGATGTCTCATCTGTCGCATTAGATAATTTATCTATTTAAATAGATGGATCTTATGTTGGATTCATGATCGGGTTCTATCCATTGTTGGAAGAACAACAACACAGTAGCAGTTACCCAGATGAAAAATTCAACTAAAAATCATAATTTAACTTACCAAGGTTTCATGTGAAGTAATACCAAAGTGGAAAGTGATGTTCGAAACAAAATTTAACCTAAGAAATTGGTCAAATAGCAACAGTAGCGGTAACAAGAGAGGTTGTTCTGAACATCTATGCTCTGAATAGGGACTACAACTGCTGGTTCACCTATGTACTTCTTGACCAAAGAGACATGGAAGATTGGATGAACTGAGGCTAGATCTGGAGGCAATTTGAGCTCATAAACTACCTTGCTGAAGCGACTGAGAATTTTGAAGGACCGACATATCGGAAACTGAGCTTTCCCTTCTTGCCGAATCTCTTCACTTTCTTCATGGGAGAGATATTTAGATAAACATAATCACCAATCTCGAACTTGAGATCCTTTCTGCGTACATCTGTATAAGACTTATGTCGTCAGTGAGCAGCCCGGTCTTTCTCTAATCAACTGAACTTTTTCTAAGGAATTGAATACTAAGTCAGGCCCTATAACTGAAGACTCACTAACTTCTAACCAACCAACTGGAGATCTGCATCTCCTACCGTAGTCACCACACTTTTGAGAAAAGCCTCGAGCAACCATCCTTGCTTTATATCTGTCTATGTTGCCATTTGTTTTTCTTTTGATTTTGTAAATTCATTTGCAAGACCGGGTTGTACATTTTTATATTTGGAACAAGGTTTCAAGATTGATTTTTCATTAGGGCCTCCATTTCATCATCCATAGAAAGCTCTCATTCTTTAACTCTTTTAGTTTCTTCAAAGTTTTTCATCGTTAATTGGCCCTGCAAAAAAAAATACGTACTAACAAAATTTTCATCTATGAAGTGAGTTGGATTAATAATAGTTCTACTTGGTCTTTGTGAATCAAGTAAATCATCTTCTTGTTGAGTTTTACGTTGTTGAGTCTTCGGGCACTCCTTTTTGCTTAGCTCCTCAGCAATTTGATTCTCTGGAGAAACACTTGTGATGGATAAGTTTGAAAATCTAAGGTTTAATGATTTAGAAATCTCTCCTTTCGATGCAACTCCATAGTACAAGAAAATTTCATCAAATACAACATCTCGAGAAACAATGAAACGATGAATGTTTGGGTCCATACACTTTCAGCCTTTTTTTCTTTCATCATATCCAACAAATATGCATTTTTTGCCTTAGCACCCAATTTGCTCTGCTGAAAATCTTAGATATGAACATAACAGATAGAGCCAAAAACTCTAAGGTGTTTAATGCTAGGCTTTTCTCTAAACATCAATTCATAAGGTGCCTTCATGTTGCTTGGAGAAAGTGGCATCCTGTTGATCAGATACGCTGCACATTTCATACCTTCAGCCCATAGGGCTTTAGGTAATTTTTTGACATGAATTCAACTCTTACATGTCTCTGTTAAGTGTCAAATTTTTTTCAGCCACTCCATTTTGTTGTGGTGTATCACCACAAGTAAGTTCTCTTTTAATGTCATATTGACGATAAAAAGAGTGAAAATCTTCAGAAGCAAACTCACCACCGTTATCTATTTACAATCGGCTTATCCTTGAACCAAGCTCGCCTTCCACAGTTTCCTTAAACTCCAAAAACTTGTTGAATACTTATGACTTGTGCTTCACAAAATAAATCCATGTGAATCTACCGAAATCATCAACGAAAAGCAGCATATAAGAGTAGCCGGATAACGAAGGAGTTCTTGTTGGCTCCATCAAATCACTATGAATTAGTTCTAAAGGTGTTTTGCTTCTTGACAAGGAAAGATCTATCAAATGAAAGACGATGTGCCTTTTCATATTGGCATCCTTCACAAATCTCTCCTCCACCAAAGTTACTTAAGTTAGGTAATCCTTTTACTAGATTTAATTTTATCATGACTTTTAATTTGTCTATGTTAATATGCGCAAATCTAGCATGCTATAGATATGCAGTATCATTACTATTCATCTTCTCAATATATGAGTTAGGGGAAGATAAGACGTATAAATCATTAACTCTCTTACCAGTATGAATGATATTTGCCTTGAATTCTTTGATATTTCGAAGAAACCTCACGTCATGTAGGTCAAATAGGAGATAACTTTCTGTATCTCCGGCATTTGCAACTGAAAATAGATTTCTCTTCATCCTCAAAACATAAAACACACTGTTAAGAGTGATTGAGTCTTCCTGTTTCTCATTGATGATGACTAAGCCTTCCTTTTCCGCGCGATGAACCGTATTATCTGTTGTTACAATGACATCATGATCATTGTATTCTCGAAAGTCAGAAAATTTAGATTTATCTCCAATTACATGATGCCTACATCCTGAATCCATGGTCTAGTCACTTTCAAAATTGATGGAAGTCATGGCATTAATTGCTCGACTCTCAGCTATGAAGCATTTTTTTCAGTCTTCTTCTTCTTCAATAGCTTTCTTAGTTTGAAGTATATTACTCTCTTTGGGTCGGTAATATCTTTTTAAGTGTCCCATTTTGGCACAGCAATAGCATTTGAGAGTCTTGTAGTTATTAATAGACTCTCCCTCTTTTCTTGGTGAGCTTGAACCACCTGTGAATCGAGAGTGCAACATATCTCTTGTTATTTCTCCTTTAAAGTTCCTCTTGCCAGCTACAAGGGCATTTTCTTTTCCTTCTTTAATTAATACCCCAACTATTTGTTTAGCTAGTAACTCCTGTGGCGATAACAAATTTTAAATTCTTCCAACGATGGTTGTTGAGCTTATTCTTGAATTGATGTAATAAACGAAATATATTTTACCTTCAAACCACGAATAATACTTCTTCTTATTCATGTTTCAAAGATAACATCATCCAAATTTAATAAAGAGATCTCAGAACATAATTTTTTAATACTTAAGAAATACTCGGCAATAGAAAGATTACCTTGGGTGGCGTTAGCCAATTCATTCTCCAAGATATATAGTCGAGCTTCATTTTTCTTGTTGAATAACTGATCGAGGGTCCTCCATATTTCATGGGTTGATTTTCACCTTATAATATGATCGAATAAACTGGATGAGATGGATCTCTTCAAGATAAACTCCGTTTTTGCATTAATCTGCTTCCACTCTTATATGCACCATCATTTTTCGATTCATCAACAGGAGGACTTGTATTACTTTCGTTGACAATAACCCACAAGTCCTCACCCATAAGGTATGATTTCATACATGTTTTTAATACCTTGTAATTGGACTGATTTAACAAATCCATTCCCAGTTCATTGCCACGACCGCTAAAATTCGTAGAGAGAAATCAGTTGAATATATCACTGCCCCAATCTTAAAAATATTCAGAAGCCAACGTGTGGCTATGACTCTGATATCATGTAGAGAATAGCAGAAAAAAGGTGTAGTTGGAGAGACCTTCTGCTAGCCCAAGATCATTAACTAAGTCGGAAGATTCAACGAAAAAGAGGAAGATAGAAAGGTGAAGGAAGCTATTGAAAGGAATAATTTGTATTTGAAAATTGGAAGAAGACTACTTGAATTTGTTTTGTATTGAATTTGTCTTGATTGGTTACAAATGTTCAAGATCATCCTTATTTATACTTATTCATGAATGGTTCTATAGACTATAATAGGATATTCTAGAAAAACCTTCGATATTCCAAAAATCATCTTTAACTTTTTTCACATGTTTCTTTAGTATTATAAATAATTGAAAATAATTATCAATTTTAGTCTTGCATTTTTAAATAATATATTTATATGAATATATTTTTGAGAACATTTGTTTGGTAGCACGTGGTCTATTTCCAAAGGTAATGCTAATTTTATTTAGCAACTAATTTTTTTGGAATTTCCACTTCGATAAATGACAACCCACCAACAAAAGAACAGTAAAAATAAAGAGAAAGCATGGTTGCATGTATTTTAGAATTTTACTCCCGGATTCACTTTTACTTATTAATTACTATTCTGAAATATGGATTTTCTTTTTTTACCTGTGACTTTTAATATATCAAAAAGAAAAATTGTCTTTTTTTTCATATTTTAACATTAATATTATTCATTATTCAAATATGGAGTACAGTACTAAACATCAATTAATAAAATAGTGTGATAATACATTCATGTCAAATATTATTTTCTTAATGAACGTGTCAAGTTCAAATTTAAACAAAAAAAAAAAAAAAAAAAGAACCGATGGTATATAGCAACTCCTCGTGAAAACATGAAAGTGAAACGAGGGGGCATCAAATTTGCTGAATTTCATGGTATTGATTTAATTTAATTTTTAAAAAGGGTCAGCTCTATGAGGAATATTTTTGCAAAGAAAGGAGGACCAATAACAACCACTGTCATTCGTTGGCAACTTTAGCATGGAAGTGAACACACAAGTGGCAATTTGCATACCATTCGTATTCACCTCATCTAAATTAAAAATTTTAATAATACTACTACCACGGTTTCTTATTTTCCTGCGTAGTATGTTCAAAAGAAATATGTCTATCTTTTATATTTAGTAAATTTTTAGTTTTAATATTTTTTATATATTTAAAATCATAAGATTCAAAAAATATTTAGATTTATTATATAAATATTTAATTTAAGGATATAAAAATTAAAAAAAATAACTTTTTGAATTTATTATTAATCAAAACATATAAAATAAAGGGAAGTGCTAAATGACCATAATTTTTTGGTCCAAAATTAGCCACAATTGTGAAAAGACTTTTATAACCTTTCTTTTTCAAAATAAACTAATTAGTTAAAAAAAGATTAATCAAAGGGAGTTGAAGTTTTGTTATTTCCTAAATTTAAAAGTCAAAAGTTTATATTGGATGAATCATAGTTATAACTATAATTAATTATGCAAGAAAGCATTTAATTGATTTTATAAAGTGGATTCCACCATATCATTCGACTTCACCTTCTTCTCATTTTCCTCAACTAACTATTTTTATTTTCCTTGTTTTTAGCTTGTTCGTTTTCATCTGTTTTTATCAAATTGTAAGGCTAACTTTATTATATAAAAAATAATAATTCATTAAGATGTTTTGATTTAGTTATCTAATTTTAAATTTGTAATATAATTTTTTTAATTATTATGTACACTTCATCCAATTATAAAATTTATAGTTTATTTATTTATTTATTATTATTATTATTATTATTATTATTATTATTATTATTATTATTTTAATTTGATTTGCATTGAAGTCATTCAAATTTAAAAATTTATAACATATAGTAATTTTTTGTCTCATTGAAAGAATGTTGGGACGGATTAGCTCTTGGACAGCAAAATTTTGTCATACGCAGGTCGATTACAGCTACTGAAGAGTGTGTTGTTTGCGATACAAACTTTTTGGGCTCAAGTGTTTGTTCTGCCTAAAAAGATCATACAATTCATTGATACTATATGTAGAAGGTTCTTATGGACAGGTTCAGCTGAGGTGTCAAAGAACTCTCTCACAGCCTGGGGGAGAGTTTGTACTCCATTAACTACGGGAGGGGGTTGAGTATAATCAATATAGATAACTGGAATCGCGCTGCTATATGCAAACTGCTCTGAAATATATGCCAGAAAAAAAGATAAACTATGGGTTGTTTGGGTTCATTCCTATTATATAAAGGCTGGAGATGTGTGGAGTATAATGCTGAGACATGCGTCGTGGATGATTCGTAAAGTGTTCAAAGCTAAAAAATATTTTGAGCAGGCAGGTATTACAAGGAAGAAGGTCATGCAATCTGGAAAGTTTTCCATAAAGAAAGTATATCAAGGCTCCAGGGAGAATTTCCCAAGATTGAGTGGAGGAAATTATTATGTAATAATCAGGGGCTGCAAAAGTGGAAATTTATATTTTGGCTAACTTTGCAAGGTCGATTGCAAACTAAAGATAGATTGGCGCGTTGGAATAATAAGCTGAGGATGGATTGTCCATTGTACAGGGTGTGCGAGGAGAGTATTAACTACTTATTTTTTTATTGCGCTATTTCTAGGAGTATCTGGAAAAAGATTCTCGTCTGGCAAGGTATCAGTAGAAGGCCATTGTAATGGCAAGAGGAACTTCAATGGGCAATCAGACATGGAAAAGGAAAAAGTTGCGAGCTGGAGTGTTCAGAATCATTTTTACTGCTGTTGTATATCATGTTTGGGTGGAGAGAAATAAGAAATTATTTCAGAACAAGGCAAGGACAGTATATGACATAGTCAGAACTATAATGCAAGAGGTGTACTACCAGGCCAATCTAAATACGAGACTGTGTGGGTATGTCCAGAGGCTAAATAGTTATCCAAATTAAGTTGAGTTGTAACGTTGTTGAAGGAGAGTTAGTAAGGCACGCTAGGTTGGGTAGGTTGAAAACCTAGTGTTATAGATGTTACTTGATTTGTTTCCTGATATGTAAAGCTACTTGGTAATAAATAAAAAGTTTATTTACCAAAAAAACTTTGATCAAGTTAATTAAGAAGTAAATTTCATCTGAATTTTGATATATCATATAGAAAATATGACAGGGGTTCAAAATAAATTAATTACATTCAGGATGATATTAGAAACATCTTTAATATTTTACTTTTTAACACAACTATGTGGGGATATACAATATTACACTTACTTTCCTTAGTTTGATTTCTTTATAATTTTAATCTAATATTAGTAATATTGAAGAAAATGTAATTTGACTATTTTCCGCACTAATATATGTATTTGTATCAAAAAATTTGTAAACACCTTTTGAAAAATAAATAAAATAATTTGTACTAAATTTAAAAGATAGGTACTTTTATGTCACAAAATAGAAAAGTATTTTTTCTATATCAATTTTTAAAGTTAAATGACTTTTATGTTAAAAAAAATTGAAATCAATATTTTTGTATGATAGACTAAATGTTAGGTGATCGCCGATAAATTTGACCTATCTTTGATTTTAGTTATTCAATTTTCCAATTCTTCTAGTTTTCACCTACAAGATGCCCAATGTAGTTCCACAATTTTCACATACCACAATTATTTTTAAAAAAAATTATGAAAAAAAAAAGAATAATAAAAAATATTGATTTAATTTCATAATAATTTTAAAAAAAAGACATTGGAAGAGTAAAAGTGGTAAAGAAAATTTATGTATGTGAATTAACTACTTGAAAAGAGGAATCAACTCTTATCTTTTTGTCAGTAAAAGGATGCTCTCGCATAAGTATAATTTGACATGTCTCTGACATAATAAAATTACTGCTACAATACTAAATTTTCAGGTACAATAAATTACCTTAAACAAAATATTGTAACTTAATGAGTACTTTTTATTTCAAATTCTAAGAAATTATGGCAATTGTTAAGTTTTTGCTTCAAGTTCCATAACTATTTGTTATGGCGAAATGAATTTTGACAGAATTTTGTAGCTAATAATCATTTTTTATCATGAATGAAAATTTGTTGTAGCAACATTAAATTAAAAAAGGTTACATTTGAGAGCAAGATATTATATCTTGTTTATATAGTGACCGGACAATCTTTATTATAAAATCAAACACCATCGATCTATGATAATTAGATGTGTTAATCACTTGATTTGATTGGATATTTTTGAATTTTACTAGTACATTTGAAATATAATTTAGATAAATAAGTGATTAAATATAATTAGATTTGATTCAGGCTTAACAAATCTTACTAGCAAATTTCAGATATAATTAAATAAATAAGTAATTATAATGTATTTATTTTTAATTTTCTATTTATAACAATATAAACAAAATTCATCATGTCTCACTCAAGTTTTACCTTGATCAAGCGTTATGACAGTTGTTATTTTATTCAAAGTCTCAAACCTCATTTTTCTGAACAATGTTATTATGGTCTACTATTAAATTATTAATTAATAATTATTATAAATGTAGTTATAATTAATTGAACAAATGATTAATAATTGGACATAGTTATCACAAATGAATATTTGTACAATAATTTATATCTAAATAAATAAGTGATTAAATTTAGTAATTTTTTATTAACCAATCTAACAAATTTAAACAAATTAACTTTACTAAATTTTATTTTAGACTTGTTTCATCAAAATAATATCTTTATCGGTCTAGTGTAATTAGCGCTGTCAATGATGCGATTTAATTTTATAACTTGTTGTTTCAAATATAATTTTTTTAAAAGTAAATGATTATATTAACTTAAATTAACTAACTATAAAGAATTTAAACAAAATTTTAATATGTTTCACTCAAGCTTCATCATGATGTATTTTAAGAATTATCATTTGATTGGAGGTGTTAATTATTCGACTCAATTCAAATTTACAGGATCTTATTTATAAGTTTCAAATATAATTTGAATAAATAAATTATTATATCTAAATATTTTATTAATTAATATACTTAATCTAAAGAAAATTTTACAAAGTCTCACTAATTATATGAAGATAGATACAAATTATTCGTCGAGGATAAAATCACTTATTATACATATATATCTTGTAAAATAAAATTTTCTTTATAACTACAGTATGCAACATAATAAAATTTTGTAGCAATAATTACAAATTCTTAGTCATGGACCTTATAAAATATGTAAATAAATTTTAGCCATACTTATTTCTACAAATGTTACGAAAAAAATATTGTGATTAGATTATTTAGCAAAATAATTTTTTACATTTAACCACGACGAACTTTGTTAGTATATCTATCTATAAAAAAATGTAAAATAACAAAATTTAAGCATGTCAAAACATGTTATTATGAAAACTCTGAGTGAATTCTCTAAATAGTCACTCAAGTTTTGAGAATTTCTTTCAAATATCACTTATATTTCATTTAGGACCACAATATTACTCAACTATCACTCTTTTCCTAAAAAAATACTAAACACCTTAAAAGTATTCTTCTCTCTTAGTTGGCATGCCATGCCATTAAAATCACATTTTTTTAAATAATAAATCATTTAATTCATCAAACTCATTTACTCAAAATTTTTTTTTTGAAAAAAATGCATTAGTTTAATTTTCCTGTTTAGGAATTCTTTACCAAAAACTAATCTTTACCATATTATTTTATATGCAAATTAAAATCTCTAGATAACTTATTTACTTTAGAGCTATTATTTTCCTTAGAAAATAACTGATCTTTGTAGGCAATTATATATAAAACCTGAATGATCATCTAGGAAAATAGTGTGAGAATTTCTTCTTAATAAATAATTATATTTAAAAAAAAAAAAGTTATTATTTTGGTTAAATGAGTTTACTGAGTTAATATGTTTATTATCTTTTTTAAAATGATGGTTTACTGGTATGGCATGCTAATTAGAAGAGGAGGGAAGTTTTGAGGCATTTAGTAATTTTTTGGGAAAAATATTAATAACTGAGTGACATTATTGTCTTAGCAAAAATAAAAAGTGATTTTTATAAGCGACTTCAGAAACATTGATAACAATCCAAGAAAATAACTTTAGAAAAAAGTACGTAATGATAAAAGATTTCTAAGCATGAAAATTTCTAAAAACAAAAAGTGATTTTTATAAGCGGCTCCAAAAATATTGATAACAATCCAAGAAAATAACTTTAGAAAAAAGTAAGTAATGATAAAAGATTTCTAAGCATGAAAATTTCTTCTTAATAAATTAATATATTTCTTTTAAAGAAAAGAATAAGAATATAATTTTGACTAAATAAGTTTGATGATTTAAATATGTCTATTATTTAAAAAATAATTTAATAACATGGCCTGCCAATTAGAAGAGGAAGAGACGTATGAGATTTTTTTAGGAGGATAATAATGATAGTTGAGTCATATTATTATCTCTAAAAAGATAAAAATAATTTTTAAGCAAATTCAAAAAATATGAGTGACCATTCAGAAAAATAACCTTTGAAAAAACATATGTCAAGTTTTAGTACCGATAAAGTTTTTCTAAGTGTAAAAATTTCTTTTTAATAAACTAATGCATTTTTTCAAAAAAAAAAAAAAATAGAATTATAGCTTGATTAAATGAGTTTGATGAGATAAATAAGTTTAGTATATTTTTTAAAAAAAGTTTTAATGACATGACATGTCAACTAAGAGAGAAGAAGACTTTTGAGGTGTTTAGTATTTTTTGAGGAAAAAAATAGTAGTTGGGTGATATTGTGATCCTAAATGAAACATAAGTGATATTTGAAGAAAATTTTCAAAACTTGGGTGACTATTTAAGGAATTCACTTTTAAAACTCTATTTTCATACACTAATTTTCATATTCATTAAAAAAAATCATAAAATCGAACTAGATAAAAAAATAAATAAAATAACTTAATTAAATTTCTCGAAATATGCACAAAGTACAAACTATACATAATTAAAAGTTGAATTAAAATTAAACAACTTAAAAAATTAACTAACAATTGATAAATAAATTTGTACTAATTTATTTTTATTTTCTTAATTACATACTACTACATTTGACAAATTATTTAATTATGTAATTGCCAATTAAAAAATTAAATAATAAAAATAGAAAACATAAATTATTCATTCCCATGTATTGGGATAGTTTTCAATACATTGAAAAATGGTTATTAAATAAAATAATGTAAGAAATTTAAATTTAAGATAAAAAGGGTAAAAATATCTAAAACTAATCAGTTTATAGTATAAATAAACTTTTTTATTATTGTGGCTAAATCTAGATTAAATTTTTATGATCAACTTTTTTTTTCCTAAAATAAAATGGAGAACATAAATAAATAAAATAGGAGAGGTTAGAGGCTCGAGACAGTGTAGATTATGGTGTCTAAAGACCCCACCTCGATGGAAAGAAATAATTCTATCCACTAATAGTGAGCATTATCTTAGTATTATAGTTTATCTATAACTACAATATAGAAGGGCGAGTAGCAAGAGAAGTATGGCGGTCGACATGTCTGCTTTTAGCTGCCTATTTATTTTATGATTTTATTATATTACTTTTAATTAATTATTATATGATATTTATATATTAGAAAACTAATAAAATTTAATTTTACAAAAAGTAAAATAGGTATTATGACATGTTTGTTTCAGCTGCTTCAATCGTAATTTTTCTATATCAACCCTAAGTAATTATTATAGGTCATCTAAGTATAAAAAAAATTAATAATATTTAATAAAAAATTAAAATAAACATAAAATGATAAATTAACTTCTGATGTTTTAAATTAATTTGACATCTTATATGAGGCTCAATTAACAAAAATTCACAAGTATTTTTTATAGCAACTTTGTTATATCACTTCTAATTAGTTATTATGAGTCATTCAAGACATACCGGTTTTGCTACTTCAATCGTGCTACTATATAAATATGAATAGCAGTTGCTGGAAGCAGGCAGTTAGCGGTTATCATGCTTGCTTCCAGCCGTCTGTTTGCTCCGTAAGTTTACTATATCATCCCTAATTAATTATTATATGACATTTACGTATTAGAAAATTAATAAAAATAAAAATTTTAAAAAGTAAAATAGATATTTATGGCATGTCTGCTTCAACTGCTTCAACAGTGATTTTACTATATCACCCCTGAGTAATTATTATAAGTCATCTAAGTATTAAAAAATTAAAAATATTTAATAAAAATGGTAAAATAAACATAAAATAGTAAATTAACTCTTGATATTTTAAATTAATTGGACATTTTATATGAGGGCCTGAGGCGGCCCACTTAAAAAAAATTCACAGGTATTTTTTATAACAATTTTGCTATATCATTTCTAGTTAATTATTATGAGTCTTTCAAGACATGCCGGTTTCGTTACTTCAATCGTAGTATTTGATTGACTCTCAAAATTATATCAGTGTCGCTTAAATTGAAATAGAAAAATATTATAAATCACAATAATTAAAAAATTAATTTACCTTTAAAATATAAATTGACTATCAATATCACAAAAGTTTGAACAAGAAGAGTATTATAAATTACAATAACAAAAAATTTAAAATAGTAAATTATGATGTCGAAAAAGTATTATAAAATATAATGTTAACAGCTTAAAATAACATATATTAGGCTCGTGCTGGCACGGGCCTTCGGTACCTAGTAAATATATAAACATGTTATTTTTCATATCAAACCATACCTTAAAAAATAGAGTAATAATAGCGAAAAAATCAAGGGTGGCAATGGAGCGGTGCGGGTGTGGTGTGGGTTTTTTCTAAATCGTAAATTTAAAAATCACCTCGTGTCACTCCACATCACTTTTAAACCCGTATAAACCTGCCTCACACTCATACTCATGCATACCCGCACCGCACCACCTCACGTTTTTACTTTTTTATTTTTTAAAAAATTTGTGACTCCATTGAAAACCATAATATTCTTAAATATGCAATTATGAAGTAGTAACAACCAATTTCTATTATATCATTTTTACTAAGAAATTGTCAGAGAAGTATCAGGTGTACAAGCGCAATGATCAAATATCAGATTTTCATTTATAAAATGAATCAAGAAATTAAAATTAGAGATCAATTATTTTATTGGATTATTTAAGTCCTTGCTATAGATAAATTAAATAAGCTATGCACTCAAAGTGATTTAGTAAGGAAAAATCTTTAAACTTTTGTTTGATATTTTGAGTTATAAAATTATTTTACCAATTTGAAAAGAAAAGTTATGAAACTATTTATTTGTAGTGTTATGTATGTCGTTTTAAGTATCATAAAATTTTAAGTAAAGAATACACATAATTTTATGTAGATTCACAACAATAATATTAAATTTTGGTTTTTTGTTAATTTAAATCTGCATATACCGCAATCCACCCCGTTGAGATTATAGAACAAACTAGCATTATTTAGCATTGGTGAAAGCAGTTAATATTTCTTACTGTTTCATTGTATTGATTACTATTGCATTACCTAAGGTGTATACCCGATAGGATAACTTAGTTGAAGTTAGTTGTAACAACTTGCCAGCTCAGCTAGCTAAGAGGGTGACAGCTAGGTAGCTTTTAGATGATTCTAGAGAATTGTATCTACTCTATAAATAGCTCTTAAGTAACTCAAATACTATATTCTATAACTGTATTTTCCTTTTACATCAATGAAGATTTCTGATTTTCTTCTTATTCTTTCCTCTTCACTTCAGCTGTGAGGGCTATATATGAGATGCTAGTGTAGTTTTTGACATGGTATCAGAGCATCCAGGTTATTGTAGATGCAAGGAGGTTGAGTTCTTAGCTAAAGCATCAAGTGGTTAGATCTCTGTTTCGATTACATTCTTCTGAGTTGTTTTGTCTGCAATGATGTTGATAGCTTAGATTGTTGAAAGTGTAGCTTAGATCAGTGTGGAATTTAGCTACTTTTGAAGAATAAAGATGACACTTAAGATAGACTCTAGTGATCCATTGTACTTAGGGGCATCGGAAGTTTCTGGTGCTACATTCATTCCAATCAAACTTACTAGTTCAGAAAATTATAGAGTGTGTCATTCAATGCGAATTGCTTTGTTAGGAAAGAGGAAATTTGGCTTTGTAATAGGAGCATGTAGTAATGATAACTATAGAGAAGAACTGCATGAGCAGTGGAAAACTTGTAATGCAATTATGCTCTCTAAGTTGATGAGCTCTTTTAGTGAGAATTGTAATATGAGATTGTGTATGCAACAAGTGCATTTGAAGTGTGGGAGGATTTGAAAGAGAGATTTGACAAAGTGAACCACATGAGATTGTATCAACTACACAGGGAAATCAGTACTTTGACACAAGGAATTGATTATGTGGAAACTTACTTTACAAAGTTGAAGAATCTATGAAATAAGTATGATACAGTGATTCTCAGCCTCCACCCAGAAGAACAACAAGAGCCATTAAAGAGCCTATTTGGTTGAAAGATTATGCTACTGCAGGAAACAAGAAAGGCACTAGATATCCTATTACAAACTATTTATCTTATGATAACACTTCACACAAAAATCAATGTTATATCAATAATTTTTCAGCTTTAGTGAAGCCACAGAAGTTTAGTGAAGTTGTTGCAGATGAGAGATGAATTCAAGCTATGAAGTTAGAGATTCAAGCTCTTGAAGACAATCATACCTGGGAGGTGGTGGACCTACCATCAGGAAAAAATGCCATGGGATCAAAATGGGTATATAAAATCAAGTACAAAGAAAATGGTGATATTGAAAGGTTTAAAGCAAGACTAGCAGCCAAGGGCTATAGTCAATAGAAAAGTCTAGACTAGCATGACACTTTCCCACCTGTTGCCAAGATGGTGACTGTTAGGTGTGTAATAGCTCTAGCAGTTTCAAAAGGATGGTATTTGTACCATATGAATGTGTACAATACTTTTTTGCAGGGTGATCTAGATGAGAAAGTCTACACGCAGATGGATGAAGGATTTCAGCAAAAGGGGCAACACAAAGTATGCAGGTTGCTTGAGTTATAGTATAGACTTAAACAAGCCTCAAGATAATTGAATATTAAGATTACTTCATCCTTGTTGAAGGTTGGTTTTACCCAGAGTGCATTCGACTACTCTCTCTTTACATTAAAGGTGGCAGAAGGGTTGGTGATTATCTTGGTTTATGTGGATGATTTGTTCATTACCGCTGATAATTAATCCATGATTACAGAAGCTAAGAAAGCACTGCATCAATATTTCAAGCTCAAGGACTTGGGTGAGACTAAATATTTTCTAGGCATTAAGTTATTCAGATCAAAACAAGGGATTATCTTGAATCAGATGAAGTACTTGCTTGAATTAATCTCAAAGACTGGTATTGCTGGTGCAAAGCCTGCACTTGCTCCCTTGGAGTCCAATGTTAAGTTGACATCTACAAAGTTTGATAAAACTGCAGGAATAACAAATGATGTAGTTCTAAAAGATGCTTCTCCTTATCAAATATTGGGTGAAAAACTCATGTATGCCACAATTACTAGACCTAATATTAGCTTTGCAGTTCAGACCTTAAGTCAGTTTACGCAGATGCCTAAAAAAATCACATTTGGAGGCTGCACATAGAGTTGTTATATATTTGAAAGGCTTAGTAGGACAAGGTATTGGAATGAAGACTCAGAGTACTACAGGCCTAACTTGTTGGTGGGACTCTGATTAGGCAGTATGTACCAATACTAGAAGGTCTGTCACTAGTCATGTGATATAATTTGGTGAAACATTGTTGTCACGAAAATTTAAAAAGCAGCACACAGTCTTTAGAAGTTTGGTTAAAGCTGAATATAGAAGCATGGCTTTAGCAGTGGCTGAACTAACTTGGTTGGATAGTTTATTCTCAAATTTAGGTATTTTTATTCACAAACCTATCACAGTGTTAAGTGGTAGTAAGTCAGTTATTCAGTTGGCAGCCAATCCTATATTTCATGAGAGAACAAAACATATAGAGATTGGTTGTCACTTCATTAGGGACAAGATCAAGACAGGACTAGTCAAGACTATGTATGTTCCTACACAACATCAGGTGGCAGATATGTTGGCCAAGAGCTTGAGTCATGAGCAGCACTCTTATCTTCTTGGTAAGATTGGTGTGCTTAACATCTTGCACCCTTCAGCTTGAGGGGGAGTCTTGAGATTATAGAACAAATTAGCATTAGTTAGCATTGGTGAAGGCATTTAACATTTTTTACTGTTTCATTGTATTGGAATTGTTGCATTGTCTAAGATGTAAACCCGATTGGATAAGTTAGTTGAAGTTAGTTGTAACAACTTGCCAGCTCAGCTAGCTAAGAGGGTAACAACTAGGTAGCTTCTAGATGATTCTAAAGAATTGGTTCTACTCTATAAATAGCTCTTAAGTCACTCAAATGTTGTATTCTGTAACTGCATTTTCCTTTTACATCAATGAAGATTTCTGATTTCCTTTTTATTCTTTCCTCTTCTCTTCAGTGAGGGCTATATATGAGATGCTAGTGTAGTTTTCGACACGCCCCGCCTCGCACCAGTTAAAAAAAAAAACTTACTTCAACCCGCATCGCACCCACATAACCTAAAACCCGCACTGTCCCTCATAGCCTAAAACCCGCACCATCCCACAACCACACCGCTCCATTGCCATTCCTACGAAAAAAGATTGTCTAGGTCTATATATATTGGAGTAATTTAAATCATGAGAACTCTTCCTTTTATTCGCCTAAATTAACTGCAAACTTTAGTCACCATCACAAATTGGTCTCCACTCTCTACAAAGTTCACCCTACAAACAGAAGAGATCATTTGGTTGATCAAAAAGACTAGTATGAAAATAGCTATTGCCTAAACTGTTGATGGTAGGAAAACCCTTTGATGCACAAAGTCCTGCTAATTTATCATGGTAAGACTAAATTGAATTAAGAATACTTTTCTTAAATGATACTTCTTTAGTTTTAATTTGTTTGACCTATTTTGACTTGATATAAAATTTACAAAAGTAAAGAATGACTATTGAATCTTTTGGTTTAATAAAAGAAAGATATTTCAAAGGTATCAAAATGACATTTATTATTATTTTAAATATTTCATGTGGAAAAATTAAAATTAAAAAGTTGTCAAAAAATTCATTTTATTTTAAACTACATAAAAAAAATAGAATAAATAAATTGAAATGAATAGAGTAAACCCTTATTCACATATATCATAAGGTCATTATTTTGGTGCATAAATAAGGATTCAAGCAAGTATCTTTTGTTGATAATTGTGTAATTTATTACTTAAATGAACTTATTAGAAGAACTTCATAAATCAGGATGCTTATTAATTACTTCCTCCGTTTTAAAATAGTTTATTTTTTTTAATAAGTATTTATTTTAATTTAGTTATTTCTTTTATAAAATTAAGAGAATCTTATTATATTTTTTCAATATTATCTTTATCATTGAATGGCTAAATAAAGTGTTTATACTCAAATTTATATTTTCAAAATATAATTGATAAGACTAATTTGATAAAATAACCTCTTAATAAATATTATCTTAATGGAAGTGTCAAGCCAAGGTCAACTATTTTAAAACGGAAGGTGTACTCCTTTCGTTTCAATTTATTTGACTTATTTTGATTCGACACAAAATTTAAGAAAATAACGATGACTTTTGAATTTTGTTGAGATATGTTAAAATCTTGTGATCTTAAATATGTCATGTGAAAATATGACAATTAAAGAATAGTCAAAAGGAAAAAAAATCATTATCTTTTAAACGGTCTAAAAAGGTAGATCAAACAAATTAAAACTGTTAGAGTAAATTCTTATTTACATACTCCGTCTGTTTTAAATTACTTGACATATTTATTTTTTGTACAGTTCTTAATAAAAAAATGATAAGGTGTGCAAATTGACTAGTATGATCTTATTTAATCTTGATTAGATAAATTTTCTTTGATTAATAATATGAATATAATTGAAAAAAATGATTAATTATCAATTCATAAATATGTCAATTATTTTGAGATAATATATTTTTAATAAATATATCAAGTAATTTATCAAGGAGAATTATGGGGGCATAAATTGGGATTCAAGTAATTGTTTGGCGTTAATAATTGTGTAATGTATTTTACGCAAACAAACTAAAAAGTATTTCATAAATCAGGAGGCTTATTAATTAAAAATATAGATAAAGATTCTTCCTTAATCTTTTTGTACTATGGTGGGACTTTAAAGAGAAAACTAGTGAGCTGAGAAGAGGCAAAGTCAAGGGTCAATTTAGGCGGTGTAAAAATAGAACCGATCGATAAATCGAACATAAAAATGTTATTAGGTTATTGGTATTGGGTTATTGGGTTAACAATTTTTTATTGGTTTTATAAAAAAAATTATTGGGTAAACGATTCGGTATCGATTTTAGCTTATTGGGTTATCGATTACACTAAGTTATTATTTTATCCCTATTTATGTTATATATTTAAATCTATCTCTTTATCTATCTATCTATCTATTTATCCTATCTATTGATCTATCTATCTATCTATCTATCTATCTATCTTATATATATATAGATATGTGTATGTATATAGATTATATGCACTACTAATTCATAATTCAGTGATTCACAAATTATTAACCTATTCAGGACAACAAAGACACAATATAAAGTTTGACTATTATCGTAATAAAAAGCTTGAAGCATTTATAGCTTCCAACAATTAGGATTCAATTTTTTTCTTAACCAACATTCAGTTCAAGTTTGAAGATTCTTGTAAACTAAAATGCATTGCGTAGGTTTTGGAGGTAATTAAGATTTCATTTTTTTATGTTAGTTGTTACTATTTCTATTTTATAAGTATTTTCTTATTGGTTAAATCGAAAACCGAACCGTTTAAGGACCAAAAATCGATAAATCAAAACTGATAAGAAAATATCTTATTTATTGATTATTCATTTTATATATTTAAAAATCAAAAACTGATAAATCAAATCAATAATATGTAAAATCGAACCGATCGATGTACACCCCTCCCTAGGTCAATTAGCCGTGAAATTTGGTTGTTGAAATTTGAAAGTCATATTGTCTAGAAGCTCCCCAAAAAGGGCAGTCAAAGTCAAGAAAAGGCATTTGTCCAGCCTTCACACGGTTAAACAAAAGTATGCAATCATGATTCATGCCTACGTAATGTTAATTTTTTGTGATGAATTATAACGAAATGATTGAGATATTTCTACACTTAATCAGACGTTTTGAATTTCACGTTCAAAATCAATTGTGTAATGGCACTAATTCAATATTGAATATTGAGTAAAAAATTGTAAGGACTCGTTTGGTAGAGTGTATTGAAAAGTTAATGCATGCATTAGTTTAATATGTATTAATAGTGTCTTATTTCATAGTATATCTTTTTGCCTTATGTGTATTAGTTATACACTTTATTGTGTATTGAGACATGTATTACTGATACCTCAAAAGCCATGACATTAGTAATGCATGCATTAACATGCTTAAAGACATTATTATCCTTCAAAAAAAATTCGCATCTTTTTCAACATATATATTGAGGGTATTATGTAAATTTTTTTTTTTTAGAAATTATGTAATTCATGTTATTTTTAATACATCGAACCAAACACTGTATAAGAAAAATATAAGCATAACTAATGTAAGTATAACTAACACAAATATTATTAATACAAGCATTATCAATACTCCATATTTTACATTATTTTTATACACTCTACCAAACCACCCCTAAAAAGGAATGCTACTTCACTTAAGTGGCCGTTTGAGACTAGGTGCAAGAAATTATATTTTGAATTAGTTTACCCAAGGATTGATTGATTTGAAGAATATATATTTCAACATATATCATTACTGAATTGTTTATAACTCAAATGTGGTATTAATTTTATCAGACATTCCATGTGAGATAATTTGAGGATTAATAATCTCAGGATTATACTCTAACTAATACATTTGTCATTCTCCAAGCATTTACTCCCACAGCCCTTTAAGAAAATTAAAGTTGAAAAACATGCACTTTATCTAGCTTAAATTTTATTATACTCCTTATGTCTCATTTTTAGTCCATACTCCCTTCGTCCCATTTTACTCGTCCCAAATTTTTTAATTTGTTGTTCCATTTTACTTGTTCTTTTTTACTTATCAAGATAAGATTTTTTTTTTCCATTATACCCTTAGTGTAATTGATTACTCCTTATTATTAGCATTCTTGAAAAATGTTACAAAGAGGAGTACCATTAAGAATATAAATGACGCTTTGGTATTAGTCATCCATCAATATTGAAACTAACAATAAGACACAATTAAGAGGGGCAAAATGATAAAGTTACATTACCAATTTTTTTTTTTTTAATAGTTGTGTCATCCCAATTTGGGACGAATAAATTGAGACGGAGGGAGTAAATCAAAAATTTATTGATAAAAATATATTCACTAAATAGAAATATCAGTAATACTCATAATATTATAATCTCATGATTATTAATACTGGGATATTATACTTACCTTTTCAAACTACAGTTAGACCTCTCAATAATGTCATCTTATTAAACTGCATTTCACAATAGTGGTTTGATTTTTTTCTGGCATTTCACAATAGTAGTTTGATTTTTTCTGGCATTTCACAATAGTGGTTTGATTTTTTCTGGAGCCGATTTCTTATGTTATATTTTATTTCTCCATAACGATATTCTAACTATAACAACAATAGCGTTTATTATAATGATACAATCTTTATAAAATTACATCTCTATAGCAATAAATATTGTGTAATAATATTTTGTAACAAATACATGTGAACAAAATAAAATATCAAAATATTTATGATAACTATCATTAATGTCAGACACGCATTAAATTTTAAATATAAATATCCAATTTAAATGAAAAACATGTATCTAATTGGTACACATTAGTTATCTCATAACTTCACGAAGAAAAGATAATTAATGTTTACTTTTTTTTTTTTGACATTCACATTTTCTTTAATTTTACATACATTTGTTAGATGAGATTTGACTATCAATGTCAGTATACATATATAACAACACCTTTTTATAACAACCATTAAATTTTGAGATAAATATTATCACTATAGAGAGATTTGAGTGTACCTCTTCATATTATACTTATATTCTTATTTCAATTGTTTCTAATAACTTTTTTACCAAGTTAGCATTGATAATAATTTGACTTATTTTTTTTTCTTTTTTTTAATATTAATCTCCTCTAATTATTTGATTTTATCAAAATTATTAACATAGGAAATTAGTAGGACAATAATTTATCCATTCATTCAATCAAAATGTCTCTTCGCTGAGGATTGGAAGTCACGAATTCAGTCATGCTAAGTTGCTAATTTCCTATCTATAGTAATTTCCTGTCCTTTTCTTGATCATTTAGGAATTTCATTTTTTTTTTCTAAAATAATTCTTGTTCTATTTGATAGCATTAAGCATAATAATACTTGATTATAATAGAATAATCAGTAAAGTTCTTATCATATGACTAATGTTATGGATTCTAAGGTGTGGAAATAACTCCTTAAAAAAAATGTAAGGTAAGAGGGCATACAACAGACCTTTGTGGTCCGATTTCTTTTAAACCTACACATAGCGAAAGTTTTAGTCCATAAAACTTTTTTTTTTAACCATCCCATTTTCTACATAAGATGGCTAATCTTAGCATTTTTAAATAATTTATGAACTTAAAAAGAATTTATACTCATAATTAAAAATAAAATAAAATATTTTTTTATTTTATTTTAAAATTATTATCCTTATTCCACCGATCAACATTCTAACGAAGCCGAGAGAACCCGTTGGGTCCACAATACAGTCGAAGACTTATAAAAGACATGTACTCTTGCAGTGCAAAGCTGTTAAGTGGGCCGGGCCGGATCAATCCGGAACAGACCCTTTAAATTTACCCGGGTTGTGGGCCGGGTTCGGGTTGGGATTACGTGGGCCGGGTCGGGTTCAACAGTAAATTTTTTAAAAATAGTCCTAACCCAACCCGGTCAAACTCACCTAAACCCGATCAAATCTGGTTAAAAATTCGGTCAAACCCGGTCAAGAATTAAAAAAAAAAAGGGTTTTTTCAATTACACTATATATACCCACCTATATACATGTTAAATACGCTAAACAATATATATACACTATATATATAGTATATACTACATTAGAATTTAAAAATATATACACATATGCACAATTACACATATATACGCACCATTCAATGTATATGTACTACTTTAAAGTTTAAATAAAATATACTACAATATATATACATTACAATATATATATATATCGTTATATACTAATTTATAAAATATATACACATGTATACGTTAAACATACACGTCTATAGAAGATATATTCACATATATACGCTCTATTCAATGTATATGTACTACTTTAAATAAAATATACTACAATATATATACATTACAATATATATATATATATATATAGTTATATACTAATTTATAAAATATATACACATGTATACGTTAAATATACACGTCTATAGAAGATATATTCACATATATACGCTCCATTCAATGTATATGTACTACTTTAAATAAAATATACTACAATATTTATACATTAAAATATATATATATAGTTATATACTAATTTATAAAACATATACACATGTTTACGTTGAATATACACGTCTATAGAAGATATATTCACATATATACGCTCTATTCAATGTATATGTACTACTTTAAATAAAATATACTACAATATATATACATTACAATATGTATATATATATATATATATATATATATATATATATAGTTATAGTTATAGTTATATACTAATTTATAAAACATATACACGTGTATATGCTAAATATACACGTCTATAGAAGATATATTCACATATATATGCTCTATTCAATGTATATGTACTACTTTAAATAAAATAACTACAATATATGTATACATTACAATATATATATATACTAATTTATAAAATATATACACATGTTTATGTTAAATATACACGTCTATAGAAGATATATTCACATATATACGCTCTATTCAATGTATATGTACTACTTTAAATCAAATATACTACAATAGATATATTACAATATATGTATATATATAGTTATATACTAATTTAAAAAATATATACACATGTTTACGTTAAATATACACATCTATAGAAGATATATTCACATATATACGCTCTATTCAATATATATGTACTATTTTAAATAAAATATACTACAATATATATACATTACAATATATATATATAGTTATATACTAATTTATAAAACATATACACATGTATACGTTAAATATACACGTCTATAGAAGATATATACATATATATACGCACCATTCAATATATATGTACTACTTTAAATAAAACATATACTAAAATATATATATATATATATATATATATATATATATATATATATACAATTTATAAAATATATATACACATATATACATTAAATATACACATCTATAGAAGATATATACACAAATATACAAAACATATGCTACTTAATATAATAAATTAATAATACTTGGTAGTAAATTAATAATATATTAGAAGTAAGTTTTTAATTTAAACTAGAAATTCAATTTAAATCATTAAATGAAAAAAATTACAAAGTAAGAACTAAGGAGTGAATGAATGTTGAATTTTATTGATTGCGAAATGATCCAAAATTTATAATTTACATGAATGAAAAATCTATAAATTATGCATCATTTTTTCCAACTCATTCATGTTAATATTAACGGGAACTTGCATAGGATAGTCAAAGTCAACGGGGAAAAAAACATACATTGGACTTGATTCTACTGAGTTCTCCCGTGAAGACATAATTTCTTTAAGTTTCTGCTCGTCGTTTGGCTCCTGTTCCATTCCTTGGTTTCTTCCTTCCGCTCTAATCCAATCTCTGAGGCAAACTAGAACATTCATTGCATTGCTTCCCAATGGGTGTCGGTTGTCTCCAAGCTGTTGTCGTCCCTAACTAAAGGCGCTCTCTAATGCAACGGTTGACATTGGAACATTCAAGATATCTCTAGCTAATCTTGAAAGCACAGGATATGGTGTTTCATTATTCCTCCACCAATCCAACGTGTTGATTCATCGTCTGCGATCCTCTGGCGGCGACCGAAGATAATATTTCAGCTCTTCCCGATAAGTTGATGTGTAAGCTCGGTCATCAACACTGTTCCAACAAGGTAAATCATAAAAGGAATCAGGAAAACTACTATGTGCCGGCCTTTTAGAAGGTGATGGCTCCTCGGGAGGATGAGGAGCGACAGTTGGAGTGATATTTGTAAGTACGACTAAATCAACTAAATCAGCATAGTGATTATATAATTTTTCTATGTATTCATTCGCATCACTCATAGCCGTCCACAAATCAGGTTGTACTAGTTCAGAATCATTGTTAGTATTTATTTCTAAGTTAGCATAAATAATAGTACTAAAGTGGCACATAGTATTATATTTCATGCACGGATTTAGCATAGCATCAACCAAGTAAATAGGGGGAATCGGGAAAAAATATTTTTTAAATTTAGTAAACATGGCACCAACAGCTTCTTTATAACCTTTTTATTTTTATATTCTTTGAGCAAACCAGAAATATCGGCTATATACGCCAAAATATTACAAACAGTACGATAATAAGCACCGAAAAATTCAACCGTAGCTACATAAATTTTTTCTAAAAACTTAACAAGATCATTAATTACAAACCAATCAGAATCATGTAGCATGCAATCAGCAGAATCAACAAATGAACCGAAATGTTGGTTAAAAGCTAGTGTAATAGGAACTATATATTTATAACAAGTTTTTAAAAAATCATACGCAAAATTTCATCTAATATCAATTTCCTCAGGCATCAATATCGGTGCAAGTTCATTTTCTTGACATTTAACTTTAAATTCTCTAATTCTTGATCTACGATTATTTCCTTGAATAAAACCAACAGCAAGACGGATTTTTTCAATATAAAACTCAAAAAACTCAAAACCATTTTTTACAATTAAATTATATATATGACATGCACACTTAATATGAAAAATTTCAGGCAACGATGGAGATATCTTAGATTTTAACTTTTTTATAGCAGTCTTGTTGTTAGAAGCAATTATCAAAAGCAATACATAAGATTTTATTTTCGATACCATAAAATCCGACAACTTTAACAATAGAATCAACAATAAAATCTTCAGTATGTTTACGATCTTCATCATATAAAAAAACAAGAATACGTTTTTGCATCACAAAATTACTATCCATCTAGTGACAATGGTCAAATAATCATTTTTATTTACAGCACGACCAAGATTAGAAGTTAGGGACAATCTACATTGAATATTTTTTAACAATGTTGATAAATAAAAATAATATTATGAATGAAGTCTAAAAATATCAGACCGATAAGTACTTCTAGGAATACCATTAAACATAAGATTATAAATTGCTTGAATATAATGAATAAAAACATCAGAAGAAGGAAAACTAAAAGGCAAACAACCCACAACTACTATTTTAGTTATTTCTTTCCGGTCCCTTAATTTATTATACTTCTTCGTTATCTGATCGGTTGCTGGGTCCATTCTAGTTTGCGTTGGCCCACCAACATCCCTACCACCTCGTGCAATATTTAACTCTCTTTCGTGAGCATCACCTATATGTCTCATTAACGTATCCGTACCCCCTTGCTTGCCTCCGCTTTTATGTTTATATATTTGTTGACAAATATTTTATTGCACCTCAGTATCTGATATACGTTCAAAAAATTGTCATGCAATACTAGTTGTTTTACGAGCTCTTGGGGGAGGACGGGAAGGGAGATTAACCGATTCAGATCTAACGTTAGCATTTCTTACTGCGGGTGTCTCACCAATATTTTCATCATCTTCGTCTAAATTAACCGCATCTACTTCATTTTCTTCTTCTATACCGTAATTTTTCTGAGCTTCTACATAATCCATATCGTGTACCTACACCTATTTCTTCCTCAAAAGGTGTACCAAGTGGTATCGGAGGCGAAAGCATACGGGTATATCTACTACTTGAAGTACCTCTACCGCTAGTAATTCGTTTTTTACTGCCACTACCGCTTTCGGGACAAAAAATTTTAACACCTTTAGTAGCGAGGTTTCTTAATTTATCCATAATATAAATTAAACTAAAAAAATTCAAAATACACAAATATAATAAAATTAAATATTCAACAATTAATACAATAAATAAAAATTAAACGTAAGAGATGGAACGACAATACCAAATTTTGGAAGTATCCGAAGGTTGCAACTTTAGAAACTTCCACTCGTACTTTGTAATCGCAAAATTAAAAAATTAAGGTGAGCACTTTAGGAAATTAAATATATTGAATATTTGAGAATTGAGAATTGAGATTTGAAAGAGAATGAGATTTAAGAGAGTGAAAAATTGTGGGAAAAATGATTTGTAGGTGTAAGGTATTTATAATTTTTTTTTTGGATTAAAAAATATTTTAAATATATATATATATTTTTTAATAAATGGGCCCAAACTAGCCGTTTGGATCCAAAAACGGTTATATAGTCGTTGGGCCAACGGCTAGTTTGACTCAAATATCAAAATAAACAAAAAATAAAAAATTTATCCGAGCCGGTTAACCGGTGGATCTAGACCAGGTTTGATCCTGACTGGATTAACCGGATTCAAATAAAAAATTTAACCGATCCGAAATTCAATACCCTACAGGCCATGGACTGACCGGATCGGATCAAACCGAATTGGTTTTATTAAGTGAGTCGGTTTAGATCGGATTGGGCAGCATTGACCCGACCCGTTTGACTGGTTTATTGCAGTGTATGGAAAACGGCAAGGGGGTTGTTATCACTCAATTTTGCTTTGCTATAAATTTTGTTACTATCCGAACAAAACGACGAAGTTGTGGATGTGAATATAAAGAACAAATCTATGTTCAATGTTACATACATTTGATAAATTTAAATAGATTTCTGTTATTGATATTAAAATATAATTAATTGTATTTTTTAAAAAGAACGTCCTACTTCAAAAATTCGTTTAACAGTGACAGAGAGAGTACATAAATTGGAAGACCGGGGTGGTTTGATACATAGTATAGTATAAAGTAGAATATCTCATGATTATATTTGGTATTAAAATTTATGTCATATTTTATTGATGTTACTTTCTTTATTCGATATTAGTTGAACATATTTTATTTTATTGGATGATAAAAAATTATACTTCAATAAAAAGATAATTTTATTAGTTTACCACTAAAAAAACTTCTTGAAAACTTTATAAATAAGTATAAACATTTTAAAAATAGTTAATTGTAAGGGTAATATAAAAAAAATAAATTATTAATGATTTCTTGATTTAACAAAGTCACCAACTAGTATGAAACCTAGTAAGATGACTAACTAATATGAAATAAAATAAAAAATATAAAATTATTCAAAATTTAATTTATATCATTAGTCAAATACGATATAAATTTAATTCTGAAATTTGTGTCGAAATATTTAATATAAAATTATTTTATGATGTAAATTAATTTTAAAATAATTTAATCTACGTATAGAATCATTTTTTTTTTTTTTTTTTATGCCGATAAACTACAGCACTCGTGTATGCAGAAAAGTAACTTTCCCTATGTAGCACCACGACCGTCCAATCCCCAAACACTAATCCAACAACCATAAATAGACCCCCACTCCCCCCACCCCATTCCACCCCCACCCCAACACTGAGAAAAAGAAAACCCCTCCACCAAGATATAACATTTATAACACCCAAAGGGCGGCTGACCTAATTTCTAGATTCCACGAACCAAGACATTTCCCTTTCTTCATCACCAAACACCATTTGACACGTATTCCCTATCTCATTCCGCCACCATTTTCTCCAATCTCCCCTAAGCCGGGCCCAACCATATCCAACTTGCCTTTTGTCTAATCTTACATTTATTATTTCATCTGTCATTCACCTTTAATTGTTATATTTTATATAAAATAAGCCTAAATTACATGAACTTTGATCTTGTACGTTAAATTTTATGTGCCACGTGCTATTTTTAGAGTCAAATTATATAAATATTAATTAATATTTTAAAGTATATATTTTCAAAAAATTGCACCTTATAATGTACTATTTATAATTTTTAAATATTAATTTAATTTAATTTTGAAAATTAGTGAGAATTATTTTCATAAAAATAAAATATGATAAATAAAAGTGAAGAAAGAAGGGAGCATTGTTTAGACTTCACCCAATGGCGTCACAAGCTTAATTAATTTGTATTCATGTCAAATCTTACCACTAATAACTATATGCATAGAAACTCTCTATTCCATAACCCGGAGAAGCATAAAGCATTGTACAAAAAACAAACAAAAATATAAAAGCATAAACCATGAGCCACTATTTTTTCTTCCATTTCTAGACGTCGACGCATTTGATTAAATACAATGTTTAGTAGACTTAATATTAAGTGATTTTCGACCCGTCATGTCAATTCATATAAAAAGTAAAGACATTGCGATAAGATGGAATATTAGCACTTAGCACAAAAATTTAGACGATAGGGAAGTATCCATTAAATAAAATAAAACAGACGAAACAATTATAATGCCAAAACACCATCCCAAATGTCGACACTATGTTTAAGTATTCTTAACCAAAACACAATATATTTACATTTTAGATTACACATGTTCAAAGAGATATTCAGAACTTACGTATAAACAATCTATATAGCCAAAACAAGTAGTTCATCAAACTAGAGACTATAGCAGGCTTATTTTCCAAGCCTAACTTCTAATTTAGACTTGTTAGTCCTTAGTCCTTACACATTGTCTTATTTCCAACTTCACACCTCCAATTTACCATCATCATATCCTGTTTCATCCTAACAACTATATACAATACTGCTCTTATGGACTAAAGAGCCCTAAAACACTGGCCTTTTTTGGAGAAAGCACTAGTGTCTGATGGATTCTTGATAAACTAGGTTGTATTAGTATAGACATTATGCATTTTAGATGTAAATTAAAGGACTAGAGATCCAAATGCTAATACTCTATGAATAGTCCTCCGGTTGGGGCACGATGAGGAATTCCCTTTCTACGTTTGGACGTTTTGTAATTAGCAGAAGTTGGAGGGGGCGTTGACGGAGTGAAACTCTTAATCTTGTTAAGTCGGCCCTGGCTACTGCTACTGCTGTAAGAGTCTTCTGATTCCAATGCCTTCACCGGTGACCTCTTCTTCTCTTGTGAATTCTTTGCCTTCTTCACGAAATTGTTTGAGGTACCAACAATCTGAAATTTGATCAAATTTAGAAATACAATTAAATGGAGTAGGAATAAAAATTCATTGGCAATCTCAAAAATTCCAAACTTTGGTAATGCCAAAGATTTCCCATCAATTAATGGACCAATGAGCTATTACCTCGAAATGTACACAATAAAGAATTTTATGGGCATCCACAATCCAGAATTCAATGACATTTAAAGTCAGAACTAATGCAAGAAAATAAATAGAGAAAATTAACTCTGTGATCGATATTTTGTAAAATTAGTAGAGATATGCAAAAGTTGGCTCGGACTTAAAACAAATGAATGGAGAATAGTAATAGAAAATCTAGAAAAGAAGGACATGGACCAATTTTGGGTACCTTGCAACCAAGTGAGCAGAATTTGAAGGAGTCAAGAAGACTCCTTTCACATACATCACAAGTATTGGTCACACCTTTGCCTGGCCTAGGTTGTGGCCTTTCATTCAAGAAAACAACCTTAGCACTGTTGATAATGTATGTTTGAACTGAAGAAATGTCTAAATACTTCTGAATCTCATTCACCCTTATCACATCGTGGTATGATGACCTCCTTATCTGCTTCAACAAAGAACACGCTGATTATAAATAACGAAGCTAAAAAAAAAACAGAACAATTACCAAATTAGGTAAGAAAAATGTGTGACCTGAATGATACGATGATCCTTGTGATGGGCTAAGCAGAGAGAGCAGAGAGGGGCATTGATACAGTCAAGGCAGTACATGTTACATTCACTCTTGTGAGAATCAGCATGTAACTTGCATTGAACAAAGAATCGTTCATTCAACAATGGCTTCAACCATGGAGGCCACCTATTGTCATCCTCATCAGGTCCCTAAAAATAAAAAAAATCAGCAAAACAGAAAAATTTCAACATTTTCTTTTTCAAAATATTGGGCTAGGGGAAGGGATTACAATACGGGAATCGAACACTCATCAACAAAGGCGAGAGTTCAGGTAGCCAACTAGCTGAACTATTAAGATTTTTCGAGAAATTTGAACATATGAATGAATGAAACAGCATGATTTTTTACCATGATACGCCTGTTTTTAGGCTTGATTTCACGGATTGGGGTTTCTTGATTGTCGATCGCCAGTTTGAAATACTTTTTTCTTGCAGTAGTAACGCTAGCTGTTGTTTCTTAATTTGATCAATATGGTGTATTGGGGTGTGAGAGAAAAAGAGAGAGAGAGAGAGAGAGAAAATGTGGTTTGGGGGAAATTTAGGAAGTGGAGGGGGAGAGAGAGAAATGATGGCTACTTGTAAGGACTTGGGAGGACACTGTGACTTGTGGGGCTTTCTTTTTGTTACTTAATGATGAATTTTAATATGAATATGACTATAGAATAATAATAAAAATATTTATTTTATATTATATTTGATTATTGTTACATAATGCTGCGTTTTAAAGAAAACTTTACTTATAATTATATTTTATTAAATTAATGTTATTAATATTTTTTATTTAATAATATTTATTAATTATTAATTATTAATTTAACACACATATCAAGAAATAATAAATAATAGATGTAATTTTACTATATCATTCTTTAAATATAATAAATTTAATACCTTAAAAAATTTATTAAGTGGTAAATATATTTAATAACAAGAATAAAATAAATAAAAATAGATAAATTATTCATTAATTTTTAAAAATAAATAATTATTATTGAACATCTAATCTTAATAACATAGACAAATATTCTTAAACGGTGAAAGTAAGATTTTGGAACTCTGTGTGTTTGGTATGAAGGAAAATGTTTCTCATGAAAAATGTTTTCCTAGAAAATATTTTCTTGAAAAACAAGTTAATTTCTTACTTGTTTTTCTATGTTTGGTTGGTGAATGAAAAATATTTTTCAGAAAATATTTTATAGTGTTTGATTGGTGAATGAAAAAAGTATTTTCCAAAACATACATTCTAGTGTTTAGCTAAAGCGTAAAAATACATTTTAGAAAAATAATTTTTGATCTTAAAAAATACATTTTTTAGGGTGCGTTCGATATGAAGGAGGAAAATATTTTCTAGAAAAATAAGTTATTTCTTACTTATATTCGTATGATCGTTATGCAAATTGGATAAGTATATATTTTCTAAAAGTATTTGTATATATTTAACAAAAATAATAAGAATGAATAGGATAAAAAGGGTGGGATAAGATAAAAAATTTGAATTATTTTAAAAAATAAATTAAAAATCTTAATTTTTTTTGGAGAGGGGGTTAGTAGGTGGGGGTTGGGTTGTCAAAATAGGTAATAAGGGTGAGGTAAGAAAATTATTTTGATTTTTTTAAATGTATTTAGTTCAAATCGGTTGAATTGAATTAAATTTCATTTTTAAAATTTTAATTTTGTCTTTCTTTAAAAAAATAATTGGTACAAAAGCTTTGAAGGAGAAAAATGTATCATTTTGTTGTTTTATTACTCCCTCTATTTTATAATAAGTGAATTATTGAGGTAATGTACACCTATTAAGAAAAAAATTAAGACATAAATTAGACGTTACTTTTCATTTTTGTCCTTTTAATTACTGTCAAACTATTCTTGAAAATCCAAAACATTGATCATGATAACTATTTTCAAGAAAATAATTCAAAAATAATAAGTAAATAAGAGCAATTAAGTTTCTTGAATTTCATCACGTAGGAAATCTAAATGAAGGTAAAATGGAATAAACTTCCAACATTAATCTTGAAGATTGAACAATTAAGTTAATTTGAATATTGAAAAATGTCTCAACAACTAACTTATTGTTATGAAATATAAAGAAAGAACACAAATGAATAGAAAGGAGAGGGCAATTCTTATTTCTCTTGAGGATTCTCTAGAGATGAGAGATTATCATATTGAGGATACAATGAACAAAACCCCTCTATTTAAAGGGAGAAATACTCCTAGTTTCTCTCTAAAAGAAAAATATTTCATATCCTAGTAGATATCAACTAAATCTTGATAGATCTTATCTATATTCTTGATAAATATTCACTATAATGTAAGTACATTTATAACACTCCCCCCTTGAATGTCTGACTGATAGATAATGTGCCTCGTTAAAACCTTACTAGAAAAAAAATTCAGTGAAGAAAAATTTTTAGTGAAGAAAAAAGAGTACACATCTCTAACAATACGCATATAGGTTGCCTCATTAAAAACTTTACAAGAAAAACTCAGTGGCACAAAACCTTGAAAGGAAAAAAGAGTACAACGTGTATTTTCTCCCCCTAACGAGAACATCAATAAACTTTTGCTTCCCCAGTGACGGACACAGAATTTTCATTCAGGGGGTTCGAAATATTAAGTAAATAAGTGAAAATTACAAAACAAAAAGCAAAGTGAGGAGCCTCCTGCTTTTCACGTAGGTTCATTAAAGCTTATGTAGACATAGTAGTCAAATTTGACCTTATATATACAACGTAATTTTTAGGTTGAGGGGATTTGGGTGAACCTCCTGCTTTTCACGTAGGTCCGCCCCTGTGCATTCCGATCTTGTACTCCATCTTCTTGAAAATTACAGTCGGAAGAGACTTGGTAAATAAATCAGTCACATTATCACTTCAACGAATCTGTTGCACATTAATATCACCATTCTTTTTTAGCTCATGTGTAAAGAAAAACTTTGATGAAGTGTGTTTCGTTCTATCTCCTTTTATGAATCCTCCCTTAAATTATGCTATGCATGTTACATTATCTTCATATAAGATCGTGGGTACTTTGTCACATTTCAAACCATATTTTCTCGAATGAGATGTATTGTGGACCTCAACCACACACACTCTCCGATTGCTTCATGAATAGCTATAATCTCAGTATGATTCGATGAGGTGGCTACGATAGACTGCTTTGTAGATCTCCAAGATATGACAGTATCCCCACATGTGAACACATTGCTTATTTGAGACCAATGAGTCAGATAAGTACCCAACATCAACATAACCAACAAGGTTGAGACTACAATCTTTAGAATAAATTAAGCTCAAATGTTTGATCTCATTATGGTGTCTCCTAGTAGGAGCAGAACTACACTTTGCTAACAAATTAACTGAAAAGAATACATCCGGCCTTGTAATATTTGCAAGATACACTAGTGTACCAATTGCACTAAGATATGATATTTCATAACCAAGGAGTTCCCCATTCTTTTCTTGAGGTCAGAATGGATCCTTATTCAATCCTGCATGCTTCTCATTTAAGCAAATATTATATTGCTTTTAAAAACTCTCCAAGAGTTTCGGTAATTTTCAAGATATAAGCTTATACAATATAAGGATTATAAATAAGTTTCCCAGAAACTTTTATATGCTTCAAACCTTTTGAATCCTTGAAAATGTTTTCATATAAATTTTGTCAAGCGACAATATTCAGCATATCATGTGTGATATCTTCTAGTGTCCGGACTGTAAATCAAATAAGTTTTACACTTACCAAGATGCATCCTTTCATGTCACTTGATAAATGTTTCTACGCTAGCATGGTTAAATAAACGTAGAATTCAGATCCTCGTAATTATTCACAATATTGCGTTAATATTATATCAAAGATATTATCGATGATATATCATTTTGCATCAGTTCACAATGTGACATAACATATTGAGATCTCATCACTTCATTATATTTTGGTACCGGAACCTCTCATAAGGTTTCATGAAGTATTATGTCGTAGGCTCTTCAAGAGCACATTGTCTTCTTATTATGACTATTTGTTCCTTA
The DNA here is from genome assembly GCA_030864215.1 of Capsicum pubescens. NCBI lineage: Eukaryota > Viridiplantae > Streptophyta > Magnoliopsida > Solanales > Solanaceae > Capsicum > Capsicum pubescens. The sequence goes on from CM061543.1 coordinate 64,310,556, forward strand.
TTATTTTCAAGGATTATTTCATTTGGAACCGATTGGTCTACCATGTTTCATGCATTCATAGACTTTGTCCTTTAGGAACACAAAATAGGAGCACTTACAACTTAAATATGAGATGCTTTCGGCATTTGGTGTTAATTATCTTTTGAATGAGGATCTGATGATAATTCCTAGCATATTTCATAGCTGCTTATGATCTCCTCCTTATGTTAGGAAAAATAACATACATCCTCCATCCTCTTTAAGGAATCTATCTTTGTGCATTATGGTATATTCATTAATCGTATACCGCACATCAAAATTATTAGATAGACAACGTGTGATTCCTGACTCAGAACCAACTTTGAGGAAAAATGAATCATAATTTATTGGTTTGATGTATACAAGAACTTTTGTTATAATATATATTATTTCAAACCAACACATGAAGCTTTGTTCTCATTAGTAATGATTCAACTATTTATTGAAGACATTCAATGTTAAACCATTATCATCAAGATGAATTGTCTTGATTATACAATCTAAAAATTATGCTCTTAACTCAATTTTATCGCGCAAACAACTTTATGAATGTCAAACTGTAGGTTGACAAGAAACCCACATGTGATCATCTTATATCGATGTATCTTAATAGATCACATGATTGGTGAACGGGCCCATATTCACCTTCTTAGACTTTTCAGATTTTGAGGGATCCAATCTCAAAATTAGTTGGTCCAACCAACTTATCATGAGAACAAACAACATGAAGAATTTTCTAATTCTTCAATATATGTTCGATACTCTTTGGAATGTTGCAATCGTTCATGTCAATTTATGAACTTTTATTCTAGCAAACTCCAAGTTTATCATATCATGTACCTTTTACTTTAGTAAATTTCAAATTTACTATTACATGAATAAATTTTAAATTTACTACTTTAAAAGTAGATTTCAAAATACTTCTTCTCAATTATTCAGCCTCTTTCGAAGGTGAGTTGTGATACCATCATAAGAAGGTGAGTTGTGATACCATCACAATCAAGTGTACGTTTGCATTAATAAGTTTCTCATTCCTCAAGAATGGAAAATAATCGTGCCTTAAGCCTATCAGATTCTGATAACTTGTAACCTCTCTCATGATATTTCTACTTTAGGAGCACACCGAGGCATATATATCTTTCAAAGTATATCACATATTGCTACCATATTCACTTCAAGAATGAGCAAATTGTCATCTTTCAGACTTATCATATATTGCTACCACATTCACTTCGTGGAATGGAGCATATTCAATGGACAAGTTTCATGACTTTTCATCAAAACTATATTATTTTGCTTTAGCCATCTTTATATCATCAATATGGTGTATTGAGATTCAAACTCAACGTCTTATACATGTAAAGACGTACATAAATCGATGAGATTTGAACCCAACATCTTTATCATGGTGCATCGGGACTCTAACCCTATGTCTTACCATTTTTAGTGCGATGAGATTTAAAACTACCGTCAATGACATAATATGTCAAATTGTATAATAAGATTCATCAAGGAACCTTTAAAATACTACTTCTTTTCTTTAAGCAAACAATACATAAAATTTGTAAATAAATAAGTATCTTTAAATACAAATATATAAAAAAAATCATGACTTATAGTACTTATGTCACGTACTTAACCAATTCTTTGGTTATACCTGACTTTAATTCCATGGTAGTGTAAAACGATACAAATGCTTCCTCTTGATGCGATGAGACTTTGAATTCACCATCTTATTATTATTAATCAATTCATATTATACCAAATTACAATGAAAATCACCCTTAAGCATTTCAAAATAAAAGAAATCTTTTACCACGTGACGGCAGTAAACATTATTTAGTCCAATTGTATTATGTTTTCTTTCTACGTGATGGCAGTAGTCATTATTTAAAAAACAACAACTTACCACGTGATGACCAACCATTCAATACCGAATACTCATGGTTCCAAGTCATTGGAATTTGTTTTCAAATTATAAGAAAATTATATATATAAAAAAAACATACTTGATCTCACACCAATATTAGATCAACCAATATTTTTGATTGCTTTTCTCGTAACAAGATTAAGTAGAACGTGAGCTGACGAAAAATTAGAACTTAATCTCAGTTGATTAAAATATCGTGTTAATAATATGTTATGAATTAATAAAGAATAAAGGAGAAGAAGAGTAGAGAGAGAAGAGAGATTATTATTTTCTTGAGAATTCTCTTGGGATAAGAGATTATCAAATTGAGGATACAATGAACAAAACTCATTTATTTATTGGGGGAAATACTCCTAATTTCTCAAAAGATATTTCATATCCTAGTAGATATCAACTAGGTCTTGATAGATTTTATCTATTCTTGATAGACATTCACTATAATGTAAATACATTTATAATACTTATTATGCAATAGAGGGAGCATGAAATTAGTAACTCATTACACAACAACACCCAATATAATCTCACAATATGAGGTCCGAAGAGAATAAACTGCACGCAGATCTTTCGAAAGCCCCTCTGTTCAAAAGTAGTACTTCATTATAGCAGTGTAAATTTTTTTAAAATGTTAATTTCAAAATAAAAAATTATACTAAATACGAGATAAAATAACCTCATAATTTATCTTGAAATACTAATCTTTTGACCTATCAATCAAATGACTCCTTATTGTACGAGAGACTTTCACGAGATCACTAGTTATTTTCATTTCAATGCTTTTCATTCAGGTATAAAATTGAGTTGAATGTAATAAAATTTTATTGTGTAACAGATGTAACGATAAGATCATATTTGTCAAAATAGAATTAGTTAAATACACATAATCTGATTTAGACATTATAATTATAAATTTTTTTAATACACGAGAGCGATATTTTTATATTTTTTATTTATTAAAATCATTAATCTAAAATTTATAATCGGATGTTTATCGACTCGCTGGGGTTCGTAAAGAATTAAAGGGCATTTGTGACTTGTGAGTCGTTCTTATCCATTTATATTTAAGTTGTTTATTACCCTTTCATTTTCATTCCTACAGCTTTCTTAGGTCATGTCATTGCTATCTTTTTTCTCCATTAGTTTATTTTGTTTACCTCCTTTTAATTGCTGTTCACTAATTAATCATCTCCATTGGATTTATTAAGTCACAATTTCTAATATCAAATGTGTAAGTGGGGTTTCAAATTTCAATAGTGTATTGGCATATTATTTTTCTCCATTTTACAATTTTGGGACGTTTAGTCCATTATTGACTATTTTGGTGGTGTGCTAAGTGCGCACGGTAATGATACTCCTCCATTTTTAATTATTTATCGTGAATTTTAAAAATAGTTTCAAGTTATTTATTATTTAAAAATTTATGATGAAATTATTTTTTTAATTCTATCTTCAATAGTAGTTTTACTTGAAGTCTACAAATACTTTAATAATTAAAGTAAATATTTTAATTTTTATGAACATAAATTATATTTAAAAGCATAAATGTAGGTAAAGTGTCAAAAACTTGCTTGATTTCATAAATTAGACAAGTAAATTAAAATAATCATTTTTAATATAAAAATCAAATAAAATAAAATAGAGGAAGTAATATTTATTAAGAGGTATGTAAAAAAGAAATACTACAAATAATTTGAAATGAAGAAAGTAAAAAATATCTCTCCAAGACTTAACCACCATATTGTTCTTGGAAATGTCATTTTTCTTATTTATTTCTAAGCATTCTTATTTTTCTTCTTCTTTTTTGGGTTGGAATTCTAAGCTTCTAGCTATTATTCTTCTAGCCATCATTCTTCTAGATATTTCTATTGCTTCCTTCGTTCAATATTAGTTGGGCATATTCTAATAAAAAATAATTTTATTAATTTTTTTTTTTAATTTTTTTTTGAGAACTTCACAAACAGGTGTTTAAAAAAGAATCAATTGCAAGAATAATATAGGAAAAAATTAATTAATATTTTTTTAATTTAATAAGATTCAATTAATATAATATGATCAACTAATATGAGATGGAGGGAATAGTGGTAATAACTTCTTGCAAAATGTCAAACAAAACATTTATTTCAACGACCAATCCGTCAAAACGAAATCTATTTGAACAACAATATCCTAATATAGTTTGTTAATTCAAACAATATAAGGGTAAAAACGTTTCGGTACTGCATTTAGCCAGTTATAGTTAATTAACATATATTTCATCTCATGAATGATTTAACTGTAGTAAATTTACAATAAAAGTTGCTCATGGCATAGCTACTTTGTCAAACTCGTTGTTAAGTTGTTGCTACATTATTAAAATACCACGTTGAGATTGAAAATAACTATTAACTAGTAATTATAAATCACTAGGAAACAAACCGAAAAACATTACTATTAGATTTTCCAAATTAAATAGGAATTTACAGCTCTTCTTAGGTTAATAAAAAGTAAAAGTTGATAAAATATAGAGGAAAAAGAACGAGTCACACTCCATAAGTAGTTATCTAATCAAAATTCAATTTGTTTTCTTATATGATGTACGAGGCAACTTTAGGTGCCAATGCCATCTTCACTCCCAAACAGATGAAAAGTATATCAATCATTCAAAAAAAAGAAAAAGATAAGTTGGAGCTTTTTCTTGTTGTAATTTTCCCCTTTCATCATATTCTTAAAACATTGTTTTTTTTAGTTAAAAGTATTCTTAAAAAAGGAAAAAAGAAACACCAATGAGTCCACCAGATAGATCGAGGTCAAATGACTAGCAAATTTTTTCATGCACTATGTTCATAAAATTATGATCACAGTGAACAAAATATTTTCCTCTGATAAGAACTTTTTAGTAGGTGGATTTTATGGTAAATACTTATTTGTATAGGGGTTTACACTCAACCACGTAAATTTACTATGACTAAGTGATTTAATTTAACATAATAAGAAAGTATATTAGCTAATCACAGTTAAGCATTATAATTTTATATAGAAATTACATATCATACGTTTATTGGCTTAATACAAATATCAAATGCTGAGTAAGTGTCTGTTTGGGATTGCTTATTTTTCAAATTAAACACTTATTTTGAGGAAAAAACAATTTTTTTGAAAAACACTTATTTTGAGAAAAAACAATTTTTTTGAAAACAAGGTTGTTTGGCAAACTTGCAAAAGTGCTTTTAAAAAAAAGCAGAAATAATTTTTCAACTTCTGAGAAGAAATAGAAAATTTCTGCTTTTCAAAAAAAGCAGAAACAAAAAATTATTTTTTTCATGACAAAAATATCTCTATCACACACACACACACATAAACAATTTTTCTACTTCTGACAAGAAACAAAAAATTTCTGCTTTTCAAAAAAAGCAGAAGCAGAAAATTATTTTTTTCATGACAAAAAAATCTCTATCACACACACATATATGTCCCTTATTAATTAATTAACATATCTTATAAGTTTGATTAAAATTTAATTTTAAAATTTTATACATCATAATTCTTTATGAAATAATTTTTTTCATATGTAGAGATTTAATTTATGGAATAATTTTTATATTCATTTTGTTTGATGTTTTTAAATAATATTTAAATTATTTAAGTAATATATCATTATTTAATATTTTTTAATGTATAAAAATATTAATTAAAAATTTTAGAGTACGTACTTTTTAATTAAATCAAAATAAAATGTTAATTAAAAATATTATAATAGATATTTAAAATAAATTTTCTCTATAAATTGATTTTAGTAGTAAAAGTCTTTTAATACATGTTCTTTTTGGTCATTTGTCTAAAAAAACACTTCTTGTAAAAGATTATCTAAATACAATCTGCTTATCAAAAACACTTTTCAAATGAATTTATCACACACAAATTGCTTTTTTTTTTTTCTAAAAAAAAATCACTTTTCTAAAAAGCTATTTTATAAAAGTGCTTCTCAAATAAGGAGTTTTGTAACAGTAATCCCAAACGGACTCTAAGTTGTTATTGTTTATAAAGTTGGGCATTTGAATCAAATTATCATGTAATGTGTAATGACAATATAACAACCTCAGTTGTTGTTATGTTAATTAAATTTAGATTTTCAAAGTATACAAAAATAAATCTTTAATAAATATTATTTTTTAAATTAAAATGAAATAGAGGGAGTAATGAGTTGCAAAAAAAGGAAAATTAATTCAAAATTACATGAAGAAGGATTGTTGTTGTTGTTATTACTAATAATCAAATTTAGATTTCAAAGTACACTTAAAGAAATATTTAGTAAATATTATTTCTTAAGAGGATGTCAAATTAATATCTGCCAATTAAAATGAAACAGAGGGAGAGGGAGTAATGAGTTGAAAATGGAAAATTTATCCAGAATCGCACGAAGGAGATTTTTTTTTTTTATTACAAGAGTGTCCCAGATTAATTATGAAGGTCAAAGAAATTCTTCGAAAATTATCAGAACTTTTCTTGAACAAAGTTTACTAGTCCATATTAGTAATGCTTACTTCTATGTTTCATGCCGCAGATCTCAAGTAATCTATCGATCGACGTACAATTAACTATGTGGAATCATATGCTTAGCATCTTCATCGTTGTTCTTAATTATTTTGTTTTTCTTAAGAAGATATCATATTAATCTTTTTCTTTTGTTAGCATTATAATTAGATATTTGTAGATAATGTACTCTTTGCAAGGGAATATTAGAGAGTAGTTCAATAATAGAGGTCGCTTATTCATAGTGTCAACATAAATCAAAATCCTGTGTGGGAAGGAAGTACAACTGCACAAGCCAAGGCCAAAGTTCATTGAAGAATATCTAATATTGATGCCATCTTTTTCCTTTCTAAATCAGATTTTAAAATTCCATCACTTTTGAACTAATTATGAATCCACATTTGAAGGAGCAAATTACAAATACGTACTGAAATAATTTTGGATCATTTTTCGACTTGTACATGCCATTCTTGCGCAAGAGTCTTGTTAATAGGGAAAAATCTTAATTTAATCTACAAATGGTCTCTTTGGATGGGTGGAGAGTTCTTGTATTTATCTATTTTAAGAATTTAATAAGAACAAAAGTTTGACTACTGTATATCTGAAATATGTCAATCATTAGATTAGTGTACTATAACTATAAATTAATTTTCCTAGTCAATAATTCCATCTCTCAACTTGTTTTCCTTGAGGAGGCAACCAATTGTGACCTTTCTTTTTGACTAATGATCTTCTTATTTTTCTGCCCTCATTTTCTTTCTATAGGTTAATAATAATACTGAAAATTCACTCACTATTTATTTCAAAAGTAAGCAACAATAAAATTAGTATATTCGTACTTTCTAGCAGCTCTCACACAAAGGGTGGAAAAAAAGGGGCTAAAAGCCTAGAACGATAGCTAGGCATATAACTCTTTTGTTGTTTTTTCCTCCTATTAAAGGACTATAACATATTAACATTCACATGAAGACGTTCAATTAGATGGGGATAAACAAGGTAAATCTAGGCTGGTAAAGCATTTTAAAATTAATCATTTAGAAAAGTATTATGTTTTATTTAGATTTTTTTTTTTTAAAAAAATGTACTTTCAGAAAATTAGTTGTTAGTTTCACAAGCCACAGCCACAGTACACCCCACTTGTGACCTCTTTGACTGAAACTTCCTCACCTTACGTCGCGCCCTACTGAAATTTGCTCAAGAGACTATACCAAATATAATTATTAAATAGAGTAGATAATTGTATTCATTGAAATAAATTACTTATAATATTGACTAGATGTCTGTGCCCGTGCAAGGCACGGACATTTTGGCAACACTAATGTACAAAAAGATTCAATTTTGGAAAAGATTATTTCCTATTTATTTTAATTGCTTAGTATAGAAGTAAAAAAATAAAATGTAGTACAATGAACCCATGTTAACATAATATATACATTCAATGTGGAATAAAATTGAGCTTGCTAGACTGAACCAACCAATATAAAAGTAATTATATAAGTCGATAAAAATCTAGTTAGATTGTTGCAACTATAGTTGGTGGCATGTCTTTCATTTGGACATTCCGAAAAAAGTACATGATGCACGTCTCATTTGAAAGTTTCAAATATATAAGTTGAGGAGACATACGTCGATTTCAAAATATTTATTGCACCATAAAATTATCGAAATACCCTTGGTAGTCATTTAATAAGGAGCAAAAAGATATTTATAAAAAATTACTACCATGTATAATTCAATTACAAAGGTCTAAATAAAAATATTATTAAAATAATACATGAGGACAAAACTAATAAATATAAGAAAAAACCAAAATGTATGCGTAACCATTTTATTGCACCATAAAAATGAGGACAAAACTAATAAATATAAGAAAAAAGTAATATGCATCTGTAACCATTTTATTGCACCATAAAATTACCGAAATACCCTTGGAGTATAAAAAAAAAGTAATTTAATAAGGAATCAAAAAATATTTATAAAAAATTACTGTCATGTATAATTCAATTACAAAGGTCTAAATAAAAATATTTTAAAAATAATATATGAGGACAAAACTAATAAATATAAGAAAAAATAATATGCATGTGTAATCATTTTATTGCACTATAAAAATGAGGACCAAACTAATAAATATAAAGAAAAAATAATATGCATGTGTAACCATTTTATTGCACCATAAAATTATCGAAATATCCTTGGTAGTCATTTAATAAGGAACAAAAAGATATTTATACAAAAATAGTACCATGTATAATTGAATTACAAAGATCTAAATAAAAATATTACTAAAATAATACATGAGGACAAAACTAATAAATATAAGAAAAAGCCAATATGCATGTGTAACCATTTTATTGCACCATAAAAATGAGGACAAAACTAATAAATATAAGGAAAAAGCAATATGTACGTGTAACCATTTTATTGCACCATAAAATTATTGAAATACCCTTGGTAGTCATTTAATAATGAACAAAAAGATATTTATAAAAAAAGTATCATGTATAATTCAATTACAAAAGTCTAAATAAAAATATGAGAAAATGCATCAAAACTCCCCCGAGCTTGTCTGTCCAACTTACTTTAGCACTTAAACTAACCTTCTATTTATTTACCCCCTTAACATCTTTAAAGTGAATTAATTTCCCCCCTAATGCTGACGTGACATTTTTTTTTTTCAAAAAGAAAAAAAATGCGTGATTTTTTTTTTTTTTCATTTTAAAAGCCTACTAATATTATATAGATACCATTAAAATGGTGTTGTTCGCAAACAGGGTAAGTTGCGGAATTATTTGACAATTAGTCAGTATAATAGCCATCATCATATTCATATGGCCAATAATCATTATCATCAGAATATGACCAATAACCATCTTCATCTGAATCTATATATGAATAACTATGGACAGACCATTGTTCTTGAACAAACGACTCTATAGTCTTATCAAGGATTTTCTCCTGTAGATCTTTGTTTAAATTTATCACTTTTAAAATAGTGATTAAAGTTTTTTCATCTAGAAAACAAGTATAATAACTCATTATGTTGTATAGAGAGTCATTTGTTTTAATTTAATTTTATACTTTTGTAGTCTAGATATTTATTTTAATTTTTGATTATGATTTTCATTTAGAGAGACATTTATGAGTACTTTAATCCTGTTGGTTTCAGAATTATTTAAATAATTTTTTAATCTATGTAACCTGTTAAGATAGTTTTTTAAACTTTTTACATTATGATTGTAAAACTTGATTTTTATTTTGATTTTCCAAAACCAATTTCGATATTCCTTTAATACTGGTTGTACAACCTTCATTTTAAAAAGTATACACTATTCATGATTTTAGAATTCCCTATAGGTACTAAGTAATATAATATACATGAATATACTCAATATATATATATATATAATAGAAAAAGAAAAAACAAAATCCCCTCCTTCTTCACGCATCCCACCCGCCAACACCCCCACCCCACTCCCCCCTTTAACTGCTCCCATCCACCACCACTCATTTCTTGAATTTGACAACAAAAAAAATGAGATTTCTTGATTTGTTGTTGAATCTACAACAAAATTTCTTAAGTGATAAAGTAATTTTTGATTTTTTGATTTGTAATTGTTGTAGATTTAATTATTGTAGATTTAACACACGTGCATCAAAAACTCCATTGCTAGTCACCTTTGATTGTGTTTTTTTAAAAGTTTTTTTTCAATGATGGTAATGGCATTTTTCGGCGAAAGTTCGCCGAAAAATATGACGTGTGTGTGGGTGGACGGAGGTTGATGGCTGTGTGTGCAGGTGTGGCAGTGTAGGGGGTGGATGGTGTGTGTGTGCAGGTGAGGGGGTGGACGCGGGGGGGGGGAGGGAGAGGGGTGGGTGGTTATGAAGAAGATAGAAAATGGGGGGTGGGGTATTTTTTAATTTAAAATATTTTATATATATTTTAAAATATATATATAAAAATAATATTTATATATTATATATATAAAAAAAATATTTAAAAAATACTTTATTTACGTGGCTCTAACGTGACGGTGATGTGACGCTGATGTGTCAGCGAGTGTGATGCACTCTCCCTCATGAGAGTGGTATTATATATTAAGGGGGAAAATTAATTCACTTTAAAGATGTTAAGGGGGGTAAATAAATATGTGGTTAGTTTAAGTGCTAAAGTAAGTTGGACAGACAAGTTCGGGAAGGTTTTGATGCATTATCTCTAAAAATATTATTAAAATAATACATGAGGACAAAACAAATAAATATAAGGTAAAAACAATATGCATGTGTAACCAATTTATTTACTACAATATATAAGTAAAGGTTGGGGTGACTAAAGTTACCGAACTACCTTTGATAGTCACCCCAACTTTCACTTATATAGCAAGGATTTCCTTAGCCACAGTTGCATAATTTTTCTGTCTGGCATTTCATTTTTCAGAATAAAATTGGATAATATAATAATAATACTAGTAATGGTAATAGTAAAAAATATATAGTAGTAAAGTAAAGAAATACTTTCCATTGTTGAAAACTCACGGACACACAAATCTAACAATGTTCAATTAAAAGAACTACGTGACCAAGCAAATGCTGCATCGTCCAGTGGAGGCCAAAACTCATAGAGTGAAGGGAATCAAACAACTACTGGAGTAATTGCAAGAAGCCCAGAGAGACCTCAAGAAAATTTGAAAAATGATTTGAATTGCACACTAAATAATCTTGCTACTATAGATATTGGAACTTTGAACACTATGCATCGTAATAATGTTTCATTAGGGAAACGACCAGTTGCCTCGGAGGAACCGAAAAAACCCCAAGCATCTCCAGCTGAAGTTGCAGAAACAAATCCAGATCCAGGTGCAAGAAAGGATAGTAAGGCTTGCGCTAATCTCTTTGCTGGTAACAGAAAGGCGAGTAATGGTATGGCTCTCAATTATGTGGCACCCAAATTGTTAAATGGATCGGTGGTAGTACAATTGGATAATCAAGAGGTGGAAAATAATGAAATTAAGTGGAAATACTCCTTAATTTTTTTTGTGATAGTGAGATGCTAGGTTTTAACTCGATGAAGAAATGCATAGCCCAGAATTGGACTGCAGCAGCAAATCCCAAGTTATTCTACCATGATGAAGGGTATTATATTGTTAAATTTCAATCAGAAGTTGATATGCAGGAGATTTTATACGCGGGGCCTCACAACATCAATAACAAACCTATGATTTTGAAGCAATGGTCGTCCAATCTTGATTTCAAGTATGAATTCTAAACAGAAATACCTTAGTGGGTTACCTTTCTGAAACTTCCCCTCAACTGTTGGGGCTGTGACTCATTGAGTAGTATTGATAGTACAATAGGTATTCCCCTGTTTGCTGATGAATGTGCTACTAAACAGACCAGGATTTCTTATGTTCGAATGTTGATAGAGGCGAATGTCACTAAACCTCTCCCAAGAGAGGTCACAATAATGGATGCAAAGGGTAAGGCCTTTCAACAACGCATCCTCTATGATTGGAATCTAAAATATTGTGATACGTGTATGATGGTGGGACATTCTTGTCCTAAGAATAAGCAAACTTAAGCTGCACCGAAGCCTACACAAGCTCAACCACTGCAACAAAAGGTTCCAAAATTGATTCATACTTGGATACCTACTCATGCTGAACCGAAAAAAGCTCAGAAAGTGTAGTAATTTGTAGAGTCAGGGCAAACTAATAATGTTACTGACTCTAAAAGTGTGGGAGATGGTTTTACTCCTATGACTAAAGGTAAGCAACACTCATCATCTAGTAGTGGTAAAAAGAGCTATGTGCAGGCTATTACTTTGCCGATGATGAATGACTTTGATGTGCTAAAAGAAACAAGTTTTGAGATGGCAGATCCACATCCTACAGGCGATGGAGAAGGAACATCCACTAGTTGTTAATGTCTTGTATGACTTGGAACATTAGGGACATCAATAAATGTTATAAATAGAAAGAACTTAGTAAATACATCAAGGAAAAATATATAAAGCTGGTGGGATTGATAGAAACTAGAGTAAAGAATTAGAATGCTACAAATCTAGCTAAAAAAATAGTACCTGGATGAAGTATGCTACATAATTACAACAATGCTATGAATGAGAGAATATGGATTTTATGGGATGACAATGTGTACAAGATTGATCAACTTACTCAAGGCTCTCAGTATATTCATTGTTATGTTACGAGTAGAGACAAAAAGATAGAATGTTATATGACAGTAGTATATGGCTTTAACACTATGGATCTAAGAAAGTCTCTATGGGCAGAGCTTAGGATTACAGTAGGATCGATAGACAAACCTTGGCTAATTTGGGGTGATTTTAATGCCTTGCTCCACTGTCAAGATAGACTGCATGAACTCCCTATTACCAGAGCTAAAATTATTGACTTTGAAAACTGTATGCAAAATTTATTTCTCACTGAGGTGACTTGGAAAGGTGAACAATATTCATGGTCAAATAAGCAGATGGGAACCCAAAGAATTTGTAGTAGAATAGATAGAGCATTGGGAAATGATGATTGGATGAACACTTATGGACATTTATGGATAGATTATCAGATTCCTTTCATATCAGATCATTTCCCAATGATCTTGAACTTTCACAGTGTATCAGTACCTACCAAAGTCCCATTTAGATTCTTCAATGTATGGGCTGAGCATGAGAAGTTCATAGATTTAATTCAAAGTCACTAGCAAGAAAAACCTCGGCAGTGCACTCTACAAAAACTTTAGATTAAGCTGAAAGGATTAAAATCTGCTTTGAAGGAGTTGAATAACACTCAATATAGATATGCGACAATCAAGGTAAATCATATAAGAGAAAAGCTGCAGGTCATTAAAAAAATGTTATCCACTCAACACTCATATTCCTTGACCTTGGAGGAGAAAGAATTATTGCTTAGCCTGGAGAAATGGAACCATATTGATGAAAGTATTGTGCACCAAAAATTGAGGGCTTCATGGATCAAGCTAGGAGACTCTAACACCAAATATTTCTCAACTGTAATGAGAGATAGGAGGAACAAAAATCAGATAATGGAGCTCACTTCACGGAGAGGTGATAAACTAGGAGAGCCTAAAGATATAAAAAATGAGATTATTGATTTTTACAAATCTCTAATGGGTACTACATTACAAAACACTGTAGCTGTTAGTAAAAGTATCATGAAAAAGGGGCCTACACTATCTCAGCAGCAAAAGGTTGAACTATGCATTAATGTAATTGATGACGAAATATACAAAGACTTGTGTTTAATAGGTGATGATAACGCGCCAAGGGTGGATGGTTTCAATGTTGTTTTCTTCAAAAAAGCTTGGCCAATGATCAACAAAGATGTGTTATCAGTAATAAAGAGTTTCTTTCGGACAGAAAAACTATGTAAAGTAGTTAACTGTACTGCAGTTACCCTTATTCCTAAAGTGAAGAATCCTACAACCATTAAAGAGTATATACCTATAGATTATTGTTCTATGATGTACAAATTGATAACTAAAGTCTTATCTCTCAGAATTCAAAAAGTGATTGTTGCAATAATTTCAGAAGCACATGCATGATTTATTCCAAGAAGCAGAAGTGCAGATAATATTATAATAGCATATGAGTTAGTTAAAACCTACAACAGGAAAGATATCTCTCCTAGATGTATGCTCAAGGTAGATATTCAGAAGGCATATGACAGTGTAGACTGACACTATTTGAAGCAGGTTATAGATTGACTTGGATTTCCTCAGAAATTTGTTGACTGGGTGATGCAATGTGTCACTATGATTTCTTACTCCATCTTAATTAATGGAGAGCTAACTAAGCCTTTTAAGACAGCTAGAGGACTAAGGCAAGGTGACCCGATGTCACCATACCTATTTGCCATAGTAATGGAATACCTGAGTAGGAACCTCAATGATCTGGAGCATCAGAAATAATTTAACTATCACCCTATGTGTAGCAAATTGAAAATCACTCACCTAATATTTGCAGATGACTTACTTATGTTTGGTAAAGGAGAATATACTTCTGTTAAAATGCTACATGACAAATTTACAATATTTACTGAAGCATCCGGGTTACAAGCTAATCAGGCCAAGAGTGCACTATACTTTGGAGGGGTGAAAGATACAGTAAAGGCTCAAATACAACAAGCGCTTGAATACAGCTATGGTGACCTTCCGTTCAAGTATTTAGGAGTGTCTTTGTCTACTAAGAAGATTACTCTGCTACAGTGGAAACCTTTAATTGAGAAGATTGTGGCTAAAGTCTCTTCATGGACAGCAAAAAAATTATCCTATACAGGAAAAGTTCAGCTTGTAAGGTCAGTAATCTTTGGAGTGCAAGCCTATTGGGCCTAATTATTTATAATTCCAACAAAAGTGATGAAAGCAATCCAAGCATATTGTAGAAGTTATATATGATCTAGAATAAATGTCATTACCAAAAGAACACTGATTTCATGGGAGAAAATATGCTTGCCTAAGGTAGTAGGAGGGATAAATTTGATCAACCTTAAGCTGTGGAACAAAGTTGTAATTTTGAAATTATGCTAGAATATTGAACAAAAACAGGACAAATTATGGATTAAATGGGTGCATAACTATTATATAAAAGGGCATAACCTGAAAAATTTAGTTGTTCCTACTCAGTCTAGTTGGATGGTCAGAAAGGTGCTAGGGGAAAAATGTAATTTACACCTGATGCAACATGTTCCAGGAACCAAGACCAGTGTCATTAAGCAAGCATATTTGAAGGTGTTGGGTAAATTTTCAAAGGTGGATTGGAGAGTCATCATTTGCCGCAACATAACAAGGTCTAAAACAATTTTCACTACTTGGTTGCAGCTACAGAATAGGCTTTTAACGGTGGACAGGTTGTTGAAATGGCATGTACAGGATGATCCTATATGTATCATGTGCAAGAAACAAAATGAATCAAAGGACCACATATTCATAGAATGCAGGTTTGCTAATGCACTTTGACTGCGACTATTACGTTGGTTACAGCATAGCCAATTTCATCTAGCCACCTGGGATTCTATGTATCACTGGATCATTCACAGGAGTAAAGGAAAGAGCCACCAAGCACAACTGTGGAAATTAGTCTACGCAGAATTCGTATATGCTGTATGGAAGGAAAGAAATGCAAGAACTTTTCTGAAGGAGTGCACGATAGACACTGTAGCAAGGCAAATCGCTTGTATCTGTTGTCTGCGAGCTACTGAGCCTTTAAGGAATATATTAGATAGATGTAACTTTTAGTATGATCATTGATTAACAATTAAAACCTGAAAAGCGAGCTGTGTAGGTTTAGCTTAGATTTGTAATGATTCGCACTTTTGGTGATTAATAAAAGACTGTTATTGAAAATAATAATAAAAAAAAAGGTTTAGCTTAGATTTGTAATGATTTGCACTTTTGGTGATTAATAAAAGACTAATTATCGAAAAAAAATATACAAAAAAATTCTAATAGTAATAATAATAATAATAATAATAGTACTAGTAGTAGTAGTAGTAATAGTAGTAGCCAATAATAATAATAATAATAATAATAATAATAATAATAATAATAATAATAATAATAATATATAATTACTTATAAATGAAGAATTAGTGTACTACACAAAAAAACAAAATAGTAGTACATCCATTCTTCATTTATATATAAGAGTAATAAGAAATGAATCATGGTCAACTCAATCTTAAAAGATAGAAGTGAGGATTGTTTGGGAATATATAAGGATATCATCTCCCTCTAAAGGAATTAAGGAACGATGTGAATTTTTGACATATTGGGGCAGAGACTAAGAAATGCAAGAGGGTTTAATTGAACCATTTTCGTTGATAAATTGTATTATGTGAATAATATATATATATTAATTATTGAATTTCTTTGACATAAGATTTTCGAAACTTTCTAATTTAATTTGTGACTCTTACCACCCCGACATCTTTGTAGGTTTAAGATTGCACATTTGGAGCATGGACACTATACGACGAAATGTAACATCGAATAAATATGGAATGACCTAACTTTAAGCCACGATTTTAATAAATTTTGTATCTGATACTAACTCAAAAATTTGATTCATGACGTGAAGAATGACTTAAAATTATAAAAGGAAATCACCTGTTAAGAGATGGTACAAAACAACAAATGTTTTAAAATAATTATTGGCTACGATACTACAGTATTTATTTTGGATAACATCATACAGAGATGTTTTTAAAATAGTAGTAGTAACATTATAGGTGCCTGCTTTCTCACCCGTCCACGCCCACATCTTCTGACGCTTTCCATGCCGCAAAAACAACACCACATTCAGCACTCAGCAGCCTTTTTTCTTGTTGGCATTCCCCATCTAATGACGATACATTGCATCGGTTTTCATCACATTCTAGAAAAGGTCATAACTTCACCTGCTTTCCTCATCGACGGAGTCAAATTTTTTATTAAAAGGGTATAAAATCAAAAGATATAGGCATACAAACTAGCTGAAGAAGGTTCAACATCAATTTATATACCTTAAAAAATTATTTTAATTATATATAAGTAGTACCTCTATTTAAAAAAGAATGATCTACTTTCCTTTATAGTTCGTTTAAAAAAGAATGACCTCTTTCCTTTTTTAACAATACCTTAATTTCAACTTTACACATGACATGTTCAGGACCACAAGATTAAAGGACATTTTGGTACATTTGACACAATTTTAATCTAAGGCCACAAATTCAAAAATCTTCTTTATTTTCTTAAACTTTGTGCCAAGTCAAAGTAGGTCACTCTTTTTAAAATGGAGAGAGTATAATTTTTTGTTGAAGAGAGTTCGGATGAACCCTGACCATAGGGTGGCTCCGCCCCCTGACTCTCTCCATCTCAATTTATACAATATAGTGTGACTTAGTACAAGATTTAAGATTTTTATTTTTTTTGAAACTTGTGATCTAAAATATGTTATAAATATTTGCGTGATATAACTCATTTTATTAAGGTTAAGATATACATTTTAAAATTAAATCGTTAATAAATATAAAAAATTGTTCTTTCTCGAACTGATTAAAAAAAAAGTGAATGATATGAATTGAAACAGAGGAATTAGAGAGGAAGTATAGTTCATAGCAACTTCCCATATCTATTCCTCTTTCTATTATATGGTTGATTATTCTATTCGTCTTTGCAGTCCTTTATATGTACATATCACTTAAACTTGGACAATAAAAGAAATATTTCATGTGGTCGATCGACAAGAGTGTTTCTGTTGGAAGATGTATTTTAGAAAACATCGCTATGTATAGGGAAAGTGTTAAGAGAAGAAGAAGAAAACAACTTAAGGATGTAATGTAGTCTGCACAAGTATATAGGTGCTTTCTAGTTGTTAGTTATAACTAACTAATGAATAGGTAGTTAACATAGTTAGTTAAGCCTAGAGTTGTTAGCATACTATAAATACCTACTACTTGTACCATTTTGTTCACTACTTCATTTCTAATGAGAATCACTACTCTTTCTCTGAGATAATACACAATTCTTCAGTTCCTCCTTTCTTCTCCTAGTTTCTGTTTCCATTCTCTGCTTGACTGTGTTCATGGTGTCAAATACACCTGAATAATTACATGGTAACAGAGCCCTAAAGCTAGATACTCCAGCTAGAAGGTTATTCGATCTGTAAAGTGTAAAGAAAGGGTTCAAGATCACGCTGGTATTAGTCAATCTTGAACCAAGGTTTCTGGTGATTGGGTACTAGTTCTCTGGGAAATTTGTTCTTCTAAACTACATCTCTATTTTCTTTTGAAACTTAACAATGGAAAATATTGAACGAGGTGCTGAAGCTGGGGTTTCATCCACAGTCATTGATCACAATCATCCCCTATTTCTCAGCCCAGTCGACGTAAGTGGTATTCAAATAATTTCATTTCAACTAACAGGTATGGATAACTATGCTATTTGGTTTCGATCCATGAGAATTGCCTTGTTAGGGAGAAACAAGTTGGGATTAGTGGATGGAACGTGTACCAAAGATAAATTTACTGCAGATATGGGAAATCAGTGAGAAAGAGTCAATGCAATCATATTATCTTGGATAATGAACTCTGTTTCTAAGAGCTTACTCGGTGGTATCATCTATGCATCTGTCGCTCAAGCTGTTTGGGATGACTTACATGAAAGGTTTAACAAAATTGATGGTGCCAGGACCTTCAATTTGCATAAGAAGATAGCTACGTGTACATAGGGCAGTGCATATGTATCTGCTTACTTTTCCAAGTTGAAGGATATTTGGAAGGAGTTTGAAGCCTTGGTACCTGCACCTGGGTGTGACTGTGAGAAGTCGAGAGACTTTGTGGTACTCTTACAAAGATTAAAGTTGTTTCAGTTCTTGATAGGCTTGAATGATGTATACATTCAAGAAGGAAGACATATTCTTCTTATTAGCCCACTGCCTACTGTCAATCAAGCATATGCAATGATCTTGAGTGATGAGAGTCACAAGTCAATAGTGGTTAATTCTGTAGGGATTCTTGGTGCTACTTCTGCTACGAGTTCAAGAAATTGCGACATTGCTATGTATTCAAGAAATGCTGGTGGAACTGGTCAATATCAGAAGTTCAAGAAATCTTATAATGTCTAGTGTGAATTCTGCAAAATGAAGGGTCATACTAGAGACAATTGCTGGAAATTTTTTGGCTATCCAGCTGACTTCAAGAACAAGAAGAAACCTAGAGTTGATGGAACAACAACCTATAATGTAACATTGGATTCAGGTACTATCTCAGGACAAGTTCCTTACTCTCAACCTGCTGTTCAAGATGTTCTTAGCCAGAGTTCATGTGGTTCAAATGGAGAACAATGGTTTCATTCCAATAAGCCAACAGGACAACAAGGATTAGGCCTGCAGGTGTCTCACATAAGTCAGATGGGGACAACAACTTTAACTAAATAACAATATGATCAGATTGTGTAGATGATCAATCAGACAAAAGAAGTACCTACTGCGCATGATTCAGCTAATGCAGTAGGTATTAGTAATGTTTTTTTGGTGTCTTCTAAAGTGCAAGAATGGATAATTGATACTGGTGCTACAAACCATATGGTGTCTGACTTAAATCTGCTTGAAGGCAAGATAGTAGTTCAGCCTATAACCTCTAAGAAGGTTTTACTTACCAAATGGTGATACCACCTCAGTTATATGTTGGAAGTTGCTATTTGATAGATGCAAATGTCATAACTAATTTCCATCACTTGCCTGAGTTTCAATACAACTTGCTCTCAGTACCTCAAGTGACAAAAGAGTGGAAGTGTTCAGTAGATTTTTTTCCTGATTTCTGTGTATTTCAAGATCTTTGTACCGTAAAAATGAGGGCGATTGGTAGAATGGAAGTAGGTATATACTTGCTACAGGATCAAGAAGTTAAAACTAAACTCAAGGTGATGTTTTGTGAAGAATCAAGTGGATCATGTATGAGCAAAGGAAGACATAGTAAAGTAGAAGTAGATATTTGACATATGAGATTTGGTCATGTGTCTACTAATGTACTACAAAGGTTAATTCATGGAAATGTTCAAGTAATTGATGAAAGTGTTTGACAATGCACAATATGTCCTAGTGCAAAACAACAGAGACTACCATTTACTTCTAGCAGTATTAAGACTTCAAAATGCTTTGATCTTGTTCATATGGACTTATGGGGTCCTTATAAAGTTTTCACTATGAATGATGAAAGATTTTTTCTGACTCTTGTAGATGATTTCTCAAAATTTACCTGGGTTTACTTACTAAAGTTTAAATCTGAAACATGTGTGTTAGTTCAATATTTTCTTGCTTATATTAAAACTCAGTTTGACAAAACTATGAAAGTGGTCAGGACAGACAATGAGATTGAGTTTGTTAACTCTGTGTATGATGAATTGTTTAAAGCTTCAGGTATTGTGCTTCAGATAACTTGTGCTTAGACACATCAGGAAAGTGGTGTGGCTGAAAGAAAGCATAAGTATATTCTTGAGGTAACCAGAGCTCTAAGGTTTTAAGCATGAATTCCTATACATCTTTGGGGCTACTGTGTTTTAGCTGTTGTATATATAATAAACAGGCTTCCAAGCTCAGTTCTATCCTATCAAACACCCTATACAAGATTGCATGAGAGAGTACCAAGTTACAATTACCTCAGGGTCATCGGTTGCTTGTGCTATGCTAAGGTGGTTAATAAACATGACAAACTGATGATAAGAGCTAAATATACTGTATTGCTGGGATATTCTGAGGTTCAGAAAGGCTATGTATTGTATGATATAGTTAATAAAATAGTGCTAGTCAGCAGAGATGTGTCATTTAGGGAAGATGTATTCCGCTTCAAGCAACAAAATAGTCAAGCTGACAATACACATTATGTATTTCCTATAGAATTATCATAGGTGATTTTCTCTGATGTACAAGGGAACATGCCACCTAATTCTCCACATCTGTTATAGCAGCATGAGGATCATACACCTCAAGATCAACCAGAAGAATCAGTTAATATGCCTAGTGAGGTATTACCAGTTGAATCAGGGCTAGTGCAGGATCAAAGAAAATCAAGTAGGGGAAGAAAGCCACCAGTTTGGATGACTGACTTTATATCTCTTAACATTCACAAAGAGGTACCTTATCCAATCTCAGAACATGTTTCTTATAGTGCTTTGTCTGATAAATACAAAAAATCTATTGCATCATCCTCTGTAGTTACTGAGCCTACTATATACTCAGAAGCTTGTAAAGATACTAGATGGATAGCAGCTATGAAAAGTGAAATTGATACTCTTACTTCTAACCACACTTGGGATGTGGTTACACTACTTGAAGGTAAAAAACCTATTGGGTGTAGGTGGATCTATAAAGTAAAGTACAAGGCCTCAGGAGATATTGAGAGGTTTAAGGCTAGGTTGGTAGCCAAAGAATACAACCAAAGTGAGGGCATAAACTACACATAAAATTTTTCACCAATAGTTAAAATGAAAATAGTTAGAACTATGCTAGCTACAACAACAAGGAAGAAATGGTTTATGCATCAGATGGATGTCTTCAATGCCTTCTTAAATGGTGATCTCACTGATGAAATATATATGAAGCTGCCTGAAGGATTTGCAAGACAGGGGGAGAATGCAGCAGTATGTAGACTTGTCAAATCCTTATATGGATTGAAACAAGCTCCTAGACAATGGAACACAAAATTGTCAGAAGCTTTGCTAAAGCATCAATTTGTACAAAGCAAGTATGATCCATCTCTGTATATAAAGAAAACAAGTGAGGGCATGGTATTGATTTTGGTATATGTTGATGATATATTGATCACTGGTGAAAGTTTAAAACTGATAGAAGAAATAAAGGAAACACTGCAGCAAGCCTTTAAGATGAAAAATCTTGGAGAATTAAGATACTTTCTTGGCGTAGAGTTTGCTAGGTCTGATAAAGGAATCTTAATGCACCAAAGAAAATATGCATTAGAGTTACTGGCTTAATTAGGTATGGAAGCTTCTAATCCTGCTGTAACACCTTCAAATTACAATGTAAAGTTGACCACAAAAGAGTTTGATGATCATTTTAAACACTTGCAGTCAGGTGAGGATCCTCCAGCAAACCAAGAAACCTATCAAAAACTGGTTGGAAAACTACTGTACCTAACAATGACAACTCTAGGCATTTTCTTCAGTGTTCAAACACTAAGTCAGTTTCTTTAAGGTCCAAAAAGTCCCATATGGAAGCTGCATTAAGGGTAGTGAGGTATATAAAGAATCAACCAAGTCAGGGCATCCTGCCATCTAGTAGTGCTAATGAACGTGTGAGTGCCTACTGTGATGCTGACTGGGCATCATGCCCACAAACAAGAAGGTCCATTACTGGTTATCTTGTAAAAATTGGTGATTCAGCAGTCTCTTAGAAGTCAAAGAAACAAGCTATTGTGTCTAGAAGTTCAGCTGAAGCTGGATTCAAAAGTATCGAGGACATAACAACTTAACTAATATGGATCTTAGGCCTAGTGAAAAAGATTGGCCTGGACATAACCCTTCCAGCAGAGATATACAGTGACTGTAAATTAGCCCTACAAATAGCAGCCAACCCAGTGTATCATGAAAAAACTAAACACGTAGATATTGATTGCTATTTTATCAGAGAAAAAATCTTGCAAGGAACTGTTTCAACTAGCTACATATCAACACAACATCAACCTGCAGACTTGTTCATGAAAGGACTTGACAGAGTACAACACATGTATCTAAGCTCCAAGCTAGGAATGTGTGACATATTCACCCCTTCCTAGCTTGAGTGAGAGTGTTAAGAGAAGAAGAAGAAAACAACTTAAGAATGTAATGTAGTCTGCACAAGTATATAGGTGCTTTCAAGTTGTTAGTTATAACTAACTAATGGATAGGCAGTTAACATAGTTAGTTAAGCCTAGAGTTGTTAGCATACTATAAATACCTACTAGTTGTTCTATTTTGTTCACTACTTCATTTCTAATGAGAATTACTACTCTTTCTCTGAGATAATACTCAATTCTGCAGTTTCCACTTTCTTCCTCCTTTCTTCTCCTAGTTTCTGTTTTCATTCTCTGTTTGACTGTGTTCATGGTGTCAAATACACCTAAATAATTACAGAAAGGGGCAGAACTACAAAATAAAACATCGAGCTTTCTCCGATAATATCGAAGTTGATATAGTCAAAACAATTAGACTACTAAGATTTTCAAATAAAATATTATGTTTGACTTTAGTTGTTGAGAAATTTTTGAATGTCTATAAAATACAGGACAAGTTACACTAAATATCCATGTATATAACTTTACTGCAAATACATGCTAGTATTTTAAAAATTAGCACTTACATCCCTATACTATATATTTTAATTACATAATATAATTGAGGCGCAAGGAATCTCTGATTTTAAAAGTCATCCTGAAAAAGGATGGTGGATATTAAAGCAAGTAGACAACATTTTTTGTCAATGAAAAGCACATGTTGAAAGTTCAACAAATCTTGGTACAGAAGTTATGTAGTGGAGGTTTTAAACTTTTTATTTTTGCCAAATTTGGAATAGAATGTGAAGTTTTGAACATTTTATATTTGGCAAAACCTTACTCAAGCCACATTGAGCTAGTATAAGAAATTATAGATACCTTTTACCTTTTGTTTTTTCTCACAACAATAAAAAGGAGAAATCACTCAAAGTACAACGGTCTCACAAGTCAATATGAACAATTACATATGGGCTTCACATGCATTGCTTGATATTAAGGAATTCAATTTATCTTATTAAAATTTTAGAGTTTTTTAGTCAAATTTAATTAATTATTCAGATTTTTATCCGTTAAAAAGGATTCCCAGGAATATTT
Organism: Capsicum pubescens; assembly: GCA_030864215.1. NCBI lineage: Eukaryota > Viridiplantae > Streptophyta > Magnoliopsida > Solanales > Solanaceae > Capsicum > Capsicum pubescens. Next base: position 64,334,385 of record CM061543.1, read on the forward strand.
AAAATTGGTTTGAAATAATCTGCAAATTAAATCCAATGGGGTGTTGTTTAATTTGGACTCTAAGTTTCGACTTCTTAACCTTTGCATTACTCGATTTCTTCGTTTACATTCAGTGTGAGTCACTAAATAAATTAGAAGTCCAGAACTAGCGAGCTAGGTATATGTTGGCTTGATTTATGTCATTGTAGACACGTAAAATTTATTGGGTCAAATTCATATAAAATTTAAATTTGATCCATATTTTATTGGGTCGAAAATTATTTTGGGTTGTAAAAATAATAAGTCCATTTTATTCCTCATCAAGGTTCATCTCACCATGAAGCCCAAACTCACGCCACATGTCAAGTGACGTGGTATCCCAATCAAATTAAAGACCAACAAAGCAAAGCCACACACTCAAATAATGTGACAATCCAAGTCAAGTTCAAGAGCCAATGAAACATCGCCAAGTGTCCCAAATGACATTTTTTTGGCCAATCACAAGCAACCTTATCATATAACATTTGTGATAAGCTTGAAAATCGAATGGACTAATCAGAATAAGGCAGAAGAGGTTATTTACACTTGTACTGCCTACCCCCTACAACTATAAATAGGAGGGTTACATAATTTTCTGAGGTCATTCGGCAAACATTGGAGAAAACTTCTGCATTGATTACACAGCTCTTCAAAGAATTGGCTAACGGAGTTTTACCATAGATCAACTCGACAAGATGAAGTGTGGTCCGACGATTCCTGAAGGTCCAAATGCATTTCTAGGAGGCTCAAATCATTCAGAAGTTCGAGAATTACGCTACAAAAGGCCCTCAAATCACGAAAAAGCTTAGGAGAGAAGAATCGAGAGAATAACAGAATTGTACCCGCAAAATTCATTTATATAAAAATTATTCTTTTTGTTTATTTTATCTTTGCTTGCAGTTAATTTTCAGCATGGCAAAAATTTGTTGCGAACAAATTTTGGCACATCCATTGTGGCCATTTCTACTCTTCATCTATTTCTCTTGCAAATCAAATTCAACTACTACTATGAACTTCGAAAATACTAAAGATGTCTTTTGCAAGAACTCTGTCACTGACACATCTGATGAGCTCAACCATGTTGGTCCACTTACTCGACGCAAGTTTAAGACTAGTGGTTGAGACGAATCTGAATACTTCACTTCTTTGGAGAAGGCAAAAAAGAGCAAATCTCATATGGCGGCTGAAATCGCAACTCTTGGGGGCAATCTGACATCCTTGCTATGTGATGAATTCTTCAGACTAGCATCGATTTTAGTGAATCTAAAGATTCGATTGATTCTCCAGTTTTAACAAAGGTCAACGCCTTGATGGCTGATGCAACTACTATGAATGAGAAGTTAGCAATGATGGAACAAACCATTGAAGTTTTTGAAGAAATCCGTCGAAGATAAAGATCTTCAAATCGCTCAACTGATGAACAAGTAGGAGTTCTTTACCCCTGGAGAATCGAGCCATGACCATGCTTATCCACCCGACTTTAATCTGCAAAATAAGAATGTCAAGGAGTCACCTATTAAGACTAAACCTCAAAAAGAAAAGCAATTTACTTGGGTGGCAGCTCTATCTATTCAACAGTTGCAAGACATGATAACTAGCTTTATCAGGGCTCAATATAGCGGGGTACCACAGAGTTCGTTGTATTACTCCAAGCCTTACATAAGGAGAATGGATTATCTACCCATGCGAACAAACTATCAACCACCAAAGGTCCAATAATTTGATGGCAAGGGAAATTCAAGGAAACACGTCGCCCACTTTATCGAAACCTGTAGCAATGCTGGAACAAACGATGACCTCCTGGTAAAACAGTTTGTCTGTTCATTAAAAAGGAACACATTCGACTGGTATATCGACCTGGACCATGAGTCAATTGATAGTTGGGAGCAACTTGAGAAGCAATTTCTTAATCGACTTTACAGCATTCGATGAACTGTGAGTATGATAGTGTTGACTGACACTAAGCAAAGAAAGGATGAGCCTGTGGTGGATTACATTAATCATTGGAGGTTGTTGAGTTTTGACTGCAAAGACCACCTTTCTGAAATATCTGCCAAGGAATCAAATCGCAAATATTTGAAGAACTTGCTACACGAGCACATGACATGAAGTTAAGCATCAGAAGTCATGGGAAAGCGTCTCCTTTTGTTGATCTTACAAAAGAAAAGAAGGAATTCAAGAAGGGTACGACCTCAAAGATCCTGACTAAAGAATCCATGGCGGTAAAAGAAACTTTTGTAAAGGTCACGATGAAGCAAAAAGTAAAGGAAGACAAAACCCCTAGGCAACAACAGAGGGAGGAAAAACGTAACCCAACTTTGAAAGAGTTAGAAGCAAAAGCTTACCCATTTACAAATTTAGACTTACCTACGATCCTTGATGAATTGTTGGCCAAGAAAGTCATTGATCTTCCTGAATCAAAGAGGCCCGAGAAAATCAATAAGGTTAACGATCCCAAGTACTGCAAGTTTCATCGTGTCATTGGCCACCCGATGGGGAAATGTTTCATCTTGAAAGAGAAGATCATGACATTAGTAAATGAAGGGAAAATTATCATTGACATGGATGAAACCGTCTATGCAAATCATGCTAGTGTTGTAGATAGACAAAATTGCTCTATGCCGCAGACTATGTGAAGCACCATCTTATTTCTCTTTGGGAGCTTCAGGCCGATTGAAGTTGTTACCCCAAGAAAAACTTTTGAAGCTCCAATAGAGGTAGACGATAATTCTAAAGATTAAGAGGATGGCATTTGGACTCTGGTTTCTTATAAGAAAAGAAGACATCGAACGGTCCCAACAATACGACTGTCTAAGCCAAAAGTGATGGGGAATAATGTGGATCAGCTACGACCATAAAAAAGTGACAAGTTTAATGCTAGAAAGAGGACTAATAGTTTCTTATCACAGAAGGCTCGATGGCCGATCACATTGCATGAATTCTTTCCAAATAAATTCCTTCAAAATAGCCAATTCAGGGCGACACATGTAATTTCCAGCATAGAGGAACCCAAGGAAAGAAAACAAGAGCATCATTCAATAATAACACAAGAATACCATGTTAAGCTAGAAGTTGCATCGTGTTTTATTGTAATTTTCTTCACAGATCATGATTTGTTATTAGGGTTTAAACTGCATAATAGGCCTTTGTTTATTATAGAAGCTATTCGAGAATAACATCTCAATCACATACTGATTGATGATGTTTTAACAATTAATATCATGCCAAAGACAGTGCTAAAAAAGCTTGGAATCTCTATTGATGAACTGTCCAAAAATAATATTACAATCCAAGATTTCAATCAAGGAGGGAAATGAGCCATGTGAAAGATTTCCATAGAATTTTCCATTGGCAATAGAAATCAAATAATCTGATTCACGTCATAGATGCCAAGACATCATACAACTTGCTATTTGGACACCCCTGGTTGCATGAAAATAGAGTGGTGACATCTACTTTGCATCAATGCATGTAGTATATGAAGGATGGTGAGGTAGTCAAAGTTGACGCGGATATCAATCCTTTCATGGAGATAGAGTCGTACTTTGCAAATGCAAAATTCTACTTGGACTCTTATGAGTTAGATGAAAAGAAACCAACACCCTCCAACTAAACTAGGGTTAATTCAAAAGAAGAGATAGGAGTGTAATCGGGTGTTCATGAGATATCTAAAGAAAGAACCGAAAAAGTCGCTATTAATTTCTCATCATCTGAAGGAGAATTGAAAGCAAAGATAGATAAAGAGCAGTTAGTCTTTCGCTATATTCCGCGTGAGCGTCGTAGAGAGGAACAACCCTTGATAGAGAAAAGAAAAAAAATGAGCCATAAAATGTCTTAAGATTTGAAGGAGAGTATGACTGTCCCAGTCGAACAAATCCAACCTATTACTCCTGAGTCTTTAAAAAATGATACCTTAGTTGAAAAGATAAAAGTTTACTTTGATCAACAGGTTTTCACATTACTTGAAAAATCAGGTTATGACTTCTCCAATCTGACAAGACTAGGAGAGCTCAAATATGAAGTCACTGGTGAAAAAATACATGGCCTTACAACATCCCAAATGAAGTTGAGAAAGCAAAGATATTATGTCGCCACTCCTAAGTTTGGGCTAGGATTCAAATTGCCAGAGCCTCTTCAAATTTCATCTAGGAAGGTAAAGGAAACAACTTCATCACACTACATCTCAGCAGAAGGGAAAAAGAAGGGTGAGGGAAAGAAAACACCATAACGGACCTCAGTGTTTGACTGCATAGGAAAATCAACACGTAGTGTCTCTGTATTTGATAGATTAAGAGGCAAAGATGGAAGTGGAGATTCTGACTGTGTAGAATAAGTTGTCACCATCGCGAATGCCTCTGTCTTTCTTTGCTTGAGAACCGCAGAAAAGCGATTATCTAGAAAGAGGTTGTCGGAATACGAATAATAATATTTTTTTGAGGAAATTGATGATAAAGAAATTCATAGTGCTTTCCCATCACGTATGCAAAATAGTCTATTTTATCAATTACTATGGATGGTTCGCTGAAGGTAAGAAAAAGAACTATTGTTTTTACCAACCAACATCTTGGAGAAACAAAAGAGGATCCAGAGAAAGTCAATACATCATAACATATAACGGTGGAGGACAATCTGTGCCCTGATGAAATTGATGATGATGTTCAAGAAGCGGCCCCTCAACTAGAGGATGGAGTACAATCGACTGTAGATGAACTCAAGGAGATAAACCTAGGTATATTGGAGAATTCTCTTCCAACCTTTGTTAGTGTACTTCTTACACCATAAGAAGAGAGGGACTACTTCAAGTTATTAGTTGATTACAAAAATGTCTTTGCCTGGTCATACAAAAAAATGCTAAGCCTTAGTCTTAAGGTAGCTATTCATTATTTATGGATCAAAAAGGGGGCACATCATATACAATAGTCACAACGAGTGTTTTGACTTGATACGTGTCTGCGTTGATTTTTGAGACCCTTCGTGGACCACAAATATTGTGCCTGTCAAGAAGAAGAATGGCCAAATACGCGTCTGCGTTAATTTTTGAGACTTGAACAAGGCATGTTCGAAAGATAATTTCCCGATACCAATCTTAGAGCTCATGGTTGATACGACGACTCGATATGAAGCTATGCCATTTATGGATGGGTCTTTCGGATATAACCAAATCAGAATGTATCCAAAAGATGAAAAATGTACTGCCTTCCGAACCCCAAAAAGGGATATATGGCTACAAGTTGATTCCTTTTGTTCTAAAGAATGTTGGTGGCACCTAGCAACATGCAATACAAAATATTTTTGATGACATGTTGTATAAGAGGGTGGAATACTATGTTGACGACTTGGTGGTGAAGACAAAGTGTAGGGACAACCATCTTAAAGATCTTCGTATTGTTTTTGAGAGGTTAAGAAAATGTGACTTGAAAATGAACCCACTCAAATGTGCATTTGGAGTTACTTTCAAAAAGTTTCTTGGATTTATAGTGCGTTATCACGGAATTGAAGTTGATCCTACAAATATTGATGCCATTCAGAAAATGCCAGAGCCAAAGAACTTGAGAGACCTCCACAGTTTACAAGGAAATTTTGCATTCATTCGGTGCACTTTTAAAAGCATCAAAAGATACTTGTTGAATCCACCTGTATTAGGGGCACCAAATCCTGGGAGGCCACTGATACTCTACATTGCATCACAAGAGCGATCACTTGGAGAAATTTTGGCTCAAGATAATGAAGCTAAGAGGAAACAAACACTGTACTATCTAAGTCGAACCTTGATAGGAGCTGAGTTAAATTATTCGCCCATTGAAAAGATGTGTTTAGCTTTGCTTTATGCTATAAAGAAATAAGGCATTATTTTGAAGCATATACCATCAAGCTAATTTTTCGAGATGATCCCATGAAGTTTATGATGACTCAGCCAGTTCTCTTAGGATGTCTAGAAAAATGGTCTATATTTTTTAACCAATATGATATTATATACATGCCTCAAAAGGTTATGAAGGGGCAAACACTTGCTAATTTCCTCGCTGATCACCCTCTTCCAGCAGAATTAGAGATTTTGGATGAGTTTTCTAATGAAGATCTATTATTTACTCAAGAACTGCCGACATGGACAATGCTCTTTGATGGATCGGCACGTCAATATAGTGCAAGGGCAGGCGTCGTGTTGATATAACCAGAAAGACTAATTTTGCAATTTTCATTTGTTCAGGGTGAAACATGATCCAATAAATCTACAGAGTACCAAGCTTTAATTATTGGCCTTGAAATGACATCGGATATGAAGATTCCACAATTGGATATCTATGGTGACTCTAAGTTGATCATAAATTAACTTTTAGGCTGTTATAAGGTGATGAAAAATGATCTTTTACTATATCATCGATACGCTACTTGTTTACTTGAAAGTTTTGATCAAGTTTTCCTAAACCACGCCCCAAGAGAGGAAAATCGCATGGTGGATGCTCTAGCTAACTTAGATACGATGATGGCCCTCGGAGAGAATGAGTCAATAAAGGTACAAGCGAGTCATCGATGGGTTATTCTTGGTTGTCTTAATATTCAATTAGATGAAAGCCTCCATACATCCATTCGAGTTGCTGAAGAGGAAGATTGGAGAAAACCACTTATTGTGTGTCTCAAACATGAAAGGCTGCCCGAGGATCCACGAAAAAGAGTAGACATTAGGAGAAGGGCACCACGATTCATCTTCTATGAGGGGATTTATTTCGTCGTTCTTATGAGGGGTTACTCTTACGGTTTCTTAACAAAGAAGAAGCCCAACAAACAATGGAGGAAACACATTCTGGCACATGTGGAGCATACCAATCAGGGCCTAAACTTTATTTTCGCATCAAAATTATGGGCTACTGTTGGCCAACAATAGTGATGGACTGTCTAGAGCATGCCAAAAGGTGTCAAGCCTGTCAATTCCATGCTAATTATATACATTAGTCTCTAGATAATCTTCATCCAACTATAGCATCGTGGCCTTTTGATGCATGGGGACTTTATATTATTGGACCTCTTCTGAAGTCGTCAAAAAGGCAATTGTACATCTCAGCTACTACTGACTATTTCTCGAGATGGGCTAAAGTTGTGCCACTAAAAGAAGTGAAAAAGGAAAATATTGTTGATTTTATTAAGTCAAACATCATCTTCAGGTATGTCATACCAAAATGCATAGTTACTGATAATGGAACACCCTTCAACAATAAGCTCATGAGGACTTTGCGTGAGAAGTTTAATTTTAAGCAGCATAAGTCTTCAATATACAATGCACCTGCCAATGGTTTTGCCGAAGCTTTTAATAAAATACTTGGTAACCTGTTGAAGAAAGTTGTTTCAAAAAATAAAAGAGATTGGCATGAGAGGATCGGTGAAGCTTTGTGGGCATATCGTACAACTTACAGAACTACTACCCAAGAAACTCCGTATTCGTTGGTGTATGGCATAGAAGCCGTCTTTCCGCTAGGAAAACAAATTCCATCATTATGAATAGCGATCCAAAAAGGTCTTACAACTGAAAGTAATGCTCAGATTCATCTAGCAGAGTTATATGCATTAGAAGAGAAGATATTAGAAGCACAATAAATGTTGGAGTGTTATCAAGCTCGACTTGCTAGATCTTTCAACAAGAGGGTGAATCCACGATCATTTCAAGTGGGAGACTTGGTCTTAGCAGTTCAAAGACCCATAATCCTCAGCAAACGCATCAGTGACAAGTTTACATCTAAGTGGGATGGGCCATATATTGTAAAAGAAGCATACTCAAGTAGCACTTATAAAATTGTTGATCAAGATGATGTAAAAATTGATCCTATCAATGACAAGTTTCTGCAGTAGTACTTTCCATGAAGGTCACCAACGCTCCTTACGGCACAAACTGTATGTCACTCCTGGCCCACATGAGTCTAAACTATGAACGGCTCTAAAAAATTTAAATAAAAAGAAAAAAAATAAAATAAAAATTGACTCATCATCCTGAACTACGTTATGACTTGATCCTCCCGAGGTACGTAGGTAGTTTAGAGTATTTTTTACTCTAAGTTCAGTTATATGAGTTAAAAAAGAGAGTAAAAGGGTGTTTAATTACTTGAGCACGACAATAACACTTTGAAGTGACATAGATATTTCATGAATTAGATGTTTCTTCACTTAGTTTACCATAGACGTGCAAAGGTGAAGAAACAAGTAAGGTAAAGCGGACTTCGACGACATATTTGGATAAATCTAAGAAGGTGTTGAATGTGATTTTTACATATGTTGTAACTCTTGGTGTTATCTTTGCAACATAAAATATGGCTCATGATTCAAAGTCTTCTACTTCAAGTTATGAATTTTCTACCATAGCCGCTTAAAACTGCGAAAGAGATTATCAGGTTTCGAGCTGAGCGGACTTCAATAAAGAATCTGTACAAATCCGTAAAGGATATGGTATTGATTTTAACATATGTTGTAGTTCTTGGTATTATATTTTTAACAAAAAAGACAGCTCGTGATTCAAAGACTTCTACGTCAAGTTATGAATTTTCTACCATAACCTCTCAAAGCTGCGAAAGAGACCATCAGGTTTCAAACTGAGCGAATTTCAATGATGAATCTGTACAAATAAAGGATATGTTTTTATTTTTATATATGTTGTAGCTCTTGGTGTTATATTTTCAGTAAAAAAGATGGATCGTGATTCAAAGGCTCCTGCGTCAAGTTATGAATATTCTATCATAGCCGCTCAAAGCTAAAAAAAACCATCAAGTTTCAAAGGAGCTGATTTCAATGACGTGTTTGTACAAATTCGTAAAGATTTGACCTCAATTTTTACATATATCGTATATCTTAGATATATCTTTGTAGCAAAAAAGATAGCTGGTGATTCAAAGACTTGTACATCGAGTTATGAATTTTCTACCATAGCCGCGTAAAACTATGAAATTGGACAGATTCATGGTTAACTTTAAAAAAAATTAATTTCGGTTAATTGGAAAGAAGTTTGATTTTGATACATGTTCTAAATAGAGCCAAAAGTTTATTCATGATTGGGGGAAAATTCATCTAGCTTGTCCATTTAAAATGAAAACAGACGCAATAATATTTGAATTACAAGAGAAATAATTCATGTGAAAGCTAAAAGTCACTTTTATTGCACTAAAGACAAAAATGCCACTACATCATAATAAGAAATAAAAAAAATCCAAAACAAATATCTAAACTATGGAAAAGGTTGAAATTCCAGAATTTGCTAACGGCTCGCCTTAACTGCCTCTTTCAGTTTGCATGGTGTCTCCACTTCGTCTTCAGATAATGGATGTTTCCCTCTATTTGCATAAAGCTCGTCTTCGAAAGTGATAATTTTCTCTTGGATTTAGTCAACTGTTCTTTCTGCTCTTTTCCCTCTTCATAGACAAGAGCTTCAGTTATTCATCAAACCTAGCAAGATTTGATTGAAGATCCTCCATGTGCTCGCACGCCTTGGTGTTTTCCTCTTTTGCATTAACAAGGCTTTGTTGCACATCAGAGAGCAATTTTTGATGGTTTTTTTTAGTTATTTTCTGGGATGAAGATGATTTTATAGAATCATACTCCTCATATGTTTTTATAAAAGTATTAACAGAGCCCTCTAGAATATGATGGCGTTAATCCCTTTGAATTTCTCCAAAAGCATGTTTACACCCCTTTTCAACTTTATATAGTCATCCGAAAAATCAACGGAGAACATTGTTAGCCATTCATGTAATGCACCACACATCTGAAGAATGTAAGACTTCTTAAAAGTAAAAACATCTCTTGTGGTTCAAAATTTAGGGTAACAAATGACGATAAACACGATGAAGGTACAACTCATGCTCAAAATTCACATTTCAAAAACTCATCACATATATGCACAGTATTTTAAATCATGCTCTTTAATTTATTCTCAAGATCGAATACATACATATACATAATTATCATTCGAACCCATAAAAAACATAATTTAGCCCATGATATTTAGAATAGTTCTACACACCTTTTTGATAAACAAGAATTCAAAATAGGTTGAAATCTAATCTTGAAAGTATGAGGCTTGGAAGAAACCCTAATTTTTCTTGTTCTTGAAAGTGGAGAGGATTATGAGTGTTTAAAATTAATTAAAGATGGATAATAACACTTATTGGATGATTTAAGTTCTGGGGTGGGGTTTGAGGTGAGGAAAATACCAAAATACCCCTTTAAAAATGTTATAACAGTGCAGAACTGTCACTACTGACGGTTTAGGTGATAGACCATCACTCCCCTGATTGACCGTCACTCCAACCATCACAAAATGACCAATTTCTAGTTTTTCTTCTTTAGGGTGATGGTCTGGTGCGATGGGCCATCACCCTAGCCGTCGAGCCTTGGTAGACAGACACCTTTTGGTAAAATGGGTGTAACATTTTACTCCAATATTAAATTAAGGCAAAATCGGTGGATTTGAAAAGAAGACTCGAAGACCTTTTATTTGGTATATAGTAGGCCATCTAACTAGTCATATTCTAGGAGTAATAGTCGATGGAAGTTGACCCAAATAGGAGTATCCGCTAAAACTCTACTGATAAAAAGTCCTCAACTCATCTTTTAGTTAGGGGACCTCTATGACCTCAATTCTTGTACAATTAGGTTCCCACACTACATAATTGATAAACATATTATATTTACATAGGAGTCGTTGTCTTTGGGGCCTTTAAGAACAAGAATGAAGGTTTAGGTTCTAGTTCAAAAAATGCGGGTTGTTACATTAACCCCTTCTTGGGATCATTCGTCCTCGAATGATGGTTCGAAATACTTTAAACACGATTTAAAGCGTTACATGAATTAGAATGAGTAAGATAAGATCAATACCTTCCATATCATCATTCATGAATTCATCAAAGAGTGATGGGTATCGTGCACGCATATCATTCTCTGACTCCCAAGTAGCTTGCTCCACTCTATGATTCTTCCACAACACTTTAACCAAAGCTATATCTTTACTCCTCAACTTCCAAACTTTTTGATCTAGTATAACTATGGTTTTTTTTTCATATGGTAAGGATTCATTCACATCAATATCCTCAATAGGCAACACAAATGAATGATCTCCAATATATTTCTTAAGCATTGACACATGGATATATGAAATGTATTGAAGCTAAGATTGCAGGCAACTCTAACTAATAAGCAACTCCACCAGCCCTTCTTGTAATCTGATAAGGCCCTATATAATGAGGACTGAGTTTTCTTTTCTTTCTGAATCCCATGACTCCCTTCATGGGGGAGACCTTTAGAAACACCCAATTATAAACCTTAAACTCTAACTCCCTTCTTCTAATATCTACATAAGACTTTTGGTGACTTTGACCTGTCTTAAGTCGCTCTATAATGACTTTCACCTTCTCTATCGCCCGATGAACAAGGTCAGGTCCAAACAAGCGAGTTTGACTCACTTCATACCAACCAATCAGTGACCTACACCTTCTCCCATACAGAGCCTCAAAAGAAGCCATCTTGATGCTATAGTGGTAGCTATTATTATAGGCAAATTCTATCAATGGCAAGTGATCCACCCAACTACCATTAAAGTCTATCACGCAAGACCTCAACATATCTTCTAAGGTCTGAATGGTGCGTTTTGCATGCCCATCCATTTGAGGGTGGAAGGTGGTTCTAAGGTTTACTTGGATACCTAAACCCCTCTGAAAAGACTTCCAAAACTGAGAAGAGAATTCCGTACCTTAATCGGATATAATAGATACTGGATCCCCATGCAAATGAACCATTTCCTGAATGTACAACTTAGCATAATCATCTCCCTAATAATTTGTCCTCACTGGTAGAAAGTGAGCTGACTTGGTCATCCTGTCTACAATCACCCTAATAGAGTTGTATTGGTTTCGAGATCTCAGAAGTTCTGTAATAAAGTCCATGTTGATAATCTCTCATTTCCATAAAGGCAGGGCTATCTCCTGGAAAGTGCCACCTGTTCTCAAATGTTCCAACTTAACTTGTTGATAATTCAAACCCTTAGCCACAAAGTTAGCAACATATATTTTCATGTTAATCCACCAGTAAATCTCCTTGAGATCATGACACATTTTTTTTAGAGCCAGGGTGAACAACGTACCTGGAAATGTGAGCTTCATCAATAATCCTTTCTCGCAACCCATTTACATCCGACACACATAACCTACCTCGATACCTCAAAACCCCATAACCTCTAATTTCAAATGCCATTACCTTTTGTTGACCAGCATCTCCCTTAATCTACATCAAAATGGGGCCCCTGGTTTGTTTTTTTCTTAACCTCAACACATAGGGATGACTTAACTACCTCTTTTATGAAAACTCCTCTATCATTGGAATCCAGGAGTCGAACTCCCAAATTAACAAGCCGATGAATGTCCTTCACCATATTCCTCTTTCCTTCCTCTACAAGAGAAAGACTGCCCATGGACAACCTGCTAAGGGCGTCAGCCATCACATTGGCCTTACCTAGGTGATAATACAAGATCGTATCATAGTCCTTCAACAACTCCAACCACCACCTCTGCCTTAGATTTAGATCTTTCTGCGTGAAAACATACTGCAAGATTTTGTGATCAGTAAAGATGTCAATATGTACCCCATAAAGATAATGACACCAAATTTTAAATGAAAACACCTCAATCTCTAACTCTAAATATGGGTGGGATAGTTCTTCTCATTCACCTTTAACTGTCTAGATGCATTGCCACCACCTTACCATGCTGCATTAGTACACGCCCAAGTCCCACCTGGAATGCATCACAGTAAACCACAAATCCCTATGATCCCTCAGGAAAGGTCAAAACTGGTGCAATAGTCACTTGTCTTTCAATGTCTCAAAACTATTCTCACAAGAGTCAGACCACAAGAATTTCACCATTTTCTAAGTTAATCTAGTAAGTGGAGGAGCTATGGATGAAAAACTCTCTACAAATCTTCTGTAATACCCTGCCAAACCTAAGAAGCTCCGGTTGTCGGTTGGAGTTGTGGGTCTGGGCCATTTTCTCACTGTCTCAACCTTTTGGGGGTCAACCTTAATTCCCTTACTAGAAAAAATATGCCCCAGAAAAGCAATAGCACTAAGTCAAAATCCATACTTGGAAAACTTCATATATATCTCATGGTTCTTAAGAGTCTGAAGAATGGTTCGGAGGTGATTGGCATGCTTCTCCCCACTCTCAGAGTAAATCAAGATGTCAGTTATAAAGACTATGATGAACATATCTAGAAACTGACGAAACACCCAATTCATTAGGTCCATAAACGTTGTGGGGGAATTAGTCAGCCTAAAGGACATAACTAAGAATTTACAATGATCATATCGGGTTTGGAAGGCTGTTTTGAGAATGTCAACTCCCTAACCTTCAACTGATGGTACCTTGAATGAAGGTCTATTTTGGATAAACATTTAGTATCTTGGAGTTAGTCACAGAGGTCATCAATTATGGGAAGAGGGTACTTATTTTTATCTGTGACTTTGTTCAGCTGATGGTAATCTATGCACATAAGGAGAGAGTCATCTTTCTTGCGCACAAAGAGTACTGGAGAACCCTAGGGAGAGACACTACGGTGGATAAAGCCTTTGTTAAGAAGATCTTTTAACTGTACTTTTAACTCTTTCAATTCTGCAGGAGCCATTTTGTATAGTGGGATAGAAATAGGTTAGGTGTTTGGCAATAGGTCAACGCCAAAATCTTTCTCCCTATCTGGTGGTATCCCAGGGAGGTTATCAGGAAAGACTTCTGGAAATTTATTAACGACCAAAACAGACTAGAGAGAAGGACTTCCAGAGCTTGAATCTATGACCCGAACAAGATGATACAAGCAACCCTTTGATATGATCTTACAAGCTCTAAGAAAAGAGATAAACTTACCTCTAGGTGTAAGAGGATACCCTTCCCACTCTATTGCTGGCTCATTTGTAAAAGATAAAGTGACCTTCTTGGTTCCATAATCTAAGGTAGCAAAATATGAATGAAGCCAATCCATCCTTAGAATAACATCAAAATTAATCATGTACAGTTCTACAAGATCAACCATAATATCACCATGAAAATAGACACCATATAAACTCTCCTAGCCATAATGGAATCACCAACAGGAGGGAGACAGAGAAAGGTTCCAAAATATTTTTGAGCTTAAAACCAAAACTTACTGCCACATAAGGGGTCACATAAGATAAAGTAGACCCCAAATCAAGCCACACATAGACATCACGATAAAAGATCTGCAATATACCAGTAACCACATCTAGTGAAGCCTCTGAGTCCTGACGAGTAGACAGAGCATACAACTGATTACGACCACTATCAATAGCCAATGTAGTACCTTAGGTAGTGGAGCTGTGGATGCAGCTTGGGACTTAGTGCCCCCTATATTCCCTCTAGCTGAAGGACAACCCCTCTAAAGATGACCAAGCCGACCATATGTATAACACACTTTCTCACTAAAATAGCATTTCCCAGGATGATTCTTTCCATAATAAGAGTGTGACCTAGCGGGCTGAGTCACACTCTCCTCGAATTGGGTGCCCTGTACCCGCAGTCTATTACTAGGCTGGTATTGCTGGTCGATTGATGGTCTGAATGCGGGTGCAATAGCTGAAGACTATGCATTGCTTCAAAATTTCTTCGTAGACCATTTCTTATCCCAATTTCCACCTTGACATTGACTGACATTCTGATCTGCTGACCTAGCTCTCTTAGCCTGTCTTTTTTTTCCCTTACCTCTACTTACTTCTTCTTCCCCTCTTCTACCTACTGCATATGTACAGATAACCTGGAGAAATCTATGTCCTTGTTCAGTATTGCTCCATATATTCTAACACCAAATTATCTGAGAGACTAGACACGAACTTTCTCATACGAGCCTTCATATTAACTTTCAATTCCAAAGCATAATGGGACAGCTGGGTAAATTTTAGTGTATATTATTTGACGGTCATCTTCCCTTGCTTCAGATTAACAAATTCTTTAGCTTTTGCTTCCCTCAGCTCCTGGGGAAAGAAATGGTCCAGGAAGGCCTCTACAAACTCACCTCATATAGCAGGCTCTGAATCCTCACCCTTTAAATCTTCTCAGTTATTGTACCATTGGTTAGCTACGTCCTTTAGCCGATAGGCTGCCAACTTAACCCCTTCAACCTCAATAGCATACATGACTCTAAATATTTTCTCCATTTCATCAATAAACCCTTGGGGGTCCTCGACAACCCTGGTGACCGTAAAGGTGGGTGGGTTCAACCTCATGAACTGTCCAACCCGAGTGATTTCATACAAACCAGGCATAGAACATATATCTCCAGAATGATGAGACTGAGAAGCCACAAGCTGATCTATCATATAGATGGACTTACCAAACTCAGTATTTGAAACTTCTCTATGAGGAGATTAGGTACGGTCAACACCAGATCAAGGAGTTCGAGGTGGACTAGTTTGGATTGGAGGAACTCCGGGAGTAGCAGTAAATTCTGGGGTATGGGCTCTGTAATGGGTTCGCATCCCATGAGTAGGGTGGATATCATTAACATGGGTGTTATCCTTATTGGATATATGGGGAGGCATGATCAGTCTCTGAAATATAGGAAATCATGAGTTAGAAACATTCAGACTCTATAGCACGAACTAGAACATGAAAAAAAGAGAAATAATACTAAATTCCTAATAGCCTCCTCCTTATAAGTGTGGCCCGCTACACACTCATAAAAAAGACTCTACTTGACACGACTTTGTAGACACCCTGGGACCCTAAACCATGCTATGATACTAAGTATATCACGACCCGAACCGAGGCCCGGGCCGTGCTAGGTATCCCAAACCATAAAGTCCAGAGAGACCCCTTAGCATGTAATCATAAGCATAACTCATATGGTATAACAATGCAGAAGATAAACTGAAAACATGGTAGTCCCATAAACAAACTTAAAACTTCATAGCATTGTATAAAAAGGGAACCCAAATCCAATCTAAAACAGTCTACGAAGTCTCTACTGAACTGAAATAATAGTCTGTCTGAACTGGGACAAGGCCCTCGACCGGACCATAAAATAACTGAAAACTAACATATGCATAGGGTGCCTTTCGAATCAAGGGAGGCTCACCAACTCTGGAATCTTGGAACAATCTGTTGCTGCTGAACTGGACCTCAAGACTGAACTTTTGATCCTACATTATGAGACAATATAGCCACCACAGAGGACGGTCAATACTTTGAATGTATAGGTGCGTAGAACAATTCAAAAGTAGTGTAAATCATATAACATGATAAAAAACATTATGAAAATAGTTTAACATGCTAGAAATCAATCACATGGGCATATTTAAAGAAAACCCAAAAACATTCGAATAAACACATGAACTCAACTTCTTGACTTTAGTTCTGAGCTTGATGGTACACCCTACATACAGTCAATCCCATGGGATATATAGGATCTTCCCTTAACTCGGCGGCCAAACCCCCAATCCAAGTTTGCCTCAAGGATTGGAGTTTTCATAAATTGGTATACCCCTCATGTGAGTATACCACAGGAATCCCCTCATATGAGATATCCTTATTATACTACCATATAGGATAACATATCATAAAGCCCGCATAAAAAAAACACGGTTCCCAGCAATCAACCCTTAAACTCAAACACCTTATTTGAGTAACTATCTAACTCTCTTTAAGACCAATTTTGATACTTTAAAATCATGCTTCTTTCGTTGATTTCTAATTCTGTTAAGGGCATATCATAACAGGGTATTGTCATACCCAGACTTGCAAGCCATATCATTTCATAACACATCCATAGCCCTTTCCATTCAAAATATATTAACAACCACCAAAAGATTTATCATATTACATAAGGGTTCTTATTTCAAAAGCATGTGCATATTATGTATGAACACTTCTCTTTTCAAGACTTATGCATATGGTGGCCAATGTTTTTATTTATCACAAGTAATTTTTTTATTCGGATACAAGGGCCTTTTTATCATGGAAAATACTCTTTTTAAAACGTGAATAATAACAATGCAAGATAGTCTAAGATGACTTTAAACTCAAGGACAATCATCATGCATAAAACAAACCCTACACTTGTTACACGTAAACCTTATAATCGAAAAAAGGGGGGTTTATAATGCGTGTTCTCAAGCCCATCTCATAATTCATGATATATTAACATCATAATTTCATCATGGAAAAGGTATTTCACAACTCATGCTCAAATTCACATTTCAAAAACTCATCACATATATGCGCAAGATTTTAAATCATGCTCTTTAATTCATTCTCAAAATTGAACATATACATATACATAATTATCATTCGAACCCATAAAGAAAACATAATTTAACCCATGAAGAAACCTTAATTTTTCTTGTTCTTGGGAGTCAAGAGGATTATGAGTTTTTAAAACAGATTAGAGATTGATAATAACTCTTATTGGGTGATTTAAGTTGTGAGGATGGGGTTTAAGGTGACTAAAACACAAAAATACTCCTTTAAAAATGTTATGACAGTGCAGAACGGTCACTACTGACGGTTTGGGTGACGGACCGTCACTCCCGTGACTGATCGTTACTCCAACCGTCACAAAATGACTAATTTTAGGTTTTTATACTTAAGGGTAACGTTCTGGTGCGACGAGCCATTACTGGTGCGATGTTCCATCACCCTGGCCTTCGCAGATAAACACCTTTTGGTAAAATGACGTATCTTTTTACTCTGATATCGGATTAAGGCAAAACCAGTGGATTTGGAAAGAGGACTCTAAGACCTTTCATTTGGTATATAGTAGGCCATACAATTTGTCATATTCTAGGATTAATAGTCGATGGAATTTGAACCAAATAGGAGCATCCTCTAAAACTCTACGGATAAAAAGTCCTTAACTCATCTTTTAGTTAGGGGACCTCTATGACCTCAATTATTGTACAATTAGGTTACCACACTATATTATTAATAAACATACTTATATTTACATAGGAGTCATTGGCTTTGGGTCCTTTACGCGCAGGAATGACGGTTTAGGCTTTAGTCCAAAAAATGTGAGTTGTTACAATAATTTTCCTTTTCAACAGTGTTCTTGCAAGCTTCTAGATCAATAAAGTCAAACTTGAGATTTGCAAGACTATTAAATAACTCATTCTTGAAAATCATCAATTAGAGTACTAATTAAGAAAATTAGTTTTCTTTTAGAAAATAAATGCCATTTTTCTTTAAGCTTAAGAATACTTACCTTAGAAGTACTATCTTCTTCTTTCAAGTATGAATCTCCAATGACCATGAATGTAGTTTCATCAATTTCTTCATCATATGATTCATCTGAATCAGATCCTCAAGTGGATAATATAATATATTCTTCCTTCTCATTTTTCTTAGCCTTTTCTTTCAATTCCTTCTTAGCTCTTTCTTTTCTCCATTCAATTTTCCAGACAGGACAATCCCTAATTTGATGATCAGTCTTACCACACTTGTAATATCCAGTAGGATTGTCATTGAAATGATTTTTGCTTTCTATTCCTTCATTCTTTTTGAAAATTTTGCTGAAGTTCTTAGTTATGAAGGCAACTTGTTCTTCATCCAGTTCAATTTCTTTATCACTTTTTGATGCCTTCAAAGCTAAAGTTCTCTCAGGAGCTGCTACTTCCTTCTTGATTTCATCAATTTGCATTTCATATGTCTTCAGATTTTCCACCAGTTCATCCAAAGTCATCCGAATGAGATCCTTTGCTTCCCTAATGGAAGTAACCTTAACATCTAATTTAGACTTAGGTAATACCCTCAACACCTTTTCAACTTGTTCTTTAGTAGGGATGACTTTTCCCAAGAAATTTATAATTTATTTGTTAAAGTGGTAAGTCTTGTCATCATCTTATGAAGAGATTCATTCTCCTTCATTTTAAAGGCCTGATATTGAGTAAAGAGGAGCAATTCTGAATTTTCTTACTTGAGAGGTGCTCTCATATGCATTAACCAAGGCATTCTAGATTTGCTTGGCAGTGGTACAATTTGACACTCTGTTGTACTCAGTTGGACCTAGTCCACAGAGTAAAATGTTCTTAGCCTTTGCATTCTTCCTCAATGCAACCGAATCGTCAACAGTAAATTCACATCTTACTTTCTTAACTCGTTCACCATCAATCAATTTCAATGGGATAGTTGGACCATTAGTGATCCTATCCCACAACTTGTAGTATTCTCCTTAAAGAAACATTTCCATCCTATATTTTCACCAAATGATGTGAGAGCCATCAAGAGTGAAGGTCTAGTAGTGAATTGACCTTTTCTGTGACTAGTAGGTGGTGTAGAATTCATCACGGTGATCTTTTTCTTAGGTGCTAACCCCTTTTAAGACAACCTCGCTCTGATACCACTTGTTAGAATACGTGCCCTACTGATTAAGCTTCTTTTAGCCTAGCAATTGCCTATCAATGAAATAGGTTGACTAACGTGTTTCAATACAACTAAAATAGTAAACAAATGAGACAATGATTTTTCACATGGAAAATACCTGGCTCAAAGAGGTGAAAAAACTATGACCTGTACCTCAACAGGATTTAACCCCAACTTCACTAAAACACTTGAGCCTCAACAATCAACAAATTACAAGACTCTTGTAAATTAGGAATTACAGCTCTAATTCCTATTCCTACAAAACACACACCTTCCCAAGGTATGTGTTCCCAGGTCTACGAGTTCCCTAACTTGAAGACAATAATCCTAACTCAGTTTATACTCCACTGAGACTAGAATTAAAATAACAATACAACTTAAGAACCAACCTAGTATATAAAGTCTAAGACACCTTAACTCTAAGTAATAGGAGCAGGCTCAACTATGACTTCTTCAAGTTATTGATTGCTCAGATAATTTGCTAATTGTTGTTTTCTTTGTAAGTGCGTGAGTAACTATGAGAGTCAGTCTCTCTATTTAAAACCAACTCGTTGAAAGAGTCCTTTAGATTATCGGTTTTCTATCTTCAGTTGGACTCTTCATCTCTTCATATAATCAGTACAGTCCTTATTCAAGTTAATCTCCTTGTCTAAGTAGAGTTCCTTCTTCAACTCACTCTCTTCTATCTTCAAGTGTCGTACTCAATTTCAACTTCTTTCTTGCCACATGTGATATTCATCTTGAGTTTATCAGGATTTACTTTGCTTTATCCATTCCTAACATCAAGCAATCTTGTTTGCATGTCTTCATATGATTGGACCAGCTTAAGTAACATGTTTCGCTCATGTAACAATAGTGGACTGTGTGTAGTTGTAGTACATTGACTCTGCTTATCAGTGGACCACTTCAACTAACATGTTTCAGCTTCTCAAGTCAATCACCAAAATTTTATTCATTCCAACATATGACATTTTAATTGCATCATACTCAATATTATCTAAATCATTTTGTATAAATAACTATGCTTTAAGTGTTATTGTTTTATTCATTCACAAAGAAGTATACTTATATAGAGTGACCATAGAGTTTTATTCAAAATTATTAAAAGTACAAATATTACATCCGACATTGTATGATCTAGAAAGAACTAGAACAGTTAGTCGTTTTATTCTTTATTCATAAAAAAAGCAGCTAAACCGAGTAAAGGAAACCACAAAAGCAAGGACAATAAACCACACACAAACATTTATTCATAAAAATTTAGAAGCAACAGAATTGATGATAACAAATATACACACAGATATATTACATACTTGACGTATATAATAAAACCAACATATCTACAGACATATACTCCCTCTAGTTCATATTAAGTGAATTGTTGAGACCTTTTTCATGGTTCAAAATAAGAGATAATATCTCATATGGTTTGTTAAGAGACATGTTTATCCTTCCTTCATAAGGAGGTTCTTAACTATTTTACATTTTCTAGGAGAATAGTTTAGGAACAATTAAAAGGATAATAATGTAAAACAACATTTGATTTATGTCCCCGGCCTATGAATGTTCTGCTTAAGGAGTATGCATGATCCAACAATTCACTTAATATGAAGTATATATATAGAAAGTATATCAAATAAAAAGAGAGGGAGCTATGAAAAAAAGAAGCAAAAAGCTAAAACGGTCATTTACCCGACATCACCAAAAGTATAACAGTGAAATAGAAAGCAAAATTGCGAGCCATTGTGACAATAGTACAGTTACTAAGACCGTGCAATATAGGAGAATTATGTGTTATTGCAGTGAGTATTTTTGCTTCAAGAAAGGCAATGAATTTATAAGCCTCTCTCTGGTTCCTCTCCCTGATATTTCTCTCTTATAAGTTGCAACTTGTTTATAACTGACTTATATGACATAGATACCAAGTTGAATAAATTATATTCAAGAAAAAGGGTAGCATAAGTTAGGGTTCCTCCACTTTAATTCCTCTAAATTACAGGCCTAGCTTGTTAAATGTTCCAATTACCAAGTGGGCATCAAATATTGATTTTGTGATATATATAGCAATTACTAATATAATACTCGTTTTAGCTGCTAGCCATACTTCATTATTCAACTCTTTTTAGTTAATAAAATAGAACCTTAGTTTATCTTCTATAGACTATGGTTAACCAACCTATATCGGTTATAAATATTAGATACGAGTAAATTTTTACTTTCAGAAACGTGTGGACAAAACAAAAAAATAATAATTTAATTTGCACAAAAGTTTACACAAGATAGACATGAGTTAAAGAACGACATCCAAAAACTCTTAGCAGGTTAGTGATTGACTATCTAAACTTTCATCTTATTGGTGAGGATTCGTGTCTTCACCATAGAATCCTCTCTTGTATTTTCCCTTTTCTTAGCCCATCTTTTTTTTTATTGAAACAAAGAAGTCAAATGAAAACATCCTTTTGATATAGGTTTGGCGAAGTGCTATGGTTTTGTACACCTTAGGGCTTAGCACGGAATGTATAGGATGAGTTAGTGTTAAATTTAGACGGATTATCATTTGTTTTTACTAGATTAAAGTTTTTTCTTGTTTATATTTACCTAATGGTCAAGAGTTTTTTTCTTCAATTTCTATTTTTTACTTTTATCATTAAATTATAGTTAAATTTAGGTTTCTAAAACATAATCAATATAATATCTTAGTAAAATAAATACCGATCGATGAATAATTTTTGTTAAAGGACGTGCAAAATAAATACTAGAATAGTTAAAGAGAAGGGATGGAGTATCATACATATATTAAGCTTTGCATTAATTAATGTATATGTACAATGTTTGGTTGCTTTTTCGTCGTCGCATAAACGTAGCATTAGTTAACATTGTTTGATTAGATTTCTGGTCTTCCTCGTAAATAAACATGCATATAATATATGGAAAAATTGATGTACTTTTATACCAGATATAGAGTGGAATAAGAATACAAATGCTAATAATATAATTAGAATAAGTAAATGACAAGAATATGCCGATATTACCCAGACTTGTATTTTATGTTTCCGCCCAAAAGCATCCAATTATTAGAAGAACAAAATTAAAATATCCACGGTTTTTACTTTTCCGATCCGAATCCGAGTCTGGCCATGACGGACATTTCAAGCCACCAAGGCTGGAGACAATTCCTTAGCCTTACCTCAAGAGTACACAAATAATAAACAACGGAAGCCAGTCAATTCAATAAAAGATGTACAAATCCAAAAGAAAGTTAAAAAGTCAAAATAAGACGTAAGTGACATCCCAATACTATCCATAAAGTCTCTAATCCAAAGAAAATCAATCAAGTCGGGACATGTCTCCGACTATGACAAAGCAATCCATAAGTACTGAAATAATAATTGAAACTAAGAGAGGGACTAAGCCTTCTGGAATATGGAGGCTCACCACTTTACAACTGATCAACAGGAATACCAAACCACCTAGCGCTGCACAGGTCACAAGAAAATTTCTCAGAACCTACATCATGAAAGGATGTAGCATCCGGGAATGGTTAGTACGGCGAGTACTGATATGCAATCCAAGAAAAAGGATAAAACAAATACATTTATCGAAGATCCAGTAATAAAGGCATGACACATGATCATTTAAAACATTAGTCCTGAATTGTGTAGCTCATACCGACCTTTCGGGCAGCCATAGGCTACATGGGTTCGGTTCCCCTGTCGAAAGGGCCCTAGTCCATGTTAGCCGCATGTATCGTGGGATGTCTAAAGACATCAAGACAATAGCCGTCCAAAATATAATGTGTGCATCAGACACAATGGTCATAGACCCCCAACGTCAGCGAATGTGGTTTTTAGTGTTGGCCCCTCCGGGACTACACCTTCTCAGTGAGCTACACAATTCCCTTTAAGCCCAAATTAATATAATTTTCATATAAACCAACCACTAACCGGGGAGTCTTTTATTTAGGCATTTCCAACTTGGTATCGTCATACCCATAGGCTTGCAAGCTATTTCATTTATGTCAAACTATAACCATAATCCATTTAACCATCTTGACTCTAATTTTTATTTTAAAATCCAAAATCATAGCCTCCAAAGGCATTGCAAAATCTTTTTATCCTTTTTCCTTTAATGCAATGCAATGTATTCTAAAGAAAATTAAATCATGTATAATCCTGGCTCAAAACTAAATTAACAATGTGGATTGAGGTTAATATCATTGCCATGCCAAATTCATCATATTGTGAAAACCCAAGTCACCAAATCCACTCTTATAAGAGAAAAAACTCAAATATGCCACTGAACTATTAGAAATGGCTCATTTATTCCATCCGTTAAAAGTTTGGCTCATTTATGCCATAACCATTACAACACTGGTCCATCCATGCCATTATTTTTTAACGGTGGATTTTAAAAAATAACTTGCCATGTGGCCTCTTATTAGAGGTCCACGTCATTAAGTAAAATAAATTAATATTAATTAAAATAAAAAATATGAGACCCATTTAATACCCGATCCATCAAAAATCCGACCCACAACCATTGAATATTCACCACACTATCTTCCCACACTATCATCAAATAACCTAAAAATCCAACTTTCCTTAGTCCAACTACTGAAACTATTCATCTTCTTCAACCTTTTTACCTTCAATTCAAGAAGACAAAAGGACTTCTTATGTTCGTTTAAGAAGTTAAAAAGTTAGTTCTCTATTTCAAGGTTACAAATTAATATGTACTTAGTTTGATTGGTGGGCGCTAATCTATATAGACATAGTCATGCAGGTTTCACGTTTTGCCTGTGTAAATGGTGTTAAAGTCAATTTTAACATTATAATTTTATTTTTTTTATGATTTGGATTTTTTTTGTGGTCCCAAAATATGATGGGTATTCTATTTGCGTTTTTGGCTTTATAAATGGTGTAAAAGTGGTATTTAATGTATAAATTTCAGTTTTTTTATGATTTTGTTCTCCCGACATGTTGTCAACTTGTTAGATTTTACTATAGTTGCTTTATTTGTATGTTGCTGATGTGGAGCCCTCATTTTTTTATGTCTTTTTCTTTGCATGTGAACTCCATTGAAGAATGATTGACAAGGTGGATCTGCTATTCAACTATGGGGATAAATGAGTCTTTTTCCCTGATTTATTGTATTCTAAAAATCTGGTGCATTTTTGGCATGGGTTTGACCCGAATCTGTTGTCTTACAAAGACTTATGTGAAGAGTATATAAAAGAGATGGGATTTTTCAAAGTTAAACAACTCTTAGTTGCTGGACCATCTGGTAGGTACTACATAATTGATGGAGATGATGGTATTCGATCTTTGCAAGGCCTTATTTTCTATGTGTTTAAAATGATTCACTTATTTGCTGTAGATGAATTAGACTTGGCAATTCATACTCATAGCATTCTTCATCATCTAAAAACATATCATGTAGATGTTGAAATAGGATCCGATAATGAACTTGTTAATGACAGTACTTTTGATGTTGATCTTTCATCTGATGTTGACTATGATGAAGATGGACTTCAAATTATTGATAAGCAAAGGGGGATGTTATTAAGTGATAGGTTGGAAAACTATAAGGAATTAGAAAAGGGAATGACATTTTCTAGTATTGAAGAAGCTAGAATAATAATGAGTTATTATGCTATGTCTAATAGGCGCGGCTTAAAGATTAAAAAACAGATCCCTCCAGAGCTCTGTATGTTTGTCAGCCTGGATGTCCTTTTAGATGTACTATTTCAAAGGATAAAAAGAGTTCAGCTTTTTGTATCAAAATCTTGAAATCGGAACATGAGTGTGACCATTGTTACAAAAATTCGAGGGATGATTCTAAATCATTGTCACGATATTTTAGAAAAAGTCTACAGAGCAATCCCAAATACACTGTTAAGGATATGAGAGGGAAACTTGAGAAGGATTTTAATTTAAATGTGACAAAGTCCAAACTTAAAAGTACTAAAGTAATGATCCTTGGGAAGTTGGATGGTTGTTTTAGGGATGATTTTAATAAGCTTGTAGCATATGAGGCTGAACTAAAGCTGTCTAATCCAGGGACTGATGTTTCAATTCAGATTTCAAAAGATTCTTTTGAGCAAGGTAAAAGAAAGTTCTTGAGAATGTACTTGTGTTTTAATTCTTTGAAACAAGATTGGAAAAGTGGCTTGAGGCCATTTATTGGTATGGATGGTACTTTCTTGAAGAGGAAATGTGTAGGTCAGTTGTTAGTTGCCGTGGGACAAGATTCTATGAACCAATACTATCCACTTGCATGGGCTGTGGTTGACAAAGAAACCATCCGGACATGGACATGGTTTGTGGAGCTTTTGAAGAGGTATTTGGACTTAAAAGATGGGGATGGAATGACCTTTATTGCCGACATGCAAAAGGTAAAAAAAATATGTTTATTCTTTTTGTTTTAATTCAAAATTTTAATTTTTTTCTCATTTTGAGTTTTGATTTCCCTTTATTTAATTTTGACAGGGGCTATTGGATTCTGTGAAAAATGTTCTTCCTAAAGCTCATCACAGGTATTGTGCTAGACATATTGAATCTAATTGGTGTAAGAAATGGAGAAGTGGAGAAATGAAAAAGTTGATGTGGTGGTGTGCTTGGAGCACATATGATGAAGAGTTTAAAGATCAACTCAATAAGCTAGGCAAATTGAAAGAATGTGTTGCTAAGGATTTGGTAAGAATTTCACCAGTGGCATGGTGTAGAGTATACTTTGATACCTAGTGTAAAAACCCAATGGTTGACAATAACTTCACATAATCTTTTAATTCTTGGATTCTAGAAGCAAGGGGTATTCCAATTATAAAAATGTTAGAAAAAATAAAAGTCAAAGTAATGGAATTATTGGCGGATCATGAGGACAAAGTTAGGAGTTGGAAGTCTAACTATAGTCCAGAATGCATGAAGTTGTATAGTGACTATAGAGCAATAACACATTGTTGTGAGGTTCACTTTAATAGTGATTATGGTTATGAGGTAGCAGAGGGTGATGATAAACATATAGTGAATTTGGAGCACAACAAATGCACTTGTAGGATGTAGGACTTATCAGGAATACCCTGCCCTCATGCCATTAAGGCATACTTGCATAAGAATATTGAACCAAATACATGAATTCACTGGTATTACAATAAAGAGACATATTTGCGAATACACAAACACAAAATGTAGCTTGTTAGAGGAGTTAATTTTTGGAAAATTGATCCTTCTTATGCAATGGAGCCGCCTGAAATGATCAAAATGATTGGAAGACCCAAGTCGAAGAGAAATAGGACAACGGATGAAGCAAGAAAGAGGGAGGGTGAGTGGGGTCCATCAAGGAAGGGATCTATAATGACATGTGACAAATATGGAAAGGAAAACCACAATGCAAAAACCTGTCATAAGGTAAATATTTATTTTCTTTACTCTTATCTAGTAACTAACTTTTTATGTTCATTTTATAGAAATTTAGGACTACTTGCCTTCTAGTTGTAGTTGACTTTTAACGCACTTAAACTACTCTTAGTCATCTATTTACGAGATTGCACTCTTAGTTGCGGAATTAAATTACATTAAAAAATAAAGTTAGCTTGATTGATTTCATTACTATTTCTTTACTTGGTGTCATCGGCCAAAATCTTTGTTAAAAGTGTAAGCGCGCACAAGTCTTGCTTTATTCTTTTTCTTTCTGTTGCAGCATACTCTTAAAGTTGTAGGATTTATGTTTTTGTTGTAAGCATTGTAGCTCTCCAAAGAGCTTTGATGACTGTCTAATATGTGTTAGTTGTGTTTACTATGATTGTCTAGTTATTGGGAGAGAATTTTTTTTTATAAGTAACCTGTTAGTTAATATTCAAGTTTCTTTGGATGCTTTACATTTTTGGGACTGCAATAGCTAGGAGCACAAGCTAACTTGTTTTGGTTTGCAGGAAAAAGGGACTGGACAGATTTCAAACAAGGGCAAAGGCAAAAAGAAAATTGATGAGACCTAACTGGATCTCAATAATATGAACAATCACAGGCTTATGGACCTGATATTGGTGATGATGAAGACCCATTATTGATGCCAAAAAACATATCTGAAGCTGATACATTTTTGTCCAGGAGGAAGAATTTAAGGCCTCCAATTGGTAGTAGAAGAATCCAATTCACTGGAGATGCAACTGGAGTGTCAACTCCAACAAACTTGCCTTATTCACCATCAAAGACGTCTTGTCGAGGAAAGGAAGTCGTTACTTCAAGCCAGTTACAAAATGAAGTGAGGAAAAAATATATCAAGATGATGGCAAGAAAGGGGCAAGGAGAACCAACTCTCGATGATTACGAAATCTGAATGTTAATTTTCTATTTTGTGATGCCTAGATATTTTAAAGGTTAAATTGATGGATAATTGATTTTTTTTATTATAATTAGTTTTAACCTTTCAATGATAATTATGTATTTTGTTCCAAGATGACAATTGATGCTACTTTAATCTTCGAAGGGTAGTTGTGTTGGACAACAAATACATTATGCAGTTTTATTTAATCCCTCTGGTGGTGTCTGATTTTGATTTTTGTTATTACAACTTGTTTTGCTTTTTAGTATGTAGGTAACAACTTTATTGGATGATTGGGAGATTCTTGATTTTTTTGGTAGGACTAAACTTGTTGTGTTAGCTACTATATTTGGATCTAGGCTTGAAGCTCATCAGTGTGGATCGTGTTTTCGCTGAATAGCACTATGCGGACTTGTCTGGAAAAACTTTCTTCAATGGGCTTATTGACTACATTATGTCTGCATAAATTCTACCTCCCCAGACCTTATTTTGTTTTGTTGTTGTTGTGGTATACTACCAATGATATTGATTGTTTGTTCAGTGATTGCAGAGGCTTTAAAAGGAACATAAATTCAAAGAAAATGTAAAACGAACTCAAAATTGTAGAGCATTGATTGTAGGTGGGCTTACCAAATTTTATTTGTATTTAACTCTATGCTCTTTTCTCCAAGTTCATGTTTTCTTTTATCCCAATCTTCCTTGTGATATGTGGGACGGACATCTTATTATAACTTGTCCAAGTTGCCAAAGAAATAGTTCTACTTGATATCCTCAACTGCTATCTTGTTGTTCCACAAGTTGGACTAGTCCATAATTTATCTAGGAAAATGTTATATTCCATTTTAGGTTCTTTGGTCTGAATGTCATCTTGAAAAAAATGTGGATCCTTTCTATTCTGCTCTTATGTATTGATATTATTTGTCATTAGCCTGGTAACCATAAGTTTGAGGACATAGTGGAGCTCCTCGTCTCTTTCCCTACCTGCTTGGACCACTGCACTTTGAGGTTCTCCTCTGTGTGGATTTAATAATCAGAGGACTTGCAGAGCTTCTGGCCGAGCAGTTGGTGTGGGATTGACATAGTGCAAAGCTATTTCAATGTATTAAGCAACTCATCACCAATATTAGGTGCATCCCTCATAAGTTCAACATCAAACACTTCATTAATCCACTCCTCTTTCACAATGGAAGCTACCAACTGTGGCAAATCAAGACCATCCGTAGCCTAGCTAGGGTATTTTCTAGTTAAGAGCTCCAAAATGATCACTCCAAGACTATAGACATCAGTATTGGTACTTGCATTTTTGTTTTTGGAACATTCTGGTGCACGATAACCTAGCGTGCCTCCAGTGGCGATCACGTTGGTGTTTCTAGCAGTAGTCATAATCCTGGAGAGTCCCACATCTGCAATCTTTGGGTTGTTTTGCTCATCAAGCAGTATGTTGCTTGATGTAAGATTCCCATGTATTATGTTTTCTTTGGTATGCAGAAAGCAGATTCCTTTTGTTATACCGATAGCAATCCTCATCCTTGTTAGAGTGAGTGGAAAATGTTATATTCCATTTTAGGTTCTTTGGTCTGCATGTTATTTTGAAAAAAATATGGATCCTTTTCGATTCCGCTCTGATGTATTGATATTATTTGTCATTAACCTGGTAACCATAAGTTTGAGGACACGGCGGGGCTCCTCGTCTCTTCCCTTACCTGCTTGGACCACTACAATTTGAGGTTCTCCTCTGTGTGGATTCAATATTCAGAGGACTCAATCAGTGTTAGAAAATGATTGAATCCTCTAATACTAAATTCAACTCAGAGTTTAACCTTGGAATCTTAGAAACGTATGCTTTAAATCTCTATACCAATAATGACTTCGGTTTACTTCTTACAGAATCGACAAACTGGTTACTGCGTTAATCTAATGATTTGCCAATTGGAGGAGATTATTATTAGGCCTAGCTTTGTCATAAAGTTGCATTCGAGGGATGGTTATGATTTTGTATATCTTAAAATGGAAGATTCTTGTATGGGCTACGATGTCAACTCACCATGGGAACGTTGAAAGAGACTACCATTACGTTGTACAACATCAACAACATATCTAGTGTGATCCGACAAAGTGATATCATTCAGGAAATCTCTAGTTCCTTTTTGATTATTTTTGGTTGTAACTAGTCTTGCTTATTAACATTTGACACAATGGGACATAACAAACAAAAAATAGAACATCTGTAACTTTCATATTTTCTTTAAATTGCTGGAATTAATGGTTCCTAAAAAAAGCATAAGTTTGAGGACATTCATAATTGTGCAGGAACGTTATTCATGCAAGTGATTTTGTTAAGAGCGCGAAGAAGAAAATGTGCTTTGGTTTCCAGAAGGTGTTGCAGAGTGGCAAAGTATCCTTCACTCTTGGATCTATGAGTAAAAAAGGTTTTATGAGTGTTGTTTGTACCCTTTATCTGGCTTCAACTACTGAAGTTTTGAGTGTTGTTTGGTACCTACTCACGCAGACACTATTTATGTGTATATATGAATGTTTTTCCAGAAATATGTGGACTTAGATCCATTGGAAGAGTAATATTAAAGTGGGTTAAGGTGATAGGTTGGGTGTGGGTGGATTCTTTTTAATGGATCAAAAATTTTTAGTGGGTCCAATTTAATAACTTGGACCTCTAATAAGAGGCCACATGGCAAAGTTGTTTTTTAAATACCACAGTTCAAAAGTAATGGCATCGATGAACCGGTTTTATAACGGTGATGGCATGAATGAGCCTAACTTTTAACGGATGGCATAAATGAGCCATTTCTGATAGTTCAGCAACATATTTGAGCCTTTCCCCCTTATAATAATGCTTAAAATTCAATTTCAACATCCATCAATTAAAGCATAAATAACCCATAAAAAACAAAAAAATAAAACAATACAAGTGTGAACAAACAAAAACCCTCATCCCTAGTTGATTCAATCATTCAAAAACACCAAAATACTAAGTCAATTAATGTAATAATATCATAAATAAAGTAGAGAGTGTACAACATACCTGAAAATTGGGGAAATTTAGAGAGAAATTGGAGTTCAGAGCCTAGAGACTGGAATTCTTGAAAACCTTGAGTTTTTTTACTTGGGAGTTGGAGAGGAGAAAAGCAACGAGAAGTTGATAACTGATGGATAATTATGATAAAAGGTATTTTTGAGTCAATTAGTGAGGTTAATGTAACGACCCGAGACTACCCCCTAGTCATTACACGGTGCTTATAGTCCTGAGGAACCACAAGCTAACCCATGAGTTGGTACCTGTTGTGAGCACTAGATAATATAATTATGAATGAGGAAGAATAACTTAAATGCCATAAGGTTTTAATATCTGAATTCAAAACTGAAATATAAATCTAGGAAAGACAACTGTCTAAATGTGAGAAATTACTGATAAACAGAATAACTAACTGACTGTAATGTCTGAACAACCTCTAAGACTGTCTGACTAAGAGTAGATGGGACAGGCCTTGAACTGACTCTACTAACTCCTGAAATAAAGACATGAAATGATATAATCTGTCCTCGAATGATGAGGACTCTCCACTGCTCCTGTACTGCTGATGATCTGAGAATCTAGGTACGATCCGGGAACTGAGCGTCAGCACCTATGATATGAGACATCATAGCACAAAAGAAAAGTACGCGATCAGTACTTTGAATGTACTGGTATGCTAAATGAGGTAGTCTAACATGCAAGGTTTCATGAGTATGAGTAATGATCCATCTGAGTATACGTGTAAAACATGTAATACTAGACAGAAAACATGAAATCTATAGATACTGAACATGAATGAAAGTCTGTAAAATACTAAAAATACATGAGAATATGTAGACACTGAAGATGCATGACCAGGCATATAACATGGACTGAGTAAAATATGTAATCTAAAGTACTAAAAAATATACTGATATCTGAATGCCTTGATAAAACAACACTAAGACTGAATAACTGAACTGGATTGTAACTGAGATTGTATCTGAGACTGTGGGAGGTATCATCTAACCGACATTTCCCAATCTGAGCTAATCGGGGTCCAACCTGTAACCCCAGTTGGAAGAGTGTTAATACCGTTCCACGGGTACTAACACTGGCTGTGTGGATCCACTAAACTGATATAATGTCCAAAGGACTAACGGTGTCCAGCCTGAACTGACGGGTGACTACTTATATCCTACGCTGGCTACGTTGTTCTGGAGTATAGGAACTGCTACTAACGAATCTGCCTATCTGACGGGGAATCCGTTATTCCTACACTCGCTCGGTGCTAAATCCTACTCCCAACTGAATGACACAGAGATACTAGACTGTTCTGAGTTTAATGACTGATATCTGACTATTTTGATAAAGCTCAAACTATAATCTGAAGACTATTATGTATTGTACTAAAACTAGACAGATAAAACAGCTATGGTTTTTGGGTATTCAATACCCCCAGGACTCAAAACAACCATATTAATATGACACCAAACTTGGGGGACATGACATGGAGGCTTTCATAAAACATTTTCTCCTATAGGCATTTTAACAAACACTTGTAGTTCATAGTTGAAAACAATCGTAGGAATGTTATAAAACATATAGAAATGGCATGGATTCATCATACTAACATTAAATCATAGTTTAATTCAGTAAATCATAGTATTAAAACATGGAAGATTGAATAATAACAATTATTTCATGGTAACATGGTATAAAATCAATATTCATGGAAGTTTATGGAGAGTCATGGTTTAAAATCACAATTAAATATCAGAAATCTTGAAAAAGATGATAACTTTATAATTAAAATTGGATACTTGGACTCCATGGGTGAAAGGAACCCATGGATGAACATTTAACACACCTGGGTTAATGAATTTGAAAGGATTGATGGAGAGTTTTTGAGAAATTGCCTTGATTCTTGAGAGCTAGGGTTTCTTGTTCTTGAAAAGAGGATTTTTAATTTGACAGAAGGTGAGTAATGATGAGTATGTAGGTCAATTAGGGGTTAAATTTCATGTTTAGGACGAGTTTAGGGCTTAGGAAAAATACCCAAATGCCCTTAAACGTATTTAAAAACGTAAGCTGGGAACTAAAATCCTAATTTTTATCCTTGGCGCGATGCGCCACTATCTCGTAAAGCCACTGGAAAAGGTACAACTGAGAACTGAGGGCATGGTGCGACGTGAAGGAATCGTGGTGCCCTTTTGATTCTAAAATTCACCTTTGACGCGACACGCCATTATCGCGTCAGGACACTGGAAAAAGGACAATTGGGATTTTGGATGACGGGGCGACATAGTGGTTTCATGGAGCTTCGCTGGAAATATTACAATCATCATTTATGTTGGCTCCGGGACGCGCTAAGGGTCAATTTGATGGTGTTTATCGACTGAAACTTAAAATCGCCATAACTTTTTACCGGTTATCAGAATTAGGTGAATTTCATATCCTTGTAAAGCTAATTCAATTTTCTATGCAATGTGAGGCTCTAAACTAAAAAATAGTAAGTGTTTCAAAAATTTTATATGGAATACTCATGTATAGGGACTTAGATTATGCTAGGAAAATGCGGGGTGTTACAATATCTCCCCCTTGGGATCATTCGTCCCCGAATGAAACTGGTTAAGCTGAGGAAACTAATAGACTGAGCTTACACACTGAATATGTATGTTTGATACATGGAATGCATGACTAAACTAATTCATGAATGCACGACTGACATGAACATTATGTGCGGCTAAAATTGAGCATGATAGAGAAGATTCTTAAGAAGATTGGTACCTTATACTGAATCTAGATTCGTAGAGAAAAGATGAAGGTACTTGGTCCGAATATCTGCTTCTGTTTCCCAAGTGGCTCCCTCAACGGACTGATTTCGCAAAAGAACTTTGACTAGTGGAACTCTTTTGTTCCTTAGTCTACGAACTTGTTGATCGAGAATTTCGACTGGAACTTCCTCAAAGGAAAGAATATTCTAAATATCAACACTTTCTAAGGGAACAACTATAACTGGATCACCATTACACTTTTTCAACAATGAGACATGGAACACTTTCTAGAAATAAGAGGTAAATTAGGTACCTCTATCTGAGATGATAGATAAGGGAACACTGTGCAAACTAACCAATTCTCTGAGATAGAGTTTGGCATAGTCCTCCGCTGAATAAGAGGTATGGACTGGCAAGAAATGAGATGATTTGGTCATTCTGTATACGATAACCGAAATACAATCATACTGATGACAGGTACGAGGCAAACCTGTCATAAAATCCATATTCACTTCTTCCCATTTCCACATGGGAATGCTGAACTCCTGGATGGACCCACTAGGTTTTCGATGCTCAGCCTTAACTCTTAGACATGTAGATCACTTAGCTACAAACTCTGCAATATCTCTCTTCATCCCACTCCACCAATAGATCTCCCGCAAGTCATGGTACATCTTAGTTTCCCTTGGATGAATAGAGTAACGCACACCATGTACCTCTATAAGAATTCGTTTCCTCAAATCATCTACACCAAGCACACACAATCTACCCTGATAACATAAAACACTATCTCCTCCTTGGGAGAAAACCTCCACCTTCTGATCTCTAACTGGTTTCTTCAACTGAACTTGACTGGGATCTCTATCCTTCTTTTTCTTCACCTCGAAAACTAGGGATGATTCTGAGCTACTTTGTACCCATACACTACCTTCTGCTGAATCGAGTAAACGGACATCTAGTCGGGCAAGTTGATGAACTTCCTGTGCTAACTTCTTCTTACCATCCTCAACATGAGCTACACTACCCATAGAAAATTTACTGAGAGCATCAACCACTACATTGGCCTTTCTCAGATGATACAGAACACTCATGTCATAATTCTTTAATAGCTCTAACCACCTTTTCTGACGCAAATTCAAATTTTTTTGAGAGAACACATACTGGAGGCTTTTGTGATCTGTGAACACATCTACATGCACCTTATATAAGTAATGCCTCCAAATCTTTAAGGCAAACACTACAACTGCTAGCTCAAGATCATAAGTCAGATAATTCTTCTCATGAGGCTTAAGCTTTCTGGAGGCATAGGCTATGGCCTTACCTCTCTGCATGAGGACACAACCCAAACCTACTATGGATGCATCATAGTACAGAATAAAACCCTCTGAACTATCTGGTAGATTCAAGACTGGGGCTGAGGTGAGTCGAGTCTTCAACTCCTGAAAACTCTTCTTGCATGAATCTGACCACTGAAACTTAACTTTCTTCTACATCAATCTGTACATGGGGGATACAATAGAAGAAAACCCTTCAACAAATCGACGGTAATAGCTAGCTAAACCCAAGAAACTCCTGATGTATAATGGAGAGATAGGTCTAGGCCAGTTTCTCACCGCTACAGTTATTTGAGGATCAACTCTAATGCCATCACCGGAAATAATATGACCAATAAATGCTACTGATCTTAGCTAGAATTCACACTTACTGAATTTAGCAAACACTTGATGAGCTCTAAGAGTCTGAAGCACTATGCTGAGATGGTCTGCATGATCGTTTTCATTCTGGGAATAAACAAAAACGTCATTGATGAATACTATGATAAACATATCCAAGTACTACTTGAACACTCGGTTCATCAAGTCCATGAAGGCTGTTGGGGTATTTGTAAGACTAACGGACATGACTAGAAATTTGAAGTAACCATACCGAGTTCGAAAAGATGTTTTTAGAATGTCACATTCTCTGACTCAGAGCTTATGCTAGCTTGATCTTAGGTCTATCTTGGAATAGTAACTGGCACCCCGAAGTTGGTCGAATAAGTAATCGATTCTAGGACATGGGTATTTATCTTGACTGTGACCTTGTTCAACAGACGGTAGTCAATACACATTCTGAGAGAACCATATTTCTTACGCACAAATAGAACAGGTGCACCAGTAATTCCCTGAATCTGGTACTCAAAATGCTACACGGTGATCATGACCCCGAAGGACCACAAGCTAACCCATGACTGATATCTGTAACTAAGCACTGAATAATATACTGTAAATATATGGAATATAAGCTGTAAGGCCATAAGGTTCAAAGATGAACTAATACTGAATATAGAACAATGTTTTTAATGGGGTATAACAATACCCAAAACTAAAATAAAACTGTCTGAAAACATACTGTAGTCTGAAAACACCCTAGTCTGAAAGCCTCTAAACTGTCTGAAAACTGTGAAGTTAATGGTACATGTCCCCATCTAACTCCGAACTACTAAAATAATAAAGTAATAATTTAATCATACTATCCTCGACCGAGGAGGACTCACTACTAGTCTGGCTGCTGAACGTCTGATCTACTAAGGATGCTCGGGAGCTCGTGCTTCTAAACCTATGGTATAAAACACCATAGCGAAAATGCGTCAGTACTTTGAATGTACTGATATGCAAGTGAGGTAGACTGAATGAAAAAGGGTTCACATGCATGAACAATACTAATTAACTGAATAACATGAATGTGAGAATACATGCATGAATATGTAACTGTAACTGAGATCGTAATAATGCTGACTCATGAATTCTGATAACATGGATTTACTGATATCTGAGTACTAATACTGGAATACTGAATGACTGAGTCTACTGAATATTGAAAGACTGATGTTATTTTACTAATAGAGAAAAAAATGTTTTTGACAGTTCTGATTATGAAGAACTGGTCTGATTGACTGTATCTGATAGTCCTGAGTCTGAATACTAATATCATGAGTTTCGTATAATTAATATACAATTAACTAAGTTCGTGATAACATAATTACTGAGTCTAAATACTTATAACATAACTTACTGGTAACTGATATAACTGATAACATGAGTGACTGTATCTGACAGTCCTAAATCTGATGGAACTAGCTGAGTTTTATACTATAACTGAGTTGACTGTATCTAACAGTCCTAAAATCTGAAGAACTATCTGAGTTCTACTACTGATACTGATTGACTGTGTCTGGCAGTCCTGATTCTGTAACATAAAACTGTGGGAAGTAGTTATTTAACCGATATACCCCTAATACTCCATTATGGCTGAGTTGGGGTCCAATCTGCAACCCCAATTGAAAGGGTGTCTATACCGCACCACTAGTAAGGACAAGCTGTGGGTGAACCTCATCTGATAGTGTCTCTAAAACAAAATGGTGGGGCCCTTATCTGACAGTGCTTATCCACCCCATCAACCCTCATCGAACAGTGTTGATGTCTCAACCTATGCTGGCTACATAATTCTGGATCGCAAGGATGACTTCTAAGAATCACACCCTCATCTGATAGTATGTGTTCCCATCCTTGGGTTAACTCGGTGCTAATTCCCATCTGAATAGACTCTGAACATGATTTACTGAACTGAACATGGGTTGAGTTACTGAATTTTGTGGACTGACGGAATACTACTGGTATCTGACAACTGACTGAGTTAATAAGATCATGGAGATTTCCTGAGTACTGTCTGAAGTCTAAGGATTCATAGATTGACTGAGAGTATTGTGAAAACATGACATGGCTCTAGACAAACAGCTAATGTTTCGGGTACGAGTACCCCCAGGACTTGATGGAAGGAAACTGACCAAGCATAACTTACTTGAACATATAATTAACATCATAATCCATAATACATTTATAGAAGCATTTCATCAAAACATATGATAGGAATAACTTGTACATACATGGGGATTTCATGATATCATGCTAGTTAGGCACCTTTCCTTCATCTAGGCATTTAATCAAATATATTGTAGGCATGGTACATGTAAACATCATTGTACCATAATTAAACATCATGTTTTAATTCTAATTTCATCATTCAAGGGTTTAGTCATAGATTTGCATGAATCTATATCTATAATAATTTTACCCACATAGAATTTATCATCCAACATGGAGTAGAGTTCAATTTCTCATTATCCACATGAACAAGAGCAGCCCAATCATGAAATTCATAAGAAAATCCATAAACTTGAATTTATAAAAGAGATTCTTGGGGTTCATGGATGAAAGGAGTCCCTGAATGAACACTATGCATACCTTAGTTCTTGATTCTATAAAGATTAATGGAGATATTCTTGAATTTAGGTCTTGGATTTGAATCCCCAATTAAAAACCCTAGCTTGTTCTTGAGAGAAACTTGAGAGAAACCATATATGTTGGGTGAAATATGGATGAATCACGTGTTATTGGGTATATATAGGGGGGGAAAATTGGTATATATAGGGGTGGAAAATTGACCCTTTTAACCCTTGGGTGCGTAGTTAAATTCTGTGAAATTTCCTGATTTGGACCCATGGCGCGACACGGTGCTATCGCGCCGTGTCACTGAAATTAGACGATTGGGAAATTGCATGATGGCGCAACGCGGTGGTATCGCGTTGAGACACTAGAAAAAGGACAATTCTGAATTTGAGCTTTGGCGTGATGTGCCATAATCCTGGAGGCCAACTGGATTTTGATGATTTCTATTTTGTCCTGCTCCGCGATGCGTTGATGGTTCAGGTGATACACTGTCTCACTAAAAAGGCTCTAACTCTCTGCCCGAGTGTCATATTTAGGCGAATTTGATATCGATGGAAAGCTTATTCAATTTTCCACATGATAAATAGTGAAAATCTTGAAAATATCACTTGTATAAAAGTGGATTCATCTTTGAAATAAGTTCTTAACATTTCTGGGATGATTTTATGCTAGGTAGAAGTACGGGGTATTACAATATCTCCCCCTTGGGAACATTCGTCCTTGAATGAGACTATCTAATATGGGAGAAACGATAAGCTAAAGTACATTCTGAACATGAACAATGATGTTGGACGTATTTATACGTCTAAGCACCATAACTTACCCATGTTTTAGCTAAGTTTTGAGGATAAAATACATAATTCTTGCACTTTTAGTCTACTTTCAATTAAGTGAGCTGACCTATGTGATTAGCATGCTTTTCAGGTACTAATGCGGAAGATTTCAGCACTTTGGGGACCTGTGGACAACAAAGGAAAACTTCACATAAAAGGGAAGACAACTTTTGGACTAAATGTGATGCATGAGAACTTTTTCCCGAGAAAACTCAATATTTTTAAATAGTTAAGGATGCAGTAGCAACTTAGTAGAGAAGGTTGTTATTAAAAACCTTATTGCTGAATTTTCAGCCATTATTCACATAATTCAGATTCTGTAATATTGGGAACGGAGAAAAACACAGCGTAGCTTGAGGAGAGAGAGAGAGAAACGTGCTTCTCTCTTGATTTCGCTAGTCATCTTCATCACCAGAATCATTCGTTGTTTTGGTATGATGACTACTTCTATGTTGATTTTGGTTTTATTCATGAGTAGCGAAGCTCATCTGTTAGGGTTATGGAAACCTTGTAGAATACTCTCTATTGCTATGGGTTTTTTAATTTATGATGTGTCATGCCATTTATATCATTACTCTCTTCATTTTGATTGAATTCTCGTGGTTGCAAACATAGGGAATACGCCATTATAGCAATAACTTGTTCGATAGAAAAGTTGTTGTTTGGAAAAGAGAGTGTGACAAGAAATTAGGGTTTCCAACCTCTAGTTTACACGTTAATGCCCTAGCAGGATTAACGTCTTGGAGAGTTCGTATAGTTTGCTGTACACTTTAGGTTCGAGAGAACTAAGGTGAATAAATCCTTGATGGTTGAAAAACACTTGGATTTAGAATTAGAATACGTCTCTCTACAAGTGCATGCATGTATAAAATCCGTATTACCCATAGTTAATATAGAAGTAGAAGCTACAAGGTGGACATAACCCTAACTTGTCATTCTCTGTGATCAAATATAATTACACATATCATCTCATTGTTACACTGATAATATTACTGTGCACTTAAAGCAGACCCCCCTTATCTTGGAACCTTCGACCAACAGTTTAGTAATAATCGCAATACTTAGTGATCATAGTATTCCCTGTGGGATTCGACACCCAACCCAGTTGGGTTCTATATTTGACAGTGACCGCTTACACTTTCTAACGAGAGTTGTAATTTAGGCGTATCAAACAACCGAAGCATGACTACATGACTGACATTACTGAGTTTCATACTAAGCATGCCTATCTGATGCATGATTTCATTACTGAGCTGATGCATGACGGCATGACTGAGAGTACTGATAAACTGATCACGCAGATCTGATGCGTGAATACATGACTGAATTGACTCATGAACATGTGATTGAATATATAAGTGTAAAGATACCAAGTTTGAAATGAAAACTGAGTGTGGAACCGAATACCACATTTGTAACTGAAATCTGAACATGAAACTGGATAAGCTTAAGACAAGCTATTACCTTGGGCTGAGTCTATGCTTTATTACTTAATATTCATGAGAGGAGACATGAGAACTTAACTAGGTCTAGAACGTGATACATGAGCTGAATATTGTGATCTAAACTGAGTACCTTGAGTACATAGCATACAACCATGATTGGAGCTAGAAGGTTAACTTATGGGTACCCTCTACTCCTAAACTGGATTCCTTATGGAAAGAAAGAATGGGATGTTCTTTTCATGAATGTTTGGGGGTTCATAGTGTATCTCCCCCTTGGGACACTATGTCCCTCGAAGAATACTGACTTGGCTGAGTCGCTGAGGAAACTGAAGCGATGCACAAGACATCTATGAGCTGAATCGTGACTGAATATATGGGATCTGAAACTAAAGCATGATACATGGACCAAATTGAACACGCAACTACCTAGTTGGTCCATCTTAGAATGATCACTTTATGAGATTCTGAATTGTACGTCTAGATGGAAAGGATGGAATCCCAAACCATGCGAACTTGTCTGTCTGACTGCGAAACTGAAGGACAGATTTTATGGACAAACTCATGATAAAAACTTATGGTTGACTGGAGCCTTTATTTAACACCTTTTCTATATAGTTCTAATAGCTTTTGGGTGTAAGGAAATCTTGGCCTTGTCTAAATAAGATAGCTGAATAGGAAAATCATCACATACGAACACTATTTAAGATGAAATGATAGGCCTCCTGCACTACAACTGATATTACTGAAAAGAGTCACATGGATGCAGAACACGAGTGCATAAATATACTAACTTATCTGACTAACTGGGTAGCTGATAGCTGAATATTAGATGTGTAAGACTGAATTGTACTTGGTCTGAATAGCTTAACTGAGACTATAAAGTATTATACACAGAAGTTCATGGCTAACTGGGTAACATGAGGTAACTGAGCATGAATTTATGAAAACTGTATTACTTTTAATTGCGAGACCAAGCATATTACATGATTCAAAAATATTTTGTAACTGAGGTACTGAAATATTAATAACTGAGTAATTGATAGCTATATGCTATGGTCAGGTAATCCTGAAAGTGAATTGAGTTTCTGATCTAGCTGAACTAGGACTGGGACTGAGATCGTAGCTAAGACGGTAATTGAGACTGAATACTTATTTCTGATAACTAAGGTTTAGACTGATACT
Organism: Capsicum pubescens; assembly: GCA_030864215.1. Lineage (NCBI taxonomy): Eukaryota > Viridiplantae > Streptophyta > Magnoliopsida > Solanales > Solanaceae > Capsicum > Capsicum pubescens. The sequence continues at coordinate 64,375,631 of CM061543.1, forward strand.
GAAGTACTCAATTCTTAGACTGAACCCTAATTTTTGGGTGACATAGTAACTGAATCTGTAACTGACATGGTAAATTAGTTTCAGATAGCCACATAGTGAAGACTAACATAAGTCGAGGATCTGAATGTATACACTTACATTCTGTACTTTCCCAACTTCTAATTACAACCTCTTGCTAGCCCTTTATTTGCACACTAATATGGAATTCAAGCATATCTTCATCACTACATCCTCGTGTAAATAAGCATGCAATAATCTTTTCTTAACGTGAAACATACACTCTCTCCCTTCTGAGTAACTACTCTCTACCATACTACTTTCACAAAGAGATCTCACTAATGGGTTCAATCAGGGGGACCTGAAGCATGAATGGACACTAACTGAACTTGACACATGACTGAGGCCTGAGGTATAGAATATAAATATCATGGATTCACCGAGGTCTAAACTGAGGATATGCATAACATAGTCTGAATTTAACTGATCAGTAGAGGCATAGCATGAGCCATGGAAGCTGAGTATACTATAAATCATGATATGTGTACATGAGTCATGAGTTGTATGACCTGAGTTTGGAGTTTTCTATATTTGTGGGACATGATTTGCATTACTGAGAGGAATAGAACTAAACTCCTTATGCTGGAAACTAGAATTGTACATGATTCTATGAAATGCGTGCAAATATAAGCATGGTTCATGAAACTGAGGTGTGAATCATGCGTAGGCATCATGCTGACTGGAGTACGAAACATTACACTAAGATAAGAATGGGTCGGGAATCACCTTCCCTTACTATTTTCCCATACGTGCTGGCACTACTACTGGAATCTGAGAGATTGAATTGGTCACTTGATCTATCATCTCCACCTTAGCTTTGAGACATCATTATACGTCTGTGAGCACTTTACTAAACTCTGAACTGAACAACGATCATCACCACATACTTACGCTCTGTTCAACACCTACTAGCCTTACTAAACACATCATCTGGTTCTATTTCTTCATAGACTATAATACCACATCACCTAATTCACATCCACACCTTCATACCTAGTATCAAATTAATAAACTTAAGTGCTAGCTTGTATTATTCAAGCCTACTAATTTACTCTGGTACAACTATCCCCATGAATACATAATCTGTTCCACCTGGATATTGTTATCCCAACTCTACTACTACTAAACTTCTGAGTTCATGCTCCTAACTCTAGGTCATATGCTATCATAGGATTTCGAGAAGGGATCTGATGACATATGAGTTCTCATGATCATGAATAAGAGTTGTACAACTCTGGAACATAACTGAACTGATGGGATACTCTTGAGCTTGTGGGCAATCCCATACTAAATGTCTGCAGGGACCGTCTGACAAATCCCTATCTCTAGAACTTTGAGTTTCGTTGTTTCTGTTACCTTGAAAGTAAGGTGAAGTTGACATGAATGAAGCATGAGTAGAATCTACATAATTTTCTCTGAGAACTTTTCTATAGCACGACCTGAGACATGAAAGAAGGGAAACTATTCCTAAAATATCTCATAGCCTCCTGCACATAAGTGTGGTGCACCACACACCCATGTACAAGACTCTACTAGATGCAACTTTCAGACTTCCTAGGATACTGTTGAACCTTAGGCTCTGATACCAAGTTTGTAACACCCCAAATCTGGTACTCGGAATGCTACACGATTCTCATGACCTCGAAGGACCACAAGCTAACCCATGACTGATAGCTATAACTGAGCATTGAATAATATACTGTAAATTTGTGGAATTTAAGTTGTAAGGCCATAAGGTTCAAAGCTGAACTAATAATAAATATAGAACAATGTCTGTAATAGGGTATAACAATACCCAAAACTAAAATAAAACTTTTTAAAAACATACTATAGTCTGAAAATACTCTAGTCTGAAAGCCTCTAAACTGACTGAAAACTATGGAGTCAATGAAACATGTCCCCAACTAACTCCAAACTACTAAAGTAATAAAGTAATAAAATAATCATACTATCCTCGACTGAGGAGGACTCGCTACTAGTCTGGCTGCTGAACGTCTGATCTACTAAGGATACTCGGGAGCTCGTGCTTCTAAACCTATGGTATAAAATACCATAGCGCAAATGCGTCAGTACTTTGAATATACTGGTATGCAAGTGATGTAGGCTGAATACAAAAGGGTTCATTTGCATGAAAAATACTACCTAACTGAATAACATGAATGTGAGAATATATGCATAAATACGTAACTGTAACTGAGAATGTAATAACGTTGACTCATGAATTCTGATAACATGGATTTACTGATATCTGAGTACTAATACTGGGATACTGAATGACTGAGTTTACTAAATACTGAGAGACTGGTGTTATTTTACTGATAGAGAAAAGACTATTTCTGACAGTTCTAATTATGAAGAACTGGTCTGATTGATTGTATCTAACAGTACTGAGTCTGAATACTGATATCATGAGTTTCATTTAATTAATATACTATTAACTGAGTTCGTGATAACATGATTACTGAGTTTTAATATTGATAACATGACATACTGATAACTGATAACATGAGTGACTGTATTTGACAGTCTTGAATCTGATAGAACTAGTTGAGTTCTATACTGTATTTGAGTTGACTGTATTTAACAGTCCTGAAATTTAAAGAACTATCTGAGTTCTATTACTGAGACTAATTGACTGTTTCTAACAGTCCTGATTCTGTAACATAAAACTGTGGGAAGTAGCTATCTAACCGACATGCCCCTAATACACCATTATGGCTGAGTTAGGGTCCAATCCGTAACCCCAATTGAAAGGGTGTCAATATTGCACCATTAGTAAGGACAAGCTTTGGGTGACCCTCATCTAATAGTGTCCCCAAAAGAGAATGGTGGGGCCCTTATATGATAGTGCTTATCCACCTCATCAACCTTTATCGAACAGTGATGATGTCTCAACCTATGCTGGCTACATAGTTCTGGAATGCAAGGATGACTTCTAAGAATCATACCCTCATCTGATAGTGTGTGTTCCCATCCTTGGGTTCACTCGGTGCTAATTCTTACTCCCATCTGAATAGACTCTGAACATAATTTATCGAATTGAACATGGGCTGAGTTACTGAATTCCGTTGACTAATGAAATACTACTGATATCTGACAACTGACTGAGTTCATGATATCATAGAGATTTCCTGAGTCATAAGACTGTCTGAAGTCTAAGGATTCATAGCTTGACTGGGAGTATCATGAAAAAATGACATGGCTTTAGGCACACAACTAATGTTTCGGGTATGAGTACCCCCGGGACTCGATGGAAGGAAACTAAGTATAACTTACTTGAACATATAATTAACATCATAATACATAATACATTTATAGAAGCATTTCATCAAAACATGTGATAGACATAACTTGTACATACATGGAGATTTCATAGTATCATGCTAGTTAGGCACTTTTCCTTCATCTAGGCATTTAATCAAACATATTGTAGGCATGGTACATGTAAACATCATTGTACAATAATTAAACATCATGGTTCAATTCTAATTTCATCATTCAAGGGTTTAGTCATAGGTTTGCATGAATCTATATCTATAATAATTTAATCCACATAGAATTTATCACCCAACATGGAGTAGAATTCAATTTCTCATTATCCACATGAACAAGAGCAGCCCAATCATGAAATTCATAAGAAAATCCATAAACTTGAATTTAGAAAAGGGATTCTTGGGCTTCATGGATGAAAGGAGTCCATGAATGAACACTATGCATACCTTAGTTCTTGATTCTATGATGATTGACGGAGAGATTCTTAAATTTGGGTCTTGGATTTGAATCCCCAATTTAAAACCCTAGCCTGTTCTTGAGAGAAACTTGAGAGAAACCATATATTTTGGGTGAAATATGGATGAATCAAGTGTTATTGGGTATATATAGGGGTGGAAAATTGACCTTTTTAACCCTTGGGTGCGTATTTAAATTCTGTGAAATTTCCTGATTTGGATCTATGGAGCGACGCGGTGCTATCACGCCATGTCACTGGTATTTGACGACTGGGAAATTGTAAGATGACATGATGCAGAGCGTATTGCGTTGCCACTTTGTTTGCGACCTGGAAGTTTGGCACAATGCGGTGGTATCGTGCTGAGACGCTGGAAAAAGGAAAATTCTGAATTTGAGCTTTGGTGCGACTTCCATAATTGTGGAGGCCCACTGGATTTTGACGATTGCCATTTTGGCCTGCTTCGCGATGCGTTGAAGGCTCAGGTGATACACTGTCTCACTAAAAAGGCTCTAACTCTTTGCCCGGGTGACGAATTTGGGCGAATTTGATATCGATGGAAATCTTATTCAATTTTCCACATGATAAAAAGTGAAAATATTGAAAATACCACTTATATAAAAGTGGATTCATCTTTGAAACAAGTCTTTAACATTTCTGGGATTATTTTAAGTTAGGTAGAAGTATGGGGTATTACAGCTCCCCACGGGGAGATGCTGGGCCTGATGAACCCCTTATATAGGAAGTAAATCAATTGTTCTTTCAGTTCTTTGAGTTCAACTGGAGCCATTCTTTATGGTGGAATAGATATATGCTGAGTATCTGGGAGAAAGTCTATTCCGAAGTCAATTTCCCTTTTGGGAGGAACTCCGTGAAGATCTTCAGGAAACACATCTGAGAATTCATTTACTACTGGGACTGAATCAGGAGTAGGAGTTTTTGAGCTAGAGTCTTTGACTCACACGAGATGGTAGACACACCCCTTGGATATCATCTTTCTGGATATAAGGTACAAAATCAACTGACCCCTAAGAGCTGTAGTACTATCCCTCCATTCAAGGACTAGTTTATTTGGAAACTAAAAATGAACTGTTCTATTTCTACAATCAACCTAGTCATAGCATGAGTGGAGCCAATCCATGCCGAGAATGATGTCAAATTCTGTCATCTCCAATGCCACAAGACTAACACAGGTAACTTTCTGATATATTATGATCGGACAATTCCTGTATACCTGCCTGGATACAATGGAAACACCTAATGGGGTAGACACTAAAACGGACTCTCCTACAGTTTCGGGACTGACTCCAAAATTGACAGCTATATATGGAGTTACAAAAGAAAGAGAAGCTCCAGGGTCTAGTAAAGCATAAACCTGTAAGTGAAAGACTTGCAACATACTAGTAACTACGTTAGGAGAATTTTCCTGATCTAGGCGAGACTGAAGAGCATATAATCTGTCCGGACGCTGACCACTGGTAGCACTGGAAGCGGCACCCTGCCGAGTTGGGCGGCCGAATGGAACTGACAACTGATGGGACTGCCCCTATTGGTGCACATCTCTACCTTTCTGAGCAACTATCTGACACTCCCAAATCTGATGGCCTGGCAGGCCACACCCGAAGCACACATCACTACCCGCTCTACACTTACCCTAATGGTGTTTGCCATATTTCTGACATAGAGGATTAGTACGAGCACTGCTAACAGTGACTTGGGACATAGATCCTAGTGCCCTATCCCTATTATCATTTCTTAATTTAGGTACTGGGGCACTAAGTGAAGAAGGTACTAGGGCTGAAGACCTCGGATGAAACTGAGGACGGTTACCACCTTCTGACTTTTGCTGACTGAAGTTAAAATCACCTGTTCTAGCTCTCTTGTTTCCTCTCTCCCTCTCCTCAATATTCTACTCTTCTATCTGTTAAGCATCGACCATCAACCTAGACAAGTCCATTTCACTAATTAGCATTGCGGTCCAATATTTCTTGACCACACTATCAGATATGCCAGACACAAACTTACTCATCTTGGACCTGCTGTCTGCCACTACATGAGGAGCATATCTAGCTAACTGAGTGAACTTGAGACAATACTCCCTAACACTCATACTGCCTTGTCTTAAATTAATAAATTCTAACACTTTGGCCTCCCTAAACTCTAATGAAAAGAATCTGTCTAGGAAAGCCGTGGCAAACTCTTCCCATTTTATAGGCCCTGTATCAATACCTCTATCAACTTTCTACTGCTTAAAACAAGTATGGGCTACATACTGCAATTGATATGCAACCAACTCAGCACTCTGAATAGATGTCACCCGCATAGCATTCGTTACCTTCTGAACCATATCTAAGAATTCCTGTGGATCCTTTTCAGACTTGGATCCCGTGAAAGAAGGAGGATTCATTCAAGTAAAGTCTCAAATTCTAGTTGCAGTAGTATTGGCCACTGTATTGGCCAAAAGAACAGTTGGTCGTTCATTCTATGCTACAGAGTTTGCTAGAGTAGTGAACGCAACCTTGAATTCTGCGTGAGAGATATGCTCGTCCAGAGGATCTGCCTGGACGGGTTAGCTGAGTTCCCGTCCTTCTTTCATTCTTCCTAGGAGGCATGCTCTATAAATGGAAGGAATAAATGGATTAGATAGGGAGTTTAACTTGAGCTCATGCTCATTCACACGACTTGAATACTGAAAGAAGGGAAACTTTTCCTAAATACCTTGTAGGCTCTCGTCCATAAGTGTGGCGCGTTACATACCCATGCACAAGAATCTACTTGACATGGATTTCAGACTTCCTTGGACACTTTAAAACCTTAGGCTCTGATACCAAGTTTGTAACAACCCGAGACTACCCCCTTGTCATTACACGATGCTTATAGTCCTGAGGGACCATAAGCTAATCCATGAGTAGATACTTGCTGTGAGCACTGGATAATATAATTATGAATACAGAAGAATAACTAAAATTCCATAAGGTTTTAATATCTGAATTCAAAACTGAAAAATAATTCTAGTAAAGACAACTGTCTAAATCTGAGAAAATACTGATAAACTGAATAACTAATTGACTGTAATGTCTGAAAATCCTCTAAGACTGACTGACTAAGAGTTGATGGGACAGGTACCGAACTAACTCTACTAACTCCTAAAATAAAGACGTGAAATGATATAATCTATCCTCAAATGATGAGGACTCACCACTGCTACTGTACCACTGATGATCTGAGAATCTAGGTGCGATCTGGGAATCGACCGTCAGCACCTATGATATTAGACATTATAGTGCAAAAGAAAAGTAGTTGATCAGTACTTTGAATGTACTGGTATGATAAATGAGGTAGGGTAACATGCAAGGTTTCATGAATATGAGTAATGATCTATCTGAGTATACATGTAAAGCATGGAATACTGGACAGAGAACTTGAAATATGTAGATACTGATCACGCATGAAAGTTTTTAAAATACTAAAAATACATTAGAATCTGTAGACACTGAAGATGCATAACCAAACATATAATATGGACTGAGTAAAATCTATAATATGAAGTACTAAAAAATATACTGATATCTGAATTCCTTGATCAAACAACACTAAGACTGAATAACTAAACTGGGACTGTAACTGAGCCTGTATCTGAGACTGTGGGAGGTATCATCTAACCGACATTCCCCAATCTGAGCTAATCGGGGTCTAACCTATAACCTCAATTAAAAGGGTGTTAATTCCACGCCACGAGTAGTAACACTGGCTGTGTGGATCTATTAAACTGATATAATGTCCAAAGGACTAAGGGTGTCAAGCCTGAACTGACGGGTGACCTCTACGAGATAGTCAAGCTTAATCTGACGGGTGACTACTCATATCCTATGTTGGATACGTAGTTCTGGAGTATAAACACTACTACTAATGACTCTTCCTATCTGACGGGGAAGCCATCATCCCTACACTCGCTCAATGCTAAATCCTACTCCCAACTGAATGACAATGAGATACTAGACTGTCCTGAGTTTAATGACTGATATCTGACTATTTTGATAATGCTCATAGTATAATCTAAAGACTATTCTGTATTGTACTGAAACTAGAGTGATAAAACAGATATGATTTTCAGGTATTCAATACCCCCAGGACTCAAAACAACGATATTAATATGACACCAAAACTTGGGGGACATGACATGAAGCTTTCATAAAACATTTACTCTTATAGGCATTTTATCAAACACTTGTAGTTCATGGTTAAAAACAATCGTAGGAATGTTCTAAAACATATAGAAATGACATGGATTCATCATAATAGTATTAAATCATAGTTTAATTCAGTAAATCATAGTATTAAAACATGGAAGATTGAATAATAACAATAATTTCATGGTAACTGAGGGCATGGCGCGATGCGGAGGAATCGCGGTACCCTTTTAATTCTGAAATTCACCCTTGGCGCGATGCGACATTATCGCGTCAGGACACTTGAAAAAGGACAATTGGGATTTTGGCTGACGGTGCAACGCGGTGGTTTTCTGCAGCTTCACTAGAAATTGACAATCATCATTTATGTTGGATCCGTGGTGCGCTAAGTGTTAATTTGATGGTGTTTATCGACTAGAACTTAACATCGCCATAACTTCTTACCAGTTATTGGATTTAGGCGAATTTTATATCGTTGGAAAGTTAATTCAATTTCCTACGTCATGGCAGGATCTAAACTGTAAAATAATGAGCGTTTAAAATTTTTGATATGTGAATATTCATGTAAAGGGACTTAGAGTACGCTAGAAAAATGCGGGGTGTTATAGTTTAGGACCTAATGCTTGGAAAATTTGTCAAATACCCACTTTATTCTATGTCATCATCCTTTCTTTCCAAGTGAACAAATTCACCCACAAGTTCCTAATAATACACTTTAACCCTCTCTTTCATCCATAATTATATACAAAATATCTTGGGTTTCCAATAATAATTAAAAAAACTCAAAGAACTTAAAATAGAAGCTTTTGTTTCACTCCAAAAATCTCTGATTTAAGCACCATTCCGATGTTATATTTTGGCGATAAGCTCAAAATCAGTCCACAAACATCATAATCTCTTCCATTGTTACCCTATTTATTTGTTATCTTCTTAAACACACTTTTCTCCATTGTTAAAAAGCTTTCAAATCACTCACATTACTCAAAACCTCTTTAGAAAGTACATTACAGTAGCTCAAGAACTTCATTTCTCTATTCCATTAATCCCACAATCGTTAATTAGAAATAATATTTGTAATTTCACGGTTTTTATATGGATATCTTCCCAGTTGTCGATCAGTCATCTACTATGCATATACCCGACATATACCATCAGTATAATTGATGATCGACTAAAGCTTAATTCTAGGATATCTATTGTAAAATTTGTTTTGAATTTTGGTGATTTCTCGGAAGAATGGGAGGAGATTCTCAAATGTTGAAAATGGAAATCTTTTACTAAGGAGACATTTTCCATTGCGGTTCACTACAATAGTTCATACGATAACTTGGTTGCAAGCGTAATGGAGAGTGGGGATTTAGATTACGCGCAGAGCGACGTGATGATTAGTTATCTAATGCATTTGAGGGAAAAGATACATCCTACGATCATAAATAAAGATAGACGTGTGTCGTTGTACATGATGGATGTTGGCGATGATGGATTTAGACCTATTGGATAAATGTAGTTGAGAGGCCCTTTGAAGACCTATTGAATTCTTCACACCCCCATCTCGGCGTACGGTAGTTGATAATGATTTGAATGATTATGAGAATGATGGCGACCATCCAATGAATCTGGAAGATGATTCTATGGATAGGGAATATGATTTATTGTACTCGCAAAATGTGGGAGAATATTATGGAACGGGATCACAACCAAGTCATTCCTTCGCCGATGGAGCTAATTTCTATTGTGACCAAACATTTGCCAACAAGAAAGAGCTAAAAATGCTACTAGATGAAGCATCGTTGATGTAGTATTTTGATTATACTACGGAGAAGAGTTGCACCAAATTATTGAAGGTGAAATATGTATCTCATGGTTGCAGCTGGTTGTTGTGGGAAAGGAAGTACGAATGCCTGGACAAAATTCGCATATATAAGTATGTTGGGTTCCACATGTGCGGTACTGAACATGCCACAGGCAAGCATAGGAAAATCTCATTCAAAATCATTGCTTCACTATGCGTAAATCATTTTCATGATGGTAAGGTTTCAAGCATAAGAGAAATTCAGGGGATTGTGTTTAGAGAGATGCATTACAACACAAGCTACTGGATGTGTTGGAAAGGAAGTGTAATTGCAAAGAACATTATTCGTGGAACACCAGAGCACGAATATGCTTGCTTGTCAGCTTTTCCCCATATGATGGAGTTATTGAATCCTAGTTTTTCTTACTCTATCATGGTTAAAAAGATGGATGAATCGTTCGCATACTACTTTTTAGCTTTCAGAGCTTGTATACAGGGATATGCCCACTTGAAAAAGGTAAGTGACATTGATGGAACACATTTGTATGACAAGTACGGGTGTGTGTGTAATGCCCCGGGAATACACCCTGGATGCCACACGGTGCTTACTGTCATAAGTGACTACAAGCTAACCCATGAGATGGTACCTTCTGCGAGTACAGAATGAAAATAATAATAAAAGATACACATATACGGAATAATTGAATATTCCATAAGGTTTTAAGATACTAAGACATCACTGAATTTTTAAGTCTGAGATAACTGTTTGAAAATAATACGCTAAACACTGTCAATAACAACTGAAAATGCATTTAACTATCTAAAATTATATGAAAGCATCTAACTGAATGACTGTGGAGTTGATGGGACAAGTCCCCAACTAACTTTGGTTGACTACTGAGCTGAAAAGAAATGCTGAAATAAACAAAATCGGTTCTCAAAGTATGAGGACTTACCACTGCTACCACTTCTGTTGTGCTGGAATATCTAAGTGTTGTCGGGAACCTAAGTGTCCGAACCTATGATATGAGACATCATAGAGTAAGAAATGCGTATGCAATCAGTACTTTGAATGTACTGGTGTGCTAAATAAGGTTAGGCTGATATGCATGGGCTCATGGACATGGATAATAGATGACTGAATGAATAACATAAGATGACTGATGCATAGTATACGTGAAATCTGTAAAATCTGAGGAAGCATGACCAAGCATATAACATGTTACTGAAACAGTATGTAAATCGATGTACTAAAATTCTTATACTGAATAACTGATAATTGTATGCTATGGTCAAGAAAACCTGAAACTGTACTCTGTACTGAATACTGAACTGAGACTCTGGGAGCTATCTATAATCGATATGCCCCAATGTACTATCACAGTCCATCCTATAACCCCAGTTAGAAGGGCGTCAGTACCATGTCACGAGTACTAACAATGGTTGTATGGATCCACTAATGTGATATCCCGAAGGACTAGGGTGTCATGTCTATCTTACGGAGGACCCCTCAAAGTCTACTGTGGTACCGTAAGTCTGGAACTTAAGGATTTCTACTAACGTCTCATGTCTACTGACAAGAGCAACAAATGCCTTATGCCTACTAATGGGGAAGACGCCATCCCTACTTTCACCCGGTGCTACGTTTCACTGCCAACTGAATGACACTGATTTCTAAACTAATCTAAGTTTAACTGGCAAAGATAACTGACTGGATTGATAATGCTTATAGTTTATCTGAAACTACTCTGAAAATATTGAATCTATGTGAACAACTAAGTTTTGGGTATTCATAACCCCCAGGACTTGATAGTAATATCAATAAGAACACATAAGAGCATTTGAAACCATAATAGGTAAGCATTATTCCAAAATCGTTACTTAGGCATTTCATCAAACACTTGAGGGTCATAAATTAAAGCATGAAATAGTTAAAACATGTGATGGTAGCATAACTTCAATACTAAGACCATGAATTAATGATTTAGCATGACAAATTCCATCATTCAAACGTGTAAGGTTAGTTCAATCGAAAATCACTTGTACACATCATATATATTCAAAATTTGTAAAAGTTTCATGAAGATAATTCATGTAAACATGAGAATTCACACTTTAAAATATGAAAATAGGTTCTTGAACTCCATGGGTGAAAAGGGCCCACAGATGAAAATTTATTATACCTTAAGGCTTTAACCTTGCAAGAGAAATAACTTTCTTGAGCGTTCTTGGATAGTGAATATTTAATTTCTTGAGTTTCTTTGAAGGAATAATGATGAACTTGATGAATGTGGGTGATGGGTAGGGTTTTATTTTAGAGGGGAATTGAGGAAATTTGGCATATAATGCCTTAACTGATGATAAATCCCGTGTTTTCACAGATTGGGGCGGTGGAAAAAGACCAAACTTTCCCTGGAAAATTTAAATTCATAACTGGAACCTTAATTTGACCATCACCGCGATGCTCCAAGGCTGCCACCTCTATAGCCACTACGACGCGGTGCAATCGTGGTAAGCTGCTATTTTGGAAATCCAAACGTGGTCCAAACCTCATTCAAAAAATCCAAAACTTACCCGAGACATGCCCGTTACACCCCTGAACATGAATCAACTCAAAAACTTACGTCTCGGGGATGAGAAGGTCACTTTAAAAAGTCATCAATATTAAGAGGCCAAAAATGAAACTAAGTCTCCAACACTTGGCTAAATTTTCATGTTCTAAGCCTCTTATACATGTGCTATGGGGTAAATTGAGCTAAGACAATTATGAGGTACTATAATATCTCCCCTTTGGGAACATTCATCCTCGAATGAGACTGATTAAGCTGAGAATATGGAGGGACAGAGATTACATACTGGATATGCGTAACTGAAAACATGGTTACATGAATGAATTGATTCATGAATACATACAATGACATAAGAATGGTTATAGGGCTGAGATAGAAACGAGGAATTGGGAGGTCTAGAACATGGAAACTCGAGGCATTACACCACATCTCCCTCTTAGGATATTTTGTCCCCTGAACAATACTAACTTGGCTGAGATACTAAGGAAATACTTAGATGATACACGTGACACTTACAGGCTGAATCATAATTGGATATCTGGAATCTAAAATTGATGTATGATGCATTAATTGAGCTAAATTTTCAATCTACATAGACGCGGATATTTTACCTCATGAAATAGCTATCTTTATGAGACTTCGGATATTATGACCAGTGGATAGATGGAAAATCATAGGAACTTATCTGTCTGACTGCTAGATTAAATTGTTGGCTTTATGGACTATCTCACACTGAAAGCTTATGTTCAACTGGAGCATTTATTCAATGCTCTTTCTAAGAAGTTCTAATAATAGTAGAGCGTAGAAAATCTTGGGTATGAGCAAAATAAGACATCTATATAAGGAGTCCCGACATGGCTATAATTTTGTGACATGGAGCATAGGCCTACGAAATATATACTGGGATAGAATTGCTATGCCTTAGACAATGCAACTGTTGCTTTCAAGCTTAGGTATACTCCTCAAATACTCCCTCAACTATACATTCCACTTCAATACCACACTTCACTTGAGTCTACTGAAAGTATTCACATGGGCACTGATAACACTATCTACTACTGAAGTCATAGCTTAACTGAATTCTCTCACTATGTTCAAGCCTAATCGAATCTACAAAGTACACACATAACACTAGAATACTAGTATGAATCATGAATTCAACACACCCTGTATTTTCACGACTCCTCACCATAGGAATAGTTCTTATTACCTCTTTAACAACTACATTTAATCTCTTACTAGCCATTCACTTATGCGCAGTGCATTTATCCACTTACACACCAACATGACATTCAATCCTATCCTCATAACTACATATGAACTCCTACACAAGACCCATAAAAGCATTTTTTCATATTCTTTAAACCTTTATCATTAACAACTTCCATGCACAACCCCAAGAAAACACACACCAAATTTCAGCTAACCATGACATATATCAAAGGGTGGGCCTCAATCTTACTTCACACTCATAGCCTTATCTAAAATAAGTATACAACAATCTTTCATCAATAAGAAACGTTTACTCTCTCCCATCTAAGCAATTGCTCATCACTACTATCATTTCATAAGGAGAGGTCACTAAAGGTTAAAACATGAGGACCTGAAGCATGGAAGAATAACTTTGACCTTTAACTGAGGCCTGAGAAATAGAGCATCAATGATATAAATTCATCAAATAGGTCTAAGCTGAGGACACGTATGACGTAAATCTGAATTTTGCTGATCATTAAAAGTGTAGCGTGAGTACTAGAACTGAACATACTATAAAGCATGAGAACATGGGGCATGAGTTGTATGACCTGAATTTGGAGTTCATAAATTCTTTGAATATGATTCGTACTACTGAGTGAATTGAAACTCTTCATACTAGAAACTGTAAGCGTACATGATTTTCTATAAAGTGAACAAATATGAGCTATGATCATAGGGATGACATGTAACGTTTGGGTAGATATCGTGATGACTGAAAAACATTGCACTGAGATAGGAATAGGTTGGGCATCCTCTCCCCTTACTATTTTTCTATACATACTGACACACCTATACCAGGATCTAAGAGCCTAGCTTGGCTACTTGTTCTATCATCTCCCCCTTAGCTTAAAGGAATCATCCTAAGTCTATGGGCATAAACTCTAAATTGAACCATCACCAATTTACTCTAGAGTCTGGGGGTATAAAAATGCACATAAATGATACACTCAGCATGAGAGACTATGACTGATAATGTAAAGCCCACTGCTAGTACTTTCTTCTAAGATACAACTCTTAGCTTTCTATAGCCCCAACAATCATCATATAACAACTTAAATACTGGCTAACTTAGAGTTTTAAACTTTTCTTTCTATTTGCTTAGTCTTCAAAGATTCAAACTTAGACCCTAACACTTAACATGAGTATCCCCGAACCTTTAATAAAATATACTAACCTTCATCATAGACTGCTAAAATCATATGTTTAAACTTATATTTCTCCCTAAACCATGAGAATTACCATTACCCTGGCCATCCAACATCAACATGTTATAACCCATAAATTAGCTGGTACAAACGTCAATTACTACATTTCTAGACCCATTTAAATTTAGCACTCAAGGTTACTACATAAGCACACCCACACCATAATACTTACCTTAAATTCTTGCATACACTATTTCAAGCCTACTGATTCACCTTTCATACAACTAGCCCCATGGATACGTAATCCACGAATTCAGACAGTATTATCCCTACTCTGTTGCAACTAAACTACTGGGTTCATGCTTCTAATTCTAGGCTATCAACTATCATAGAATTCCAGGAAGGGCTCTGAAAATACATTTGACACCTAAGCACTGAGGTACTACCCCTCTATTCAATGACCGATTCATTTGAAAACTGAAATTGAATGACTCTATTTTTGAAATCAACTAAAGTGATTTTCTAGGATACTGAAACCGGGTAGTTTCTATATACCCGTTTGGTTAGGGTAGATTTACCCACTGAGAAGGGCTCTGCTAAGGTTTCAACACATACACTGAACTCGACAACTATATAGGGGGTCATAAAAGAAAGAAAATCTCTGGGATCTAACGAAGCATAAACATGTAAATAAAAGACCTGTAACGTACCTGTACCCACATCAGGAGAACTTTCCTGATCTTGTCGGGACTGAAGTGCATATAGCTTGTTCTGACGCTGACCATTGGTTATGCTGGAAATGGTACCCTGCTGAGTCAGGTGATCAGATGGAACTAGAGGATGGTTGGACTGACCCTGTTGGCCACTCTTTTGTCAATCTCTAACTCTGTGCCTGGCTTGCAACACCCTAAATATATTTCACTACTGTCTCTATATGCACCCTTATGATTCCTACCACATTCTCCACAAAATAGGTTAGTATGAACACTCTTCTCACTACTCTGTGACTTAGAGCCTGGTGCTCTGTCTCGACTGTTATTATTAAACTTAGGTACTATCTAAGGCGAAGATGGGGCTGAGACTTTCTGACAATATTGGGAGTTGTTACTACCCCATGACCTTGGCTTAAGACTACTTATTCTGGCCCTCTTATTCTGTCTCTCTTTCTTCCTACGCTCCCCTACCTTACTCTGCTGAGCATGAATCAAAAGCCTATATAGTACAAAAACCTGTAGATTATTCTGAGCAACTACTAAATAAGCTAAGGTAGTGAATGCAACTCTAAATTCTACGTAAGAGACATGCTCTTTAATACCCCAAAAAACAAAACCAATGTTAGATCCATGGTTAAAGCTCATGCATAGTACATTATAGTTCTTTGGTAGTGTTATGAGTGAGTTTTATGTCTATTAATTCTTCAAATAACTCCCAGCTATTGGGTGAATCAAAATAATCCTTACCGATTGAATTTTTGATAAGAATGTTGCTTTAGTCAACTTCAAATGAGAATATCTTTTACTCTATTAAGAATTTTTCATCTCAAGACCCACCAAATGGTAGGAATTTGAATTATCTTTGCAACGATATCAATTTCGCCTAAATCTGATACTCGGGTGAGAAGTTATAGCACTTATCATAAAAAAATAGTAACCCAACGCCATAAGGCAGCGTCGCGGTGATGGACGATTTCATGTTCATAATTTTCCATTGTTTCATCCCGATAAGCACCGTGTCATGCCAAGAGGCATTTTCAGAATTGTCCATTTATAGTGGCTCAACGCAATTTCATCGCGTTGCGTCGCTGGGTAAATTCGATATTATCCCTTTTTCAGTGGCCCAACGCGATTGCACCACGTCTCTCCGAGTGTCGAAATTGGGATTTGGAGTTTAGTTTCGTATTTTAAATTCCTAAGGGCATTTAAGTCCTTTTCCCTCACCGCATTTAGTCCAAACACAGGATTTATGTCCCAAATAGCCCTAATTGCTCATTATTTTCGCAATTTACTCAAATTAAAGTATCTCTCTTTCAAGAAAAAAACCCTAGCCCTTCAATATTAAAGATCAAATCTTAGGAATTCACCATCAATTCTCACAAATTCATAAATCAAGGTATGTTTGGTGTTCATCCTTGGGTTCCTTCCATCCTTTGAGTTCAAGAATCCTTTTTGAGAATTTAAATTATGGATTAAATTCTTGAATTGAATTGTGTTCATGTATGTGTTGATTTTATAGGTTTTAAACTAAGAAGATTATGAATTTCATGTAAATAAACTAGCATATGCATTGACTTACGTACTCCTGATGTCATGACTCATGAATTGTGAGTTGAATGTTGTAGTTATGATATCCCCATGTTGTATTTTCATGTACAAGAACCATGCTCCCCAAGTGTTTGACAAAATGTCTATGTGAACAAATTGTGCATGATATCCTAATTGTAATGCTTTTAAAATTGTTATATGATTCTATTATTCATGCTATCGAGTCTTGGGGATATTGTATACCCGTAATTAGTTGCTTACTTTGTTTCCGGTCATAATAGAATGATTTTGTAGTATCTCGAACAGTAGCATTCGGTCATTTAACAGAATCAGCGTGAGTTCAGTCAAGCTTAGTACAGTCTAGTGATCAGTGTCGGTTCAGTAGGAAGTAGGATTCAGCACCGAGCAAACCCAGGGATGGGTGAATTCCTGCCAGTATAGGGTTTGACCCTTAGTAACAGTCCTTGAGTTACAGAACTATGTAGCCAGCGTAGGGTAAATCATATTCCTGCCAGACAAGGGTTGACATAATCATATACATCTCATGAGTCTTTCCGCCAGATTAGGGTTGACCCATCCAGTGTTAGTAACCCATGGTACGGTGCTAACACCCTTTCAACTGGGGTTACAAGTTGGACCCTAAATCAGTCTATAATTAGGGTATGTTGGTTAGATGATAACTCCTACAGTCTTATTTTAAGTATTTAAAATTCAGTACAGAACTCAGTTCAGTTCTACATGATCATAACTTTCAGTTATCAGTTATCAGAAACTCAGTACCATAGTTTTAGTCTAATTCATACAGATGATATATTCTTGGTATTACATGTTCTTTATCTTCAGTAGTCCCAGTCTTTCATATACTCCCATCCAGTCACTTAATGAGATTTAGCTATTATTATTACTCATGCACATGAACCCATACACATTAGCCTAACCTCACCTAGCATACCAGTATATTCAAAGTACTTATGCATACTCTCTCTTTGTGCTATGATGTCTCATATCATAGGTCCGGACGCTTGGGTTCCTGACGGTACCTAGCTTGATTAGTCGATCAGCAACAGTTATAGTAGTGATTTCTCATCTATCGAGGATGTGATACTTATTTAGTCATTGCATTATTTTAGTATTTCAGTTATTTCAGACAACAGTTGTGAGTTAGTTGGGGCCTGTCCCATCTTATTTTGGATGTTTAGAAGCTTTCAGACACTATCAATTAGCAGTTATTCTACAAATGTATTTAGTATTAATTAAATTTTATGAACCTTACGACATTTTTAGTTTAACTTTCGCATATGCTTTATTATTATTATTCAGTACTCACAGTAGGTACCAGCCATGAGTTAGCTTGTGGTCCTTCGGGATCTTAAGTACCATGTGACACCCAGGGTGTAGCCTCGGGGCATTACATGCTAATTCAGGGGATCTTCCTGAATAGGCGGAGGTAAGGGTTGATTCCTCCCTCTCCCATCTTTTTTCTTTTGGGAGGCATTTTCTGTAATCAGAAGGAAGATTGAATTAGAAAGAGAGTTTAAATAGATCTCATGCTCTTTTGCACGACATGAATACTGAAAGAAGGGAAACTTTTCCTAAAACGTCTTGTAGCTTCTTGCCCATAAGTGTGGCACGCTTCACACCCATGCACAAAACTCTACTCAACACGGCATTTAGAATCTCTAGGACACTTTAAAACCTTAGGCTCTGATACAAAGTTTGTAACGCCCCAGGAGTACACCCTAGACACCACACGGTGCTTACAGTCACAAGTGACCACAAGCTAACCCATGAGTTGGTACCTGCTGTGATCACTGGATGAAACTAATAATAAAAGATACACATATGCGGATAACTGAATATGCCATAAGGTTTGATACTAAAACATCACTGAACTTGTAAGTCTGAGATAACTATTTAAAAATAATACCGTAAAGAATGCCAATAACAACTGAAAAAACGTTTAATTATTTGAAATTATCTAAAAGCCTCTAACTACTAACTGTGGATTTGATGGGACAAGTCCCCAACTAACTCCGGTTGGCTACTGAACTGAAAAGAAATGCTGAAATAAACATAATCAGTCCTCGAAGTATAAGGATTCACCACTGTTACCACTGATGATGCGCGGGAATATCTAAGTACGGTTGGGAACCTGAGCGTCCGAACCTATAATATAAGACATCATAGCATAAGAAACGAGTATGCGGTTAGTACTTTTAATGTACTGGCATGCTAAATGAGGTTAGGCTGATATGCATGGGCTCATGGACATGGATAATAAATGACTGATATAGCATGAGATAACTGATGCGTAGTATACATAAAAGCTATAAAATCTGAGGATGTATGACCAAGCATATAACGTGATACTGAAATAATCTATAAACTGAGGTACTGAAATACTGATACAGAATAACTGATAATTGTATGCTATGGTCAAGCAAACCTGAAATTGCACTCTATACTGAATACTGAACTGAGACTGTGGGAGCTAGCTATAACCGACATGCCCTAATGTACTATCAGGGTCCAACCTGTAACCCTAGTTGGAAGGGAGTCAGTATCATGCCATGGGTTCTAACAATGACTATGTGGATCCACTAATGTGATACCCGAAGGACTAGGGTGTCATGCCTATCTGATGGGGTACCTCTCAAAGTCTACGCAGGCGTCGTAGGTCTGGAACTTAGGAACTGCTACTAATATCTCATGCCTACTGATGGGGGAGATTTCATCCCTACATTCACTCGTTGCTAAGTTTTACTCCCAACTGAATGACACTGATTTCTGAACTAATCTAAGTTTATTTGAAACCACTCTGAAAATACTGAAACTATGTAAACAACTAAGTTTTGGGTATTTATAACCCCAAGACTTGATAGTAAGTTTGTCAAAGGGGTCGGGCCTGGTCAACCCAAAACCGACCCATGTTAATTTACCGGGTCATGGGTCGGTCCAATTTCGAGCCTGTTTAAACGGGCTGGTCTGGTACCGGGCCCAACAGTTTTTTTTTTAAAACTGGGACCGGCCCATTATACCTAGATCGATCCAACCCGGGTTAACTAGGTCAAAACCGGATCAAACCTAAAAATAAGAAAATAAAATTTAAAAGTTCTTTATCCAATATACACTATATATACCCACCTATATACATTTTATATACGTTAAACACCATACACACAATATATATACACTATTTATATACTACATTAGAATTTAGAAAACATATACACATATGAACATGTATACGACTATTTGTTAAATATATATACTACTTTAGAGTCTATAGAAAATATATACACATATATATGTACCATGTAATATATGTTCTTCTTTAAATAATATACATACAACATATATACACTATATAGAATATATATATAGTTATATACTACTTTATAAAACAAATACACATGTATGCGTTAAAAATTAAATATATATACTACTTTAGAGTGTATACAAAATATGTACACATATATACGTACGATTACGATATAATATATGTACTACTTTAAATAATATACATACAACATATACACACTATATATATACTACTTTATAAAACATGTACACATGTATACGTTAAATATATACAACTTTAGATTCTATAGAAAATATACACACATATATACGTACGATATAATATATGTACTACTTTAAATAATATACATACAACATATACACACTATATAGTATATATATATATAGTTATATACTACTTTATAAAACATGTACACATGTATACGTTAAATATATATACTACTTTAGAGTGTATAGAAAATATGTACACATATATACGAACGATTACAATATAATATATGTACTACTTTATATAACATACATACAACATATACACACTATATGTATACTACTTTATAAAACATATACACATGTATACGTTAAATATATACTACTTTAGATTCTATAGAAAATATATACACATATATACGTACCATACAATATATGTACTACTTTAAATAATATACATACAACTTATACACACTATATAGTGTATATATAGTTATATACTACTTTATTTTACTACTTTATATAATATACATACAACATATACACACTATATATATACTACTTTATAAAATATATACACATGTATACGTTAAATATATATTACTTTAGATTCTATAGAAAATATATACACATATATACGTACCATGCAATATGTGTACTACTTTAAATAATATACATACAACATATACACACTATATAGTATATATATATAGTTATATACTACTTTATAAAATATATACACATGTATACGTTAAATATATATACTACTTTAGAGTGTATACAAAATATGTACACATATATACATACGATTACGATATAATATATGTACTACTTTAAATAATATACATACAACATATACAAACTATATATATACTACTTTATAAAACATATACACATGTATACGTTAAATATATACATCTTTAGAGTCTGTAGAAAATATATACACATATATACGTATCATACAATATATGTACTACTTTAAATAATATAGACACAACATATATACACTATATATATACTACTTTAGAAAATATATACACATGTATACGTTAAATATATATACTACTTTAGAGTGTAAACAAAATATTTACACATGTATTATGATTTAGAGACTATAGAAAATATGCTACTTAATATAATAATACCTAAGGTTTTGAACTTAAAAGAGATTTATTTTTTCATTATGTGTATATATGTTTGTTATGTTTAATTGTCTATTACTTAGTGTAAAGCTTGATAGTAAATTAGTAATATATTAAAACTAGGTATTTAATTTAAACTAGAAATTCAATTTAAATGGAAAAAATTACAAAGTAAGAAGTGAATGAATGTTATATTTTATTGATTACAAAATGATCCAAAATTTATAATGTACATGAATGAAAAATCTACAAATTTTGCATCATTTTTTCCAACTCATCCATGTTAATATTAACGGGAACTGACATAGGATAGTTAAAATCAATGGGGGAAAAACTATGCATTGGACTTGATTGTGTTGAGTTCTCCCTTAAAGTCATAATTTCTTCAAGATTCTGTTCGTCTTTCGGCTCCATCTTTATTCCTTGATTTCTTCGTTCCACTCTAATTCAATCTCTAAGGCAAACTAGAACATTCATATCATTGCTTCCCAATGAGTGTCGGTTGTCTCCAAGCTGTTGTCATCACTGACTAAAAGCACTCTCCGATGCAACGGTTGAGATTGAAACATTCAATAGATCTCTAGCTAATCTTGAAAGCATAGGATATTGTCATTCATTATTTTTCCACCAATCTAACGCATTGATCCGTCGTCTACGATCCTCTATCGGCGTTCGAAGATAATACTTAAGCTTTTCCCGAGAAGTTGCTGAGTAAGATCCCGCCTCAGCACTGTTTCAAATATTTAAATCATAAAAGTGATCAGGAAAACCACTATGTGTCGGTCTTTTAGAAGATGATGGCTCCTCGGGAGGATGAGGAGCAACATTTGGAGTGATATTTGTCAGTACAGCTACATCAAGTAAATCATCATAATGGTTATATAATTTTTCTATGTAAATGTTCTCATCACTCATAGCCGTAAACAAATCTGATTGTTTTTCATCTTCAGATTCATGTTCAACATTTATCTCTAAGTTAGAATAAATAAGAGAACTAAAGTGGCACGTAGTATTATATTTCATATATGGATTTAGTAAAAGACCAACCAAGTAAATAGGGGGAATCGGAAAAAAATATTTTTAAAATTTAGCAAACATAGCATCAACAACTTCTTTGTAACCTTCTTTATTCTTATATTCTTTGAGCAAAGCAGAAATATCGGCTATATATGCTAAAATATTACAAACAATAGGATAATAAGGACCGAAAAATTCAACCGTAGCTATATAAATTTTTTCAAAAAACTTAACAAGATCATCAATTACAGCTCAATCAGAATCATGTAGCATACATTAAGCCAAATCAACAAATGAACCACAATATTGATTAAAAGTTAGTGTAATAGGAAATCTATAAGCATGACAAGTTTTTAAATAATCATACGTAGCATTCCATCTAGTATCACATCCTTCAGGCATTAATATCGGTCTAAGTCCATTTTTTTCACATTTAACTTTAAATTCTCTAACTTTTGTTTTCTGATTATATCTTTGAATAAAGCCAACAACAAGACGGAATTTTTAATATAAATCTCAAAAAATTCAAGTCCATCTCTTACAATTAAATTATATATATGACAAACACACATAACATGAAATATTTCAGGTAACGGCGAAGAGAGATCAACTTTTAACTTTTTAATAGCAGCCTTGTTGTTAGAAGAATTATCAAAAAGAATACATAAGACTTTTCTTTCAATACCATAAGATTCTGTAACTTTACTAATTGATTCAGAAATAAATTCTCCAGTATGTCTACGATCTTCATCATACAAAAAAGCTAGAATACATTTTTACATAACAAAATTACTATCTATCTAGTGACAATTAATGGTTAAATAATTATTTTTATTAACAGCACGACCAAGATCAGAAGTTAGAGCCATTCTACATTAAATATTTTTTAACAATGTAGATAAATAATAAACATATTGTGAATGAAGTCTAAAAAAATCGGCCCAACAAGTACTTCTAGGAATACCATTAAACATAGAATTATAAATTGCTTGAATATAATGAATAAAAGCATCCGAAGAAGAAAAGGTGAAAGAAAAACAACCCACAGCTACCATTTTTACTATTTCTTTCCGGTCCCTCGATTTATTATAATTCTTAGTTAACTAACCGATTTTTGGGTTCATTCTAGTTTGTGTTGGCCCACCAATACCCTCTCTACCTTTTGCAATAAGAAACCCTCTAGCATGATTATCTCTTATATGTCTCATTAATGAACTCATATTCCCTTGATTGCCTCCTCTTTTATGCTCATATACTTGTTGACAAATATTGCATTGCACCTTAGTCTGTCCTTCTAAAAGTGTAAAAAATTCCCATGCAATACTAGTTTTTCTATGAGTTTTAGGAACAATGGGAGGAAGGGGAGAAAAATTAACCGATTCAGATCTAACATTAGCATTTTCTACAGCGGGTGTCTCACCAATATTTTCATCATCTTCATCTAAATTAACCGCATTACTTCATTTTCATATTCTATATCGTAATTTTCCTGAGCTTCTAAATAATTCATATCGTGAGCACCTACACTTACTTCTTCCTCAAAAGGTTGACTAAGCGGTACCTGAGGCACACGGGTATATCTACTAATTGTACTACCTCTGCCGCCACTAATTCGACTTTTACTACCACTACCACTTTCGGGATAATTTTTTTTGATACTTTTACCGAGGTTTCTTAATTTATCCATAGTATAAATCAAACTAAAAAATATTCAAAATACGCAAAAATAATAAAAATAAATATTTAAAAATTAATACACTAATTAAAAACTAAAAGTAAAAGATGGAACGACAATACCAAATTTTAAAAGTATCCAAAAGTTGCGACTTTAGAAAACTTTCACTCGTATTTGTAATCGCAAAATTAAAATTGAGCACTTTAAGAGATATATAGAATATTTGAGAGAGAATGAGATTTGACAGAATAAGAATTGTGTGGAAAATAATTTAAAAGTGTAGGTTATTTATATAAATTTTTTTTAATTTAAAAAATATTTTTTTTTTTTTAAGAATTGGGCCAAATAGTTGTTGGAGCCTCCAAATGGCTATATAGTCGTTGGAGCCAACGGCTACTTGGCTCAAACGACTAGTTTTCAGAAAAAAAAATTATTGGGTTGGGTCCGGGCTAGGCAACTGGTAGGCCTGGTCCGGGTTGGGTCCGGGACGGGTCAACCGGGCCCCAAAAAAATTTGGCCCAGCCCGAGACCGTCAGCCCGTGGGCTGACTGAGCCAGGTCAAATCAGGGCGGGCGGGTTAAGTGGGCGGCGCTTACTGGGCTGGGCCAGGTCAACCCGGCCCATTTGATAGGCTTACTCGATAGCAATATCAATAAGAACACATGAGAGCATTTGAAACCATAATAATAAGTAAGCATTATTCCAAAATTATTTTTAGGCATTTCATCAAACACTTGAGGGTCATGAATTAAAACATGAAATAGTTAAAACCTGTGATGGTAGCATAACTTCAATACTAAGACCATGAATTAATGATTTAACATGATAAATTCCACAATTCAAACATGTAAGGTTAGTTCAATCGAAAATCACTTGTACACATCTTGTGTATTCAAAATTCGTAAAAGTTCCATGAAGATAATTCGTGTAAACATGAGAATTCATACTTAAAAACATGAAAATAGATTCTTGGACTCCATGGGTGAAAAAGGCCCATGGATGAACATTTAACATACCTTAAGGCTTTAATCATGCAAGATAAATAACTCTTTTGAGCGTTCTTGGGTGGTGAAGCTTGAATTCTTGAGTTTCCTTGAAGGAATAATGATGAACTTGATGAATGTGGGTGATGGGTAGGGTTTTATTTTAGAGGGGAATTGAGAAAATTTGGCATATAATGCCTTAACTGATGATAAATCTCGTGTTTTCATGGATTGGGGCGGTGAAAAAAGACCAAACTTCCCCTAGGAAATTTAAATTTGTAACTGGAACCCGAATTTGACCATTATCACGACACACCAAGGCTGGCACCGCTATAGCCACCGCGACACGGTGCAATCGTGGTGAGCTGCAGTTTTGGAAATTGATGATAGGCGAATTTACACGCCTATAGCACTATATTTTGCCCATATTTTAGCCTAGTTTTGAGAACAAATTATATATTTTATGCACTTTTAGTCCTTTTTCCTGTAAGTGAGCTAACGAACATGATTAGCAAAGTTTCAGGTATAAATGATGCAGAATTCAGCATTTTATGGATAACTTGACGCCAAAGAAAGCTTCACGAAAGGAGAAAAGCCAATCTTGGACGCCAAGGACTAAAAATGGCGCATGGAAAATCTGTCCCGGGCTAAAACCATATTTCTGAAGACTTTGGGGACTAGCAGTAATTTAGTAGGATTAGGATAATGATACATTAACCTAGTACAATTGGGTTAAGTATTTCATTAGCTTATTAGGATTAGGATAATGATACATTAACCTAGTACAATTGGGTTAAGTATTTCATTAGCTTAGTAGAATTAGGATATGGGTATTATAAATACCCTATTTTGCTAGAGATTTTAAGAACTCTCATTCTACTTTCAATTCATTCTACTTTTGATACATTCAATTATTCTTCGTCTATTCATCTATTCAATTCTTAATTTCCACAACAAGAGAAACGCCACTTTGCAAGGGAGTTCACGCCATTCTTACCCCTATACCTAACGTGAGATCTTTATTGTGGTACAATGATAATGGTTATTGTGATTTCCTTCGCACTCATGAGTAGCTAAACTCCTCTGTTGGGGTTATGGAAGCCGTATGAGATACTATCTATTGCTATGAGTTTGTGAATTCGTGACACATATGCTGCTTATATCATTATTCTCTTCATCTTAAATCTAAATTCCTTGTGGTTGCAAAAGCAAGAATACGCCAGTATAACATTTAACTTGTTCGAAAGAAAGGTTATTTGTCTGGAAAAGAGATAATGTCAAGGTAGTAGGGTCCCATCCCCTATTAAAAAGTTAGTGCCGTAACTGGATTAACCTCTTGGAGAACTCGTACCGTTAGACACGCTTTAAGCTCGAAAGAGTTAAAGTGAAATAATCCTCGAATAGGTCGAAAGACGCCTGGATTTATCATCGAATACAATTCTCTATAAGCACATGCATGTCTGAATTCCGCACACTCATAGCCAATAGAGATGTATAACTCAGAAGGTGGACATAACCCCAACTCCTCAATTCTCATTGTTTACATATTACAAAACATTCGTTCTTTTACTTTGCTATTTTCTGCTTTACTCTCTTATTTTGGTTACATTACTTTCACAATACAATTCCCCCCTTTTTACTAGACTTGCACTAAAAGTCTAGTAATCGTTGCTTACTTGTTGACCAAGCTATTCCCTGAGGGATCGATACCCAACCCAGGTTGGGTTCTATATTTGACAAACGACCGCTTTACACTCCTACGAGAGTTGTAGATTGAGCGTTATCAAAAGTTGGCGCCGCTGCCGGGGAATACAAGTGTCAATTAAGTTCGTAATAATTACTAGACCCTTTGGTCAAAGATTCTCGTACTTTTACTTTTAGTTTTTCTTTTTGTTTACTGCAGGTTTTTATTCAGTGCATGCCCCATACCCGAAGTTCTGGTCAACCGTTATTACCTATCAATCCTGAACCACAACGTATTCGCAGAATGGAGGCACAACACGCAATTGAAAGGATGGCTGCTCAACAGGAACAGGCGAGACTGGCTGCGCTAGCCGCCGCTCAAGTGCATCAACAGAATATTGATAACCCTGGGCGAGCAACAAATCCTGACGATGAAAATCTAGGTGATGACGAGCTACTAAACCCTAGGCATGCCGCTGAGATCGCAACACCTGCCAACAGAAGAGATCGTCAAGCTAGGTTTAGGCCTGAACGCCAAGCTATGCAACCAGCTTTTGACGATGATGATGATGATCTTGAATGAGCCGGAGCCATTATTCCTCCACCATTGGCACCTGGAGCCAAGTTCAACATCACGAGCACCATGATTCAGTTATTTCAACTCAAGGGATTATTTGGTGGACTAGCAGGTGATGATCCGAATATGCATCTCATCAACTTTATTTCTACATGCAAGTCGTTTGACAATCCTGGAGTTGGTCAGAATGCAATTCGGTTACGCTTATTTCCATTGTCTCTGTCTGGGGAGGCAACTCTATGGTTGAATGGGCTGACTCCTGATTCTATTACAAATTGGAGGCAATTGAGAGACGCTTTCCTAGAAAGATTCTTTCCGTCATCCAAAAGAGCACAAATAAGAGATGAAATCAGCAACTTTCGTCAGCTTCCAACTGAAGCCCTTCATGAAACATGGGAGAGGTTCAAGACGAAGCTAATGAGGTGCCCAAACCCTCACATGACTAATATTCACCTAATGGAGATACTTTACAGAGCCTTGAATTCAATAACTAAACCATTTGTGGATAATGCGGCTGGAGGATCATTTATGGATCTCACCTTTGGTCAGGCAAGCAATATGCTAGATCGTATGACGAAGCAAAGTAGAGCTTGGCATACCAGGGATTCTGAGGTAGCAAGCCCCACTTTATCTATAGGCATGACTGCAGACCAAAGGAGAAGAGAAGAAGAACGTGATCAAGATATGACGTACATGAAGACACATGTGGATCTTCTTACAAAGCATCTATTATCAGGGAAGACCGAAAAAGTCAAAGCCATTACGTCAAAAGGAAGAGACGAATCTGATTCGGAAGAAGAAGCCAACTACTTAAATAATCAGGGGGGTTTCCGAGGTAATACCCAAGGAAACCAAGGTCGGAACTATTATGATAAATATGGAAACAAGGACCAAGGTAGTTGGAAGAACAAGAATGACAAAAGTGGTTTGTATGTTCCCCCTGGAAGACGTGACGCCACCACATCTAGTTCTGGAAGTATGGAAGACATGATGGCTAAACTACTGAAAGGAGTGGAAGCAACTAGCGCGGGAGTAACGGAGGTAATAAATGATTTGTCCTCTATGAAGAAATTAGTTGATTCACATTCCACTTCAATCAAGCAAATAGAGCAGCAATTGAGCCAACTTTCAGCAGCACTCAATCAAAGAAAGGCTGGCACTTTACCTAGCGACACTTTGCAAAATCCAAAGAATGAGGGATCATGCATGGCTATTACTACTCAAAGTGGTAAGGCGCTGGACACTTCATCTAAGGGAAAACAAGTGGTCGATGATGTAGCAGACATTGATGACAAGGCAAAAGGAGAAGCTGCCGTAGAATCCACCCACGACGTCCATGACGGTACACCGAGTATGTTGCAGCCTGAAAAGGATGAAAAATGAAGGCAAGAGGAGAAGAAAGCCGTGGAGAGAACAATTCCATATCCACCACCACCTTTTCCTCAAAGATTGAAGAAGTTGGCGGACGATACAAAGTTCAGCAAATTCATGACTATGTTAAAACAGCTGACCATTAATGTTCCATTGGTGGAGGCACTTGAACAAATGCTTGGGTATGCGAAATTTATGAAGGATCTTTTGACAAAGAAGCGGGCAGTAAGCTATGAGCCGGCAGATAATATTCATCATTGCAGTGCAATTGCCACAAGGTCCTTAGTACAGAAGAAGGCAGACCCTGGTGCTTTCACTATTCCTTGCACGGTTGGATCTATGAATTTTGCTAAGGCATTGTGCGATTTGGGAGCTAGCATCAATTTGATGCCACTATCCGTCTACAGAAAGTTGGGGTTGGGCGACCCTACTCCAACCAATATGCGGCTCGTGATGGCAGATAGGTCGGTAAAACGACCTGTAGGTATCTTGAATGATGTGTTGGTGAAGGTGTCTACCTTCATTTTTCCTGCAGACTTTGTGATTTTGGATTGCGAGGTGGATTCTGAAGTTCCCATAATCTTGGGACGTCCTTTCCTTGCAACAGGAAGTGTGTTTATTGACATGAGAGCTAATGAGCTTTTATTTCGGTTGAATGACGAAGTGGTCCGCTTTGATATATGCAAAGCAATGAAGCAGCCCAGCGATATGAATGTGTTCTCTGTAGATGATGTTCATCATGAGGATAAGAAAGCATTATCTGTAGAGAAGCAGCTTACTGTTGAGCCATTGTATGCTGTGCCACTGAATGTTGAGCATGAGGACGATGAAGATTATGAAGAACATATGGGTGCTATAACAGAAATAGAGTCTTATTCCCATACTCCTAAGCAACCGGACCGTGATCTTAAGAATCAACCGTCACCAACAGCGAAGACTTCCCTAGAAGATCCACCAATGCTAGAATCAAAAGAGCTCCCCGATTATCTAAGGTATGTGTTCTTGGAAAGTATAAATATACTTCCGGTGAGTGCGGATGATTTAAGTAAACAGCACGTAGAGGCTCTCATCTCTTCTCTGAAGAGATACATGAGAGCTATGGGTTGGACTATTGATGATATAATTGGTATCCTTCCTGGGATAGGCATGCACAAGGGTCATCTCGAAGAAGATTGCATGCCTACAAGTAAGCCTCATTATCGTCTGAATCCATTCAGAAAACGATCCACCATCTATCTCGACGAAGTCTAAGTACTCGAGGTAACTATGTCGTGCCGCGACAATAAATCAAGCGCTAGAGGGGAGGCAACCCATCGTTTATCGTTTTTCGTTTTTCTTTCATTCTATTACGTATTTGATTTTGATAAATAAAAAAATCCAAAAATAAGAGTCGTGCCATGACCAAAACTAAGGCGCTTGGTGGGAGGCAACCCATCGTACTAATCGTTTTTATTGGTTTTGAGAAAATGTAGGTGCAAGAGGTATTCAACGAGGAGATCAGTTTCAAATTTTGATTTGGACGTATTGCATAGTAAAGGTGGTAAGTTAGGCATGAAGATGAAAAAGGCTATGGATTGAGCATTGCTCATGAAAATATAGGCATCGAGCAAGGCTAGGCCTAGGTAAAACTAGGCCACGAACAAGGCAAGGCCTATACTATGGCCCAAGGTCTCGGAATCTAGTTTGCCATAGCATAGGCGCCGCCCATGCTCAAGTATGCCATAGCATAGGCGCCGCCTATACTAAAGCATTTTGTCTCTGAATCTCAAATGCAAAGTAAAAGGCGCCGCCTATGCTCACCAAATGCTATGGCATAGGCGCCGCCTATGCTAGACAATGCTTTGCAAAAGGCGCCGCCTATGCCAAGCATAGGCAAAGCTAATGGCGCCACCTATGGTCACTTTATGTCTCCAAATCCGATTTTAAATGGGTCAAAACCCGACCCAATCTTTTTCTATAAATAGGAGACTTGGTCTTGAGGCACAAACACATTGAAAACCTAACATAGGCGCCGCACATAGCATCCAAATCTTTTCAAAACTTTTCTTTTTGCTCTTCCACTTCACAAGAACATCTCCAAAGGCTTCAATCACGTAAGTACTCTTGTGTTCTTCATCTACTTTTCGTAAGTACTACGTTACTATGTATATTATGAATTGCTAAATCTTGAAGAAGTATTGAAGATGTGAATATGTTTGAATTACAACCAAGTGAGTGAACATATACGTTAGGACGATCTTAACTTGTTTCCGACTTCAATTCGATTTTGATGCATACTACTTGCGGAATTGCTATAGTCATGAACATTGCATACTCTTGTCACTTGAATACTTACATGTTGGGATGTCTCGTTCATCGGAATAAGACTTATAGTTGCCTACCGACATAGGAGATTGTGATTATTGATAGAAACTATACCATGATGTAATCCCTATGTAGAAGTCTTGATATACCTAACATGAAAGTATTGCAAAGATTGCAAGAAGTGTTACATCTCTAAATTTCTTGTTGGAATATAGCCCCTAAAACGTATGTCGATGAAGCCTAAGTAATCGACCACTTTCACTTCACTAATTTGTGCCAACAAACTAAGTGTGGGGTGGTACCCCTACTGCTCGTTTATAGATTGTATCTATCGAGATGATGCTAACATGAACATTATTTTAGTCTCAGGTACAATGGCACCCAAAGCAAGACAAGGCAAAGATAAGGCTACTACTTCACAAAAAGGCAAGAAAAGAGGCCAAAAAGAGCAAAGAGAATCATCCTCGATGCAATTACCACGCCGCATGTTCGGAATAAAATGGGTTCTTGAGGAGTAAGCAAAGGAATGGTATACGAACAACAAAGAAAGAAAATATGTTCATGTGGACTTGATAAACACGGAAAGCCTAGCAAAGAAAGAACCGCGCATGTTGGCCAAGATCATGGCATTACATCTGGATTTCATCTTCCGAGACATGGGAGAATTCAATCTAGATTTAACAAGAGAATTTTATGCCAACTGGTCACCGAAAACCACAAGAAGCGAGGTCAAGATTCGGGGCCAAGTTTTACAACTCAATGCGGATTTTTTCAACTCCTTTCTTGGCTTGCCTTCAGTCGATCCATCACCATTCAAGGAGCTGTACAGGAGACCTCCATATAGAGCTATTCGACACACACTCTGTGGAAAAAGATCCATGGCACGCTGGAGTAGACACAAGGACACAGGTCGATACAAGACCTTCCCATATGCTCTTTTGAATAAGGAAGCAAGGATATGGTTGCGCATAGTCAACTCTTGCCTAATTCCAGGGACTCAGTACACCAAGATAACAAGAGATAGAGTGTTCTTGGTATACGCATTGATGACGAATGTCCCTATCAACGTCGGGGCAATTATTCGTTCCACAATGCGGAAAGCTAGGCTACACAAGAGGTCCCACTTCAGTTTTGGCAACCTGTTGACTGCAATACTAAGGAAAAAAGACATCGAAGAGGAACCGGCTGATCACAAACTCCCACACAACACAAAGAAGGTTGACCTCACGAAGGTTAAAGATGCTGAAACCACGCATGGAGTCAACCTTACCACTTCAGAAAGGCATGCTTGCGATGAAAGTTTCTGCCGCCATTTATATGGCATGATGAAGTTTACCATGATGAGAGGAGGTCGTGTTCCAATTGTTGCAGAGCTCCAACAGCTGGATCATGACTATCTAATGAATATGCATGCAAGGGAGATGTGTGGAGTAGGTACATACTTTGAGGAACCTCTTGATGACGACATGCCAACCGATGATGATCGAAGAATGCCAGACTCCGACGTGGAAGAGAAATCTGATGATGACGACTCTGATGACGATTCCGATGCAGGGGGTATGACCCCAGACATAGAGGATGAGTCCGACTAATCAGGTTCTTCTTATTTATTTTTCACTAAGGGCAATGTGTCCCGTCTAAGTGTGGGGTGCTGGTATTTGCATGCTATACTTCTCTATCCACATTTACATTTATTTATGTGTGTTTGTTTTGTTTCGTTTTTTTTAGTAGTAAAATCTTTTTAGCTTCGCATGAAATTATTCTAACAGGCAGCATGAGATTATAACAAGAGTATGTGCTACAATTATGACTATTGAGACGTTTAGGCTCTAATTGTGACTCACTATGTGATATTGCGTGGTTCAATTCCTTCATCTGTTGGGGCAAGAGTCTATACTACTCCCAATAAAGTCGACCATGTGCCTTGTGTGTGTGAGATTAATAGTATATTCTATGTTTGCGGCTGATACTAGAACTTGCCTGGTATGTATACAAAGCGAAAATAAAGAGTGTAAGTTTAGGAGATGATTTAGGCCTTTCTTTGGCAACCTATACTTGTTTACCTTCGTTTTACCTACCCATGGACATCATCCTAGTTAACCCCTTTTGAGCCTTTAGTCTATTTTCTTTGACAAACCTCATATGTAAGCCTAATCCATTTTTTTAAGACCATAATTTGATCCAAATTCCTAAGTGTTTTAAAGTGAAAAAAAAATCATGTGACAAAATAAGAGGAAATTGGGTGAGTATGATGCTTTAGAATGCATTGGTGCTTGAATGAGTTATGAAAAAGAAAGTGCTATCATAAGAGGTATGTTATCAAAAGAAAAAGGAAAGGAAAACTGAAAAGTTAGTTATGTTTAAAATTGAAAAACAAAAGAGGAGAAAAAGGGTGGTAGATTAAAAGAAAGTAGAGAGGTTGTTTGAAAGAAAAGTGTTAAATGATATAATGTGATGTATTAAAGCGCTTAGGAACATAGTCACTATTTCTGGCCAAAATAGTCCTACCCGTCCCTTAGCCTACATTACAACCAGCAAAAGACCTATTTGATCCTAAGCTTAGCATTCTGACATTTAGTGGAGCATTACACTAAGGGCAAGCCTATGGTCATCAGTTGCTACATATGAATTCTTTGTGAGAGTGAGAGCAAGGATATTTTGATACCCATGTTTGAAAAATATGCTATACTTGGGAGTGATTATGGGTAATATATTTTGAGACACACATGGTTGATGAGTTTTGGGTAGTAGTGTATGATTCTTTGTGCCTTAACTTTTGAATACGAGTTGACCACCATCACGAGTCTATGCTAGAGGTTAAACTGTTTCTACTAATGATCGAAAAACTACTCTTTGTTGATAATTGTTGTGCTTGTCTTGACGAATATTTTGTGTTGTTGCTGTGAAACCCTAAGTTGATGTTTAGAGGGACATGATATTTTGTTCGAGGACGAACAAAGCTTCAAGTGTGGGGCGTTGATGATAGGCGAATTTACACGCCTATAGCACTATATTTTGCCCATATTTTAGCCTAGTTTTGAGAACAAATTATATATTTTATGCACTTTTAGTCCTTTTTCCTGTAAGTGAGCTAACGAACAAGATTAGCAAAGTTTCAGGTATAAATGATGCAGAATTCAGCATTTTATGGATAACTTGACGCCAAAGAAAGCTTCACGAAAGGAGAAAAGCCAATCTTGGACGCCAAGGACTAAAAATGGCGCATGGAAAATCTGTCCCGGGCTAAAACAATATTTCTGAAGACTTTGGGGACTAGCAGTAATTTAGTAGGATTAGGATAATGATACATTAACCTAGTACAATTGGGTTAAGTATTTCATTAGCTTAGTAGAATTAGGATATGGGTATTATAAATACCCTATTTTGCTAGAGATTTTAAGAACTCTCATTCTACTTTCAATTCATTCTACTTTTAATACATTCAATTATTCTTCGTCTATTCATCTATTCAATTCTTAATTTCCACAACAAGAGAAACGCCACTTTGCAAGGGAGTTCACGCCATTCTTACCCCTATACCTAACGTGAGATCTTTATTGTGGTACAATGATAATGGCTATTGTGATTTCCTTCGCACTCATGAGTAGCTAAACTCCTCTGTTGGGGTTATGGAAGTCGTATGAGATACTATCTATTGCTATGAGTTTGTGAATTCGTGACACATATGCTGCTTATATCATTATTCTCTTCATCTTAAATCTAAATTCCTTGTGGTTGCAAAAGCAAGAATACGCCAGTATAACATTTAACTTGTTCGAAAGAAATGTTCTCTGTCTGGAAAAGAGATAATGTCAAGGTAGTAGGGTCCCATCCCCTATTAAAAAGTTAGTGCCGTAACTGGATTAACCTCTTGGAGAACTCGTACCGTTAGACACACTTTAAGCTCGAAAGAGTTAAAGTGAAATAATCCTCGAATAGGTCGAAAGACGCCTGGATTTACCATCGAATTCAATTCTCTATAAGCACATGCATGTCTGAATTCCGCACACTCATAGCCAATAGATATGTATAACTCAGAAGGTGGACATAACCCCAACTCCTCAATTCTCATTGTTTACATATTACAAAACATTCGTTCTTTTACTTTGCTATTTTCTGCTTTACTCTCTTATTTTGGTTACATTACTTTCACAATACAATTCCCCCCTTTTTACTAGACTTGCACTAAAAGTCTAGTAATCATTTCTTACTTGTTGACCAAGCTATTCCCTGAGGGATCGATACCCAACCCAGGTTGGGTTCTATATTTGACAAACGACCGCTTTACACTCCTACGAGAGCTGTAGATTGAGCGTTATCAGAAATTCAAACGTGGTCCAAACCTCATTCGAAAAATCTAAAACTTACCCGGGACATGCCCGTTACACCCCTGAACATGAATCAACTCAAAAACTTACGTCTCGAGGTCAGGAAGATCACTTTAAAAAATCGTCAAAGTTAAGAGGACAAAAATAAAACTGAGTCTCCAACACTTAGCTAAATTTTCAGGTTCTAAGATTCTTGTACATGTTCTATGGGCTGAATTGAGCTAAGACAATTACGGGGTATTATAGTGTATTGCTGAGTGTCGTTGCACAGGACACCAAAAATCATATCTTTCCAATTGCCTTTTGTGTTGTGGATAAAGAGAACGATGTTTCTTGGACCTTTTTCTTTGAGAAGTTGAAGTCTATTGTAGAAGATGAACTAGATCTATGTATTATCTTCGATAGGCACATTACCACTGTCAATGCCTTCTCCCATGTAGCATGGACAAAAAATGTTAGATAGGCTTTTTTTCTTCATTTGTAATGCCACTGTTTTAGGGGATGACTGCGCATTTCTGTAGAATTTAAGGTTTAGTTGTAATAGACTATATGCTTTGTATACGATAGACAACATCAATCTATGATATATCTTTTACAAAGTCTATTAAATAATTGTTAATGAATACATGATTACTTCTCAAACACGTTATGCGGGTCTTTTTACCGCCATATCTCTTCAATCGATGCATTGAACTATTATTTTCTGTTCTCAATTGATTAAAAACTGAAAACACGTCTATTCACATAAAAATCCGCTGGTATACGTAAGCTAAACCTTTTCTATTCCCACACGCGTCGATTGATCATTGATTGGAAATATGAAACGCCACCTTCTATGAGTCTATAAGTACAGTTATAATTTCTATGTAAGCATTTAGTTCTACCTAAACCAAAAAGTTCAAAAACCTCTTTTTTTTCACCAAAAAAAATCATGCCTCCGAGAAGGATACCCCTACATCCGATCAGAAGAGTTTCCCCATGGCACAACGATCTTCTTCTCTTAAGGAATAATTTTGACCATTTTTTTTGTGGGCTAGGTGAACACCACATCTACTTAGAGCATGAACTCCATTGAATTGCTCGTTTCTTGAGGGCAATTTTGAAAAGGCTAGGATAGAAGGCACCGAATACATTACCCCCCACCATCCCTCTAAATTTAGTTTATGTTTTTATTTTAGTTTACGTTCATAATTTTTTGGTTTTGTTCATTGCAGAAGAAGCTTTCTTGATAGGATTTTTGTTAGAAGAAAATTTCTTTTTTTTTTTGCCTTTTTTGCTTGTTCTGGTGATGAAAATGTATGTATGCAATGAACAAATATTAATATAAGTATTTCAATTTGTAAATTTTATTTGCCTTTTTTTTGTGATTGTTGTTTTGTGTTGGTTGTTCTTCTGTATGAATGGTGGAATTTTGCACAACCAACCTGTTCAAATTTTTATTGCTTGTTCAATGAATACAATAGTGATTGTCTGGATTAAATTCACGAAGAGTAAATACACATCCACACACTCCTTGCTTTGTGTTGATTATTCTTCTGTATGAATGGTGTAGATTGCTTGTTCAATAAATACAATTGGGATTTTTAAAAATATTTTATACACTATCATCGATATTAGACACTGTCACTCCTCGACCAGACATGTATGTCGATCGTAAACCATATGAATCGATGGACCATCAGTAGCTTGTAGTTTGAAAGAAAATAATTAAATTTTAAAAAATTTAAACACATAATCACATGATTTTGGGGTGGTGAAAGAAAACAATTAAATTAGAAAAATTTTAAACACATAATCACTTGAACTGTTGAAATGTTGGTTAAACAAATAATCTTGAACTGTTGGTGACACTTAATAGACTGTCATCGATGTTGATTCATGTCAATCCCATGTAAAAAATATACTTGTGCTTTGAGGGTCCATCAATTCATTTGATCTATCGTAGACTTACACTATAGGTCGTGCATCGATCGCTCTCTTGATCATTAGTAGATCACATAGATTTATTTACATAGTTATAGACCCTCACTTAGATGTTGTTTAAAAATAAATAATTAATAAATTGTGGGTTTCTACATATATGAAGGAGTTTAAACAAGTCATATGATCTTGTTAGAGCTTACACAAATTGGGGGCGGTGATTGAAGGATTATGTGTATGGGTAGTGGTTGAACAATCAACATCCTCAAAGTAATGTTTGTCAAAGCACAAGTATGTTTTGAGGATGTTGATTGTTCAACCACTACCCATCCACATACTCTTTTGATTTGGGGGTGGTGATTGAAGGAGTATGTGAATGGGTAGTCATCAAATACAATCAACATTCTCAAAATATACTTGTGCTTTAACAAACATTACTCTTAGGATATTGTTTGTTCAACCACTACTCATCCACACACTCCTTAATTCGCCACCCCTAATTTTTATAAGATCTAATATGATTATGACACTTATTTAAACTCCTTTATATATGTAGAATTCCACACTATATTTATTTTTAAACAACATGCTAGTAAGGGTCTATAATCATGTACATACATCTACGAGATCTGCCAATGATCCAAAGAACAAGTATATTTTTTACTTAATTATTTTTTTAAACATGTTATTGAGGATCCATCGATTACGAGTGTCTATAGTAGACTTTAATATCTCGTTGATAATTGGCATAGGTCATGATCGATGACAGTCTATTAAGTGTCACCAACAGTTCAAAAAGAACAATTACTATTTCAACGGTAACAAATAGCTAATTTTGTACTCCTTCAATGTTAACACTTACAAATCCAGCAAGCAAATCCAGCCAAGCAAGAAAAGCAGTCAAGAAAAATAAATTCGTGAAATTGAAAACGCTAGGACGGATATGGTCAAGTTTTTAAATTAGAAGAACGAACTTACAAATTCAACAAGCAAGAAAAGCATCCAAGTTTGTCTTTTCTCTAAGAGACACTTCCACGCCTAACTCAACGAAAGGTGTGCTCTGTTCTTCAATTCAATAAAAATGACATATCAATGTAGCCGTTGGGATTGTGATTTGACTTTGGTTTAGCTTGTTGTTTTATAGCCCCATGGTGGAGGCTCCTTGTACCGCTCCAGTCCTTTGAATAAAAAATTTAGCCAATCATGGACAGAAACCTCCCTAGACTCACCATCTGAAAGCCGATAGAATGCTGAAAATAAGTAAGCACAAATTTTAGGCAAAAATGGCTTCCCTTGCTGATCTGCTTGTGTCAGTTCTTGGGCCAAAGGGACAACTTCGTCAAAGAAAGTTCTATGTAATGGATGGCCCCCAATCATACGCATGTCCCACAACGAAATAGAGAGCTCACCAATGCCAAGACATATTGTATTAGTCGAGGAATGCCAAAGTTTACAAAAGACCTACAAAACATTCTCGTTCACGTCGTACGTAAATAAAGATGCAAAAATAGCATCATAAATCTTGGTTTGTTCCAGCACCTCCTTTCTATGGCTAAGGACATCCTATACCCATTCCCAATAGCATGTAACATAATGAAACTCACCAAAGCCTGATTAGGGATAATTCCATATGACAAGACCCTTATTCGAGCCTTTGGGATATATAGCAGCAAATTCTTTGTCATGTGCAGATGAATGCAACACAAAAGTAGTAGTATTAATGACCTTATTGAAGTCAGGGATGCCAATTTCTTATTTTGTCGACCATTTGTCTAGATGAAGGGACATTTCAGGCGATCCTCTATCAAGCGGGAAGGCGCCGATTACCGGAGGATGAACTCTCAAGGTGAGGACTCTAGCACGAGAGTATCGTTTATCGTTTGCTATTTCAAGTTGAGGATATGGTGTTGTTTGATCATTTAAGTTCACCATATTCTCAAAATACTGAAGATATACTCTGTGTATGAAGACCTGCCAAAGAAATTAAATTAAACGATAAATTTTCTAAAGGAAAATAGAGTATCACAAGATTTAGACTGTAACTTTGAAAATTTACCAGAGAAAATATAGAAGTTTTCTGATTGTGGTGTTCACTTGTGACGTAGATCTGCAAGTCTACTTTCCAGCACAAAAAAACCCTTCTGATTTCGATACTTGTATGTCAAGATACAAAATTTCTCAAGACGCTGCGCAATGCTGATAAAACTGATGAACCAAGATAAGAAGACTGGTTTGAAGCAATAATTGGAACAATTCAGGTGTATCCTGATATGATTTTCTTGTGATATGTAGCTCTACAAGTCTACGTTCCAACGCAAAAAACCACACCTAATTTTGATACTCCTACATCGAGATATGGAATTTGTCGTGACACTGTACAAAGCTGATAAAACTGATGAACCAAGATTAGAAGACCGGTTTTGGGACAGTATCTGGGACATTTCAGATGCAATCTGATTATCATTTCCACGGGAGACGTAAATCTATGATTCTAGTTTCCAACGCAAAAAAGGGTTGTTGATTTTGATGTTCCTAAGTCAAGATATGAGAATTTTCGTGAGGCTGCACAAAATAAATAAAAAATGATGAAACAGAACTGAAAGTTTGATTTCGGAAGGATACCTGTGCGGATCTGGAGAATGATTTTTGCGTAGAACGTAGCCTCACAAGTCTACTTTTCAACATTGCAAGCCATTTGTGATTTAGACACTCCCTCAATGCGTTATGAAGTTTCTCCCACAGACGCCCTAAAATGCCTGAAACTAAATGTGAAAAAAAGCAAAAAAAATAGAAAAAGAACGCGAGTTGAATTGCGGCTCAGGCTGAAATACAATGACTTAATAGGACCGTGATTTCCTTTTATGGACTCTAAAGGGCTCCAGTTTGATTTCAAAAAGGAATCTACTGAACAAGTTGTCTTCAAGAAGAACTGGACGTCCAAGTGTTAAAAATAAGTCAAATTCCTAATTCTTTTTGAAGTGGGATAACATCATTACTCAATCCTATTAAAATTTGATATAAGACTAATACTGAATCCTACATGATTTGGTTATATTTAGTTTTAAACAGAAGTTACACTCCTAATGAAGGGATTCACGTTATTCTACCCGATTTATCATGACTTTGAGTTGTCGAATTTTGACAAAATGCTCAAGTTTTGCCAAAAAAGGCTCCACAAATACTTCGAATCTCGTCTGTAACAGGTCCGACAAATCAAACACCTCGACGAGCCTTGAAGTTGGGGGCATGTGTAGATACGTAAAATTTATTGGGTCAAATTCATATAAAATTTTAATTTGATCCATATTTTATTGGGTCTAAAAATATTTTGGACTGTAAAAATAATAAGCCCATTTTATTCGTCATCAAGGTCAATCTCACCTTGAAGCCCAAACTCACATTATATGTCAAGTGACGTGGCATCCCAGTCAAATTAAAGACCAACAAGGCAAGGCCATACACTCAAGTGATGTGGCAATCCAAGTCAAGTTCAAGAGCCAATGAAACATCGCCAAGTGTACCAAATGAAATATTTTTGACCAATCACAAGCAACCTTATCACATAACATTTTTTATAAGCTTGAAAACTGAATGGACCAATCAGAATAAGGTAGTAGAGGTTATTTACACTTGTATTGCCTACCCCCTACAACTATAAATTGTAGGGTTACATCATTTTTCGAGGTTATTTGGCAAACATTGGAGAAAGCTTTTGTATTGACTACACAACTCTTCAAAAAATTAACTAACGGAGTTTTGCCCAGAGATCAACTCGACACGACGAAGTGTTGTCCGGCGATTCCTGGAGATCTAAACGCATTTCTAGAAGGCTCAAATCATCTGAAAGTTCGAGAATTACGCTCCAAAAGGTCCTCGAATCACGAAAAATCTTAGGAGAGAAGAATCGAGAGAATAACAGTATTGTTCCTGCAAAATTCATTTATATAAAAATTCTTCTTTTTGTTTATTTTATCTTTGCTTACATTTAATTTTCAGCATGACAAAAATTTATTGCGAACAGTCATATCTCTCCAAAACGGAGATAATAAGGAAAAATATTCTCCTCCTGATTTCATACTTGAAATATCACTACAAAAAACGAGTTAAATTGCGAGGGTTAGTGTTACAGTTTGCGGGGGTTTAAAACTCCCGTAAATTTTTGATTCCGAGGTTCCCAAAACCCCCACAATACGAGCCGTCACAATCAATTTGCGATAGTTTTTTTCTGAACGCCACAACTAATTTGCGACGGTTATTTTGCAACGGTTGAACCCCATTACTCCAAATTTAATTCTTTTTATAATAAATTTTAATTTAAGAATTGCAAGGGTTTAAAACCTCCGTAATTATTCTTTTAAAAAATAAATAAATAGTGGGACCATCAATTTTCAATAACTAATTATAGATTTTAATTTTAGCTCAAATTTGATTGTTCTTTTAGGCATAACCTACAATCCAATATTTGTTCAATTCATATATCATTAACACAACCTAACTAATTAAACATTATAATTGACAAATGAAACTTTGGTATAATGACATTATAATTAAAAAATACATCGAATCCATGACTCTACGAGCAGAGCAATCACCAATGACACTTTGGTATGTTTTCAGATAAATCTTCAACAATATATGGGACAACAGCAGAAGTCATGGTTTAGATATAACTCTGACAATAATTTATGGCAGGAACCTTAAAACATCAGTCTGTCAGCAAACGTGACTGTTGATACCATTACTATAGAACATTGTCGCACGTAGGAAAAGATAAGGTATGCTAGGACTCATAAACTTCTGCGTTCACGGACTGCAAATGCGTGCTTTCTGGTAGAGCTCCGAATCCACATGTAGGCAAAATAATACGTCAAAAGACTCATTAATGGATCCATTTGTCATTAGATGACATTATCTGGGGAACATAAAATTCCTCATAGCAGTGAGTAAAAAATTACATATAGTAGTACCTTGTCGAAAAGGTTCATGATATCATTTTTGACATCTTTTGGAGGCTTATCGGACAAGGAGGAAGTTGAAATAGATGATGACAGTGTTGATGAATCCTTGAATAAATCATCAATTGCACAGGAGGATTGGCATTTTCGATGATCAGCTTTCGCAACACCACTTTTTGTTGCTAGTTCTTCTTCAACAGCTGAGAAGTTACAAGGTTTGATTAGAACAAAAGAGCTAAAGACAAAATATAGGAAAGCGGTGACTTATGTAACATACATTGAAAAGCTCTCCATGAGTTATCATCTACAGAAGCAGCACTTGCGCCATTGTCATTTGGAGAATCCATAGACAGCATGTCGAAAAGATCAGTAGCAATATCAACTTTAGGAGGATTAACAACTTCTGCAACCTGCTTTACAGATTCAGCGACTGCAATCGGTTGTGTCATCTGACTTGTCTGGTGAGGAAGTGCACCCTCACCAGGAGATACCTTTTCATGAGTTGAACTATTAGATTCAAAGTTTGTAACATATATAAAAGTACTAGAATGGTGAATAAAAGTTTGATATACTTGTTCCGGTCCTCTTGGTGGCAGAGGTATACTTAATCTAGCAGCAGACATCGCTTGCTTTGTGCTAGGGCATTGTAACTCACTCTCTCATCGGATGAACAAAAGAGTTAAGAGCATGCCCATGCCTACTTCTGTCACAATGTCGTTGTTGTCGCCCTGTGGCCCTCCCTTCTTGAATCTCCTTCTCATCCTTAGGGATTCACCTCTTATCCTCATACCTAAACGAAATACAGGTACTGCCGATGAAGTTGCAACATACTAGATCGAAAGGATTGCTTA
The DNA here is from genome assembly GCA_030864215.1 of Capsicum pubescens. Taxonomy (NCBI): domain Eukaryota; kingdom Viridiplantae; phylum Streptophyta; class Magnoliopsida; order Solanales; family Solanaceae; genus Capsicum; species Capsicum pubescens. Next base: position 64,418,961 of record CM061543.1, read on the forward strand.
AGCCAGGAACTAGTACGGGACATACTTTGCAAGGATGAAATCTCAATACCAACTCTATCGTAATTTGGAGGAAGCTCAGCTTCCCAATAAATATTCGCCTTCTCGTTTCCCATTGCTATACCGGCAACAGAAAAGGGATTACACACAATTAGGCCATTTATCCGATCAACAATTGAGTCAACTTATTTATCACATCAACATAAAAAGTGTAAGAATTTAAGGAGAAAAAACTAACATTGAATAAATGCAACTTGTTTTGGGAGCCATGTATCTAGTGCAGCTGATCGAACCTACAAAAATACACAAACAACAGATGACGGAACAATCATATTCAACAACAGTACTCATAATTGATCTATCATAAGCAAGCACTTCCGAAGTTATCTTGCTAGGCCGAAAAGTATGTGTTAGAGACAAACATGATGGAATAGTGTATCTTCGTTAAGTAGTGATTGCCAAAAGCCAAATTTCTAATGATAGTAGCTAGTAGTATGATGATGAAATACAAATATCAGTAGCCACCTAGCTAATGTCCCACTATGTTAGTACTATATGTAGTACTAGTATTTTGGAATTATATTTTTCAGTAATATCATGTCTACTTTTAGAAAATACGTCTATGTTATCAAACTCTGATGCATAATGGATGACTTGTTACAGGAAAACAAGGAAGAACGCGAAACAAAAAGCTCCAACCTATCAAAACGCAGCAGAAGAGTTGCTGCTCATAACCAGTCAGAGAGGGTATATATGTTGGAGTTAACGCACCTTAGTTTATATATATACATAAGCTACATCCTTTCACTATATGAACGCGTTGTTTTGTTTTTCGGTTCAGCGACACCGAGATAGAATTAACGGAAAGATGAAAGCTCTGCAGAAGTTGGTGCCAAATGCAAGTAAGGTGGGTTATAGCTACCACATATGAAACTATTTGATCTATGTACACTACAATTTTCTGCGAAGAATGTTCAACTGATCATCCTTAGCCCCCTATAATGTAATTTTTAGCGACATAATTATGGATGATTTTATTTGTGCAGACAGATAAAGCATCAATGCTGGAGGAAGTGATAAAGTACTTAAAGCAGCTTCAAGCACATGTTCAGTTGATAACCAGTGCTAGAAATATGGAGCAACAAATGATGATGACGTCTCTAGGAATGCAACCACATATTCAAATGCCTTTACTAGCACGAATGGCATGGGTAGTACTGCAGGAATGCTTAACAATATGACTGCTAATTTACCTCTAGCGCCTTATCACTCTCTTACTACAGCTCCCCTCAATTATCCAACTTCATCAATTCCCACTCTTTCCTCCCTTCATCTCACCAGCTTTTGCCATGACATCATCCATTCCTAATAACAACACTATCATCTCCATAGTTACCAAATCTGCCGCTGCCCCTAATATTGCAACCACTTCATTCCCTTTTAACCACCCCTATAGTGCATTTCTACCTCAAGTAAGTAACTCATCATATATGCATTTATTGACACAAAGTTCAATAAAGAAGGAAAATGTTTGAAACTTGTGATATAAAACAAGTCGGAGGAATTTTTGTGGATATAAATCATCCATATATATTTTGATAATTCTGAATTATTTTCCTATATACTGTCAATGAAGATGGAGTTCAATAATGAGATGGCATCTCAGTATCAATCAATGCAAACAAGAAACAACAAGTTCAACCAGGAAAACATCAATATCCAAGGCCAAAAAGAATAACGATCACAATATATGCATGCTCACATTTTTCTTATACTACATTATATACCTCTATTTAATGCATTTTTACGTAAACTACTTAGGTATTTTATATAGTACGGTGTAAATTGGTGTATGATCTAAGTTTAATTTGTTGTATGCTAGATCTCGTGTACATCATTTGCCTTAGTATATAGAAAACTGAAGTACCCATCCAATTTTCGTAATTAGTACCAGACGACCAGTCAGTATATATGGAATCAAAGCTTATTATGATTGGTTCACATATCTGATTTTCCATCACCACTTGTGAAGTGGTCATAGGATTGAAAAAAAAAAAGGACCAATGGACCATCTCGAAATGATTTCGTGTGTAATATGCATGCATTGAGGCAGATAAAGCAGTCCTGTGAGCTTTAGCAGTACTGCTTTACCCACTTCAGCTCCCCTGAGTAGTCCGATTTTTCCTCCACAGCTGTTAGGAGCTAAAAGATCTACTACCTTAGTTCCTCTTTCTAAAATAGAGAATTTTTGTATCCAGCTGTATAAAGGCGGGTGCAGATCTATGAATAGGCGATGCTCTACTAGTATCTACTCGCCCTTATATTTAGTAGTTGAAATGGTTCTTATGTCAATCAAGAATTTACAAGAAAGGACTATTATAAACTGCACGATTGTAAATCACGATCATTTCAATTGTCACAAAACATAGAAATTAAAACATGCATTGTTAAACCATTTCATAGTTCAGATATATCTACAAAATCTCAGACATACGAGGGTAGAGAAGTCAATAAGTTACATTCGATATGTGTACACCTAGACTTCTGTGGATCCCGGAGCATTACATGCATATGAAGATCCCAAGATTCACGCTTGCCCATCGAGGACCTCTGCTTTGAATTTAAACAAAAAAGAATTACAGTCATCGCAAGATTATCAAATAAGTCCGTATACTAAAGGTGATTTCTATTTAACATCAACAATCCTCTCAGCAGAATAAGTTCTGAATGCCACCCTATCAAATTCAAATATATGTACATACTTGGCTTTGCAATCTGCACACTCCTTGTTCTCCGGCAACTTAAGAAGTCCTTTGAGAATCTGCCAACGAACAAAGTCCAGCATTACATAGAAACAAGAAGCACGTGAAAGAGGAAAATGAAATCAACCAGGAAACAAATTGTGTAGGCCAGAAGCACTACTATTGAATTGGTGATAAACTTCCCTTCCCTTCGGTATCCTATATGTTAAGCCATGCTATTTGCTTAGATTTGTGAAAAAAGTTCCATTTTTCCTTTCTGAGGCAAGTGAGAAAGTACATCAATAAGAAAGACTACAATGTGTGTTTGATTGCAGAATACTTTCATGCTACTGCTTAAAATTTAATACCTCAAACTAAGGATGCAAGTACACTATGAGTAAGTGATTGGCTTAACTACTTGTAGTTGTCGAGTTGCCTCTCCTCCTACACCATCCTATGGGATGAATTCAGTAGAACGGCCTTCATTACTTTTTCCTTTTTTCCTTCTTTAATGGTCAATTCTAGGTAGAGGACTTCTGGCGCGGAAACACCTCAACTATTGAATAGTGCAATAAAACAGGTTCAAGTGGAGAGAAATGGATATCGAGGATCTATACAGCTGATCCAACTAGCTTGGAACTGAAGCATAGTTGTCATTGTTGTTGATCATTTTTATGTAACAAATTTATCACTGGAATGATATATATGGATAACAACACTTGCAGTTTAAAACGTACTATGATTAGTGGAGACATAGTACAGCTGATCCAATAGTACCTTTGAAGAAGACAAGGCTCTTTGCAGACCTTACCCCTCAACAAGATATCGAGAGGGTAGTGTGCACGAGACCTTACCCTACCTTGTGAGGTAGAGAGGTTGTTTCCAATAGACCCCTCAAATCTAACCACTGGTTCAAACAACTATTTTTCTAATATAGAGCAAAACAAAGCAAACAAACTGCTTAATGAAAGGTTTTAGGTCAGACTTCATTCTGAAAATCGCAATTATTATTTTATAGCAAATCATCACAATTGTTAAATCAGCAATAGAGAAGCCAAAGAGCGTCATAATATCGAACAACACATAAACCATGAACATATTTGGTCAGGTATTCATACTCAATCAAAAATAACCTGAGATGCTAGAACTAGAGTACATAGCATTCTTATTCGCACCATCCTTTCAGGTTAAAGCAAAAAGAGAACAGCATAAAACAAGAAGGTGCAGTGACATCGTTCATAGTGAGATTTCACCGAGTCACACTACTTTTCTCCAACTACCGACAAACATACAGCGGCGCCGGAGATTGACCCAAATCTTCGTAATTACCCTGGAGCTGGAAGCCGATGTATCTCCTATCAATGTGTTGCCGGAGTTCCTATCAATGGACGGCGTATCTCCTGTAATCAATGGCCGGCGTACCTCCTGTAATCAATGGACGGAGAGTACCTCCCACTCTCTCTAATTGGGGAAAAATGAGAGGGAAATGTTTTGGGGGGAAAAAAGACGGCAAATATTATTTCATTTGGCGGTATTTTTTTTTGGATGGATAGCGGGGGTTAAAATCCCCGCAAATATGCAATTTTTAGCGGTATATTTTTAACTCCCATATTTAATATAATTAGTTTAGGATACGTGTGTTGCACGTGTATATTAGTTAAGTAATTATAACTGCATATTAAAATTAAATTATTGTGTGAAAGTTACATTATTAAATATAAAATTTAAAAAGTAAAATATATTTTTCAGATAAATAGTATAATTAAATAGGAACATGATGAGTTCCTCACTTTAATTTTCTTAGTTAAAGAAGAATAATGACATGGTTTTGTAAATATGTGGACAATCATAGACTTTAAAAAAACAAACGCAACCTAATAAAAACACAACAATGAAATTACTTATCTCCATTGACTCATATTCCGAAATATGATAATTAAAATTGTATCATTGTGAAATTATTGTTATAAAAATAACTAAAGCCAAAATGCATGCCCGTGCATGGGACAATAATTTTAGAGAACTCATGTGATGAAAGAAATTAATTAGCTTTGAAAAACTTAATGCCTCCAACAATAACTAAAGGAAAAAAGATTAATGAAACATAAAACTGTGTGAATTTGATATAGTTTAAAACTTCAAAAATACGTTTTAATAAATGATAATATTAGAAGTTGAAACTTGTTGCAAAGCAACATTACAAGAGAAATAAATTGACCTAGAAAGAAAGAGGAGAAGAGAAGCACCAAACTTACACTCCCTCATTTCAAAATAGTTGGTTCTTATGAAATTGACAAGTCCATTAAGAAAACAATAATTAGAAGTACGTTTTACCTTTTTATCCTTATATATTTTTTAAAGTTCAATAATCAATATAATAATTAAATATATAGAGAGAGAGAACTTTGGTGCAAATTACTTCATTCCATGCATCACGCCTAGAACTTAAAGTATTTACATTGAAACTATAATTTATTTTTTTAGAATTGAAATCATGTGCACTATTCCATTACTCTATCTAAGCATATGAAGAGTATGTCGTTCCGCGTATGGACTCTTCGTTTTCATAATTACTATGTGTATATTTTGTAAATTTATTTTAAAATTAGTATTGGTAAAGTTGCATATTCAATATAGTTTTGAAAATGTAAAATTGTGCTTTCGATAATTTTAAAAAAATGTAGATGTACTTAATACCATTAAAGGTAAAATAAAAAAATATATACTCCAAAATAGTTTTGATTATACAACTTGAACAACTATAGAGTCAACTATTTTGAAACAGAGAGAGTACTTTCGTTCCAAAATAGTTGATCCTTCTTAATTTGGTATTCCCTTAAAAAAATATTTTTTAGATGTTTATTTTATTAAATTAGTCTTGTTAATTATACTTTGTAAATATAAATTTAATGATAGGGGTATTATTAGAATAACATAATAATATTCTCTTGATTTTATAAATGGAACAACTATTTAAAACAAATATTTTTAAAGAGAGGGCAACTATTTTGAAACAGAGAAAGTAAATAGTAAAAAGTTTGTGAGCACTTACACAATATATACGTAGTCGTTGAGTTCTATAAATAAGCCAAAACATTTTAAGAATTTGTTTCCAACATAAACCTAATCTTCAAGATAATGAATTGAAAGGAATCCTTGATTAACTCAATTTTTTTATAAACATAAGTCAAGTATTTTTAGTTTATAATTCTTTTAGAACGCTAATCATTACGTTAAACACAAAACCTAAAAGGAATACTATGAAATCCTTAAATTTAGGAATCGACTCTTAAAAGGTAAACTAATATTTTATTTTAGGACTTTTTACATACTTTAAATAAAAAAATAGTTTAATAATTACAACAATGTGTCTCACATCGTCACATTAATTAATCAATACAGTTGTATACTTGTATATAGGAATAAATTATTTAAAAGCAATAACTGATATTAAAATAAATATTATATCTATTTACATGGTATAAATAAATATTGTATCTCAAATATGCTATCTTCCATAAGACATCCACCTTCTTTTATGTCGATTTGGACCACAATTTTTGTATCAAATGAAATATGAATATTTGCCAAATCATTTCGGAGAGCTCGGGTTTCTCAAATTGCTAGCGCTTCAACAATCAAGACCTTTCCTGCAAATTTAATCTGAGGCCAAAGACTTGAAGCAAACATACACAAACTATACACGGCTATTGTAATCGGTGATAATGAATTCAAAATATAAAGAAGTAGACACACTAAGAAATTAAGAGAATTTAACATCTATAAAACACACATAGAAAGAACTTTGACCATATATACTCAGGTATTCTCCCACAAAAAGAACTTGGAGAAGCACCTTACCTACTCATATCCAATTTGACCCACCCGTTACCACTCCTAGGCACAACTCAACAAAAGAATAGAAGAAAACTATTCAAATTAAAATATCAATGAATTTGCTGGATTAATTAATTCACAGGCTGTTAAATTTTTAAGACTATATAAAGAAACATCAAATTTACCTAAATAATCAAAACACGTGTACTCATACGTTTTTCTTTTTAAGTTTCGTTGCCCTTAAGTGACAACAAAGGAGCTGTAAGAATTACAAATAATGAAAATATAGGTATCTATGACAAAAACGAAAGAAAGTGCACAACAAAAAGGGAAAAAGATGATAGCATGAATGCACATATAAAAAATAGATCTAGATTGGATTACATAGAAAATAAATCTATACGACGATTTATTACACATGATTAATAAAATTGACGTAATAGAAAAATAAATTTACAACCTAAAAATAACAATGTTATGTCGGAGACTTTAGAACGAAAGTTACAAACGTAAAAAGGCGATATACTATTCATGATTTGAAACTTGAAAACTACATCGGAGACTCATTAACAAAAGTTAAGGTCATAAACTTTTATAACAAAAAAATATATATGTAAAACCTAAAAAAAAAGAAACATAAACCAGTGATAAAAAAATCTTAAACAAAGAAATCTAAACCTAAATAAAACATACACGATATTTTTTTCACAAAAAAAAAGAAACTTAGAATTCTTACCTTATTGTTTAACTTCAATATAGGCGTGAACATCTGATCCCAACAAAAATAAAAAATTAAAAGCAGAGTGATCTGAATATCACCTATCATAGATCAAAAAAATAAAAATAAAATATTAATAGTAATATAATGAATAAGGTTACAGACCTAGACGATCTAAAGTCGAGGGAGACATAAGAATCTAAAAAAAACAACGACGTAAAACTTAATGTTTGAATCACCTACCATAAATTAAAAAAAAAAAATACTAACCTCTCATTAAAATCTATTCAATTTGATCATTCAAGCAAAAAAAGCAAGAAAAATTTACACAAAGGCAATGTAGTAAACCAATAGCAAACGAAGAAAAAACTAAAATACTAACCTAATGTTCTAATTACCGAAATTCCAAGAATATAGTATTGATTTTCTGACGGCCATCTTTCTTGGTCGAGAATTGTGATGTTCCGTGAAACTTTTTTGCGTGCGTAATAAAGATATAAACAATCCCTACATGGACTAAAATTAGAAGTTTTTCCTTATATAAATTTTAGTTGAGTTAAAAGTCCTAATATAATAAAATAATTAAATAATAATTTAAATAAAATAGTAAATGACGATTTTGTCTATTACAGAGTATTTTAGTGAAGGGTAAAAAGTTCAAATCACTTTTCTAAGAGTCTTCACACTTTTAATATATTATAAATATAGATTATAGATTATAGATATAGATTTTGCAGAAATTAAAATAACCCCTACAAATAAACCTTCGTAATTAAATTCATTTTTTGTAGTGTATGTTTCCCCCTCAAAATAGTAATGTATTCCACCATCAAAATACACAATATTACAGAACTACGTTTAAAAAAACGGATAGGGGCGATTTTAGATTCAGCCAATAAAAGCCTTACAAAAATTGTGCAAGCCGAGTATCAATTTACAAATTTTGGAACAACTAAACGAATTACATTCAAATATTTTTATATAAAACATTATGTTCAAACAAAAATCGATTCTAGATTCAATATCAGGAGTGACATATGTATACCATGTTGTACATATGTATATTCATATATATCATATGTGGATTTTCGTTTATAAATACAGATATATATACACGATGATATACACTGATATATATGATGTATACAGAAATATACATGAGGGTAAGGGTACATAAATCTTCTTCAACCTTGAGCTTTCAATTTGAAAATCTTACAGATCAACAGTAATGTTCAAGCTCCTTAAAGTATTTTAAAGAAAACTTAATATCATCCATCGAAAGTTATACGATTTCCATGACCAAAACTCTTAGAAACCAAAAAGTTATGTAGATTACAACCTAAAAGACTGTTTATCAAACCACGATAATGAATAATGAGAGAGATATTTGGGAAGAAATATCGGATGATACAACAACAACGAAAATATACCCAGTGTACTCCCACAAAGTAGGATTTGGAGAGGGTAAAGTATACACAATCCATACTACTGCCTCAGATCAAGTAGAAAGACGAGAAATATCGGATGATGTAGAGAAGAATTGAATAAAACCATTCAACGAGAGAAAATGATAGTTCGTAGGTATTACTATGAGATTATTTGCAAGCCTAGCAAATGAAAGCCGAAATATTTTGCTAAAAAATATGAATTTGTATAACTAAAATATGAATGTGGGCTATCGGATGTCAATAGCCATAAGTTGGCCTCTTTTATGTTGTTTACTGAACTAGACTGGTAAGCATAGTGAATTTGATTATAACCTGGTTTATTCGAGCAATTTCCCTATCATCAAAATAATAAACAAAAGTTTCCAAACACTAGTGGTTCAAGGGAAAAGGTCTGTGGATACTAATGTTTGGTCTTTGATCAGTGCCTATTTCTTAGATTGGAGAGAGGGTTTGTTATTGTGAAAATGCAGGGAAGAGATCTGTTATTTGTGAAGAACGGGAGAGGTGTTACCGTGTTAGTCGAGAATTTTTCAGGTGAAGCTATTTCCGGTAAGACTTTTCAAGAGGACTAATTAACACCCAAAGGAGTGCAATTTTTAATAAATAATGGAAAATTTAAAGTAAATATTGATGTTTGTGGGGGGGGATAATATAATGGCGTGGTATCCACACCAACGCAGATCACGCGAAGTAAGAGGCATCTAAAATACTTGTTTTGATCGAGTTGAGGTGTTTGAATGAAACTTCAAAAAGTACAAGAGCCGGGATGTCAAACTCGGCCATGGAAATACGTACATGAAATAAACTATAGTAAAGAGGAGAAATAGATCTTTATAAGCAAAACGATCATTAGAGTTTCATTCAAAATTAAAAGTACAAACAGGAGTAGTAAAAGTAACGCCAACATAATCGATCTTGATATTACATCCGACATTGCCCTTATTTTATTGGTAGAAGTAGAACTTATTCGTCTTATATTTTTTCATAAAAAAGAAGAAGAGGAAATGAGAAAAGGAAAACACAAAATCAAAGACAAGAATCCACACAAAGATCATCTTATACTTAGAACTTAGAAGTAACAAATTTCATATTGTATTGGCCATTAATGATATCGATCCTTTACGAGAGGCAGCCATAGGTATGTTTAATAACATCATAGTAACAAAAGGGGCAAGTCATATCAGTACAGTCACAGTTCGTCGACAGTATCCATTGCAACCAACAATAAAGTTATAGCCAGTTTGTTTTGATTCGAGTTCTGTTATAGTCCATGCCGTATCTCTCACAACAACTATTTTCACTCTTTCAGACTAAGGGTGTCTAACGGGCCGGGCCGGGCCAACCCGGAACCGGCCCTCCCATTTTACCCGGGTTCCGGGCCGGTTCCGGGCCGTGTTTGGGGTTAACCGGGCCGGGCTGGACCGGGCCAAACAGTACAAAAATTAAAATCCACCCGAATCCGGCCCACTTAACCCAATCCGGTCAAACCCACCAAGACCCGGTCAAATCCGGTTAAAAACCGGTCAAACCCGTTTAAAAAATAAATAAAAAAATCCAATATACACTATATACACTCCAATATACACTATATACACTCCAATATACAATATATATTTTTAAAAAAATATATAAAGTATAAACAATTACACATATATACGTACCATTCAATATATAATTATATATGACTATACGTACTACTTTAAATAAAACATATGCTATAATAGTATAATATATAAATATATACACTACAATATATATATATACTAATTTATAAAACATATACACATGTATACGTTAAATATATACTACTTTAGAAGATATATACACATATATATGCACCATTCAATATATATGTACTACTTTAAATAAAATATATACTACAGTATAGTGATATACATATATATATATACAACAATATGTATATATATATAGTTACATACTAATTTATAAAACATATACACTTGTATACTTTAAAGATATACGTCTATAGAAGATATATACACATATATACGCACCATTCAATATATATGTACTACTTTAAAAAAAGTATATACTACAATATATATACTAATTTATAAAACATAAAGTAATGTATACGTTAAATATACACGTCTATAGAAGATCTATTCACATATATACACTCTATTCTATGTATATGTAATACTTTAAATGAGATATATACAATATATATACATTACAATATATATTTGTATAGTTATATACTAATTTATAAAATATATACACATGTATATGTTAAATATACACGTCTATAAAAGATCCATTCACTCTATTCTATGTATATGTAATACTTTAAATGAAATATACTATAATGTATATACATTACAATATATATTTGTATAGTTATATACTAATTTATAAAACATATACACATGTATACATTAAATATACACTTCTATAGAAGATATATACACGTGTATACGCACCATTCAATATATATGTACTACTTTAAATAAAATATATACTACAATATAGTGATATACATATATATATATACAACAATATGTATATATATATAGTTACATACTAATTTATAAAACATATACACTTGTATACTTTAAAGATATTTCTATAGAAGATATATACACATATATACGCACCATTCAATATATATGTACTACTTTAAAAAAAGTATATACTACAATATATATACTAATTTATAAAACATAAAGTAATGTATACGTTAAATATACACGTCTATAGAAGATCTATTCACATATATACACTCTATTCTATGTATATGTAATACATTAAATGAGATATATACAATATATATACATTACAATATATATTTGTATAGTTATATACTAATTTATAAAATATATACACATGTATACGTTAAATATACACGTCTATAGAAGATCCATTCACATATATACACTCTATTCTATGTATATGTAATACTTTAAATGAAATATACTATAATGTATATACATTACAATATATATTTGTATAGTTATATACTAATTTATAAAACATATACACATGTATACATTAAATATACACTTCTATAGAAGATATATACACGTGTATACGCACCATTAAATGTATATATACTACTACTTATAAAATATACTACATTATATATACATTACAATATGTATAGATATACTTATATACTAATTTATAAAATATATACACATGTATACGTTAAATATACACTTCTATAGAAGATATATGCACAAATATACAAAACATATGCTACTTAATATAATAAATTAATAATATTTGGTAGTAAATTAATAATATATTAGAAGTAAGTTTTTAATTTAAAGTAGAAAACTAGAAATTCAATTTTAAATTTTAAATCGTTAAATAAAAAAAAATAAAAAACAACGACTAAGGAGTGAATGAATTTGGGGAATTTTATTGATTGCAAAATGATCCAAAATTTATAATTTACATGAATGAAAAATCTATAAATTATGCATCATTTTTTCCAACTCATTCATGTTAATATTAATGGGAACTTGCATAGGATAATCGAAGTCAACGGGGGCAAAACCATGCATTGGACTTGATTCTGCGGAGTTCTCCCGTGAAGTCATAATTTCTTCAAGTTTCAGCTCGTCGCTCGGCTCCGGTTCCATTCCTTGGTTTCTTCTTTCCGCTCTAATCCAATCTCTGAGGCAAACTAGAACATTCATTGCATTACTTCCCAATGAGTGTCGGTTGTCTCCAAGCTGCTGTCGTCCCTGACTGAAGGCGCTCTCTGATGCAACGGTTGACATTGGAACATTCAAGATATCTCTAGCTAATCTTGAAAGCACAGGATATTGTGATTCATTATTCCTCCACCAATCCAGCGTGTTGATCTGTCGTCTGCGATCCTCTGGTGCCGTCCGAAGATAATATTTCAGCTCTTCCCGATAAGTTGATGTGTAAGTTCTCTCATCAACACTGTTCCAACAATTTAAATCATAAAACGAATCAGAAAAACCACTATGTGCCGGCCTTTTAGAAGATGATGGCTCCTCGGGAGGATGAGGAGCGACAGTTGGAGTGATATTTGTAGGTAAGGCTGAATCAAATAAATCAGCATAGTGATTATATAATTTTTCTATATAATCCTTTGCATCAGCCGTAGCCGTCCACAAATCAGGCTGTACTTGTTCAGAATCATGGTTAGTATTTATTTCTAAGTTAGTATAAATAAGAGTACTAAAGTGACACATATGATTATATTTCATGCACGGATTTAGCATAGCACCAACCAAGTAAATAGGGGGAATCGGGAAAAAATATTTTTTAAATTTCGTAAACATGGCGCCAACAGCTTCTTTATAACCTTCTTTATTTTTATATTGTTGGAGCAAACCAGAAATATCGGCTATATATGCCAAAATATTACAAACAGTAGGATAATAAGCACCGGAAAATTCAACCGTAGCTACATAAATTTTTTCTAAAAACTTAACAAGATCATTAATTACAACCCAATCAGAATTATGTAGCATGCAATCAACAGAATCAGCAATGTTGGTTAAAAGCTAGTGTAATAGGAATTCTATATTTATAACAAGTTTTTAGAAATTCATACGTAGAATTCCATCTAGTATCAATTTCCTCAGGCATCAAAATCGGTGTAAGTCCATTTTCTTGACATTTAAGTTTAAATTCTCTAATTCTCGATCTACGATTATTTCCTTGAATAAAACCAACGGCAAGACGAATTTTTTCAATATAAAGCTCAAAAAACTCAAGACCATCTTTTACAATTAAATTATATATATGACATGCACACTTAATATGAAAAATTTCAGGCAAGGGTGGAGATAGCGTAGATTTTATTTTTGTTATAGCAGTCTTGTTGTTAGAAGCATTATCAAAAGCAATACATAAAATTTTATTTTCTATACCATAATATCCGACAATTTTAACAATAGAATCAGCAATAAATTGTCTAGTATGTTTACGATCTTCATCATATAAAAAAGCAAGAATACGTTTTTGCATCACGAAATTACTATCCATCCAATGACAAGTAACGGTTAAATAATCATTTTTATTTACAGCACGACCAAGATCAGAAGTTAGGGACAATCTACATTGAATATTTTTTAACAATGTTGATAAATAAAAATAATATTGTGAATGGAGTCTAAAAATATCAGACCGACAAGTAGTTCTAGGAATACCATTAAACATAGGATTATAAATTGCTTGTATATAACGAATAAAAGCATCAGAAGAAGGAAAACTAAAAGGCAAACAACCCACAGCTATCATTTTAGCTATTTCTTCCCTGTCCCTCAATTTATTATACTTTTTCGCTACTTGACCGGTTGTTGGGTCCATTCTAGTTTGCGTTGACCCACCAACATCCCCACCACCTTTTGCAATATTTAACTCTCTTTTGTGATCTTCAGCTATATGTCTCGTTAACGTACCCGTACCCCCTTGCTTGCCTCCACTTCTATGCTTATATATTTGTTGACAAATATTGCACTGCACCTCAATATCTGATATACGTTCAAAAAATTGCCATGCAATACTAGTTCTTTTACGAGGTTTTGGGGCACTGAAAGGACGGGAAGGGAGATTAACTGATTCAGATCTAACGTTAGCATCTCCTACTGCGGGTGTTTCAGCAATATTTTCATTATCTTCGTCTAAATTAACTGCATCTACTTCATTTTCTTCTTCTATACCGTAATTTTCCTGAGCTTCTACATAATCCATATCGTGAGCACCTACACCTATTTCTTCCTCAAAAGGTGTACCAAGCGGTACCGGAGGCGAAGGCACACGGGTATATCTATTACTTGAACTACCTCTACCGCTAGTAATTCGCTTTTTACTACCACTACCGCTTCCGGGACAAAAATTTTTTACACCTTTAGCAGCGAGGTTTTTTAATTTATCCATAATATAAATTAAATTAAACTAAAAATATTCAAAATACACAAATATAATAAAATTAAATATTAAACAATTAATACAATAAATAAAAATTAAACGTAAGAGATGGAACGACAATACCAAATTTTGGAAGTATCCGAAGATTGCGACTTTAGAAACTTCCGCTCGTACTTTGTAAACGAAAATTAAAAAATTAAAGTGAACACTTTAAGAAATTAAATATATTGAATATTAGAGAATTGAGAATTGAGATTTGAGAGAGAATGAGATTTGAGAGAGTGAAAAATTGTGTGAAAAATGATTTGAAGTTGTAGGGTATTTATAGATTTTTTTTGGGGATTAAAAAATATTTTTTAAAGTTTTTTTTTTTTTAATTAAATGGGCCCAAACTAGCCGTTTGGACCCAAAAACGGCTATATAGCCGTTGGGCCAACGACTAGTTTGGCCCAAAATCAATTTTTTTTTTCCGGGCCGGTTAACCGGCGGGCCTGGACCGGGCTTGATACGGGCCGGGTTAACCGAGCCCATTTTAACAAAAAACCCGGCCCGGGACCCGGAACCCTAAAGCCCTAGGGCTTACCGGGCCGGGTTAGCTAATCGGGCCGGGTAGGGCCGGGTCAGCCCGACCCGTTTGACACCCTTATTTCAGACTGACTGAACTATATAATCCATTCAAAAAATAAATTGTCAAAATCGATATGGTGTAGCCTTCTTGTTCTAATTTGTAAGAGATGATACATATATATTGACATATGTAATAATAGAACAATTACGTAGACACATATTAATTATCAAATAAAAAAAGAGGGAGGTGTAGAAAAATGTCATTTACTCGTAAGTGCAACAATAAAATAGAAAGCGTAATTGTACTGAGACATGGCAAAAGTCAAAGGTATTTCTAAGGCGGAGAAAGATGAGAAAATTGAAGAAAAGGTGTCATTTAAGTCTTGAATGAATGATTGGTGGCATTGACCAAATTAAAGGGTAAACTTAATTAAGTTAATTGTGGACTTGATTAATATTTTCAAAACTTTCTAATCTTTCAAAAAATATAAATCAACCCACACACCCCTCCTCTCCAAATCAACCGTCTCTCTCCTCTCTCCCCTATCACTATCTCGACTATTTCTCTCAAGCTTTTCCCAACCAACAGTTCTGCAAATTTCTCCCTTCAATCCCCGGCGACTTCAACCTCCCGACGGCAAATAGTTGAGCTTCGAGTTCCTTTTCGACTTTTAACCTTCAATCGACATAACACCATTGCTCTCCGGCGGCAACAACTTCGAGTTCTTCATCGTCCCTTTTCTTCTTTCACAGGTAAAAAGTTAGGGTTTTTTAGTTATTAAGAAAAAGAGGAACTTGAGCCAACTTCTCTTCTAGTATTGGTTAACAATTTCAATATTTGCTACTTAGATTTGAAATGAGGACTGAAGAAAAACCTAATTTCTGGTATTTCTTATTCTTCTCTTCTCTTTTAGGAGTGAAAAATAATTTTTTATTGTTAGTGTAGTTCTTGTTGTCGAACTGTTGATTCGATTTGTTGGTGTCTGTTGAGTTTTTTGAAGTTTGATTTTTGTTCTTTGTGTTTGTACAAGCAAAACAACAATTTTGGTATTTTTGGTAACTGTTGATGTTCTTGGAGTTTGGGTTGTGTCGTTGTTGGTGTTGCTGGGTTGATTTGTTGTCGTTCTTAGTAAAAATGGTTTATTTGATATTAAATGGTGATATTGTTGTTGTTCTATTGCACAAAATCCTGCTACTATTTTTTTCTGCAACAGATGAACCATCTGATGCAACAGATGAACCATCTGATGCAACGAATGAACCATCTGATATAATAGATGAACCATTTGATGCAATAAATGAACCATCTGATACAACAGATGAACAATCTATTGTTTGAAATCGAATCAACTATTACAACTGGACGACATGTCCAAGACTTTGATTTCTCCCAACAAAAATCTAAATAATATTGACAGTTGATCTGTTGCACAAACCAATCATTTATCACAACAGGTGAGTGATCTGTTGAAAGAAATTACAATAATATAGAAATTGTTTTTATTATTTACAACAGATTACTCTTCTATTACAACAAGTTAATTTCTCTCAACAGATAATTCATCTGTTGCGACAGATGACGCTTCTATTGGAAGAAATCTAAACAATATTGATAGTTGATCTGTTGCACAAACTAGGAATTTATTTCAACAGAGTAATGATCTTCTGGAAGAAATCAAAACAGTGTAGAAACTATCTTAATTATTTACAACAGACTAATCTTTCGCTGTAACAGGTTAGTTATATGTTGCAACAAATAACACACTTATTGCAACGTATGTGTCATCTGTTGGAACTGTTATTTTACTGTGTTGTACATGTTAGATTTTCTGTTATCCCTTTTTTAACGATGCTTCAATCAATTACAATCTATTTTATTTTCCTATTATTTTTAAATAATATGGCTCCCAAAAGAAAAGAAACTGAATCAAGTCTGAGTAAAGGAACAAGTGAAGCAGCTAGGCTACATCCACCACTCTATGAGCTTGCTTTACAAGCGTTATCTCAATTAGAAGCAGAAGATAATGAACATAGGGATGAGGAATGTTTCAAAGGAAATGATCCTAATGCTAATAGCCCTTCCACTGAAGAGTTGGTCAAAACCTTCAGCATTGATAGTAATCATTTGAGAATGCAGTGCGATGGTGCCAAAGATTTAACTGGTGATTTCGTGGTTAAGTCGGCTATGAAAAAATCTTTTGATACCTTTAGAAAAATACTTCGAGACCAAAATTTGGATGCTTATTTCAGGGACAGCTGCTTTGGGCAATATCTTGATTTGCCAGAGGACAACAATGCTCGTTTCCAAATAAAAATGGTATATGATCGTCTCAAGTGTAGGTTTATGTATGAAAATAAAGATAAGATGGATGAGGTATGGATAAGTTACTGTGGTATGCCTGTTTGTTTTGGTTGGAAAGAGTTTGTCATAGTTACTGGACTAAAAGCATCCTGCACACCCATAAAAGGCAAAGTCAAGTCAACTGATGGTGATGAGTTGGTGTCACTTGTTGGTCCAAGCTTCAAAAATAAAAATCTGATAGAAGCGTTGAAAGGTAAAAGACTTTCAAAGAAGCACAAGCAATCATTGTACTTGGTTTGGTGTGTACATAATATTCTTTGGGCGAGAGACATTAACAACAACATATCACTTGGTTTAATAAATCTCTCTGAGGATCTTGGGGAATTTAACAACTATCCTTGGGGTTATGAAAGCTTCAAAATGACTGTCAAATATTTGTTGACCCCGTTAATGCAAAAGACAGTCAACTTATATGACTTTCCTTGGGCTTTCATGGTAAATATTTTTTTTATTATGATTCATTTACTTTTTATTGAATAACGATTTTGATTTATTGGCGTTATTTCATAGGTTTAGGCATTTGAAGTCATTTTTTATTTGAGACAACAATTGAACTACAAGGAAGAAATTTCATTTTCAAGAATCCTGAGATGGTTGTCAGCTAAAACTGATAAAAATATAAAATTTATTGATCTCTTCAACCCCTCAAAGGAAGCAGTAAGTCTAATTCTAATTAAATTTTTATTTTAATTAATGATTTTTTAAATTATTTAATCATCATTCTAATATATGTACAGATTTATTTTAGATTGTGCATCCGTGGATTGCCCGACCAATCGAGAGTTGAAGATGTCATTTTTTCTTACTTTACGGTCTGTGCAAACTCTATCGGACTCTAAGTTCATTGGTAGAATTAAAAAAAAATTGTTTGGAGCAACAACCATCACAAGAAAAATAATAATTTTAGAGGGTGGACTTGTTGTTGCTGATGGTGTTAGTGGTGATGAAGTTCTTGGTGTGGTAGTGGTTCTGCTGTTGGAGTTAATGATGCTTCTCTTGCAGTTTTTGAAACTATAAACCATTATGATTATGATCATACTGGTTTTACAGATTTTGCCCCTCCCACCGAATGTTCTGCATGGAAGTGTCAAGACTGCAAGCCGAAACTTGATGGAGTGATTAATGCTATTAATGCATTAACTGCTTCTGTAAAGGTATTGATATCTAAGAGGGGTGTCATTCCATCAAAGTGGATTTTATATCCATACACTCCATCAGAGATTAACGGGGCTAAGAGGAGACGAAATTTTTTGTTTAGGGTATCATCAAGCATCGAAAAAAGAAAAATTGCAACTCCTCTATCTTTGTGTTTCACTTTTGATCAATGTACAAGGGCCACTAGAGAGCAGCATGAGCTGAAGAAGGTGAATATATATCATCTGTTCCAACAAACAAGCAGACTACATATCTATTTCAATAGATGGCACATATGCTGAAAATTATCAAACAGATATATGCATCTGTTGCAACAGTTGACTAATATGTTGCATCAGATGCATTATCTGTTGCAACATATGTCTTGTCTATTTTAGTAAATCAAATAGTTTTTTCTCCTATTTTAATTTGTACCAACGGATGACCTATCTGCTGCAAACAGATGGGAAATCTGTTGGGGCAAATAAAATCAAGACTTCCTACTGTTTTAGTTTGTCCAAACAAATTAGTCATATGTTGCAATAGACAGGTCATCTATTGGAAATTATCATATGGGTCTTCCTCCTGTTTTAGTTTGTCCCAACAGATGATCCATCTATTGTAACAAATAGGTAATCTGTTGGTACAATTTAAAATAGAAGGAAGACCTGTTTGATTTGCTAAAACAGATGAGTTATCCTTTTTTATTTTTTGTATCTTTGTGATTAACATTGACAATTCTGGCTTTTCAGGTGGATGTCACTGTAGAAGCTACTGCTGAACAACATAATATCACAGTTGATAATCTATCAACTGCTTCTAAAGACGAAGATCTACGACGATCAAAACCAAATTCCATAGCACCGGATGAAGAACAACTTGTCAATATTGAGTAGATCTTTAAAACGTGAGTCCGTTAAAGTAATAACCTCTCCTTAGGAATTATTGGCACCAAAACTTAAATTGTTGATTTATTTGTTGAGATCTGTACCCATAACAATTTTCTTACATTTCATTTATTTGTTGATTTATTTCATGTAATTTTTGAAGGCTTTGATTGATTTTATTTTGTCTATGTTATCCTTAGATTTGAAATTATTAATTGAAATGGAATACTAGATTTGAATATTGCAACAAATAATGTATCTATTATAACAGACTATATATCTGTTGGAAATTATCAAATAGATTTAGACATATGTTGTAACATGTAGATCATCTATTTGAAATTAGCAAATAGGTCTTTCCACTGTTGCAACAACAAATGCAACAGATGACCGACCAATTGCAACAAATAAACTATCTTTCAGAAAAGATAGACTATCTGTTACAATAGTTAGAAATATAAAAAATTATCATGAAATAAAAACTGTCATGGTGTTTGTGTTTCTACATCTTTGTTTTTATGCACAGGCTCTAAGCATTTAGTTAGTGCCCCATAAGCCCAGACCTCTTGCATATTTGACACAATGTTATGTGCCAGTTAGCAAACACTCAATGTGTGCAAGCGCATGCGACCCGCATGCGACACCGATTTTATTTTTTAGGAGGATCATGTCCTTATTTCGACCTTCAAATTCCCATCTTTCATTCAACACTTTGACTGGCAAATGATCCACCAGTTTACTCTGCCTCAACAAGTTGGGGAACAACTTCAACAGTGGTTGCATGTGGGTGAAAAATATAACCTCGTCGAAGATAGGTAAATTGCAGTCATAAACCTTCATCTTTCTCTCCTGGGATAGTATCTGAAGAGTTAGAAAATGTTTGACCACCACGTTCATGACTGCAAGAATCCTCTTTGCTTTGGTCCAGTCCTTGCCGTGTGGATATGGCCTCTTCCCTCTAACATATTTAATCATATGTTCATCCCATTCAAACACAGAAACTAACGAATCAAATCCTGGGCCATCGGGAGTTGACGCTTGCACCATGAGCTTATCATACCTATTCTTGAAATTGTTATAGAAGTTGAGGTCCATTATACTATCGACAACATCATAAGCATCCGGGTATGCTAATTGCCTGCCCCTCATGAGGCAGAGAATTTCATCAACAGACTGTGTTATAAGAAGAAATTTTTTAAATAGATTAGTAATTTTGAAAAAAAAATAACAAAGTGGAAAGATGCAGTGGATAAACCATCTTTTGCACAAGGTTTTCTGAATCTGTTAACAGATTATCCATCTAATGCAACTTATGCAACAAATGGGTAATCTGTTGCAACAGAACCACTGCTAGTTGCACTAAAATACCCAGCAGTTGCAACAGATGACACATCTATTACGTAGCTTCTCCTACATGGAGCAGATTAGAAGGACAGGTTAGAAAAAGTAAACTTAACGTGTCCACGTACCACAGACCCATATCTGTCATCTTCTTAAAGTATTGGGGGGAAAAGGTATTTATGGTGTAGGATTTTGTGCATTGCCTGGAATTCATGGTCCTTCTCAGAACAACCTGCTGTTTGGAGTCAAGTTTCGCGTATATGTCCACCTTCTTCAGCGATCCCTGAACCTCAACAGCTTTTGGAGGAGTAAGAGTTGCAATTTTTTTTGGTTTCATAGTTGACAATATATGTCTAATTACTCTCTTATTCTTCCTAACCTCCACTGTAGGAGTGTAGGGCCCCCTCACCTTCTACGATGGTATGACACCCCTTTTGGATTTCAATTCCTCGACAACTTCAGTGATAACATCTATTTTTTAAAGAGTTTATCCTGTCTGTCTTTGCACTCTTTGCATTTGCAATGAGAACATGAGGGTGAAGAGGAGTAAGAGGGACTATCGTAAGGAAGAGAGGGACTGGTGTAAGGGTGAGAGGGACCAGTGTAAGGGGTGATTTCAAATATATTTATTTTTTCTTGAGCATCAACATGCTCATCATCACTGCTGGCATCGGCATCAGCATCAGCATTAGCATCAGCATGGCTGCCACAACATCAACAACTTCACCAACAACAATCCCCAGAAGTGGTACTCGAATCTGTTGCAGCAGGTTGGTCATGAAGACCCTAAATATTAGGTTCTTGCCTAACTGCTCTTCTTATGGTTATTGATCCAGTCAATTCCTTCTTTATTAACTTCACCATTGGGTCTGATAATGTATCAACAAGAGCTAGAGTAATAAAAGAAGTCATCCCAAACTCTTGTTGAGTGAGTACGTTCCATGGATGCATAACCTAAAAGAAAGGGTAGATACGTTTAAATCAAATAATAATTTGCAGTCACTTGGGAAATATGTCAACACAAACAACTTATGCAATAGATGATCTTTATGGTGCAACAGATGAATCATATATGGAAATAGATTAACCATCTGTCGCATCAGATTACCCATTTGTTGCATAAGTTGTTGTGGATGGGTAATCTGTTAAAGGTAGGTTTAGAGAACCAAAGCAACAGATGGGTAATCTGTTGCAAAAATTGACTCATCTATCACAATAGATTACCAATCTGTTGCACCAGAAAGGGAATATATTAAGATAAATTGTAACAGATTACCAATCTATTGCAACATATGAATCATCTGTTTCAATATATTTTTTTGAGTCAAATTATTTTACTTGAAAGAAGATCTACATCATCATCCGGAGGGTTAAAGAGAACAACCTCCTTAATTCTCGTGTTGTTCTTTGCAGTCAACCACCTAAGGATCCTTGGATGAGAAACCTCACCCGGATAATCCTTAGCCTACTTTCGGAGGGGAGGAATGACTTCAAACGCCCAAGCCTTAAAAATGTAAACAGGAAGCAAACAAAAAAAAAGTCATAATAATTATTCAATATAAGCTAATGCAAGAGTATACAAATTGCTGACACTCAATTTTGACTCTCCTTTTCATAAAACTAATTTCTTGATGCTTAGGATTTTTGAATATTTTTCCAATACATTTTTTCTTATTCTTTAACATTTAACAATGTGAAAATGATATTTTTTTCTCTTATCTTTTTTAAAATACTAGTATCACATATTATAAATTTGCTCGAGGGAAAAATAAATAAATAAATGCACTTTAAATTATCATTTCACTACTTCTTCTAAAATAAATGAATAAATATATGTTAGCATATTAATATAATCCTTGCTATATTACAATATTTTTTCTGCAGATTTACTCTATTTTATTTTTGAATTATAGCCACACGTATTTTAAATATAATATATATATATATATATATATATATATATATATATATATATACGTACACTTTTTAGAAAATTAATTGAATAAAATAAGTATCGTTAAATTAGTCAAGTGAAATCGGTTTGGAAGATTACATTAATCAACTTATCTGATTGGGCCATTTGCATTAATTAATGGAAAAATTTCATATATAGGTAACTTTTAGTCCATAATTACAAGGCATGGTTAAAGTTTGCATAATTACAATATATACATATACCTTAAATTCCTCCTTTTCTCTCCCTCTTTCTCGTCTCTCTCCTCCTTTTCTCTCCTATCTCTCTCCCCTTTCTCCATTCCCATCCCTCTATCTCGCTCCTCCCTTTCTCATTCTTTTATTTTTATAATTTCAAGAATCGTATATTTGTATATACACTGTGCAAAATGTATATGTACACCCTCAATATACATTATGCAAAATGTATATATACAGATATATAGTTATTTAATATACAGTATGATAATATACAAACATTTAGATATACAATTGAAAAAAAAGAAATTAGATATACATATACAATTAACAACTTATACATATATGACTTATATAATTGACATATACAATTGACATGTATGACTTATATTTCTACAACTTATACAATTGACTTATACATATACGACTTATACAATTGCATCATATATACAATTAATATACAAATTATACATATACACATATATAATTGGCATATAATATACAATTGATAACAATTTAGTTGAATTAAGAAAATCTTCTATGAAAAAATACAACGAATATGTAGGAAAAAACACAAAATATCAAAAAATTTGGAAGAAGAAATAGAAAGAAAAATATTCTTTGATATATGTTAGAATAAACTCTGAGATCTGTTGAATTGGGAGGAATACATATTACCGCTAAAACGTCCAATAAAAAAATAACCTATTGTCGCTAAACACTCTAATCAACATCGAGATAAAATAAAAAATTAATTATGAGAGAGAGTTTTACTTGCCTTTGATATATAAGTTAACCATACCATATAATTATTAAAAATTATTAACTATGAATTGTTATTTTTTAAAATATTAACAATACCACGTAATTATTAAATTATATTATCTATAATGTGTAATTTTTCCTTGATTAATTTCAGCCTTTAAAATCTAACAAAACTAGCCCAAAATCTGTCTAGCCCAACAACCAATTGGCCCAAGCCTTTAAACCATACTCGACCTGGCCCAAACCACCCTTTTCCCCTTTTCCTTTAATCCATACAATACAACAAATAAAATAATGTAACCCCAACAACAACATCAGCAATACAACACCGACATATCCCTAGATCCCCTCTTCTTCATGTGAAATTCAACCAAACCAAGCTTCCATCACCTCAATCACGACAAATCCGCTGAAATTCTTAGCTTTTGCAAACCCATTTGTCTTCTCTATCACTTTAAGATGAAGACTTTTGCTCTTTTTCCCTCTTTTTTTTTTTTTTTTTATGAATTTTAAATTTTAGCTTCTTGAAGAAGCTGTTGGAGCTATTTTTTGACCTATAAATACTGCCTCATATTCATTCATTGGGAGGATGAGACATCAAATTTCTTGTTTACCTTTATTTTCTCAATTAGAGTCTAATTCGATTTTCGAATTGAAGAGGTCATGATCTCGTTGAAATTTGATGTTGGAGCCCATAGTTTGCTACACAACATCTGATAATACTCTTTTCTTATTTACCCATTTTAAGATTCTGCTCGTTTGGTTTGGAATTTGCCATTTTGTTCGATGTGATTTCGGTAAAATGTGAAGCAGTTTCTGTTAATTTGGTTATATTCTGAATAATGTGCTCGTAAAGAATTCATGACATGAGACTTAGCTTAAGTAAACTCCATCCCGTCTAACCATATTATATTTATTTTCTGCAATTTGTTAATCATTTGGGTTTGTTGGATGATCTTGGATATGAGTATATATTGGAGACAACAACTGGTCGTTTGTTCACACTATACGCCGTATTTGTGAAGTATTTTAGTTTGTGATCTTGATTGAATAAATCTATAACTGTTTCTTTTTTTTAAGAAAGTAAAATTGGGGGTTTTGTTTCACTGCCCGTGAAGGTGAAATCAAAGCGGTATTTATCGCGTCGTTTATTTTTCTATACATATGGTAGTATGCTTATAAATTATTTGTCAATGTGAATCATCCTCGAATAGACTCCTTAAAGCTGTACGTTTGTGATACATGTTTACTGGACAATTTTGGGGTTTATTTTGATGTCGGTTTGTCCATTTTGATGTGGTAATGGTGACTTAAATATGTATATGTTTGATTGTGTATTTACAATATATCGCCAGCCATTAATTCAGTTTGAGAAGGGTCCTACAATGCTTAGAATTCCAAGTATGCTTGGCTGTCCGTCATGGAAAGCTTGGTGACTATTTTTCTTTTATTGTTCTCCTCTATTTTCGTGTTGGTTTTGGATAGTATATGGACGTTGATGTGTGTAGAATATAGTTTGAATCACGAGAAACTCGTAATACCTTTCACGAAAGTAAGGAAAAATCCATTCGAACATCGGTCGCTAAATGGCCCCCTTCCCCTCTTTCACTCAAGAGGGTCGCATAGAGATTAACACCTATCTGTTCATGATATTCAATAATGTGACTGCTTGGTTGGAATTATCAGCCATTCCCTAGTTGATTTACGGTAAAGGGTGAATAATAATATGTGGGTTTGTGTCTCTAAATAAGATTAAAAATGCAAACATGGTTAATACAGATTTATAGCTTCATATTTCTTCACTGTTTTGATTTTCAATCGTTTGGGCCACTATTTGCTAATTAGTTGTTGATATATTACAGTGAAACAAAATGTCCCATTTGATCCCAATATGATGGGGCTGCTTGTTGTCAAAATTTGTTTTCTAATTTTATCTTGGGTCTTGTTTACTTCTTTAATAACAATATGTGTTGAGTGTATAAAGAGTTATCGGTTAAATGAAGTTGTCCTTGACCAATACTCAGTTTGAGAATTGATGATTTTCCCTGTCTCATGCATGAATATACATGTGTGGTCGTGTTTTCCTAGTTTGAGTTAAATGGATGGATATCTAACGTTTTCACATTTAGCTTTGTTAAAGAATCTATTAAGAAGTTATTTTTGTGCGAATCCATCCTTTTATTTAACTTTTGTGTACCTCTCCTTCATCTACTCCCGTTCTGTAAATAGGAGATTTGTTGTAAGTTTCAAATTTATATTATTTTCCTTATTTACTCTCTGCCAATTAAGTTCAAAATGTAATCTCATCTTGTTTTATACCATATGGGCTGCTTATATGTGAACACGTGATGTATGTGGTTATTAGAGAATGTAGGTTCGAATCTTTGGCAAAGTAATACGAAACAAAAAAGTTGACTAAAAAATAGATTCTAATTCGTTCTTCATTTATACTCGCAGATTATCTTTTGGTGTAGTTTTGAACAAATCTACCGGTTTCGTCTATAACATATTATTTAAAAGTTAGAAAATATTCACTCTTATTTGGGATTCATGTTTCGTGTAGCTAGATTCATCCTGCATTTTTTTTAGTCTAACAGGTAATAAATTTTTTAGTTCTATGCTGAGTGTTCATTCTTAAAAAAAGGTAAAGTATCTTTCATTCTCCTAGAAAATAAGTTATCATTTGAAAATTAGTCAAAAGAATGCATCACTCATTTCGTTTAAGTCGGTATTTCGGCCTTCATTCATATTTTCTGATGAAATTGGGCATACTGCAATCAAGAGGGTAAGTATGGAGGTTTGATGTTTGGTTTATCTATCACTTTACATGAGGAAAACTAGAAAGTTAAATATTAACTCACAACATGGTTACTTCATTTCCTGTTTAAAGGGCTGATTTGTTAAAAAACTGCCCCCTGTTTTTTTAATGTGATATTGTTGTGCCTGTTAAGTGTTTTCTTCTTTATTTTGATCATATAGTTTGTTTTGCGGAAATTTTGACTTTTGAAAGAGAGTCGCCACTTAATTTTGAAAAGGAATTAAGAAACCTTTGTAAAATACTTAGACGATTCAAAACAGGAAAATCGTTTAAGTCAGAGACTCTGAGTAAGCGGTTCCTATTAACGTTTTAGGAAGGTGTTAGGTACCTAAAACATCCGCTAACATGCGGTTATCCGATCTGTTTGAAAACACTTTTTTGATTAACTTTGAAAAATTAATTTGTTGGAAAAATAGTTGATTTAAGGAAAAAAAAACTTTTTGCAAAATCAGTTTTTTAGCGACTTAGTTAGGGATCTAACTAGCTTCGCAAGAAAACACGTAAAACAAATAAGCAAAAGGAAAAGGGGAAAAGGGAGAAGTAGTGATTTAGGCCATTGGGCCCGAATCAATGAAACCTGTCCTAGTCTAGTTGGGTTTTCGACCCATTTTCACCTGTCCTAATTCTATATTTTCGAGCCTTTAGCTCGAATCTCGCTTCACCTGTATTAAGTACAACTTTGGCTTCGAGGCCCAAATGAATAATAAGAAAATAAATAAATAAATAAATAAACACGACAATAAGTGAATAAATAAATAAAATAGAAAGTGAGACTTTCAAGTCTCTGGGCCGCTTCAACGATGGGATTTTAGCCCTTTCTTTTCTTCTTCGCTCGACTCTTCATATTTATGCGCCATGGGAGCACTTTGAAATTAAACATTGAGGATACGGGCCTCGTTGGCCCACTTGATAATGCATATGGGGGAGTCCATTGTGGACCCCAAAACAGACTCACATGCACCGAAAGAAAGAGAAGAGTTAGAGTCATTATAAACCACGTAATTCACAAAGTAAAGAAAATGAATAAATGTGCATATAGAATGGAGTAGGAATAAACACTGAACTAATCTTATTTCGTCGTTTTGGTCAATCGGTGGGTTGAAATATGTCCTAAAAAAATGACTTGGTCGCAGGCAGCATATTATCGAAGAACCCGCATTAATACAGATTAGTCATACTGAACCAGGAAGAAAATTTCTAAAATATCCAAATATGCACATTAGTCATGACTCATTGGCGTCGTTTTAACAACAATCATAACGAGATTTTCAATATAAGAAGCTAAGCCTCCGAACTTTGAAATGACCCACAGAAATGGAAAGAGGAAAATAATACTCATTTGTTGATACATTTCCAAAGCCACTGGAAATAAGTAAAATACATGACCACGGATAAACTTATTTTAAGCAAATTCAAAGGGCCTTATCCTTCCACTGAATCCTTACTCTTAAATGAAGATTCTCATGAGTATTTAACCTGAATATAGGCCATACGGAATGCCATGGCACAGAGTTAAGCTAACTTTCCTAAAAAATGTATTCAAATGTATAGCATCCCACAACACAACCATATTCGTCCTCCTGATGTATATTCATGCCAAAAAGAGCCCAAAAGAAAGGTGGAAATTCAAACTTCTGGTCTTGAGACCAAAAGAAAGGCCTAACCTATTAAACTGAAGGAAAATATGGCAAAATCTACTATCCTCATCCTCACTCTCCATTCAACAGACACAAAGAGAGCCTTTGGTCGCCGAGATAAATCATAGAGGATCCCAGGATTTGCTAGTTGTTAGCAGACTTATCCTTGTCGTTCTTCGTCCCTCGAAAGACCAGGGAACTCGAGAGGAAGTCTCGCTAATAATACTACGGCTCAACATTTTTGATAATCAACGAATACCAACAACGAGCAAGATAGCAGATTTTTTTTTCTTCCTCCTCGCTTCGGCAGACTCAAACGAGATAGTCATCGAGGCACATTAGGACTTCCTAGCATATTTTAGACCTTACTCATTGTCCCTTTGGCATATGAGAAAGCCAAGGGCTCTTGAGTGGTAATTCTGCTAGCAATATGCCAGCTTGACGAATACAACACCAATCCATAGTAACAACAGTTGAAACACCTTCAAATAATGACTACAAACAGGACAACACATGGCTAGAACTATTGAACATAATCAAAGCCACAAATTTTAATTCAAAATCCAACTATGGCGCCAAAAGTAGTAAAATGAGAACACCAGATTAATCAATAATGTTTCAGATACATGGCAAATCATGAAATCAAACTAAAACTGACGAAAGCCATATACCATACGATCACCCCAAGGATTTATTCTGATGTAATGCTACAAACAAAAGCGTCTTTCATGGAAAGAGTAAACTATGGTCTCTAAGACCTCGACAATGGACATCTCAGCACACAAGATTTTCCAGATAGCACTTTATAACCATAGAATGAAGAGATGAAGCAAAATATGATCAAAACTAAAGGCAAAGGATATTACCTTTTAGGAAGCAGCAAAACGGGAGAACGAGCTAATCGTTGAGATGTGTCATCACCGGAGAAGCGTCGTCGTCCACTCGGGGACTTCGATTTGCAGTCCAATTTTCAAAGAAGAGAGAATAAGAGAATCTTGCTAAGCTAAAATCCCAAAGAAACAGACAAATTTTCCTGGAAACGAACACTATATGTTTTCTCTTTTAGACCTCTGAATGAAGAGCCAGACCTCCTTAAACAGTGAAACCAAATTTTCTATCCAACTTTCGACACCCAGAATTTCTCTCTTGCTCCTAAAATTTCTGGAAAGAATGGATAGAAGAGTCCAAAAAAAAAAATCCCCTAGACTAGTGACCCAAGAGGTCCTTTTATAAATCACTGAGTTGGGGGTAGATTAGGGATTTGAAAAAATATGGAGGAATTTTGAAATTCAAATTGGGATCCCTCTACATCTTGGATCTCAATCAGCAAATGTACCTATCTTGGATTATCCTCAACAGATTTTCAGAGGGAAACCAATAGGAATTGGGGAAATGGATGATTCCCCAAGAACCAACCAGAATCAACCACCTACGTACAAATTCGTACCTGTTTCTCCCAAATTTGCGGATTTAGCCGTTGGGGGGAGACACCTAACCCCGTTTCTAGAAGATATTTGGGGCCTTTCCTACGAGGTCGCGTGAGACGCATGGAGAGGGGTCGGGTTGAGCTGGAATGGGGGTCGAAGACGGGTCGAGTTATTAAAGCTGATGAAGTCGGGTCCCGTTCGGATTTTTGAAGTTGGCATCATTTATTTGTTGTGGGATGAGATTAGGTCAAGGTTGAGAGAGGAGATAAGGGAATTGGGCTGGGTTATGAAGGATTTGTGGTGGGCCGAATTTGGTTTGTTGCTGTCTGGGATGCTGAAATTGTTTGGAGAAATTGGGCCTTAAATTGGGGTTATTTAATAGCCCCTATTAAATCTAATTGGGTTATTAAATAATCCTAATTAAATTTAATTAGATTAGAATAATCATAATTAAATTTAATTGGATTAAGAATAACTCAAATTAAATTTAATCGGATTAAAATAATCTCAATTAAGAAATGATAACTTTTGGGATTAAGATTGCATTACAATTTAAACGACTTATTTAAATTCTAATCAAATTGAATATCTATTGGTCAATTGCATTACAATTGGACCAATTGGATTTCAATTGAGGTCATATTTAGTTCGTTCACTAAATTGAATCGTAATCTGGCACGAATCAAGTAAAAAATTAACCTCGAGTTCCTTAATTTGATAAAAATCCAACAAATATTCCTCCAAATAAAATATTTTGAGAGCAAATCACATTTAAAAACCCAGATTTTATCCATTTGAATTAATTTTCCAGTTTAACCAATAAAAATCTAATTTTGATAAAAATGTTCATTTAAATAACAAAATTTATACACTCTCGTATAAAAAAAAATGCAAAAAATGTATATCGTTAATTAAATGATAAAATTGAATTGAATAAGTAATTTAAACTAGCATTTATTTGAACAAAATAATTGTTGTGATTTTATTTTAAAATTGAAGAAACTCGAAATTAACTTGGATTACAGAGGGCAAAAATTAGGTGTCAACATAGCTATATCCTTTTCTTTAATTCTTCTTTTTGTAAATAGGCTCAACTAGTTAAGTCTAATAGAGGTTCATATAGCTTCTATTTTGACTTGACTTAGTATTCTGCCTACTTTGATTCTTCTACGTGATATGGGCCTATAGACGTACCGCTCATATATCTCCGTTGTCAAGTGATTAGGCTATTTGAAATGATTGCACTTATCTGATGTTTTAGAAGTCCTGAACTTTGACTCTTGCCTAGATTAACAATTAAATTTACTTAGGGGACTAACATGAAAACTTCTTGGATAGTAGGTTACCATGCTTAACCTTTGATTTGAAATTTGCTTTAGCTTACTTTCTTCATGTATTTGCTTTGGTAAACTTCGAATTCACTTACGTAAAAGTTCAACTATTGCTCCTGCGTTGTCTTATTATTCATCTACATTATCAAAGTATCAAATTTTAGTTATACTAATTCTTATCTTTTTATTTGTCTTATGTGAAATCGGGAGAACGTTTGGAGTCTTATGACTTGATTCCATCTCTGTCCAAAATCAAAGAAGCGAAATAAAAGATGCATTACATATCTCCATCTAGCAGTCTAGTTCCTTATTCCCTTTTTTCTTTTTTTAAGCTTTATTCTTCTTTTGTAGACACTTATTACTTTTGTTTAATATTTTGCACATTATTGTTTAAAAGTTGTATTTTATATGTTCTTATTCGAATTAGTGTGAATTCTTAAATATGATAGTGAATTCATTTGTTTCCTTTTTGCCTCTCTTAGAATTCAAATTTAGCATATTTTAGACTTAGGCATCTAATCTATATTATGAAAGGTTCTAAAATCTAGTAGGTTAAAACCTGCCTTTAGAATTTAATGCCCGATTCGTTAGGAAGTCTTCAACTCTTGTTTTATATAGAATAATGGCTTTATATTTAGAATCAAAATCAGTTTTAATTATAAGTAGCATCAGATTAATAAAAATATAAATTTTGCGGTAGATGGGTGTATCGTCGCTAAACTCGAAAATCGGCTTTAATTATTTTAGATATGGTAAATCAAATTTTATTTTTTTATTAATTTTAAATAAAAGATGGCGCTTCGCAACCCGTTTTTAAGATTTCTAATGACAATACATATTTTATTTGTTTATTTTTAGTCGTATCGTAATAAATAATAAATTTTCAAGCCATTTTTTATTTAAACAACTATATATTTTATCTATTCGTTTAGGGTAGGGTAATTAACTTATTTTTATAAAATTGGATTACAAAAAAACAAAAGGGTCATCTTTTAGAATTGTTTTATTTTCTTTTATTTATTGTTATTATTATTAATTAAAATCTTTTTTGTGAAAACATTTTAAATAATTGCATCATTGTTAAGAGTTGTATAAAAAGTTATTTCAGTTATTTTTGATAAATAAATTTTATGGAGAGGATTTTTTTTTTCTTTTAAATAACTAACGTATGTTATAGTAATATATTTAATATTTGATTTCCTTATTTAACCTAAGTATGGCCGGTTAACCGTAGTTAGCGGATTCTTTAGGGTTCCTAATCCCGTCCCTTTAGAATAATTAGAATCCTTACCTAGAATTTTTGAGTTGCATATACCTAAAATGAAGTCTTTATTTTCTTTTGATCACTTAGTTTATAATAGGTGTTCTAATTCACCATAGAATTAACTAGGTGGCGACTTCCTTAATTTTAATTTGAAATTTTCTAATATGTTGTACCTCAGTTTGACCCATGTTAATATGGGGTATAACAGCTTGGCGACTTCACTGAGGACAATTAGGTTCTTAACCATAACAAACTTAGGTAATAATCTAGTCTTTTAATATCTGTTTATTTTATCTTATCTTCTTTTGTGTTTATCACGTTTGTGTGATATAAACTGTTTATTTATTATTACTTTGTATGGATTATTTGTTACTGCTTTATATAAACTGTCATTCCGCCCATATTTCTTCTATTCGGGAAACTTGATACAATCACACGTACACGTGAGGTGTTTTTCGCACCCATAAACTTCTTTCCTATTCTATATTTTAGGAGAGTTAGCGTATTCATGGTGTGTCCGGATCTTTTTTCGTGTGACCCCATAGCCTTCTCACTCGAGTTGTCCACTCGGGAACCTTGTGTCTAGCAAGCCAAATCTTAGAAAAACTTAAGATAGAGGTTCCCTTGATATAGTCCATGCATGCATTAACTTTAGGTGGATTGACCCA
The DNA here is from genome assembly GCA_030864215.1 of Capsicum pubescens. Lineage (NCBI taxonomy): Eukaryota > Viridiplantae > Streptophyta > Magnoliopsida > Solanales > Solanaceae > Capsicum > Capsicum pubescens. Next base: position 64,451,931 of record CM061543.1, read on the forward strand.
TGGTGTCATTGCACAAATTTAGAAAACGCCTTTATATCAATTGGGTTTGCGACCCGACGACAATCGCTCATTTTATGCGCATGGGATAATGATAAATGGATCCAAGCTTAATTGTGACACCGCGAGTTTTGGAAAATGTGTACTTGTTTTATTGTATTTACATTGTAGGATGGATTTAGTTCCCCAAGTTCCCAAAATTAGAATGGTCGAAGGTGTTCCACACAAGTTGAAGATATGATGGGAAAATTTTGATTCGATTGAAAAATTAGCGGTCATAAGGAAATTGGGGTGCCTCCCTACACTCTTCAAGATCACTCCGGATAAGTATGTGGTTAAAGCATTGATTTTATTTAGGACCCAGATCGAGTTGTCTTTACGTTCAAAGACTTTGAACTCATCCCCACATTATAGGAGATCAATTATTTCACTAATTTGAAGTATTAAGGGAGAGGTCAGATCATCCCGCATAGTCAGTCAGGAAGAAATTTCTTCGTTACTTGGGGCTAACGAACAATGATAAACTTTGGTGCTTCGAAAATAATTGGGTTTCTTTGGATTATTTGTACGAGAGATATGGTTGTCAAGATAGTTATAAGTTGTTCAAGAAAGAATTCACTTGCACTTTTACCTATTGGAGGGTTAGACGTCCGATTGCATTATTCGTTGCCTTGGTAGGGACTCTGGTATTTCTGCTAGAATATGGAAAGATCAGTACCTGCATATGTTCTGTGGCTCGAGCGATTTTTAAAGGGGTTGATGGCGCTGAAATCACCTTGACTCCTATGATCTTGGCAGAAATATTTTGCACACTTGGAAAGTGTAAAAAAGGTTAAACAAACTTCTTTAAAGTTTGCAATATTCTTTTGCAAATATGGGCTACTGAGCATTTCTACAAATGTGATAACATGACCGGCATAATGTTTAGTACTTCACATGCGATCGACACTTACAATGACAGGATGAAAATATTCGTGTCCCCGATCGACACTGATAATTGGTTTGAGTTTTTAGCCTCTCATACCAGTGACCAAATCTAGTAGAGGTACTTATTACTCTCATGTTTCACGGCTTACATACAATTTAGAGGACTTTATTATATTGAACTTGTTGGGTTGAGAGGTCTACAACCATATGCTCTGATGCGCATACTTTGAAAGTTTGGTCGGACACAAATATGCCCCCTCCGAGCAGATATGCGAGTTTCTGAAGTCCTCTTTGGACCAGAATTTAGAGTCCCTAGATCGAGTCAAATTCTACATGAATGGAGTAACATTCTCACAATAGATGTGAGACGTGGACTAATAGGGTGTAATCCAGAATATCAGGTATGGATTAGAGAATATCGTGGCAATATAGGACCCAATCCAGAAGGTGAACAAAGTTTTGAGGATGTTGGGATGACTATTTGGATAAGGCATTCTCATCTTGGAACCACAGTGGTCACACCTAAAATGTGGGCTCAAATGGCCAACATAATGCAGTATTTAGAAAATGCGGGAGTGAGTCCTAGCAATGTTGGAGCATTATCTTCACTTCCCCCGCCGACATGATTAGAAGCAGGGTCTAGTCTAAGTCTTAGGATTGTCTTTGTACTTTTCATAAACTTTGTGTTTATTTCTTATCATTACAGTCAATCAGTATTTCAATGAAACTTGGCCTTTTATTTCCAAACTTAAAGTTTGTCTCAAATTAATGGGTTGGATCAATTTATCATAATCTCAACTATTTGACGCTTAGGCCCACCTCTTGGCACAAAAGAGGTCCCGTGCATAATAGGATGCATTTTTTACTGTTGAAGTTTTTTTTATTATGTTCTTTGTTTGCAACATGATGCATGCTTTTCTTAATTGCGAGGTATTTTTATGCATGCAAATTATTTGCCTATACTGATATATTTATTTCTTTTAATTTCTTCCCCCAAGGTTGATTTGTGTTGACTATGAACTGGTTGATCAGCCCTACTTTACGAGATCAAAAGCACTAGCAAATGCTAATATGACTGATTTGGGTACACCTTAAGGCTTAGAACTTATCACCATCCCAAGAGGTGAACCTGAGACTTCAGGGGAAAAGGATGCGACCCTTCTTGATGAACATATAGCTCATATAATGCAACAAATGGCTGACTTGCAAAGTGAGATTAAATGACTTCGAAACCTCACCAAACTATCCATTACCATGAATACACCACTTCCCAAAAATATAACAAATACCACTATTCTATCTTCTTTTTGACCTATTTACTCTCCCGCCTCCCAGCACTTCCCACCCAATCCTTCACTTCACCCAAACAACCCAATTTCTACCAAATCTCCTTTTAACCCACAAGAAAATAACCCGCAACAAGTGGACTCCCAAAAAACAAATCCATTACCCTTTACCACTCCATATGTTCCTCAAGCTTCACATACCCAAAATATCCTACTTGTCCAAACTACCCAGTCGTCCAAAACCAGCAAGCGGCCCCATATATAGCGGTGGCACATGCTACAATTCCTAACATGCAATATGTGCCACAAGTATATGTAGCGGGTGCTCAACCTTTTACTATCCCAGTACCAACCATGCAAAAAGTTGATCCTTAAGAGGAGATGGAGAGTGAGGCAAGGTCCAAAGTAGATAAAAGTATAGCAAAGGAGATTCGTAGTTTAAAGAAAGCATTTAGAAGCACCCAACAACATAAAGGATGCGAAGGTCTCGAGTATGAAGATTTATGTGTTCATCCAAATGTTGAGTTTCCTAAAGGGTATAAGGTGCCGAAGTTCGATATATTTGATGGAAAAGGAAATCCTCGAGCTCATTTAAGGTCATATTATTACAAACTAGTTGGAGTGTGGAAGGATGAGGCCATTAGGATGAAGTTATTTATAAGGAGCTTGACATGAGAGGCTCTAGATTGGTACATGAGCCAAGACCCATAGAAATGGCATGGCTGGAATGCCTTAGCATAAGAATTTATGGATAAGTTCAGGTTTAACGCTGAAGTCAACCCAGATAGGTTTCACCTAATGAATATAGAGAAGAAATTAATAGAGTCCTTCAAAAAATATGCTATGTGGTAGAGAGAAGATGCCACAAAATTTCAACCTCTGATGGAACATGACTTCTCTTTTTGTGTAGTCTCAGAAAGACGCAACTTATTATGACAAGCTAATAACCGTGGTTGCACAGAAGTTCTCTGAGGTTGTTAGGATAAGAGAATTTGTTGAAGAAGGCATTAAAACTGGGAGAATCACTAATTTGGTAGCTTTACAAGAAACAAGTAAAGCAATGCAATTTGATCCAACTGAGGGAGCGAACAAAATGAAGAAAGGTGGAGTCTCTGTTGTCATGACCATTCAAGAAAAAAGACCAAAGCAAATGTTAACATACCAAAATCCACCACCCCAGCCCTCCTATTATAACCACTATACCCAAGCTCCTCACCCATATTACCAACCTTTACCTGCCCTATATCTTGTTTATGCCACCCAGCTAACATATTATCCACCACGAGCACCAGCCTATAAAAACACGCCATAATATCAACCTACCTATCCTCCTCAAACCCACTACAAACCATAAAATCATCCTTCAAATTCATCCAGACCTCATCTGAACTATGAAAAAAGCTAACTAAAACCTATACACCTCTAGCTGAACCCTTATCCCAACTGTATGAAAGATTGAGAATTGTAGGAGTACTCTAGCCGATCCAAGGTAGAATTCCCAATCCTCTTCCTGGATGGTATGATGGGACAAAGCATTGTTCTTAGCACTTCGGGGTTGCTGGGCACGACACTAAGAATTATTTTACTCTCAAGGATAAAATCGAGGCACTAATTAAAGAAGGAGTTCTTCAGCTCAAAGGAGCTCCACCCAATGTGAACAACAATCCCTTGCCAAATCATGGGGGTGCCTATGTGAACATGATCACCACCGATGAAGAATATAATATTGAAGGAATTATTGTATCGGTCAATATTAATGAAAAGGTTGACATATCAGCTTTTTTTGTGCTTATAAATACAGTCGAGGTACGAGTGCCAATTGAAGTAGAAGTTCTTGTTCCCAAGCCTACAATCACAGCTTTAGTTGCTCAAATACCTTCGTTAGATACCAAAGCATTTCCTTGGAATTACTCAACTGATGCAAGGGATAAAGAAAAGGGAAAATTAGATATAGAAGTCACTACTGCGAGAATGACAAGATCTGAGCATTGTTATGCCCCTGAATGAGTTGTGTTAGGAGCGTCTAATAAGGATAATATTTAAAAAAGGGTTGTGACAGAGGATGAGGTAGAGGACTTTTGGAGAAAAATGCTGACTAGGAGTATTCTGTTGTGGAACAGCTAAAGAAAACTCCTGCCCAAATCTCTTTGTTGTCATTATTGATGAATTCTGCAACTCATAGGAGCGCTTTGGTGAAGGTGCTGAATAAATCTTATGTGCCAACTGAGATGACTAGCGAGAACCTTTCAGCTCTGGTAGGATAAGTTTTGGAAGCTAATACAGTCTCTTTTCACGAAGATGAGTTGCCGCCTGAGGGCTTGGGGCATAATAGAGCATTGAACATCACTGTCAAGTGTAGGGACACGTTTGTTTTTAAAGTTCTCATTGATAATGTCTTAGCTGTTAATATTTATCCTTTTACTACCCTCTGAACTTTGGGAATTGACATCGGGAAAGTTCATGAAAGTAATGTAAGGGTTAAAGGTTTTAATGGGACTCAAAGAAGAGTTATTGGATAAATTGATTTGGTGCTACAAATTGGATCGGTGGAGTTCACAATAGAATTCCAAGTGTTGGACATATCTTTTAGTTACAATTTGTTACTCAGAAGACCATGGATTCACAGTGCTAGTGCAGTCCCTTCTACCCTACACCAAACTTTGAAATTTGTTTGGGATCATCATGAGATTGCGATTCATAGAGAGGAAAATAGTTTTATCTACCAGGAGAACTCAGTCCCTATTATTGAATGAGTGGAAAAGTTGGACGGATCCATTTTTATGTTAAGAAGATCATGTGCACTGCTTAGGTAGAAAGGATAAAATTGTCACGAGGTACTAATGATGGTGGGCTTAGAAATATTGAAGAATGGTTTTGTTCTTGGTTGTGGTCTTGGTGTGAACTTGGAGGGAATACTAGATCCAATTCAATTGTCTGTACAGAAGAGCACTTTTGGTCTTGGATACGAGCCCACTCCTGAAGAAGTCTCATCGGCTAATTTCAAAAGAAAAGATGACATTCTCCTGCCGAAGCCTGTTCCGCTCCTAAATTAGTCATTTTCCAAAGCATTTGTTGCCCAAGTACCAGAGAAAGATGCTGGAGAAGGTATCGTGGAAGGAATCAATAGCTTGTTCATTACTGAAAGAGAAACTGAATGAAATATGATTCTAGAGGATTGCATCGAGACCGTGACTATCTGGGATGCAGAGTCTGGAGTTGCTTGTGAACAATTGGACTTGTACCTCATCCCCGTTTCTCCGGGAATCTTGGTAGATGATCATATTAGCATTAGTGAAACAACTCGATTCAAAATTGAGGCATGAGTCGTGTTTATGAATTTATGTTCTTTGCCTCCACTTTTGAAAGATTAAATGCCAAATCCAAACTATGTTTTGTTGTTTTATCATCTTTATTATTTTTTTTTCTCTTTTTTCCTTTTCAGCAAGCAAACTAATAAATCTGCCAATACTAAGAATGTGACATGTAATGAAACAAGCGAAATAATTTTGAACAATGAACAAGACTTTACAGAATATGAAGAAAATACTTTGTCAGAAGAGTTGACAAAAGAATTTGAACATTTTGAAAATAAGGCAAAACCGAATTTGGATAAAACTGAGATGATAAACTTGGAGAGTTCAGAACTCATAAGAGAAACAAGGATTAACGCTCATTTGACTCCCTCCCACAAGAAAGAATTGATCGATATTTTGATGCAATATATAAATGTTCTTGCTTGGTCCTATGATGATATGCTGGGTCTAATCACAGACATTGTTTCACATAGGTTGCCTACTGATCCATCTTGTCCTCTTATGAAGCAAAATCCAAGAAAGATGAAGCATGATTTGAGTTTGAAAGTCCAGGATGAAGTGTCCAAGCATTTCGATACCGATGTCATCTGAGTCACGAAGTATCCCACTTGGTTAGCCAACATAGTACCCATGCCAAAGAAAGATGAAAAAATCAAAGTATGTGTGGATTATCGGGATCTCAACAAGGCCAACCCAAAAGATGATTTCCCTCTCCCAAATATTCACATACTTATTGATAATTAGGAAAGCACAAGTTGCAGTCATTTGTTGATTGCTTCGCGGGGTACCACCAAATTCTGATGAATGAAGAAAATGCTGAGAAAACTGCCTTTATCACCCCTTGGAGAGTGTATTGTTATCTGGTAATGCCTTTTGGACTCAAGAACGCAGGGGTAACTTATATGAGGGCCATGACTACTATTTTTCATGACATGATCCACAAGGATATTGAAGTCTATATTTATGATGTCATTATAAAGTCGCGAAAGAGCTCAGATCATTTGAAAGATTTGAAGAAGTTCTTTGATAGGCTGAGATGGTATGATCTGAAATAAAATCCTACAAAGTGTGCATTTGGTGTCCCCGCTGGGAAGATATCGGGTTTCATCGTGAGTAGGAAATGCGTAGAATTGGATCCTTAAAAAATAAAGGCTATCCATGACTTGCCTCCTCCAAAAAGTCGAAAGGACGTGATGAGTTTTCTAGGTCGATTCAATTACATCAGTTGATTTATTGCACAATCCACATTGATTTATGAACCGATATTCAAGCTGTTGAGAAAGGATGCTGCTATTAAGTGGACAGAAGATTGCCAACAAGCTTTTGATAAAATCAGGGAGTATTTGTCTAATCCATCCGTTTTAGTGCCCCCAGAACTCGAAAGGCCATTTTTGCTATATTTGTTTGTGTCAGACAATGTATTTAGGTGTGTTTTAGGACAACATGATGAAACTGGAAAGAAGGAGCAAGCTATACATTACTTGAGCAAGAAGTTAACGCCTTATAAAGCCCGATATACATTGTTGGAGCGTACATGTTGTGCCTTGACTTGGATTGCACAACATCTAAGTCATTACATGTGTGTATATACCACTTTTCTGGTTTCTAGAATGGATCCTCTCAAGTATATCTTTTAAAAGCCCATGCCTACCGGGAAGTTAGCAAAGTGGCAGATTTTGCTAAGTGAATTCATTGTTTATTTACTCAAAAGGCGGTGAAAGGACAAGCTTTAGCCGACCATCTTGCTGAAAACCATGTAGATGAAGAGTATAATCCTCTTAAAACTTATTTCCCAGATGAAGAAGTTTTGTTCATTGGAGAAAATATGTCGAAAGAATATCCAGGTTAGAGAATATTCTTTGATGGGGTTGTAAACTTCAAAGGAGTCGGTATTGGGGTAGTTTTACTTTCAGAGTCAGACTAGCATTATTCGATCGGCAAAGCTCAGATTTCCATGCACTAACAATTTGGAAAAATATGAGGCTTGCATTCTTGGTCTTAGAATGGCTACTGATATGAACATACAGGAACTTTGGGTTATAGAGGACTCAAATTTAGTGGTTCATTAAGTACGAGGCAAATGGAGTGTCAAAAATGTGAAGCTGCTTCCATATCTGGAGTGCGTGAAAGAGTAGCGCAAGAAGTTCATCAAGGTTAAATTCAAACACGTCCTGAGAACTCAAAATAAGTTAGCAGACACATTGGCTACCTTGTCCTCTATGATTCAACATCCTGATAAGAATTTCATAGAACCTATCAAGGTGAATGTACAAGACCAACCGATATAATATCTTCATGTACATGTAGAACCGGACGACAAACCCTAGTACTACTACATCAAGAGGTATCTCAAGGAGGGAGACTGTCCAGAAGGCATAACCAATATTCATAAAAGAACACTTCAGAGATTGGAAAATCACTTTTTCCTAAATGGAGAAATCCTTTATAGAAGAACTCCAGATTTAGGATTGTTGAGGTGCGTCAACGCTCAAGAGGAAACCAAGTTAATCAAAGAAATACATGAGGGCATGTGTGGGCTGCATTTGAACTTTTAACCAGCTATTTCTGGATGACAATGGAATCAGATTGCAGTCTCTTTGTGTGAAAATGTCATCAATGACAGATTCATGGTAATTTGATTCACGTTCCACCAAATGAACTCAATGTGATGAGTTTTTCTTGGCCGTTTGCAGCTTGGGGAATAGATGTCATCAGTCCTATTGAGTCATCTACATCAAATGGACATAGGTTCATTTTGGTAGCGATCAATTATTTCACCAAATGGGTAGAAGCCTTCTCATACAAGTCTATGACAATAAAGGTGGTGACAGATTTTGTTCGCAATAACATTATTTATCGATTTGGAGTTCCAAAATCAATTATAATAGATAATGGAGCTAATCTCAACAGTGGCTTGATGAACGAGATATGCCAGAAATTTTAGATTACTCATCGTATTTTCAACCCTTACCGTCCTCAGATGAATGGAGTAGTTGAGTCTGCCAATAAAAACATCAAACGGATATTGCGGAAGATGATTAATTACTACAAACATTAGCACGATAATTTGCCATTTGTCCTCCTTGGTTATAACACCACTATTAGGACTTCTACTTGGGCAACACGTTTATGGAACAAAAGTAGTGTTACCTGCAGAAGTAGAGATACCATCTTTGAGAATCATTTAGGAAGCTGAGTTTAGTGATGCCAAATGGATTCAAAACTGGTCTGAATAATTGATGCTAATTGATGAAAAAAGGATGAACGCAATTTGTCATGGGCAACTTTATTGGAATAGAATGACCAAACTTTCAACAAGAATAAGACCGAGATAATTTAAACTGGGACAATTGGTGTTGAAGCATATATTTCTTCACCAGAATGAAGCTAAGGGAAATTTCGCACCTAACTGGCAAGGGCCTTATGTCGTTCACCAAGTACTGATAGGCGGAACACTGATCCTAGCGGAAAAGGATGGTGAAGTATGGACGAAATCCATCAGTGTAGATGCATTTAAGAGATACTATGTTTAGAAGTAAACTTGTCAAACGGGTCCGTTCCGACCCGTTTAACTCGGTCAAACCGATGGGCCTGGCCCAGTTGACCCAACCCAATCCGTTCGTGGGCTGTAGGGCCGCCCATCCTGGGCCTGGGATGGCCAAAGGTTTGGACCCGGTGGACTGGCCCGATTAGAAAACCGGACCAGGCCCACCGGGTAATCAAATCGGACCAACCCGGTTTATTAAAATTTTTTATTTTATTTTTTTGGAGTAGCCGTTGGGGTTAGTACCAAATGACTATTGGAGGCCCAATGGCTATAAATCCGTTGGCACCAACGGCCATTTGGCCCTCCCCCCCTCCCCCCCCCCCCCCCTTTTTTTGTTTTTAATTTAAAAAATTTAGTATAAATACCCTTAACTCAAAATTCATTTTTCACACAATTATAATTCTCTGAAATCTCAATCTATCTCAAATCTTCTAATTATCTCCTAAAGTGCTCAATTTTATTTTTTAATTTTGCAATTACAAATACAAGGGAAAGTTTCTAAAGTCGCAACTTTTGGATACTTCTAAAATTTAGTATTGTCGTTCCATCTCTTAACTTTAATTTTTAATTAGTGTATTAATTGTTGAATATTTATTTTTATTATTTTTGTGTATTTGGAATATTTTTTAGTTTATTTTTAAATATGGATAAAATAAGAAACCTCGGTAAAAGTGTAAAAATTTCTTGTTCCGAAAGTAGTAGTGGTAGTAAAAAATAAATTGGTGGCGGTTCTGGTAGAGGTAGTTCAAGTAATAGATATACCCATGTGCCTCTGGTATCGGTTAGTTAACCTTTTGACGAAGAAATAGGTGTAGGTGCTCATGATATGGATTATGCAGAAGCTCAGAAAAATTATGATATAGAAAAATAAAATAAAGTAGATGCGTTTAATTTAGATGAAGATGATGATAATATTGGCGAGACACCCGTAGAAGGAAATGCTAATATAAGATCTGAATCGGTTAATCGTCCTCCCCGTCCTCCCCGTGCCCCACGAACTCGTAGAAAAACTAGTATTGCATGGGAATTTTTTTCGGAAATAGAAGGAGAAACTAAGGTGCAATGTAGTATTTGTGAAATGGTATATGAGCATAAAACCGGAGGCACTAAAGGGGGTACGGGTTCGTTGATGAGACATTTAAGACATAGACACTCTATAGAGTTATTTATTGCACAAGGTGGTGAGGCTGTTGGTGGGCCAACACAAACTAGATTGAACCCAACAACTGGTCAATTAACTAAAAAATATCATAAAATGAAGGACCGGGAAGAAATAACGAAAATGATATCCGTGGGTTATTTGCCTTTCACTTTTGCTTTTTCTGATGCTTTTATTCAATATATTCAAACAATTTATAATCCTATGTTTAATGGTATTCCTAGAAGTACTTTTCGGGCCGATATTTTTAGGCTTCATGCACAATATGTTTATTTTTTATCTACATTATTAAAAAATATTCAATGTAGAATTTCTCTAACTTCTTATCTTAGTCGTGCAGTTAAGAAAAATAATTATTTAATCATTACTTGTCACTGGATAGATAGTTATTTTGTTATGCAAAAATGTATTCTAGGATTTTTGTATGATGAAGATCGTAGACATACTGAAAAAATTATTTCTGAATCTATTACTAAAATCGCAGAATTTTATGGTATTGCAATTTTTTTTATGTATTGCTTTTGATAATGCATCTAACAACAATGCTGCTATTGAGTAGTTAAAAGATGACCTTTCTCCGCCGTTACCTTAAATATTTTCATGTTAAGTGTGCTTGTCATATATATAACTTAATTGTAAAAGATGGTCTTGAATTTTTTGAGCTTTATATTGAAAAGGTCTAGCTTGCTGTTGGCTTTATTCAAGGAAATAATCGAAGAGGTAGAGTGAGAGATTTTAAAGTTAAATGTGAATAAAATGGACTTAGACCGATATTAATGCCCGAAGAATGTGATATTAGATGGAATTCTACTTATAATTATTTAAAAACTTGTCTTGCTTATAAAGTTCCTATTACTATGACTTTTAATCAATTTTGTGGTTCTTTTCCTTAGTGTATGCTACATGATTTTGATTGGACTGCAATTGATGATCTTGTTAAGTTTTTGAAAAGATTTTATATAGCTACGGTTGAATTTTCCGATGCTTATTATCCTACTGTTTGCAATATTTTAGCTTATTTAGCCGACATTTCTTGTTTGCTTAAAGATTATAAGGATAGAGAGGGTTACAAAGAAGCTGTTGGTGCTATGTTTGCTAAATTTAAAAATATTTTTTTCTCTTCCCCCAATTTACTTGATTGGTGCTATACTAAATCCATGCATGAAATATAATACTATGTGCAACTTTAGTATTGTTATTTATAATTCCTTAGAGATAGCGCCTTAAGAAAAACCAGATTTGTTTACTATGAGTGATGCGAATATTTACTTAGAAACATTATATAATCATTATGCCGATTTAACTGATGTAGCTGTACCGACAAATATCACTCCAACTGTCGCTCCTCATGCTCCCGAGGAGCCATCATTTTCTAAAAGGCCGGCACATAGTGGGTTTTCTGATTTCTTTTATGATTTAAATATTTGGGACTGGGTTTCTCCGTCAACAACATGCACAACAAATTATTAAGAAGAGCTTAGGTATTATCTTCGACAGTTGGCGGAGGATCGTAGAGCAAGGATCAACGCATTGGATTGGTGGAAGAATAATGAAAGACAATATGCTGTACTTTCAAAATTAGCCAGAGATATATTGAATGTTCCAATGTCAACCGTTGCATCGGAGAGCGCTTTTAGTCAGGGACGACAACAACTTGGAGACAACCGACACTCATTTGGAAGCAATGCTATGAATGTTCTAGTTTGACTTAGAGAATGAATTAGAGCGAAACGAAGAAACCAAGAAATGGAGGTGGGACCGAAAGACGAACAAAATATTGAACAAATTCTATCTTCAAGGGAGAACTCAGCACAATCAAGTCCAATGCATGGTTTTGCCCCCATTGATTTTGATTATCCTATGGCAGTTCCCGTTAATATTAACATGAACGAGTTGGAAAAAATGATGCGAAATTTATAATTTTTCATTCATGTAAATTATAAGTTTTGGATTATTTTTCAATCAATAAAATACAACATTCATTCACTCCTTACTTTGAAATTTTTTCATTTAAATTGAATTTCTTCTTTGAATTAAATAATTTTATTATTTAATAATTTAATATATTACTATTAAACTTTACACTATGTAATAAACATAACAAACATATATACACATATATTCTACATATATACACAAGTGGTATTTAAAGTAGTATATATATATATATATATATATAGTGTATATATGTTATATGTACATTGTTTCAACTTTCAAGTGGTATTTTAAGTTGTATATATTCTACATATATGTCTATATAGTATATATTTTCTATATGTGCATATATTTCCTATGGAATATAAACTAGTATCTGCTCAAAGTATACACACGTATATCTTTTCTAAAGTAGTATGTATTTAGTGTATACATATTGTATGTATATTATTTAAAGTAGTAAATATATTGTATTGTACGTATATATGTGCATATATTTCCTATAGAATCTAAACTAGTATCTACTTAAAGTATACACGAGTAATTATTTTCTAAAGTAGTATATACTTAGTGTATATATATCGTATGTATATTATGTACACTACTATATATATTTAGTGTATACATATTGTATGTATATTATTTAAAGTAGTAAATTTATTGTATTGTACGTATATATGTGCATATATTTCCTATAAAATCTAAACTGGTATCTACTTAAAGTATACACGCGTAATTATTTTCTAAAGTAGTATATATTTAGTGTATATATATATCGTATGTATATTATGTAGACTAATATATATATTTAGTCTATACATATTGTATGTATATTATTTAAAGTAGTAAATGTATTGTATTGTACGTATATATGTGCATATATTTCCTATAGAATCTAAATTAGTATCTACTTAAAGTATACACGCGTAATTATTTTCTAAAGTAGTATATATTTAGTGTATATATATCGTATGTCTATTATGTACACTAGTATATATATTTAGTCTATACACATTGTATGTATATTCTTTAAAGTAGTAAATATATTGTATTATACGTATATATGTGCATATATTTCCTATAGAATCTAAACTAGTATCTACTTAAAGTATACACGCGTAATTATTTTCTAAAGTAGTATACATTTAGTATATATATATCGTATGTATATTAAGTAGACTAGTATATATATGTGTATTATTATTTAGTGTATATATATTGTATGTATATTATTTAAAGTAGTAAATATATTTTATTTTACGTATATATGTGCATATATTTCCTATAGAATCTAAACTAGTATCTACTTAAAGTTAAAGTATACACGCGTAATTATTTTCTAAAGTAGTATATATTTAGTGTATATATATCGTATGTATATTATGTACACTAGTATATATATGTATATTAATTAAAATAGTAAATATATTGTATTGTACGTATATATGTGCATATATTTCCTTTAGAATCTAAACTAGTTTCTACTTAAAGTTAAAGTATACACGCGTAATTATTTTCTAAAGTAATATATATTTAGTGCATATATATCGTATGCATATTATTTAACGTTTTTAAAATATATATAGGTGTGTATATATTGGGAAAAATATGGAAATGTGATTTTTTTAAAATTTTGACCGGTCAAAACCGGATAAATTATACGTGGGCCGGTTCCGGTCTGTCAGAGGTAATTTTACTATTTGTACCCTGACCGAACCGGCCCGTCATATTGAACCGGTACCGGCCCCGGCCCCAACCTGGTAAAACTTAATGGGCCGGTGCCGGGTTGAACCGAATCGGCCCACTTAACTGTAACACCCCGCATTTTCGAACTAGAAAGCGAATCATCGTTCCTACGTGTGTAGGCTCTAATTATATGGTTTATATTTAAATTCATGTGTCATGATCTTTCTCCTAGTGTATGAAGTGATTATGAGGTGAAAATGCTCATAGAAATCACTTAGAGCAAAGTTGAGCTAAGAATCTTTCATTCATCCAAAGTTTGATATTCGATTCTATAAGGGTCTATTTTAAATGTGAATAACTTTCTATACACATAGAATTTTGCATCTCAAGACCCACTAAATTGTAGATAATTGAATTAGCTTTCCAACGATACTTATTTCGTCTTAATCTGATACCCGAGCGAAATGTTATGGCATTTTCCATGAGAGGCAGTAAGCCGACACGATTATGACGCGACGCATCGGGCTACGCGTTATGGAACTGTTTCACACGCTATTTCAGTTCCTAATGGGTCTAGGGGTACTTTGGTCACTTTCCCTCACCCAAAATCCGTCCATAACATAAAATTTCAGCCCAAGAAGCATCAATTGCCTCTTTATTCATTTTTCTCTCAAAAGAAAACCCTAACCTCCTCCAAGAACAAGATTCAACTTTTCTTCCCCAAAGATCAAGAATTCAAGTCTTTCAATTCAATATTCTCAAGAAAGGTTTCAAGATTAGGTTTCCAATCCTCAAACTAATCAATATAAGGTACGTGGGGTTTTCCTAAAATTACATGGGCATGGTGAAATAGTTTTAATGATATTTGAATGTTGAGAAGCCATGAAATTACAAAAGGGTTTTGAGATTTACATTAACAATTATGTTTTGTGAACCCGTTTTGATAATATTATTTTGGTCTTGAGGCCTTCCCTTAAATTTGATTTTTGTTAGTATGTATGTATGTATGTGTTTGGAGTTTTGAAATATGAATTAAGAGCATGAATTAATGAATTTTCCCCTCTCTCATTATATTATTTCTTGGTTTACAAGTTATGGGTTCCTAAATTGCATGATTTAAAGAATGAGTCGCGAGCCTTACTATCTTATATGAATTTTATGATGGTTGAGAATTGAATAGGGGGATAGTATCATGTTTTAAATGCAAAATATGATAATCGAAGAAATTTCATGATTGTTTTGAGAAATTGACCACCATTTGTTGGAATGTTGAAAAGATGAGAATCTTTACATGGTTTGACATATGTTTTGAAATATGAATTCTCTTATACTGTTTGAATGTTTTGGTGGTATGAACATTGTTTTGAATGAAAGAGTTGTACATGAAATTTTATGGCTTAGAAGATATGACTTGCAAGTCTTGGTATGACGATACCAAACAGATGAATGCCATAACAGATTCATAACAGATTAAAATATACAGATTTTACTCAGATTTTCAGATTTTAAATTCAGAAAGATACATATTTAGAAAAGGTTAAAAATGAGTTTTAAGAGAGTTAGATGGTTACCTGAAGAAAGTACGAGTTGAAAGACTTTATGCTAGAAACCGTGATTTGCCGACACGAGATTATGGTACCCTGCTTTGTGATCTTGTGTACCTTGATTCATGTTGTCTCAATTTGGGACTATAGTTAGGAGCCCTGCATTGTGATCTTGTGCACTACCATAACATGTTGATTTGATTAGGAATTTTGGCACCCTGCTATGTGATCTTGCGTGTCCCCCTTATAGATACTCCAATCCTTGCGACAAACTTGGATTGGGGGCTTGGCCGCCGAGTCAAGGACGGATTCCATATAGCCCATGGAATTACAAATTGTAGGGTGTACCATCTAGCTCAGAAGTAACTTAAATAGTGGTTAATGATTTCAAAGAAATGTTTCAGAGTCTTTAAAGTATGCCCATGTATTTTCATATATCATATGTAAAATGTTTTATGAATTGCTCTCACTTATGTTATATATAAATACTTTATTTTGGATTGCTCTATGTACCAGTACATCTGTATTGACCCCTATATTTTAGGATCTTAGGCTCAGTCCCAGAGCCCACTAAGCCGTAGATTGGTTGGTCAGATATTTGCAGTTGGTGAGCCTCCCTTATTCCGGAAGGCCTACTATATAAGTCATTGTTATTTTATTTTGATTCATAGTCCGACTGGGGGCCTTGTCCCAGTTTTCAGACATAGGTTATTATCAGTTAGTAGAGATTTTGCAGACTAGTGTTAGATGTTTTTTATCTTTATGAACTCATTGCAGTATTGAGTAGTTTGAAATAAAAGTTGACCATGATTCTGTTTGGTTATGTATTTCCGCATTTTCTTTTAGTATTTGAATGGTGTGTGTGATTGCAAGTTAGAAGGGGTGCTCGGGCCTTCATGGTTCGGGATATCTATCACGGCCAGGGCCTCGGTTCGGGTCGTGACATTAAAAGGTTTATTTAGAAGCCTTTTTCTTATGTAATGTTCCTTTTGCTATGTAATGAAACTACAATTGACGTAATTCCCTTAGGGGAATACGTAGGAAACCCATATCGGGTTTGGTCTTTCAAGTAGAAATTTTCCAAAAATACTTCTTTACTTGTAATGCGAACTACGATTGACCCAAATTCCTTCACGAATACGTAGGCGGCCACATTTGACTCAGTCACATTAGAAGAAAAATCATTTTTTTTTTTTTTTCATGTGTAATGAACTATGTTCGGCCTGATTCCCATAGGATACGTAGGCAACCCACAAAGGGTTCGGCCCCTTAGTTTTTATTTTCATAAATGTATTTCATGAACTACACTTGGCCTGATTCCCTTGGCGGGATAGGAATCCAACCTATGCAAGGCTCGGTCTCGTCATCTTGTAAGCGGCAACATCTCTCTCTAGTCAAACTGGGATAATTTTTAAGGGCATCATTTCGATAAACTGTTGATAAAACGTCAAGAGATATTGAAGAGTATGGGTTCAACCAAGTAGTTGAAAAAAAGGGACATTCACTTTGAATAAAGGACGTTCGCATTATTTCACAATATGTTACCGTTCAAAAGTTTGACAGAATTTCTTTTTACCACTATGCATATTTGCACGTTTTTATTTATCAAGTTATTTTCTACTCTTATTTATCTTTTACTTTAAATAATTTTCAATCAAATATTTTTTTATTATCCATTGGCCAAGATTTGGAATAGATGGGGTTATGAGTTCAAACAAAGATGGAAGCACAAAGTATCAAGAGACAGACCTTCAAAGTCAACACAAATCAACCACCCCCAAACTTATAAATTTTCTTTGAGTGCAGGTTTTGAAGAATAGAAGAAGCCAAAAGTTGATAACATTTGTGGGCTTGCGAGGATTACACCTTGAACGGTTTGAATTTCCTTTGAAACATTTAGGAGAAATCATGCCTTTGTAGTAACATTGATTAAATGATTTTTGAAAATCTTACAAAGATTTCAGGCGCCCTGTTCATGACTTCTGGTTAGTCTACTTAGATGTCTTTTAATATACTGCACAATTGTTTTCAAATGATTAAAATGCACAATACATGGCTTTCAATTATTTTGCGTATAAGCTCTAAAGTGAACTGCACATGCATGCACCAATGCTTTAAAATATGTTAAAATGCATTGCACATGGCAATAATAGCTCTGCATAAGCACAAACGCATTGCACAATCTCTTTAAATTACTTTAAAATGCACTACACATGGCTTTCAATTACTTTGCATTATGCTCTAAAATGCACCGCACATGCACTGTACAAATGCTTTAACATATTTTGGAATGCATTCCACATGGCTTTATTGGCTTTTGCATGGGCACAAATGCATTGCACAATTTCTTTATGTTATTTTGCACTATGCATGACTTCCATTTTCTCTTAAAGCATCGCACAACTGCTTTAAGTTATTTCGCACTATGCATGACCTTCATTTTATTTTAATGGCACTGCACAATCTCTTTAAGTTATTTCGCAATATGCATGGCTTCCAATTTCTTCTATAGCACCGCACAATTGCTTTCAAATGCACTGGAAAGTTGCTTTCTAATAACTGCATGAAACTTATGGACGCACCAAACAAATGCTTTATAGAAATTCATTGCTTGCAAAATTTATTTTTCATAAATCATTGTCGTAGAGAAAATCCTCCATTCATCAATCATTTGGCTGAAAACACCTCATCTTCATAATTTACTTGGTTTAATATCTCATTTTTCATCATCGAAAGGTATCATTCACATGAATCATTGTCCTAAAACTTCATTTTGCATAAACATTGTTTCCAACTTGCAAGACCACATTTGCATAAAGTAACGGCTGAGGCGTTTTCTTCATTAATTAACTGAATGCATTTACTTTTTATGTACTAATTGTCTTATGTAGTTTAAGTTTTGCAGGAACCTTAGCACAAACGTGGAACTATCTCTAAGCAGTGAACTAGGGCAAAGCTAGCGAAATGTCAAGCATCCCTAGCAACGTCGACGATTCAAAGCTCGACTCAACTCAATTTTCTAAATTTCTCATGTAACTTCAAACCTTTTCACAAATCTATTCTCATATTCCAGTGCCATCATAAATCTGAAACTGGAACAAATTTTAAGATTCTCTCAAAATTTTTACATAACATAACTTTTGAACTACATCGTCCTGATTCTCGTAAAACCCGAGATATGTAGGCGACTCAGAATCAGGGTTCGGTCGAATTCGTAATCACAAATCATGCTAATTCTAGCTTCACCATTCTACCTTTCAGGTGTAGCCTTTTCATAACTGGCCTAATTTACCAGTCAAGACAAAATTGGTTTACGTCAATATGTTCGCTCAAAGATTCTTTTCATCATCTTTTGTCTAAGAGGAAAAAACTGTTGACACCTAATTTTGACTCTCTTTTTCATAAAACTAATTTCTAGATGCTTAGGATTTTTAAAAAAAATTTCAATACATTTTTTCTTATTTTTTAACATTTAACATTATGAAAATGATATTTTTTTCTCTTATCTTTATTAAAATACTAGTATCACATATTATAAATTTGCTCAGGGAAAAATGAATAAATAAATGCACTTTAAATTATCATTTCACTACTTCTTCTAAAATAGATGAATAAATATATGTTAGCATATTAATATAATCCTTGCTATATTACAATATTTTTTCTGCAGATTTACTCTATTTTAGTTTTGAATTATAGCCACATGTATTTTAAATATAATATACGTACCTATTTTAAATCATGCACGTATACACACATACACACACACATATATATACGTACACTTTTTAGAAAATTAATTGAATAAAATAAGTATTGTTAAATTAGTTAAGTGAAATCAGTTTGGAAGGATTAGATTAATCAATATATATATATATATATATATATATACACACACACACACACTTTTTAGAAAATTAATTGAATCAAATAAGTATTGTTAAATTAGTTAAGTGAAATCGGTTTGGAAGGATTAGATTAATCAACTTATCTGATTGGGTCATTTGCATTAGTTAATTTCAGCCTTTAAAATCTAACAAAACAAGCCCAAACCTTGTCCATCCCAACAACCAATTGGCCCAAGCCCTTAAACCATACCCGACCCGGCCCAAACCACCCTTTTCCTTTAATCCATACAATACAATAAATAAAATAATGTAACCCCAGCAACAACATCAGCAATACAACCCGACATATCCATAAATCCCCTCTTCTTCATGTGAAATTCAACCAAACCAAGCTTCCATCGCCTCAATCATGGCAAATCTGTCGAAATTCTTGGCTTTTGCAGACCCAATTTTTTTCTCTATCACTTTAAGATGAATACTTTTGTTCTTTTTCTCTCTTTTTTTCATTTTTTTTGAATTTTGAATTTTAGCTTTTTGAAGAAGCTGTTGGAGCTATGTTTTGGCCTATAAATACAGCCTCATATTCATTCATTAGGAGGAGGAGACATCAAGTTCCCTGTTTACCTTTATTTTCTCAATTGAAGTCTAATTCAATTTTCAAATTGAAGAGGTCATGATCTCATTGGAATTTGATGTTGTAGCCCCTAGTTTGCCGCACAACATTCGGTAATACTCTTTGTCTTTCCTTATTTACTCATTTTGAGATTTTGCTCATTTGGTTTGGAATTAGCCGTTTTGTTCGATGTGATTTCGGTACAAATGTGAAGCAGTTTCTGGTCATTTGGTTATATTTTGAATAATGTACTCGTAAAGAGTTCATGAATTGAGACTTAGCTTAAGTAAACTCTATCCTGTCTAACTGCATTATATTTATTTTCTGCAATTTATTAATCGTTTGGGTTTGTTGGTTGATCTTGGATATGAATATAAATTGGAGACAACGGCTGGTTGTTTGTTCACACTAGATGTTATATTTGTGAAGTATTTTAGTTTGCGATCTTGTTTGAATAAATCTATAACTGTTTTTTAAAAAAAAATGTAAAATTGGGTGTTTTGTTTCACTGCCCGCGAAGATGAACTCAAAGCGGTATTTATCGCGTCGTTTAGTTTTCTATACACATGGTAGTATGCTTATAAATTATTTGTGAACGTTAATCAGTCTCGAATAGACTCTTTAAAGCTGTACGTTTGTGATATATATTTACTGGGCAATTTTGGGGTTTATTTTGATGTCAGTTTGGCCGTTTTGATGTGGTAATGGTGACTTAAATATGTATATGTTTGGATTTTGTATTTATAAGATATTGAAAGCCATTAATTTAGCTTAAGAAGGGTCCAACAATGCTTAGAATTCCAAGTATGCTTGACTGTCCTTCATGGAAAGCTTGGTGACTATTTTTATTTTATTGTTCTTCTCTGTTTTCGTGTTGGTTTTAGACAGTATATGGACGTTGATGTGTGCAGAATATAGTTTGAATCATGAGCAACTCGTAATACCATTCACGATAGTAAGGAAAAATCCATATGAACATCGGTCACTAAATGGTTCCCTTCCCCTCTTTCACTCAAGATAGGACCGCATAGAGATTAACACTTATCTGTTCATGATATACAATAATATGACTACTTGGTTGGAATTATCAGTCATTCCTTTGTTGATTTACGGTAAAGGGTGAGTGATAATATGTGGGTTTGTGTCTCTAAATAAGATTAAAAATGCAAAAATGGTTAACACAGATTTATTGCTTCATGTTTCTTCACTGTTTTGATTCTTAATCGTTTGGGTCACTATTTGTTTATTAGTTGTTGATATATTACAGTGAAACAAAATTTTCCATTTGATCAAATATGAAGGGGCTGCTTATTGTCAAAATTTATTTTCTAATTTTATCTTAGGTCTTGTTTACTCCTTTAACGACAATATGTGTTGAGTGTATAAAGAGTTATCGATTAAATGATGTTGTCCTTGACCAAAACTCAGTTTGAGAATTAAAGATTTTCCTTGTCTCATGCATGAATATACATGTGTGGTTGTGTTTTCTCAGTTTGAGTTAAATGGATAAATATCTAATGTTTTCACATTTAGCATTGTTAAAGAATCTATTAAGAAGTTATTTTCATGCGAATCCATCATTTTATTTAACTTTTGTGTACCTATCCTTCATCTACTCCCGTTCTGTAAATAGGTGATCTGTTGTAAGTTTTAAATTTATGTTATTTCCCTTGTTTATTCTCTGCCAATTAAGTTCAAAATGTAATCCCAACTTGTTTTATACTATATGGGCTGCTTATACGTTAACAAACGGTGTATGTGGTTATTAG
Organism: Capsicum pubescens; assembly: GCA_030864215.1. Taxonomy (NCBI): domain Eukaryota; kingdom Viridiplantae; phylum Streptophyta; class Magnoliopsida; order Solanales; family Solanaceae; genus Capsicum; species Capsicum pubescens. Next base: position 64,473,556 of record CM061543.1, read on the forward strand.
AGAATGTAGGTTTGAATCTCTGGTGTATACACATAATTTTGTCTCTTCCGAAAGTCAAATTTACCCATTTACACCGCCTTACCATGTACCTTACCCCCATATGATTATCCCTCTACCAAAATACAAAAAATAACATTTTTTTAACAAATTAACAACCTCTCCATTTATAAATGGACACCTCACCCTAACAAAAATAACAACCTAACTTCCTTCCCCAACCCCCTACCCTTACCCTACCCCACCTACCCCCTACCCTACCCATTCCACTTCATGTTCTTCCTCAATGGAATTCCCACAACACACACACACACACACTATAATTCATTCACACAGATGCACCCCACACATAGAGATATTCACACTCACACAACTTCCATGGAATTCATAGGCACAATAAACATATTAACACACACACTGCCATAAACACACAACACATTACACACCTCACACTCTCAACAATACACAGACCTACAGACGACACTCTCACCATACATACACCATCATATTTACACACACAGTTCACCAGAAATGCACACACACACTTACAAACCGAAAACACACAACACTAAACACACACACACAAAAAAAAGTAAATCAGGATTAGAGACAGGGAGAGTAGATAGTGAAAGAAAGGAAAACCACCGAAAAAGAGACAATAAAGGGCAAGAGAGGGATTTTTCCGGCGAGTTCTCATCGAAAAATGTCACAACTATCATTTTTACCCAATATTCATCATTGCTGAGCTCGTCGGAGCTCCGACAAAGCAAAATAGTAAAACCCAGCTCCATCCCAACTCAAACTCACGCCGACAGTCAGTCCCTTCCCATTTTTGGCTCAAATATCATCGAAAATAGCAAAGTCGATGACTGAATCAACAAAATTTGACCCACTTCATTCGGTTTTTGATGAAATCTTGCCGAACAATGACCAAATAGAAATGGGTCAGTTGGGTGGATTGGTTACTTCATATTGTTGGGTTCGTTCGTGTTGTGGGTTTGTTGGTCGAGGTTTGAGTCGAGGTTTTTCGGGCGCAGTTCTATCTTCGGTATATTGAAATCAACAATTAAGGTCCAATTCTTCAACTCCCTCTCTTTATTTCATCTTAAATTTGGGAAATTAATTTTATGATTATGTGTTGGATGATGATAATTGGGTGATTTTTTTGACGTTGATGTTACTTGTTATGGATAATTAATTGTGGTATGAATTCGATGTTAGTATGGTTTGGATAACCATGTCTCGTATAAGAAATTTCTATTGAAAAGCGATTTGGGGGAAGGGATTGAAAATCAGTGAAAGTGAATATCGGCTTGTGTTGATTAATTTGTTTGTTTGATTTGAAATGGATGTTATTTTCATCAAACTTGATAGTATCACGTCTTAAGCCGGGCATCGATAGGCGAATGGTAGGTTGGGTAGGCAAAACTTTGAGATTATGGATTGTTGAATGTTTGGAATATTTATTGAATGGTTTTGATTTTCTCACGTTAAAAAAGTGTATTCATTTTGCCGGGGAATGCCCCAAGGCCATTTGTATTTATTCACCGGGGAATGCCCCAAAGTATCTTATATGCAAAGAATTTTTGTGATGAAGGCCCGAGGCGTCGGGTAGAGCATAGTTCAGGTTTAGTATAGATTAGTGTAGGCTTATTTTTGTATTTTTTTCTAGCTGTAATAATTGGACTGGACACTATATTTTTGGACTTGTTTTATTTTGTTTGTCTGATTGATTGTTTTGTGTGTTTCATGTGGTTTATATATTCATAGTGTCGTACTATCCTATATACTCCACGAAGCGATCGTGGTCAAACTACGGGACCGAGGGGTGCCTAACACCTTTCCCTCGGTCAACAAAATTCCTCAACTAGAATCTCTGTTTGTGGATCAGTTTTAAAGAGTCAAATCATTTTGAAACAATATTTCCAAAGGTGACTTGGCACACCCGATTTATGACAAGTGGAAACTATGAGTTTTAATATAAAAGAATCCTTTTCGAAACAAATATTTCTTTTGTCACATAATAATGAAAACTTCTTTTAAATTTAAAATCAATCTTTTTGATTAAAAAAAAGGGTGTGACAGCTTTGACGACGGCTGAAAACTTTTCAGAATTCAAGCTTATTTTTTGGAGTTATATTGGCTTAGTTTGACACTATGGGTGTATAAACATTGTATGTGTTATCATTTATGTTTGTTTTATCATTATTGAGTGCCTACGTGCTACGTGTTTACATTTTTTCTCTTATGTGTTATTGCTTTATATCTGTCATCATTTGCATAACTCGAGTCATTTATTCCTCAACAAGTCCCATAGTACACCTGTGTACATGACTTCTAATTGGGTCACCCTTATTTTAGGAGGGGGATCCGTTGGGTGTATGGAGTAGGTGGAAAGCTGTCGTAGCTACTATCGACCATCCGCTCCCCCGAACACCCTTGTTAGTAGACCCCAACCAAGGTCAACCTTTAGGTAATGCTTATCTGCATCATATTGAGACCTAGAGGGAACCACTTGGTCCTTTGTAGGAGACTCACCCCTAAAGAATACCTACATGCTAATTGTTGCATCTTTGAGGGGAATAGGGTCATTTGACAGATTAATTTGGGTAAGCATGTATCAGAGTTAAGGAAAAGAGTGTGTAGGCAAGGAAAAGTTTGAAAAAAGGGAAAAGAGAAAAGTTAGTTAAAAAAGAGTTTCAGAGTTTTTTAGAGTTCTTTATGACTTTTATTTTTTACGCAATCCAAAAATTCAAAAAGATTTTTACCTTTTGAACTCATTTGTCAAAAACAAAATGATCAAAAAGATTATCCTTTTATTTCTTTAGTAAGCAGTCATAATTCAAAATTTTCAAAAAAAAATTCTTAATAGGAGCTTTTTATAAAATAAAAATTCAAAAAAGATGGTAGAAGTTTTGTACATTTCATATAACAAAAATACCAAAAAGATTTTTCTTTCATAGTTGTTGGTGTCATTTTTATGTGAAGTGTCAAGTTGAAAACTCAAAAAAGATTTTATGGACGTTTTTCATCATCTGTCTTGGTCATGTCTCTCAAGTTATGGTTCAGTCTATCTGTTATTATTTAATTATCCAATCTGGACAAACTACGCACACCTGATTCTCCTCTTTCGGGCATGAGATACGTAGGTAGCTCTTCGTGGGTTCGGTGATCTTATTTAAAAAATCCAAAAAGATTTTCTTCTCTTCATTTAGAGTTGGTGTTTCATATACATATTTAAAAGAAAACTACAAAAAGATTTTCCTTTAATAATTTCAAGTTTTTTTTTCATATATAATTCAAAATCAAAATCCTAAAAAGTTTTTTCTTTGGTAATCATAGGTTTTATTTTTTTATAGGGATTGTTAAAACTTAAAAAAATCAAAAAGATTTTCATCAATTCTCCTCTCCTGGAGAAAAAAAAATGAAAAGGTTAGATTGACCATTTTGGCCAAGCTTTATGAACTACACACACCTTATTCTCCTCTTTTCGGAGTGAGATACGTAGGCGCCCTTCTGGGGTTCGGTGATCTTTTCAAAAGAAAAAACAAAAAGAAAGAAAAAAAAGAAAAAAAGAGAGTTTTGAAAAGTGTTGAATTCTAATGCCTTTGTTATTTCTTATCCAGTTAGTTTAAGGTGGTTGGTTTGTGGCATTTTGGCTGGTCCTCCACATCACTCCAAATCTAAGGAAGGGTTAGTTGTGTCCAACAAGGATATAAAGAGTGACATCATAGATCAAACAAAGAGTCGGAAAAATGAGAGTTTAAAGCAGGAGATTGTGAGGCTAAGACAACAAATGATGAAAACTTATCAAGCTTGGGTCAGTGGGTTGCCTCCTCCTCCATTCCGCACTATTGACCGCGCAAATACCTTGAGTCTTCCATTACAATTGCAAAGTCAGTTTCCTACTATTTTTGATGCACATAACATGCCTCAGAATTCACTCCAAGACAAAAGCATCCAAATGCTTTCTTCACTCATTCTCCAGCTCTTCAATGTATATCTACCACATTGACAACACCAAATATCGTTTGTGCTTTTGTTGCTCAACCTTCTATAGAGGCCCCTACTTTGGCTATCAACCCAACGATTGTGATTCCCCAATCTGCTAATGAGTCTATGTTCAATACTCTTGATGATCACTGATATACTCTTGAGCCTATAGTTAAGTTAAGTGGACCGCCAAAATTTCTTACCAAGAAGCCTGGCATGATAGAAGAGCAAGAGAAAATAGTTGAAAAAATGAAGAGTGCAAAAAATGCAATGGAAAGTTTCCTAGGACTTGCGGGTAAAGAAGATGTACCATATAAAGACTGGGGAATGTCTTCAAGTGTCAACCTTCCTCCAAGCTTTAAGATATCAAAATTTGAGGAGCATGATGGACATGAGGGTGCCCTAAAACATTTGGGATGATATTGTAATCAATTAAGGGAAACTGAATAGAAGAAGAAGGAAAATGTACCTATTGTCATTCTAGGGGAAAAGCAGAGCTCGAGAGGTCCAACTCAACAATATTGTCAGTCTCAATCCGGAGCTTACATATCAAATCCACATACTCACCTGCAACAAGGTTTCTTTTTTCAAAATCCAAGATATTTCATTCCACTTCTTTAGAATCTTGTGAACAATGCACAATTATATACTCGTCGTCATCTTATCCACAATGGAAAGCAAAGGTCCCTCAACATCTTTCTCGACCCCCACATATTTACCAAGGAACTACTAAGTTCAAGTTTCAACCGAGGCCAGATTTTTGCAAAGAAGAGATAGCCAAAGGATAATTCTACACCAATTGGGGAATCATATGCTAGTTTATTCCAAAGATTGAGAGAGTTGGATATGATCACTCCTCTCCTTGGGTGTACTCTTAATACACAGTTAAGAAATTTTTATCCTCATGTACGATATGCATATCATTTTGATGTTCAGGGTCACAGTGTTGAAGGTTGTAATGCTTTAAAAAGAGAAATAGAAAGGATAATTCAAGAAAAATTAATCATAGTGCAAAACATTGACACTACAAAGGTCACACAAAATACTTCACCAACACACAATAATGCACAATACGTGGGAAGCAATGAGTTAATCATGGGGATCGAGAACTTATTTATTAAAGGAAATGTGTTGGACAACGGTGGAAGCTCTAGTCATGCTGATATGCAAACTAGTGGCTAAGATGTCAAGCTCAACAATTGGAAAGTCACTCCTTTCCTTCCTTGGGAGTATTGTTGGTAGTTTGTTTTGTTTTCCTTTCTATTTTCTAAATTATTTTAGGGTTGTAGTTAGGAATCTATCTTGTTTTGGTTCTTTGTCATTTTTGTTTAAACCCTTCTATCTCTTCTTTTAATGAAATATGGTGTCGTTTAATATGGAACAATACATATATTAACACACACACTACCATAAGCACACAACACATTACACACCTCATACTCTCAACAATAAACAAACCTATTGACGACACTCTCACTATACATACACCATCACATATACACATACAGTTCATCGAAAATGCACACACATACTTACATATGGAAACACACACCACTAAACACACACACAAAAAAAGAGTGAATCGAGATTAGAGACGGGGAGAGTAGACAGTGAAAAGAAGAAAACCAGAGAAAAAGAGACAGAAAAGGGCGAGAGGAGTTCTCGTCGAAAATGACACGACTATTATTTTTACCCAATATTCGTCATTGCTGAGCTCATCGGAGCTCCGACAAAGTGAAACAATAAAACCCAGCTCCATCCCGACCCGAACTCACGCTGATAGTTATTTTCATCTAATTTTTGGCTCAAATCTCACTGGAAATAGAAAGTCAACGACTGAATCAATAGAATTTGACCCACTTTAGTCGGTTTTCGATGAAATCTAGCCAGAAAGTGACCAAATACAAATGGTTAAGTTGGGTGGATTGGTTATTTTATATTGTTGGGTTCGTTCGTGTTGCGGGTTTGTTGGTCGAGGTTTGATTTGAGGATTTCCGAGTGCGATTCTATCTTCGGTATATTGAAATCAACAATTGAGGTCCAATTCTTCAACTTTCTCTCTTTATTTCATCTTAAATTTGGGAAATTGATTTTATGATTATGTGTTGGATGATGATGATTGGGTAATTTTATTGACGTTGATGTTACTTGTTGTGGATAATTGATTGTAGCATGAATTCGATGTTAGTATGGTTTGGATAACCATGTCTCATATAAGAAATTTCTGTCGAAAAATGATTTGGGGAAGGGATTGAAAATCTGTAAAAGTGAATATCGGCTTGTGTTGATTAATTTGTTTGTTTGATTTGAAATGGATGTTAATTTCATCAAACTTGATTGTATCATGTCTTAGGTCGGGCATCGATAGGCAAACGGTAGGTTGGGTAGGCAAAACTTAGGGATTATGGATTGTTGAATGTTTGAAATATTTGTTGAATGGTTTTGATTTTCTCGCGTTAAAAAAGTGTATTCATTTAGCCAGGGAATGCCCCGAGGCTATTTGTATTTCTTCACCGGGGAATGCCTCGAAGTATCTTGTAAGCGAAGAAAATTCATGATGAAGGCCCGATGCGTCGGATAGAACATAGTTCAGGGTTAGTATAGATTAGTGTAGGTTTATTTTAGTATTTTTTTTAAATTTTGAGCTGTAATAATGGGACTGGACACTATATTTTTGGGCTTGTTTTGTTTGTCTGAATGATTGTTTTATGTGGTTTATACATTCATAGTGTTGTACTAGCTGATATACTCCACGAAACGACCGTGGTCGAACTACGGGACCGAGGGGTGCTTAACACCTTCCCCTCGGTCAACAAAATTCTTTAACCGGAATCTCTAATTGTGGACCAGTTTTAAAGAGTCAAATCATTTTGAAAAAAGATTTCCAAAGGTGACTTGGCACACCCGATTTATGCCAACTGACGACTATGAGTTTAAATGTAAAAGAATCCTTTTCGAAACAAATATTTCTTTTGTCACTTAATAATGAAAACTCCTTTCAAACTTAAAATCATTCTTTTTGGTAAAAAAAAGGAGTGACATCTGGCAGAATAATACGAAACGATAATGTTGACTAAAAAATAAATTCTAATTTGCTCTTTATTTATACTCGTAGATTATCTGTTGGCGCAGTTTTGAACAATTAACGGTTTCGTCTATAACATATTATTTAAAAGTCGAAAAAAATTCACTCTTATTTGGGATTCATGTTTCATGTAGCTAGATTCATCCTGCATTTTTTTAGTCTAACAGATAATCAAATTTTTAGTTCTATGCTAAGTGTTCATTCTTAATAAAAGTAAAGTATCTTTCTTTCTCCTAGAAAATAAGTTATCGTTTGAAAATTAGTCAAAAGAATGCATCACTCATTTCGTTTAAGTTGGTATTTCGGCCTTAATCCATATTTTTGTTGATATTGGGCATACTTCAAACAAGAGGGTAAGTATGGAGGTTTGCTGTTTGGTTCATCTATCACTTTACATGAGGAAAAATGGAAACTTAAATATTAACTCAGAACATGGTTACTTCATTTCCTGTTTAAAGGGCTGATTTGTTAAAAAACTGTCCCCTATTTTTTTTAATGTGATATTGTTGTGTCGGTTAAGTGTTTTATCTTTATTTTGATCATCTAGATAAATCCTTTTCATTAATTAGTTGTTTTTTTGTAAATACCCTCAACTAGTTAAGTCTAAAAGATGTTCAATATAGTTTCTATTTTTACCTGACTTAGTATTCTACCTACTTTGATTCCTCTTGGTGATATAGGCCTATAGGCGTACCGCTTGTATATATTTGTTGTCAAGTCATTAAGCTATTTGGAATGATTGCACTTATCCGATGTTTTAGAAGTCCTGAACTCTGGCTCTTGCCTAGACTAACAGATAAATTTACTTAGGGGACTAACATGAAAGCTTCCTGGATAGTAGGTTACCATGCTTAACCGTTGATTTGAAATTTGCTTTAGCTTACTTGCTTCATATGTTTGCTTTGGTAAACTTCTAATTCACTTCCGGAAAGGTTCAACTATGGTTCTTGCATTGTCTTATTATTCATGTACATTATCAAAGTATCAAATTTTAGTTATACTAATTCTCATCTTTTTCTTTGTCTTATGTGAACTCGGGAGCGCGTTTGGGTCTTATGACTTGACTCCATCTCAGTCCAAAATCAAAGAAGCGAAACAACAGATGCATTATGTATCTTTGGCTAGCAGTCTAGTTCCTCATTTCCTTTTTTTTTTTTTTAAGCTTCATTCTTCTTTTGTAGACACTTATTACTTTTGTTTAATATTTCGCTCATTATTATTTAAAAGTTGTGTTTTCTATGTTCTTATTTGAATTAGTGTGAATTCTTAAATATGATAGTGAATTCATTTGTTTCCTTTTTGCTCCTCTTAGAATTCAAATTTAGCATATTTTAGACTTAGGCATCTAATCTATATTATTAAAGGTTCTAAAATCTAGTAGGTTAAAACCTGCCTTTAGAATTTAATGCCCGAGTCATTAGGAAGTCTTCAACTCTTGTTTTATGTAGAATAATGGCTTTATATTTAGAGTCAAAATCAGTTTTAGTTATTAGTAGCATCGGATTAATAAAAATATAAATTTTGCGGTAGATGGGTTTATCATCGCTAGACTCGAAAATTGGTTTTAATTATTTTAGATATGGTAAATCAAATTTTATTTTTTTCATTAATTTCAAATAAAAGATGGCACTTCGGAAGCCCTTTTTAAGATTTCTAATGATAGGAAATATTTTATTTGTTTATTTTTAGTCGTATCGTAATAAATAATAAATTTTCAAGCCATTATATATTTAAACAACTATATATTTTATCCATTCATTTAGGGTAGGGTAATTAACTTATTTTTATAAAATTGGATTAAAAAAACAAAAGGGTCATCTTTTAGAATTATTTTATTTTTTTTTCTTTTATTTATTGCCATTATTGTTAATTAAAAATCTTTTTCGTGAAAACATTTGTAATAATTGCATCATTGTTAAGAGATTGTATAAAAAGTTATTTCAGTTATTTTTTATAAATAAATTTTATGGCGAGGATTGTTTATTTTTTTTAAAAAAATAAATAAATAACGTATGTTATAGTAATATATTTAATATTTGATTTCCTTATTTAACCTAAAGTATGGCCGGGTAACCATAGTTAGCGGATCCTTTAGGGTGCCTAATCCCTTTCCTTTAAGATAATTAGAATCCTTACCTAGAATTTTTGAGTTGAGTAGACCAAAAATGAAGTCTTTATTTTTTTTTTATCACTTAGTTTATAATAGGTGTCCTAATTCACCATAAAATTAATTAGGTGGCGACTTCCTTAATTTTAATTTGAAGTTTTCCAATATGTTGTACCTCGGTTTGACCCGTGTTAAAATGGGGTATAACACAAAGCCTAAGAAAAGCCGTACAAGGTGATCGTCCTTGGGAATAGCTTTTTCAGTAAATATTTGACAGTCAACTTGTAGCTGTCATATCCTCATAGATAATTGTTGAATTTCTCAGGATCCTCGACAAGCTCCAACAAATCATCTTTTATGACTTTGTAGACGTCTCTTGCCAATATAACAGAATGGGCAAACCAAACTAAGCATAATTGCTTCTTGTACTTCTTTGGTATGGATTTATCCTTGAGATCTTCTAACAACTTTGTGGCTCTGTAGCCACGCCCAACAATGTCCAACGTCCCGTCTATTTTTTCCTTTCGTTTGTTGGTTTTGGTGGGTGGTCGCTTGGACAATGCCTTGCCTTTATTTGATGGTGGAGATTTGGTTGTCCTTCTTGTCTTGGACTTTTTGCGGGGTGTTTCCTTGATGAGAGATTCTTTTGGATAATCACATCTCAATCCTGTCACTATGGCAAACTCTTTCATGCCAAAACAAACCGGCATGCCATAGTAGTTGATCTAGATTTCATCCATCATTTTTCCCTCCTCCTTTGAATTGTTATCTTTCCCTTCGTACTTGATCCTATGCTTGAGAAGACCATATACCATGCTCATTTAGAAATGAGCATTGTTTTCCTTAGGCAGTTCAAGAAAGTGTCCAAAGCAGCTCTTCTTTAAAAGTTCATCTATTTTTTCCTCCTTCATTATTTTCCTAAAATCATCAAAAGGTTTCCTCAACTGAGATTTAAGTACAAAATCACCAGTTAAATCTTCAGGGTCATCTATTGGCATCTCAACTTGAAATGTGTCAATACTAATAGTTTTGACATGATCATGCTAGGATTTCGTTCTTAATTTATGTCCTATTGTTGATGCATTATCATCATTTTGATAATCATCCTCTTTCTCACTTTCTACTTCCTTCTCACTTTTATTTTCCTCACCAGCCTCTACATACCCTTCTCCACCTCCCTCAACATCATTTTCATAACTTTTCTCATCTTCACTTTTTCTTGACTGAGATTGTTCAGGAAGTTCCTTCGAATTCATCTGTACTCTAGCTTTTTTTGTTAGGTGGTTTAAGTTGATCCACTTTTAATTTCTTTTCTTTTAGGAGACATGTTTTAACTACAAATAATAGAAAAACAAAAAATACATTACATTTGACATCTGCATAATTTTTAAAAAAAGGTAAGACAAATTTCAATAAATTTTTATACGCCACATTCCAAAAAAATCCCAAGAGATAACCAATCAGTTGGAACAGATAAATCATCTGTTACGACAGATGCATATGATGTTGCAACAGATGAACTTTCAGATGGATGATATCAAAACAGTCTTGCTACTGGTTTGTCTTATGCCAACAGCTGAAACATTTGTTACAACATATGAGGAATTTGTTGCTCCTGTTACAACAGATGGACCAACAAAACCACCACCAACACCACCACTAATGCCACCAGTACTAACACCACCATCAAGGCCACCACCAATACCAAGACCACCAACAAGATCACCAACACCACTACCAACACCACCAATACCACCATCACCACTAACACCACTAATACGACCATCACCACCAACACTATCAATACCAACACCAATACCATCACTACCACCACCACCACCACCACCAATACAAATACCAATACCAATACCAACACTACCACCAACACCAACACCACCAACACTAATACCATTATCACAACCACCACCACCACCACCACCAATACCACCAATACCAACACCACCACAAATACCATCCAACAATCCCATGATAGTCAACAAAATACTGCGACAAAAACTAGGATTTTCTCAAGTTCTTTTTATAATTTTATCATCAAAATTCAAAATTGTTAACCTACTCTCGAAGATAATACAACTAAAAGTCTTCTTATTCATCATTATCTAAAAATCCCTAATTTTTAGAAAAAAGAACAAATGTAGAACTCTTCTCAAACTTTGTTACCTGTGAATACAAAGAAAACGATGAATACGAGCAAGAATAAAGTCAAAAATAACAACTCTGTGGTCGGAAATGAGAAGAAAATTGATCTGTTATGAAGGGTTGAGCAATATATTGAGTAGCAGTTGTTTGTATTGTTGAGATAGAAAGAAAAGAGCGAGAACTAGAGATTTGAAATGATGAAGCATTTTTGCCGCAAATGGATGATTTGTATGGGTTGATTTGTATTTTGGAGAAGAATAACAAGTTTTGAAAGTGTTAATTTGGTCCGAAATGATCCTAATTAATTTTTTAAAAGAAATAAATTTTAACTGCTTCATCATAATAAATTATATTAAGTTCAATTGAAACACAGATGAATTTAATATTAGCTTAATAATAAGTTAAATCAATTTAGGTATCTCAAATAATGAGTTCATATGAATCGTTTCTACTCTGACTGATCGGTTGGCGGCTCGGGTCAGGAGGAACGCAATACCAACATCATGCAACTGAAGTGACTTAATTGAAACTGTAGTTGACCCTATGAAATCATTAATAATTCTATCTAAATCAATTGAGGTATATCAAACAATGATTTAATATGAGTCATTTCAACTCAGATTAATCGGTTGACGGCTCTAGCCAGGAGGAATGCAATACCAACATCATGCAACTATAGCAACTCAATTAAAACTGTATTTGACCCTATTAAATCATCCATAATTCTATATAAATCAATTGAGGTGTCTCAAACAATGAGTTAATATAAATCATTTCAACTCAGATTGATCTATTAACGGCTCGGGTCAGGAGAAATGTAATACCAATATCATGCAACTGGAGCGACTCAATTGAAACTGTAGTTGACCCTATGAAATCATCCATAATTATATATAAATAAATTTAGGCATCTCAAAAAATGAGTTAATATGAATCATTTCAACTCAGATTGATCGGTTAATGGCTCGGGTCAGGAGGAACGCAATACCAACATCATGCAATTGCAACGACTCAATTAAAACTGTAGTTGACCCTATAAACTAATCCATAATTCTATATAAATAAATTTAGGTATCTTAAACAATGATTTAATATGAATTATTTCAACTCAGATTGATCAGTTGATGGCTTGGGTTAGGAGAAATATAATACCAATATCATGCAACTGCAGCGACTCAATTGAAACTGTAGTTGACCCTGTAAACTCATCCATAACTCTAGATAAATCAATTAAGGTATCTTGAACAATGAGTTAATGTGAATCATTTCAACTCAGATTGATCGGTTGATGGCTCAGGTCAGGAGGAACGCAATACCAATATCATGCAACTGCAGCGACTCAATTGAAACTGTAGTTGACCCTATGAACTCATCCATAATTCTAGATAAATCAATTGAAATTGTAGTTGAACCTATGAACTCAATTGAAATTGTATTAAAACAGATGTTCAACCTGTTGCAACAGATGACTTATTTGTTGTAAATTATAAAATAGACGTTGCCATCTATTGCGACAAATGAATGAGCTATTGGAAATTATCAAACAGATATTGACATCTGTTGCAACATATGACTTATCTGTTTTAAGTTCTTTTTTATTTTAAAGTAATTTTCTATCCGAAATAAAAAAGATAAAATATCAAAGAGGTAAAAAATATTTCTTGGATAAATCAAAAGTCACCCCTTTGAGTTGTCTTATCTTGTATTTTCAATGTCATCGTTTCGTGCCCCTCAAAGTTACTAATGAATATGTAAACCCATCTTTAGAATTGTCTTTCCTTCAGCCATAAATTAATTCATCTCTCTTATTTCTCTTTCTCTCCTCTTTTGGGTAATCACAACCGTCTCTTTTTCTCTCTCTTTTGCATGAGGATCCTTTTGAATCTCAATTGATCTATATCTTTTCTTGATTGAAATTGGTGTTTTTTGATCCCTTTGCTTTTGACATTGCAAGTATGGTTACTATTGCTCTTTCCTTCTCATCTTTTTCTTTGCATACTAGTTAAATAAGTTATTTATATTTATTGTTTTAAATTATTTATCCATTACCCATATCCTATTTGTTGAGGAAATTAAAAAAATATGACTTTTAAGTCTTGAATGAAAGAACCGTTATTTTTATTAAAATATGCAAAAACGTCATCTGTTGGAAGAACTTAAAATGCCTTGTTGGCAGTATCATTTTTTAATGTATTTTGTTTGTTTCTTCATTGTTGATGCTGGTGTTGGTGTTGTTGGAATATGTAGTGTTGGTGTTGTTGATGGTGTTGAAATATATCGTGTTTATGTTGTAGATGGTGTTGGAATATATGGTGTTATTTCTTTGTTTTTGATGTAGGTGGTGTTGCAACAGATTCCCCAACTGTTACAATTGATGAATCAGCTGTTGGAACAGACGGAGCAACTATTGGAAGAAATGAAACCAGTAGCAAGGCTAGTTTGATTTATTCCAATAGATGACCCATCTATTGCAATATGTCAGCTATCTATTGCCACAGATGCATCGCCTGTTGCAACATATTACTCATCAGTTTAACATATAGAGAATCTATTACAACAGATGGATCATCTGTTGGAACGTTTGTTGTAATGTGTTGTATTCATTCAATTTTTTGTTACCCTTTTTTAAAATTATGCTGACATCAATTGTAATGTTCTTTTTGCTATTCTCTTGTTTGGTATCATTTGTTTTTCTCTTGTTTGCAGATAAACAGAATTGAAAGTGTATCAACTTTTGCCCGACCAACATAAATGGCTAAAGTAAAAATGGGTTTGGAGGAATATGTTGCTTGCAGATGGAACCACTTCATATGTGGGAGGTATGTATTACTGATTATGTTATCGTGCAAACACACATAGAATATATCAATTTTGTGAATGAATTTTTTTACCGATTAGGGATTGATCATTCATACAAGATATCTGCAACTTTACAGTTAAGTTTGATAGGTCTAAATTAATAAGGCCGAGGGACATTGTAGGTGATGTCGATATCCTTCTATGGTTTTAGTTATGGTTTTGCAAATGTTTATGTGTCAAGTATGGTGAAGGGATCAAGTTTTAGTGGCATTGTAAAAAGATTCAATTATGATTGGACTAATTTTAAGGATTCAATGGACTTTTGAAAGGCCTCCGAAATGTCACACTGCTGCAACCAAGAATGGAAATCATTATAGTTATTTTCCTAGCCCAAATTTATATGGTTGGGTTGCTCGGGTTGATGATTATATAATAGAAGGTGTGGTAGGAGAATACCTGTGAGGGAAAAGAGAGTTGATGAAGATTATATCATCTCAGACCTTATTAAAGAAGAAACACATGGTACTAAGGAAAAAGTAGCGAATCTGGATGATGAAATTGACTTAAAACATGAGAAATCTGAATGAGGTGCAAATATGAAAGTTTAACCAAAAATAAAAATCCATCAGTCATCTCCTTCAAAAGAAAAATACTGCAGCTGGACACTTTGCTAGGAAACTGTGACTAGTTAGCATGGTCGGAATGATCACCTCCAGAGAAAATAACAGAAAACCAAGAAAGCATCTTTGCGGGCACCGAGGGTTGAAATGATGTATAATAAAGAATGAAAACTTGCACAAAGAACTTCTGAAGTTGAGAAAAGGAATCAAGACAAGATGACAATTTTAGAAGTTAAGCTTGCATCCCAGGCCTTCAGTTTAGGGTTTTGGTCACGTCAGTCGCAGTAAAAATGAAAAGGCCTAGAATTCTATCCAACTTTATACCTTTTTGTTTTCACTGTTATTGACCTGATCAGAACCATAAAAAGAAGGAATAAGATGCACGTTAAATTTTAGAAATTGCCACCTTGTCTTGATTACTTAGTTTAACTTCAGAACTTCTTAGCGCAAGTTTTCTTTCTTTACTGTACGTCATTTCAACCCTTGGTGCCTGTAAATCTGCTTCCTTGGTGTTTTGTTATTTTCTCTAGAGGTGATCATTTTGACCACACAAAATTATTGTACTTTATATGTGTTATCACGATGACCTTATTAGTTATACATAACTCCCACACATGAAAGTGGATCCATACATCTGTACATACCTTATTCTTTCTACCCCATCTATTGCTTAGTTTGAATAAACATATGACTAACCTATTGCAACAGATGACACATTTGTTAAAATTATCAAATAATTATAGGCATCTGTTACAATAGATGATTAATATATTACAACAGATGACTCATCTATTGGAATTAATCTAATAGATATACATATATGTTGCAAAAGATCGCCAATATGTTGTGAATTATCAAACAAATAGAATTTATTTTGCAACAGATCACCCATCTGTTGGATTTATTTTAAAGCAATTTTCTTTCCAAAATAAAATAAAGATAAAATGTTGTATTTAAATTTGTTTTTAATAAAGATAACTATGTGAACAATTGTGGCTTTTTGACTAACCCATTCAATTTCAGTACTTTATAAATAGGTACCTCTTTACTCCTTTAGTCTACTCCACTTCTAGATTTGGTTGATCTGAATTTGTATAAGGTGATCATGCGCAACTCCTTGCGAGAACTTAAAAGGCAGATTCATGAACTCTAGTGGGAGTTGGACGTCATGAGAGAAAGGATGATGAGGGATCTACTACTTCTGGATGACACCCTGGACGTCACATGGTGCCTACAACCCCGAAGGATCACAAGCTAACCCATAATCGGTACCTTTTGTGAGCACTGAATAATAATACTAAAAATATAAGCGGAAGTATAACTAAAAATGACATAAGGTTATCCAAATACTGAAATAATAATTGAATGTACTGATAATAACATCTGAAAACTGAATAACTGACTGTGCTAGTCTGAAAGCCTCTAACTGTCTGATTATGGAGTTGATGGGACAAACCCCCAACTAACTCTGACTGTAATAACTACTGAATAAAAGACTAAAATAACATGATATCCTCGATGGAAGAGGACTCACTACTGAATTTGTTGCTGGTATCCTAATTTGCTAAGTACGATCAGGAACCTAAGCATCCTAACCTATGATATGAGACACCATAGCACAAAAAAGAGTATGTATCGGTACGTGAAATGTACTTGTATTCTAAGTGAGATAAGCTGATATACATGGGTTCATATACATGAGATGATAACTGATTGAATGAACATCGTGCAATAACTAGATGAGAGTACATGCAAAATTTTAACTACTGAATATGCTGAATATGCAATGCATATAACATCTGTCTGAATTAGACTAAAAATGAAGTACTGAGTTCTAATAATTGAATACTGATAACAGAAAGTTTAGACTGATACTGAAGTATTGATTTTTGATGGATAAGTAACTGATAACTGATAGCCATAGTTCTATAGAACTGTCTGAGTTCTTTACTGAATACTGAGACTAAAATTGTAACTGTGGGAGTGTTCATCTAACCGACATATCCCGATTATAGACTGAGTTGGTGTCCAGCCTGTGACCCTAGTTGGAAGGGTGTTAGCACCTTGCCAAGGAATACTAACAATGCTGTGTCAACCCTAATCTGGCAAGAAGACTCGTGAAATATATATATGATTGCGTCAATCCTAATTTAGTAGGAGGACAACTTACCCTATGCTGGATAAGTAGTTCGGTAATGCAGGGACTGCTACTAAGGGTCAAACCCTCTACTGGCAGGAATGCCCCCATCCCTGGTTCGCTTGATGCTGAATCCTACTCCCAACGGAGTCGATACTGAACTGATCATGAGACTATACAAGGCTTGACTGAACTGACAATGATCATGTTGACTGACTGAACTGGACGGAGTTCACTGAGTTATATTAACTAACTGAGTACTACGGTTCTTGACCTTTACTGAGACGATTCTATAACTACTGCAACTAAGTAAATAGCTAGATTTCAGGTAATAAATACCCCCAGGTTTCGATAGCATAATGGATAAAACATAGCAAATCTTGAAAGCATAGCAATAGTCAATCATTCACAATTCATTTATTGAGTAATTTTGTTAAACACTTGGAGGTGATGGACTTGTACATGATTGGGAACACATGCTAAGATGTCATTATTTCTTTATTCAATTCACATAGACATTCTATCAAACACTTGGGGAGCATAATTAATGCACATGATAATGAACAACACATAAGCATCATGAATACAACTTAAACTTGTAAATTCAAGGGTTTTGACATGAAAGATTCATAATTTAACACACATGATAACATAATTTCATGGAACCATAACAGATCTCAACTTGAAATCCACACAACATCTCAAACATGGCATAATTCAATTCATACCATGAAAATCATAATTCAAATTTTTGAAAAGGTTTTCTGAACTCCAGGGGTGGAGGAGACCCAAAGATGAACACCTAACATACCCTGATTGTTGATTTTGTGGGTATTGTGGTGAGTTCTTGGGACTTGATAAAACTAGGGCTTGTTCTTGAGAGTTTTTGTGATAATGAGTGTATTTTGCCCTTTAGGTTAATAAATTTCGTATTTTAGTTGAGTTGGGTTTGGGGAAAATAACCTGAATGCCTTTGGAAACCCGTAACTTAACACACGAAACTGGCCCAGTAACGCGATACCCGATGTGCTGCGTCGATGGGTCGACGCAATCACCGACTCATCGCATCGATGGCTGCAATACTATAGCCAATGCGACATGTCAAGATTGCGTTGGCTTGCTATTTTATCCATCCAAACACGACCCAAATGAAGTCCAAAAATTTTGAAACTCACCCAATATGACCTATTGACATCCCTGATCATGAATCAATTTAAAAATCGATATTCTAAGGTCAGAAAGATCATAAATGATGCCACTAAAATATCAAGGCCAAAAATGAGCCTAAGTGTCAACACTTGGCTGAAATTTTCAAAGTCTGGGACCTTTTTTCGCGTCCTATGTAGGATTGAAATGACTAGGATTTTGTGGTGCTTTATAATATATCCCCCTTGGGAACATTCATCCTCTAATGAGACTGACAAAACTGAGAAGAACTAAAGAACTGTACTTACACTTAATGTAAACTGAAGCATGACTGAATTCTGGAGACATGACACATAACTGAACTATTTCATGAATGCATGAATGATATGAGAATATTATGCAGCTATAACTGAGCATGGAATAGAGTAAATCTAATAAAGTCTGTTACCTTAGGCTGAGTCTGAGTTTGCGGAGAAGAGGTAAGTATATTTGGTTCACATGTCTGCTTTTGCTTCCCAAGTAGCTCCCTCAACTGACTGATTTTGCCAAAGACCTTTGACCAAAGGAACTTCTTTGTTCCTTAGTTTGCGAATCTAACGATCAAGGATTTCGACTGGGACTTCCTCATAAGAGAAACTATTCTGAATATCTACACTCTCTATAGGGACTACAACTGCTGGGTCACCAATGCACTTCTTTAGAAAGGAGACATGAAACACTGGGTGTACTGATGCTAAGTCTGCAGGTAACTCAAGCTCATAATCTACCTTACTGAAATGACTGAGAATTCTATAAGGGCCAACATATCGGGACTAAGCTCTCCCTTCTTGCCAAATCTCTTCACTCCCTTCATAGAAGAGATTTTCAAATACACAAAGTCGTCAATCTCAAACTCAATATCTTTTGTCCTCACATCTGCATAGTATTTATGTTAGCTCTGAGCTGTCTTAAGCCTCTCTCTGATCAACTGCACTTTCTCTAAAGCATCAAACACCAATTCAGGCCCTACTACTGCGGTCTCACCTACTTCGAACCAACCAATGAGAGATCTACATCTCCTCCTACAAAAATCCTTAAACGAAACCATCTGAATACTGGAATAATAGCTGTTATTATACCCGAACTCTATCAAAGGTAAGTGGTCATCCCAACTGCCCTTAAAGTCAATGACACACACTCTTAGCATATCTTCTAAGGTCTGAATGGTCCTTTCATCTTGACCAATTGTCAGTGGGTGAAAGGCTGTACTGAGGTAAACTTGGGTACCAAGACCCTTTTGGAAGGCTTTCCAAAAATGAGAGGTGAATTGCGCACCTCTATCTAAAATAATGGACAACGGGACATCGTACAGTCTGACCAACTCTCTAACATAGAGCTTGGCATGATCCTCGACTGAATATGAGGTATGAACTGGAAAGAAATGGGCTGATTTGGTCATCCTATCCACAATGACAAGAATCGAATCATTCTGACAACGAGTACGAGGCAAACTTGTCACAAAGTCCATATTCACTTCTTCCTACTTCCAAGTAGGAATACTGAACTCCTGCATAGAACTACTAGGCTTCTAATGTTCAAACTTAACCTGCTGACACATAGGGCACTTATCTACCAACTCTGCAATGTCTCTCGTCATCCCACTCCACTAATAGACTTCCCACAAGTCGCGGTACATCTTAGTGACCCCTAGATGAATCGAGTAATGCGCACCTTGCACTTCTGCAAGAATTTTCTCTCTCACGCCATCCACACATGGCACAAATAATCTACCTAGACAACGTAACACACCATCTCCCCTTTTGGGAGAAAACCTTTATTTTCTGGTCTCTAACTGACTTTTTCAACTTAACTAAACTGGGATCCCTGTATTTCTTTTCTTTTACTTTGGAAACCAAAGATGATTCCAAACTATTTTGCACCCAAACACTACCCTCAGCCGAATCAACCAAACGGACTCCTAGTCTGGAAAGTTGATGAACTTCCTAAACTAACTTCTTCTTACCATGTTCACGTGAGCAACACTACCCATGGACAATCTACTGAAAGCATCAGCCACTATATTGGCCTTGCTCGAGTGATATAGAACACTCATGTCATAATCTTTCAATAACTCTAACCACCTTCTCTGACATAAATTCAAGTCTTTCTGAGAAAACACATACTGCAAGCTTTTTTAGTATTTGAACACATCAATATGTACCCTATACAAATAGTACCTCTATATCTTTAAGGCAAACACAACAGCTGCTAACTCTAGATCATGGGTGGGGTAATTCTTTTCATAGGGATTAAGCTGTCTAGAGGCATAGACCACAACCTTATCCCTCTATATTAAAACGCTCCCCAAACCAACTCTGGAAGCATCACAATACACAACAAATCCATCTAAACCATCGGGCCAAGTTAAAACTGGGGTTGTAGTGAGTCAAGTGTTCAACTCATAAAAACTCTTCTCACAAGAATTTGACCACTGGAACTTAACTTTCTTCTGAGTTAATCTGGACATGGGGGATGCAATAGACAAAAATCATTTAACAAACCATAGGTAATAGCCATCCAAACCCAATAAACTCCTGACATCTGACAAAGAGATGGTTCTGGGCTAGTTTTTTTCTGCTTTGGTCTTTTGAGGATCAACTCTGCTACCATCACTAGAAATTATATGACCAAGGATAGTTACTGACCTTAGCCAAAATTTGCATTTACTAAATTTGGTGAACAACTGATGGGCTTTGAGGGTTTGTAATACTATTCTGAGATGGTCTCCATGATCACTTTCACTTCGGGAGTAGACAAAAATATCATCAATGAAGACTATGACGAACAAGTCCAAGTACTGCTTGAACACGTGGCTCATCAAGTCCATGAAAGTTGTTGGGGCATTTGTAAGACCAAATGACATGACTAGAAATTTGAAGTGACCATACCAATTTTTGAAAGCTATTTTTAGAATGTCACATTCTCTGACTTTGAGCTGATGATAGCCTGATCTGAGGTCTGTCTTAGAGAAGTAACTGGCACCCTGAAGTTGGTCAAATAAGTCATCAATTCGAGGAAGCGGATACTTATTCTTGATGGTGACTTTGTTAATCTGATGGTAGTCAATATATATTCTGAGAGAACCATCTGTCTTACACACGAATAAAACTGGTGCACCCCACGGGGAGACGCTGGGCTTGATGAATCCCTTATCTAGGAGATCCTTCAACTGTTCCTTCTACTCTTTAAGTTTAGCTAGAACCATTCTATATGGTGGAATAGAGATGGGTTGGGTATCTAGAAGAAGGTCTATTCCGAAGTCAATTTCCCTTTCGAGAGGAACTCTGGGAAGATCTTTGGGAAACACATCTGGAAATTCACTTGCTACAGGAACTGACTCAAGATTAGGAGTATCAGAACTAGAATCTTTAACTCAAATGAGATGATATACACACCCCTTGGATATCATCTTTCTCGCTCTAAGTTATTAAATAAGTTGACCCTTAAGCATTGTGGTACTACCTTTCTATTCTAGGACAGGTTTATTCGGGAACTAGAAATAGACAAATCTATTTCTATAATCAACTGAAGTGTAGCATGAATAAAGCCAATCCATGTCGAGAATGACATCAAGATCCGTCATCTCTAACTCTACTAAGTCTGCTAAAGTAGCTTTCTAAAATACCACACTAGGACAGTTCCTGTATACCCGCTGGGCTATGATAGATTTACCCACTGAGGTAGAGACAGAGAAAAGCTCTGCTAAGATTTTGGGACTGACTCTGAAGTTGAAAGTTATATAACAAGTTAACAAAGGACAAAGAAGCTCCTGGATCTAGCAAAGCATAAACATGTAAATGGTAAACTTGTAACGTACCAGTGACCCCATTAGGAGAACTTTCCTGATCCTGTCGGGACTGAAGTGCATAGAGCCTGTTTAGGCATTGCCCACTGGTGGCACTGAAAGAGGCCCCCTGCTGAGACGGGCGATCGGACTGAGCCAGGGGACAATTATGGTGACTCTGTGAACCCACCTGAGGACACTCTCTGATTCTATGACCTAGTTTACCATACCCAAAACATACCTCACTGCCAGGTCTACATACACCCTGATGGTTTCTACCAAATTTCTGATAAAGAGGATTTGTTCGGGCACTGCTAACACTACCCTGAGATTTAGAGCCTGATGCCCTATCCTTATTACTATTTTTGAATTTAGGCACCGAAGCACTGGCTGAGGAAGGAGCGGGGACTGAAGATTTTAGGTAGAACTGAGAATAATTACCACCTTCTGACTTAGGCGGAGTAAAGTTAAAGCTACCTATTCTAGCCCTCTTGCTTTCCATCTCTTTCTTATTAATCTTCTACTTCTCTATCTATTGAGCATGACCATCAACCTAGCCAAGTCCATATCCTTAATTGGCATTGCGGTCCTATACTCTTTGACCATACTATCTGACACACCAAACACAACCTTACTCATCTTGGACCTGCTATCAGCTACCACATGAGGGGCATATTTGTCTAATTGAGTAAACTTCAGAGAATACTCCTTCACTATCATGCTTCCCTGCTTTAGGTTAATAAACTCTAACAACATATCCTCTCTTAATTCCAATAGAAAAAAACTATCTAAAAAGGTAGTAGCAAACTCTTATTAGTCTATAGGCCCTGCATCTGTGGCCCTATCTTCCTTCCACTGCTTAAACCACGTGTGAGCCATATCCTACAATTGATAGGTATCTAACTCAACACTCTCACTAGCGGTTACCCCCATAATGTTTATTACCTTCTGCACCATGTCAAGGAATTCCTATGGGTTCTCTTCAGACTTAGACCCTGAGAATGAATAAGGGTTTATTCAGGTGAAGTCTCGAATTCTAGCTGCAATAATATTGGACATTGGGTTGGCCTGAAAATCAGATGGGTGATCATTTTGGGCTGCTACAGAATAAGCTAGAGTGGTGAAAGCTACTCTGAATTCTATGTGAGAAACATGATCATTCAGGGGATCTTCCTAATCGGGTGGAGGTGCTGGCTGGTTCCCAGTTCCTCTTTCGTTGGTCTTTTTGGGAGGCATGTTCTGTAAATTAAAGGGAAAAAATGGATTAGACAGAGAGTTTAACTTGAGCTCATGCTCACTCTCACGGTATAAATATTGAAAGAAAGGAAACCTTTCTAAAAAATACCTCATAGCCTCTTGTCCATAAGTGTGGCATGCTACACACCCATACACAAGACTCTACTTGACGTAGATTTCAGACTCCCTAGGACTCGTTACAACCTTAGGCTCTGATACCAAGATTGTAATGCCTCAAGTCTACACCCTGGACGTCACACGGTGCTTACAACCCCAAAGGATCACAAGCTAACCCATGACTGGTATCTGCTATAAGCACTGAATAATAATACTAAAAATATACGCAGAAGTATAACTAAAAATGCCATAAGGTTCTCAAAATATTAAAATAATAACTAAGTGTACTGATAATAACATCTGAAAACTGAATAACTAATGCTCAATGGATGAGGACTCATTGCCAAATCAGCTGCTGATATCTTGAGCTGCTAAGTACGGTCAGGAACCTAAGTGTCCGAACCTACGATATGAGACATCATAGCGCAAAAAAAAATATACATCAGTACGTGGAATGTACTAGTATGCTAAGTGAGGTAGGATAATACACATGGGTTCTTATGAATGAGATAATAACTGACTAAATGAATATCATGAAGTAACTGGATGAGAGTACATGCAAAACTGTAACTACTGAACATACTGAATATGCATTACTGTGCATATAATGTCTATCTGAATTAGACTGAAACTGAAGTACTGAGTTTTGATAACTAAATACTGATAAAAGAAAGTTCAGACTGATACTGAAGTACTGATTTCTGATGGCTAAGTAACTGATAACTGATAGCCATAGTTCTGTAGAATTGTCTGAGTTCTTTACTGAATGTTGAGACTGAAACTGTTACATGAAGCATAATTAATGCACATGATAATGAACAATACATAAGCAACATGAATACAACTAAAACTTGCAAATTCAAGGGTTTTAATTCTTAATTATTTTTCATTCTGTCTATTTTTTATTCTTAATATGTCGATAGTTGGAGGTAGGGATGAAACATTTATTGCAATGGATGGTCCATAGGTTGCAACAGATGGACTATATATTGCAATAGATGGTTAATTTATTATGACAGATAGACAATATGTTCCAACAGATGGTTAATCTGTTGCGATAGATAGACAATATGTTGCAACATATGGTTAATCTGTTATGACAGATGGACCATATGTTGTATTAGATGTATGCAAGAGTTGCAATAATTCAATAAAATGGTTATATTATTGAAAAGCTTAAAAGACGTGACTTTTCACAATAATCAAAAAGTCATCAGTCACATTTAATTATGACTTTCACAATAATCAAAACATCACTAGTTAGATTTAATGAAGGAGGTAAATAGTCATGATTTTTTACCTACCATATTCAGATTCAATCCTCTATAAATAGTTCCCACCATACTCGTTCATTCTACTCTACTTTATTTATTTCTTGCATTTTATCTTTGTGTTACATCTTAAACCACTTCTCTCCAAAGACCAGATTCCTTTCTTATTTAGGTAATTTTTTTTTTGTGTGTAAATCTACCAGTTGGTAGTATACATTGTATTACATTCAAAGTCCTTTCTTTACTTTTGTGCTTACATTTTTTGTCAATTCATGTGTGTTCTAGTTATGGCTGGTCCTATTTGGGATATTGCTATTCTATGCGACACCGTGCGGGAACTTCAGAGGTAGGTTGCTGCCGTGAGAGCAAGGATGCTCTGAGAGATTCACAGGATGAGGAGTGCCTTGCTGTTGTTGGTTGACGATTGGTTGGCTGAAAATAATAATAATAATAATGATAATAATAATTAGGTGGTGTTTTTCTTTTAGCGTATGCATTTTTATTTTTCTATATCGGATCTACCTACCTAATGTATTTTATTTTTGTTTAATAAAAAATTTATGTTTGGTTGAGTTTGAATTTTTAATTCTTATTTAATTTTTATTTTGTCTATATCTTCTTCTCAACAAACATATCGATGGTTGGACGTAAGAAATAATTTTGAATCCAGTAGCAAGCAAGAGTTTTGAGTTCTTTCAACAGATGGACCATCTATTTAAACAGATTGGTCATCTGTTGGATTTGTGTCATGAACTGTATTGTGTTGCTCCACAGATTATACATCTGTTGCAATAGATTGGTCATATGTTGGAGAAACACATTCCAATTTGATGAACTGTATTGTGTTCTTCCAGCAAATGTACATTTGTTACAACAGATGGTTAGTCTACTGAAAATAATTTTGTGGTATGTTGTATTTAGTTCCTGGTTTACCTGTTTTTATTGATGTACAAGTTAATAAAAAAGATATTTTATATAATAAATAATAACAATTACGTTCACAACAATGAGTTTAAAATATCAAAGTCTATAACAAACAACAACACAAGTTTTGCTAATACATTTTGTGGTACCTAAGCAAAGACATTTGTTATCCATCCATTAGTGGTACCTAAATAAAGACATTTGTTAAAAAAAGTTACTAATGATATTACAATAAAATTGATAGTGATTTTATAGTGCCGTAACTTGAACCCCAACAGATGAGTAATCTGTTACAACTGGTGAATAATATGCTACAACAGGTTAGTTATATGTTGCAACGGATAAATCACCTGTTGATAATTTAATTTATAGTACTATAGAAACTGAAATTGATTCCAATAAATGAGTTATCTATTGGAAAAGTTGACTCCTATGTTGCAACAGATTATACATCTATTGCAACAGATGAATCACCTGTTGGGATGTACTATAGAACCTTTGAAGCTGATTTCAATAGATGAGTGGCATGTTGCAACAGATACAGAACCTTTTGCAACAAATTAGTTACCTATTGCAACAGACGTCTCATCTGTTAGAGTCGAGTTCAGGTTCTATTGCAACAGGTGAGTAATATGCGTCAACAGATGACTCCTCTATTGCAATAGAGAACTCGTTTGTTGCAACAGATGACTCATTTATTAGATTCATGTTAAAGCACTATAGAATCATAAACATGAATCCAACATATGAGTCTTTCGCTGCGACAGATGACTCATCTGTCGCAACAAATGTGTCATTTGTTTAAACAGATGAATCTTTTGTCGGGTTCATATTTATAGTTCTATCCATTATTTTAAAAACAATAGTAGTAGTGTACCCAAATGAGAGATTCAACTAAAAATCATAATTTTACTTACCAACGTCGCCTATGAAGTAATGCCAAAGTGATGTATGAAACTCAATTTGACCTAAAAAATTGGTCAAGTAGCAGTAGTAGCGGCAACAACAACAACAATGGTAAACAAAAAGAAGATGATGATAATAATGAAGAAGAAGATAATGACAATGAAGCACAAGATGATGAATAAAGCAGCTGTAACAATGAACAACAAAAATGGTCAAGAGAGAGAAAACAACAATAATGAAAAGAGAGAGAAAACACATATTTTTTCCTCCATTTCTAGTTATATTAGGTCAACATTTGGATCAAAATGTAAATTAAAAAACTTGTGGGATATTCTTAAACTTTCTCAGCTTTCTTAATCACTAATAAAATAATTGTTACCTACACTCAATTATTAAAACTTGAGTCACCTGCACCTCATTTTCAAATCTTTTGTCACTTTTAACTAAATTGCATATAAGAAAAATATTTATTGTTGTTGTAGTGATTGTTTTGCTTCGTGAAAGGCAATGAATTTATAGGCCTCTCTCCCTCATATTTCTACCCATCTAATTTACAACTTTGTCTATAACTAAGCTTGTACGTACTCTATCCGTAATAATATCTTTGTTTGATGTTGACTTCATACAAAGTTAAAGAAATTTTATTTTATTTTAAAAAAAATTATGATGTTAAATTAAAGATATATAGAATATACTAAAATATTCTTTAATTTATGATCTCAAAATATCTTGTGAAAAGTTTAAATTAAAGATTACCAACAAAGAAAAGAAAATATTGTTATAAAATGTACCCCCAAAAAAGTAAAATAACAAATTAAAACTAGAAATATATAATTAGGTGTGAAGTTGAATCAATTTTTTGAAAGAAAGAGGGGAGGGATAAGTCCGGATTTTGAGCACCTTTCTTGTCGGGCATGTTATAGATTTCAATTTACCTAGATATATATATATATAATAACAAAAAATATAATACCTTTAATATACACGTGGCTTACACATTATAACTTGTTGCGACCCTAACTTAGGCATTTTCCGTTCCATCTCAGATTATTCACATCACTAAAACTGTTTTACCAAAAAAAATAGAAGAAGAAGAAAGGAATTTTATGAAATAACAATAGAATATCAAGATAATAAGAGATATAGCTAAAAACAAATTAAGGGAGAGGGAGAATGTATTTCTTTCCAAACTTCTATACAAATAAAGTGGTTTAACTTTTTGTTTATAGGAGAAAATAAGTCATTTTCAAGCTGTTTACTTGAGTTATTTACAATATGTTTGTTCGAACTATTTATAAGTTGCCTGATTGATTACAAGTCTAGAAATTTTTTACTAAGCTTTCTGTTAGAGTTGTGATCCAAATTTTGTTGATCCGGCCCAGAAAGTTTCGCGGTGCGGCACATGTTGGTGATTTTCAATGGGGTCTGTGGTGGTAGCGTAGGGATCGGACTGACAAGCCCGATATGTACCTTTATGTTTATGGGCCTAGGACTTATTTGTATGCACATATTATATAAGTGCATTTTGTGGGTTATTTTGGGCATTTAGAAAATTCAGCATTCTCCACATTGTACTCTCTCTCCATTATAGTGAAACCTCCTTTGCCTTTGCCCGTGGTTTTTTCCGCAAGGGTTTCCATATAAATCTGTGTGTTATTCTTGTTTTCTTTTACTTGTGGTTTGGTTACTCTTTCCGAATCATAACAAACTGGTATCAAAGCCTGTTCGATTGTTTTCTCGAGGATGGCAACCATAAAGTATGATATTCCGTTGTTGGATAGCAACACCAAATTTTTACTATGGCAGGTTAAGATGCGGGTTGTGCTCACGCAAATAGATTTGGACGATGCTTTATTAGGGTTTGAGATGATGTCCTCATCGTGGACGAACGAGGACAAATGACGTAAGGATCAGAAGGCTCTATATCAGATCCACCTTCAGTTATCCAATTAGATTCTATAGGATGTTTTAAAGGAGACCACAACCACTGCGTTGTGGTTGAAACTGAAATCATTGTGTATGAGAAGAGCCTAACAAGTAAGTTGTATCTCAAGCAACGACTTTATTCCCATCGTATGTCTGAGGGTGCGTCCTTGGAGGATCACCTATCTGTATTTAGGGAAATAGTCTCTGATTAAAGACTCTGGAGGTTAAGTATGATGAGAAAGATCTAGGGTTGATTTTGTTGTGTTTTCTTCCTGTATCATACACGATCTTTAGGGATACTATTTTATATAGTCGTGATACCCTAACGATTGATGAAGTCTATGATGCATTTTTATCTAAGGAGAAGATGAAGTATCTTGTGAATGGGTCGGAGACTCAAGAAGATGGTCTCATTTTTTGAGGAGGAAGGACTCGTGAGAGGAATTCTAGGGGTAATGAAAGGAATAGGTAAAAATCCAAAAAAAGAAACAAAACCTATAATTACTGTAAAAATAAGGGCTATATCAAATCCAAGTGTTGGAGCTATAGAATAAAGAGAAAAGAGAAGCTCCAAAACCAAAGGGAAACCAACCAGCGAAGTCTGGTGAAGCCAGTTTTGTTGAAGATGGCGGTAGTGATGCAGGACTCTTGGTAGTTTTTGATAGTAACTCAAAACCCAGTGAGGATTGGATTCTTGATTCAGCTTGTACGTTTCATATGTGTCATAATCGGGATTGGTTTACAACATATGAAACAGTCTCTAAAGGTGTTGTGTTAATGGGAAATAACATACTTTGTAAGATAGTTGGTATTGGAACAATCAACATCAAGTTATTTGATGGGGTTGTGAGAATACTTGGTGATTTGCGGTATGTTCCAGACCTAAAGAGAAATCTTATTTTGCTTGTGTGCCTTTGATTCGAATAATTATAGGTACACTAGTAAAGGTGGAGTCCTGAAGGTTACTAAAGGTGCTCTTGTTATGATGAAGGGACAAAGAAAGTACGCAAATTTATATGTCCTATAAGGATCTACTGTTATAGGTGATGCAACTATTTCTACATCATCTCTATTAGAAAGTGACGTTACTAAAATTTGGCATATGCACCTGGGGCATATGAGTGAAAACAGGATGGCTGAACTAAGTAGGAGAGGACTTCTTGATGGGTAGAGTATTACCAAATTGGAGCTCTGTGAGCACTGCATTTTCGGGAAGCAGAAGAGAGTCAGATTCACTAAAGTCATCCACTCAACTAAGGACATACTTGATTGCATTCATTCTGATCTCTGGGGTCCTGCTAGAGTACCTTCTAGAGGAGGTGCTAATTATTTGTTGACTACTATTGATAACTATTCCAGAAAAGTTTAGGTTTTCTTTCTAAAGCAAAAGAATGATGTGTTGCCTACTTTCAAGGTGTGGAAGACTATGATTGAAAAGAAGTCAGGGAAGTAGGTAAAATGCCTTCGGACCAATAATGATTTAGAGTTCTGTTCTAATGAATTTAACGTTTTGTGCAAGTCAGAAGGAATTGTGAGTCAATTGACAGTTTGTCATACTCCGCAGTAGAATGGTGTGGTCGAATGAATGAATAAGACTATAATGGAGAAGGTGCATTATATGCTCTCTAATGCTGGTTTACCCAAGTCTTTTTGGGCTGAAGCTGCTTCCACAGCTTGTCTTCTTATTAACCGCTCTTCCTCAGTCGCGATTGATAAAAAGATTCCACAAGAGGTATGGTCTGATACTTCTACTAGTTATTTTAATTTGAGGATATTTGGATGTCTGCGTATGCTCATGTTGATATGGAAAGTTGGAACCTAGACCTATCAAGTGATTATTTATGGGTTATAAGCCTGGTGTTAAAGATTATAAGCTTTGGTGTCCAGAAAGCAGAAAGGTTATAATTAGCAGGGATGTTGTGTTTGATGAATCTTCCATGCTTCGGGCTCCCTCCAAATCTAGTGTTTCGCCTCCAAATGAGCTTAGTGACATGAATCAGCAAAAGTCAAGCGCCCATGTTTAATTGTAGATTGGAACAGAGTCTAAACCAGTGCCTACTTCTCAGTCTAGCATAGAGCTAAATCTACTGTTGGCTGAATCTGAATCTGACTATGCACGGTCAGAAACCTGAGCGTCTGAACCTATGATATGAGACATCATAGTGCAAAAAAAAGTATGTGTCAGTACGTGGAATATACTGGTATGCTAGATGAGGTAAGGTTAAATGCAAGGGTTCATATGCATGAATAATAACTAACTAAACGATATAGAGTAACTGAAACTGAGAGTACATGAATAACTAAAACTACTATCAATACTAGGTATGCAATCTGTGCATATAGATAAACTGTAACTGAGCTTTTCTGAATCTAAGTATTGAGTTCTGATACTGAGTAACTGATATTCTATGATTACTGGTACTAATTGACTGCATCTGATAGTCCAGACTCTGTAGAACTGAACTGAGTTCTATACTGAAGACTGAAACTAAAACTGTGGGAGGTAATCATCTAACCGCTTTGCCCCAAATAAGATAAGATAACTGAGTTGGGGTACAATCTGTAACCCCAATTGGAAGAGTGTTAGCACCGTGCCACGGGTACTAAAAACTGTTGTGGAGTCAGTCCTAACTAACGGGTGACCCTTAAATCAGTCCTGAGCTAGCGAGTGATCCCCAAGTATGTCAGTCCTATCTAACGGGTGACATCTCATAACCTACGCTGGCTACGTAGTTTTGGAACTTAGGGATTGCTTCTAGGGACACAGTCCTAACTAACGGGTGAGACCCCATCCCTAGGATTGCTCGGTGCTGAATCGTACTCCCAACTGAAAGACACTGAACTGGACTGGACTGATACAAAGTTTACTGAGTTTTCTTGAGTTTTGTAACTGACTGAGTTCTACTGATCGCGACATGATTGACACTATTCTGTCACTGAAACTGGCTCTAGGTAAACAACTAAATGGTCGGGTATTAAATACCCCCAAGACTCAATAGCATGAAAAGTAAAGCAAAGCATGATCTTGAATAACATAATAATGTTCATTTGGTCATAATTCATCTATAGAGACATTTTATCAAACACGTGTAATTCATTAACTTGTACATGAATGGAGAATACATGTTAGCATGCTATAATGGCATTATTTCATTCTCATAGACAATTTGTCAAACACATGGGAGGCATTCTTGTTTTACTAAATCATAAACACTTAGGGTAAACATGGCTATAACAATCAACTTGCAAATTGAAGGGTTTATCATAGATATCATGTAAATCAACTCATACTAGGAATAATTCTTGAAACTTGGAATTTAAATCATGGATAACACATAAGCATGGCAATTACAATGCCCAAACTTACAAATTCATGGATTATAACATGGGGATTACTTAATTCAATATAAATGCTATACAATTTCATGAAATCTACCATTAATCATTGATTTAAAACTCAATAAATGTCAAAACATGAATATAATCCAATTTCATATATGTAAATCATGAATTATGAATCTTGAAGTTTTAAAAACGGATTATTGGACTCTATGGGTGAAAGGTATCCATAGACGAACACCTAACATACCTTAATTTGTGAGTTTCTTGAAGTTCTTGGTGAATCCATGAACTTTGTGCTTGATTTCTTGAACTAGGATTTTTACCCCTTGAGAGAGAATGGTTTAATTTGGGGCAAAATTAGGTGAGTAATGAAGTAACTATGTTAACTAAAGGTGAATTTTGTGTTAAAGGCTGACTGGGGTGAGGGGCAAAAGACTTTAATGCCCTCAGATTTTAAACTCAGAATTACTAAAAATTCCTAATTTTGGCACCCATCGCGACGCGGTGCTATCGCGCCGTGTCACTAGAAAATGGACAACTGGAAACTAGACTGGTGGCGCGATGCGGCGCCATCGCGGTGTCTTGCTGGATGCGATTTTGGTCATTGGCACGACGCGGTGGAATCGCGTTGCCTCACTGGAAATTTGCAATTATGAACTGGGTCTATAGCACGACGTGACAATATCGTGGAGAAACACTGGAATTGAAGATTGCCATTTGGTCATGCTCCGCGATGCGTTGATGGCTCAAGTGGCATACTGTCTTACTAAAATGGTTCTAACTCTTCACCCGAGTGTTGGATTTGGACGAAATTTATACCGTTGGAAAGCTAATTGAATTTACTACGCAATGACAGGATCTAAACTGAAATATACAAAGTATTTCAAAAATTTTGTATGGGATTACTCATGTACTAAGACTTAAATTAAGCTAGGGAAATATGGGGTATTACAATATCTCCCCATTGGGAACATTCATCCTCGAATGAGACTGATTAAGCTGAGAGATATGACAGACTAAGTTTACACACTGAACATGCAAAACTGAAACCTGACTACATGACTGAACTACTGACAAACTGAGTTCTTATACTGAACATGCATATCTGATGCATGAGTACATAACTGAACCGATTCATGAATGCGTGATCGAATGTGCAACAGTAATGGAGTATCAAGATTATAACTGTAACTGAACATAGAGCTGGGTATAGCTAAGAAAGACTGTTACCTTAAGCTGAGAATACTGATAAACCTGAGATAATTTACTGAACATGTATGAACAGGAACTTGAGGGAAAGACTAAGCCTGAAACATGATACATGGACTGAATACGTGAACTGAACTGATTCCTTGAATACATGCAACGACTTGGGAATAGTCATACGGCTAAAATTGGAACGAGAGGGTCAACTTATGAGTACCCATTATCCCTAACTGGATTCGTGATGTTAAGAGAGAATGGAAGGTTTAGAACATGAAAGCTCAGAGATTATAGTGCATCTCCCCCTTGGGACACTATGTCCCTTGATAATGCTAACTTAGCTGAGATACTAAGGAAAAGCATGAGATGATGCACGAGGCACCTAAGAACTAAATCGTGAATGAATATCTGGGATCTGAAACTGAGGCATGATACATAAACTGGGTTGAACTCGTAACTAATAGGATGTTCCATTTTGGGATAGAACGACTAGATGAAAAGATGGGAAACCATCCGAATTTGTCCGCCTGACTGCTAAACTGAATTGCTAGCTTTACGAACTAAATCATACTGAAAATTTATACTCGATTGAAGCATTTCTGAGACACTTTTTCTATAAGGTTCTAATGAATTTTGGGAGTAAAGAACCCTAGTATGGTCTGAATAAGATATCTGAATAAGAAACTATAACATGGCTAAAATTCTGTAATATGGGCACTGATAACCCTACCTACTGAGGTCTGAGCTGAACTGAATTCTCCCGCTAAGTTCAAGCCTACTCAAATCTCCGAAATATATTTAGTCACTTACACATCAACATGACATTCAAGCCTATCTTCATAACTAAAACCTCATGTAAAACAAGCATGTAAAAATCTGTTCTTAACATAAACCATTTTCTCTCTCACCTAAGCGACTGCTCATCACTACATTATTTAATAAGGAGAGTTCGTGGAAGGTTAAAACATGAGAACCTGAAGCATGAATGGACACTATACCGAACTTGACATTTAAATGAGGCCTGAGGAATAGAACATCAACATCCTAGATTTATCAAGAGATCTAGACTAAGGATATACATGACATAATCTAGATTTAGCTAATCACAAGGAGTATAGCATAAGTCATGCAAACTGAGCACACTGTAAGGTATGAGTACATGAGTCATGAGCTGCATGACCTGAGTTTGGAGTTTCTATATTCATGGAACATGATTCGTTATACTGAGTGAACTGAGACTCTTTATACTAGGAACTATAAGCGTACCTGATTTTCGATAACGTCACCAAATATGAGCTTAGATCATAGAGCTGACATGTAATGCATAAGTACTGACATTACTACTAAAATCTGAAAGCCTAACTTGGTTACTTGTTCTACCATCTCTCCCTTAGCTTAAAGCCATCATTCTAAAGCTGTGAACTACTTAATCCACAATTCTAAACTGAGTTGTCACCATTTTACTCTAAAGTCTAGAGTAGACACTGAGGAGGGCTCTATTAATATTTTGGGTCTGATACTGAAATTGATGGCTATATAGGGGTTACAAAGAAAGTAAATTCTCGGGATCTAATAAGGCATAAACATAAAGATGAAAGACTTATAACGTACCCATAACTATATCAAGAGAACTTTCCTGATCGAGGTGAGACTGGTGTGCATAAAATCTGTTCTGGCGTTGACCACTAGTGGTACTAGAAGTGGCGCCCTGTTGAGTTGGGTGACCGGATGGGATTGGGGGATGGTTGAACTGACCCTGTTGACGTAAATATTTTCCTCTCTGAGCCAGTACTCTACACTCCCACATCCTATGACCTAGCTTACTATATCCAAAACACACATCGTTGTTAGCTCTACACACACCTAGGTGATTTTTACCATATTCTTTGCAAAGTGGATAGGTACGACCACTTCTCACACTACTCTAGGTTTTGAAGACTGGAGCCCCATTATGACTATTATTCCTGAACTTTGGTACTGGTGAACTAGATGAGGATGGATCTAGAACTAAAAATATTGGATGAAACTGGAAATGGTTACCGCTTTCTGACTTAGGCTGAGCAAAACTAAAGCTACCCGTTCTGGCTCTCTTATTATCTCTCTCTCCTTCTTCTTAAGCTTCTTCTCCTTAATCTATTGAGCATGAACCATAAGACTAGATATGTCTATATCTTTAATCAACATCGTTGTTATGCACTCCTTAACCACACTATCTGATACCCTAGATACGAACTTGCTCATTTTGGACCTATTGTCTGCTACCACATGGGGAGCATACCTGGTTAACTGAGTAAACTTGAGGGAATACTCTTTCACACTCTTACTGCCTTACTTGAGGTTGATGAACTCTAACGCCTTGGATTATCTCGTCTCTCAGGGAAATAATCTATCTAGGAAGGCAGTAGCAAACTCTTCCCATTCTATGGGCTCTGCACCTGTTCCCCTGTCTACCTGCTACTACTTAAACCACGTATGAACTATATCTTTTAGCTGATAGGCAGCTAACTCGACACTCTCACTGGAAGTCACTCCCACGATATTTGTGACTTTCTGAACCTGATCGAGGAACTCCTGTAGATCCTCTTCTGACTTAGATCCTAAGAATAGGTAAGGATTCATTCGGGTGAAGTCTCAAATTCTGGTTGCAGCAGCATTAGCCACTGGGTTGGCCGAAACAGCAGCTGGTCGTTTATTCTGAGCTGCGACTGAATTGGATAGAGTAGTGAATGCAGTTCTTAATTCTGCATGAGAGACATGCTCATCCAGAGGATCTACCTAAACAGGCTGAGGGTCAGACTGATTTTTGGCCCTTCTTTCATTATTTCTTTTGGGAGGCATATTCTGTAAACAAAAGGAAGAAGTGGATTAGACTGAGATTTTTTAATTGGAGCTCATGCTCACTCGCACGACATGAATACTGAAAGAAGGAAAACTATTCCTAAAAAATCTCATAGCCTCTTGTCCATAAGTGTGGCGCGTTACACACCCATGCACAAGACTCTACTTGATGCATCTTTCAGACTCCCTAAGACTCTGTTGAACCTTAGGCTCTGATACCAAGTTTGTAATGACCCGAGGCTACCCCCTAGTCGTCACACGGTGCTTATGATCCCGAAGGACCACAAGCTAACCCATGACTGATATCTGCTGTGGGAACTAGATAAGAATACTGAAATAAATGCAAAATTAGGCTAAAATACCATAAGGTTTAAAATATCTGAAATACTGATAAAAATGTAACATCTGATAAAACATCTGAAAACTAAACGCTGTCTAAACTGGTCTAGTCTGAAAAGCCTTTAATCTGAACTTTCTAAAAGTGGAGTTGAAGGGACAATCCCCCAACTAACTTCATCTACTGAAATACTAAAACCACTGAAATAATAAAGTAAAAAAATATCCTCGAATAATGAGGACTCACTGTTAAATCTACTACAAGCTGAATCTAAATCTGACTATGCGCGATCAGGAACTTGAACATCCGAACCTATGATATGAGACATCATAGCATAAGAGAAAGTATGCATCAGTACGTGGAATGTACAAGTATGCTAGATGAGGTAAGGTTGAATGCAAGGGTTCATAAGAATGAACAATAACTAACTGAACGATATAGAGTAACTGAACGTGAGAGTACATGAATAACTGAAACTACTATCAATACTGGGTATGCAATCTGTGCATGTAGATATACTATAATTGAGCTTTTATGAAGCTAAGTACTGAGTTTTGATACTGAGTAAATGATAATCTGTGATTACTGATACTGATTGACTGCATCTGACAGTCCTGACTCTGTAGAACTTAACTGAGTTCTATGCTAAAGACTGAAACTGAAACTATGAAAGGTAATCATCTAACTGCCATGCCCCAAACAAGATAAGATAACTAAGTTGGGGTCCAAACTGTAACCCCAATTGGAAGGGTGTTAGCACTGTGCCACGGGTACTAACAACTGTTGTGGAGTCAGTCTTAACAAACGGGTGACCCTTGAGATCAGTCCTGAGCTAGCGGGTGATCCCCGAGTATGTCAGTCCTATCTAACGGGTGACATATCATAACCTACACTGGCTACGTAGTTCTGAAACATAGGGATTGCTTCTAGGGAGCCAGTCCAAACTAAAGGGTGAGACCTCATCTCTAGGCTCGCTCAGTGCTGAATCGTACTCTCAACTGAAAGACACTGAACTGACTATACTGAACTGGACTGGACTAATATAGAGTTTATTGAGTTTTCCTTAGTTTTGTAATTGACTGAGTTCTACTGATTTTGACATGACTGATACTATTTTGTCACTGACACTAGATCTAGGTAAACAGCTAAATTTTCGGGTATTTAATACCGCCAAGACTCGATAGCATGAAGAGTAAAGCAAAGCATGATCTTTAATAATATAATAATGTTCACTTGGTCATAATTCATCTATAGAGATATTTTATCAAACACTTGTAATGCATTAACTTGTACATGAATGGGGAATACATGTTAGTATGCTATAATGGCATTATTTCATTCTCATAGAAGATTTGTCAAACACCTGGGAGGCATTCTTGTTTTACTAAATCATAAACACTTAGGGTAAACATGGCTATAACAATCAACTTGCAAATTGAAGGGTTTATCATGGATATCATGTAAATCAACTCATACTAAGAAAAATTCTTGAAACTTAGAACTTAAATCATGGATAACACATAAGCATGGCAATTACAATGCCCAAACTTGCAAATTCATGGATTATAACATGGGGATTACTCAATTCAATATACATGCTATTCAATTTCATGAAATCTACCATTAATCATGGATTTAAAACTCAATAAATGTCAAAACATGAATACAATCTAATTTCATGCATGTAAATCATGAATCATGAATTTTGAAGTTTTAAAAATGGATTCTTGGACTCTACGGGTGAAAGGGACCCATAGATGGACACCTAACATACCTTAATTGTGAGTGTCTTGATATTCTTGGTGAATCCTTGAACTTTGTGCTTGATTTCTTGAACAAGGGTTTTTACTTCTTGAGAGAGAATGGTTTAATTTAGGGGAAAATTGGGTGAATAATGAAGTAACTAGGTTAACTAAAGGTGAATTTCGTATTAATGGCTGACTGGGGTGAGGGGCAAAAGACTTTAATGCCCTCAGATTTAAAACTCAAAATTACTGAAAATTCCTGATTTTGGCACCCGGCGCAATGCGGTGCTATCGTGCTGTGTCACTGGAATATGGACAACTGAGAATCGAACTGGTGGCACGATGCGGCACCATCGCGGTGTCTTACTAGATACGATTTTTGTCCTTGGCGCGATGCGGTGGAATTGCGTTGCCTCATTGGAAATTTGCAATTGTGAACTGGGTCTATAGCGCAACGTGCCAATATCGCGGAGCAATACTGGAATTGACGATTGCCACTTGGTCATGCTCCGCGACGTGATGATGGCTCAGGTGGAACATTGTCTTACTAAAATGGCTCTAACTTTTCGCCCGGGTGTCGGATTTTGGCGAACTTTATACCGTTGGAAAGCTAATTGAATTTCCTATGCAATGGAAGTCTCTAAGCTGAAATATTCTGAGTATTTCAAAAATTTTGTATGGGATTACTCATGTACTAAGACTTAAATTAAGCTAGGAAAATATGGGGTATTACATTCCCGCAAGAGTTTTCACGTAAATCTGTGTGTTGTTCTTGTTTTCTTTTACTTGTGATTTGCTTACTTTTTCCAAATCATAACACTTTCAATAACCTACTTACTAGTTGCATGCTTCTTGCTTGATTGCAAGCCTGATGGAAGTTATTGCAAAGATTTTAACGAGACTCTTGCTAGCTTTGTTTGTTTGAGAGCTACTTATATCACTACAACAAAATTGATATATAGCTATGAAATTATTAGCTACGAGATGGAATTCATCACTAATTATTGACTTTTTATGACGAAAACTATATTTCGTACCAAAATACGTGAAGCACATACTTTTAGGGATGATACATAAAATTCCTAGCAAATTTTTGTCCTTAAAAGTTTCCCACCAAAAAATATTTTGGCGCCATTTATTAAGTACTATTAGTGACGAATTTTAAGTTTTTAGTGACACTATGTTTTGTCGCTAATAATGTATTCAATTCGTGATAAACTATTATTTGTCTTAAATTAGTTACAATTTTAGACTAAAAAATAATTATCATAATAAATAAGTTGTTTCAATAGCGACAAATTCAAGTTCGTAGTTAAATATTGTAAGTTTTATCTACAAAATTTGATATTTAATTGTGACCTCAATTTTTGTCACTAATACTATAAATAATTAGTGACACTCATTTTATTGTCTCTAATCAATATGTGATTCAGTGACAACATAATTTTGTCACAAAATATGTCATCATTAAGTAGTGACAATTTAAAAGTTTAGCTGAATAATTTTACTAATTTTTTCCATGAAAAAAATATCGTAGCTAAATATAAATTATTCTTTGGCTATTTTTGT
The DNA here is from genome assembly GCA_030864215.1 of Capsicum pubescens. Taxonomy (NCBI): domain Eukaryota; kingdom Viridiplantae; phylum Streptophyta; class Magnoliopsida; order Solanales; family Solanaceae; genus Capsicum; species Capsicum pubescens. The sequence continues at coordinate 64,512,837 of CM061543.1, forward strand.
TTATGATTATAGAGAATTCCATCTCGTAGCTAATAATTTTGTAGCTATATATCAATTTTGTTGTAGTGATAGCTATAGAAAACAAGACTCTATCTAATTGTGTGACCTTCCTTTATATTATATATAGATTTTTCGAAAGGTGTAAAGTCAGTGTGTTAATCTTGTACATGTGAGAAACGTTTTAAGTAGACCGAAGTTAAATATGATCAAATAATTAATTGAAGTTTGAAGGGGATTTGAGTTGTAGGTGACAAAAGAGTTTTAAAATAAGGTGTATGTGACACCAATCTTAATTATTGAGTGGATGTGACAATTACTTTATTATAGATTAAGAAAGTTGGGGAAGTTTGAAACTAACCCACAAGTTTTTAAATTTACACCTTAATCCAAATATTAGTTAATATAACAGGAAACAGAGGGAAAAAAGACGCGTTTCTCTCTCTTCTCATCCGTTGTTGTTTTTTCTCTCTTCACGATTATTATTGTTCATTGTTGCTTCTGCTTTATTCATCATCTTCTGCTTCATTATCATCTTCTTCTACTTCATTATCATCATCATCTTTTTCTTGTCGACCATTGTCATTGTTGTTATTGTTGTTACCGCTATTGCTGCTATTTGACCAATTTCTTAAGTCAAATTTTATTTCCTATATCACTTTCCACTTTGGCATTACTTCATAGGTGACTTTGGTAAGTAAAATTATGATTTTTATTCGAATTTGTCATCTGGGTACATAGTTAATGGTGTTTTTTCAACAATGGATAGAACCCGATCATGAATCCAACATAAGTGCCACAATTTAAATAGATCACTCATCTGGTGCATCAAATGAGTAAACTGTTGCAACTGAAGATTTATCTATTGCAGCAGACTAGTTATCTGTTGCATCAGACTAATTATCTATTGTATCAGACTGATTATCTGTTGCATTAGTCTGATTATCTGTTGCATTAGACTGATTATCTATTGCATCAGTCTGATTATCTGTTGCATCAGACTAATTATCTATTGTATCAGACTGATTATTTGTTGCATCAAACTGCTTATCTATTGCAACAGATTATTAATCTGTTTGGAATAACACAAATCAACCCCTGCCACAAACCCAATAGATAACCAATATGTTTCAATTCTTTCTATGCAAACTTGATTCAAAATTATTTCTTATGTCCCATCGTCGACATGCTGAGAATATAATAGACAGAATGAAAATTAAATACTCCCTCTGTCTCAAATTACCCATCCCAAATTTCCTAATTTGATTTCTCATTTTACTTGTTTTTTTTCATTAATCAAGAAGAGATAAAAAAATTCCATGTTTTACCCTTTGCATTAATCACTTTTTCTTCAAATTAAAATGTAAACATCATTTAATAGGGGAATTATGGTAAACTAGGCATGTTATTAATTATTTTTCTTAATCAATGTGCCATCTCAATTTGGGATGGGTAATTTGAGATGGAGGGAGTATGAATTAAAACGTCAAAGCCGTGCAACAGACTAGTTATCTATTGAAACAGACTAGTTATCTATTGCATCAGACGATTATTTGTTGCATCAGACTGCGTATCAGTTGCAACATATGAGTAATCTGTTTGGAACAACACAAATCAGCCCCTGCCACAAACCCAATAGATAAATCTTGCTATTGCTACTGGATTCAAAATTATTCCTTACGTCCAATGGTCGACATGTTTGTTGAGAAGATAATAGATAAAATAAAAATTAAATATGAATTAAAACGTTAAAGTTGATCAAACATAATTTTTTCATCAAACTAAAACAAATAAAAATACATATACATAAACGAGACTAAAAGAAAAAAAAATCTAATTATTATTATTAGCATCATCATTATTATTATTGCCAGCCAACCAATCTTCCATAGGTAGCAGCAAGGCCCTCCTCAGCCATTGGATCTCACGGAGCATCCTTGCTCTAACTGCTCCCAGTTCCTATTGCAGGTCATGAACCTGCATCCGAAGTTCTTTCACGGTGTCTTGTAGAATAGCCATGTCCCATAGTGGATCAGCCATATCTAGAACACATATGAATTGACAGAAAATGTAAAAACAAAAGTAAAGTAAGGAATATCCAAATGTAATACAATGTATACTACAAATTAGCAAGAAAAAAACTTACTGAGTCAGGGAAGAGAAAGTGGTGGAAGGTGTAATTTGAAAGACAAGATGTAATAAATAAATAGAGTGTAGTTGAATGAACAATGAGTAAGGAGGGACCTATTTATAGAGGATTGAATTTGAATGAGTGGTAAAAAGGTGCGACTCTTCACCTCCATTTATTAATTACATTTTTTATTACTGTGAAAAGTTATGACTTAATTAAATTAAGAAATGTTGTGATAAGTCATGACTTTTTAGATTATTATTATTAATTAGTTCTTTCCAAGAACCATTTTTATTGAGTTGTGAGAACAGATTCTATATCTGTTGCATCAGATAACTCATCTGTGACAATAGATATACCATGTGTTACAACAAATAGAGAACCTGTTGCATCAGATAATCTATCTGTTGCAACATATAATCTATCCTTTTTTAAAAATAATTATCATCATATCATTAATCCAAATTTGCTGACTTTTTTATTATATAAATTAAAAAAAAACACCTTTTCAATAATCGTTTCTTTAATAAAATAATAACCATTTTTATTGAGTTCTGGCAACAAATTGTACATCTGTTGAATCAGATAAACCATCAGTTGCAACAAATATACCATCTGTTGCAACAAATGGATGATCTGTTTTAATAGATTTTTTGATTTCTTCTAACAACTGAGATACATCAGTCGCAACAGATGGAGAATTTGATGCATCAGCAATATTGTTGAATGTGTTTTAGATAAAAAGTCACATTTATTTTAATAACTGATCGTGACTTTTCACCATTTTTATTTTTAAATTTATTTTTAAAATTATTTATTTATTATATAATAAAAAAAAGTCACAATATTAGATTAATTAATTAACTTATATGATGATTGTTAAGAAAAAGGTGAACAGTCGTGACTTTTTTCTTAACAATCATCATAAGTTAATTAATTAATCCAATATTGTGAATTTTTTTATTATACAATAAATAAATAATTTTAGAAAACAAATTTAAAAACAAAAATGGGAAAAAGTCACGATCAGTTATTAAAAATAAATAACCGTTCTTTTACGGTTATAAATTATGTTTATCATTTATTTTCTTATTATTTATTTACGAACCATTTTTCATATTAAATAGTCGGAAAGTCATGTCTTTTCACCCTCTCAATAAAAATAACCATTTTTTTATTAATAACTGTCTGTTGCAACATATGATCAATCTGTCGCATCAGATTATCCTATGTTGCCACAAATGCTCAATCCCTACCACCAGCCGTTGACATATTGAGAATAAGGAATAAACAGAATGATAATTAAATACTATATAAGAATTAAAAATTCAAAGTCGACCACCAAAACATAGATTTTTGAATCCCTTGGGTAGATCCAATATACAAAAGGAGGAAAATAATACATACACTAAAAGAAAAAACATAACTTAATTATTATTACTACTATTATTATTTACATTACTATTATTATTGTTATTACTATTATTATTGTCAACCAGGTAATTTTCATCCAGCAGCAGCAGGGCCCTCCTCAGCCTTGCTCCGAAGTCGGTCAAATCCCTCTGGAGTTCATCAAACTGCCTTTGAAGTTCCCAAAAAGACTCGATATGAATCTTCTTGTACGAATCTAGATCAACCATATTTGTATTGTAAGTGTAGTATAATGAACGAGTAAGCAGGGACCTATTTATAAATGATTGAATTGAAAGGGATTAGTCAAACAAAAAGCCACGACTATCCCTTAATTAAATAAAACTGGTGACTTTTCGAATATGTAAATTAAAAAAGAATGGATCTAAATACAACATTTTATCTTTTATTGTATTTCGAAAAGAAAAGAATTTTTTTTAAAAATAAATTTAACATATGGGTAATCTGTCGCCAAATATATTTCACCTGTCAGATAATTTACAATATATTGACAATATGTTGTAACAGATGGATATATCTGTTTGCTTTTCCAACAGATATGTCATATGTTGCAACAGATTGATCATATGTCGTAACAGAAGTCTACAATTGTTTTACAATTTAAACAGATGTGGCATCTGTTGCAACTTGTTAGTCATCTGTTTATTCAATTTAAGACATAGATGGGCTAGAAAGAATAAGGTGTGTGCAGATGGATGGATCCACTGTCATGTGCGGGAGTTAAATATTACTGATAAGGTCATCGGGATAACACACACAAAGTATAATATTTTTGTGAATGCAGTTTTTAACCAATTAGGCACTGATCATTCAAACAAGATCCTACATTGTACAGTTAAGTTTGATGGGTTCAAATTCATAAGGATGAGGGCCCCATGAAGATGGTGCAGATACCCTGTTACGAATTACTGACGATTGTTGCTCGTGTTTATCCATGTCAAGTTTTGAGAAGGGATCAATATTTGGTGTCATTGCAGAGATCCAATAGTGATTGGACTTAACTTTAAGTGTGCATTGGACTCTTACAAGGCCTTCAAAGACTCGCACTGCATAAAATAAGAACGAAAAACCAATAGAAATTCCTCTGGCCCAAATTTATATGGAAGGGTTGATAGAAAGATGATTATACGCCAAAAGGATCCGAAGGAGAATGCCTGCGAGGAAAAGGGAAATTGATGAAAGACTATATCATATGAGAGCTAATTAAAGAAGAGACATAGGGTAGAAAGTAACTTCTAGCGAATCTGGCTGATGAAATTATCTTAAAACATAAGAAATCTGAATTAAGTGCAAATATGAAAGTGTATCCGATAATGTAAATTTGTCTGTTGTCTCTCTAAAAGAAAAATAATGCAGATGGACACTTTGCTAAGGAGCTGCGATTAGGTAGCGTGGTCAAGATTATCACCTAGATAGAAAATAGTAAAATACCAAAAAAGCAGCCTTACGAGGATTGAGGGTTGAAATGATGTACAGTAAGTCTAGAAAACTTGCGCCAACAACAACTGCAGTTAAAGTAAGGAATTTAAGTGAAGGTGGTAATTTCTAAATTTTAAATTACATCCCATGCCTTCTTGTTTGTTGTTCCGATTAGGTCCACTGTTGTTGACCTGATCGAAACCACAAATGATATTGAAAGACAGATTGAGTGTCATTACTTCCTTAGCAATATGGATTAATTGATTGTGTTTTCTTGCCTTAGCATGCTTTCAATATTCCTTGGAGAAGATCGGAGGCTTGCTGTAGTATATGAATCTGATAATTTTCAAACTTGCCTCTAGCTTGCCGATTCAGTCTTCAAGTTTGTCGTTGCCGTCTTTGAAGTTCGTATAGAGTTCCTAATCTTTTGTGAGCTCGATCAGAAACACTATCTTCAAAGTTGTGGCATTGTAGAATCCCTTCAAAACACTTTCTTCATAATCCTTAAAAGATACATAGAGGGTCGGTGTGTTTGTTTTAGGTTAAAACGTGTTGATACGCATTGAGTATGTGGTCCCAACAGTTGAATAGCTTACTTTTATCGAGCGTTGCTCAATGCATCTTGCTCTACAAACCTTCAAGGCATTTGATAAATTAATAAGCAAGGAGATATGTAACGTTTGATCTAAACTGACTCTACCAAGCCTATCAAACGTTACGTAACTCCAGGCTCATTATCCTATTAAAAAACTTTCCCCGAGTTAGTGGACAAATCAAACGAGCTCAATCTCTCAGCCTTTTTACTGATCGCTCTTCTCCAATATAGATGACAAGATATCTGTCATGCAAAAGTCTACACCATCGCCAGAAATTCTTGCCAAGGGGTAAGTCTTCAGAAGGCATCAATAGTAATCTCTCAATATCAAGTGATATTTAGAGATTACTAGTCATGCCTTCTCAAGACTTTCGCTACAGCAAGAATTTTCTGCCGATGACAAGATATCCGCCATGAAAATATCTACACCGTCAGCAGAAATTCTTTTCAGTCCGAAAGTCTTTAGAAGACATGATTAGCAATCTCTCAATATCTATGTTTGAGAGATTACTAGTCATGTCTTTCGGTGATGTGAGAATTAATATCGAAATCCCAGCATTATCCTGTCAAAACCATTAGTATTGACAGGTTTTAAGTTTCGATACCGATAGATGACAAAGTCACTGGTGATCTTGTACTTAAATGTCAGTTAGGGAAATGTTTTTATGAACTTAAGAGTATTATGATGAATGAAAACATAAACAAAATTTTTAACAAGAGCTGTTTTGCATACTTTCTTGAGTTGCCTGCGGACCGCACTCTTCGTTTATTAATGAGCATGGTATATGGTCTTCTCAAGCGCAGGATAAGTATGCGGGGGATGATAAACATTCAAAGGAGGAAGAAAACAAGATGGATGAAATCTGGATCAACTACTATGGCATGTCGGTTTGTTTTGAATTGAAAGAGTTTTCCATAATGACGGGCTTGAGATGCGATCGTCAAAAAGAACCTCTCATCATGGAAACACCCCGCAAAGGGTCCAATAAATGCAAGGAAAAAAAGATGGGTTGTTGGGCATTGTTAAACGTAGCTACAAAGCGAATGATATGATGGCACATCTCGAGGATAAAAAAAATACAAAGAACTACAAGGAGAAATTGTGCTTAGTTTGGTTTGTCCATTCCGTTTTATTGGCAAGAGACGTTAGGAAAGTCATAGAAGAAGATTTGTTGGCGCTTGCTAATGATTTTGAGAAATTTAACAATTATCCCTGGGAATATGACAGCTACTACTTGACTATCAAATATTTACTGACAAAGCTATCCCCAAAGACAACCACATTATACGACTTTCCTTGGGCTTTTATGGTAAAATTGATCACTATTTTTACTCATCCATTAATTTATATTGAATATAGTTATTATAACTTTCTTTTCTTGCTTCCTGATTATATTTTTTAGGCTTGGGCATGTGAAGTCACTCCTCCCCTCCGAAAGTAGTTCAAGGTTTACCCATATGAGGTTTCTCATCCAAGGATCCTTAGGTGGTTGGTTGAAAATGGAGTTAAAAATATTAAGGAGGCTGATCTCTTTAACCCTCTGGATGATGCAATACATCTTCTTTCAACTAAAATAATTTGCCTCAAAGAAAGATATTGAAACAGATGTGCTATCTGTTGCGACAGATGGGTCATCCGTTGCAACAGATTACCCGTCAACTGCAACTGGTGCAATAGATGGGTAATCTATTGCGATAGACAATCTATATTTTGCAACAGATTAACCATCTATTGCTCTAGTTCTCTAAACCCGACTCAACAGATTACCCATCTACTACAAATTATGCAACATATAGGTAATCTGATGCAATGTATTATTAATCTGTTGTGACATACAGATCAGCTGTTGCGACAGCTAGATCATCTATTGCATAAGTTGGCTGTGTTAACATGTAACCCAACTGACTGCAAATTATTATTATATGATTTAAATGCCTCCTATCTTTTTTTATAGGTTGTGCATTCTTGGATCATTCCTACTGTTGATGAGTTAGGGATGACTTCTTATCTTACTCTAGGTCTTGTTAATACAAAAGAAGACCCAACAGTGGAGTTAATAAAGAAGGAATTAGCTGGAGCAATATCCATAAGAAGAGCAATTAAGGAAGGTCAGCCTAATGTTGAAGTTCTTCATAACCAACCTACTGCAACAGATCTGAGTACTTCTTCTGGGGGTGTTATTGGTGGAGTTGTTAATGATGGTGGCAGCCATCCTGATGCTGTTGCTTCTGCCAGTCATGATTATGAGAATTTTGGTACTCAGGAAAAAATAAATATGTTTGAAAACACCCCTTACATATTTCCCTCTCACCCCTACACCGGTCCCTCCCACCCTTACAGTGGTCCCTCTCACCCCTCTTTACCCTCGTGTTCTCATTGAAAATGAAAAGTGTGCAAGGACAGAGAGGATAAAGTCCTTGAAAAGCTAGAGGCTATTGCTGAAGCTGCCAAGGAGTTGAAATCCAATAGGGGTGTCACACCATCCAAGAAGTTGAGGGAGTCATACACTCCTACAGTGGAGGCTAGGAGGAAGACAAAAAATATTAGACAAATACACTCCATTATGAAAACAAAAAAAATACAACTTCTCCCGCTCCAAGAGTTGTTAAAGTTTAGGGGCCACTGAAGAAGGTGGACATATTCACGGCACTTGGCTACGAAAAGAAGAAGGAACTGCAAGAAGTCATGTATGACAAGATGAAGGTTCCAGAAGAATATACCATACATTCATTTGCCGCCAAAGACTTCACGAATATGACAAATATGAATGAGTGGTACATGGACAATGTAAGTTTACTTTTGCTAACCCAGACTTCCTATATACTCCATGAAGAAGAAGCTATGGAATAGATGTGTAATCTATTGCAATATCTTGGAATTTTGTTGTAACATAATACACATCGGTTGCATAAGTTGAGTTAGCTGGGTAATCTATGAACTGATTCAGATAACCCTCTGTAACAGAATCTTTCCACTATGTTTTTATTCTTTACAATTACTAACCTATTTAAAAATTGTCTTCTTATACCATATTATGTTGATGAAATTCTCTGCCTCATGAGGGGCAGGCAATTAGCATACCCGGATTCTTATGATGCTGCTGATAGGATAATGGACCTCAACTTCTATAACAATTTTAAGAATAGGTATGATGATCTCCGCAGGAAATCTGGTCCCGGTGGTCGTAGATTTGATAAGTTAGTTTCTACGTTCGAATGGGATGAAGACATGATTAAATATGTTAGAGGGAAAAGGCCATATCCATACGGTAAGAACTGAACCAAGGCAAAGAGAATCCTTGCAGTCATGAACGTGGAAGTCAAACATTTTCTCACTGTTGAGTTACTACTCAACGAGGGAAAGATTAAGGTTTATGACTGCAACTTACCTATCTTCAACAAGGACACGTTTTAACCCACTTGCAGCCACTCTTGAAGTTGTTCCCCAAGTTGTTGACGCAGAGTAAGCTAATGGGTCATTTATCAGCGGAAGTCTTGACGAAGGAATCATGAGTTTTTAAAGGTCGAAATAAGAACATCCAACTCCCAAAAAATAAAACTGGTGTAGCGTGCGGGCTATACTCACTTGCATACATCGAGTGTTTGTTGACTAGCATAGAAATGACTGGTATGTGCAACACCATTGTGGGAAAGAAGTAAGAGGTATAGTCTTATGGGGTACTAACTAAATGGTTGGAGCCAGTATATAAAGAAGAATATGTACAAAGATAGAGACATGCACTATAATAATTTTTATTTCAAGCCACTTCACTTTACACGTAATGGCAATAATTTTTATGTATGGCGAAAGTTGAATTTTTATAATACAACAGATTGGCTATCTGTTGTAACAGATATAATACCTGTTGTGATAGATTGATTATCTGTTGGAATAGGTTGGTCATCTATTGCATTATACGGATGTTTCCGTCTGTCTGTCGCAACAGATAATCTATCTGTTGCAACTGATAGGTAATCTGTTGGAACAAATCAAAAAAGTAGGAGGACCTATTTATATAATTTCCAGCAGATGACCTAACTAAATGGTTGGAGCCCATGTATAAAGAATAATATATACAAAGACAGAGACGAACACGATAATAATTTTTTATTTCAAGCCACTTCACTTTACATGTAGTGGCAATAATTTTTATGTTTGGCGAAAGTTGATTTTTAATAATGCAACAGATTGTCTATCTGTTGTAACATATATAATACCTGTTATGACAGATTGATTATCTATTGGAATCTGTCTATCGCAATAGATATACAATCTGTTGCAACATATAAGCTATTTATTACAACTGATAGGTAATCTATTGGAACAAATAAAAAATGTAGGAAGACCTATTTATATAATTTTTAGCAGATGACCTACATATTACAACATATGTCTAAATCTGTTTGATAAGATATGTCGTCTGTTGTAGAAGATGTATTATCTGTTGCAATATTTAAATCTAGTATTCCATTTCAATTAACATGTTCAAAACTAAGGATTAAATTATATTCATAGACAGCATAAAATAAATCAAAGCCTTTAGAAATTACAAGAAATAACTCAACAAATAAATAAAATGTAAAAAAAATATTATGGGTACAAATGATCTACTCTATAAATAAATCAACAAGTTAAACTAAGTAGGATAGGTTATTACATTGACGGACTCAATCTATAAAGATCTAATCAATATGGACAAGTTGTTCTTCATCCGGTGCTATGGAATTTGGCTTTGGTCGTCGTAGATCTTTAATGTCACTTGCATACGGCTTTTGAGCTTTCGCTTCTCCGTATTTCCATAAAGGAGCAACATATCTTTTGCGGAGTAATCCGGCATCAAGTCCATCATTTGATACTTGTAATCCATCGCTCAAATACTCAGCGGACGCGACAACAAAAAGACCACAATGTCTGCATTTTAAAAAATTAGATAATCCATATCTTGCAGTTCATGCAAGCGTTGTGAAATTTGTGGAATGAAACTAAATCATGATACTTAAACTTGCAGGCTACCAGTGGTTTGTTGAGAAATTCCTTTAACATATTGTACATCAAATGGATTACCCATTTTATCCCGGTATGCTTCAATCGCCGATCAATCAGTACGAACCTTTTGGTCCAAAAAGACACTCATATCAAGGTAAGTAGGCAATATTTTTGCCAGCTTTTGTATCTCAGACGACGGTCCAGAATGTCTCCTTTGCGACATCGAGTCATAAACTCGGATGCGCCTCTCTTTTAGAACGACGACAGCCAACATCCAATGGAATTCATCACCACAATTGATTGGGATATACACTTTATCGACCAAATGCCAAGCTAAGCCAGCCGGAATGTTAAAACCTTTGATGATGTTGATTAAGCATTCCTCATTTTAGAAAACTTCCGGTTGTTGTTGACAATACCTATCGCAGACATTATTAATGTAAACTTTGTACAAATAATTGCATGTCGTGTATCTGTATTATTCTTGTGTTTGCAACTTGACCTTCTTTCGGAGGTAGTAAAAAATGGCATCGATGTGTTGTGCATATTATCAAACATTTTGGATTACGTGATAAAAAAATAATACGCAGATGTAATTAAATAAAGTATTAATTAATAGTAATATGTATGAAAGTTAAACCTCATCATTCCAGCAAGTTTGGGGCTATGACATCAAATGGAATCAATCCTTCATTCTGGGATGTGTAACAACAAAGTCGAACATAGAAAAATCAAGACTCGATTTGTTCCCTTTGTAGTTCGTTATTTTGTTTTCTACATGATGATTTATATGTGTTAATGTCATGTTCTTACAACAAGAACTGTATAAATGAATATCTTTAAAGTTGATTTATGTACCTGTCGGCATGGTGCTTTAATAGCCCATCGGCAATCCATTCTGAATAGTCGTTGATCAACTTTGCTAGTCTTTTTAAGCCTCATCTGAGATGTTGAACCCTTCAAATGGGTAATTCTTATGTTCTCCCGAACTGACAGGCTCCACTTTTTTTTTCTTTGAAAGCAGTTAATGGATTATCAATTGTGATAGTATGCTATTCAGTAGTAGTTTCTGCTGTGACATCCACCTGGAAAGCTAGAATTATCAATGCTAATTATAGATATACAAAAGATTGTCCATATGTTTCAACAGATGAGTCTTATGTTGCAACAGATGGATCATCTGTTGGGACAAATTTGAACAGGTAAAACAGAGTAGTACGATAATTTTGGGGCAAGACAAAGACAGAGGCGTTGCAATTTTGCTTTGTTCGATGCTTGGTGATGCTTTGGAAATATCTTTCCTTCTTCTCTTAGCCACCTTAATCTCTAGTGGATTGTATGGATATAAAATCCTCTTTGATGGAATGATACCCCTCTTAGATGTCATTTTCTTTATAGAAACAGTTAGTGCATTAATATCATTAATCACTCCATCATATTTTGCCTTACAGTCTTGACATTTGCATGCAGAACATTCGCTAGATGTGGTAAAATTTGGAGAAAAATTTGTACAACCAGTATGATCATAATCATAATGGTTTGTTATTTCAAAAACTGTAAGAGAAGCATCATTAGCCTCAATAGAAGCACCACTACCACTACCACAATAACTTTGTTATGCCATCTTGTTTCATGCTTTTATTATGAATTTATTTATTATTCTTTGTCTTGAGTCGGGGGTCTATAGAAAATAACCTTGCTACTTCTTCGGAGGTAGTGGTATGGACTACGTACATTTTACCCTCCCCAGACCCCACTGTGTGGGAATACATTGGGTTTGTTGTTATTGTTGTTGGTTGTTGCTCCAAATAATTACATTTTTATTCCATCAATGACCTTAGGGTCCAATAAAGTTTGCACAGACCGTAAAGTAAGGAAAAATGGCATCTTCAACTCTCGGTTGGTCGGAACAAGCCACGGATGGACAATCTAAAATAAATTAGTACATATATTAGAATGATGATGAAATCATTTAAAATAATCATTAATTAAAACAAAAACTTGATTAGAATTGGACTTACCGCTTCCTTCGGGGGATTGAAAAGATCAAGAAATTTTGCATTTTTATCAGTTTTGGCCGACAACCATCTCAGGATTCTTGGACAAGAAACTTCTTCTTGGTAGTTCACTTGTTGTCTCAAATAAGGAATGTCTTCAAATGCCCAAGCCTATAACATAACGTCAATAAATCAAAAGCATTATTGAATAAAAAAATGATGAATCATATCATGATAACATAAATATTTACCATGAAGGCCCATGGAAAGCCATATAAGTTGACTGTCTTTGGCGTTAACGGAGTCAACAAATATTTGACAGTCATTTTGAAGCTTTCATAACCCCAAGGATAGATGTTAAATGCGTCAAGATCCTCGGAGAGATTTATTAAATTGAGGCTTATGTTCTTGTTAACATCTCTTGCCCAAAGAATATTATGTACAAACCAAACCAAGCACAATGATTGCTTCTGCTTCTTTGAACGTCCTTTACCTTTAGACGATTTTATCAAATTTTTGTTTTTGAATCCTGGACCAACAATGGACACTAGGTCATCACGATCACTCGACTTTTCTTTGTCCTTTTTGGGTGTGTGGGGTACTTTTTTTTGGGTTAGAGTAGGTATAACTTGAGAAGGAGAAGGAGAATAACATTTTAGTCTAGTAACTATGGCAAACTCCTTCCAACCAAAACAAACAGGGATGCCACAGTAATTTATCCATACCTCATCCATCTTATCTTTGTTTTCATACATAAACCTGCGCTTGAGAAGATCATATACCATTTTCATCTGGAAATGAGCATTGTTGTCCTCCGACAAATCAAGATATTGCCCAAAGCAGCTTTCCCTGAAATAAGAAGCCAATTTTTGTTCTCAAAGTATTTTTCTGAAGGTGTTAAAAGATTTTTCCATGGCTGACTTAACGACAAAATCACCCATTAAATCCGTGATACTATCGGACTGTATTCTCATAGGATAATGATCAATGCTGAAGGTTTTGACCAACTCTTCGACGGAAGGGTTATTAGCATTTGGATCATCTCTTTTGAAATATTTCTCCTCCCCATGTTCATTATCTTCTGCTCCTGATTGAGATAACGCTTGTAAAGCAAACTCATAAAGTGGTGGATGTCGCCAAGCTGCTACACTTGTTCCTTTACTTGGACTTGATTCGATTTTTTTTCTTTTGGGAGCCATATTATCTTAAATTAACAGGAAAATAAAATAGATTATAATTGATTAATGCATCGTTAGAAAAGGATAACAGTAAATCTAACATGCACAATAGTAAAATAACAGTTACAACAGACCACACATTTGTTACACCAGGTATGTTATCTATTGCAACATATAACCGACCTGTTGCAACGGATGAGTAAACCGTTAGAAATAATAAAAATAGATCACTAATCTGTTGCACCAGGTATTTTATCTGATGCAACATATAACCAAATATTGCAATGGATGAGTAAATCATTGGAATCCATAAAAATAGATCACTAATCTGTTGTACCAGGTAGTTTATCTGTTGCAACATATAATCAACCTGTTGGAATGGATGAGTAATCCATTGGAAATGGTAAAAACAGATCACTAATCTATTGCACCAGGTATTTTATATGATGCAACATATAACCAATCTATTGCAAGGATGAATAATCCGTTGGAAATAGTAAAAATAGATCACTAGTCTGTTGCACCAGGTAGTTTATCTGTTGCAACATATAACCAACCTGCTGCAACGGATGAGTAATCCGTTGGAAACCATAAAATGGATCACTAATCTGTTGCACCAGGTAGTTTATCTGTTGCAACATATAACCAACTTGTTTCAACGGATGAGTAATTCGTAGGAAACCATAAAAACAGATCACTAATTTATTGCACCAGATATTTTATATGATGCAACATATAACCAACCTATTGCAAGGATGAGTAATCCATTGGAAACAGTAAAAATATATCACTAATCTATTGCACCAAGTAGTTTATCTGTTGCAACATATAACCAATCTATTGTAACAGATGAGTAATCTATTGGAAACCATAAAACAGATTACTAATCTGTTGCATCAGGTAGTTTATCTGTTGCAAAATATAACCAACTTGTTGCAACGGATGAGTAATCCATTGGAAACCATAAAATTAGATCACCAATCTGTTGCACCAGGTATTTTATTTGATGCAACATATAACCAACCGTTGCAACAGATGAGTAAACCATTGGAAACCATAAAAATAGATCAAAATCTATTGCACCAGGTAGTTTATCTGTTGTAATATTTAACCAACCTGTTGCAATGGATGAGTAATCTATTAGAAATAGTAAAAACATATCACTTATCTCTTGAACCAGGAAGGTTATCTGTTACAACATATAGCTAACCAGTTGCAACAGATGAGTAATTCATTGGAAATAATAAAACAGATCACTGATCTGTTGAAACATATCACTCATCTGTTGTAAAATGATTTATCTATTGGATCAATATTGTTTAGATTTCTACCAAATAGAAGAGTCGCATGTCACAACAGATGAATGATCTGTTAGATTGTTCATCTATTGCATCAGATTTTCATAGTTATATCAGATGTTTTCATCTGTTGTATTAGATATTTTCATTTGTCGCATCAGATATTTTATCTGTTGCATCAAATGTTTCATCTGTTGAAACACCATTTATACCAAGACAAACAACAAATCAACCCAACAACACCAACACATCACACACACATTAAGAACATCAACTGTGACTAAAAATCACTAACAAATCCGAATCAATAGTTCGACAACAAAAAAAAAGCCAGAAATTAGGATTTTATTCAGTCCACATTTCAAATTTAAGCTAGAAATATTGAAATTGTTAACCAATACTAGAAGAGTAGTTGGCTCAAGTTTCTCTGTTTCTTCATAATTTTTTACCTGTGAAAAAATAAACGGGACAACGAAGAACTCGAAGTTGTTGTCGCCGAAGAAGTCGTCACGTCGATTGATGGTTGAAAATTGAAAGAAAACTCGCTCGACTATTTGTCGCCAGAGGTTAAAGTCGTCTGGGATTGAAAGGAGAATTTTGCAGAACTGTTGGTTGGGAGAGAGTTGAGAGAAGCTGTCGAGAGAGAGATGAGAGAGACGGTTGATTTGGATCGAAGGGGTGTGGGTTGATTTGTACTTTTGAAAAGATTAGAAAGTTTTAAAAATATTAATCAAGTCCACAATTAACTTAATCAAGTTTTCTAATGATGTTTGACCCTTTAAGTTGGTCAATGTCACCAATCCTTCATTCAAGACTTAAAAGACACCTTTCCTTCAATTTTCTCAAGTTCGAAGCTATCAAGTTGTAAGTTTTAGCCACAAAAAATTATATTTATACTAGATAAGCATGCCCGTGCTATGTACATGCCCAACATTTCAAATTTGAATATAGTTTAATTTGTTTTTAATATTAGTCGCATTTATACACTAATTTGGCATACATATCTCATAACAACCATAATTTATAAATACAAAAGCAAATTTTATCCTTTAAAAAGTGACAAGCATATAAGACAATCCATAATAAAATTATACATATAATATATGAGCATTCTAGTCATCCTAAGCATAGAAGACTATCTATAGACCACATATATATACTCAAAACATGTTTTACTTTGTAACAATGATGCTTGCTCCTCCTATTGTGTCCATCCACATTTTTAAAAGAAAATTACTTCAAAATAATAGTGTGTACTCCTAATTGTTTGCCATGCACAATTAGGAACCATAAGGTATGTTCCTAATTATGTCTTGAGTTACCACGAAATAAGACCAAATAAACCACTCAGCATGGGCTCAAACTAAATGTAATGTAGGTGATTATGTTGTCTTGTTCACGTTCTTGAGTCCTAGAAGATTAACATATTTACTGCATGATTAGGCGGTGGTAATTTTAACCTGCACATGTTTGGTTCCCAGGTTAAGGAAAATTAGAAGAAAAAGAAAATCATAACACGAAGTATCAAAAAATAACATGTTTGAATAACTGTTGCTGCCGAGCATTCAAAACCACTCTTGAATGACAATGTGAATGGCACCGCTTGATAACAATCAATTATATTGATGATAAGCAGTAGTAAATTGTATTCAGCGGAACATAAAGCATCTTAGTTTATCACCCTCAATCACTCTTCATTTACTTCTCACTCATCCAGAGACTTCTGCACTTCATCCTGGCTACCGATATTTATGGAGTTACTCTCTGCTGGTTTAAACACTAGTACCTCAACAATTGAGTCGGCGATGGAAGAACTGATTAAAAATGTAGAGTCAATGAAGAAATATTAAGAGGAGCTTGAGTAGAACTCAGTAAAAGTGATTACCTAAAAGAATCTCAATTGCTGCAGATATCCTATGTCCTAGCCTGTGTGAAGGAAACACTTAGGTTGCATCATCCAGCACCATTGCTTCTTCCACATTATGCTATTAGATCCTACCAAGTGATGAGTTACATAATTCCTAAAGATGCTCAAATCTTGGAAAACATCTGGGCTATTACAAGGGATCCTTTGATATGGGAAGATCTAGAGATGTTTAGACCACACAGGTTTCTGAGTTCTGATATGGACTTCAAAAGGAATAAATTTGAGTTCTTACCATTTAGTGCAGGAAGGAGAATATGTCCAGGCCTGTTGTAACGACCCGAGACTACCCCCTAGTCGCCACATGATGCTTACAGTCCCGAGGGACCACAAGCTAACCCATGAGCTGGTACCTGATGTGAGCACTAAATAACATGATCATAATTGTAGAAGAATACTGACATGCCATAAGGTTTTAATAACTGAATTTAAAACAAAAATACGAGTCTATAGAAACAACTGACTAAATCTGATAAAATAGTGATTAAATGGATAACTAACTATAGTATCTAAATACTGAATAACTGACTCTAATGTATGAAAAGCCTTTAAAACTGACTGACTGAATATGAGTTAATGGGACAGGCCCCAACTAACTCCAACTAACTACTAACTGAGATATGAAATAAAATAAGCCTGCCCTAAAAGTATGAGGGCTTACCACTGCTGCTGCTGAGGATTTGATAAGTCTAATAACAAACTGGGAACTGAGTGTCAAAACCTATGATATGAGACATCATAGCTCAAAAAAAAGGTATGCGATTAGTACTTTGAATGTACTGGTATGCTAAATGAGGTAGGCTGGTATGCATGGTTTTATGAACAGAACTAATAATTAACTAGATATGCATGTAAAGCATGAAGTACTGAGTAGAGAGCATAGAATATGTAGATACTGATAATGCATGGAAATCTGTAAATACTGAGGATGCATGACCAAGCATATAACATAACTGAGTCAAAATATGTAAACTGAAATACTGAGATAACTGAAATCTGTATGCTTTGGTCAAACAACACTAAGACTGAATAACTGAACTGGGACTGTAACTGAGACTATATCTGAGACTATGGGAGGTATCATCTAACCGACATTCCCCAATTTGAGCTAATCGGGATCCAACCTATAACCCCAGTTGGAAGGGTGTTATTACCATTC
This sequence comes from Capsicum pubescens, assembly GCA_030864215.1. Taxonomy (NCBI): domain Eukaryota; kingdom Viridiplantae; phylum Streptophyta; class Magnoliopsida; order Solanales; family Solanaceae; genus Capsicum; species Capsicum pubescens. The sequence continues at coordinate 64,530,953 of CM061543.1, forward strand.
CACGGATACTAACAAAGGCTGTGTGGATCTACTAAACTGATATAATGTCCAAAGGACTAAGGGTGTTAAGCCTGAACTGATGGGTGACCCCTGTGATATATTCAAGCCTAATCTGACGGGTGACTACTCATATCCTACGCTAGCTACATAGTTCTGGAGAATAGGGACTACTACTAACGACTCTGCCTATCTGACGAGGAAGCCGCCATCCCTACACTCGCTCGGTGCTAAATCCTACTCCCAACTGAAAGACACTGAGATACTAGACTGTTCTGAGTTGAATAACTGATATCTGACTCTTCTGATAATGCTCATAATATAATCTGAAGACTATTCTGTAATGTACTGAGACTAGACTAAATAAACAGCTATGATTTTCGAGCATTCAATACCTCCAGGACTCAAAACAACAATATTGAAAAACCATTAAAGCTTGAAGACCAAAACATGAAGGATCATATTAGATAAATCACTCTTGTAGGCATTTTATCAAACACTTGTAGTTCATGGTTTAAAATAATCATAGGAATGCATGGAATTTTTAGGTATAACATGAATTCATCATAATAGCATTAAATCATGGTTTAATTCAGTAAATAATAATATTAAACATAGAAGATTGAATAATAACAATAATTTCATGGTGACATGGTATAAAATCAATAGTGCATGGAGATTCATGGATAAAATCATAATTTAAAACATGATAACTTGAAACGATCATAATTTTATGATTTAAAAGGGTTGGTTGGACTCCATGGATGAAAGGAATCCATGGATGAACATCTAACATACCTTAATTGATGGATTTCTTAAAGTTCTTGGTGAATTCTTAAAGATTGCCCTTGAATTTGAGAGCTAGGGTTCCTGATCGGGAGAAAATGCCTTTTGATTTGGGAAAATTAATTAAAGAATGATTTTTAAAAATGTTTTTAGGGCTTAAATATCACACCTGGGCGGACTAAAATAATGAGAAAAGGACTATTTTATTCCTGAACGAAATATTAATTTTTCGCCGAATTTTCCCGAAATAGGCATCTGGCGTGACGCGGCGCGATAGCGCCGCGTCACTGAAATCATTCAACTGGAAACTGGTCTGTGGTGCAATGTGGGGAAATTGTTGTCCTTCACTGATTGGGACCTGGAAGTTCACCGCGACGCGGTGGTATCGCGCTTCGACACTGAAATGGACCAATGTCAAATTAACCTATAGCGCGACGTGCCAGGATCGCGGACCCTTACTAGAATTTGCCAAATGGGAGATTGGCCTACTCTGCGATGCGCCATGATCACGGAGTCACACTGGAAATCAAAAATTTTCATTTACACTGACTTCGCGACGCGCTAAGGGTCAAAATGACGGTGTTAAACGACTGAAACTTAAAATTGTCATAACTTCTTACTCGGTTATCGAATTTAGGCAAATTTTATATCGTTGGAAAGCTAACTGAATTTCCTAAGCAATGGCAGGCCCTAGACTGAAAAATAATGAGTGTTTCAAAAATTTCATATACGAATACTCATGTGTTGGGACTTTGATTATGCTAGGGAAATACGGGGTGTTACACTTGCCATGGCTGCAATAAAAATTTGAGTCTAATTAACATACCTTGAGGGAAGTTCTTATTGCTTGATCAGTTTTGGGGTCGGTAAATCCAGCCTTTACAGCAGCGTAATTCGAATTCCCAATTACATTGGATGTAAGGTGTCACAGTAAAAGTTTATTAATAAACATATTAAAAACACAAGTCAACTTAAGTTTCATGAGTTGAGGTTAAAAGGAAAATTGAGGAATCATGTAGCTCACCCAACTTGTTCGGGATTGACGCGTAGTTATAATAAGTAAGCAAACTTAGGTTTTGATGAAATACAATATCATTCATATGGTCATATGATAAAAAATAAAAACTAATAGCTTTTTTGCAGCTACACCTTCTCACTACGAAGCAACAAAACCAACCATTATCTGAAAAAATCCTGGAAACAACTTCAAACTCTCCACTAAACATATATTAGATAAAATAGCAATGCACAACCAACAATAAATAACAGTTCTAAATTTAATACATACAAAAAAGCTCTACTTAATCAACATTTTTAGAGAAAAGAGGTAAACAGAACGTATAAACTCATAACTTGAAAACCACATAGTGGATTAACCTCCTACCTTTATTCATGAGTAATGGCAAAATATAATAATGCTATGCACATACATGCAAAATATCTGAAACACATCTAGCTAGCTCAGATTATTGCACCACTCACAAAATAAACTTACTCAGTCAACAATGTTGTCATCAAGGTAATGTTGAGCTTTATCAATTGGCCATCTTCTAGTGATAATCTCCAAAAGCATGACTCCAAAAGAGAAGACACCTGACTTTTCAGTCAATTTCCCAGTAAGAGCATATTCATGAGCTAAGTACCTGCAAAAGGTAAGATGTTAGTGAAAGAAAGATATGGAGAGCACAAAGATAAATATAAACTATAAATGTATAGGGATTAAATCTTGATTCTATATGCTATAGCAACTGCAGACTAAATACAGCATGAGGATGAAAGCACAACTGTCTTTAATAGATTAAAAAAGAATATTACCCAAAAGTTCCCATTACTCGTGTGGAGACATGAGTATCAGTGTCATAAGTCAACCTCGCAAGACCAAAGTCAGCAATCTGGACCACAGATAATAAATACATCTAGCAATCAACTTATACGTAAGGAAAAAATTAGAGGTGCCCATGTAGTCAGAACTAAACTACAGCAGCAGCTACACCTGATTAACAAAATTCAGATCATATTTGATGATCTGGGTTTTAGAAAAGCAATCATACTTACCCAAAATAAAATCAGTAAAATATAAGTTGAAGAAAGCGGTTGCTTAGGAGGAAAAAAGTGCAAGCAGCTCTTGTTTCTACTTCTTCACTTTAGATCGAGAAAACAAATCCATAGAAGATTCTTAGTATTGAGTGGTTCAACTTTATAAGCAAAGATAAATAAATAATTCTATAATCCCCAGCAAGCAACTATGAAGATAATTTCCGCTCCATAACAGGTTCCACCAATTTTTGTGTCAAATTCCACAATTCCTACTTGAATAATGTACCCAAAGAAAACTTTGAGGTTCTAAAAACCAAACCATATGCCAGGTTTTTGAAACTGCCAACTAACATAATGTCTATTATTAATAATATCAACTTACTGTAGTTATAATAAACAGAGCTTGATGGCAGTTATTTCACTGTTGTCAATCGAAGTTCCTAGGTAAACGAAGGAGAGAAAAAAGCTCAGCCTTGATTGCTTCCGAGTTAGGGAAATTCCTCTTGAACCCATTTCCCAGAAAACCTCTCTACCTTGTATCTTTTGAATTTATTGGATTGACAAATCCTTCTAGGATAAGACTTTGTACATCTGTGCGTTCTTCTTGTTTCCTTTTTTGTTTGTGGTATTGCTTATTTCTGTCCGTTTTATAACAGCTGTATCAAATGGTAAGAAAAGAGTATGTTGCATCAAACATTAACATATCTATTACTGAAGCATTACCTAATCAAAGCCAATGTTTGCAGCAGTAAGATCCTGCCTGTCAACTCTATCTTCTCCCAATTCACCTTCATTTTCTTGAAATGTTGAACTCAATTAGGAGCAGACTTATTGAACACCATACCGACTAAAAAATTGCATGAAAAGGTTAGATGGTAATCCAACATTGATTCCATATGAATTATCAACCTGTGAAACTAACTGCTAATAAATTTATCATTCTATATGCTGCTAAACATGTGCACGTGAAATGAACATGAACTGGAAAGTCACATGAATCCAATTCATATTCATATAGGCATAAGTCGGCATAAAGAATTGGCATTGGCACTCAAAGTTGTTGAGCTAAGTCAGGTTATTAGAAAGGTGAACAAAACTCATATTCAAACTAAAACAAAATTACAACAAATTGTGACAAGAAAACCTATTTTTATGTTGATCATACACCGGGAAAAAAATGAGACATATCCAATTTCTATAGGTGGCTCAAGCTTCAGGAGAAAAGCATTACATAGAGATAGTTAGAGAAGCATAGATAAATCCTGAGCTTTCTAATGTAGTAATTGTTAATGCCAAGGGCTTGCAGTTACATAAAGATAGTTTACACCTTACTGCTACTTCCCAAGTCCTCCTAGGCCACATAATGGCTCATGCTTTCCTTCACACCATCTCAGCCACATCCTCATCTTGATAGTCAATAGTGAAAGTATAAATTCAAAAAGGAATAATGTATAGTACTTTGTAATATAATCATAAAGCTTGTTTGGCTAGAAGCCAAGTGAAGCATGCTATCTTTAAAGGAACCTTGACTTTCCAAATCATCTTCGAAGGCCAACCATCAACATGTGGACTTGCTCTCTGTAATTTCCATTAAGCCGAGCCAACTATAAACCTTCCTTGCTTGTCTGGTAACCAAAACAGATTATCCTCACTTGAGTTTAGATCTTTGTGCTACTCTAAAATGTTGAATAATTTAGTTACTCTATTGACCTCCCAATCATTAAGATTTCTCCTAAACCTAAGATCCCATCCCTGGTTGTATCTCATTTCTCTGATTGTGGACCGTTTTTGTAAACTCAAATTGAATAAGATGTTACTGCTCTATTAATATAAGAAATAATGTGAGTTCCCTAGGATTTTCACTATGGGGTTTAAAATATGAATAAGTAAACAAGAAGCCAATGGGATTAAAAATCTTGTATATATACATAAAAAATAATTTCAACTTCGTATATATAGTGTAATTTTCCGCTCGTTGCACCCTCTTGGTTCTACTCTTGTACCTTATTGTTTGGTAGTGTTACTGTATTCTCAAAGCATCTAGAGTACCTTCAAAACTGTCCACCAAATAGCAGCTGGGATAGTTTTCCATCTGTCCTTATTAGTGTTACTGTTTCTCCCTACATTCCAACAAGACACAAGTTCAAGGGTGGTTCCTGGTATTATCGAGCTAATACCCTTGAAACTGATGAACAAGTCCCATAGATATCTAGTGAGAATGCAATGAAGGAATAAGTGGTTAGCTGGCTATGCCTCTTGCCCACATAGACAACACCTTGATACTATAGGAATTTCTTTTTCCCTTAGGTTGTCATGTGTTAGGTTGACTCCTATTGCCATAAAACCAGGTGGAGCATGCCACTTTTTATATGGTATTTTTAACTTTGTAGATGTGTTTCCATGTCCATAAGATAGTTTATTGTCCATTATGGTTCATGTCTTCATAAGTTGATTTGGTTGTGAATAACCCACTGCTATGTTTCTACTAGTTGTGTGAGCTTTCCCCTTCTTGCAATCCTTAGCATAGTTCTAGAGTATTAAAGAATTTTGTGATTCTAGGTGATTCCCGATTATGTAAAGCTCTTCTAAAGGTGATGTTTTAGCCTTGTGTAGACCATAGCTTCTGCATTGTTGCTTTATGTTATAGGCACAAGTCAAAATCATATCAGGGAAGTTTTGTTTAAAGTTGCCAGTAGCTTTCGTCCCAAAATTTAATCTTCCTACCATCTTTTAGAGAGAAACTCAACTTGTTAAAGTGAAATGGCCATAAGGTCCTTAGGGATCTTCAGAAGCTGGATCCATGAGGCTTGTTAGTTTGTGTAGTCATCCAAGACCCCTCCATACCATATTTATCTTTTTCACCTTGGCCCAGAGAGATTGGTCCTCTCTAGTGAAACCTCCATAACTATTTCAACGAAAGACATCTATTCTGCTTCCTCAAATTTAAGTGCTGTTCTTTTATTTTTATTTATTATCATTTTTTAAAAATCTATTTGAGAACAAATGACAACTTCCTGCAACTTAGAAATTGCTGCGGAAGCAATCTTTTTTATAGTTTCTGAGTTTTGGTAAAATCAACCATAATTGGAACACGAGAGTTGACAAGTGTAACCACATTCTTCTATCTGTGAAGCATATAGTATGAATGTTTGTGATTTTTCTGAAGTTGAAATAGAACTTATAGTCAACATTGACAATGGGATCTTATTGATGAACAGTCAACATCATATTTAGAATATTTATAAACATGTTTTTTGAGGTTTATATATGATCCGAGAGGACCAGATGCTTTGTTGAAATAGAACTTTCAAAATTGATAGGGTATATGAATTGTCATTGTCGCTATACGAAAAGTGTTGTACTCTATACAGTTGTTTTTTGATAACCTGTATCCCACATAGTTGTTGTCAAACTAACTTAGGACATAGAGGGGAGAAATTTGTTTTGAAGATGTAGCTCTGTTTGAAATTCTCTACTGTGATTTCTAACTTCTAAGTGTAAACTCGGCTTGTTGTTTTAAGAATTTGGGGGAAAAGAGGCCCATGTCTTATCTTATACTTCAACACTATGTTATAATGCAGGTAACATTAGTTTCTGAGATGGACTCAATTAAGCTTTCCATGATTATGTGTCCGCGTGTAGCTTCTTCGTAGTTGTCATTAAAGATATTAGTTGTCTACATGATATAATGGGATAACATAAATTTAATTTCTTCTATGTTATGTTTTTAGTGTGTCCTAAGCCAGGGGTCTATCGGAAACAGCCTCTCTACTTCATCTGAGGTAGTGGTATGGTCTGCATACACTCTACCCTTCCCAAACCCCACTATGTAGGAATTCACTAGGTATGTTGTTGTTGTTGCAGATTGAATAAATCAGGGAACTTGATTATCCTATGTATTATTACTATATGTGAAAATATATCTACATATATACTCTGTTATTTTTAGATTTAGGTGGTATTTTGAACTGATATTTTTTCATCAGATAATTTCGCTAGACTCAAAAAGGGTCGTGGCAAGACTAGAGGGAAAGGTCTTGAAAAAATGAAGAAGGTTATGGGAAGCAAGATGAAAATAGAGATTCCTATTTGTAAAGGAAGGTCAACTAAGCCAATTCAATCTGCCAAACTATCCAATGAATTAGGGATAATTGCTCGAAATTTTCTTCTACTTCCATTCAAGTGGAAGGAACTTATAAGAGAGGACAAAGATGCAGAATTAATTAGATGCCACATAAGAATTCTATACTCTTTTAAAATTTATTACATGGCAAACTACTATCTATGCTTTTAAAGACATTAGAGTTTTAAGGTACTAAGCATGTTAGCAGATATTATGATTATAATTTTAAATTAAAGGGAATTTCTATTGTTTTGTGTGTTTCATCAATACTTAGCTATTTTTTAGGAGAGGTTTGACATTTATTTGGATGAGCATTATGTGAAAGATAGCTGTGAGGATATTTTGAAAAATAGAAGTCGATAATGGCGCTACAAGTTAAAACAAAAATTTGAAAGTGCACGCTCCGTGAAAGAGGCTCGTAAAATGGAAGTCGAACAGTTGACCTCAAAAAAATGGAATAAGTTTTGTGACATGTGGAACGATCCAGAGCACAAGGTAGTTTATATTCATGTTATTATCATTATTTTTTAAGTTATGATGTTTATATTTTCTTTGTAGAAATGATGCAAAATAAACAAGGTCAATCGAACTAAGCTTAAATCTAATCATTTCATGGGATCAAAGGTGTTTGTAGCAGCTCGTGCTGAAATTATAAGTTATACCATTTTAATTCTTTTTACTAGTGACACTTTGGTATTATTTAATATTGTGTTGTTTGGTAAATAAGAGAAAAGACATGTAAGTTGTAGCCCATTTTAGTCAGATATCTCTAAACACTATTTCATATTGTTTTCTTGTTAGGGTGAAAAGGAATCTGAAGGTGTAGAGCCTGATAGAATTAAGTTCTACAAGCATACTCATTACACGAGTAGAAAAAAATGGCCATCTAAAGAAGCTGAGACTAACTATGTAAAATATTAATATTTTAGTAACATACTATTGTATTTATTTGATTAATATTCTTCATGTCTTCTCCTTTAAATATGTTATTATTTTATACAGAACAACATGAAAGATTTGAAAGCTCTATATACTTCTGGTTATTGATGAAATTGTGGATGCTATACTTGATACAAAGTCGGGGTACATAAAAGGTCTAGGTTATGGTCCTAAACCTAATACTACAAGGGCAACACAAAGGAGAACGACAGAGTTAGAAGACTCCCTCAAAAAGGCGAAACTGAAAGTTGCTAGTACCCAAAATGAGTTACAAAAATAATTAAATGTAGCTGAAATTGTGGTAGAAAGTCAGTAATTACAGATACAAGACCAGCAGTCGCAGATCAAAGCATTAAATTCTCAATTGAATACTGTAGCGGCACGCCAAGAGAAAATGCTTAAGAAAATGCAACTTCTTGTTAGCCCATCACCGTCAAGGTTAGAGGTAACACAAATTTATATGATAAGTTCTATTTAATTTCTCTTTATTAAATATATAAATTATGTGCATCAACATGTTCCAACATGAGTTATCATACTAGACTAGATTTGGGGGTGTTTGTGAATGTGAATTTCTTTATTTTTACTGCTCAAAAAGTTCAATTTCCAAATTTTCAATTTGTCATCTTTAACTATTACTACTCATACTACTCATACTACTCAATTCATCTCACTTTTAGCAAAATAAAAAAAAATCTATCTTTTTCAAGAAACAGTGCATTTATAACATTTGTATTTGTGGAGGGTGTTTCTCTCTGTTCCTTACTAAATCTGTTTAAAGAAACCCATGTACTTTAGATCTCTCACTTGTTTAGTGAGGAGGAACTTCATTTCACATTTCTCACTTGGTAATTATCTTAAGTCTTGATCCATTCCCCCTATTTTGTGTGCTTTTGTTGCAATAGTTGTGTAGTAGTTAGTGATTCAAAGTTAGTTGTGATTTGTTGTTTTAGAAAATTCAGTTTTTTTGGTCTGTTAGTTACTAGATGAACTTTCTGTCTTTAACTTGTAAGTTGGTTGGATTTTTGTGCTTTCTTCAATGGTTTTGGTTTCTGTGTAATAGTGATCCAAAGTTTATGGTTTTAATTTCTTGTTGTTTAATAAAGTTTTGATCTTTCCTGTGTACCCTTTTATTTTCTTTAACTATGTGGATCAATGGGTGGTGAATTTATTGGAAAGGGGTTCCTTTTGATTTTCTGAGATTTTGTACTGTAAGGACTGAGGAGGACCTTTACTTCAGATTTCTCACTTGGTAATTAGCTTAAGTCTTGATCCTTTTTCCCCCATTTTTCGTGCTTTTGCTGCAGTGGTTGTGTAGTAGTTAGTGGCTCAAACTTAGTTGTGATTTCTTATTTCAGAGAATTCAGTTTTCTTAGTCTGTTAGTTACTAGATGCACTTCCTGTCTTTAACTTTTAAGTTGTTAAATTTTTGTGCTTTTGCTTCATTGGTTTTGATTTCTGTGATATAGTGATCCAAAGTTAATGTTTTTAGTTTCTTGTTGTTTGATAAAGTTTTGATCTTTTCTGTGTACCCTTTTGTTTTCTTTAACTATGTGGATCAATGCGTGGTGAATTTATTTGACAAGGGTTCCTTTTGGTTTATTGAGATTTTGTACTGTAAAGACTAAGGAGGACCTTTATTTCAGATTTCTCACTTGCTAATTAGCTTAAGTCTTGATCCTTTTTCCCCAGTTTTTTGTGGTTTTGTTGCAATGGTTGTGTAGTAGTGATTCAAAGTTAGTTGTGATTTTTTGTTTTAGAGAATTCAGTTTTCTTATTCTGTTAGTTACTAGATGCACTTTCTGTGTTGGCTTTTAAGTTGTTAGATTTTTCTTTTTCTGACTCGATCTCTTTTTGTGCTTTTGTTGCAATGGCTTTGATTTCTGTGTAGTAGTGATCCAAAGTTTATTGTTTTAGTTTGTTGTTGTTTGATGAATTTTTAATCTTTTTTGTGTACCCTTTTATTTTCTTTAACTTTGTGGATCAGTTCAGTGTGATTTTTATTATGATAAGGGTTCATTTCAGTTTTTTGAGATATGTATTTGTGATCTCTTGTTTCGGAGAATTTTCAGTTCATTTTGTTGATATGTTAGTTAGTAGATGCACTTTCTGTCTTTAACTTGTAGGTTGTTAGATTTGCCTTTTTTCTAGCTTAGACTTATTTTTGTTCTTTTGCTTCAATGGTTTTGATTTATGTGTAATAGTGATTCAAAGTTTATTGTTGTTTGATGAAGTTTTGTTCTTTGCTGTGTATCTTTTTATTTTCTTTAACTATGTGGATCAATGGGTGCTGAATTTATTCGAAAAGGATTCTTTTTGCTTTCCGGAGATTTTTTACTGTAAGAACTGAGGAGGACATTTACTTCAGATTTTTCACTTGGTAATTAGCTAAAGTCCTGATCTTTTTTCATTATCCTCATTTTTGTTGTTTTGCTGCAATGATTTGTGTCTTTGTGTAGTATTGATCCAAGATTTGTTGTCTCAGTTTCTTGTTATTTGATAAAGTTTTCATCTTTTTGTGTGAATCCATCTGTTTTCTTTATCTTTGTGGATCGATGGGTGTGATTTTATTTGGAAAGGGTCCGTTTCTGTTTCACTAGATGTGTATTTTGTGATTCTTGTTTTAGAGAATTTAGTTTATTTTCTTAATCTATTTATTCTACTTTGAGCAATAGATAAGATTACTTTTAATTAGAGGTTATGAGTTTAAGTTTGAAAATATAAGAATGTTTTTGTGTGTATAATTGATTTTATTCCTAGTGTTTCTTCTATTATAACTCTCACTTTTACGAACCTGAAAACATGAATTTCCTTGGCTTATTAGGGGATTTACTTGATATGCTAATTTTTTCTTATGTTGTTGGCTTTTTGTACTTCTCGGTACTATCTTAGTTTTAAAATAAAATAAAATTTGACCTTGCCCAAAAAAATATTGTTGAACCTGAATATTTTTTATGTGTGACTGCTTAATGCTTTGGCCGAGAAGCATTTAAAACTGCTTGACCCATAATGAACTCCAATGTTGAATTCAACCTAATTGTTCTTTCTTAACACAACATGCTACTATACTTATTTAACGGGATGAAAATAGACTGAGTTGTCTTGAAGGAAAACATTTAGATTCCCTTTTGATGAGATAATAGCTAAGTATATGTGTTAGTTCGGTTATGCTTCAACAATATGAATGAGACATGAAACTCCACTTGAGTGAAAGTAAGCAAATTAAAGGATGAATGCCCCATTTCCTTGAGCAAGTTTTGTGTGTGAAATATTGAAGGTTTATTTAATGATTTATGTTGTTTTTATTTTAACTATCAAATCTGAAAGTATCATCATCAATCTTAATTTTTTTTTTTCCATAGGTGTAAAAGTGAGTTGAATGAAGACTAATTGCAAGCTCAACACGTTATTAGTACTTTGAAAGAAACCTCTACATATCTGCCTTAGTTTAGAATAGGAGTAATATTTAGTACTATATTTAAGTTAAATTTTCTTTATGTTGGGCTTGTTTTACTTTTCTTTGCCCTGTGAGGAGATATTACCTTAGTATAATTTTAGTTTTTTTAATTGTATGATTATGGGTGAATTTATCAATATGACATATTTTATAATTTTATTTTTAATTTATTCAATTCTAATTTAAAAAATAATATCAATATGAAATAATTAAGCGTTTCTTGTAATTGGTGAAAGATTTTATTATCAAAAATAACTTTTAGCAATAATTAAATTAGACTTTTCAAGACAAATATTTTTGTCACAAAATAACCTAGTTCGTCATAAGTTTGACTATATTTAGTGACATATGTATTTGTCTCAATATCTTCCTATTTATTTGATACAAATTAATTTTGTATTTTATGACAAACATAGTTGTCAGTAATCATAATAATTTAGTGATGATTCTACATCGTCGGTAAAAAAATACTATTTTTAGTGACAAAATGGTAGATTTAACTACAAAATTATTAATCTTTATTATAATAATAAATTTGTCACTAATTCATACATTTAAGGACGAAAATTTTTGCTGTATACAAAAAGTTGTCAATGGTGATGAAAATATATTTGTTCAACCACGAAATATATATAACTCTAGCGATAATTGGTGTCGTCGCTGATTGAACTAAATAATTAGCGACGATAAAATTTTGTCGGTATTGATAACTTTTTAGTGACAAAAACATATCATCAACTACAAAAAAATTATATTTTTATGACAAACAGATTCGTCATAAATGTTACACTTTGGGGATAATTTTTTAATTTTTGTAGCCAATTTAATTTTTTTAGCGACGAAACACTAAATCGTCTTTGTCTACTTTTAGCAACCCACTTTTGGAGACGATTGATTGACGAAAATTTTTTTCGTCACGCTAAATTTTTTACGACAAAATATGACTTATAAATAATAAAATAATTCATCTCAAATAATCAAATTTCTTGTAGTGTACTTGATTTCAAGCTTATCTAGAAAACTCTGCATTTAAATGAACATCGGGTCACGACAATATAGTGTACTTATGATTACACTCGCCTGAATGTTCATTAATAGATATGATGCCTCGTTGAAATCTTACTACAAAAGATTCAAATGAAAAAAATCACAATAAAGAAAAAAGAATATACATATCTAGTAATACATATTACTAGATGTCTCATTAAAATCTTATTAGAAAAAAATTAATGGAATAAAACCTTAACTAGAAAAAAAAAGTACAACACATATTTTATCCTTCTTAATTAAAGCAACGCTTAATTTTTAAAGATGATGTACTCCGATCTTGTATTATGGTAATTATCATATGTTGAATTTGGCAACGCTTTTGAGATCAAATCTGTCATTATCAATTGATGAACTGGTTGATCATTGGCACATCGCATCTTTGAATAGAATTGCATCATCATTATATAATATTGTTAGAATCAGGTCAAGTACATTCCCGATTCACTTTATAAATTATTATTATCTTTTTGATTTGATGTCATGTAAAATTATGTGGCATCACCTTCCTTTATAGAAATAGATAACTTGTTTGGATCGAACCCTTATGTCGATTAGATATATGTCTTGTATATCCAAAAAAAAAAACTTGACAATATTTATTAGGATAAAAACATTCATATGAACACGTTCATTTATAATATGCAAATTGATCTTTTTTTCAATATTTATATATAAGAGTAAAATTGTATCATGCTTATAGTTAGAGAAAATACATCAAAAATTTTCTAAACTTGTCCCTATAACTTACTTTAGCACTCTAGCTTTACATGTAATTATTTACCCTCTTAATTTGATTTCTAATGAATTTAGTATCTCCTCTAACAAGGAGAGTGTCTTCACTCTCCAAAAAATGCGTGAAAGAAAGAAAAGGGTAGAAAAAATTGATAAAATCTCAATTTATTTTACATTTTCTTTGTCTCCACCATTCTTCTTCTATCACAGTTACCAAATACCCACATCATACTTCAATTGCTCCATCTTTCCACCATTGCCACCCCCACATCTTCCATTCCATCAAATTTTTTTGGCATAGGTGATAGGAGAAAAAGCTTGTTAGATATTTATGACGATTGTTAAAGAGAGGGTAATTGTTATGCCTAAGACTCCGAGGAGGATGTTCCATGAGGAAATAGAAATTCAATTCATGAGGAAATTGAAATCCAATTCAAGAGAAATTGAATTATTTGTTGTGGATTTTATGAAATCGACGGCGGGCCCTGTTAATTCCTTCTCACACGTCACCATTTCATCTCCCGCCGTTGTTTTTTTAATTTCATTATAATTTATTTTGGTATGATTTTGTGGCGCAATTTCTCGTCGTTGTGTTGATGAGTGTTGTGGAATTGACATCGATGGTGAATTATTTTGAAATTGATATTAATGGTGGTGGTGAGAATTCTGAAATTGACAGCGATGGAGGTGATATTGCTCTTGGTAATGGGTACAATGAAGTTAATGGTTATGAAGATAAATCTTAGCAGTGGTGGTTAATTTATGAGTTGATGGTAATGATAATGAAGAGGATGGAGAGTAGTTGGTGGCTCCGTAAAATCTTCACCGGCGATGATACTGTGAAGGGATTAGAAGCATCGGTGTCCATAATCCCTGTTGTATTGTTGTTTAAAGTTGTTGGATAGCATAGAAAGGAACGACGATATGGATGGATATGGCTGAGGATGAAGGTTGATGGGTTAAAAGGGGAAAAGAATAACTTTAGAAAATATTTTTGATTATTTACGTTGTGATTTTAAGATAGCAGTGCATAAATTAGAAGTAATGTATAAATTAGAAGTATGAAAACACAAATAATAATAAACTATAAACTAAATTATTTATTTAATAAAAAAAATTCATACTTGAATTAAGAATACTTTATAGAAGTGAGAGATTACCTTGTTGAACAGAAGAACCTTTCTCAACATTTATATTTTTCATTTCTGATTTGAAACACAAATAATCTGTACAAACAAAACAAAATAAAAAAAAGTGTTAAGAACTGATAAAGCTATTATAGTGTAATAATATTTGCATGATTTTTCTTGTAATATTATAAAGTTTATGTTATAATTTAAAATATGTATGACTATCACTAAATTTGTTGGGATTATTATTCAAAATAAAATCAATATCAGATCTTGATTTTATTTTTATTTTCTGATAAAAATATTTTTATGTTGACAGAGTTTTTCAATGTGTCACGAGGATCACATATGACAACAACAATTGACGTACAGAAGTGCTCTATATAGGTGAGAACAAATAATTCGTTGCATATGCCAAACAATAGAAGTGATATGTATATATGAGCATAATTTAGATGATTCTATGTTGTCTTGCTGATGTATATGTATCAAAATAAAGTTTACTGATAAGTAATTTTTTTTAATTGCACAAATTCAAACAACAATAATAAAGAAGAATAAAAGAACTATAATAAAAAAGGTTAGAAGTAAGTTAATATATTTTCTACATTTAGAGTATATATTTATTATATTTAGAGTACATAATTTGTTGTTCGAAAAATAAAAGAATAATAAAAAAAGTGATGAATTTACTACATTTAGAGAAGAGTTTTCAGATTGATCAGAATAGATTTGGTCTCTTTAAGAAAGAAAGTGATCAATAATGTTGTAGTAGATTTTGTATCTCTTTGAGGAAGAAAGTAGTCAATAATATTGTAATAGATTTTGGTGTTTGAGAGAAAGAAAGTGATAAATAATGTTATATCTTGAGTTGATAAATATGATCAATAAAGTAACTTTTTAAGGAGGAAAAATCTTCTCGTTCCCTCCATTTTTTTCTACAGTGCACTGTTATTTACTTATTCATTTGTAGAAATAGGCCCCACAATCCATGTGTCAAGAAATTAATGGATCCTCATACAAGTATTGTTGGTTGAGTTTAACTCAAAATAAAACTTTTCTCGATTGGGATACATGCCTGAGTGGTCATTGTCACTGATTTGTACTTTCTTAACTATATACTCTATATAATTCCGACAAATATAATATCTTTAATACACACGTGGCTTACACATTAACTTTTCTTTGAATTCATTTGTTCGAAAATAAGCTAATTTAAAATTAATTAGTTTTAAATTATTATTTTATCTTTAATGTGAGATAAACAATACTACAAATTTTGAAATAAATTATTTTATAATTTTATTCTAATAAAATATAAAATTGTTAAAAATGTATTTACATTATAATGAATGTCTATCAAAAATATTGATAAGATCTAATAAGATTTAATAAGATTTAGTTGATATCTATCAGGATTTGAAGTATCTGTCTTCTAGTCAGAAACTAGGAGCATTTTTCCCTATAAATAGAAGGGTTTTGTTCATTGTATCTTCAATCTTAAGATCTCTCATCCCTCAAGATAAAATCTTATGATCTTTCATCCCTCAAGAGAAATAAAGAAGTCTTCTCTCTTCTTTCTATTTATTCTTCCGATGCTAAACAACTGTTCTTCATCTGCAAACATGATAATTTGCTTGGTAGAAATAGATTACTTAAGATAAGTACTCATATTCAGATTATTATATAATAACTTCATCTTCATGAGGCTAATATTATTACTCATGTAATTTTCATTTTCCAAGAACAATACCATCCTACTGATTACATGCACTGAGGCCTAGCAATTGAAAGGAAAATAACTTTTAATGGAAGAATTGAATAAATACGCACTTTGATATTTTTAATGACATTATAATCATATAAATTTATTCACCACTTTGTCTATTGTCCGTTTCTTTAAGGCA
This sequence comes from Capsicum pubescens, assembly GCA_030864215.1. NCBI lineage: Eukaryota > Viridiplantae > Streptophyta > Magnoliopsida > Solanales > Solanaceae > Capsicum > Capsicum pubescens. The sequence continues at coordinate 64,547,111 of CM061543.1, forward strand.
TTATTTTATTTTCATTCTAGTTGTGCCTCACTTATTTTGGTACGAATCTGACCATCTTTTAATATTGAGGGTAAGATGATGAATTCAAGTTCTATCGCACCAAGAGGGCAATGCATCGGGTTTAAGTCCTGATACCTTGATGCGCTATAATGATAAGTTGTTGGGTTCAAGTTCCATCGATTTATGCCTAAGATGCCTTTATATGGGTAAGACGTTGAGTTTGAATCTCAATGCACCATATTGATGATATTATTATGGCTAAGGCAAAATAATGTGTATTTGGTGAAAAATCATGACACATGTCTCATTGAATATGCTTCATTCTCTAAAGTGAATGTGGTAGCAGTGCATAATATATTTGAAAGAAGACAAGTGATTGAATGCACGGATATAAACGTGGAGGGACAATATGATAATAATCATCAGAAGTGATAATATTTTCACACGCTTATTATGATTATATGGTATGTTAGAGAAAAATTCTCTACATTATATGCACACCTTGATTTGCTCATGATTTAGCAATATTTTGAAAGAGGTTTTAAGCTATCACAAATTGATAGGCTTAATGCACAATTATATTCCATTCTCGGGGAATGAAGATTTCAATTGTTTCAATACAAACGTCCACTTGATTGTGATGGTATCATAACTCACCTCCGAATAAGGCATAATAACTGAGAAGATTTATTTTGAAATCTACTTCTTAAGTAGTAAATTTAAGATTTATTCATGTAATAGTAAATCTGAAATTTACTAAAGTAAAAAGTACATGTCATGATAAACTTGGAGTTTGCTAAAATAAAAGTTCATAAATTGACATGAACAATTGCGACATCCCAAAGATGTGAATATTGAGTATTAAACATATATTGAAGAATTAGAAAATTCTTCATTACCTTTAATGTTACTTGTTCTCATGACAAGTTGGTTGGACCAACTAATTTTGGGATTGGATCCCTCAAAATCTGAAAAATATAAAAGGTGAATATGGGCCCGTTCACCTGTCATGTGATCTGTTAAGATGCATCGATATAAGATGATCACTTGTACGTTTATTGTCAATCTGCAGTTTGACATTCATAAAGTTGTTTGCTCAATAAAATTGAGTTAAGAACATAATTTTTATATTGTGTAATCAAGATAATTCATCTTGATGATGATGGTTTGGCTTTGAATGCCTTCGATAAATAGATGAACCATTGCTAATGAGAACAAGGTTTCATGTGTTGGTCTGAAATATGATATGTTGCATACAATAACACTTGTATGCATTAGACAAATAAATTATGATTATTTCTTCCCTCTCAATTGGTTCAAGTCCATCTAATAATTTTGATGTGTGGTACGATTAATGAATATACTATGATGCACAAAGATGGATTCCTCAAAGAAGATGGAGGATGTATGTTAGTTTTCCTAACATAAAGGGGAGATTGTAAGCAGTCATGAAATATGTTAGGAATTATCATCAGATCCTCATTTAAAAGATAATTCAAGTCAAATGCCGAAAGCATCTCATATTTAAGCTGCAAGTGCTCCTATTTTATGTCCCTAAAGGACAAAGTCTATGCATGTGTGAAGCAGGGTAGACCAATCGATTTCATATGAAATAATCCTTGAAAAGGATAAGGAACAAATAATCATAATAAAAAGGCAATGTTCTCTTGAAGAGCATACTACATAACACTTTATAAAACCTTATGAGAGGTTCAGGTACCTGAAAATAATGAAGTGATGAGATCTCAAAATGTTATGTCATACTGTGAACCGATACGAAATAATATATCATCAATGATATCTTTGATACAATATTGATGCAATATTGTGAAAGATTACGAGGATCTAAATTTTACATTTATTTAATCATGTTGACGTAGAAACATTTATCAAGTGACATAAAACGATGCATCTTGATAAGTGTAAAACTTATTTGATTTGCAGTCCAGACACTTGAAGATGTCACATATGAAATGTTGAATATTGTCACTTGACAAAATTTACATGAAAATTTTCTAAGGATTCAAAATGTTTGAAGCATATAAAAGTTTCTGGGAAATTTATTTATAATCCTTATATTGTATAAGCTTATAACTTGAAAATTATTGAAACTCTTGAAGAGTGTTCAAAAACAATAGATTGTTTGCTGGCATGAGAAATATACCGAATTAAATTGGTTATGAAGTACCATATCTTAGTACAACCGATGTACTAGTGTATCTTGCAAATATTGCAAGTCCTGATATAGCTTTTTCATTCAATTCGTTAGCAAGGTATATTTCTGCTCCTACTGGGAGACATTAAAATGGGATAAAATACATGAGTTTATTTTATTCTAAAGCTTGCATTCCCGATCTTGTTAGTTATGCTGATGCTGGTTATTTATCTGACTTGCATAAAACTCGATTTTAAATAGGCTATGTGTTTACATGTGGGGATACTGTCATATCTTAGAGATATATAAAGCAGTCCATCTAGCCACTTTATTGAATTATGCTGAGATAATAGCTATTCATGAAGCTAACCGAGAATGTGAATGATTGAGGTCCATGATACATCTCATTCGAGAAAAATTTGGTTTGAAATGTGACAATATACCCACAGTTTTATACATAGATAATGCAATATGCATAGCACATCTTAATGGAGCATTCATAAAAGGAGATAGAATGAAGCACACTTCATCAAAGTTTTTCTATACACATGAGCTACAAAAGAATGGTGATATTAATGTGCAACAAATTCGTTCAAGTGACAATGTGACTAATTTATTCACCAAGTCTCCTCCAATTGCAATTTTCAAGAAGATGGTGCACAAGATCGGGATGCAAAGGTTCAAGGATGATCTCATTAGGGAGAGTTAATACGCGTTGTACTCTTTTTTCCTTAAGAGGTTTTGTCCCACTGAGTTTTCCTTGTAAGGTTTTTAATGAGGCAGTCTAGATGCGTATTGTTAGAGATGTGTACTCTTTTTCCTTCACTAGATTTTTTTTCCACTGGATTTTTCTAGTAATATTTAGCGAGGCACATTATCTATCAATTACACATTTAAGGGGAGGGTTATAAATGTATTTACATTATAGTGAATGCTATCAAGAATATTGATAAGATCAACCAAGATCTAGTTGATATCTATCAGGATTTGAAGTATCTGTCTTTTTGTCAGAAACTAAGAGCAATTTTCCCTATAAATAGAGAAATTTTGTTCATTGTATCCTCAATCTTATGATCTCTCATCCCTAAGAGAAATAAAGAAGTCTCTTATCTTCTCTCTATTTATTCTTCTTGTTCGTATTTTTATATTTCATAACAAAAATAAACTTATTTTAAAATTAATTATCTTTCATCCTTCTAGCAAGCGAGTACTGAGTACTTGCATCCTTCACTTAAGGCTTTTCTCCGTTTTCCTTTTCACTTTACATCATTGATCACATTTTCCTTTTCACTTTACATCATTGATCACATGTTCAATTCACTTCACCTAAAACTGTTCACCGACAAATAAATAAATCTATCGGTCATTTGAGTTTGGATTGCGTCGGCATAGTTATTGAGTTTGTTTAAATACTGTGTCAGATTAAATCATTGTGTTAAATAAAATAAAATAAGTCATAGCAAACAAAATAAAGTTGATGACCTAATCTAATATTTTCGTGCGTTTGATGGACAGGGAAATTATTTGAAAGTTTAGTTACTCATACATTTTTGTAGCTAAATGAAACTTACCTAAGAGTGACAGAAGGTTTGTTGATATGAACATATTTATGAAAGGGTTAAAATCGTTTACATTCCCGAACTTTCTTGTAAAAATTAAATATTCCTTCAACTTTGAACAATAATTATTCTCCCTCCTTTTTCCTATTTAATTTTTTAAAATACCTATTTTACCCTTATATTTATATCAACATTTATATCTCTTTTTTTAAAAAAAAATCTTTTTTATTTTTTAATCTATATAACATATTTTCTATAAAATTTAAAAATTATTTTTAAGATAAAAAAATAAAAGTGAGAAATATTAATTGAGTATATAATTTAATGACAAACTATAATAGTATAAATGAGCAAAATAGTAAAAATTAATTTTATTAAAAAACAAAACTCTAATATATATTTATACTTGAAAATAATAGACAATTATAATTTTATAAGTATATCTCAATGTAGGTATACAAAATAATTAACAGTCAAGTGTCTTTCGAAAATAATCTCTGTGGTAAGGTTTGTGTACCTCTACCCTTCTCAAACTTCACTTAAAAAATTTCACTAGATATGATGTTGTTGTAGATGTATATTTGTTACAAATCAAATGATTGTTGTTGATGAATTTTAAATTATAATTTAGAAAATAATTCATATTAACAACCAAAACTCGTTTATCTATATAGATATTAAAAAATAAGAAAAAATCAAAATATGCATCTATATACATAATTACTTACTCAAATACATACTTAATACATATAATATAAAATTTTTGAATGTAAAAAGTACCTTTAGATTTTGTAATTAATTATAAGAGAATTTACTAAAAATGTTAAAAGGTGGGCTTGAGAATTTGTATACCTACATTGAAACGTATTTATAAAATTATAATTACCTATTATTTTCACGTATAAATATATATTAGAGTTTTGATTTTTCATAAAATTAATTTTTGCTATTTTGCTCATTTATTTCATTATAGTTTGTCATTAAATTATATACTCAATTTATATTTCTCACTTTTATTTTTTATCTTAAAAATAATTTTTAACTTTTATAGAAAATACGTTATATTCTAGTTGTGTATAGCTTTCTTGATTTTTAAGGTCTACTACTGGTAGTGTTCTGCACTATTCTTGTTAGGATTCCTGTTTCGTAGCGTCTTGGCTGATTATCTGGTTGTGGATGTCGAATTTCTTGTTGATTGGTTACTTTGTAATAGTGTTTTACGTGTGAATCTCTTTATTGTTCTTAGTAGTTTTGGAGTGTGTTACCTTGTCTGATTACTGTTACTTGATGTACTAGCATATATATTAATTGTGGTAGTATTAGTTCCCGCTATTGACTATTGTTTATCAAAATTTACGTTATATTATTGGTTTTGTTGCTCTCCATCTATTATAGATTGTTGTCTATGCCCCTATCTCCTTTATTGACTTTATTTTAACTAGTGTGCCCTTTTACCTTATCTTGATCCCCCTTTGTTGTATAGTAGCTGAGATTGGCGATGGTAGACTAGGTTCATGTCATAGGTCGGGGTCGGGGTCAGGTTTAAGAGGTGTTGGGTCTGGGTCGGGGTTTGGAGGGGTTGGGTCTAGGTCGGGTCTTGGATCGAGTTTGGGGTTAGGGGCTAGGGATAGTAAGGTTAGACGGGATAAGGGAGTTTATAGGTTGCGAGTTGGGTCTTGAAACATCGGTACTTTGCAGGGTAAGTCTATAGAGCTAGTGAAGATTCTTAGAAAGAGGAGGGTTAGTGTAGCGTGTGTTCAGGAAACTAAATGGGTAGGCACTAAAGCTAGAGATGTGGATGGATATAAGTTGTTGTACTCGGGTAACGTGAGACATAGAAATGGGGTAGGTATCTTAGTAGATGAAGATCTTAGGGAGCAGGTGGTAGAGGTAAAGAGAGTTAGTGATAGACTGATGTCTATTAAGTTGGTCATAGGAGGGTCTACGGTGAACATTATTATTGCCTACTCCACGCAAGTAGGTTTGGACGAAGAGGAGAGAAGGAATTCTGGGAGGTTTTAGATTAGGTGGTGAGGAGCATCCCGAGCATTGAGAAGCTTTTCGTGGGAGGAGATTTCAATGGGCATATTGGGTCTTTGTCGAGAAGGTATGATGATGAGCATGGCGGTTTCGGTTTTGGTGAGCGGAATGAAGGAGGAGCTTCTCTGTTGGATTTTTCTAGGGCTTTTGGGTTGTGGATATCAAATTCGAGCTTTTCGAAGAAGGAGGATCACTTTATTACGTTTCGTAATTCAGTGGCCAAGACTCAGATAGACTTTTTGCTTCTTAGAAAATGGGATAGAGCACTATGTAAAAACTGTAAAGTCATACCTAGCGAGAATCTCTTGACTGAACATAGGTTGTTGGTGATGGACTTGGTTATCAATAAGGGCAAAAAGAAGAGAAGTGGGGAGGCACGACCCAGGATTAAGTGGGTTAGTTTGACTTTGGCTAGTGCTTTGGAAATGGAAGAGAAGCTGATGAGTAGGAGGGCTTGGGAGAGTAGTGGGGGTGTGGATAATATGTGGGAGACGGCTTCCAGTTGCATTAGAAAGACCGCTAGAGAGGTGTTAGGTGTCTCGAGAGGTTGATCTGGCAAACATCGAGGAGACTGGTGGTGGAACGAAGAGGTCAAGAGAAAGGTAGAGTATAAGAAGGTGACTTATGCTAAGTTGGTTGGGAGCAAGGATGATGAGTAAAGGCAGAAGAATAAGGAGGAGTATAAGGTAGCTAGAAAAGAGGCTAAGTTAGCGGTTACGACGGCTAAGACAATAACTTTTGAGAGGTTGTATGCGGCTTTAGAGGAGAAAGACGGAGATAAAAAGTTGTATAGGATGGCCAAGGCCAGGAATCAGAGAGCTCGTGACCTTGACCAAGTGAAGTGCATCAAAGGAGAGGATGGTCTACTGTTGGTTGGGGATGCCCTCATTAGGGAGAGGTGGCAGTCCTTTTTTTATAAATTTTTGAACGACGAAGGGGACAAAGGTTCTGTGTTGGGTGACTTAGAGATATCTGAGGAGGGACGTGATTATAGTTCTTGTAGGCGTATCGAGGTTGAGGAGGTCAAGAGAGCTATTCACAGGATGCGGCGGGGTAGGGCGACGGGGCCAGACGAGATTCCAGTAGATTTTTGGAAGAGCACTAGCGGGAAAGGTCTGGAGTAGTTGACAAGGTTATTTAACATTATTTTTAGAGCTGCTAAGATGCCTGAAGCGTGGAGGTGGAACACGATGATTCCAGTGTATAAGAACAAGGGAGACATTCAGAGTTGTAATAACTATAAAGGTATTAAGTTGTTGAGTCATACTGTGAAGGTTTGGGAAAGGGTGGTAGAGTTGAGGAAGAGGAGGATCGTGATGATCTCTGAGAATCAATTCGGTTTCATGCCTGGTCGTTCGACCACTGAGGCCATTCATCTTATGAGAAGATTAGTGAAGCATTTTCGAGAGAGAAAGAAGGACTTTAACATGGTATTTATTGATCTAGAGAAGGCATATGACAGAGTTCCCAGAGAGATTTTGTGGAGGTGCTTGGAGGCTAGAGGGGTTCCCGTGGCGTACACTAGGTCGATTCAGGATATATATGATAGTGCGAAGACTCGTGTGAGGACGGTAGGTGGAGATTCGGAGCACTTCACAGTTTTGATAGGGTTGTATAAGAGATCGACTCTTAACCTATTTCTATTTACCTTGGTGAGGGATGCTTTGATGCGACATATTCAAGGAGAGGTGCCTTGGTGTATGTTATTTGCAGATGATGTGGTTCTGATCGACGAGACTCGGGGTGGAGTTAATGATAAGTTGGAGATTTGGAGACAGACGCTTGAATCTAAAGGTTTTCGGTTAAGTAGAACCAAGATGGAGTACTTGGATTGTAAGTTCCGGGATATGTCACAAGAAGATGGAATGATTGTGAAGGTAGACTCTCAGGCTATCCAAAAGAGGCAGAGTTCTAAGTACTGGGGTCCATAATTCAGGGTAATGGTGAGATTGACGAGGATGTCACACATCGTATTGGGGCAGAGTGGTTGAAGTGGAGGCTCGCTTCAGGAGTCCTTTTTGATAAGTAGGTGCCCTCGAAACTTAAAGAAAAGTTCTACAGAGTGGTAGTCCAGACGGCTATGTTGTATGGTGCGGAGTGTTGGCCAATTAAGAACTCCCACATTCAAAAGGTGAAGGTGGCAGAGATACAAATGTTGTGATGGATCTGTGGACATACCAGGAAAGATAGGATGAAGAATAAGATTATTCGGGAGAAGGTGGGAGTTGCCTCGGTGGAGGATAAGTTGCGAGAAGTGAGGCTACGTTGGTTCGGGCATGTGATGAGGAGGGGACCTGATGCTCCAGTGCGGAGGTGTGAGACTCTGGCTATGGATGGTTTTAGGCGGGCTAGAGGTAGACCAAAGAAATATTGGAGGGAGGTGATTAGTCATGATATGAAGCAATTACAGCTTACAGAGAACATGACCCATGATAGGAAGGTGTGGAGGACGCGGATTAGGGTAGAGGGTTAGGGGGTGGGAGCGCGACGGTAGTAATAGGGGGAGTGCTCCTTTGGGTCTGGATTTTCTGGTTCGTAGTGTTGTGGCTGTATTTTTTGGGGCTAGTGGTGTTGGCTTTTTTGCATCCCGTACTAGTTTATTATGCACTTATCTTTTGTGTTTGTTATACTGTTAGTTTGTTTTATGTACCATACTAGTTTATATGTGCTTACTTTTTGTATTGGTTATACTGTTATTGGTCCTAAGCCGGGGGTCTATCGAAAACAACCTCTCTACTTCTCTTGAGGTAGTGGTATGGTCTGCGTACACTCTACCCTCCCCAGACCCCACTAGGTGGGAATACACTGGGTATGTTGTTGTTGTTGTATAGAAAATACGTTATATAGATTAAAAAATAAAAAAATATTTTTATAATTTTTTTTTAAAAAAGAGATACAAATGTTGATATAAATATAAGGGTAAAATAGGCATTTTAAAAGATCAAATAGGAAAAAGGAGAGAGAATGATTATTGTTCAAAGTTGAGAGGGTGTTTGATTCTTACAGAAAAGTTCGGGAGTGTAAACGATTTTAACCCATACTATAAATATGAAACTAATTTTAATGTATAAAAATAAATTCCGAATTTTGGAAATAAAATAAAAATAATATATATTTTAAAAAGTTGCAATAACTTGCAATAAAAAAGTTATTAATGCAATTATCTAAAAGTATTACTAAAATTTGTAATTTTCAATCTAATAATTATATATGGGATAATTTTCTCTTACTTATAAAGATCGTAATGATATAAACAACTGTTTTTAAAATCTCTTTCGGTGAATTTTCATCTTTTTATTTCTTTAGTGATTCAATCTCACAATTTTAAATTGTCAGTATAGGGTATGAGATGCTTAACATTTGAGTCTCCTTTCTCGTTGGCATAAATTTTATTCTTATTTCAGCATAAACTTTTGATTCATGAAATTTATAGGCCTCCGTCCCTCATATTTCTACATTATGCAATATACAACTTGTTTATAACTAAAAAATTTTTAAGGAGCTCAATAATTAGTCATTTGAACTTTTATCCGATTGATGAAGATTGAAACTTCGACCTTGTAACTCCCTCTCCAATTAAAAAAACCACTTATCTATAACTAAGTTATATGATTAGGTAGAAATTGAATCAATTATACGCAAGAAAAAGGGAAGGATAAGTCCGGATGTTATGGGATGCATGGCTTAGTGGTCATCGTCACCGATTAGTACTCTCTTAACTATATATAATAATACCGACAAATATAATATCTTTAATACACACGTGGGTTACACATTAATTTCTCCTTTAATTCGTTTGGTTGAGAATAAGCTATTTTAAAATTAATTATTTCATGATTGTTATTTCACCTTTAATCAATCAATATATATATATATATATATATATACATACATACATATATATATATATATATATGTATATATATATATAAAGGAGACTCTAAGACAATCCTATGTGGCATGTCTTAGAGGTCTCCAATACTATTTGTCTATTTTGTGGTTTTTTTGACCCTTTTTTTTCTTATATTTGAATATTTTTCTTCTTTTTATATTTAATGTCTTTAATAAATATAATTATTTATAACTCACACCTTCAATTATACTCTTAATAATATCAATAAATCCAACCTTTTAATCTTCATAACCTCAAAATTTAATTTATAAGTTTATGACACCTTATGGTATTCCTCCATTTTGCCTATATAAATTCATATTTTGTTTCATGAAAATTTCATTCAAGATTATCCTTTCTCTTCTTCATCACAATATCAAATTATGCTTAACAAAGTTGTTGTTCCAGTTGTTGCTTTCATCAAGTAACTTTCGACGATCCTTGTATAGATTTACCTTATTAGCCTGATAATAGTATGTCCTATAGGTTCATAGTATTATAGATGTGTAGTTTTTCTTGTAAATCATGTCTTTATCTTTTGAAGCCGTTTTTGTTTTCTTACTTTTCGTTCCCCCGTCTTTTTCAGATTTATTGTTATTTTGATATTAGCCATTTGATAGGATGGGGCTGCTAGATGAAGAGTTTGTTTTATGCTTCTGACTTTAATTTGGATGTTCAATTTTGTGTTTTCTTACCAGATATTGTTATACATGTATACGTAATGCTCACTGTTTAATTCCATTCATATGATTCTAATTAGTTTGTGTATTTAAGCTTGAACAACACAAGTAATCACATTTTGAAAGTAAATACGTAACTTACACATCTGAAATATGGAAAGTAATGGGTATATAGTCCCTTTTAGAATTGCCAATTAAATTGTTGCTGGCATTACAAGTTGAAACCTGAAGGAGATGTCATTAAATTCAAAAGAGATATTATAACTAATAGAATATATTTCGTTTGTGATAGTTATTTAAAACTCCACAAAATATTTTGAATTTTGACGTTTAAAAAATTTACACTAATTTGTTATAAATGGCTGGCTAGGGCTGTCGACTAAGTTTTACGGCAGGTTGCTTCTTAAGTCAACTCTCACAGCCGAAATGCAGTGGCATTATTTTTTAAAAACATCAAATTCCAAGAATTATTTTGGTGTTTGAATCAACAAAATTATTGAATTTCATGAATTATTTCTGAAATTTGAATTAATAAAAATTTAAACTTCTGAATTTGTTCCTAAACGTTGCAATCCGGAATCATACTGAAGTTTCACTTATTAAACTTTCAAATTCAAGCAAAATTGTATCCTTTTTTAGTTAGAGATATATATTTGCCTAAATTTTATTTTTGAAACAGAAGGTCACTTAATATTCATGGCCTGAGGCTAGCCCAACTCTCAAGGTGAGTTGTTCCATGAAGTTCTTGATGCAGTAATAATAGGGAGTTACGGGCTGCCATTTATTATCTTACTATTTATCTTCTTTTTTTTGTGATTTTTTCAGTTATTTTTTCTTTATATTTGAATATTTTTTCTTTTTATATTAAATATATTTAATAAAGATAATTATTTATAACTCACATCTTCAATTATACTCTCAATAATATCAATAAATTCAATCTTTTAATCTTCATAACCCCCAAATTTAATTTATAAGTTTGTGACACCTTATGATATTCCCCTATTTTGCTTGTATAAATTCATAGTTTGTTTCATGAAATTTTTTGTTCAAGATTATTCTTTCTCTCCTCCATCACCATATAACTTGTGAATAAACCAAAGTGCGAAAGAAAAAGACAAAGTAAAGGTAAGAAAAATTTTATTTTCAGGATATTTCTTTGCATCTTTTATGTGTTTGGTCACATTTTTTTAAGTATACTTATATGTTTATATTATGGATAATATTAATTTTGCATAACTTTTTGTCAAAGATAGTAAAGATAGTAATAGTAAAAAGTAGATCCGCGTCAAAGTACATGTCAAAAGAAATGGTCTAACTCGATTGTTTTATTTTGTGAGATGTTATTCAAAATTTTCAGGTGATCGGGGTTACCACATGCTCAACTAAATTGACCTACTCACGTTAAAATTATCTAAAAAAAAAAAGTGATTACAATACTTGTGAGCACTCAAGAAATAATAAATTTTGATTATTAGTTACGATCAAAAAAATAATTGGTAGAATCATGTATAAATCGAATTGCTTCTTTTTTTTCTAATAGTTACTTTGGTTAGTATAAGCGTAATAAAAATATTATAAATATTAAACATAGAACTTGATATTATATTAATAATTATTTAAATTGTTTATTCAGGAAAGACAAAGGAAAAATTATTTGAATTTTTATGTGAATAATACTTTTTTATTTTTGTGTATTTAAGTTATTTTAACTAACTAATTTATTTTGTCTATATATTATATGTTAACAAATTTTCTTCAACTGGTTATGAAATATATATATGTATATATATATATATGTATGTATATATATATATATGTATGTATATATGTATGAAGAAGTGAAGAGTCATACTCATGCAACCTACAAAATTAAGAATTTGTGAAGACAATAAAGATATGTTGTGATATCTTTTTTTTTCCTCTTAATTAATTTTACTAATGTGTAATAATGTGCTAAAGATGGTAGATAAAAAGATAATAATGATTAATCTATGTATTATATTTAGCTATTCATATGATAATCTACAATAATGTATCATAACACCAAAATTATTACTTTTTCTATATATAAACTTCTATTACCGTTTCACTTCTACTTGATAACAATCTATGATTTAAAAATTGTGAAAATTAATTATGATTGAAAATTATTTAGAATTCATAAGAACATATAAAATAATAAGAAGCAAACCAACGAGACTGATTAACGGGTTTGAGATGAATTAGAATCAAGATTGTTGACATTGCAATATCACGTAAGTAATCATGAATTTTTTATCTTTGCCTTTTTTTCAATTAAAAATATGAATGAATATATCATTAAGCGATCAATATCCTCAAATTCAAAATACACATAAAAATTAAAATTATAATTATTATTATATTTTGTTTTGTAAATTACCATTTTTAAAAAAATACAAACTAATGAAATACACTTTTGTGATTATTATATTATTTATAAAACTTGAAAAAAAATTATATTATAAATTTTAAAAAGCTCAATAATCGCGCACAGCGTGAAAAAGTTCTCTAGTTTGGAATAAAACAACACTATAATTTTAAAATATGTTATTTCTTAATTTTATTTTATAATTAAATATAAAATAGACTTAATCTCAAAACTAACTATCTTTTATTTGGTACCAAATGACTCTTAACTTCCAACCCCTACATAAGGCCTTTCTCCGTTTTCCTTTTCACTTCACATGTTTAATTCACTTCACCTAAAACTGTTCACTGACAAATAAGGAAAAAAAAATCCAAAAGTGACGTGCGTTTGCATAGAATTAAAGGAAAAAGTTTTGATAAAGTATTTATAATTAAGCAGCTAAATATTTGGATAGAAGTGCTAAAACTAAAAAAAAAAAATTATTGATAGATTTGATAAATAAGTGTTGTCAAATACTTTTTTATTATTAAAATGACTGAAATATCCTTAAAGTTACTAACACCATAAATAAGTTGAATTATTTAATTTTTAATTCTAATAATTCAAAAATAATTTATATTTATATGCACTTTCAACGTAAAGTGATTATGTGAGGTAAATTTATAAATATAAGTTATTTTGTATTTTAAATGTTAAAAAATAAACTTTTTAGAACATTTATATAAATATAGAATTATAATAAAAAATAACGCGATCCAACAATTTTTGAAATGCCAAATTTCTCTAAAAAAAAGAAACACTTCAGTAGCACTTGGATTACATTCTGTTCATTAGACAAGATTTATATTGATCATTTGCATTTTTCTAAATAGCCAAAAGTTTCACTGATTATCAACTTCTCCCCTTATTATTCTGGAATCAATGAACATGAAAAACTAATCCTTGGGGAAAGATGTAAGGATGAAATCGCTGAAGAATAGGGAGAAAGAACGAAGATAAATGGAGGAAAGGGAAAGCGAAAGAAGTGTCAAAAGAGAAAATGAAAGAAAATTGGAGAAGAAGTCGACTACAAATTAGGGGTATTGTTAGAATTAGAAAAATATAAAAAATAAAAGGATAAATATTTTGGTCAAACTTCAAAAATTTTAATCTCTTATTAAAGTGTGTGGCTGCACGCGAAAATTCGTTTTAATAATGGGTAACGTTGAGATTCGATACAAGGATCTTTGCTTGTTCTGATACCATGTTGAAGTGTATGACCATCTCATCTAAAAGCTTAAGCTGTTTGAGAGAGTACAGCTTTTTATAATTTAATTATATTCTCAACAACTCCTAACTTAACACTTTTTATTTCGTTTAATCAATTTTTAGTTATTTTTAAAGTGCTTTATTATCTTACCAAACACTTAAAAAGGTAAAAAAAAAAAGGTTAAAAACCGACTAATCAACTTTTAATTCTATCCAAACGGACTCTTAGCATAATTTTATACACATTTTTTATTGGGTAAACAACATAAATCCCAAATTTTAGCTAGTTAATTACATTATTTCCCAGATTTGTTATTTAGTTTTTCTCTCCCGGATTATAAATGTTCATATATATTTCTCCACATCAGGGGCGGACCCACATAGGTTCGTCGAAAAATTACACTGTATATATATACGTATATATAAGCAGTTTTTACAAATGTAAAAGGTATATATTATCTATTGAACCCATTAGGCACAAGAGTAGTGCCCAACCAAGCGGTTGTGAGTTCAATTCCTAGCACCTAGGTCGAGTGTTCGATCCCTTGTAATAACTTTTTAAATTATTTTATGCAACAACCAGTTTAAGCAGATATTGAACTCGGTATATTATATCTATTGAACCCATTAAACACAAGAGGAGTGCCTAGCCCAGCGATTGTGGGTTCAATTCCTACCACCTAGGTCGCATGTTCGATTCCTTGTAAGGCCTTTTCTAAATTATTTTATGTAACAGCTGTTTAAAAAAAAACATGGCAATAATAATGTATAAAACATATTCTTATACATAACATGGTTATGTATAATGTAAATATGGTGAAACATAACTGCAATAATGTATAAGGTAAACCTATACATAAAAAAGTAATATGAAATGTATAAGATAAAAAATAGCGGAGAAACATAAATGCAACTTTTATACATTGTCACACCCCCTTTTTTAACCAAAAAAGATTGATTTTAAGTTTGAAAAGGGGTTTTATTATTAAGTGACAAAAGAAAATAATTTATTCCGAAAAAGACTTTTAACAATCATAACTCAGAGTCGCCACTCGGCATAAATCTGATGTGTCAAGTCACCTTTGAAAATCATTTTTCAAAATAATTTTTGACTCTTTCAAGACTGGTCCACGAACAGAGATTTCGATTAAGAAATTCTGTTGATCGAGGGAAAGGTGTTAGGCACCTCTCGGTCCCGTGGTTCGACCACGGTCGCTTCCTAGAGTAAATCGGCTAGTATGACACTATGAAATGCATAAACCAAACAAAACACTCAAACAAGAAAACAAACAACCAAAAAAATAAAAAATAGTGTCTACTCCAATTTATTACAAACCAAAATAAAAATGCTGAAATAAAACCTAAACTATTATAATTGTCCTAGCTATGCTTTACCCGATGCCTCGGGCCTTGATCATGAGCCTCCTTTGCGTACATGATACTTCAAGACATTCTCCGATAAATAAGTACAATGTGACCTCGAGGCATTCCCCGGCGAATGAATATATTTGATGAAATACGATAAAAGTGGAAAAATCACTCAACACAGACATTTATACATTTGATGATATGAAATCCTACGAGTTGCCTACCCCAAAACCTAAAATTTGCCTATCAATTTCGGCCTAAAACATAACACTATCGGGTTTGTCAAAATTAACATTCGTTCCAACTCAGACAACAACCAATTTATCAACAAGCCAATACTTACTTTAATCAATCCTCAATCCCATCCTAAACATCCAATTTTAATTCTCAAATGAGATATTATTTCATCAGACAATCCATAACAAAAGGAAATCAACAATGCATCAACACAAGCAACTATTCACCCACCAACAAGAATCAACCAACACACAATATTCAATCAAATGCACCGAATGACATTAAAAATGAAATAAAAAAAGGCAAAGAGTAGAGTTGGACCTTAATTTAAAGCTTTTGAACTCAAATAGTATCCGAATAAAAAGATAAAATCTTCATCCGAAGACCCTGAGTCGAACCTCAATCACGAACTGACCAACCTCGATATACGTCTGTTTTGGTTTCATCACAAATCCAGACCTAAAATCTTAAGAAAAAAGAAAAAAACCCACACTGATTTCGTGTGCAACGGGTCTGTTTAGCTGTTTCAAAGAAGGGAGCTACCGCCGGTTGGAGTTAATGGCATTTTCTGATGTTGGCGGGGGATCGATCGACGGGTTTTGAGGATTTTTTGATGAGTCGGCAAAATGGTGGGCTGATGCAATTGGTTCGCCAGTGGAAAGGGTATTTCCAATGAGATTTGGCCGATTTTCTCTATTGTTTTCCCTATTTTCTCCTCCCCCTTCATTGTTTTTCTGTTACTGCATGTGTGTGTATCTCGGTGTAGTTTGTGTATGTATTTCGATAGGAGTGTTGTGTATATAAGTATTGTGAGTGTGTGTTGCATCTGGTGTGAATTGTGTGTATCTCCCCCGATAAAGCTGTAAGAGTATGTGTATGTATATGTGTCTCCCCTGAGGATGAGTGGAATTGTTAATATATGTGAGATGAATTATGTGTGTGAGTGCCTATGAATTCCCAGTGAATGTGAATTGCTTCTTCTTTTTTCTATAAGAGTGTGGTCTCTGTATTTTTGTGTGTATGAAGTCGTTTCAAGGCAAACCCCAAAAAAATCATAAAAAGGGTAGGGGTAGGGGGCCACGTAGGGTAGGGGTTGTGAGGTGGAGTGGTGAGTTGTCAAAATTTAATAGGGGAAGTGGTTAATTTGTTAGGATGATGACGTGTGAGAGAATATTGGGGATTAAATTTGTTAAAGGTTGTTGTTTTGTTCTCTTGTAAGGGGATTTATTGAATAGGTGAGGGTGCACATTTATTGGATGAGGTTGTTATTGTTTTGAGAATTTTCTATTTTGTCTTAAGTGGAGGGATTATCACACGGGGTGAGGTACATGGTACGGTGAGGGTAAATGGGTAAAATTTGACATTTTGGAGGGACAAAATTACGTGTCTACACCATGCTCCTCTTTGGCTGTAAACACAAAGTGTTTTCAGAAAAAAAAGTAGACAACGAGACAGAATTTTGTCCCGACCATTATTCAAAAGAAAGAAATAGAAAGAAGGTAGGCAACCGAATCTTGATTTTGGGCATTCTACTTATCTCAAGTTATGTGGGTATCAAGTCAAATGTAGTTCCAGGATTGACAAGGAGAGGACTATACCAAGTTGGAGAGTCGAGTGAGGTTTCGTCGAGGTTCTGATCTGTGGCTCTGTCATGACATCAAAAATGAAAATTACAAGTTTAAAAGATAACTGAAATTATAAAAGTCCTATCTATGCAGCTTCTCTGGACTCTTGATTTGAGTTTTTGATGCTTTCAACATTGACAAAGATCTGATTTTCTTTAGGTTGAACTTGAGAATAGATTCTTCCCCTATACAAAATTTAATGTTAGAGATGAACTCAAAAATTGACCATGTTCTATCGGTGGTACTTCTGAATTTGAACCTAAATTTGTAAAGCTTCACCCTATTCTCCAGGCTGGCTCCTGACTTATCATTTCTTCACCTTTTGCTTGGCTTTTAATTTCTTCACGTGATTCTTTGAGCGGGCTCCCGACTTGCAGTCCACCCACTTTGTTGATGTGGGATCCCAACTTGCAATTTCATCACCTTGTTCTTTAAACGGTCTCCTGACTTGCAATTTCACCATCCTATTCTTCAGGCGAGCTCATGACTTTTAATTTCATCACCCTATTCTCCGATCGGGATCTAGACTTGCAATTTTATCACCCTGTTCTTCAGGCGGGCTCCTGGCTTTCAATTTCATCACCCTGTTCTTCAGGTGGGTTCCAAACTTTCAATTTCATCACTCCATTCTTAGGGAGAGCTCCCGACTTATAATTTTATCACCCTGTTCTTCAGGCAGGCTCATCTCTTGCAATTTTATCACCCTATTCTTCAGGCGAGGACCTAACTTTCAATTTCATTACCCTGTTTTTCAGGTGGGCTCCTGACTTTCAATTTCATCACTCTATTCTCCGGGCGAGCTCCCAACTTTCAATTTTATCACTCTGTTCTTTAAGTGGGCTCCTGACTTTCAATTTCATCACCCTGTTCTTCAGGCGGGCTCCTGACTTTTAATTTCATCACTCTATTCTTCGGGGGAGCTTTCGACTTGTAATTTCGTCATCCTGTTCTTCAGGCGGGCTCCTGACTTGCAATGTTATCACCCTGTTCTTCAGGCAGGATCCTGACTTTCAATTTCATCACCCTATTCTTCAGGCGGGCTCCCAACTTTTAATTTCATCACTTTATTTTCTGAGCGAGCTCTTGACTTACAATTTCATCACCCTGCTCTTAAGGTGGGTTCCTGACTTTTAATTTCATCACTCTGTTCTCTGGGCGAGCTTTTGACTTGCAATTTCATCACCCTATTCTTCAGCTGGGTTCCTTCCTTGCAATTTCATCACCCTGTTCTCTAGTCGGGCTCCTAAATTTTTATTTCATCACTCTATTCTCCAGGCGGGCTCCTGACTTGCAATTTCATCACCCTGTTCTTCAGATGAGCTCTTGACTTTTAATTTCATCACTCTATTTTCTGAGCGAGCTCCCAACTTCCAATTTCATCACCCTGTTCTTAAGGTGGGTTCCTGACTTTCAATTTCATCACTCTGTTCTCTAGGCGAGTTTTTGACTTGCAATTTTATCACCCTATTCTTCAGGTGGGTTCCTTCCTTGCAATTTCATCACCCTATTCTCCAGTCGGGCTCCTAAATTTCTATTTCATCACTCTATTCTCCAGGCGGGCTCCTGACTTGTAATTTCATCACCCTATTCTTCAGATGAGCTCTTGACTTTCAATTTCATCACCTTGTTCTTCAGGCTGGATCTTGACTTTCAATTTCATAACCTTGTTCTCCAGGTGGGCTCCTGACTTTCAATTTCATCACTCTTTTCTCTGAGCTAGCTCCCGACTTGTAATTTCATCACTCTATTCTTTGAGCGGGCTCCTGACTTTCAATTTCATCACCCTGTTCTCCAGGCGGGCTCCTAACTTGTAATTTCATTACCCCGTTCTTCATGCGGGATCTTGACTTGCAATTTTATCACCCTATTCTCCAGGCGGGCTCCTGACTTTCAATTTTATCATTTTGCTGACTTTCAACGTCATCACCCTATTCTCCAGGTGGTCTCCTGACATACAATTTCATCACCCTGTTCTTCAGGTGGGCTCCTGACCTTCTATTATTGACTTTCAATTTCCTCACCCTGTTCTCCAGGAGATTTCCTGATATCAAAGTCAAAACTAGACAAAAATTATCCCAAACAAAGATTATGATAGAAAAATATTCCATTTTTTTGAAAAATAAAATCTCATATTCAGGAGGGTCCTGAGCAGAAATTAAAGTCCAATTTTCTAGGAGGGTCCTGAAGTGAAGTTCCAAATAACAAGAATTAAATTTTCTTTTTTCCCAGTTTATCTTCAAAAGATTTTGTGGGTGTCAAACCCAATCACAACTATTTGCAAAAATTCATAATGCAAAGATGAATCAAGATTCTGATCAATAAATTCACCTTTTGAGGATAAAATTGAATGATCGAGACCAAAAAGTATGTCTCTTAAGAATAAAAGTGAAGAATTCTTACTAAAAGTGCATCTTTTAGGATTAACGACTCAAATTAGGAAATACACCTACTAGCCATGAGACATGAAAGGCCCAAATTAGAGAGTGTCTCTCTTAGGGGTACAAGCTGATGAGTTTTACCTTAAATGTAATTACCAAACATGTACAACAACATTGCCTTTTGCATTTACAGAAATGAGGAATTGCACATTTGGATATTTGCATTTTGAAGCCTTTGATTTGAAGATAGCTAGTGTTCCTGTTTCATACAAAGAAAACTTGTGAGTTTAAGACATGGTGGTTAGCTTGCGACTTTGGATTTTAAGGCAATTTCTCTTTCACTTGTCCCATTCAATTTTACTTCCAACTATTGACCTATGTCATTGTCTTGTTGCACCATTAACCCAAATTCGGATCATTAAAAGTGACTCTAACAGAAACACAATATCTTTATTTCGGTATGTCTCTCAGTTGAATCCTTCAAACCTTGGTATTTCCCCGATTCCCAAACTTGTCTATTGAATAAACTTTTTGCTTGTCTTATTTTGGCTCACAATCATGTTTCTTTCATGTACTGGCCTTTTGTCTTGCTTTGTGCAATTGAAAAAGTTGGTAGCAAATTTGGAAATCTTTTCTCACTTATTTTGACACGGACTTGACTCTAAGACATGAGAAAAATAATTTTATGTTCGAATGACAGACTCAAAAGGACAAAAATAGAAATATGTAGAAGAAAGAAAAGACAACGTTTGACCATTTTTGAAAATAAAGAAAAAAAAATTATCTGAAAATGACAGTCAACTCTAATGATTATGCCATGCATTTTTGGATTAAGCTGCCTAATCTTTTCATCCAAACTTTTAACCAATTGTTGTTGAATTAATTACCCTGAAATTGAGTTTCTTTCATAGGTCAATTTCACTTATAAACCTCATTCGGCTAGTGACACCTTGAAGGGTTTTCGCCAACAGGCCTATCTCATTTTTCTTTCTTTCAGTTCACCATTTTCCTATAGTGTCCGTGAGGGTTTTCACCAATAAGACTCTATGAGACTTTCGGTGTCTGTGAGAATTTTCACCGATAAGACTCTCTCATTTTTGTCTCTCTCAACATACTCTCGCCTTACGGTGCCCGTAAGGGTTTTCACTAATAAGACTCTCTTATTTTCATTTCTCTCTTGATTCCTTATGCCGAGGAAGACAAGTAGTTCTCAAAATGCATCATCATATGCATTGCATGCTTAGCATTATCATTCTCAAAGATTAATCCGAAGGTCTTTCTTTGATTATAACTTGGCTTTTGAATATGGTTAGAGAGAAAGAATGGCATGAGGCTCAAATGACACTTGAAGTGGGATGAGACTTAAACTTTTGAAATTGACTCAAACAACGAAGATTGACTCATGCCCCAGTTCTTTTGACTGGGTAATTCTAAATTATTTATTTGGTTGAACCGAACCCAGAGTAGGGCTGCCTACGTATCTCACCCCGAAAGAGTAGAATCAGGTCAAACGTAGTTCTGGAAACTTGTTCTTTTACTTGATTCTGAATTCTTTTTTTTCTTTTATTGACTCTTTTTCTCTTTAGGAACTTTTCTGACTCTATTTTTCTTGACACTCTTCTTTTCTCTTTCTTTTTGACACATTCTTTTTCTTTTTGAAACTTTTCTGACTTTATTCTTTTGCTCAACACTTTTATTTTGAACTTTGCTGACTCTATCTTGATTTCAAAAGAGGGGTATGAAAGAAAATAGAACTAAAGCTCAAATGGGGTAAACAAAGGATGCCACGATGTTTGGATAGTAGAATGAAATGCCTTCGTCTTATCAATCCTTGAAAATGCAAGTACATATCATGCAATATGAAAGTGAAAGATGAAAACCATTTGTGATATTTTTTATAGCACTAACTTTAACTAAGCCTGTGAGTCACTACTTCTTCTGCGCTTTTCCAATATGCAACTCCATGTTTGTTGTACATTCCTCATATTGAATGACTCATGATTTTCTAAAGCTGATTTTCTTTCTATTCCTCTTGATAAAGGATCGTGCATCCACTGTTTTACCTAATAGAGATATTCTTTCAATTGATGACCCAGTTATTCTTGTGATTCCCATAATAATTGCCTTAATTTTCAAAGAAGGCTTCAACTTAGAAACCAAATATTTCAACACTCTACTTATTTTCTCAGATGTGATTCAATGTTTCATTATTAAACTGAATTTTAAGATCTGACTAAAAATTTTGCAAGCATTTCATATCATTAAAAGCAACACAAAATGTATTGTGTAAAGAATACAAACAAACAACTAAAAATAAGACAAAACAACAAGGGACACTAAATTTCAATAAAAGAAAAGATAGAAGGGTTTAAATAAAGATGTCAGAGAGACAAAAAAAATATAGATTCCGAACTACCACCCTGAGATAATTCAAAAAACAGAAAGAAAAATAAAATAAACTACCAACAACCTTCCTGGTAAGGAGAAGAGTGATGATACGGGTGAAAAGAGATCAAGACTATTCACAAAGAGCCAACCACGGGAATTGCAACATCTTCAAGGCATGTTCATGAAGATAGATGTGTGTGAGTGTTTCATGAGTCCATCTAAGGGAGTGCACATATTGAAGTGTGAAGAAGAGCTTTAAACACTCCAAGGCCGCCCCTTTTCATTAAGGGTGTTTTGGTCTCTTCATTTTAAACTGGACTATAAATAGTCTCTTATTAGGTCATTTTATTTTTTAGCTTATTATTGATATTGAAGAACATTTATCTCTTGTTAGAGTGAGTAACAAAACCAAAACTAGGACAAGTGTGGATTCACTTATTTGATCTTTTGGATTAGAATCACGGGTTCTTGAGGTGAATTGATTTCCCTCTTGGGTTCACGAAAGAGTTTGGTGTTGTTATTACGAGTCTTAGGGGTCTTAGAGTTTGATAAACTCTTAGGTTCTTATGTCTTATAATCTCTTATGTCAAGGTACCTATCCCTTTATTTTCTTGCATCAGTTTGATGTTGTGCTTCTTGTTATCTTGAATTCAGCTTTGGTCTTGCTTCCTTAGTTTGGTTGTCTCTTAATATCGTATTTAGTAGTAGATCTCGTTTCATTTGGTATCAAGACCAAGGTTTGATTTTGTTCCAACGAAATCAATCTTGGGATGTTGCCTAGAAAATCAACAAAAAAAAAAGTGTCCAAAATCGAAAATCTCACAAAAAAATAGTTGTTCCCATTTTTGTACCTTGGCCAAAACTTTAAACCTAGATCTAGGAGATTTTTTGTGTTTTTTGTTTGTTTCTAGTGTTAGACCCTTCTTCCCTAACACTAATAGAGTCTAGATCTAAATTTTGATCTAATTTCGAGTTGTTGTTGAATTTTAAAAGGTTGTTGTTGAGGATTTGAGATTGAACGTGTGTTGTTGATGTTTGAGGTTTCAACGTGAACCTAGATCTTCAAATTTCACTCACTTACAAGGTAATATTCTTAGGGTGCAAGTTTGAATGGTCTTGGTGTTCTTCAACATCTTCATATCTTGTTAAAGAAGAATCTTCAAAAGTGGTTGTTTTATCTAAAAGAGAGTGTGGTCCTTGTTTGTCTTAAAGACATAATTCCAAGACATACAAAAGGAGAAAGAAGTCAAAAGACTTTCAAAAAGGAGTATTACCAAAAAGGTGTAAAGGAAAGTATAAGGTGGGGTCCACAACAAAGTCAAACTCTTTTAAATTTGAAAAAGGCTCCAATTCTTGGTATTTTTCCCTCCCACAGCCGATTTCCACTCTTCCCAATTGAATATTGATAAAATTCAAATTAGAAACAATAAAATTTCCAAAATTTTAACAACATTTCAATGTCCAATAGGAAGCTGCCATGTCATCAACCCGCAAATTTACCTTAGGCTCAAAATTTAGATTCTAAGTTTCTTTTCCTTGTTTCTTTGGATTCATTTCCTGATCCCAGTACTAATTGACAACTAGTAATCACCTACTAGGTTGTGAATTTATTTTGAATCTGTTTTCTTCATGTTTGTGTTCTTTGTGTGCTTTTATCATTTGATTCGTTGTAGTTTCTTAGCTCAAGTCCAAACATGATTTCTTTGAGTATTTCAAATCAAAATCCATTTCAAACAAGAGTAGAACTCATCCCTCAACGTCTTACAGATTATAAGCCAACTTTCAACACTTGTGAAGCCAAGTGTGAGATAACCAAATGTGTGAGAGTGTGGTGAGGATTCTTTTTTAGCTAACTTGTTTGTTGTTTTGTAGGTGTCTTCTTAGGTATAATGGCAACTGTAGGAACAACATCTCAAACCAAGGGCAACAATGATATTAGTACTATCTTGGCCTCTCTTGAATACCTTAACCAAAGCCTGGAAAAGATACAAACAAATACGACTTCAGTGAAAAGAGATGTATCATCATTGAAAGGGGAAGTGTCAACAATGAGTGGGAGGTTGGATTATGTGGAGAGTCAAAGGAACTCCCGTCCTTCTGCTTATAAATACTACCATGTTTCTTCAAGTGGACATGATCAAAACACCTCCACTACCATTACCCTCGAAACCTTCCATCAAATGTTCAATCCACCAAGACCACTATAGAATGCCACAAATCAAGTCACCTTTTATCCCCAAAACCAAGACCTCAACAGACCACTTCATCCTCAACTCAATCAAGTCTATCAAGAAGGACTTGGAATCCAAATGTTTCCACCAAACCTAAACCCTCCATTCCAAGATCCACTTAACCAAAGGCCTCAACCTCCACCAAATCCAATTCCCCTATTCCAAGCTCCACTTAACCAAAACTGACCCGTCCATGTAGAGGAATATGGTAGATAGGGTCAATAATAGGGGTATGGAGCTTATGATGATGCCTACATGATGGAAGAAGAGATGATATATAGATGTATGGATCAAAGGGGATTTTGAGGTCAAGAAGGGAGAGTTGGTCAATGGAATCAACAAGGAAACTGAGACCTAGAAGTGGGCATATATTCCATCAAAGTTAGTCTCTAATTTTCAAAGGTGAGAGTGACCCCGAAGTGTACCTTGCATGCGAGTCCTATTGTGACAAGATCTTCCAAGTTAATGATCTCACCGAGGAAAAGAAGAGTTTTTATGCCTGTAACGCCCCAAAATCCCATCCCGAGATGTCACACGATGCTTAAGGCTGCAAGTAGCCTTAAGCTAACCCTTTGAGCCTGTTACTACTTCTAATACTTGGTTTAAGATAAATAAGCTAAACAATGATACTTTATTGAGTCAGCTATAATCTGAAATAACTGGAAATAATGTCTGAATAGCAAAAATACTAATAATCTGGAACACAACTTCAACTGACAGTTTAGTCTGACAAAGCCTCTACTACTCAAATGTGAGAGCCATTGGGACAGACCCCCAACTGACTCGCAATGATCTGAAAGTAAGACTCAAAACACAATGAAAGTGGAAAAGCTACAAATATAGGTCCTCGAACCATGGGAACTCACCACGGATAAAGATGTAGATAAGATGCTCGGAGATCACTATCACTGCTGAGACTGAGCACCTGAACCTACATTAAGAGACAATGTAGCACACAGACATGTATGCGAATCAGTACTTTGAGGATGTACTGAGTATATGAGGGTGTATGCATTAATTAAGACAATAGTATCAATCTTAATAGAAATCATGCATGCAGCTATAAATGACTCGTATAGCTTGAATAAAATTGAAAACTGAATATCATAAATCATGTACAATAAGGTATAAATCATAAATCTAGTGAGTCATTATATTAGTTCTAAAACCCATATTCTTCATCTTATTCTTAAAACAGGTAACCAAGAGAAATTTTAAAACATTAGTTCTCAAAACTTGAACTTTGATCTCATGGAGAATAAATGACTTCTTTAAAACTTAGAGATTATAGAACTTTAGGACTTAGGAAACTTTTAGCTTAATTAGAGTAGGGGACTACTTTGGGAGTTTCTCTTAATCGACATAAACCATGTGAGCCACATAGAGTCCAACGTCTTGCCCACGTTGGGGAGAGATATTCTATCCTTACCATTGGAGTAGAACCTTAACTTTAGTGATTACTTATCTTAATCCACTTGGGGTAAATCAGAAACCTATGGGGGCACGTAGTTCTGGGGTATGAGACCTTGGAATTATACCCAACTTGGTGCTAAATATTACTTTCATACTTAAGCTCAAAACTTTTAGGAAATCCACCTTAAAATAATTCAAGGGTACATAATAAAGACCAAATATACTTCTCTTGTCTTTAAAGCATAACTAGTGTGCACTCTTATCTTAGCTTAGACCCAAAAGGGTCAAATCTTTACTTGAAATCTAAAAAGTAATTCTTAAGTCAATATCTCAAAATTCATGCTTAAGAATGCAATTACTCATAAGGTATCTTAAAATCTATAATTTTTATCAATAGGCATGGAACACAATTAAAATCATGTAATTCAACTCTCAATTCATGGTAAATATCAAAATCTTGCAATTAATGGAAATGGGTATAAACCCTAACTTGATTTTAATGAAAAAATCTCATAAATTGCAGAAATTTGTAATTTAAAGTAAGATTTTGGGCATAAGGGTAAAAGGGTTACCCTTGTTCAAACCCCACATACCGTAGATTTTGACTTTAGATGAATATGATTGCTTGAAGCTCTTTTTCGAACTCTTGAGTGAGGGTTCTTGAAGCTTTTAACTAGGAAACTTTGAATCTTAACTCAATTTGCAGAAATTATGGTGGAATCTTGAAGTTCTCGGAGAAGGAATTGAGTTTGCTCTTGAGGGAGAAAACCCTAGGTCTTGATGTTTTTGATGGATATGAAGTTATTTGCTTCGTTCTGAATATATCTAAGTGTTAAAAGGATGGAAAAAGACCAAAAAGTCCTTTTAAAAATAACTTAAAAATACTGAACGGGATCTGCGATGGTTGGTGCGACGGTCCATCGCTAGGTCGACGGTCCATCGGACTGGCCGTCGCACCTGGACCAGAATAGGGGTTCACTGTCTCGTCTGTGATGGCTTGGGCGATGGTACGTCGCTATCTCGATAGTCCGTCGGCCTGACGTCGTACTTATCTAGAGAATGGACTCACTGCCTCAGCTGCGACAGTCTGGGCGATGGTCCGTCAGACCTCTCCGTCGCACCTGGGCAGTTCAGACTGCTTTCTGTAAAACATCCATGTCTTTCTGTTTCGATGTCGGTTTTTGATGAAATGGGTATCATTGAAAAGATAATTTAATTTTCCACACGATAAAAAATCAATTTTAGGAAAACACTATATGGTTTAAACATTAATCACTTTGGAAGTCATTCCTAAATCTTTTAGAGACGGAATAAGGCTTCACGTGACATGTTCTAAGGGCTTAGACTATGAGGGAACTTTACGAGGTCTTACAATGCCATAGCTCACTTTGAAGGATATTCCAACACATGGTGGGGGTATTTTAAAAGTTTTAGAAATAAAGTGAATGAGTAAAAAACCCCTCCATGGTATAGATTGAAGCACCTTATGAGGCAAAGGTACTTGCCCGAGAGCTATAGGCATGATCTCTTTGCCAAGTTATACAATTTGAGTCAAGGTAGCAAGAGTGTCATGGCTTACTATGATGAGTTCCAACAATTGATGTTTAAGATTGATCACCGAGGAGAAAAAGTGAGTTATGACATCATACGCTTCAAGGTCGGGTTGAACAAAGACATCTCTACACATATGACTCTTCAAAAGTTTGAAACCATAAATGGTATCTTCCAAGTGGCATTATAGATTGAGGGGGAGATCAAGGAGAGGTCGGCATACAAGTCAAAAGGTCATCAATCCTCTTTGGGTTGGTCTAAGAACAAAGAATTGGTTCAATCACCCTTGGCTTGACACAAGAACAAAGAACCTAAATCCAATGCTCATCAACCCATAACCAAGGCTGCCCAACACTATCCTCCAAGAAATGAAGGTAAACTAAATTCTCCTTCTTATTCTAAGGGATTTCAATGCTTTAAATGTCAAGAGTGGGGCCACAAGGCTGGTGAGTATCCCATCTAGATAAATGTTATCCTTAGTGAAGGGAAATTGTACTACCTTGGAAAATAAGTGGGATTAGAAATCGAAAAGAATAAAGTTGAGCCTCAAGATAGAGAGTAAGTAGAGGATCAAATACAAGAAGAAGGTGATGAAGAGGATACTTGGCCGCAAGTTGGTGAGTGTGAAGTTCTAAGATTTTTGGTAATACGAGTCATGGTTAGTAAGTCTTTAGATGATCTAAGTCAAAGAGAGAATCTATTCAATACTGAGTGTCTTATCAAAGGAGGTGTGTGCACAATGGTCGTTAATAGTGGTAGTTGTACTAATGTTGCTAGTGCCACCATGGTTGATTTCTTGAAGCTTCCCACTACTACACATGCAAGTACTTACAAGCTTAAATAGTTTAATGATTACGGAGATTTGAAGGTAACTCGACAAGTGATGATTTAGTTCAAGGTAGGAAACTACCAAAATGAGGTGCTTTGTGATGTGATTCCTATGCAAGCTTGTCACTTGTTATTGGGTAGACCATGGCAATTTGATAGGTATACTAAGCATAATGTAATAACCAATAGGTACTATCTTGAACTCAATGGCCGAAAGTTTACACTTCATCCTCTCTCACCATCTCAAGTGAATGAAGTACATCAACAATTGAAGGAGTTGAAGAAAAAAGGGAAAAAAAGAGAAAACCCGAGAGTGGGAAAAGTGAGGAAGCTGAGGGGTTACAACTTCAAAGGGTAAGGATCCTATGGTGATATTTTCTAGGAAGAAGGATCTCTTTAAGAAACATGATGACAAAACACCTATGTTTCTCCTAGCTCATGTTTTTAATACTAACCCATTTACTTCTTCTATTCCCCCTTCTATTTCCTTTGTTTTGCAGGATTTTGAAGATGTGTTCTCAAAGGAACTTCTACAAGGGTTACCCCCACTTTGGGGAATTGATAATCAAATAGATTTCATGCCAAGTTCTCAATTGCCTAACAAACTGGCATATCGAAGTAACCCTACGGATACCAAATAACTTCAAAGGCAAGTTGAAGAACTTCTCAATAAAGGATACATTAGGAAAGCATGAGTCCATGTGCGGTTCTGGTCTTGTTGGTGCCAAAGAAAGATGGAACATGAAGAATGTGTATGGACTGCCAAGCCATCAATAAGATCACGATAAATTATCACCATCCCTTTCCTCGATTGGATGATATGCTTGATGAGTTGAATAGTTCTTGTGTGTTTTAAAAAATTAATCTTATGAGTGGTATCACCAAATTAGAATGCAAATGGGTAATGAATGGAAGACCGTCTTCAAGACCAAGTTTGGTCTCTATGAATAGATGTTCATGCCATTCGACCTCACTAATGCTCCTAGTACTTTCATGTGATTAATGAATCATATGATGAACCGTTCATTGGAAAGTTTATAGTGGTGTATTTTGATGATGTCTTGGTTTATAGCAAATCCCTTGAAAAGCATATTTTACATTTGCAAAGTGTATTTGTAGTCCTTAGAAAGGAAAGGTTGTATGCTTATCTTGAGAAGTGTTCTTTTGGTGTGAATGATGTTGTGTTCTTGGGATTTATTGAAAATTCAAAAGGAGTCGAGGTGGATGAATCCAAGATAGATGCTATAAAGAATTGTCCAACTCTAAAATCCATTGGTGAAGTACGAAGCTTTCATGGGTTGGCTAGTTTTTATAGGCAGTTTGTCAAAAGGTTTAGTACCATTGCTGCTTCCTAGATCGAGGTCATCCGAAAGGACCAACCTTTCAAGTGGGGTGATGAGCAAGCTAAGGTCCTTGAAACCGTGAAAGATATGCTTATTTCTGCCCCTTTGTTGCAATTACCCAACTTTGATAAGATGTTTGAAGTTAAATATGATGCAAGTAAAGTAGGAATAGATGTCGTCTTAATGCAAGATCTTAAACATATTACCTATTTTAGTGAGAATATCAAGGGCGCAACTCTAAATTATTCCACTTATGATCTATAGTTATACGCCTTGATTAGAGTTTTGGGTAATTGGCAACATTACTTGTGTCCCAAAGAGTTTGTGATCCGAACGGACCATGAATCCTTAAAACATCTTAGGGCACAAGACAAGATCAACAAGCAGCATACTAAATAGATTGAATTCCTAGAAACCTTCCCTTATATCATTAAATACAAAAAGGGAAAGGAAAATGTGGTTGCCGATGCATTACCTAGGAAACATGTTCTCATTTCTACCTTATCTTCAAAGTTGATAGGATTTGAGAGCATAAAGATGGTGTATCCCGAATATCCCACATTTGCCCCTATCTTTCGGGAATATGAAGAGTGGGGTAGGGAAATATGGCTCAAGGATGGGATTTACACTCCCTATTCCAAGTTTAATGGGTATTTGTTCAAAGGAAGAAGGTTATGTGTGCCCTCTAGTTCTTGGAGAGATTTGTTTGTGAGAGAGGCACATGATGGTAGTTTGATGGGACACTTTGGGGCTGAAAAGACCCTAAGAATCTTTGAGTAACAATCCTATTATCCTAAGATACGCAAAGATGTTGCTAAGATTTATGGCAAATGTATGGATTATAGGAGTGCCAAATCACGCCTCCTAACTCAAAGATTGTATACCCCGCTTCCCACTCCCCTATGCCCTTGGCTTAATGTATCTATGGACTTTGTTTTATGGTTTCCAAGGACAAGGAGAGGTAGGGATAGAATTTTTGTAGTGGTTGACCGATTCTCAAAGATGGAACACTCCATCCCATATTCTAAGTATGAGGGTGCATCTAGTATAGCTTCGTTGTTTATCGAATATGTTGTTAAGTTGCATGTGATCACTCGGACCATTGTTAGTGATAGTAACTCAAAGTTCCTTAGTCAATTTTGGAAGTCGATGTGGGGTAAGCTTGGTACGAAGTTTCCATTCTCAACCTCTTCCTACCCACAAATCGATGGCTAAATGGAAGTAGTAAATAGGATGTTGGGTTCTATGCTACACTTCATGGTTAAAGGTAAGTTGACTTCTTGGGTGAATCACCCAGCCCTAGTCGAGTTTGCTTATAATTGGGTTATCCATTCAACTACTGGTATGACTCCCTTTGAGTATGTATACGGCCTAAACCCCTTACCTCTTTAGATCTAACCCCTTTATCTAATGATTTTATGTTAAGCTTGGATGGAATCAAAAGAGTGGAATCCATGAAAAAGATGCATGGTAAGGTGAGGATCTGCCTTGAGAAGAGAAATCAAGAAGTTGTTAACAGGGCCAACAAGGGAAGAAGAAGGCTTGTACTAGAACCAAGTGATTGGGTATGAGTGCACCTTAGGAAGGATCGGTTTATAACACAAAGGAAGGCCAAGTTGATGTCGAGGGGTGATGGTCATTTTCAAGTGCTTGAAAGGATCAATGATAATGCATACAAGATTGATCTCCCTTCAGAATACCAAGTGCATAACACATTCAATGTGTCTGACCTCTTATTGACACCATTGAGGATGATGAAGCCGTGAATTTAATGTCAAATTTCTTTCAAGATAGAGAGGATGATACGGGTGCAAAGAGCTCAAGACCATGATGATAGGCAAATTTACGCGCCTATATCAATATATTTTGCCCATATTTTAGCCTAGTTTTGAGAACAAATTATATATTTCATGCACTTTTAGTCCTTTTTCCTGTAAATGAGCTAACGAACATGATTAGTAAAGTTTCAGGTATAAATGATGCATAATTCAGCATTTTATGGCTTACTTGACGCTAAAGAAAGCTCACGAAGGAAGGAAAGGGAGTTTGGACGCCTAAAGGACCAAAAGTGATGCATGGAGAATCTGTCCCGGGCTAAAACAGCATTTCTGAAGACTTTGGGGACTTGCAGTAACTTAGTTGGATTTGGACAATGATACATTAACCTAGTACAATTGGGTTATGTATTTCATTAGTTTATTTGGATTATGATAATGTTACATTAACCTAGTACAATTGGGTTAAGTATTTCATTAGCTTAGTAGGATGTGGTTAAGCATTTCATTAGCTTAGTAGGAATAGGATATGGGTATTATAAATACCCTATCTTGCTAGAGATTTTAATGAATTCCGAATTCTTCCATTACTCTACAACTCTTCTTCTAATTCTCCCATTAATTCTATTTTTCTTCTTCTACTCATCTATTCAACAAGAGAAACGTTACCTTGCTAAAGAATTCACGCCTAAACGGCTACCACACCATTATAAACGTGAAATCTTAATTGTGGTAATAACAACAATGTCAATTGTGATTTCCTTCGCACTCATGGGTAACTAAACCTCTCTGTTGGGGTTATGGAAGCCGAATGAGATACTATCTATTGTTGTGAGTTTGTGAGTTCGTGACACGTATACTGCTTATATCATTATTCTCTTCATCTTAATGCAAATTCTTGTGGCTGCAGACACATAGAATAATGCCAGTATAACACTTAACTTGTTCGAAAGAAAGGTTATTTGTCTGGAAAAGAGATAATGTCAAGGTAGTAGGGTCACCCCCTAAAATTCCCTACTAAAAAGCTAGTGCCATAACTAGACTAACCTCTTGGAGAATTCGTACCGTTAGACACGCTTTAAGCTCGAAAGAGTTAAAGTGAAATAATCCTCGAATAGGTCGAAAGACTCCTGGATTTACCATCGAATACAATTCTCTATAAGAAGTTGCATGTCGAAACTCTACACACTCATAGCCACTAGAGACGTATACCTCAGAAGGTGGACATAACCCCAACGCCTCACTTATCATTGTTTACAACTTACGTAACAATCTTTCTCTTTTACTTTGCTATTTTCAGCTTTTAATTAATTGTTTTGGTGACACATTACAAATCCCCCTTTTTTATGAGACTTGCACCAAACGTTTAGTAATTTTGCTTACTTGTTGGCCAAGCTATTCCCTGTGGGATCGACACCCAACCCAGGTTGGGTTCTATATTTGCTAACGACCGCTTTACACTCCTACGAGAGCTGTAGATTGAGCGTTATCAGACCACTCACAAGGATCCAAGCTCGGGAATTACAAAATATTCAAGGCACGTTCATGAAGATGGATATGTGTGAGTGTGTCATGAGTCCATCCAAGATAGTGCACATGGTGAAGTGTGAAGAAGAGCTTTAAACACTCCAAGGCTGCCCCTTCTTTACACTCCAGGGCCGCCTCTTTTCATTAAGGGTGTTTTGGTCACTTCATTTTGTACTAGACTATAAAGAGTCTCTTATTTTGTCATTTTCTTTTTTAGCTTATCATTGATATTGTAGAACATTTCTCTCTTGTGAGAGTGAGTACCAAAACTGAAACTAGAACAAGTGTGGATTCACTTGTGTTGATCTTTTGGCTTGGAATCGTGGTTCTTGAGGTGAATTGATTTACCTCTTGGGTTCACGAAAGAGTTTGGTGTTGTTATTACGGGTGTTAGGGGTCTTAGAGTTTGATACACTCTTAGGTTATTATTTCTTGTAATCTTTTATGTCAAGCTACCTATCCCTTTATTTTCATGCATTTGTTTGATGTTGTGCTTCTTATTATCTTGAAGTCGGCTTTGGTCTTGCTTCTTTAGTTTGGATGTCTCTTAATCTCGTATTTAGTAGTAGATCTAGTATCAAGTGACTTCTTAATTGCCGAGCTTGAAATCTTAGCCATTGATTTGCATATCATAATGACTAGAGCTTTCACCACTGTCAATGTTCTGCACCATAATCGATTTATCTTGAATCATCTTTTCTATTTCTTTATTCAAAGCATGATAATCTTCAATATTGTGGCCCTAAACATCAGAATGATATGTACATCGTATATTAGGATCAAAATTTCTTGAATGCAGGTCAGGAGTAAACCTAAGGAGATGAGTGATCATGCCACATTTCACTAATTTCTAGAACAAACGGTATATGATTATCCAATTGGCGTGAAACTATCCCTAGGATTCTGCCTCTTTTCATTATTTAACTTAAATCAAACATCGGGCTTAGAAGGTCTTTATTATTTTTGTGGAGTTGGAGGATGACTCTGAGGAGTTGGTGCGCGCCATTGTGAGTAAGAAAAGAGTTGAATTAACACGATCTGATCGGGGGCCTTGTCATAATGAGCATCCCAAGTCCAATCGGGACCGGAGACCACCACCGTTACCTAATCCCAACCTCTAGCTGCCTGCCTTGAGTTGGATGAACTCCAAACATTTAACAAGATAATGTTATTTAACAAGTCAAGACTCTAGGATAGGATCACGATCATGACCGACCCAACCGAGTCCAACCGTCCAACCGTACCAACCAAACCAAACCAACCAATTGCAAAATCAAAGTCCATACACCAGGCCACAACCAAATGGGTATCCAAATGTAATATGATTAAACCAAAAATAAAATATGATGGAACAGTGAGAAATTATGTCTATTAATGTCAGCCCCAATACCAATGCCAATACTAAGGATGACACAACTACCGATCCCTCCCATACCAACCCATAGTAGTACCATAAAACCTCTAACCAAAAGAGTAAGAATATCCGATTGGGACATGCCCCCAACCATAGCCAAAACCAATATTGAAAATAAAGTCAAAGTGTGTAGGAACATCCATATCATGAAATGGAACCTTCCGAAATGATAGAAGCTCACCACTTCAATCCAAGTGTTGATAACGAAGTTTAAATGCTAAACAGGAGAAGTGGAATGGCCAGTTCCTTCCTAGCGTGGGTATATAGCCGCCCGAAGATGGGTTTGCGAGTGATCGCTAGAATGAACTCAGGATAAGAATAAAATAATTCTATTTATAAAAGCCAAGTAAAACTACCCATAATGCATACAACCATACATATATATAACATTGCTGGGAAAAGGAACCGTGTTTACTATGCACTTTAAAACCTTTACCTGGGTTGTGTAGCTTTGCTGTCCTAAACCACCCATGATGTGGGTTTACCAATGCATGAAGCCGCACGACCAAGGAAGAAAAACCTGGGATGACTAGTACATCCCCCAATATAAAGTGTGACATCATGCACATGATCATTAAGACCAAACCTCACATCGGCAAATATGAGTTTCCACTGTTGGTCCCCCCAGGACCTCTACTTTCCACGGCTTTGCTACACCTCCCCCTTTAAGCCCAATTAAAACTATTTCCAACCAACCAAACCATTATCTTATCATTAACTAAGGTCATTAGTAGTGGTATCTTCATACCGACCAATAACTTGCAAGTATTGTCCATAGCCAACCATATATAGATTAAGGTACTTCCATGTACCCTTCCATTTACCATATTAAACCACCTGGGGGATTACCATATACCTTATAAATATTACCATTTAACCTTTAACCTAAAGACATTTAAACCATTTTAGTTCCTTTGCCCAGTTCAAACAAGCAAGAGTTCCATTAAAAATACAATAATGCAATGAAAACATTCTCATAAGCATTTTGTCAAAAACCTTGGGGGTCATAACATAACCAAAACCAATTCCATTTACCATGAAGCAATTGCCATGTAGCCAAGTATCCAAAACCACCATAAATTCATATAAAAGCATAATTAAAATCATGGGAAACCATTACCAAGTATATATAAATAAAATCCCCAAATCATATTTGAAAACCAAAATCATACAATGATGAAACCATGAAAATATAATATAAGACTATGACTTTAGTTGGAACTAACAATGAGGGAAGAGAAAATGCCTTAATTGACAAGATAGATGGAGAGAAATCACCAACAAGATCCCCAAATTATCCCTCTAGTTGAAACCCTAGCTTCATTGCGCCAAAAGATCTTGAGAGAATTATGGAGTATTAATGAATCGAATAATAGGGTATATAACCTTTTAGGAGGGTTAAAAGTCACGGGGCCTTATTAGGTTAAGAGCAGAAATGTCCAGAATACCCCCACTTAAATTGTACAAAAATCCCATCACAGGGATACAAGTGACCCTCACGAGCCGTACCCAACCTATACGAGTGGTACCTGCCTTTCGTACCCGAATACTCAACCCTTGGACGCAACACGTTCTAATATATGAATTATCAAAACCAAGTCTTAGCCACAATATACGATCCATACCATCAACCCGTGCCCCTGGCAGAATAGAATACCAAGAGGCATGAACATTGTCCCCTATACGAGTCCCCAATACGATTCGTACCCTAACTTACGGCTCATGGTGAGCCACTTGTACTCAGAACCAACTTAAGTTACCAAGTCTAAGGGAAAACTGAACCCAAATAATCTGTATCAAACCATCGACTCGTACCACCCCAATTCGTATCCATTATAGTAACCCATCCAATCCCGCCAACCAACACTGATCAGTGTACAATAGGACCATGCCATCTGTACCCCAACATACACTCATACCCTTGAGTTGTATTGGATTTGGAGAATGGAATTCTAGAAAATTTTCTAAGTTCCAAAAACATGGGTATTTTATAAACATATGGTTGTGCGCTATATACTGGATATGGAGGTAGGGAAATAGAGTATAATGGGTTTTGGGATTGATTATATAGAGGTTGGGTATGATCTTGGGATTGAGACTGAGGGTAACGACGGCGTGGTCTTATTGGACGTGCATGTTGTCCAACTACAATAACAACTGTATCTTTCTCATTCTTCTTCCCTTCAGTTTCCTTTAATTGATTACAATATCATCCCAAATGCTTTAAGAAATCCTTATGTCCATCATGCTCCTTAAATTTTGATATTTCAAAGCTTGGAGAAAGGTTAACACTTGAAGACATGCCTCAATCCTTATATGAAACATCTTCTTTACCCGTAAGTTCTAGGAAACTTTTCATAGCATTTTATGCACTATTCATTTTTCCAACCATTTTCTCTAGCTCTTCTTGCATGCTAGGCTTTTTGTTACAAAATTTTGGTGGTCCAGTTATCCTAAAAGTAGGCTCAGGAGTATAGCAATGATCCTCTAGAGTATTGAACAAGGGTTCACTAGCGGCCTGGGAAAGTACAACTATTGGGCAGATAGCCAATAGGGAATCCTCAGTAGATATATGGTGTTTTGAACGTAGTAGGCTTATACTGAGGAGCTAGAGAAAGAGTGGTGGAAGTATTAGGATGCAGTTGATGTGGAATAAATACCGAGGCATGTTGTGGTGCATCAATAATAGTAAGAAACTAACTTTGCAATTTTGATAGAAAACTCAAGGTATTTGTAGGATCAATAGCGGGAAATAGAGGAGAAGGTTACCCACTGGCCCAAGCTCGATACATTTCCGTCATTTGTTGCCTTAATCTCAAAATATCTTGCATTAAACTTTCATTTTCCCAACTCTTTGTCTGATCCATGATGCCAATCTCTATATCCTTGTTGGACATAAATAACTCTTCCTTAGACTTAGTGTACTATGGACAACCAGCAAAATGCCACAAATCAACCACTTTAAACTAACTAAACAAAAGAGATAACAAATGCGTTAGAGTTCAACACTTCTTCAAAAGCTCTCTTTTTCTTCTTCTTTCTTTTTTTCTTTTGAAAAGATCACAGAACCCTAGAAGGGCACCTACGTATTTCACCCTCAAGAGAGGAGAATCAGGTGTGCGTAGTTCGTAAAGTTTGACCACAAAATGGTCAGTCAAATTCTTTTTCTTTTTCTTAAAACTTTAAAAGAAAATAAAATAATAAAGTGTCAAAAGAATTGATGAAAAACTTTTTGGATTTTTCAGGATTAAATTCCCTACGCAAAATGAAACTTGTGATTATCAAGAAAAAATCTTTTTGTATTGTTCATAAGGAGAGATGTATGGTTTAACCAATCTATTACTAAATGAATTCTTCTTATTTTCAAAAGATATTTACACAATCTTTTTGAGTGAAACCTAAAATTATCAAAGGAAAAAACTTTTTCTATTTTTCAGATAAAGCAACACGTGCATACAACTAATCTTTTTCTATTTGAATTTCATCCCAAAATGAAACCTAAGACTATTAAAGAAAATATTTTTGTATTTTTATTTTCAAGACATATATGAAACACCTACTCTAAATGAAACATGGAGAAAATCTTTTTTGATTTTTTAAATAAGATCACCGAACCCTAGAAGGGCTGCCTACGTATCTCACTCCCGAGAGAATAGAATCAGATCTGCGTAGTTTGTCCAAATTGGAAAATTAAGGATTAAATAACAAACTGAACCCTGACTTGAGAGACATGGCCAAATATAGATGATAAAAAACGTGAATAAAATCTTTTTTGAGTTTTCAATTTGATACTTCACATAAAAATGACACCAACAACTATGAAAGAAAAATCTTTTTGATATTTAAATTATATGAAACGTACAAACCTTCTACCATACTTTTTTGAATTTTTATTTTATAAAAAGCTACTATTAAAAAAATTTGTTTGAAAATTTCGAATTCTGAATGCATGCTAGAGGAAACAAAAGGAAAATCTTTTTATTTTTTGAGAAATAAGTGCAAAAGGTAATTTTTTTTGAAATTTTGAATTGTGGAAAACAAAAACCATAAAGATAAAGAACTCCTAAAAACTATGAGACTCCATATTTTTTTTCTTTTTTTTGAACTGTTCTTGCCTAAACACATGCATTTCCCCAAATTAGTCCGTCAAATGACCCTGTTACCCTCAAAGATGAAAAATTAACATGTGGGGATGCTATAGGGGTGAGTCTTCTACAAAGGACTAAGTGGGTCCCTCTAGGTCTCAATATAAAGCAGATAAGCATAAACTAAAGGTTGACCCAGGCCGAGGTCCACTAACAAGGCTATTCGGAGGTGCATATGGTCGATAGTGGCTTTGCTTGCTTTCCACCCACTCCATACATCCGATGGCTTCCCCTTCTAAAATAAGGGTGACTCAACTAGAGTTCATGTACACGACGTGTACTCTAAAACTTGTTGCGAAAGAATTGACTCGGGATAATGCATATGAAGCAAGATATAAAGAGGTAACACATAAGAGAAAATTGTAAACACATAATATGTACGCATCCAACAATGATAAAATAATAACACAAACAATAACACAAACAAATTATCTATACACCTATGGTGTCTTACTAAGCCGATACAACTCAATGATGAAGCTCGAATTCTAAAACACCCCAGCGGAGTCGCCAAAGCTGTCACACCCTGTTTTTGAACAAAAAAAGATTGAGTTTAAGTTTGAAAAGAGTTTTATTATTAAGGGACAAAAGAAAATAATTTGTTTCGAAAAGGACTTTTACCAATCAAAACTCAGAGTCACCACTTGGTATAAATCTGGTGTGCCAAGTCACCTTTGAAAATCCTTTTACAAAATAATTTTTTACTCTTTCAAGAATGGTCCACAAATAGAGATTCTGGTTAAGGAATTATGTTGACTTTGGGGAAGGTGTTAGGCACTCCTTGGTCCCATGGTTCGACCACGGTTTCTTCGTGGAGTACATCGGCTAGTATGACACTATGAAATGCATAATCCAAAAAAAACACTCAAATAAGTAAACAAACAACCAAAAACAATCATAAATCCCAAAAATAGTGTCTACTCCAATTTATTACAAGCCAAAATGAAAATGCTGAAATGAAACCTAAAATATTCTAATTGTCCTAGCTATGCTTTACTCGATGTCTCGAGCCTTGCTCACGAGATTTCTTTCCGTACATGATACTTCGGGATATTCCCCGATAAATAAGTACAATGTGACCTCGGGGTCTTCCCCGATGAATGAATACATTTGATGAAATGTGATAAAAGTGAAGAAATCACTCAACACGGACATTTACTCATTCAATGATATAGAATCCTACTAGTTGCCTACCCCAAAACCTAAAATTTGCCTATCAATTTTGGCCTAAAACATGACACTATCAGGTTTGTCAAATTTAACATCCGTTCCAACTCAGACAACAATCAATTTATCAACAAGCCAATACTTACTTTAATCAATCCTCAATCCCATCCTAAATAATAGATTTTAATTCTCAAATGAGATATCATTTCATCACACAATTCATAACCAAAGGGAACCAACAACGCATCAATATAAGTAACTATTCACACACAAACAAGAATCAACCAACACGCAATATTCAATCAAATACAACAAATGTCATCAACATTGAAATAAAAAAAGGCAAAGTGTAACGCCCCGAGTCTAGTACCCCGGACACTACACGGTACTAACAATCTCGAAGGATCACTAGCTAACTCATGACTTGTACCTGCTGTGAGCTCTGCATAATAGTAATACTATAATAATAATATAACTAAATAAATGCGGAAATATGGTGGAATATCTACCATAATGTTCAAACCTAAATAATACTGAGTAAAACAATGTCTGAACAAGGTATAACAATACCAAAACTGAAAACAACTGTCTGAAATACTCTAGTCTGAAAGCCTCTAAAACTGTCTGAACTGTAGAGTTGATGGGACATGTCCCCAACTAACTCCGACTACTGAAATAACTAAGTACTAAAATAATGAAACAATCATGTCCTTGAAGTATGAGGACTCACCACTAACTCTGACCGTTGATATCTGAGCTGCTAAGTGCGATCGGGAACTTGAGCGTCCGAACCAATAGTATAAAACACCATAGCGCAAGAGAAAAATATACATCAGTACGTGAGAATGTACTGGTACGCAAAGTGGGGTAAGGCTGAATGCAAAGGTTCATATGCATGAACTAAAGCTGACTGAATAACATGAATATGACCGTGTGAGAATACATGCATGAATACATAACTGTAACTGAAGTTATAAGGATTCTGAATATTGAGTTTACTATTAACATGAATTACTGATAACTAATATAACTGATAACTGAGTGACTGTGTCTGACAGTCCTGATGTTGATGGAACTAGCTGAGTTCCGTACTGAGCTGAGTGACTGTAGTTGACAGTCCTGATTCTGTAGAACTATCTTAATTCTTTACTGAAAACTGAAACTAAGACTGTGGGAAGTACTCATCTAACCGACATGCCCCTTTTTTTCTAGATAGATTTGGGGTCCAACCTGTATCCCCAGTTGGAAGGGTGTCAGTACCGTGCCACGAGTAAGGACAAGTTGTGACCCTCGTCTAGCAGGTACTCTAATGAGAATGATGGGACCCTTAGCTGATAGGTTAAGCCACCTCATCAACCCATACTTAATAAGTTTGATGTCTCAACCTATGCTGGCTACGTAGTTCTAGAATGCAAGGATCGCTTCTAAGGATCACACCCTCTGCTAGCAGGTGAGTCCCCATCCTTGGGTTCACTCGGTGTTGAATCCTACTCCCAAATAAATAGACACTAAACTGAGTATACTGGACTTAACTGGACTGAGTTCATTGAGTTTTCCTGAGTTCTGTAACTGACTGAATTCTACTGAGTTCTGAAACTAACTGAGAGTTTTGCTGATTGTTATAAGATTGAGATTACTCTGTGACTGACACTGGCTCTAGGCACACAACTAAGTTTTTGGGTATTAAATAATCCCAGGACTCGATAGCATAAGTAGTAATTAGACATGACAACACTTGCATACTTGGCAATAGCCAACAACTCACAATACAATCATTGAGGCATTTTATCGAGCATTTGAAAGTCACGAACTTGTATATGAATAGGAATTCCTTGTCAACATACTATAATGGAACTATTTCATCCACATAGGCATTTTGTCAAACATATGGGGAGCATGCTTTGGTCACACAATAATCAATACATCCTATTACCATGGCTACATCTATGAACTTGCAAATTAAAGGGTTTATCATGAACATCATGTAAATTATCACATAACAAAATAAATTCTTGTAGTTAATAGTTTATAACATGAATTAAAACCCAACAACAATATAAACATGAAATTCAATTCAAGTAACTCATGAAAACTCATAAATATACAATCTTTGTATTTTGAAAGATATTCTTGGGCTTCATGGATGAAAGGTAACCATGAATAAACACCTAGCATATCTTAGAATGTTAATACTTGAAGGTTCTTGAAGGAACTCTTGAGCCTTGTTATTGAATTTTTGAAACTAGGGTTTCTTGCTTTTGAGAGAGAATGATGAAATTGGGGAACAATTGAGTGAATAATGATATATTTAGGTCATATGGGAATTAATTTCATGTTTTAGGCTGGCCTAGTTCATGGGAAATGTCTAAAATACCTTTGGGATTTAAAATCCCGTAACTAGAATGCAGATTAAAGCCTTACCACGACGCGGTGAAGTGGCCATCGCTATGCTCACCGCGACGTGGCCCAATCGCGGTCAGCTACTGGATCATGACATTTGCTGATTTGACCCTCACCGCGATGCGGTCTAATCTCGATAAGCTACTGGAATTCTCCAAATGCCAAAATAGCTTTCATCGCAACGCAATGGATGGACCATCGCTATACTCACCGCGACGCGGTCTAATCGCGGTGAGTTACTATTTCTAAAATTTGTATTCGATCCAATCCTCGTCCAAAAAATCTGAACTTACTCGAGATATGCTATTTCCATTCCTGAATATGAACCAACTTAGAAATTAACTTTTCGAGGTCGGGAAGGTCATAAATAAATTCACTGAAGTTCGAAGGGCTTAGAAAGGACTAAGTTCTAATACCTAGCTAAAATTTTCTAAATTTGGGACCCCTCAATATGCTTTAAAGGATGAGTTAAGCTTAGAATTTTTGCGGGGTCTTACACAAAGAGTAGAATTGGACCTCAATTTGACCCTTTCAAACTCAAATAATATCCGAATAAAAAGATAAAATTCGCATCCGAAGACCCTAAGTCGAACCTCAATCATGAACTAACTAACCTTGATATACGCCCATTTTGGTTTCATCACAAATCCAAACCCAAAATCTTAAGAAAAGAGAAAAAAACCCGCACTAATTTCATGTGCAGCGGGTTTATTTTGTAGTTTCGAAGAAGAGAGCTGCCGTCGGTGGAGTTAATGGCATTTTTCAATGTGGGGGGTGTTTGGTCGACAGGTTTTAGGGTTTTATCGGTGAGTCAGTGTACTGGTGGGCTGATGGAGTTGGTTCACCGGTGGAGAGGGTATTTCCAAGATTTTACCAATTTTTCTCCACTGTTTTCTTCTCCCCCTTCACTGTTTCTCTATTACTGCATGTGTGTGTATATCAGTATAGTGTGTGTGCGTATTACAATGGGAGTGTCTGTGTATGTTAGTGTTTTGAGTGTGTGTTGCGTCTTATGTGAGTTGTATGTATCTCTTCCCGGTGAAACTGTGAGAGTATGTGTATGTATATGTGTTTCCCCTGAGGGTGAGTTGAATTGATGAATTGTGTGTGTGAGTCCCTATGAATTCCCAGTGAGTGTGAATTACTTCCTTTTTTTATTTGAGACTGTGGTCTCTATATTTGTGTGTGTATGAAGCCATTTCAAGGCAGGCCCCAATAAAACGTGAAAAAGGTAAAGATAGGGGGGCACGTGGGGTAGGGGTTGGGAGGTGGAGTGGTGAGTTGTCAAAATTTAATAGGGAAAGTGGTTAATTTGTTAGGATGATGATGTATGAGGGAATATTGGGGATTAAATTTGTTTAAGGTTGTTGTTTTGTTCTCTTGTGAGGGGATTTATTAAATAGGTGAGGGTGCACATTTATTGGATGAGGTTGTTATTTTTTGAGAATTTGTTATTTTGTCTTAAGTGGAGGGATTATCACACGGAGTTAGGTACATGGTACGGTGAGGGTAAATGGGTAGAAGTTGACTTTTCGGAGGGAGAAAATTACGTGTCTCATACATTATCCTTACACGTATAAG
Source organism: Capsicum pubescens (assembly GCA_030864215.1). NCBI lineage: Eukaryota > Viridiplantae > Streptophyta > Magnoliopsida > Solanales > Solanaceae > Capsicum > Capsicum pubescens. The sequence goes on from CM061543.1 coordinate 64,590,448, forward strand.
ATGAGAATACTTCAAGCTATATACATATACTTGCATGTATAAATAGCAGAATGGGTAAACCATATACATTGCGTACCAATGTATATGGAGTAGAAATTACAATAAATCTCTCAAAAAAGGTGCGTCTTTACCCTTATACATAAAATAGCTATGTATAACAATGCATATGGGTGCATAAAATAGATAAAAAATAAAGATTAAAAAGCAAATCAAAAAATCTTTGAAAGTCGAGGTCGACCTCATTTTGAGAATTAAACATATGCAACAAAGAAATCATAGATTTTTGAAGAAGATGATGAAAGAAACAAATAAACAAACCGCCATATATCTTAGAATTGAAATCATAAAGTTAAAAAACAAACCTCAAAAATAAATTGATGAAGATAATGAAGTTGAGTAATCTGATGAGATATATTTTGAAATCTTGAAACCGCCAGATAATGCTAGCTTGATTTTAGGCATATATTGTAGAGCATTAACCGATCTAAAGAGATGTTTTGTTATCTATGAGGATTTGAGAGAGAGAGTATATAAATGGGACATTTGTAATTCGTTTTGGAGATTTTATGTAATAATTGTAACTTAAGATGTATATTTATATAAATTTTAATTTTTTATTTCCATAAAATCAGTTCACGAATTTTATTTATGCATCTTATTTATTACTCCCTTCAATACATGTATCAGGAAAAATGCCTTTCTAGAAAATTTTCTTTTAAAAAATAACTGAAGTTTATATTCAACTATTTAATATTTGTTAAATAAATAAAAAAAGTATCCCAGAAGAATTCAAGTATAAGCTAACAAAACATTATTAGCAAATTACGGGGTTGGCCGGATATCTGATGATCAAGGATTGGGGGTTTGGGTTTAGAGGGAGATGATATGGTCAAAGAGTAGAGATTGCGAGAGTTGTGTTGGTGAGAAGGAAACAAGGAACTTTGAATATTATTTATGAAACTCTATTTTCTCTACTTCAATTTGAGAAAGTCATTTTCCTAACATTTTAAAAGATTTTTTATTTTCTAAGAAAAAATATTTTTAAGAAAATTTTAACGGAAAAAGGCTCAAATATGCCATCGAACTTTGAGAAAAGGCTCATCTATGTCATTCGTTTAAAGTTTGTCTCATTTATGCCATTGTCGTTACAAGAAAGGATCATTCATGCCTTATTTTAATAAACTAGTTTAGTGTTTTTTGGCAAAATCATTTTGTACACACGGTCAAAATGACTTGTCGACGTCATTAACTAAATGAGCCAAAAATATTTTAAGCGAAAAGGCTCAAATATGACATTGAAATATTAGAAATGGCTCATTTATGCCATCAATTAAAAGTTCGACTCATTCGTGTCATCGATGTTATAAAATCAGCTCGTCCACTTTTCACCTTAACAATGAATTTCTTTACTATAATAATTGCCTAACTAAATGGAATATTTATACGTATAAAAGAGGTTAAAAATATTATTTTAAAAGCTTGACTGAGTAAGATTCTGATCCATGACTTGAGACTATTATTTACTCCGATCGTGAGATATTCTAACCCTTTCTATATTTTTACTGCGATTTAGTCTTGAAGATCATTCCGGGCAACAGACTTACGAATTTACGCTCTTTTAGCCACAACTTGAGTCTGTGCACCTATTATATATCTATATCTATATCTATATATATATGTGACACAATCGAACTGAGGCCCTGGCCGCGACGAGCATCTCGAACCATAAGGGACCGAGAGACCCCTTAGCTTGTAATCATAAGCATAACTCATCTATTATAATAATACTGAAGTAAACTGTAAATATGATAGTTCTATTATTTCAACTTAACAATGCGCAACATAAGTTCATGAGAAAACCCAAAACCATCTATAACAAGTCTACGAAGTCTCTACTGAATTAAAACAATAATCTGTCTAAATTCGGGACAATGCCCCCGGTTGGGACCGTGAACTAAATTCAAATAAAGTCAACACATGGGAAAAGTCCTTCCGAAGTAAGGGAGGCTCACCAACTCCTAATGACAGGTAACTATCTAGTGATTAGCGGGACACGGGATTGGGCCTCAGAACTTGAAATATAGGGGGACAATACACAAGGTACTGGTATGCAGAACAATCCAAAATAACATAGTTTTATACAACATAGGTTAGAGCATTTCATAAAAAAATTATCATAAGGTAAATGAAAACACATGGGCATAATTTGAAAGCTTCAAAATATTTTCTTGTAATCATGACTAAACTTTTTTGTTTCTCTTCGTAGGAACATATGCTAAAACTCTACTGATAAAAAAATCCTCAACTCATCTTTTAGTTAGGGGACCTCTATGACCTCAATTCATATATAAAAAGTTTCTCACACTATATAATTGGTCAACATACTTATATTTACATAGGAGTCATTGGCTTGGGGCCCTTACGCGTAGGAATAATGATTTAAGTTCTAATTTGAAAATATGGGTTGTTACAATATATATTGATGGTTATGATGATTTTGATACCCGACAACGCCGGAGGATGGTGTTATAATGATATTGATACCCTACAAGGCCGGAGGATACTGTTATGATGATATTGATACCCGGCAAAGCCAAAGGATACTGTTATGATGAAATTGATACCCAATAAGGATGGAGGAAACTATGATGATATGTTGATATCCGATAAGGACAGAGGTTTATTATGGTGATGGAGAAGGTTATGATGATGAAGTTGTGATGTTTATTGTATACCTTACAGTCATTTTTGCATGCGTATCGCCTATCACTAGTATGCGCCTATGTCCTTCAGTCGGTATGGTATGGTTGCATAGATATGGGTGATGAATATGCATTGTGTTGTTGTATGTTGAATGAACCTTCCGATCCTGAGGCATCGGGGGTACGCATAGGCTCGACTAGGTATTTTGTTGTCCAAAATATCCGATTATTCCCACTGTTAGTGATATTGTTATTATCATTGTTTTGATTATTAATTGACTAGTTTATGACAGATTGGTCATTGATTCAGTATCTATCTTTGAGGTAGATTTCCGAAATCTTTTATCTTATGATTTCATTATTGTACGTGATTATTTCATGTCTCCGTGTGGATTAGAAACCTTTAGTGTGATATTATTAAATCCTGATAGGAGTATAATGAGGTATTAAAATGAACACGTGATGATTTAGGATATGCATTGAGTTGACATTTCTTGAGTTGACCTCATAACAATATGTAAATATATATATATCTATATGTAGATATGGTAGTACCGTATATCCCTTCCTTCATTTTTTCATATTGTATATTCGTTCCTTAGACTTATATATTATTATATATTCTTCTTCCGCTCTTTATTCCTTAGTTTGTATTCACGCCATGTTGATGCTTCAGGAGTTGCTACGACTATATAGAGATCGACTGTTGGTCTAAAAAGTATCCCCGATATGGGATTTCTTGTCATTCAGCTTATTCAGATTAGCTCCGTGATGTTGTGGCATCTTCAGTTAGAGATAGTATGCTTGGCACCTTAGTTATTGATTTAGCCAATCGGTTCAAGTTTGGACTCATTAGATTTATTCTCCATATGACCGTCAGACATATGAGTGGGGATTTTACCATGATAGGTGTGCTTTTATTTCCCACAAGTATCTTTTATGATGTGTATTGGGGTTTTTTTGTAAAACCCCGTAAAGTCCTAGCCCATTTCAATCCTATATAGCATGCCAAAATAGGTCCTAGACTTAGAAAAATTTCAGCGGAGTGTTAAGACTTAGTCTCATTTTTTTGGCCTCGAAATTTCAATGATCTTATTTTTTGATATTTTCGACCTTAGATCATCGATTTTTAAATTAATTCATGATCAGGGTTATCTATAGATCATCTCGGGTGAGTTTTGGAATTTTTGAACATCGTTTGAGGCATGTTTGGATGACCAAAATAGTGATCCAACGCAATCAGGACACGTTGCATTGGTCATCGCATCGCCTGTCGCATCGCTGGGCATATTTTGTGCAATTAATCTTGAGTCCAGAGGGGTAGTTGGGTCATTCCCCGTATGTTAAAGTGGTCAAAAATACAAAATTAAGCATTGAAGAGGGCAACATACATTCATTATTCACAAAATCTCTCAAGAAAAAAACCCGAGGTTCATCAAATTCAAGTCCAAGTCTCAAGAATTCACCAACAATTCTCACAAATTCAGAAACCAAGGTATGTTAGGTGTTCATCCTTGGGTTCCTTCCACCCTTGGAGTTCAAGAATCTTTTCTCCAGAACTTAGATTATGATTTACATTGTTGAATGGAATTGTGTTCATGTATGTGTTGTTGTGTGGGTTTCAAGTCAAGAAGATTTTGAGTTTCATGTAAATAAACTAGAATGTTTGTTGATTTATGTAACCCTCATGTTAAATCTTTGAATTGTTATGTTTAATGTGGTCGTCATGACATTCATATATTGCTCACTCTCATGTACAAGAATTATGCATCCTAGGTGTTTCACAAAATGTCTATGTGAATGAATTGTGCATGGTAACCTATGTGTGATGCTTTTAAAGTTGAGATATAGTTCCATTATCTATGCTGCCGAGGCCTAGGGTATTGAATACATGAAATTAGTTATTTATCTAGTCTCAAATCGAAATAGAATGATTTCGTAGTATCCCGATCAGTAGAATTCAGTCAGTTAACAGAACCAGTGTGAGTTCAGTCGAGCCTAGTACAGTCTAGTGAACAGTTCTAGTGTAGATTCAGTTGGGAGTAGGATTCAGCACCGAGCGAACCCAGGGATGGGGGTATTTCTGCTAGTATAGGGTTTGACCCTTAGTGGAAGTCCTTGAGTTACAGAACTACGTAGCCAGCGTAGGGTAAATCGTTTTCCTGCTAGAATAGGGTTGACAGAACCATATACATCTCATGAGTCTTCCTTCCAAATTAGGGTTAACCCAGCCAGTGTTAGTAACCCGTGGCACGATGCTAACACTCTTCCAACTGGGGTTACAGGTTGGACCCCAAATCAGTATATAATCAAGGTATGTTGGTTAGATTATAACTCCCACAGTCATAGTATCAGTATTAACTATTTAGTAATCAGTACAAAACTCAGTTCAGTTCTATACAATCATGACTTACAGTTATCAGTTATTTAGTTATCAAAAATGCAGTACTTTAGTTTCAGTATAATTCAGATAGACGATATATGTTTGGTATTATATGTTCAGTAGTTTCAGTAGTCCCAGTCTTGCATATACTCTCATCCAGTTACTTCTTGATATTTAGTTATTAGTACTCATGCACATGAACCCATGTATATTAACCTTACCTCACCCAGCGTACCAGTACATTCAAAGTACTGATGCATACTCTCTTTGCGCTATTATGTCTCATATCATAGATTTGGATGGTTAGGTTCCTGATCGTACTTAGCCAAATTAGTTGATTAGCCACAGCTACAATAGTGAGTTCTCATTCATCGAGGACGTGATACTTATTTAGTCATTGCATTACTTACGGTATTTTAGTATTTCAGATATTTTCAGACAGTAGTTGGAATTAGTTGGGGTCTGTCCTATCAACTCTTCTATTTCAGATGTTTAGAGGCTTTCAGACACTTTCAGTTAGCAATTATTCCACAGTTGTACTCAGTATTGATTTCAGTTTTATGAGCCTTATGGTATTTTCAGGTTCACTTCCACATATGTTTTATGAATATTATTCAGCATTCATAGCAGGTTCCAGTCATGGGTTAGCTTGTGGTCCTTCGGGGTCGTAAGCACCGTGTAACGCCCAGAGTGTACTCTCGGGGCATTATATTTTCATACCCATTGAAGATTATATTCCTTGATGAACTGATATTGGTTATAATGTGACTTATTATTGAATTCATGATTATGTTACTACTTCATGGTTTATTTTTATTAGTAGTGGATACAGTAGATTTGTATTGATATTTTCTCCCTATGGGTGTAGCTTTTGGGATAGAGCCCTATTTATTTTTGCATATTGGCCTTATTGTGTCCCTTGAGTGGTACATGATATTGATGTTCACTTTGGTACCACCTATCATTATATTGATGTTGATATTACTGTTGCTATTGCTACCACCGTTTGAGGTCACTGCTATTATTTGATATCATTACTTGATGTAATTGATCCCTGTTGGGTAGTTGGGTAGCTGTTTAGACTAGTGTTATCTAGTTAGAATTCCATTTTTTTGTGATCTTATTCAGTGGCTTGAGTAGATATAGCCCGAATTGATGATTTCTTTCCCATAGCGCGGCGAGATTGATTTTTACCTCTTGGTTAACTGTATTAGATTGATTTGTCAGGAAGAGTGGACGGAAAGAAAAGGCCTTTGTCCTATCTTCTTCTTCCTCTTCCCAAGAATAAGAATTTTTGAAAAAAAGAAGTTTTTTTTTTGTTTATATTGCGGTATCGAAGGTAAGTTGACCTTCCGTGGTTCTGTGTAGTTTTTAAGTTAGAAATTTATTTATATTTCCTGCTATTGAGTTTGAGATTCTTAGACTTGCCTCCTAGGTTGCGAAGGCTTTTGTTTTGTCTATCTCTTCCTATATAACCTATTTGTGAGATTGACCAGTTTTGGGTCCGTTCTTTGTTGTGGCCATTTCTTTGCCTGACAATGGTTTTGATATTGAGATTGAGATGTGATAGATTCATCTCATAGATTTGTTGGTTTCATTCCCTTGTAATGGTTTTCCTTTGTTATTAGTGTGGATATTGGATGCTCATTTCCTGTGATATGGTTTTGCCTTACGTAGAGTTAGAGAGATAGAGGCGGGTGGCCTTTTCTGTGATCGCTTCATAAACTGGCAAATTAAAAATTCTTTATCTTGAGCTGTTGATATTCTGGTGGTGGTCTTGACTTTGACCTTGGTTTCAAGATTGGTATAGTTCTTTTCGATGATGTGATTCTTGGGTGGATATGGGAAATCCCTATTTCATAGTTTGTTCTCCCTAATGAAGCTTAGTAACTGATTCTCCTCGATGATATGTGTCTGTTGCTATTCTTTTCTGAGGTGGAGTGTTAGATTAATTAATTGTTGGCTAAAGTTGTTTTTCTCCGTGTTGCTAGAGTTTTTGCCATTACTGGTGTGGTTTTCAGCCTTGAGGAGTTATTGAGTATGTTTGAATAGTTCATGGCCTCCAGTGGTTAAAGAGTGGGTTAATTGAATTCTCTGCCAGTGATTTATCCTTTGGCTTATTTTTGTTTTATGGCTATATTTCATACCCTCTAGCTTATATAGAGTTGGTTGTTTGCGTTTTTAGTTTGTGGTTATCCCTATGGTGATTTTTGTTCTTGAAATACGATCCAATTGTGGTTGGTATGATTTATCTCGGATATGTTAGATTTGGATACTAAAGTTAATTTGAGATAGGTGATACGATATAGCCTCATTGGCTCAGTTTTTTATTTGACACCTTGGAATGGCGATTTGAAAGTATGATAGATATGGAGCATGAATGCCTACCCATCTTCAGGTTTGGTTTGGCCGGTTGAGATCTAGCGATTCAGCCTTGGTATTAGGATTGTTCAAAATCGAACCCTATTCGATCAGCCCCCTGCAAAATTGACTTATTAGCTTAGCGGATAAACGGTTGGTGAACGGATTAAAATTTTATAATTAACTGCTTATTGATTTGGGGTGGATTATACAATTTCCTTATTGGATAAACCATTAACCCGTTAACAATTACCATATATATTTATATTTTTCCACCTAGATATATAAAACACATTATATTATATTATTATGAAATATAAACTCAAACCTATTGGATCTACATTCTAACCTAAAGCACATTCCTAATTTACCCTAGTATAATATAAAAACTACACAATAAAGTACTAACTACTAAAGTTATTATTTATTCAAAGCATAGAAGGTACAAAAGGTCAAAACTCAAAAGCCCTACTCATTTCTTTGGTTTGCCGACTCAAAATTCAAAAGTACTCAATAGTAAAGTGATATTATATCCAAAGACCAAACCAAAGAAGCAAAGGGTTTGCCTACGAGATTTTCAAAGCAATTAAGCTAAGGATTTGCAGATTAAGCTTCATTGCTTTAGTTATTCCAATTCAACCGTAATATTCTCTTGTCGAGAAGCATAATTTAAGTAAGGTTTCAGTCCTTTTTAATAATTACTGATTCTCCATCTTCATCTCATATTTGTAATTCATTTTTTTTATCTTCTTGATTTTCCTTTTTATGTTTGTCTAATTATCTCTTTTTTTTGATGAGTTGTGGACTTGTTATTTTCTTCCATATGTTTTCTTTTATTTTTTGTTCAATTTTTTATTTTGATAAAAATGGTGATGTGCATGTACTTGGATATGTAAGTATAATTTACTGCATGTATTTTCTTTAGCCTAATTTTTCAAAATTTATTCCTTTAATTTGTTTTGATTGTACAAGGTATGTGTTTTTTAATCTTCACTGTATTTTCAATATATGCGAGCAACAAATAACTGACTCAATTCTTTGTTTATATTCAAGTTTCATGTGAGAAATTGTTAGCCTAATTATTTGTGGCTCACTAATTCTTCGGATAATTCTTATTGCATTGTGCTAATTTTCATGTTCTTTGTTCTGATATTGATAATTTTTTTAATTGATTTTTTTATCACAGTAACTCAAATCAGCTCAAACCATGGCTGAAGATGTATAAACTGATAAAGTGAGGGGTGAAAGTGGAGATTCAAATAGAGCAAGTCAATTTGAAACAACTGAAACTCAGTCGACTATTGCTAAAAGAAGGGAAAAAAGGACTAATGTATGGAATCATTTTACAGAAAAATGTGTCCATTGCTCCCATGAATATTCTTTTAAGTCAAGAGACAGTACGTATACTCTTCTTGGTCATTTATTTATGTGTCCTAAGCGTCCTACTAGTGTTGATAAAAACAATTAAATTTAGCTTTTAAAGTCCTTCTTGGGGGTAGTGACAGTGCCCAAGCGCACACGCAAGTGTACGTGGTCTACCAAGTAGTAAAGTAACCTTAAAAAAAGTCGAATATCGATCCCACAGGACTTGGTTTCGCCAACTATCTAATTCTAGTTTAACGATTGAGAAAAAGTAAACAATAAAGTTTTAGAATTGTAAACTAAAAGTAAACTAAACTAATGCGGAAAAATAATGATTTAGGACAATCAATGGATAGAAGCCCAGGGTTAAGGCTTACAAACAATCATACTACGTTGTTGAACTTCATTCGTTAAATCGCTTATCTTGGTTGTTGATTCGTAGGGTTAATCGCATGATCATGGTCTCCTGACCTCTAACCATTTACCTAACTTGGACATTACAACTACATCGTTGAGTGGGAAATGCAATAATCCAATTAAGTGTTATAAAGCTATAATCCTACGTTTGAATCAAGTAAGGCTCCTAGGTACATCCCTTTCCTAGATGCTAAGTCAAATTCTTTATTCATAAAAGAATAAAACTCATACTATGTTCATCTCCATGTTCTATCACCCTATTCCCTCTCCCGAGATAACAAGGTCGACAATATATGTATTTTATGGGTGATAAATTCATAAAATAATTAAAATAAGAATAAACAAACAATCAAATATGATAAGCAAATCCACATACTTAATTCAAAATGAAAGTAGTCATGATCTTGGCCTTAACCCCGGGAAAAGGGCGTTTTGCCGCTAATTTTCATAATCACGATCTAAATAATTGAATACATGTTATGAACAATTAAAAATCTAAAGAAAGATTATTAAAACCTAACAAAGTGTAGCAGCCTCCATGAAATTAATCCACGACATCCCAACGTGTAAAAAGATCCTTAATAGTGTGTGCAACGTGTGTATATATAATAACTTAATCCTAAACCTAGTGGGATTTAAGGAAAATTATCATAATGATCCCAAGATTCCCATATACCTAAGATACCTAACTGCACGTGAGAAATATTATTAGTAGTAGTATGCTAATACCTATCCCTATCGGTGTATAAGTGGTAATTGTCCAAAATTTGAGCGGTGGAATGACACATGCATCGCGCCCTTAATTGCACCACAATATAGCAGGCGTCGCGTCCATTGTTGCACCGTAACGAAGCCCGCGTCATGGAAATTTCTCCTGAAACTACTAGAAGTTGCTTCCACAAATTATTCTAAGGCAAAGAAACACTGAAATAGAGCCCGCGTCGCGGGTATATCGCCCGCACACACTAGAAATTGCCATCAAAATTTTGGTTAAGTCTTGATCGTCCCCTCTTTCCTCCTTTGTATTGTGATGTATTTTTCATGGATTTTCAGCCTTTATATCATTATTATATCACCATATTCAGCTCAAAAAGATTCCTACATAATCACGCACAACAAATTAGAGATCATAACAACACAATATTCTCAACGATGAATCAAAAACTAGAGCTAAGACGAGGCTAGTTTCCATAATCTTCAACTTTATGTTTCGACTCTTGACTAATTCAAATTAAACTTTGTACCTTACAAATAAGTTATTCCACTCATAATTACATATTTAAACCATTTGAAACAAATTAAATACATTAGAATCAAACGAAACCAACTAGACACGCAACTAGCTCAAGCTAGAAAAACTAGTTTCCTCGATTAAACTCTAAATGACTCAATTAAGCACAAACTTGTATGGAAAATACTTGGAACATTATAATCACATCATTGGACACTTATATGCTCGTTTACATCATTATTAACACGTAAAGCACACGAACTGCTCTCAAAATAAGGCTAAATAAGCTAGAATCGTAACGCTAAATTGTATAAATACACCCAACATCACCACCCAACACTTAAAATCTTGTTCGTCCCTGAACAACTCTTTACTCTAAGCATCATAAGTTAAAGAGACTCTACACTTCTACTACATGCAAGACACTCATGCTAGTACAATAATGACTACACAGAATGCAAGTTTCTACACTTAGCATGTTATATACACAATTGATAGCTCATGAACACTACTTCAAAACATCCTAGCATCAATAATTGACTCACCTAAGTGGAAAACTCATGCATATTGTTCAATCAAGGACATCATACAACTCACCCACATTCATCAAACACGTGTCCTCACAACAAGAGAGTTACCCATAACCACTCACATAAAAGCATTTTCTAACATAATGGGAAAAAAATCAAATTACACTCACTTTCTCACAAGGAATTCACAAGTTACACATAATGAACCATAGGCTTGCCCTTAGTGTAGTACTTCACTAATATCAGAATGATGAACTTAGGATCAATTGGGTCTTTTCAGGGTTGTAATGTAGGCTAAGGGATGGGTAGGAACTATTTTGGTAGAATTATGACTATCTTCCCTAAGCACTTAATACATCACTTTTTACATTCAACACCAATCTTCAACAATCAAATTACACCAGTTTTTACTACCTCATTCTTTTGTTTTTCACCCCATCTTATTAAGCTCATTTACATACACTATGGTGGGAGTATTTTATGCACAACTCATTCAATTTTAACAATTTTTTATTCTTTTAATTACTCAACTCCCCACTACAACACATAATAATTCTTTTGAACACCAATAACTAACACTTAGGGGCTGTTATTTCACCTTTTTCTCATCTTATTTCTCATACTCCTTAATTAATTTTTCATTAAAGCGCCTATGAGCTTTGGATCAAATTAAAGGTCAACCAAAGAAGGGATTAGGCTAAATATATGGCTTCCAAATAAAAAGATAAAGGCTCAATGAGGCTTAATAGGATTACGCTCAAAGGTAGGTCAACATGAAGGTATAAAACAAGGCTATCAAAGAAATGCCTATATCATCTCCTAAACTCATATTCTTTATTTCTCTTTGCACACACACCGAGCAAGTTCTAGACATCACATGAAACAAGAAATATACAACACCTCACACACACGTGGAATATCCTCAACTCACATAGGATCATCATAGACTCCCAACCGTACAATAGCATGAATTCAAATTTAAGCCAACAAGTACTAGAGTCATAAACATGAGCGTAGGAGTCTCAAAAGTAGAAATTCACTCATTCAACATGCTTTTACAACTAAAACACTTGTACCATGCAGTCGAAAATAGCACCAACAAGAATATCTTACACAAAAAAATTTAAAAATAATAATTTAAATTGAGCCAAAAATTGAAAATTTACCCACCCCACACTTAAAAATCTACTTTGTCCCCCAAAGTGAACTTTAAAGTTAGAGTTAGAAATACTCTATGAGGCCTCTAGGCCTAGCTAGTAGCATATTTACACATTAAGAAGGTTCGAAGTCCCCACACTCAGTTTTGGCATGCTTCTTAGCTCAGGTTTGTGGTACTCAGACTTCCATCAACCTGTGACTCAACCAAAAATAAAAACTACGTGAAATAATAAAAACCTAAAAAGAAAATATACCTTAACTTGGGTTGCCTCCCAGGAAGCGCCTGATTTCGTGTCACGGCACGACCTAATCAACTTTTTCCTCCAGCTTGAAGATATGAATTTCACCCCCAACTTTGCATCCATTTTTTTGCCTCTCTCATAGGGTGGTGGTACATAGATTAAGAAATCGAGTAATGGAATATGCATGGTAAACCACTCGACCTTGAGGTGAGGTGTGTTTTTATGTTGCTTATTCAATTAAAATCAAGTATATAGTATTCTTGTTCCTCATCTTCACACTCTTCCACTATTTCAGATGATTCCACAAACAAGACATCATCTAAACATAATATAGAAAAGTTCTTTGAGTGAGGCCCAATGTCACACCCCATACTAGATGAGGCGGACAATAACTATAGGAACACATACTATAAAAACAAACTAGATGAGAAAATGAATCACTAAACAAATGGAATCACTGATAAAAAGCTATAGATATAATACCAACCAATTATCCAAATCGATACAGATGACATGTGAACCTATGAATACATATGACTGCTTTACAATGTCTACAAAGCCTCTAATAGAATCCATGACTATAAAACCATCAAAATATATATGATAAAGACTTGGCAAGGCCCCGAATCAACTTGGAGCTCACCAACAGCCGCTGAGTATCCTGTGTTCTATTGGGGAGATCTACTCGCTAAAAACCTGTGCCTGCAACATAGAACACTGGTCCCCCGTGAGGGACATCAGTACGAAGTAATGTACTGAATATGTAAGGCATGAGATAACCATAAGTGAAATAAGAAATTAATGAAACTCGAGGTCAATATATATAAATATATAGATAAGGATGAACGAACCACCTTTACTTACACTTGTGGAAGACTGTACATTACATGTTTTTCTTTACTTTACTCTTCTTTGCTTTATAATATTTGTAAGCCATGTGATACATATGAACAGCTGATCATTGGTAAAAGAGGATGACCCATGCTAGGTATTATACCCCTGGGATACGTTTCTCATCAATACATAAATTGGGATTGACCCATGCTAGGCTTTCCTTTCACCCCAGAGATACCACCCGATAATAGGATCGACCTATGCTAGGTGTTCCTTCCACCCCTGGGATACCACCCATAAATCAATAAATTAAGATCAGCCCATGCTAGGCTCTCGCCCCTGAGCTACCACTCACACATAAGTATATTTACTTTACATTACTTTTTTAATCTTTTAGATTGCTATTTTGGTGGTCATAACATTATTGAGCTTTAGAGTTATGAACCAATAGAAGAAGACAAGCGATCGACGCAAGAACAATGATATAGGAAATAAGGGTAATACTTTGGAACTTATATAACACCATGAGCCTCACTGGGAATAAAACATATTCACTAATAAATAAGCCAAGAAGGTATGTGACAAGCGAGGAGATAATGACCTATAACAAATAAGCTAGTAAGGTGTATAACTAGTAAGCAAGTGACATTACATAGCATATATGGGTTGTGACAGATTCTAGTGATCTTACCTAGCATATAGCAATTGGGGCAGATTCAAGTGTAGAAATTTAGACGTTTCAAATGGGGGAATATGTGCATACCAAGTTGAGATACATAACTCCTCGACTAAAGAGGTTTGAACTGTACAATAAATACTTATTAGGTAATACAAATACAAGGGTGCGTGAGAATGGGTACTATTGAAGCACGTGGGCAGATTCTAATTAGGAACAAATGTATATCCCATATAAGGACATATAAACTATACACTAAATAGGTAAGGACTATATAAGGTCACTTTATGCCCAAACACGATGGGAATGATATTCGAAAAAAGAACATGTGTAGCCAAAAGAGGTATACAATCAATTAAAGCAATTTTGGACAGATTGCAATCCAACATGTGGCACTCTTTAACTTGTATAATCTTGGATCTTATTGACTCATTAAGAGAAACATGTGACACTTTGACACACTTTTAGACAATGGGAAGTAAATAAAAGGTCGATTAACTATAGTGGGGTTGGTACACCATTACAATGTATACTTTAGCATGAAATATCATCTACGAAGCTCACTTTATTGGTACACGAGTATATGATACTATGCCAAAGAATATGAACTAGAATAACCCTACATACCTCGTTGTGCAACCTAATTATTACAATGAATTAGCCTTCTTTCCTTTAAGGTGTTAATCTATAATATAAGCACATAAAGGAGCTAATGTTAGCAAATAATCACAATGTAACCCTTGTAAAACAGTAGCTAAACACTTGAGGGGCAATAAGACTATTCAGTCCCTCAAATACTTAGTGTATCACCACACCCTCCTTCTATACTTTAATATAACTCCACTTCACCATTCCATAAGGTTACCCACTACCTCCAACAACAACACCTATAGACATCACCTAAATAGTCCCAAAATCCTTCAACACAATATAAGATATTGAACTCACGGCTTTCGATCACCGTCCCGTGAGTTTTTAACAACAACATATATAAAATCCTCCATCAAGGCCTATACAAAAGGAGGGGTAAATCGAGGCAGTAACCTTACCTTTATTTCTAAAATTTGCTTTCTTAAAGTGAACTCCATCAAGACGCTAAGTTTCCCTTCAAGTTGAACCAAATACTGTTGGAAAATATCTTGGAGATTAAAGAGAAGTGGACCGCCAAGCTTGGAAAAAAGGGTTGTCCTATACTTCAAACAAAACAATAACTTGATTTCCATAACTTCCCATGATAGTATTAAATATAAACCATAGTTATTTTCACTTACCTTGACTGGAAATAAAGAGGGTTCCTTCAAGAACCCTAGGAGAGAAAAGAGGCGGTTGTTTTAGGCTTGAGAGAAAAGAGAGATGGATCTAATTATAATCTGATTTTTTTGCAAGTAAGAATAAATAGAAAATGAACTAAATGGACCTTATAAATCCTTCCACTTGACCGCCGTTTTTTTGCTCATTTCCAGCCACATATTGGTCAAAATTAGTCCAAGTAGGTGATGCACCTACTTGGATATTTAAGCTGCTCAAAAAGTCCAAGTAGGTGATGAACCTACTTGGTTTATTTCTAATTGGATCACACCATATTAGGCCTTAAATAGAATAGGCATTGGGCTGGACATTTGGGCCTTAAATAGATTAGGTGTTGGGCTGCTCATCTTTCTCTTTTTATTTTAATTAATTTGGGCCTTTAATATGTCCAATAATATAGGTATCAATTCATTCCAATAGTATAAGTAGGTGATGCACCTACTAGTTACCTATTAGCTTAATTAAGTCAAGCAAGCACCTCACTTATTTTCTCTTAATTTTTCCAAAATATTGAACCCTCTACTTAACTTAACACTTACCTTTAACTTTAAGCTCAAATACCTATCTCGAGTTTAAATACTTTCATATATGCTAAGTTGGTCTATGTTTGGGATGTACGGAGCGTTACACCCAACCAATCCCACTTCTAAATTTACACTATCAATAACACACTCACTCTTATTCACTTTCTCAATTTCAGTCTCAAGAAAAAAATGACAACTGAATTGCTGCAATTCTTGTGGTAGTGGTGGTATCTCCTCAATTGTCTTTTAAGCATTTCCCACAAACATGACTGAATCAGGATTAAAACCACACATGTCTGTAGAATGATACATATTTCCACAAACCACACACCAACTTATGGTCTACTACTCAGGTCAGCAACAAGCAGGTCCCCTCCAAATGCTTGAATCAAAGTTTGGACAAAAAGCCTCATGGTGGGGTCCTCCACAAAAATGAAAAGAATCGTCATCCCTCGTAAACCATCTATCCCAAAATGACATATCAAGAAGTGTGATAAAAATAGAAATAAAGAAAAATAAAAAGAAAGAAAACAAAAACTATTTATAACTCAATATAGCTAAACTAAAAATAAGATAGTTGTCAATTTACAAGTCCCCGGCAACGGTGCCAAAAACATGCGCCCAAGAGAACACGCAAGTGTATGTGGTCTCCCATGTAATATAGTGGCCTTCAAGTAAGTCGAATATCAATCCCACAGGGACTTGTGTGAAACAACTATCCAATTCTAGTTTAACAAATTGAGAAGAGTAGCAAATAAAGTTTTAGAATTGTAAACTAAAAGTAAACTAAACTAATGCGGAAAAATAATGACTTAGGACAATCAATGAATAGAAGCCCAGGGTTAATTCTTACGAACAATCATACTATGTTGTTGAACTTCATTTGTTAAATCGCTTATCTTAGTTGTTGAGTCGTAGGGTTAATCGCATGCTCATGGTCTCCCAACCTCTAACCGTTTACCTAACTTGGACATTACAACTACATCGTTGAGAGGGGATGCAATAATCTAATTAAGTGTTATAAAGCTATCATCCTACGTTTGAATCAATTAGGGCTCCTAGGTACATCCCTATCCTAGATGCTAAGTCAAATCCCTTATTTCATAAAAGAATAAAACCCATACTTTATTCATCTCAATGTTATATCTCCCTATTCCCTCTCTTGAGATCACAAGATCGACAATATATGTATTTTATGGGTGATCAATCCATAAAATAATTAAAACAAGAATAAAAAAATAATCAAATATGATAAGCAAATCCACAAACTTAAGTCAAAATGAAAGTAGTCATGATCTTGACCTTAACCCCGGAAAGAGGGCGTTTAGCCGCTAATTTTCATAATTACGATCTAAATAATTGAATATATATTATGAATAATTAAAAAGCTAAAGAAAGATTATTAAAACCTAACAAAGTGAAACAACCTCCATAAAATTAATCCACGACGTCCCAACGTGTAACAAGATCCTTAATAGTGTGTGCAACATGTGCATATATAATAACTTAATCCTAAACCTAGTGGGATTTAAGGAAAATTATCATAATGATCCTAAGATTCCCATATACCTAAGATACCCAACTGCACGTGGGAAATATATAATATTATTAGTATGCTAATCCCTATCCCTATCGATGTATAAGGGGTAATTGTCCAAAATTTGAGCGGTGGAATGACACATGCGTCGTGCCCTTAATTGCACCGCAATATAGCAGGCGTCGCGTCCATTGTTGCACCGTAATGAAGCCCGCATCACGGGCATTTTGCCTGCCGATACTAGAAGTTGCTTCCACAAATTATTCTAAGGAAAAGAAGCACTGAAATAGAGCCCGCGTCACAGGCATATCGCCCACACACACTGGAAATTGCCATCAAAAGTTTGGTTAAGTCTTAATTGTCTTGTCTTTCATCTCTTGTATTTTGGTGTATTTTCCATGGATTTCCAGCCTTTATATCATCATTATATAACCATATTCAGCTCACAAATCTTCCTACATAGCCACACACCACAAATTAGAGATCATAACAACACAATATCCTCAATGATGAATAAAAAATAAGAGTTAGGACGAGGCTAATTTCCACGATCTTCAATTTTATGTTCCGACTCTTGACTTATTCAAACTAAACTTTGTACCTTACAAATAAGTTATTTCACTCATAATTATATATTTAAATCATTTGAAATAAATTAAACACATTAGAATCAAACGAAACCAATTAGACACGCAACTAGCTCAAGCTAGTAAAACTAATTTCCTCTATTGAACTCTAAATGACTCAATTAAGCACAACCTTGTTTGAAAAACACTTGGGACATTGTATTCACGTCATTGGACACTTATATACCCATTTACATCATTATTAACACGTAAAGAACACGAACTGCTCTCAAAACAAGGCTAAATAAGCTAGAATCATAACGCTAAAGTGTATAAATACACCCAACATCAGGTAGTCAAGGTGATGTAGATGTTGTGTCCTAGAAATTTGACCAAGAAGAGTGCAGGAAGGCTTTATGTCGTATGGTGATAATTAATGAGCTTTCTTTTAGCTTTGTTGGAAAAGAAGATTTTCGGGCGTTTATGAAAGTGTCACAACCTCATTTTTGGATGCCTTCCCGTAGTACTGTCACTAGGTATTGTTTTAATCTTTATAATGAAGCAAAACAAAATATGAAGATGTATTTTATGGAAACCAAATAGAGAATCCGTATAACCACCGGCACTTAGACCTCCATACAACGGATCAATTACATGTGTCTAACTGCCTATTGGATTGACATTGAATGGAATATGCATAAGAAAATTCTCAATTTTGTCCTATTATAAGTCATAAAAGTGAAGATATGGAAAGTGATATTGGTAGTTGCTTATGTGAGTGGGGAATAAATAAAATATTCACTGTCACTGTAGATAATGTGAGCTCAAATGTTGTAACGGTAAAAGAACTATCTAATCATTTGACAAAGATGAGAACTAATCTGATGAACGGTGATCACCTCCATGTGTGGTGTAAGGCGCATATTATGAACCTTGTTGTCCAGGATGGTTTGAAAAAAATTCTATGTTTGTTGAACGTGTTAGACATGCAGTGAGATATGTTAGGCAATCACCTGCAAGATTGAAAAAGTTTCAAGAAAGTTGTGATGATGAACAACTCATTTGCAAGAAATCGTTATGCTTAGATGTTCCAACTAGATGGAACTCCACCTACCTAATGTTGAGTAGGGCTTTTGAATTTGAGAATGCATTTACAAATTATGCTTCTCATGAAATTGGATTAAGACATTATCTTGAGAATTCTTATACTGAAGTTTGAGTAACTGCTGGTGAACTTTTGAGTATTGATTGGGTGCATGTGAAAAGAATTACAAGATTTCTTAAAAAAATTTATCTTCTCACTTTTAAAATATCTGGATTAATTTATGGTACATCTAATATTCATTTTCTTGAAATTTGTGTTGTTGTTGTTTATTTGAATCAATTGATTGCAAGTGAAGATAGTGATTTAAGTACTATGGCAAGGAAGATGAAAGAAAAATTTTATAAGTATTGGGGTGATCCAACAAAAATGAATAAGATAATTTTTAT
This sequence comes from Capsicum pubescens, assembly GCA_030864215.1. Taxonomy (NCBI): domain Eukaryota; kingdom Viridiplantae; phylum Streptophyta; class Magnoliopsida; order Solanales; family Solanaceae; genus Capsicum; species Capsicum pubescens. Next base: position 64,609,770 of record CM061543.1, read on the forward strand.
TTCATGTGTTCTAGATCCTCATTAGAAGCTTGATTTAGTTAGATAAGCACTTATAAAGATATTTGGGGAAAATCAATGTCTATCTTTAAAAGAAGCATTAAATAAATACATGATTTCATTATTTAATGAATATGTAAAATTCAGTTCAAAAGGGCTAGTGGTTTCTATTTCTTCACCTTTCTCTTCACTAGAGACTTCTATTTCGGTGCTTTCTGGTAGTCAACTAAGTACCAAAGGTACAGGACCTTTAGATTCACTCATACAAGATCTAAAGTAATATAAAGCTGTGAATGGAGGTGTAGATGCTAGAACAGAGTTGGATAAATATTTTGGCGAAGAAACTGAAAATAATACGAAAGTATTTAACATTCTGCTCTGGTGGAAAATAAACGCAGCAAGATTTCTTGCTCTTTCTAAGATGGCTTATGATGTATTAGTTGTTCCCGTTTCAAGTGTTGCATCTGAATCTACGTTTAGAATAGGAGGACGTCTTCTTGATTCATTTTGGAGTTCATTGACTCCTAAATTAGTGCAAGTTGTAGTGTGTCTTCAAGATTGGCTTCGAAGTGAACAATTGAAACAACCTGTTTGTGTTAAGAAAGATCTTTATAATTTCTAGCAAATTGAAAAATGTAATAATATTATTTTTATATATGTTGTTATAAATGATTTTTATTTATCAGTTGACTCATTATACTAATTTTCTTTTCAGATTTAGTCTGTGCAGTGATACAGATTTAAGAATTAATAGATCTTATTAATATTGAAGGGGTTACAGCTGTATATATAGAGAACTGAAGAATAACTAATTACAGAATAACCCAGATGTATTTAATAATTATATATGTAGTCTATTATCCCCCCGCAAGCTGATCAGCGGTAACGAGGGGCAGCTTGGAGCAGAGAGACTGAAAAGGCTGTAACGGAAGAGGCTTGGTGAGAATATCAGCAAGCTGGTCAGTAGATGGGACATAGTGCGTGGCCATTGCTCCTGCAAGTACCTCATCGCGAACAAAGTGACAGTCAGACCCAACATGCTTCATACGATCATGAAGGACTGGATTTTTGGTAACACAAATAGTGGACTGATTGTCACAATAAATCTGTGGTTTCGTCGGGGGAATGCCAAGTGCATCCGTAAGGTATCGTAACCACATGGCTTCAGCAACACCCGCAGCCATGGCACGATATTCTGCTTCTGTGGAGGAACGGGACACTCGCGTTTGCTTCTTGGTGCACCAGGAAATCAGATTCGGTCCCATCATAACAATATATCCAGTAGTGGACTTTCGATCATCTTTGTCGTTAGCCCAATCCGAATCAGAAAAAACAGATATATCAAACGAGCCCTTTTGAAATAAAATTCCATAGTGAAGAGTACCTTGAAGATAGCGCAGAATGCGTTTCAAGGCCTGAAAGTGTTGTTCTGTGGGAGCATGCATTGATTGGGAGACTCGATTGACTGCATATTGGATGTCCGGACGAGTAACAGCAAGATAATGAAGTCCACCGACGAGGCTCCGATATAGTGTAGGATCGGCAAAGGGAGTATTCGGCCCTGGGGATTGGCGGACTGCCATGGGAGTGACCGCGGGTTTGCAGTCTGTCATTCCAGCCCGATTTAGAAGTTCAAGGGTATATTTTGTCTGATGCATCAATATGGTTCCCGATTTGCGGATGAGTTCGAGGCCAAGAAAGAACTCCAGAGGACCGAGGTCCTTAAGTTTGAAGTCACGATGCATAGCTTCAGTAATTTCAGTGATGAGTGATGACGAGCTGCCTGTAATAACAATATCATCCACATAGATAAGAATGATGACTGTCCCTCGAGAACAGTGAAGGGTGAAGAGGCTGTTGTCATGATGGTAGGTGCGAAAACCAAGACCCTGCAGAAAAGTAGAGAGACGTGTGTACCAGGCACGAGGGGCCTGTTTCAGGCCATATAGTGATTTGCGAAGCTTGCAAACATAGTGAGGACGGTTGGGATTAACATATCCCGGTGGCTGAACCATATAGATTTCTTCCTCAAGATGACCATGAAGAAAGGCATTGCTGACGTCTAGCTGATGAAGCGGCCAATCATAGTGAAGAGCAAGAGACAAGACCAGACGAATAGTCTGTTGCTTAACAACAGGGCTGAAGGTCTCCTTATAATCCACACCATACTCCTGATGATACCCTTTTGCAACCAGACGTGCTTTATAGCGAGAAAGAGATCCATCTGAATTTCGTTTGATGCGAAACACCCATTTGCACCCAATAGACTTGCGGTTACTAGGCAGAGGTACCAAATCCCATGTACGTTGTTCATTCAGAGCCTGAAATTCCTCATCCATAGCTTGGCACCAGAAACTATTTTTGGAGGCTTGGTTGTAGGTAGTAGGCTCAGTTGTGGGATGTGCATCAAAGGGTATTTGAGTGTGGTAGGCTTTGGGTTTGAAGGTACCGGCCTTGGCTCGGGTTGTCATAGGATGAGTGTTGAGTGGAGGGTGATTAGGAAGGGGTGGTGGAGTTGTATGATGCGTGAGCGGGGGTTGGGTGGGGCTGCCGTGGGAGCTGGGATGTGCAGCGGTGGATGGGGTGGCTGTATGTGTGTTAGGAGTATGATGTAGGGAAGTGGTGGGTTGTGTGGCAGTCGGCTGGGTGTTCGGGTGGGAGGTTTGGGGTTTCGGGTGGGTAGTGGTGTAGTGGGGTACCGGGTTAGGTGCCGAGTGAGCCGGAGCATGAGCGTGAGAAAAGGACGGAAATAATGGCACAACGCCAAGTGGATTGGGGGAGTATGGAGTAGAGGAAAGACTTGTGTAAGGAAATTGTTCCTCCACAAAACGAACATGACGGGAAACATATGTTTTCTGAGATACAGGATCGAAACATTTGTAACCTTTGATAGTGGGATGATAGCCTAGAAAGACACAAGGGGTTGACCGAGGTTGAAGTTTATGTTGAGTGTGCGGACGCAACCAGGGATAAACTAGACACCCAAACGGGCGGAGATGGATATAGTCGGGTGGATGATTGTAGAGACGGGCATATGGAGTGGAGTTGGAGAGAGTGTGAGTGGGCATGCGATTTATGAGGTAGTTGGCAGTAGCAAGGGCATCAACCCAAAAGGAAACAGGTAAGGTGGAATCATGGAGGAGCGCAACAACTGTTTCTATTAGGTGACGGTGTTTGCGCTCAGCAACGCCATTTTGTTCAGGGGTATATGGACATGAAGTGTGATGAAGAGCCCCTAGATTTTGAAGAAAAACACCAAATGTATTGTTGACAAATTCTTTGCCATTGTCACTTCGAAAAATTTTGATTTTGGCATTAAATTGATTTTGAACCATTCGGTCAAAGTTTACAAAAATAGTATAAGCTTCGGATTTAAATTTCAGAGGATAAAGCCAAGTGAATTTACTGTAATCATCAACAAAACAGATATAATAACGAAAACCTTGAACAGAAGGAACTGAGGTTGGACCCCAAACATCAGAATGAATTAATTGAAATGGCGCAGTGGCCTTGTGTTCAGACAGTGAAAAAGGTAAACGACAAGATTTAGACACTGAACAGGACTCGCAATGTAATTTTTCTGAAAAATTAAAACCTAAGGAAGATAAAATGGATTTGGTGATGGCGGATGATGGGTGCCCAAGCCGGCGATGCCAGGTTGACGAGAGAATGGCTTGACTCACAACAGACGGAGACCTGGATGGAAGAGTGTATAGCCCATGCTCACAGCGGCCCGTGTACCGCACCCGGTTCGTGGTATTGTCCACTATCTGGAAATTGGTGTCATTAAAAATGAGGGTGCAGTTATTTTCTTTAGTAAAGCGATAAACAGATAAAAGATTGGATGTGAGGGAAGGGACGTGGTGAAGGGTTGAGAGATGAAATTTACCATTTGGGGTATAGACATACCCAGAGCCGGTGTTTGTGATGGGAAGGGATTGACCATTGCCTACTGTAATAGTTTCTGAGCCATGATACGGATGAGGAGCTTGAAGTTGTGAATAATCTGACGTCACATGGGTGTTAGCACCTGTGTCTAGATACCAATCGCCAGATTGAGCGTTTGTGGACGCATGCATCGCCCTTGATCCTCCGGACTGGCTATTTACATTCTGCGAGTCATCATAACGATACCAGCAATTAGCCGCAGAATGGCCCCGTTTAGCACAAATTTGGCACGTCGGAAGATCTCGTGTGGGCATCCGCTGGTTTCCTCGTCCCTGTCCGCGGCCTGACTGGAAGCCGTCCCTCGGTGGAGGCCCGCCTCTGCCTTGCTGCCCGGTGTTTCGACGGTCACCGCCGCCGCTGCCTCGCCCTTGGTTACGGCGATCGTTACCGCGACCCCTGGCCGAGCCTCCGCTGCCAGCCGAGTAAAGAGCCGTGACGCCAGGGGTGGAACTGGCTTCTCCGAGCAGTAATTTGTGTTCCATGTCTAGATTCAATTCTTCTGCATTAAGCCATCCAGACAGTTGATTCAGAGTGATTTCGACAGGCGAGAGGCGAATATGCTGTTTGAGAGAGGAATAGCCAGCCGGAAGACCACGTATCACGGCATTCACCACGTCTCGTTCAGGAATAATCTCGTTCACAGCATCTAGGTCAGACAGAATAGAGGCCACATCATCAAGGTATTGAGTCATCGTCTTCGTTCCCTTCCGAAGAGTATGCAATTTGTCACGCAACTGAAAAATATGAGCCGTGGACACAGAGTTGTACCTTGTGGCTAGTGCGTCCCAAAGTGAAGCCGATGTGAGAAAACCCCGGGCGTGTTTGTGCACAGAGGGGCTAATAACTGCGAGAAGACAGGCTCGGATCTGAGTGTCTACGATCATCCACGGAAGGTAGTCGGGATTTGGGAGCTTGACGCCGTCCTTCTCGGCTGTCTCGGGCTGCGGCTTCTCCGCACCGTCAATCCATCCGAGCAGCAAGTTTGCTGCGAGGGCGGTGCGGACGTTAAGTGCCCAGGCCGGGTAGTTGTTGTCAGATAATTTTTCGGGGATGAGATTGTGGAGATTCCTGAGCAGTAATTTTACTCCAGACGGTAATTTTGACAGAGGATCAATAACCTTGTCCATGGCGCCGACCTACGGCGGAGGAGGGAGGCCGTGCGGCGTGGTGTAGACGGTGGCGGCGGCGCACACACGTCGGAAAAGAGGAGAGATTAGGGTTTGGGCGGAAGAAGAAACCCTAGCTTTGATACCATGATACAGATTTAAGAATTAATAGATCTTATTAATATTGAAGGGGTTACAGCTGTATATATAGAGAACTGAAGAATAACTAATTACAGAATAACCCAGATGTATTTAATAATTATATATGTAGTCTATTATGCAGGAAATGACCTTACTGTATTTAACGTGTAGTACATCTATACAAGCCTACAAGATGACTTTCACAAGGTTAGTAATAGTATAAAAAGATAAAAGTCATTATGTTATGTTTCCTTACTAGTTGATATTCTGTTGTGTTGTAAGATTACTGATAATGTGTGCAATAAACTTGCTAAAGAAGAAAGTACCAACTTCCATATGTCCTTAGCATTTATAACTAAACGCATTTATAATGCCACAGACCAAAATAAGAAACACGATAGACATTGCTGGTAATCAAATATTCCATGTGGAATGAGAGTTTGATCTGAAATTAAAACTAGTACAAACAAACAGCCTAGAGTGAACCAGAATAGTCGAACACTTCTCCTGAAATAATTTCATTATATAACAAGAAATTTTTACCTGGGAGCACTATACATCTTATTAGTAGCATTATAATTAGCATAACCAGGCTGAGGTGAGATACTCTTAACATAACAAGCAACAACAGGTACAGTTGCATAACCACCATCTAGTTGAGTCATGGATTGATCATAACCAGGCTGAGCTGGGGCTGAAGCTAGAGCTAGTTAAGCATAAGCTTGCTTCCCAGTAAATGGTGAACTATAAGTTGTTAAAGCCTGAGCACCACTGTATGTTTGGTCAATTGGTACCTGATAACCATAGCCTGCAGTGTTTATGGCCTACTTTCTAGTGTAAGTGGACTATGAAGGGTAGGAACTATAACCTCCAATAGGGGCTGCTTGAACATAAGCAAGAGGTTATTGCGGCACAGGCTGACCATATCTAGGAATAGGCTGGGCACTTTTTTTAGGATACCCAGGATCAGAAGCTGGAGCACCTTGTGGATGATTATATCTATCGGAAGCTATGGCAGATCCATATGCACTATAAGTTTGTTGCACGTGCCCACTGGATGCATAGGGGTATTGTTGTTGCTGATGGCTTACTAACGAGTTGTTCCTATGTCTTGTATCCAAAATATTTGTATCTCCATGACTTATTTTGAGGTTGTATGGGCAGGTTTATGTTCACCTTATGGGTGATAGCTTATCGGGTTCCTATCACGGCCTAGCAAGGTGCTAGATTTGGATCTTGACAAAAAGGTTTGGTTATTAAGTTAGTTTAGAATTATAAATAACTAATCCTATATGGAAGGATTATAATTCAGGATTGGGTGATTATCTAAATTAATCTGCATTTTTATCGTACCAGATTATTTTAGCTTTTACCGAGGACAATCTTGAAAACTAAAAGAACTTTTTCTCTCCTTCTTTTGTTCTTCAAGTTTACGCTATTATGGTATCTTTAATTTACACTTAATCCACATAGCAGGAGGTATCACAATACCAAATTACGCAGAGTATTAAGATACATCTTTGCTTGCTTCTAGAACTGTATGTATGACACATTATTAATTTTACACAAGAAGAAAAAACCAACATTATTGTTGTACTTCTCTAACATGTCCATTTCTTGTTAAACTTATGAGCTAGTTCTATACTAATGAGTAATTTATCATGTATTAGCACTCACTGACTGTTCTTCTTGAGTTATATTTTACTTGAGAATGTTTATTAATATTTGGTTTACATTATCAATGATAGAATTATGGTACTATTATCTATTAAGTGTGCAAAAGCATATTCTTGTGCAAAAGTTATTCTTATGGTTGTTACATTTTTCAATGTTGAGACTTAAGATTGTTCAATTCAAGGAAAAAGAGCAATTTGCTGAGTATATTATGCAAAAGAATTGATTCTTTTCTAAGAGAAATGATTATTAATATGGTTTAGGTGGCATGACATAACCTAGTATTTTATTTTGTTGTTTAGATAAATATTGAGATTCTTAATTTCTTAGTTAGATGGAACAGTTTCTTTTTGTTATATTTTTTTTTTGAATGGAAACTTAGAAAGAGTTGGTTTTGAGATTTGAGAGGCGAGTGCTAGTGTTTAGTACTACAATTTTTGTTGTCACTGTGAAAACAAAAGAAGTTAAAAGAAAAGAAGTGTTCTATTCTGTTCTGTTTTCTGTAAGGTGTCTGCATTCAAATAGGAATTGTGGATGACCGATAAACCGCCCGATAATTATTTATCCATTACTGATCCAACTGATATCTTATCAGTTGTCTAAGGGATTTGCGTATTTTAAAATCGATAACCGTTAAGCCAAATCATTGAGTGTAATAGTCCACCTGATCCGGCCGATAAGCAATCCTACTTGGTATTAAAATTTTAGCTTGGTGTTGTAGAGCTTGCGTGCAACATTCGTTTTAGACTTGTCTCAGTTTAGAATTCATTTATAGGCTGGTGAGCCTACTCCGTGGTTGCCTACTCGATCTTCTCGATTTCGATTGGATTATAATTGATAAGTGCTCAGATGATAGTACATGGACCCGGTATTGGTTCTTTTAGCTTTGACCTTGAGTCTCCAGTTATCTTTGGGAATTTTGGATGATATGCTCAGTGGGAGTAATATACTTGAGTTGAATTTAGTATGGCTTCATTCTTAGTTGATGGGATATCCTGTAGCAGTTTGTTTAATGATGAGTAGTTATGCTTTAATCTTTTGGATTCTAGTTTTGATTGCCATCTGGATTGGTTGAAGCATTGGTATGGATTGTATCCCTTGATTGTGTGCCCAGACGGTGCATTATGGGTTTATTCTCATGTTTGTCGTATGGTCTTTCAGCAAATCAACTTCAGTTCTTTGAGTTCATGATGATGAGATTGTGCGGACGAGACTTAGGTGATTTCTCTTGGTTTGGAATGGATAACAGGTGTAAAATGGTAAAGGAAGGTTATATTTAGATTTGAATTTAGTGGCTTGAATCATATCTTAGGTTGGTTTTGGCTTGGATGAGCCTTTGATTGACTTGTGTGGGTATCGATATGGTATCAGTGTGTTGTGGTTCAGTTTGTGTGCATCGACCTTTTAAGTTCAGTTGGAGTCCAGTTAGCGGTCGAAGTTAAGTTTTGGCTATTTAGAAGTAAAGTGAGGGTACAGGTTAAAAAGGGATACCTGTTGAAGTCCTTTGAAAGTGTTCTCTCCTTGTTGAGGTGATCTGGAAAGTCATTCATGAAGAATGCGGGCCCAGTACCTCATCTGTTTGATCTTTTCAGATTCTTTCTATTCGTTGACTCTTGGGGATGAAAATCCTTTTAGTTGTGGATATTGTAATGACCCTTTTGGTTATTTTTCATATTTCTGCTTATCTTCATCGTTTGAGCTTCTTCATAGCTTCTCTAAGTCATTCATGACTTGCTGGTACTGATGGTTTGGTTATCGGACAGTTCATTTAATTTTAAGAGCCAATTCCCTATTCTGAAGACCTCGCTGGTTCCAAATGGCCACCGGACAAAAAATTCAGCGAAATAATCTCGGATGTAAATTCCTACTATGCCAGCAAATCCGAAATATCAATTTTAGGCTAGGTAGACCTTTGATTCTGGCCCCAATGCACCCGAGTTCATTTCGACATAGAAAATCGAGAATATGGGTGTGGGATCCACATTTGGTCAAAATGACGCTGGATTAAAAATCTGACTTCACCAACAGATCTGGAACATTTATTTTACGGTGGTAACATATTTGGTGTGATTTTACGGCTTTTAAATCTCATTTCGACCCTCGATTTGGAAATTATAATTTTGGATTTCGGAAGTCAACTTTGTGAAAATGACATCTTTTCAAAAATCTAATATTTTTATTGAGTCCATAACATCGAATTTAGTGGGTTACATAGTTCGTTTGCATATAGCGAACTCCGAACAAATCCTGGGCACCCCGTTGAAGTTCGTTCGAACTTGAAAAAAGTTGGTGCAAATTTTTTTGCACTATTAAAGTTGTTTTTGGGTCCATTTTGCTCATTTTTCATCTGGCTTCTTGAGAGTTAAACTCTAAAATAGTGTGGGGGCTTAAAAGTGAAGCTTGTGGGAGCTAGATTAACATCTATTTCTTGATTCTATTACAGATTTAAGGTAATAATTCACCCTTTTCGTAGTAATTTCTTGATTAATTTCTCAAAACCCCAAAAATCTTAGGGCTTAATTTTAAACTCCAATTTCACTTCTTTTCACTTGAATAATATTTTTATCTTAGAATTACTTCTTTTTCATCAATTTATCCTTCAAAATAACCCAAATTCTTGATTTTAACTCGGATTTTAAAGATTTTACCCGATAAAGCTCAACAATGATTTTTGTTTATTTGAACCTCATTTTTTACTCAATATGATGGGTTTTAAGCTGTAGATTCCTAAAGATATGGATAGCATATTTTTGAAGTAAAGTTATGATTTTCCGTTTTTTTTTGAAAATCTGTTTCGGGGCTTTTGATCCCAAACCAAAAGTAGTCACTATAGGTATCGTTAGACTCGTATTGATGAGTCTATTACTATTTTGATAGTGTGATGGCATTTTGGGATTGTGAAGTGAAGATGGGCGCTTGGAGAATGATTAGAGATTTTGTAATTAGGCCTTGAGGTAGACTTCTACTTACTCTTCTTCGAAGATGATGGGTGTTATATATGGCATGTGATTTTGAACGTTAAGTTTGATTATGAGTAGAATGACTTAGTCTTGATTATTGTATTTTGGGGATTAGATGTGGGTTTTGAACCCATAAGGTGGAATACTTATGACCTTGTAGAATCCTATTGGCTCTCCCTAGATTGGACTAATTTATAGCATGAATATGATATGATGCTAGGTTTGGGATGTTGTTTAAGTGTTGAAATCATGGTTAGTATGATTGACCTTAGTTGGGCTAGTCTAATGGTCGTGAAACCGTAATTTGGGTAGAGTTAACTTAAATGCCCATGTTTCTAGGCAAAGTTCCTATCTTAGGATTGGTGATGGCTTGCTTGACATCTAGAAGTGAACTAGATACCTTAGCCTAGTTTGGGGGCGTAGATTGCCTAAATATGAAAATTGAGGATTAGAAGCGGGTTCGTCTGACCCACTTAGGCCAAGACTTGTATTAGCCTTTGTGGACTTGGTTGCAGATGTTAGGCCTAGTTGAGACTAATGAGCCTTATTTATGAGATTTGCTTGGTGAATTGATAAATTGTGATGACTTTCCCTGGATTATGATTAATGGCCTATAGAGATGTTAATTCCTCTTAGATGCGATATTGGGCCTTTAGAGATGTCATTTCCTCTTAAATGCGATATTGGGCCTTTAGAGATGCTATTTCCTCTTAGACATGATGTTGGGCCCTTAGAGATGTTATTTCCTCTTAAACATGTTATTTGGCCTATAAAGACACTATTTGCTCTTAGATACGATATATGGCCTATAGAGATAGTATTCCTCCTAGATATGATAATTGTCCTAGAGAGGTGATATTCCTCATAGTCATGATGTATGACCTATAGATATGAGATCTCTTACAGATGTGATATGCTTATTGATATTATGCCTCATCGATATGAGATGCCTCCTATATGTGAGATGATTATAGATATGTTACGGCTTATAACTATGATTTTTTATGTAAGTTTTGGATATGTATATGGGCCTAAGGCTGTGATTATGATTTTGTGATTATTTCTGACATATTATTGGGTCAAGGGCCGTGTTATGATATTAGTTGGATATCCAAAAAGTATTTGTCCTTGTAAAGTATACGGTTGTAGAATATGGATACATATATGTTTATGTTACTTATGGTTTCATTAACTGAATACTGGTGATGGCATGTATAGATTCGGTACTTTCATAACTATTATATCAATATTGATGTGATCCTAGCTGAAATATGACCTTATCACTATTTTTCCTAAATATGGGTTAAAACCCACTTTTCACCTTAACAATGGATTTCTTTAATATAATAATTGCCCAACTAAATGGAACATTTATACATATAAAAGAGGTTAAAAATATTGTTTTAAAGATTTGACTGAGATAGATTTTGGTCCACGAATTGACACTATTATTTACTTCGGTCGTGAGATATTCCAACCTTTTCTATATTTTTATAGTCATTAAGTCTCGAAGATTATTTTGGGCAACAAACTTATGGATTTACACTCTTTTAGCCAAGGCTTGAGTCCATGCACTTATTATATATCTATATATATGTATTGATGGTTATGATGATATTGATATCCGGCAATGGTGGAGGATGTTGTTATGATGATATTGATACCCGGCAAGGCCAGAGCATACTGTTATAATGATATTGATACCCGACAAGGCCGTCGGATACTGTTATGATGGTTTGATACCCAATAAGGCCGGAGGATACTATGATGATATGTTGATACCCAACAAGGCCGGAGGTTGATTATGATGATGGAGATGGTTACGGTGATGAGATTATGATGTTGATTGTGTATCTTGCATTCATTCTTGCATGCACATCGCCTATCACTAGTATGCACCTATGTCTATCGGCTGGTATGGGACAACTGCATAGATATGGGTGATGAATATGCCTTGTGTTGTTGTATGTTAATTGAGCCTTTCGAGCTTGGGGCAGTGGGAGTATGCATAAGATCGACTAGGTATTTGGTTATCCGAAATAGCAGATTATTCATGTTGTTATTGATATCATTATTATCATTGTTATAATCATTTTTGTGGCTAGTTTATGACAGATTGGTCATTGATTCGGTATCGATATTTGAGTTATGTTTTTGGCCTCTTTTAACTTACGATTGCATTATTCTGCATGATTATTTCATGTCTAGTCATGTGGATTAGAAACCTTGAGTATGATAGTATTAAATCCTGCTAGAATTATACTGAGGTCTTCAAATGAACACGTGATGATTTAGGATATGCTTTGAGTTAACCTCATAACTATATATATATATATATATATATATCTAGATATATGTAGCTATGGGACTACCGTATATTCCTTCTTTCATTTGTTCATATTGTATATTCGTTCCTTGGCTTTTTATATAATTATATATTCTTCGTTCTCTCTTTATTCATATATTAGCTAGGGATATACGGTATAGTGTTGAGTTTCCTAAGTATGGCTTGAATAAGATAGTTCACCCTTATTACTTACTTAGCCTTATTATATTGGTCTATTGGACATGAATAGGATAGTTGTTCCTTATTATCTCATTGGTTTGTTATATGATTTCTGGACTCTTGGATGCAGTTTTTATTTTGTTTATATGTTGTATATATCTGCCTTATCTTTGGAGCTCAATTGGTAGTTGCCTACTGAGTAACATTCATTTGGTACTCATACTATACTTCTGCAGCCTGCAGATCATAGTACGGGTATTGTCGTTGATGTGTGTATCATGCGAAGAAGCCATTGTTAGGAGATACAGACTGAGCTACCGATGTTCGAAGTATTACTTTTCTCCCTCTTATGTATTAGAATGGTCTCTATATTGTATTCGGAGATAAGTTGTATCGGTGTATTTCCCTTGATATTTTACTTTTGTACTCTTATTATATTAAAAGCTCTTGTACTGATACCACCAGGTTTTGGAATTTATTTATGTAATTGCACTTTTGTTATACTTATTCCACATTCTAATTTCCTTATTCTATTGTGTAGTTTGTTACTAAACGTTCTGGACTGCGGGTTTGGCTTGCCTACTGATGGGTCATAGTAGGCGCCATCACGACCTGAGAAATTGAATTGTGACAAAGCCGTTAATCTTCAAGTTCAACATGATGGACGACAACAGAAAAAAATTTGATACTATCATTATGGGTTAAGCTAACCTTCAAGTGTTCCCAACTATTGGGAAAAGACTAGATCACTGCTTGAGCATGTTTCTCATCTGAGAGAACATGACTAGCACTTTTGAGTTGAGCTATCATATTTGACATCACCCTAAAATGTTGTTTGATGTTCTTATCATGACGATTCTTGTAAGTGTAAAATTTGATAGTCAACTGTCTGAGGCGGGTGATAGAAGTACCCCCGTATACTCCTCGCAAGTGTGCCCAAATGGCATTAGCAATAGAAAATTCATCATACTTATGAATGATGTCATCAGAACTTCCAATGATTCCACGTGCAATAGAATCAAACTTTTTTCAAGCCTTATAAGCTTCAAGGTCTCTTTTGTATTATGTAGTGTTACCCTCTTCTGATAACATAAGACATGGTTAATACCTTCAAGAGCATTTGCTCATCCAGTACATACCATATTTTGCAACTCCAAATGTCGTAGTTGTTGTCATTTAGTTTTTCTCCTTTGGTCAAGTTGACAATTATGCTTTTTGATGCCATGTTTGTTATTAAGAGACAATCACACAAGTATTTTATTAACTTTGCATGCAAATTACACATTCAAGCAAATCATTTCACATAAACGTTTCATGTTTAGTGTAAAATCGCAAGGACACTTAAGAATTCGATCATCTTCTATGAACTAAACATTTGACTAAAAGTAGAAATTAATTTCTTAATGTGTGTTACAATGATAACATTCAATGAAATCTTTGTAAACTCAAATAAATGAATAAAATTCATATAAAAGAGAAACAACTTAATATATATTATAAAGTTAACAAACAACTTCAAATTACAAGTCAATTCAAAGATAAAAATCATATCATAAATATTCAAAATAACTTATATACATCCAAAAAGTCTCACTAGGCAAAATCTCATGATAAATTTTAATTAATCTCCCCTAATGGATCACAGAGAGAATTTGCTAAAGTATCTAAAGCTTCCCACTCCAAGATTTCTACATAGTTTTTCAGTTCTACACGTTTTAATTCAAACAAACGGATAAAATTAGCAACTGTAATGCTTGGGGACATCTTAAAAGACTTGAACTCTTTTAATTTCTTCTGTTTTTTCCTTCGTATAGCCCTCTCATACCATAATAAATTTTGTGTCGTCCTGAGGACACTATTTCGTATGATCTCACGACCTTGAAAACATGTCATTTGACGTTGTGATCTTTCACTTTGTCTCTTTGCTCGACATTCAGAGCTCCCACTTGAAGTGCTGCGAGTTTGTCCCCATTCAACCATGTCTGAAATAGAAACAAAAATAATAATAAGAATGATTGTACCACTTAGTGTGACAAATTAAGTTACAAATTTATTGTAGAAGGAAAAATCTGCCAGAGAGATTTAAGGGACTTGATAAGACAAGAAAATAATAGTATTAGTTTTGAAATTGACAATCAAATGAAAGTCATAATATATCAAAAAAATAATAGGAGCAGATTACGTTTAAAAAAATTGCACATGATATTCACTTCTATACTCCTTTGTTCTTCATATTTTCCACAAAGATTTTCTAGAAAATTCTTTAAAATACCCATCACTTTATTTACATCACATAAAATATTAATATTTAGAAGAACGTGCATGACACTTTTTTTTTCTGCTAAGGAATGAGATCATTTATTCAAAGCATAAAAGGGTTCATTACAGACAAGGAACTAGACGTGTAGTTCCATTTGATTGAATGTCTTTTAAAAGAGCATAAAAGATAAAGGGAGGAGGGGAATCAAATGTGAGAACATTTCTTCCCATCCGTTGATGTTGTTGTGTAACCATGGCCATCATGTTACGCCTTGCATTCACCGCCAATTCATTTACCACCATATTTCCTTTTCTGTAAACATAGAGGAGTTTTGGTTCATTCAGCTCCCTGATGAGCGACCTGCAATCGGATAAGATGTGTGAATAATGTTGATTATTGTCTTGTAGCATATTGGTAAGTACCTGGGAGTCTATTTCTACTATTATAGGCAATAGATTCTTGTCAATAACCAAATTTAAATCATGCAGTAGAGCCATCATTTCCATATGGATAGGCGAGATTGTTTTTTGTGAATGCATGAATCCAGCGATCCAAGTGCCTGAATGGTTTCAAATAACTCCTCCTGTTCCACCATTGTTGTTAGAAGATTCAGAAGCTCCATATACATTGAGTTTATAGTAACCTATTGACGGGGGATCCCATTTAATAGTTAAGGCATTTCTCTTAGGAATAGAGGGATTTTTGCAAGGCCCCAAAAAATAATATTTTAAAGTATTAGATTCAAGAATTTTTGGGGGAATAATGGAATGTCGGTTGTTGAAGGTGATGGAGTTATGATTTTTCCAAATGGTCCAAAGGATGATGGGGGTTAGAACAGATAAGGGAATGAAATTACTATTATGTAGTTTGATTAGAGTGTTGGAGGCACAGAAGTTTGTTATATCCCTAATGAAGTTGGTGGAAGTTGATTTGAAATTAAAATGCTCCCAAATTTTGGATGCATTTGGGTATGAGATAAAGGTGTGTTCAGTATTTTTAGGTGTGTTGGGACAAGAAGAACAAGTGCTAGAATGAATAATACGTCTTGCGTAGAGGTTGGCAGCAATGGGGAGCTTGTTTAGCCTAAGGAACCAGAGAAAATATTTTATTTTATTAGAGGAGTTAATTTTCCAGATCCATTTGTTATTAAGATCAGCTATTTCGAAGAATGTATTTTGAGGGGAAGATGAAGAAGATTGCATGAAGAGATTATAAGCGTCCTTTGAAGAAAAGTTTCCTTTTGGAGAAGTATTCCTTTTGGAGAAGTATTCCAGAAGAAAGAATCAATTCTAGGATTGGTTTGTTTTACATAAGTATTGTGGATATGATTTTGTATTTCCGTAGGTATTATAGCAGAAATAGCAGTGAAATTCCAAACCCCATGAGAAAGGATGTGGCTAACTTTCTGATGAAAGTCTTCTAAAGATAGAGGAGCTTGAATGTGGTCAGGCAAACTGCTATTATTGTAGATCCATTTATCTTGCCAAAGATTTATGTTTGCTCCGTTTCCAATATTTCAAGATACACCCTTGCGGAAAATGGGGTTGTTTCTGCTGATACTTTTTCAAACGTAGGAGTTGGATGGTTTATGGGAGATAATATTATTGAAAATTCGATTCTTATATTTTGCTTGGAGAATTTTTACCCAAAGATGAGAGGTATTCTTCATGAGTCTCCAATGGAGGCTCGAAATTAGCGTAGAGTTTTTTCCTTCAGCTGTATGAATCCCCAAGCCACCAATATTCTTTGGCCTAGTAACATGGTGCCAGTTCGCTAGGTGTATTTTTCTTTTATCATCAGTAGAACCCCAAAGAAAGTTACGCTGAATTCTATTGATGCTTTCGGAAATGTTTGTGGGAAGCGTATTAATTTGCATAGCATAAGTGGGAATGGAGTTTAGCACAGACTTGATTAAGGTAGTTCTTCCAGCTATGGATAGGAACTTGGTTTTCCAACCACTAAGCTTACTATTCATTTTGTCAATGATGAATTGATAATCTTTCTTTGTAGGATCGAGGTTGGTCATTGAGAGACCAAGATATTTTCCAAAGTTAGTAGTTGCCTGGATTTGGAGAATAGACGAGATGGATAAGGCGATTGATGGGGTAGTATTCTTGGAGAAGTAAATTCTAAATTTTGCGAAGTTTATCTTTTGTCCAGACATTTCACCGAAGGTTTGAAAAACTGATAGGATAGAGTTTGCATTTTCAATGTTTGCTTTCGCAAATAGGATAAGGTCGTCTGCAAAGAGTAAGTGCGTTAAAGTTAGTGCCGAAGGAGTAATTTTTATGGCGTCCCAGTGTCTTTGAATAAGGAAAATAAAGAAACATATATATACACTGCACATAAAATATTAATAATTAGTGGAAAAAGTATGACGCCCTTTTAATAACGGTTGCAGTACACTGTTCATATTACACATTTCTCACTTTTTTTGTCAAGTAATTTAATAAAGAGTGCAAATCACCTCTTCCTCTTTCAATATTTAATACACGATATTTCATCTCTTCTCCCTATGGCTGTCAAGTGGGCCGGGCCGGACCAACCCGGAACTGGCCCGTGTTATTTAACCGGGTTGAGGGCCGGGCTGGGTCCGGGTTGGGGTCTAAGTGGGCTGGTCCGGGCCCAACAGTAAAAAAATCAAAAACCACCTTAACCCGGCCTACTTAACCTAATCCGGTCAAACACACCTAAACCCGGTCAAACCCAATTAAAAAATCGGTCAAACCCGGTCAAAAATATATAAAAAAAAAAAATTCAATATACATTATATATACCCACCTATATACATTATAAATACGTTAAACAATATATATACACGATATATATAGTATATACTACATTAGAATTTTAAAAATATATACACATATACACAATTACACATATATACTCACCATCCAAATATATATGTACTACTTTAAACTTTAAAGTTTAAATAAAATATACTACAATATATATATATATATAATTATATATATATACACATGTATACGTTAAATATACACGTCTATAGAAGATCTATTCACATATATACACTCTAATCTATGTATATGTAATACTTTAAATGAAATATACTATAATATATATACATTACGATATATATTTGTATAGTTATATACTAATTTATAAAACATATACACATCTATACGTTAAATATACACGTCTATAGAAGATCTATTCACATATATACACTCTATTCTATGTATATGTAATATTTTAAATGAAATATACTATAAAGTTATACATTACAATATACATTTGCATAGTTATATACTAATTTATAAAACATATACACATATTTACGTTAAATATACACGTCTCTAGAAGATCTATTCACATATATACACTCTATTCTATGTATATGTAATACTTTAAATGAGATATAATACAATATATATACATTACAATATATATTTGTATAGTTATATACTAATTTATAAAATATATACACATGTATACGTTAAATATACACGTCTATAGATGATCGATTGACATATATACACTCTATTCTATGTATATGTAATACTCTAAATGAAATATACTATAATATATATACATTACAATATATATTTGTATAGTTATATACTAATTTATAAAATATATACACATGTATACGTTAAATATACACGTCTATAGAAGATCTATTCACATATATATACACTCTATTCTATGTATATGTAATACTTTAAATCAAATTTACTACAATATATATACATTACAATATATATTTGTATAGTTATATACTAATTTATAAAATATATGCTCATGTATACGTTAAATATACACGTCTATAGAAGATCTATTCACATATATACACTCTATTCTATGTATATGTAATACTTTAAATGAAATATACTACAACATATATACATTACAATATATATTTGTATAGTTATATACTAATTTATAAAATATATACTCATTTATACGTTAAATATACACGTCTATAGAAGATCCATTCACATATATACACTTTATTGTATGTATATATAATACTTTAAATCAAATATACTACAATATATATACATTACAATATATATTTGTATAGTTATATACTAATTTATAAAACATATACACATGTATACATTAAATATACACGTCTATAGAAGATCTATTCACATATATACGCTCTATTCTATGTATATGTAATACTTTAAATGAAATATACTACAATATATATACATTACAATATATATTTGTATAGTTATATATACACGTCTATAGAAGATCTATTCACATATATACGCTCTATTCTATGTATATGTAATACTTTAAATGACATATACTACAATATATATACATTACAATATATATTTGTATAGTTATATGCTAATTTATAAAACATATACACATGTATACGTTAAATATACACGTCTATAGAAGATCTATTCACATACATACACTCTATTCTATGTATATGTAATACTTTAAATGAGATATACTACAATATATATACATTACAATATATATTTGTATAGTTATATACTAATTTATAAAACATATACACATGTATACGTTAAATATACACGTCTATAGAAGATCTATTCACATACATACACTCTATTCTATGTATATGCAATACTTTAAATGAGATATACTACAATATATATTTGTATAGTTATATACTAATTTATAAAATATATACTCATGTATACGTTAAATATACACGTCTATAGAAGATCCATTCACTTATATACACTCTATTCTATGTATATGTAATACTTTAAATGAAATATACTACAATATATATACATTACAATATATATTTGTATAGTTATATACTAATTTATAAAACATATACACATGTATACATTAAATATACTGGTCTATAGAAGATCTATTCACATATATACGCTCTATTCTATGTATATGTAATACTTTAAATGAAATATACTACAATATATATACATTACAATATATATTTGTATAGTTATATACTAATTTATAAAATATATAGACATATATACATTAAATATACACGTCTATGGAAGATCTATTCACATACATACACTCTATTCTATGTATATGTAATACTTTAAATGACATATACTACAATATATATACATTACAATATATATTTGTATAGTTATATGCTAATTTATAAAACATATACACATGTATACGTTAAATATACACATTTATAGAAGATCTATTCACATATGTACACTCTATTCTATGTATATGTAATACTTTAAATGAAATATACTATAATATATATACATTACAATATATATTTGTATAGTTATATACTAATTTATAAAACATATACACATGTATACGTTAAATATACACGTCTATAGAAGATCTATTCACATATATACACTCTATTCTATGTATATGTAATACTTTAAATCAAATAAACTACAATATATATACATTATAATATATATTTGTATAGTTATATACTAATTTATAAAATATATACTCATGTATACGTTAAATATACACGTCTATAGAAGATCTATTAACATATATACACTCTATTCTATGTATATGTAATACTTTAAATGAAATGTACTACAATATATATACATTACAATATATATTTGTATAGTTATATACTAATTTATAAAATATATACACATGTATACGTTAAATATACACGTCTATAGAAGATCTATTCACATATATACACTCTATTCTATGTATATGTAATACTTTAAATGAGATATACTATAATATATATATACATTACAATATATATTTGTATAGTTATATACTAATTTATAAAAGATATACACATGTATACGTTAAATATACACGTCTATAGAAGATCTATTCACATATATACACTCTATTCTATGTATATGTAATACTTTAAATGAGATATACTACAATATATTTATACATTACAATATATATTTGTATAGTTATATACTAATTTATAAAATATATACACATGTATACATTAAATATACACGTCTATAGAAGATCTATTTACATATATACACTCTATTCTATGTATATGTAATACTTTAAATGAAATATACTATAATATATATACATTACAATATATATTTGTATAGTTACATACTAATTTATAAAACATATACACATGTATACGTTAAATATACACGTCTATAGAAGATCTATTCACATATATACACTCCATTCTATGTATATGTAATACTTTAAATGAGATATACTACAATATATATACATTACAATATATATTTGTATAGTTATATACTAATTTATAAAATATATACACATGTATATGTTAAATATACACGTCTATAGAAGATCTATTCACATATATACACTCTGTTCTATGTATATGTAATACTTTAAATGAATTATACTATAATATATATACATTACAATATATATTTGTATAGTTACATACTAATTTATAAAACATATACACATGTATACGTTAAATATACACGTCTATAGAAGATCTATTCACATATATACACTCTATTCTATGTATATGTAATACTTTAAATGAAATATACTATAATATATATACATTACAATATATATTTGTATAGTTATATACTAATTTATAAAATATATACACATGTATACGTTAAATATACACATTTATAGAAGATCTATTCACATATATACACTCTATTCTATGTATATGTAATACTTTAAATGAGATATACTACAGTATATATACATTACAATATATATTTGTATAGTTATATACTAATTTATAAAATATATACACATCTATACATTAAATATACACGTCTATAGAATATCTATTCACATATATACACTCTATTCTATGTATATGTAATACTTTAAATGAAATATACTATAATATATTTGTATAGTTATATACTAATTTGTAAAACATATACACTTGGATACGTTAAATATATACGTCTCTTGAAGATATATACACACCATTCAATATATATGTACTAGTTTAAATAAAATATATACTACAATACATATATATATACTACAATATTTATATATATATATATATATAGTTATATACTAATTTATAAACCATATACATAACGTATACATTAAATATACTCATTTATAGAAGATATATACTGATATATATATATATACCATTCAATATATTCACTACTTTAAATAAAGCATACAGTACAATATATATATATATATATATATATATATATAGTTATATACTAATTTATAAAACATATACACATGTATACGTTAAATATATATACTACTTTAGATTTAGAAGATATACACACACACACACAAATATATATACCATTCAATATATACACTACATTAAATATACTCATCTATAGAAGATATATACACATATATATATATATCATTCAATATATTCACTACTTTAAATAAAACATACACTACAATATATATATATATATATATATATATATATAGTTATATACTAATTTATAAAACATATACACATGTATACGTTAAATATATACTACTTTAGATTTAGAAGATATACACACATATATATATACCATTCAATATATACACTACTTTAAATAAAAGTATAAAACATATGTTACTTAATATAATAAATTAATAATACTTGATAGTAAATTAATAATGTATTAAAACTAAGTTTTTAATTTCAGTTTATGAAATTCTGAATTTTCAAAAAAAAAAAAAAAAAACCTTAGCCGGGCCGGTTAACCGGCGGGCCCAAACCGGGTTGGGTCCAGGCCGGGTTAACCGGGCCCAAATAAAAAACCCAACCGGACCGGGACCGGGACCCGGACCCCTAAAGCCCTTGGGCTTATCGGGCCGGGTCAAACCGGGCCGATTTAATTATGTGGGTCAGTTTGGGCCGGTTTTAACCTGCCCGTTTGACACCCATACTTCTCCCAAAAGAAATTATCAAAAAAATAATTTTTATTTCATCTGCTTGGAGAAACATAGTATAGATTAATACACCTTGATATGTTGCAATAGTTTTCTCCACACAATTTCATAAAAGATGGAAGAAAATACAGATCTTGAAAAAATAAAAAAAAGATCTATTTCGAATTCTGATTTTAGCGTTATTATTTTGAACAGGTGAATCCACATTTCAATTTAATTATTTCATCTAAATATTCTTCCGATGAAATTAACATGCAATACAGAGCAATTCAACCTGGCTCTGATGCCGTTGTTAGTAAAAATGGAGCGAAATAAGATTGTGTACCTTGATATGATGCAGCGAAAGTTGTTGATTTTGCTACTGAAAATAAACGCCCCAAGGCAATCTTCAAATCAATAGGAACCAAAGTTTAAATTCACAAACTAAATGCCTTTGCTTTTGGGTGTTATAGTTTATGTCAAGCAAGAAATTTATTTTCTTGTTCACAATTTTATTTTTGTTGTTTTTCGTCACCCTTATTGAAGAAGAAGAATTAGAAATATATAAGGGGGAAGTTCAACATTTTTCTTTATAACTGTTCCCTCAAAAATTTCAAATATGTAGGTATAGATAAACTCCTCCTTATCTTCTTCTCAGATAATTAAAACGGGTCGAGTCGGATTGGATCGGTACATGGCGACCCATGACCCGTAAAATCCAACAGGAACAATGAAAGGTGAATTATCTCGATGGCCTACAACCTCAACAAGTCTTGCATAAGTAGGATTTTATTACATGTACTACAGAGACCAACACAACAAATCTTGATATATATTACATCTGACATTGTCCTGCCTCCATAGGTAGAAGTAGAACTTAGTTATTTTATATAGTAAATGAGAAAAGGAAAACACAAAAGCAAAGACAATAAACCACACAAACATAATCTCATATTTAGAACTAGAAGCAACATAATTCATATTGTGTTGGCCATCGATGATCCTTTATGCACGGCAGCTATAGGTTTTTTTAATAACATCGTAGAGACAACGGGGACAGTCCCTACTACGGCAGTCGCTGGACTGTCGACAGTATCCACCGCAAGCCATCAAGTTATAACCATCTAGTTTTGATTTGAGTTCTGTTACAGTCTGCAACATGTCTCTCGCAGCAGCTATTTTCACACTTGGAGTCTGAGTCAAATAAACTATATAATCCATTGAAAAAAAAAAATCAATATGTTACAACCATTGTTATTCTAATGTATAAAAGATGAAACATATATATTGACATATGCAATAAATTAAACCTACATCAAAACATATGAAATAAAGAGTATAATGAGTTATAGAAAAAGGCAATATCAGACATCACCGAAAGTACCACAGTGAAATAAAAGGAATAATTGCGAGCCATGACAATAGGAGTATTACTAAGAAGGAGAGAAAGATGTACGTAGAAGAAAACTATGTGTTATGGCAGTGCAATCTATTGCTTCGTGCAAGGCCACTAATTTATAGGCCCCTCTCCCCGTATTTCTGCCTTATCTAATGTACAACTTGTCTCAATGACATGCTAGTGGAGCTTCATACATTTGGATTTTACCTACATATTATTTCAACTAGTAGTCACATTGGATCGGAAGCATGGAGGTTGAAAGAATGGTTTATGAAATTATATAAACGTGTATATATTAATGTTATTTAAATTACGAAAATAAAATTCGTATTTTATACTTCTTTAGCATTGATTAGCACACCAAATCAACAGTTTAAACTGTTGTGGACCCTGTTGATTCAAAAAGGGTCCATGAGCTAGAGCCTAGAAGTAGTAATAAGATAGATTTAATCGAGATTGTTGTGCCTAGTAAAATATTGGTGAGATTTATTTGAAATTCAAGTCCAACTAGCAAGTATTAAAAAGGTCCAAGGGTTAACAAGTACGGTTCTGTAAATTATTATAGAATGTGTATTTCCTTATTGTTATAAAACAATAAAGAACAAGAAGAAAAGTAGAGAGAAAAGAGAGAGTAATTCTTATTTCTCTTGAGGGATCTCTTGATGGGGTGATTTACAATGAAGGAAACCCTTCTATTTATAGGGGAAATTTGTCTCTAGTTTCACAATAAAAGACAAATACATCAAATCCTGATAGATATCAACTAGATCTTATTAGATCTTGATAGACATTCACTATAATGTAAATACATTTATAACACTCCCCCTTGAATGTCTAGATAGATAATGTGCCTCGTTAAAACCTTACTAGAAAAAACCCAGTAGGAAAAAAAATCTAGTGAAGGAAAAAGAGTACACATTTCTAACAATACGCATATCGGCTGCCTCATTAAAAACCTTACAAGGAAAACCCAGTGGGACAAAACCTCGTAAGGGAAAAAGAGTACAACGTGTATTAACTCCCCTTAATGAGAAAATCCTTGAACCTTTGCATCTCGATCTTGTGCATCATCTTCTTAAAAGTTGTAATTGGAGAAGACTTGGTGAATAAATCAGCCACATTTTCACTTGAACGAATTTGTTGCACGTTGATATCACCATTCTTTTGTAGCTCATGTATGTAGAAAAGTTTTGATGAAGTGTGCTTCGTTCTATCTATTTTTATGAATCCTCCATTAAAATGTGCTATGCATGATGCATTATCTCCGTATGAAATTGTGGGTAGATTGTCATATTTCACACCACATTTTTCTCGAATGAGATGTATCATGGACCTCAACCATACACATTCTCGGCTTGCTTCATGAATAGCTATTATCTCAGCATGATTCAATGAAGTGGCTACGATAGACTGCTTTGTATATCTCCAAGATATTGCAGTACCACCACATATGAACACATAGCCTATTTGAGATCTAGCTTTATGTAGGTCAGATAAGTACCCAAAATCAACATGATCAATAAGATTGGGACTGCAAACTTACTAACAAATTAACTAAACAAAAGGCTGTATCAGGCCTTGTAGTATTTGCAAGATACATTAGTGCATCAATTGCACTAAGAAATGGTACTTCATAACCAAGGAGTTCCTCATTCTTTTCTTGAGGTCGGAATGGATCCTTATTCAATTTTTGTATGTTTCTCATTTAAGCAAATACTTTTATTGCTTTTGAAAACTCTCCAAGAGTTTCAATAATTTTCAAGCTACAAGCTTATACAATATAAGGATTATCAATAAGTTTCCCAAAAACTTTTATATTTTGAATCCTTAAAGAAATTTTCATATAAATTTTGTCAAGTGACAATATTCAACATTTGTGTGACATCTTCAAGTGTCTGGACTGCAAATCAAATAAGTTTTATGCTTATCAAGATACATCCTTTCATGTCACTTGATAAATGTTTCTACGTCAGCATGCTTAAATAAACGTAGAATTCAGATCCTCGTAATCTTTTACAATATTACGCCAATATTGTATCAAAGATATCATCGATGATATATCATTTTGTATCGGTTCACAATGTGACATAACATTTTGAGATCTCATCACTTCATTATTTTCAAGTACCTGAACCTCTCATAAGATTTCATGAAGTGTTATGTCGTAGGCTTTTCAAGAGCACATTGCCTTCTTATGATGATTATTTGCTCCTTATCCTTTTCAAGGATTATTTCATTTGGAACCGATTGGTCTATCATACTTTACGCATGCATTGACTTTATTATTTAAGGACACAAAATAGGAGAACTTGCAGCTAAATATGAGATACTTTCAGCATTTGACTTGAATTATCTTTTGAATGAGGATCTGATGATAATTCCTAACATATTTCATAGTTGTTTATAATCTCCCCCTTATGTTAGGAAAACTAACATATATCCTTCATCTTCTTTGAGTAATCCATCTTTGTGCATCATGGTATATTTATTAATCGTATACCGCACATCAAAACTATTAGATGGAATAGTTGGTTCCTGACCTTGAACCAATTGAGAGGGAAGAAATAATCATAATATATTGGTCTAATGCATACAAGTGCTATTATATGCAATATATCATATTTCATACCAATACATGAAATTTTGTTCTCATTAGTAATGGTTCAACTATTTATGGAAGGCATTCAATGTTAAACCATCATCATCAAGATGAATTATCTTGATTACACAATCTGAAAATTATGCTCAATTTATATTGAACAAGTAACTTTATGAATGTCAAACGTAGATTGACCATAAATGTACATGTGATCATCTTATTGATGCATCTTTTTAACATATCACATGATAGGTGAACGGGCCCTTATTCACCTTTTATTCTTTTCAGATTTTGAGGGGTCCAATCCCAAAATTAGTTGGTCTAACCAACTTATCATGAGAACAAGCAACATTAAAGTTCATGAAGAATTTTCTAATTCTTCAATATATGTTCAATACTCAGTATGCACATCTTTGGTATATCTCAATCGTTCATATCAACTTATGAACTTTTAATCTAGTAAACTCCAAGTTTACCATGATATGTGTTTTTGCTTTAGTAAATTTCAGATTTACTATTATATGAATAAATTTCAGATTTACTACTTCAGAAGTAGATTTCAAAATAACTCATCTCAACTATTCTGCCTCTTTCGGAGGTGAGTTGTCATACCATCACAATCAAGTACACGTTTATATTAATAAGTTTCACTGAATATTATCACATTCACCCCAGAGAATGAATCTGTGCTTATAATAATCAAAATTCTCATTCCCCAAGAATGGAATATAATCGTGTCTTAAGCCTATCAAATTATAATAGCTTATATATCTTATAACCTCTTTCATCATATTGCTACTTCAGGAGCTCATCATATTGCTACTTCAGGAGCAAATTGAGGCATATATATGATGTAGAGAATTTTTCTCTAGCACATCTTATAATCATAATAAGCGTGTGAAAATATTATCACTTTTGATGATTATTATCATATTGTCTCTCCACGCTTATATTCGTACATTCAATCACTTGTCTTCTTTCAACAATGAAGCAAGTTGTCAACTTTCAGATTTATGCTACCATATTCACTTCATGGAATAGAGAATATTAATGGGATATATTCATGACCTTTTATTAAACACCCATTATTTTGCCTTAGCCATCATAATATCATCAATATGGTGTATTGAGATTCAAACTCAACATCTTATCCATATAAAGGCGTCTTAGGCATAAATCGATGGGACTTGAACCCAAATATTATCATCCCTTTTGATAATATTATTCTTGAGGAATGAATTTAAAACATGAATGGTTCCAAACCAATTATTTTTCCTCAAATTCATCAATAATTATATCATTAATAGAAAAATACAAATAACATAAGGAATTACTAACCTTAACCTTTAGGTTTATAGTCTCACCTTATTTGGCAGAGTCTCGTGCTGATAACGTGTTATAAAACAATAAAGAACAAGAAGAAGAGTAGAGAGAAAACAGAGAGTAATTCTTATTTCTCTTAAGGGATTTCTTGATGGGGTAAATTACAATGAAGGAAGTCCTTCTATTTATAGGAGAAATTTGCCCCTAGTTTCACAGACAAATACATCAAATTCTGATAGATATCAACTAGATCTTATTAGATCTTGATAGACATTCACTATAATGTAAATACATTTATAACACTTATCCCTTTTTCTGAGTTTTGTTTGTCATCCTTTAGTCTATCGTTCTTCCTTCTATGTTCGTTTTAAGCAATTTCTCTTTCAGTTTGTAAATTCCTTGTAATTCATTTATGAGTTAGTGAAATAAATCTATCGGTCTTTTGAATTTTGATTGTGTCGGCATAGTTATTGAGTTTTCTTAAAGACTATGTTAGATTAAATCATTCATTGTGTTAAATGAAATAAAATAATTCATAGCAAACAAAATAAAGTTGATGACCTAATCTTATATTTTCGTGAGTTTGATAGGCAAATAAATTATTTAGTAGTTTAGTTACTCATATATTTTTGTAGCTAAATGAAACTTACTACAGAGTGACAAAAGGCTTGTTGATATGAAGATATTTATGAAATGATACTAAAAAGACTATTACACAGCTGAGTTGCATATCTCTATATATTTAAGTATTTAGTAACAATTTAACGTTAAAAGTTCTTCTTAAATGAATTCTAGCCAAATATATTTCTATGACTTGTTTTAGACAATATATATTCCTTCACATAAATTAAAACAAATGAAATATTACATGATTGTGGGGTCAGTTTATAAATAGAGAAAGCTGGTGTAGTGCAATCTACGAGTGAATTACGTAAATAGTCATCTACCTACTGCAAATTTTCTATTCAAGTAACTTATGTGTGTTTTATATCAATAAAATCACTCAAGTTAAATTATTTTATATATAAAGTCATTTATTTAGATTAATTTATTTATAAAATTATTAATTATAGCCGAAAAAATTGCAGGTATTTAATTACATAAATCTCCTCAAGTTTGATTTTGTTTAACTTAATCTCTTTTGTGGTTATGCTTTATCTCTCTTATTTTGACTTTTTTTCAATAATTTTTTAATCTAATTATTATTAATTTAAGAAGAATTTATGATATACTTTTATGTAATTTACTTATAAACATTTAGGGGTGTGCATCGGTCGGTTCGGTTCGGTTTTACGTGTTATTGGTTCGGTTTATCAGTTTTCGGTTTTTAAATATGTAAAATCGATAACCAACCAATAAGATATTTTCTTATCGGTTTTGGTTTAGCGGTTTTTGGTCCTTAACGGTTCGGTTTTCGGTTTAACCAATAAGAAAATACTTGTAAAATAGAAATAGTAACAACTAACATAAAAAAATGAAATCTTAATTACCGCCAAAACCTACGCAATGCATTTTAGTTTACAAGAATCTTCAAACTTGAACTGAATATTAGTTAGAAAAAAAATTGAATCCTAATTGTTGGAAGCTATAAATGCTTCAAGCTTTTTATTACGATAATAGCCGAAATTTATATTGTACCTCTGTTGCCCTGAATAGGTTAATATTTTGTGAATCACTGAATTATGAATTAGTAGTGCATAAATCTATATACATACACATATCTATATCTATATCTATCTATATATATATATAGAGAGAGAGAGAGATAAAGAGAGAGAGATATTTAAATATATAACATAAATAGAGATAAAACAATAACTTAGTGTATCCTTATTGGGTTATCGGTTTAACCGATAACCCAATAAGCTAAAACCGATACCGAACCATTTACCCAATAAATTTTTTTATAAAACCAATAAAAAATCGTTAACCCGATAAACCAACACCAATAACCCAATAATATTTTTATCGGTTCGGTTTGTCGGTTCGGTTTTTGTATACCCCTAATCCTAATGGTATAACCAACTTTATTTTAATCTCTTTCGGTAAACTTTCTGTTATTTTCAATGTTTTCGAGTACACAAATTTGTATTTAGGCACACAATAACTTTTACACAACACATTCAACACAAGATTAAAATTAATTTATCCAAAAAGTGTGTTATAGTTTCAGAAATTAGATGAAACAGAAATTTAAAGCCAAGTCTCCCAACTTCACGGAATGTCCTTAAGGAATAATTTCCCTCACTGTACCCGAGGTTATAAAATTTTCCTCCCAGGATAAAATGGCTTTCAATCCAACAATAGCGGTACCTCAAATTATTAGATTCGTCGAACTCACTCAACGGCTAATGATCACACTGAGTTTTTGTAGAGAAGAAGAGTGTTTTTGTTGTAAAAAATTATGTCAATACCTGAGGAATATGTCAGGTATTTATAGCCTTAATATGCCTCTTTGGAAAGGAAGCACTGGTTCAGCAAAAAGGCACCTATTCAATACAGTCATGTTACCTGCGCCCAGTCTGTACTGGAACTGCATCCGATCTGCGGCCGCAGGTGACACTGTCCGAATTCAAGAGACCACCTGCACCCGCAGGTTACCGAGGTGCGCACGCAGATTGCCCTATTGCGCGAAACAGTGTACCTTTTACCTCGAAGGGTCGCATCCCTTCGAGGTGCGTTGTGCATGCGTTTGCATGGCGTCCAAAATGCGCCCGCACATGGAAAAAAATATTTCTATCAGATTCTTTGGATTAAAATTTTACTTTTTCATCAAGTTTCAAATAAATTTTGTCTAAAAAATAGATCTCATCGATCGATCATTTGCCAAATTCGAATCTGAATTTGAGCCGAGCGAGCGACGACGACGATGGCGCAAGGCAGCACCTTGTTCTTACCTCACTATCCATGTGGAGATATGTTTCTTAATATAAACACATGAAAACTTCTTTCTCCCAACAATGTGAGAGAATCTAGTAAGCTTTCCATAAAAGAGTACACTTTTCGTTTTAGTGTCTCTCTTTCCCTCCACTATTTTTTCCTCTATTTTTCATTCATACATACATCTTGAACCCAACAATCCCCCACATTAATGGGGAATGTCTATCTTTTGAAGAATATACAAACAAGCATGTGATCATTTAGCAAAGACTGATTGCATCTGGATAAGTAGGTTTTCCTTTAAACTTTTCATAGTGAACATGCATCGGATGCACTCGGTCAATCGGTAGATTTGATATCTTTGAACCGTTGAGCTTTAATGTACACCTAGACAACACATATCACACAACCAGCTTTTTATCATTTATGGTTCTCACGGTTTAATTCTTTTCAGCCATGAACACGTCCCGGTTTTATGAGAGATTAAAGAATAGGCCTGTACTAACATTCCCCTTGAAGCGGCTTCTACTTCGCCCTCACATAAGTGATTTCTAAATAAAAAGAGAGGAAGCTGTAGAAAAAGAAAGCAAAAAGCTAAAAACATTTACCCGACATCACCAAAAGCGCAACAGTGAAATAGAAAGAAAAATTGCGAGCCATCGTAACAATATAAGATAAATTATGTGTATTGCAGTGAGATATTTTGCAGCGTGAAAGGCAATGAATTTATAGGCATCTCTCCCTGATATTTCTCCCTAAGTTGCAACTTGTTCATAATTGACTTATATTACATAGGTACCAAGTTGAATAAATTTTATTCAAGAGAAAAGGTAGCATAAGTTAGGGTTACCTCCACTTTAATTCCTCTCAATTATTGGCCTGGCTTGCTAAATACCAATTACCAAGTGGGCATAGAATATAGATTTTATGATATTATATAGCAATTACTAAGATAATACTTCATTTTATCTAATATATATTTTGGTGAGGATTCGTGTCTCCATCGTAGAATCATCTTCCGTATTTTCCCTTTTTTTACCCTCTTTTTTTATTGTTTTTTTTTTAAAAGAAGTCAAATGACAACATCCTTTAAATATAGGTTTGGCGAAGTGCTATGGTTTGGCACACCTTAGGGGCTAGGGCTTAGCACGGCATGTATAGGATGAGTTAATGTTAAATTTAGACGGTTATCATTTATTTTACTAGTTTAAAGTGTTTTCTTTGCTTGTTTATATTTAGCTAATGATCAAGAGTTTGTTTTTTCAATTTTTATTTTTTACTTTTATCATTAAATAATAACTGAATTTAGATATTTAAAACATAATCAATATATAGAATAACTTAGTAAAATAAATGTTGATCGATAAATAATTTTTGTTAAAGGAAGTGCAAAATCAATCATAGAGTAGTTACAGAGAAGGGATGAAGTATAATCTATATATAATAGGGAAAAGTCATCATTTTCACCCTAAACTATACTCGAAAAGTGAAGACAACCTAAACTATTGAGACGACCTAATACACACATAAACTACATAAAAGTGAATTTATTTACACACCAAAAGTTGATGTGGCAACAAACTAAAAAGAAAAAGAAAACAGACGCATTTTTTTTTTATTTTAAATATAGCCACATGGACTATTTTACCAATAAAAAAGAATTTAAAGAAGTTGTAAGGTAAAGTTCATCCTCTACAAAGCAAGAAAATTAATTTAAGCTCAATACTTGGAATTTTATTTCTTTATTGTTTGATAGATATTGTTAGAGAGTATTAGTTGCATATCTTCTATGAACATTGTTTATTCCTATTTAAATAAAATTAAAACAGAAAAGAAAAAAAAATCATAGTCTCCTCTCCTTCATTGATATCTTTCCTGTTCTTCTTTTTTTTTTCTTTTCATTTTGACCCTCTTCTCTTCTCCATTTTTCTTGTCAATATCATTTAACTTCGTTAGATCTATTTTTTTCACTATGTATTTACTTATTCTTCACTATTTGATAGTGAAATTGGTGATTGATGAAAAAATTAGTAGTGGATATGTTTTTGTTTTTGATGATTGAAAATGATAATGTTGTAATTTTGATGATGAATGCAAAATTTTGTGGTGATTGTTGTTGTGAATTTCGATAATAACAATGGTGGTAGTGTAATTTTTGAGGTGAATATCTGACTTTTGATCTCGATTTTTTGTAGGTCATCTTAAAAAAATTTGTAAAGATTTGAGTTTTTTTTTAGCATTGTTATGATGGAAATGAGAGTTATTAAGTAAATTTGTGTGTTTTTTATAGTGGTGGAACAAGAAATAAATAATTTATTAACAAAAGGAGAAAAATAAATATGAACAAGTTGTCTCCCATGAAAGATCTACAACTATGGTCAAAACAAAAAAAATTCACAAGCTAAGAAATTTAGTAAAAACTTGTTGCGATTTTTAATAGTAACAATATTTTGGTGTAACTTTGAATTTGATGGTATTTTGTGAAAATATTTGTGATGGAGATGTGGGTGATGATAGCTTCAATGGTGGTTCTTCAATGGTGAATTGATGGTGTATAATGAAGAAGAAGCAACAATAATGACATGGAATTTATTTAGTGCAATTTTCACATATTATCTAGCGTGGCAGTGACATGTTGATGATGTGTGACGAGTGAAGAACACTTCCCATCATGAGAGTGGTTGTATGTGCGTTAGGGTGTAAAAGTATTCACTTTTACATAGTTTAGGTATGTATTAGGTCACTTCAATAGTTTAGGTGTGTTTTCGACTTTTCGGATATAGTTTATAGTTGAAATGATGACTTTCCCTATATAATATAAAGGAGAGTCATAGACAAGGTGGTGTGGCATCTCTCTATTAGCTCCATTACTATTTATATATTTTCTTTTCTTTTTTTTTGAATTTTTTCTCATTTTTAAAGTTATTTTTCTAAAAAAAATCATATTTATAACTCATATCTTTTCACTTCATAACATCTACTAGTATTAGTAACATCCATAACTCCCAAAGCTTTCATGTTTATAACTTTAATTATTTAATAAATAATTTTATGATTCTTAAAAGCCCATATAAATGGTATTCCTATTTAAATAAAGGATAAATTACACAAGGCAAAATGGTTCAGTGGACCCTTGTACTATGTCGGTTTTGTAAGTTGGACACTTCTACTTACATGTTTGTCATTTGGACCCCTGAACCTACTAAAAAGCAATATTTCAAACCCTTTGACCGTTGACCAGACCTATGTGGCATTAAAATTGCTGACTAGGATATGACGCGTATGGTCACGAGCGTTTGAGAGAGTGAGAGCATTATATGTATATTAAAATAATATTAAAATTTAAAAAAATAAAAAAAGGCACTCAACTTTTTATCAATTTTTAAAATTTAAAAATATTTTTAAAAATTAAAAAATAATAATTAAAAAAAAAGGCCCTCCCCCAACCCCCTCTTCCAGTCCAGCACCCCCCACCCTACCCCCACCGTCGTCCACCAGTCCCCCACCCCCACCGTCGTCCATAACTCACCTATCCCTCTCTTCTCCTCAACCTCAACCTCAACCTCGCCCAACACAAAACCCATTTTTCCCACTCTTTATTTCACCACCACCATGATCATCTCCTCCAAAACCAACAAAAATTTTAATCTTTTCCACAATCCAAACACTCCAATTTTGTTTCCAATTAAAAGGGTAAAAGAGGTTGTTTGGTTTGCTTCCAATTCACCGGAGCTTAGAGCTCCTTGCTGGAGCAGTGACATAAACAAGAGAGAGGGGGGGAGCTATTGGCTGATTATTTTTTGGAGCTCGAAGCTCCGGTAGTGATGAACGGAGGTGTTAATTTGCGAAATGCTTGTTTGATTTCTTCTTTACTTGCGCTTTTTGTTAACCCTAATACTTTGTAGTGATCCATTTTTGTTGATTAATTTTTGCAGGGTTAATTTTAGAGGTCTATTTATGTGTATGTGTATTCATGGTGGAAAAGGGGAAAATTGTGTGATATCGTGAAGGTTCCATGGTCGTGACCCTGAGGTGGTGTTTAATTTTTTGTTGTAAACCTGAAAATCACTCATTCAAAAATTATTTTCGGAGCTCGAAGCTCCGATAGTGATGAACAGAGGTGTTACAGTGATGGTAAAGTAGTGGTGAACAGTGGTGGAGCTCACTAGTAAAGACGAGAAGAAGGGTGGGAAATAGTGAGGTTTTTGTAGTTAACGGGAGTTTGTGGTTGAATGGAGATGGTTTTTTCGATGGTGGACGAAGATAGTGGTGTTTTGGTGGTGGACGGAGATGGAGAAGAGAGAGTGGTGAGATGGAGAAAAGAGAGATCATTTTCTTTTTTTAATTCTCAATTTAAATTTTTTATTTTTTTAATATTTAATATCTTATGTGGCATTTTAAAAATGATGTAAAATTTAATATAGTATTTAAATGATGTGGCAGCTGACGTGGGGGGAGTGTGTTACACTCACCAAAAAAGTATTTAAAATGTTGCTTTTTAATGGGTTCAAAGGTCCAGATGACATAGTACAAGGGTCCACTAAATCGTTTTGCCATTACACAAAATTCAAACTTAAGAGACTATATTACTCAATATGCCTTACCTTTTTTAAAATTTACATTAAATTCCGATTTTCAACTTTATTCTTAATACATATCAACAAAACCCTACATCCTATTTTTACTCCACCATTAACTCATGCAAGATAAAATTTTTTCAAATTTTACCTTCCCTAAAATCTCTCCCAAATTATAATCAATTAAAACATCTCCCTTCCTGATTTTCTCTCCTCCATTAACGTATGCAACTATTTTTTTTCCGCACAATTTTCTCCCCTAAAATCTCTTCCAATTTTTTTTTAAAAAAATCGATTGATACATATATAAATTTATTTAATTATTCATACATGTTTATTCTTTTATGGTGATTCATATCAATGATAAATAATGATATCATTATATGAGTATTATGGTGATTCATACAATAGATACAATTTGTATGATTTTAATGGGTGATGCATATGCTATTAATGTGTGATACATATGGTATTATGGTGATTCATATGGTAGATACAGTTATTATTTCAATTATTGGGTGATTCATTTGCTATTAATGGGATTTTGTTCACACTGGGGGAGAACGGAGCAGCCATCCCCATCACCGGAGCTCACTGTTCCGGTGAACCAGCGCCAGTCTACTAAAAAATGATTCACTCACCACCGAAAAATTCGTAACAGCCTATCAAAAAAATCACCCCACCGGCGTCATCAATAGCCCACCGGCGTCATCAATTATTAGGTGATTCATATGTTATTAATGGGTGATACATTTTGTTCACACCGGAGAAGAACGGAACAGCCATCCCCATCATCAGAGCTCACTGTTCCGGTGAACCAGGGCCGGTCCACTATAAAATGACCCACTCACAACTGAAAAATTCCATAACAGCCTATAAAAAGAACCACCCCACTGGCGTCATCAATAGCCCACCAAAAGTGACCTCTTTGCGTCAATTCCAACGAAATTTTCAAATTTAAATCTTCGGTGATGGGTGATACTTCAAATTTGAAATTTGATCGAGGAGAATTGTGGATTTTCGGTATATAGAAAAATCAGCTTGTAACTGATTGAGCGTGATTTGCTCTGCATAATAAAATAAAATCTGTTACTTCCTAAAATAAATATCTAGTCAGTTTTAAATGTATCTCTTCTATATGTATCACGTTATAACAGATGTATCGTAATTTTAAAAAAATCGAGATATGATGTAATTACCCAAATAGTTGGAATAAAATGTAATAACTCTTAAACATTCAGGAATTTATGTAAGTTTCCCTTAAATAAAATTATTTTGGGTCATATTGACAATGATAAATTTTAAAGTGCTAGCAACAGATAAAATTTTTTGATTTTGGCTCCTTCAAGGTGTGAATAGAAAATATCTTTAGAATGTAATTTTAATTTAATCTCTTTTTTTCACCTTATTTTTATAATAATTTGAATATGTTTATGTTGTAATATATTATATCTTGCCCCTTTGATTCTTAACTATAATATTTTCTTGCATTTTTCTTGCTTATTTTTTTCCATCTTAGAATAAATTTATTATGTCAAATTGTTACAGAATTTATCTTTTCCTTACAATTCTTAACTATAGTATTCTTTACATTTTTCATACTTAATTTTTTTTAATTGATGACACTAACATTTTATATCTCCAGATTACTGTATTTTCGAAAGTGGGGAAAGGAAGACAACTCACATGTGCATGTTGCTTAAAAGACTATATATGTTTCCTAACACAAATTTTTAATAAGCCTATTAATAAAAAATGAGAATGTAAAGTTAGTTTGTAGTACTTTCTACAATATAGTTTAATTCATAAAAATATTTATTGACATATAAAAATTCAATCCTCAAGTTTTCTTTTTTATTATTGATTAAACTTTTCAATATTTTTAGATTTTTATAGATCATTATAATCAGTGGCGGATCCAATTTTTTTATTAAGGGAGTTTAAAAATGCACACGCGAACTAGCCGAAGAAAACTCGGATGAACCTTGAATATATGCTAGCTCCACAGGTAATTCCAATCATATGTTGATTTAAACTACCTTTCAAGATTACTACCTAAAAAAATATAAAATATATTACGTTCGATAAATTATTTAGTAATGTTATTTGTCTTTCACAAGTGTACGCGGCTAATGAAAAGACCACAAGAATCATGCATAATTTATTCATTTAATTATAATCTCATTATCATTGTATTTATGATTAATAAGTGATTATATTATTAGTTATAGAATATCTTTCATCTCTATTGATATGCTCCACTACATTGCTCTCCTATATATGCTTAAATCCCCACACCTTTATTCTTTACTATTTAATATTTTACAACAGTGTGATTATGATTAAGACTACAAGAAAAAAAATATTATAGGTGGCAGACAAGAGGTTCGGACAAATATATGGTGGTGGTGGATGCCTACTGAAGCTGTCAAAATATGGCACTGGAGGCTTTTGCTACAACTTAAAAAGTGCTAGCATCAATCAAATTATGACCTTGGTTTCTCTCAATTCAAAAATTCAAGATTTACATATGCATTCTCTCTTTTTTGTAAAAAGAAATCATTCCTCCTAATTTGCATTAGGTTAATCTAAAGAACTTATTGCAATTGAAGTTATTATTACACGATGTATAATAATTTAGTAACAATCATTTTTGACATTTAAATATCCTATGAGTTGTCACAAGTAAGAAGAAGTTTTTTCATAACCTATTATGCTTATGCAAAAGTTTTTTTCGCAATTTTTTTTTATTAGAACAATAATAACATAGTGGATTTAACTGGTCACAAATTTATAATGCTTTAGCATTGAAAGGTTCACAATATACTCTAGAATTGAAAAAATTATTTCTGTTGTGTATTGATATGATACTATATGAGTTTAGTATCATTCTATACAATCAAACATTCTACGATCGAGTTTCATAATTTATGGTCCTTTGATTATTTTTAATATGTTAAAAATAAATTAAATTATATATTTAATAACGTATTTTATGACTGCACAAAGCGCGGCTAAGTTTACTAGTATATATACGAAGGAATCATAGAAGGCTGCTGATGTGACATGCCTCAATGATCAGAATTTATATTTTTTTCTATTTTTTTTTTTTGCCTTTTAAAATCTTATTCTTCATCTAAAGAATAGAAGCAATTTAAAACTAATTCGCTCTTTTCTTATTAATACCACTTAATAATACTTCCCTAGAATCTCTTTATCCATTGTAATGCTTCCTTTATTTTTTCCCATTGTAATATTTCATTCCTTATTAAAGAATCTCATTAATTTTCTTTACACTCGCATTCATTTCCACCTGCTAGAACATTAATTTAAAAAAATGCAATTATCCATTATCTAATCAGATTCAATGTATCACCAATACACTTTCTCATTTCTTTATTACCCACGTTTCCTAGTTTCCCATAAAATCTCATTATTTTGATGATTTATGACATAAACTTTATTGCAGCAATTAGAGAAAAATAAAAAACTTCTAACCTATAAATACAAAGCCAAAGCATTTGATTTCAAGTATAAAATCTGTTTCAAAGGGTTGGCAAGAATATATGAAAAAATATTGTGTAAAATATTTGTCATTATTTATCAAAGTCCGCCTAAAAAGTTTGTTGCGTCAAACTAAACAGAGAACGTGAGGATGAAAAGAGATATTGATGATAAACTGTCCAACAAGAAAATACAAAGATGATAAAGAGATCATTGATGAAAGCTATGACAAGTACATTAGAAATGAGTTCAATAGGTTAATGAAAGGGAGTGTACTTAACTTATTTTCTTCTTGTATTGAAATACAATGTCAAAGTATTTGATTTCAAGCACAAAATCTGTTTCAAAGGGTTGGCAAGAATATATGAAAAATATTGTGCTAAATATTTGTCATTATTTATCAAATCCCACCTAAGAAGTTTGTTGCGTCAAAGTAAACAGATGAACACGAAAATGAAAAGAGATATTGATGATATATGATCCGACAAGAAAATACAAAAATGATAAAGAGATCAATGATGAAAGGTATGATAATAAGGACATTAGAAATGAGTTTAATAGGTTAGTGAAAGGGAATGTACTTAACTTATTTTATTCTGGTATTGTATGTGTATACATAATAAAATAGATACCAAAGAGTTTATGAGAGTTTTACTCTCCTCCTCTTCTCTTTTTTTAGGATTCCTTTATATAATAAACCTATAAATTTATAGTATATATACTCTCTCTCTTTATATATATATATATATATATATATATATATATATATATATATAGGGATAGTAAAAAAAAATAGAGAAAATGCTCTATTTCACCCTTGAACTATACTCAAAACAGCTGAGACACACCTCAACTTAAAGGGGGTCCTATTACCCCCTGAACTAACTAAAGTGTAATTTTGACACCCTTAGTGCCTACGTGGCACATACATGGCATATACGTGGCACAACACATTGAAGAGTCCACGTAGGCACACGTATGTGCCATGTAGGCACTAAGGATGTCAAAATTACACTTTTAATTAGTTTAGAGGGTAATAGAACTCTCGTTAAGTTGAGGTGTGTCTCAGCCATTTTGGGTATAATTCAAGGGTGAAATAGGGTATTTTCTCAAAAATATAAAAAGAAAGAAAATTCTCGCCTTAAATTGGAGTAAAATGTGGATTTCACTTAGACAAAATTTAGGACAAGAAACTTAAGAAAAGAATGACTATAAGTGAGTTAAAATTATTGGTGAAAATTAGAAAAAGACAATGAGAGAGGTGGTTGATTATTTTAACAAGTGAAAATTAGCTAAGGCAATGAGAGAGCCGAGAGGTGGCTAATTATTTTGACAAGAAAGGAGGAATGAGAATATTTTTTTTTTAGAAAAGAAAGAAAGCAAAGAGGATATGTTTTGCATAATATTGGCATCATTCGCGCTCAATTGTAGCCAAGATTTATGTTCAGTTAATTCAGAGCATTACTCCTTATTACTTCCCTTATTTTGTTGCTTTTTAGTTTGCCCTTTTATTCTTCAACTAGAGAAATTACTCGCGCTTCGCGTGATGATAAAAATATAAATATAATAAATAATTAATAACAGATAAAAGAAATTAATTTTTACTAATTAGAAAATTATTTTTGATACCATAGGAAAGTACCCATTTAAATTGGTTTTTGGCTTGTGACTTATAAGTAAAACGTCATAAGTTAGAATCATAACTTATGTGTGCTTATAATCAATTTTTAAATTTATCCTTCAAAATACTTAAAAGGTATTTTTAACATTAAAACATTTAAAATAAGTCAATTCAAATCGGCTCTAAATGTCCTTAGAATTGGCAAAACTATATTATTAACAGTGAAAAATCTTTACAACCTTAATAAATGTAATTTCACCTTTACTCACTTGAAAATGAAGCCGGAACATAGATATATTATTAATACCTCCAACTTCATTCCAATAAAGTGTATTAATCAATATTTAAACGCCTCAATTATTATTTCATGGTGATTAAAAAAATAAAGCTTTTTATCTCCTTACATTATTTATATCACCAGTAATTAGAAAAGCATTAAAAGTCTCATTAAATTTTACTTTATAAATTTCAAAAGTCCAAAACAGACATGCAAAAAAACGTCTCTTCTCATTCAAACATATAATCAACAGAATATATGCTATAATATTTTAAAAAATAATTTATATTAAATAATTATAATTGAATGAGTACATTAAGTGCATTTATTTAATCGTAAAAACAAGATCATTTTAAATGAAAAGCTGAAAAAACATTGAAAAAAGATGAAAAATTAAGGTAAAAGAAAGAAATTTAAGGAATCTTAGACAAAGAATAACCATTAGGTTAATTAAGGGGAGAAAAAGTGGTAGACATTAACGTAATAGAATAAAAAAGGGTATTAAAAATAATAATTAATTATATTAATTATTATTAACACTAATAAGTAATATTTTATTGTTTGCATTGAATTTAGCTTTTCCTAAGAATTTATTTAATTTTTACTCTAAAAAATTGAGATAAAAAATTAAAAATTTGACAAAAAGGATAAATGTTAATTTTGGTGATAGAAGGTGCCACTCACCTCCTCTTTTTTCAACTTTTTTTAAAATTTCTTCTACTTATTATTATTATTATAAATAATAATAATCATAACAATAATAATAATAATTATTATTATTATTATAATATGAAATGAACTTAAAATGAAAAAAAAAGTCGAAAAGGGAAACGATACAATCAAATTCAAATCTCAACATCCTTTTTTATTTTTTATTTTGCTTTATTTCATACTTTTTATTTTTATTTATTTTTTAACTATTTGTATAATCTGTCATTATTCCTATAAATTTAAGATGACCACATATGGAACAAAATAAGTAAATTTGAAATCTTCCTTAAAAAATTAGTAACAAAGTGAGCCACAATTGATGCAATTTCTAAATTTATGGGATTCTCCTAAATAACACTAAGGAATAAAATCTTTCTAAATAATAGTGCAACAAAAAATAAAATACTCAACAACTTAATGATAAATTTAAGTTAACACTCATTTGTGCTTCTTGTTATTTCTTCCTCTGCTTCTGCGTTTTCTTGTTTCTTCTTCTACTTTCATTTCCTTCTTCAACTTCTTCAACTTCTTCTTACTTTTGCTTCTTGTGCACCTCCTTTTTTTTGCATCTTCAGATATCAATAAAATTTAAATGCTTAGCAGAAGTCTCATTCTATTCTATTTCTACAAATTTATATTGCATAAAGCTCATATTTAATACATGAAAAAGTGAGATGGTGAATGTATATTGTGTTTTTGTTTATATAGTTGTGTTTAAATTTTAATGTTGTAGAAAATTCTATAATTTAATTATTGGAGAATTATGTTGTAACGGGAAATAGAAACCTTTGAAATTCTATGATTTAATTAATTAATGGAGAATTATGTACTAATTGAAAGAATTAAATGAAAAAATGCCTAAAAATAAGATGAATTAATCCGTGAAATGGTTGATTTTCAAAGGTTAAACGGTGCTTTGTCTTTTTCTTCAATGACTAATAAATTAAACCTTGATTGTTTGGATGAATTGTGAAATTAATTCAATTAATAACATTGATAACAAATTAATTAAATATGTCTATCTTTCATATTTTATAAAATTTTATAGTGAAATTTTCAGCTTTATAAAATTAAGAAAAAGATCAAAAAAATCATAAAAAATATGATTCTAGGCCTTAGAGAGTGTCACGTCAGCAAATCTATAATCCTCCTTTATATATATATATATATATATATATATATATATATATATATTGATTGATGAGAATAGGTGTAGAAATCATTTACTTTCATGATATACATATACTAATAGTATGCTTTTTCTACATTTACTTACATAATTGGTGAAATTAGATTTGAAATCACTTCATAAGATAAATAGTATACAGTTACACTTTCATGGAAATACGTAGTAGAGAATAAAATATTTTCTTTATATAACAATGTAATTATTTATCCACAGACAAGAGTAGATTTTTTTTAAAAAAAATAAGTTACACATGAAATTAGGAGACAAAAGTCAAAAAATCACAAAAATATAAATTTGCAGTACAAATAATTCCAATGCTAACTATTTACATAAAATAAAAGTTGTTTATTTGAGCAAAAGTAAAAGAGAAAATTTCTCTTTTCTTATTTCTCCTATAAAATACTTGATCTTCTTTTTAGAAGTTTGTCAATATCTCAAGAACTTTTACTTGATTTACTCTTCCTATATAACATCCAAATATCAACACCAAAAATCAAATTAGTAGAAGTTAAATAAAGTATTGAGAAAATAAAAAGGCTCAAAGTAAAGAAAAAATAATAAAAATATGAGATAGAATTAAATATGAATAAGTGCATGTTAAGAGGGAAAATTAAAAAAAGAAGAAGATAAACAAAGAAAAAGAAAGTGAACAATTAGTGGTGTCCACCTTGGAATATTTACATCAACAAATTCAATTAGTAGTACTCACATAACCTTTGAAAATTGAAGAGAAAGGGACGAAGATGCAATTACAAGAATTAATGTCATATTAGAAACGGCAAAATCACTATGGAAAAATAATCTTAAATACTATGTAACATCAATACAAGTAAATACTAATAATGAGTAATTAATTGAAGGAATTAATACATGCAGCCGTGCATGAATCTTTAAATATCATGATATATTGAACTTTTAATTTTAAAAATAAGGTAAAAGGTCTCACACACATATATATATATACATGTACTGATTTTTGAGTTTTCACTAATTTTTATTTTTTTCTTGCATATTTAGTATTTTTTAATTTTTTCTTGTATATTTAACATGATTAAGAGAGTTTAAGGAGTCATTTTTTTACATAACGCATGAACGAGAAAAGGTTAATAGCATTGATGATAAAAGTTATTTAATATGACTATCTTTAATGTTGTGTATAATATTAAGGTGAATTTTTAATCTTTTAAAATTTAAAAATGGTCAAAAGAATCACAAAAAAGATACATAGTTTTGGAGGCCTCTAAGACATGCCATATAGAATTGTCTAAGAATCTCTACAGTAAAGTGTGATAAAGTTTACCTTGTGATCAATAGTTGTATAGCCATGGATGTACTTGGAGTGGAAGCTCATTTTCTTCTACAATTTGAACGAAGGTAGAAGTTGGTCCTTAAGTTATAGGGAATTAGGACCCATCAATAAGGAAGTTCTTATTGAAAAAAATTAAGATGATTAATCATCTCTTTTATTAGGACTTTAAGACAAATAAGTATTGTTCAATCAGGTGTATTTTATTAAAAATATTCAATTAAAAAAATTATACCGACTATGATGAATGTTTCTTAAGATTACATACCAATTTCTTGATACGTATGACTATTCATTTTATCTTTATAATTTTTTATTACCTTTTTTTTAACTGTAAACAATAAATCAAATAATGAATTAAACAATAATCAAATGAAAGAAAGAAAGAGAAATTCTTGTCAAAAAAAAGTTCATCTAACTTATGCTTAGTCTATATATATTGATTTCTCTATAATATTATTTTATTACATAATAAGTGATTATTAAATCACTAAATTAATGAAAATAATTTTGAACTTTCTAAACTGAAAAATAATTAGAATAATGCACTAGACAAATAATTTTTAGATTTTCTAATATATCATATAAATTTAAAAAAATAGGAAAAATATATG
The DNA here is from genome assembly GCA_030864215.1 of Capsicum pubescens. Lineage (NCBI taxonomy): Eukaryota > Viridiplantae > Streptophyta > Magnoliopsida > Solanales > Solanaceae > Capsicum > Capsicum pubescens. The sequence continues at coordinate 64,654,144 of CM061543.1, forward strand.
AATTCACACATTTGATCTTCAAGAATAAGCAAACTCTTCATTCACACTGATAATTCTAATAATTAAAAAAAATTAAGAGAGAAAACTAACATGGGTATTTATTTAATTATATTTGATATTTTAAGGTGAAAAAAGGTCTAAACTTTAATTTAAAAAATAGATGTCAATGCTAACTTAACAGAGACATCACATTCTTCTTTTCATAGCTTTATTATTTTTATCAATATTAATATAGGGGACATTAACTTTAATTAAAAATACATAAGGACAAATGATACAGAAAATATTTTTAAAATAATAAAAGAAGAAATGAATTAATTGAAGAAAGAAGTAGCACCAATTTAGGCTCCTTCAACCCTAAATTTATTATTTTATTGACTTTTTTTCCTTTTTCTTTAGTTTCCTTCCCTTATGCTAAATTCTCCCCTTCAATAGAAAATATTATCACAAAATAATATTTTTCCTTATTCTCCAAATGATTTGAAATGAATACCATAAATAATTCTCCCTTTCAATAGGAAATATTATCAAAAAATAATATTTTTTCTTATTCTCCAAATGATTTGAAATGAATTCCATAAATAGATTGATACTTTTTTCATATAATTCTTCTTGTCCCTTGACACTTTGATGACTCTTCCTATAAATATCTCAATCAAAATTGATTTTTTTCATTACATATTTTTTCATTGGAGAAATTATAGAGCAACATATTCCAATATGCATCATCTCGTTGAATAGTATCTTTCCTTAATCTCCAAATGATTTGAAATGAATTCCATAAATCGATTGATACTTTCTCCATATATTTCTTCTTGTCCCTTGACACTTTGATGACTCTTCCTATAAATTTCTCAATTAAATTTTTTTTTTTTTTTTCAATATGTATCTCCTCATTGAAGAAATTATAGTGCAACATATTCCAATATGCATCATCTCGTTGGAGGAATTATAGTGCATATATTCTCAAAACGTATCATCTCATCGAAAAAATTATAGTGCAACATATTTTCAACAAAGTATCTCCGTATTGAAGAAATTATATTGCAATATATTCTCAAAAAAAAAAAAATTATCTTAAAGAGAAATATTTATTTACATGACTTGTTCTTGTACACAAATCTTCTTAAGGGTTGAGTAAAGAGGGGAAGGTTGAAGAAGGCAAAAAAAATGAATTGAGAATATGTGAGGTAGAGGTTGTAAACCAAATGTTGTTTTCAATATGTTAAAAGTGAAGAGCATTTCAATGAGATGGCCTCTTTTTTTTTATAAAGAAGCAAAGCTAAAGAATTCAATGTTGGTGGTTACAAATATCTAACCCATTTTATATGCAAAACAAACTATTTTGGAAAATGATAAGTTTGGCCTTTCATATTTCATTTACATACATTAGCTTTAATGCAGTGTTTAATTGACCATGTATTTAATACTTTCAGTTTTTCTTTAATATATAATTTAAGGTGTATTTTATTTATTTATTTTTGCAGTTTTGTGGACATTAATAAAGAAAAAAAATATCAAAAAAAGGAGAAAAAAGATAATTGGCAATGCTGGTTATAGAGGCATGCCACATCAGCATGTCTCTAATCCTCCATTATATATATATATATATATATATATATATATATATATATATATTAAGAGAGAGAATTAAATATGCTAAATTATGACATATAATAAATGTCTACTAAATAAAATTTGAGGAATTGAAATTTCTTTTTTAAATTTTCTATATGTAAAAATGGAAATAGTTATGTATAGAAATGAAAATCTCTGATAAAAAAATTTATAAATAACATACAAAATTCGTTTTCACAAATAATACAGTCATGTACGAATAAAGAATGACAAAGGCAAATAAAACTTCACATTTTTGTTAATCCATGAATAAGATTTATTCATCTTGGTCGGAAAAGAATCAAGAGAAAAAAAAAAGAATCGAAAATGAGCGATAGATTTATATATATATATATATATATTACAAATGATAAAAAATAGATAATTTAACTTAAAGTTGGATACATATTTATTTTTTAATAAAATTTAATATAATGATGAAACATAGAGGAGAACATGCTTTTTTTTTTTTAAATTCTCCTTTAGTATAATTATTTTTGATGTGAAACAATAATTAGTTTGATGTTGTTATCAGGGCAAATATACTATTTCAGTCATGCGTTCATCTTAACTCATAATTTTTGACATGAAGTATATTATATATATAAAAGTAAGATAACAAGAAATATTAGATTTGCATTTATAATCTACCAATACAATGAATACAATTTTAAGACTTTTAAAAGTTGAATCCATTAAATATGAACCATGAATCCATCTTTTGACTGTTATGGTACTTTATATATTCATAAGATTATGTTATGATTTTAAATTTATAATTTCATTTTTGAAATAAAATTCAATTGAATTATTTTGAGTTGAAATTATCATTTTGTATTCAATTGAATGTTGTAAATATTTTAACTAAAAAAGAGAATGTTTTAAATATTTACTAGTATATTTATCCGCGCGATGCGCGGATCATGTACATATTAGTTATAAAACTTTCAGAACGTTGTTTCTTGAAAATAAAAGTTCAAAATATATAAAATAAATGACTTATTTTTAAAAGTTGATGATATATTTAAGTCTAAAGTTTTCCTTTATATTAATTTAAATTAATAATATATTTCTATGAATTAACTAAATAAAGTTTTTATTTTTAATATTTAAATGAATAAAATTATAATACCATAAATAGCATAATTTTTTTTTAAAAGGGTGTATGTAGGAGAGTGCAATAAATGAAACTATCAAGAAATTGTAATCTTAAAAATGTTAATGTTCATTTTATTCTAACACATATACTTATTAGTATATATTTATCTTAATGTCTATATATTTTTTACAAAAATATTCAATTTATTATCAATCTTTTCATGTTTTTAGATATATGAAATTAAAATTCATCATCTATGATTTTTGGTTAAACTATAATTCGATATTTTAGATAAATTAATATTATATTATTTATGAATATTATATTATTAATTAAATTTCAACCAAATTGTTAAGGATTAATTAATAGATAAAATAATTTATTAATATAATTATTGATTTAACATATTAAAAAAATTTAAAAATTAAACTTAACAAAAATTCATAATATCAAAACAAATCGACTGATGCAAATGTATAGGCGCATGTAATTTCAAACAATATACTAACATTAATATAAAGTAATAGATTAAATACAAATTTATTTTATATTTTTTAAATTAATTGAATTTATTAAATAAAATTAGGGAAAATTTCAGAAATAGCAACTATAGAGTCTTAATTGTAAGTTTTATAGCAACCCTTTCAAAATTACAAAAAATAGCAATATATATTTTGTATTTGGTTAAACTGTTGCTAGTTAAATACATATACAATTAAAGATTCTGTTCCTAATTTAACTTCAATCTATTTCAGTTTAATATGGGAAAAACGGTTCCTTAATTTAAGGAATATTTAATTTGACAGATTTCTTAACCTTTTACCGATATCTTTTCCTTTAATGACTCTATTTTAACCACAACCAGTATTTTATAGCAACATAATTTAAAATTCAAAAACGTTTTTCATAATCTACAACTCATATCAATTTTTAAAAAAACTACTGCTTCCAAAATTTATGTGCATCGTCTAATGTTTTGAGAAGAGTTCGATAAGACAACGCTGCAAATACAGGTATCAATAAACAAATATGATTTTGTTTGTGAATTTTCGAACTATATTTGTGAAAATCGCTAGAAAAATCGTAACAACAATGGTTTGATCAGTTCTCGAACAAAGTGGTTTGATCGATAATTTCTTTTTACAAATTAGAGTTTTTCATCACGTTATGTAGGTTGAATAATGATATACAATTGTTACAGTTTATTTTGTATTTTTTCCCATTTCAATTAAACAATTTGTTCTTATTGGATTTCGTTTCGAAGTTTTATATCTACTAATAAGTTATTGTGTCAAAGGGTTAGAACATTGTAGACCTGTAATAATCGTTGATGCAAGTCATCTCAGAAAACTGTATACTGGTACTTTTGTAACTGCTTATACCATGGATGGAACCGTAAGTCTTTCTTATATGTGCATTTAACATTACATATACTGCCAGCTATATGAATTTGTAAAATACATATGCAGTCTGTTTCTGTGATCATTGGTAGTTACTTTTATGTATTTCAATTTACATATGCTGCCAGCTATATGTATTTAAAAATACATATGCACTCTGTTTTAAGTGTTTGACTGCATTTTTTTTTAAAAAAAAATATAAAGGCCATCTATTTCGAAAAATACATATTGAGACATGTAATATACATATGCAGAGTTGGTAAAATACAATTGCTAAACTGGAACAATTACAAATGCCAAATGAATAATTGTTGTTATAATTTTAATTTTATTTTAATAATTTCAGGTTATACCAGCCTCAGAGTATGTCTATACAGTACACGACAAGGATAAACATTTTATTGTTTGCCTTAAGAAAAAATAAATTATTTCCATGCATTTCAATGGGACGAGATACCGTGTGTGCATGCTTATGAAGTACTTGATAGAAAGAATTTTCAAAAGGGATCATATTACTCTGACCTATATAAATCAAAAATTGTGTCAAGAATGTATGATCTTCCCATTTATCCTATACCACACAAAGATGATTGAGTGATTCCACAGGAGATATTGGAGGAGATAGTTTTGCCCCCAAAATACAAGCGACCCCCTGAAAGACCTGCAAAGAAGGATCGTGGAAAGTCGGAAAGAGATATGTTCGAGAAGAAAAATAAAAATTATTGTAGTTCATGTGGATTTAAAGGTCACAATTGGCGTTCATGTAGGAAATATAATAAATGATAAGTTTATAGATGTATTCAGTTCAAAAGTAATTATTTTTTTTCATTGATTATTTTATGATTCTAAATTTTGATACAAATTTTTGATGATGTTGACTTTTTTGTAGTTAAATTATTGCCAATGGTATCATCATGAATATATTTTATAAGACATATACCATTATTTATTTATACGTAAAAGAGTGTACACCACACAAGTCAATTTTTGGTATGAAAAATACATATGAGATTCTAATAAAAATGTATACCGATCTATAAAAACTAAAAATAAGTTAACATATATTTATGTAATAAATAAAAATAATTAAAAATATATTTAATGACTTATCAATTACTTAATCAGAACTTGAAATCCATTTATTTATTTTTAAAGAAAACATATGCAATAATCATAAATAAATATGCATTATTCATAGATATATACGAATAACTATGTATGTATAAATCATAAATACATATGCTTCATAAAAATACATAGACTTATGCAAAACAATACAATAACTTTGTATTATTCGAAAGTATATGTGCATGACTGGAAAAAAAATATATGCATTACTCAAAATACATATGCATTACAAAAAAATACATATTCATACAATGAAAAATATTATATGCAACCTCAACTTACCTTATATGTATTACAAAAAAATACATATGCATACAATAAAAAATACAAATACACCATTAAAAAATACATATGATTACTGAAACATATATATTCATTACTGAAAATTATACTCAAAACTGAAAATCACATATTATACCAAAATATGCGTAACAATAACATAAAGTAAGATCGAACAATTCTATTTTAGAAGCATAACGATCAAAAATCTAACAATCACATAAAAAAATATTAAGATATCATCTTTCAACTATATCTTAGTCCTCCTAAAGTTCAATGTTGCCAAATACAAAAAATACAAATAAACTTCAAATATCATGCACTTCAGTATCTTCTGTTAGCCCAATATCCCTAGGAAACCTCATTGGTGCTTCATCATCACTTTCAGCCTTCTCATCTTCTTTCCTCGAAGCATAATTTCACAACATTAAAATATATCTCGTGCGAAGAAGATCTGGATCAAAGTCAATATTTGAAACACAGTCACCAAAAGTACGGCACTCGACATATGTCACCATATATAAAAACTTAGAACAAACAAATACAAAATACATATCTAACCCGTAACAAATGCATTACATATAATTACAACATACAAAATACATATCTTAAAAATAACAAATACATATCTCTACACTACAATTCCATATCTTAACAATAACTCTCACATAAGCAGATAATTTATCAAATGTATATATAAAATACATATATGACCATACAGTCCAAAAAAAATAAAATACAAATACATAAAATTTTATGAATACATGAATGGTCCAAAATTCAAGTTATAAAGAAAAGAATACAACTGAACATCAAATACAAATCTTCTCAGTAACTAATACAAATATCCTACACATATCTTAAATACAAAATACATATATTAAATATGTTATACATAACAAATACAAATCTTATCAGTAACAAACGTAAATATAAAATACATATCTTAAATATATAACAGATACATATCATCCCATTTGCAACTGCAATTTCATATCTTAACAAAACTCAAAACTACATATACACCTTATAAATTGTATATATAAAATACATATATGAACATGTTGTCTAGAAATTATCAAATTTTACAAATAGAAAAATACCTCTTCCACTTTCTCTTTTTCAGATTCATAATCAGATAAAAAACAGGACTTGAAATTTGACTAGATTCTTCTTTTTCATCCAACTTTCTCTTTTTCACCAATTTTTTAATTTTTGTGTATTTTGGGGATGAAGATTTTCTCAATGCTTTTCGTTTCATGATTTCCAAAATCTTTTTCGGATCGTTACGCTGATTCGATCTCACCTCTACTTTGCTAACACCTTTCTTAGACTGAAAATTAGTAGAAATCAAGTTAATTTCTTCATCTTGTGTTAAATTAAGACTAAACGATGGTAGTTCATCGGACCTTAAATTCATCGGTGGAATCCCACTAATAAAACTACTACGATTTGTATGTACCGACATTATCGCGTAACTCCAAAAATTTCAAACCGCAAAAAAAAAAAAATCGCAGAAGAAGGTTGAAAAATGCCAAAATTATTTTACAAAAAAAAGTTATATGAAAAAAAAATATATGCATTAACTGTAAAATCATCTTTCCTTAATTATTGGGGAACAAGTTTATCCGAAATTAGAGAGCAAATAGCGATTTTGAAAAAAAAAAGTTAGAATGGAGGAAACTGAAATAGGTAAATTGCTTGAAAATAGGTAAAGGAAAAACAATTGGTGAAATTCAAGTGCTTAACTCTAGAAAAGTCAAAATATTACTAGTTTTGACATAAGTTGTAATTTTGAGAAAGTATTGTTATTAATTGTAATTAAGATCTTAAGGTTGCTTGTTTCTGTAATTTATCCATAAAATTATGCTCCAAACTAATAAAAAACATCCAACCCATAAATATCAGCCCAAGTTAATTCATAATAATGATCCAGCCCATTAAATAATAGTTCATGTTTAAAAAAATAAAAATATCTTGATGTATCTAGAATAGGAAACATTTGCTATTAGTTTTATTTGTCTGAAAAGTCACTATCCTATTACCTCCATCTTTAGCTTTCTTCAATGTCGATAAAAAAATGGCAGATTCTTGTTCATATTTATTTCTATACCATTTTTAAAGTAAAATTTTCTTCTTCTTTAAATATATAGAGTCATGCATCCTCTTTTAATTTTGCTCATTTGGTGCTTTAACTACATTTTATGATTTTTTTTTGTAACATCCTTAATCAGATTTGCTGATTGTATTAAAACCCTATTTTTGTCTTCAATCTCAACTTGATAATATTTTAATTTTGAAGGTAAAAAACTAAGCTCAAATATATTTTTTTAATATGAAATCGAAATGGGTCTGTGTATTTTGTTATTTTTGCTATATTTACAATTAAATTTTCAATAAAAGTTGTTATTCACTAACCCCAGATTTTGTGAGAGTAATTATTAGTTGATGTTATCTAAGTTTTTATTATTTGTAGGTTGGTTGACTAATTGGAAATAGTTTATTGTTAGATATCAGGCAAATGATAGATTTTCGATCTATGTATTATGTCCCGTTATTGTGATCTTAGCAATATCGAATAAGCTCTCTTCCTTATTATTTGTTTTCATTTTTCGATTTGAACATACAAATGAGATATGAGCTTGATGCAGCAGAAAATGATCATTATAAGCTGAAAAGGCATGGTTAAGATATCAAAATTTGGTGTGTATACTGATTCTTCAGGCATGTGTTATACTTTTATATTGATGTATTGATGAATCTATGGTAGATATTATGTAATTTATGTCTAAAATGGTCTAATGTGCTATTAATTGGGGTTTGCTTTGTTGGTATTCTTGTGACTTTTAGTGTTTCGATTAGATTGGTAAGCATCCATGTTGATTTAATTTTTGCATGTGGTTTTGTATCTACTGAAAATAGTAGAATTGACCTACAAATCTATCTAGTATTGTGTTGTTAATCTCGAACAAAACTGTAGTAATTATATTTTATATTTATATATCAATTATATACTGATTTTGTACATGGTTTTGAATCACAATTCATAGTATCATTTATTGTGCTGTTATACACGATTTTTATAATAAATCTCGAGATTTATTCGAGATTTGTTAATGTAACATTTTTGTTTCAAGTCCTTCGGATTCTGTTACTATCTCTTGTTTCTTTTACCTAAATTTTGTACTATTTTGTTGTAGTTTCTTTTCTGTTAATATCTGCTGCTTTGCGTACTTATCTAGTGTTTTTTGTACTCCCTATACTTTTGTCGAAACTGCTTCGGACTGTTTTCCTTGAGCTGAGTTTCTACCGAAAAAAAATCACAACCTCTGAGATAGGGACAAAGATTGCATACATTCTACCTTCTCGAGACTCCATTTTGTGGGACTATTCTATGTATGATATTGTTGTCGTAGATGTTTGTTGCCGCCGTGTTCCCATTTTTGATGATTATGTTGTGTGATTCAAATCAAAGTGCTTATTCGTTTTGATTTTACAACAACACATATTAATATTTGGGTTTATATGATATAGGGCAAAACAAATGAGATTGAGCGCGAATATGGACATACTACCTAATGGACAATTTCTATTTTTCTTAAGCTTACAAAATCATCCTATCGTGGTGCAAATGAGAAGGTATATGAACTGCACATTTCCATGTTGAATTTGAGAAAGTGTATTTCAACTTTTCTTTTGTGTGGTTTCTGCACCTTTATTACATTTGCAACCCTGCAGTAAACCTAAAGATTGCTAAAGAAAACTGTTATTGAGTTTAAATTGTCTATGACACTGCTAATTTCAGCGATAAAGCTTGTGGATGTTCTTGAATTGAGTTACACATCAGAAGATAAGCCTCATCCTTGTGGAAAGATTTGTGGTAGATTTCCTATTATTTTTTAAGGATATTACACTGAGGAAGTGCGCAGACGTACATACCTTTTGCTTATTGATATTTTTTTTTCTCATTACTATGAGTTTATGCAAGATAATTTACCTGATGCAGTAGTTACTAGGAAGGAGGTAATTGATGATGTCTGTTGGATGATTACTGTTGATATTGCATTATTCTCACCTGGAGGCAACTTGAAGATTATTGAAAGGTAAAATCTATTTCCATGATTAGGAGAGACAATAATAGATATTTTAATTTGAGATATAAAATAACTTGTTCCCACCCCACCGATATATATAAAATTGTACAATGATGTAGTTACATTGTTTGAAACATTAATATGTCCATTTTTTAAATTAGAACATCTAACTTTATGCGCATTGCTTGCCTTCTAGGTAGAATGTTCTAAATGCTTATTGAGGACAGGAAGAATAATATATTAAAGTTGGAAAAGGGTGAATACATTGCTCCTCAAAAAATTAAGAATATTTATGCTAAATGCTAATTTATTGCACAATGTTATGTCTATGGTGAGCAGATAATACACTTCTTTTTTATGAAATCATTAAACAATGTCCATTACTTATTGTTGCTCTATCATAGGTGATATCTTTAAGTCCTCTTTAGTAGCAGTAGTTTGTGTAGAGCCAGATATCTTAAAGAAACATCATCATCTAAGGAAATCAAGGTAAGTCTTAATTTTCAACATTGCAGTAGCATCTTGTGAAATGCTTCACTTAAAGCAAACTGGTGTGGAGGTCATATTAGAATTTTGTGTTGTATTACAATTACCTTCATATTTGAGTGTGATATCTTTAGAATAATTATTAAAATCCTGAAATAAAATGTACAAAGAGAATAATCAAAAAGGATAAACAGTCATAAATAACTTACATAATATCTAACTTTCTCCTATATACTTACTGAAACAACAAAGAACTTTTATTATCTAGTTGATAACAAAAAAAAGCTAAGTCTAACCCTCAACAAATTGATGATATTCTTGACCCTGTTATGTCTTTTGGATCACATTAGCTTCAATCCACACTCAAATTATGATAAACTTCTTTGAACACTACATTAGTTGCTTCCTTTGAAACTTCTCCTTCATCATCATATGTCAAAATCTTTAATCCTTGTCTTCGTGCCACCCGTGATAGTGCAACATATAGCTGGCCATGTGTGAACACTGCTTTCTTCAAATATAGCCCAACATGAGATAAAGATTGTCCTTGGCTCTTATTGATAGTCATGGTAAATGATACAACTATTGAAAACTGTCTTCTTTGAAACTTAAAAGGGTATTCTTAAATCAGACGGAGTCAGTGACATTCTTGGTATGAAAACCTTTTGTCCAATCATATGTCCTGATAAGATTTTTGCCTCGATAACTCAATTTCTAATACTTGTGATAATTAATCTTGTTCCATTACAAAGCCCTGAAGATTGATCTATATTTCTCAATAACATTACGGGTACACCAACTTTTAAAGTGATGGCATTATTTGATATTTCAGAGCATTTTATAATATTTAGGAATTCAGGAGTATGTACTTATTCAAATCTGTAAATGTGTCTTCTGAAAGACATATTGTATCTGAACTAAAGAAAGTTGTTCCTTTAATTTGATTAAGCGATACCATATGCTTATTGATTGATTCTACCATGTCAAGTGTGGGAGCAAGAATTGCTCTTTTCTATAGGTATGTTACATCACTGTAATGTGAATAAAAATTTGGATATGTACTGTTGACAATGGCAGAAATAGGATCTTCACAATCAGCAATAAGAACATCATCAGGTATAGAAACTTTTCCAATTCCATCAACTGAATTACCAATTATATCATCTCCAACCGCTAAAATTCAATCTGCAAATTCCGTTCGATTATTCAAATCTGATTCATGATTACCTTCTAACCTCATATTCTTTGTTAGCTTTAGTAAATAACAGTAAACTCACAAATATGAAGAATTAAGAGTAGCATTTATAATACCTTGTTTGTTACCTTTTGTAATGACCGGTAGAATTTGTCTAAAGTCACCACCAAGAACAACTTTTTTACCTTCAAATGGCCGATCTAAATTAGATACATCTTCAAATCTAAGAATATCTCTTAAAGTTTTGTCAAGAGCTTCAAAATAATATATATGCATCATTGGTGCCTCATCCCAAATAATTAACTTTGTCTTCACAATCAAACTTGCAAGAGGACTGCCCTGTCTTATATTACATGTAGAATCTTCAGTTGCATTGAGTGGGATAGCAAATCTTGAATGAATTGTTTGACCTACGGATAATAAAAGTGATGCAATCCCTCTAGACGCAACTGTTAAAACAATGTCTCCTTTAGATTTTATTATTGAAGTCAAAGTCCTCCAATTAAAAGTCTTTTCGGTTCCTCCATGATCATATAAAAAGAAAAAACCTCCTTTATTGCGCTTCACTGTTGTTATGATTCTGTCATAAACTGACCTTTGCTCCTTTGTCAATTTATTCAGAAGTTCTTCATGTTCTTCGGACAGAGAGCATTTATTGTATCGCAGTTCTTCAAGGATTAGTCTATTGGTAACATCAAGTTGTTCTGCATTATAAGTTGGTTTTGGCATTGTTGGGAAATTCTGAAAACTTCGTCCACTATCTTTTAATAAATTTTTCAACTTTTGCAGACAATGATTTTTCATTTCATCATTTGTTAGCTCAATCCCTGTAAAAAAGGTAATTCACTGATAAATTACTAAAAAATATGAAGAAATCTATCAATACTACAGTTACTTCTATTATAAACACTTTAAAAATATTTAGAGAATTGACTGATGATTTCTCTGTAGGTTTACTAAAATAAATTTTTCCTATGAAAGAATGATTTTTAAAATTTATATGTATAAAATGATTTCACTGAAACTTCTTTTTTAGTCAACTATACTTTGAAAAATTTAAATTAGATATAATTTAAAGATTATACATGCAGAAAAAGTTTAATTACATTATTAACAATTGTAAATTATAAAAATTATATTAACTTATATATTTGTGTACATGGATTGTCTATCACTCGTCCTACTTCATGTAGGATATCTTCGGATAGTAAAATTCATGTTGCCTCCCAAATAAATTCTGATCGAGACATTGAATTGGATAAAAAAATCATAATAAATAACTATCTTAGATAAGATGGGATTCTCCAGTTACTTGCTTCCTTTATGGCATTCACATATTCTTTGTCATCATCTAATAAATCCAATGCGTAACATGCATCTCTAAATGATAGATGAACTTTATTGTTCACTATGCGCAGATCTTCATAACACTTAGGACCTTTAATGATATTCAACAACATTTTGAGATAATATAACTCTCCAGTACCTGGTGGTACAAAAAATATTCTACCAATAGAAAAAAGCAGAATTATCTCTTTCTTTCCACTCTTTTAATTTTTCATTCCATACAAATTTAAGAGATGTGATTCTCTTACACTTGGTTTATTGAAAACAACATTAATTGGATCACTATCAGAGAAAATAATTGGTTGTTCATTAGGTAGATGAAAAGAAAGCTTTTCTACTACGGGTTCTCTATGGTGAATAGGAAATCCAAAAATTTTCCATGCAGCTTCACAGGGATAAATATATCGACAGTCATAATACATATCAATTTCATCAATATGTATTGAATCATTATCACGCGCACTTCGTATAAAAGTTGCGGTTACACGATCATTTTCCTTGTTTATGTACTTAAATAAGTACTTTATCGATTTTTCTTGATTGCACCATTCAACATTAATATGTGTCCCATACTTTAATAACAAATACCTATTATATGGTACCACATACCTGTTATGCAAATGAATACCTTCTCTTTTAATAGTTCTGCCATCCTTCCTTCTTTTATAAACTGAATATCCATCTTCATCGATTGTGGTGTTTTCTACGTACTTCTTTGGGAAGTGTTTTGAACATCGACCATTATGCATGCATGGAGATGATTTCCTTGCAAGACCACATGGTCCATGTATCATGAATTTTTTTACGGCCTTGTAATAATGAGGGTCAGTCAATTCATCTGGTATTTCTACTGAAATTATTTGATCTATGTTTTTCACAGTTGGACATTTATTATGAAGAAAAAATAATATGTGTGCATGAGGTAATCCTCGCTTTTGAAATTCAATAGTATAAATCACTGCATCAAATATAATACATTATATGTAATGATTTCAAACACATTTAAAATCTAATAGTGGACTATCTGGAAGTTAGGATACAAAGCAGACGTATCATCATAAATTTAAATAGTAAAATAATTATTTTTAAGTTATAATAATAATTTATTATAAAAAGTAAATTTTTACCTGATTTAACTGATCCAAATATTTGTTTTTCTTTCAAATCTTTTATTAAGCGATCCAATTTAATTTTGAATATCCTTGACAAAATGTCAGGCCGGTCTTCTGGTTATGAGCCTCTACTCTTTAAGATTCTGATAATTTCAGGCCACTTTGGATTGCAAGTAAATGTGATAAACAAATCTGGATATTCAGCTCATTTGCAGATTGTCATAGCATCTTGATAATTTTGAATCATATATTGTGTACCCCCAGTGAAGCTGGATGATAGTGTAACGCCCCGAAATCGGGTCCCGAGACGTCACACGGTGCTTAGGGTCACAAATGACCCCAAGCTAACCCTTATACTGGCATAACTCATAAGCAACTGAATAAAAATATAAATCCATACAAATAAACAGAAATTAACTCTTTTCTGAATCTGATCGATACAAAAATAGAATTTTACAGGATTACAATTATGCCTTTACAACCAAAATTGAAAAAAAATACATCAACTTCTACTGACTGTCTATGAAGCCTCTACTAGTACTGACTGTAGGTATTCGGGTCATGACTCCCGACTACCCCAACTCAATACGACTGAATAAAGAAAATAAAACACTATAAACTCTGCATAACTAACCCAAGCCCTTGAATCAAAAGGACTCATCACCTGCTGACTAGATACCACGAACTGACTAGATCCGAAGGTGTAACTATACCTTGTACCTACATTTCGAGAAAATGTAGCCCACATCCGAAGATGTGGGTCAGTACCATGGAAAGAAACCGAGTATATGGGGGTGTATACAGTTGTATAAACATCATCATCATAAATATTTATAAGAAATATGCAGGATGTATGAAAGACTCACATAGCCCGAAGAAAATCATCATAATCATGAGAGGATGAAATAAGTATAATAACACATGTGAGTCATCATATAATTTGTCAATCACTTTCAGTTCATCAAGAATATCAATTCTCATAATGTAAATATCATTTAAATCTTTCGAAAGAATAACTTTCACAATTCCACTTTCAAATCACTTCACCATTCACCATAGACACAAGGAAACACACACATAATGGGAGATCCTATAACCGACATAAACCATGTGAGCCACATGGAGTCCAACGTCCAACCCACGTTGGGGAGAGCCGTCCTATCCTTGCCATCGGGGTAGGACTTCCAGTATCAATTCAAAAACACTAGTGATCACTATATAAATCAGCCTCAGGCTCACATCCTACGGGGGCACGTAGTTCTAGGGAAGTAAGGTCACTTTATACCTCCCACTCGGTGCTAAAGATTACTCCCGGACTTAGATCAGAAATTTAAATCAGCCTCAGGCTCACATTAAAGAAAATTCACAATAAACGCTTTAACAATTTTCATTGGGAGCCAATTTGCTACCCCTTTATCATAATCAATAAAAATGTGGATTTCTTTCACAGTCGAGTTCAAAATAACTCATTCACGACCAAAAGGTCAAATCATTCAAAACAACTCAAATATTCAACATCAACGTGCATATAACACACATTTTCTCAAAGACACAATTTCAAATGGGGTTCAAGACCCAAATATCAAAATCATAGTAAATTTCTTTCAAGCATCATGCTTTAAGTCATAATTTCATATAAATTCGACTTTTCAAAGTCATAAACATCATAATATCAAGATAACCAAGATAGAATATAAGTTCATGCTCCAAAATCATAATAAACATATAAAAATCATATCTTCGTAAAGAAAATTACTTTTGGGCACAAGAACGAAAGATTGTTCTTGTTGAAAAACCCCCACATACCTTGAATGATGAACTTTAGATCGATACTCGTTTTTGAGATGTTAATCGTGCCTTTGAATGATGGTTCTTGAACTAGGAACTTGGAATCTTGAATAAATTTGCAGAATTAATGGTGAACTTTGGAGGTTCTTGAAGTTCTTGAACTAGGAACTTGGAATCTTGAATAAATTTGCAGAATTAATGGTAAACTTTGGAGGTTCTTGAAGTTGGATGTAGGAGCTTAGGGTTTTCTTTTTGAGAGAATTTGATGAAATATAACATATAATGCTTCTAATAGGCTTTAATATAGGGTTTGGATGGATTTTGAGTGAGGGGGAATGACCAAAACGCCCCTAAAAATCAAATAATTCTCGAATCTGTCCTTTGGTGGACTGTTTTGATAGTCTGAAGTAGATCAACCATAACATTTTACTCCGATATCCAAATTGGATGAAACCAATTCCATTAGAAAGAGATCTCTTATATATTTCCGTTGATATATAGTATATCACCCAGATCATTGTGTACGAGGAGTTATGATCGTTTGAAGTTGACCCAAAAATTCACTTTTGTTAGGCTGAAGTAGATCGACCATAACGTTTTGCTCCGATAGACAAATTGGATGAAGCCAATTTCATCGGAAAGAGGACTCGCAGAGATTTCCATTGATATATAGTAGATCACCCAGATCATTATGCACAAGGAGTTATGATCTTTTAAAGTTGGAGCAAAAATACGCCAGGCCTCAGTACTTTTTTTCTGCACGTTTTACTGTTCACTACTATTCACGGTTCGATCGGAATGTTCATAACTCGTCGCTCGGGTGTTCGTTTTGGATGATCCACATATCGTTGAAAATATTATTCGATACTCTATGCAATAGTGGGTCATAATCTAAGATATTCCACAGGAAAAATTTATAATTCATTCTAGAAGATAGAACCCAACACGTTTACGCACAAAATTTCAACGAAAAATTTCCCGGGGTATTACATCATCTCCCTCTTGGAAACATTCATCCTCGAATGTCGATGAATAAGTACAGAATACCATGGAAATGAGGACAAAAGGCTGGGATAACGAAATCAATCCACTTACTTCACTCCAAACTTTTGAATACTTCATAGAACATGCGATTCATAACGAGAATGGTCACATAGTTGGATCTTAAACAAAGGAGACTGATTTTAAGGAATCGATATCTTTGGTTTATTCAGAGACTGAGAATCAAAGGTCTCGAAGGGGATCTCATCAAAAGAAGGACCACTTGCGCCCAAATGAAACGTCCCTCAACACTCCCTCCAAAAGATTCAAATGACATTGTTCGGGGAGAAAATGAACCATAATTTGATACAATCCAATCGTATAGGAACAAGGACCCATATGGCATAAATTAGGATAGGAATTTCTAGGTCTTGGGAAACATAACTCCTTGTTTCCAAACTTAGCAACACTTCCCAACTACTCCCTCGACTATGTTCAAGCCTAACTCCAAGTACTCATGAGATACGCCACATAACACTATAATATTAATCTATATCATGAACCTCAATACACACTGAGCCTCACAACTCCTCACTTCAACATAACTCTTATTGCTACTCCAACAACCACATACAATCTTATACTAGGGATCCTCTAACTTGCGGTGCATTCTTTTAGAAATACAACCATAACATTCAAGACTATACTCATAACCACATACGCACTTCGCACATGCACCTCTAAACGAACACTCATAAAGCATCTTCCTCGCTTTCTCTAAGATTCTATTAACTACATCATTCATACATACTGTTCAATTCTTTAAACGACACACATAACATTTTCTCAACCAATTGAACTATACACAAAAACTCTGTATTACTATTCCTACAACCTCATAGAAGTGCATAAAACCGACGCACAACAATCTTTCCAAATAAACATTTAAAACTTCAACTAACCACGACATGTATCAAGGACTTAGCCTCAATCTAACTTCACTTCACCGCCGTGAGTACACCACCTTCTATCATAGATAAGGAAGTATCTTCTCTCCCTTCTAGACAACTGCTCAACACCATTAGGTTGACTTAATGAAAAGGTCACAAAATTATAAAACATGAAGACCTAAAACATGAAGGGATAATGTAAATAACTTAACTCTCTCTATTGAGGCCTTAGGAATAAAATATCAAATACAATGGGTTCATTAAGGTATCAAAACTGAAGACACCCATAACGGAAACTGAATCTCACTGATCAATAAGAGTATTGCCTGAGTACTAGAACTGAACATACTGTAAAACTTGAGTATATGAGTCATGGGAGGCATGCCTTGAATTTAGAGCTCATAACTTATGGAATGTGATTCCAACTGCTAGAAGAACTGGAATTTCTCATTTTTGGAAACTAGAAGAGTATGTAATTCTCCATCACGTGTATGAACATGAATTAAGATCATGGAACTGAAATGTAAAGCACGAGTAGGCTTTGGGACAGCTGAAAATACTGAAATAACATTGGGTCAAGCACCGATCTTTCTCACAGCAAATTTACAACTTACTGGTACTTCTACTAAAATGTAAAAGCTTGACTTGACTACTTGTTCTATCATTTTCCCCTTAGCTTTAAGCCACCACTCAAATTCTCAAATGCTTACTAATTTTGAATCTCCACGAACATCTCTATCACTAGAATGTACACCATCTAGTGCTTCAACTCTTATTTCTATTAGCTCAACTTGAATACTTTCTAACCTTTTGATAGACCATGCTACTTCTGTCTTCTCCCTCTAATACCATGCCTATGAACGTATGTTTCTAACCAATAAGAATCAAAATCACACTTAAGAGGCTCAATATTTCCAATCATACGCCTCGCCTTAACTTAGCCATCAAAACATCATCCATCGTCTAACTAGTATTTATCCGTCTAACAATCCCATGGCACGACTCACTACACCACATACACTAATCCTCGAAATTAAAGCAGTCCCATAATATCTTGGGTGAACTTTCTCATCATAATATAATATTAAACTTAATTACAAGTCAACTACACTTAAACTCTTGTGTACACTGTTCAAGCCTATTAGGTCACTTCCGGCAACTAATACCATTAATCTGGAAACCGTCACATTCGATTTCATGATCACCAATCGTTCAAACTTAAGGTCTCACACTTCGCATAATTTACAACTCCATCTCACGCATAACTCCCACGTGAAGATTATAAAACAACACATCCATGAACACTAGCCCACTTAAACTTCATAACAATAATAATTGGTCCTAATCATATAGCCTATCTTATTCACAATCCATTAACACATCCTTCTTTCACCCATCACTACTATCTATTCTTCATACACAACTTAACATAGTTCATAGCTCTCTACGTCTTAACTTAACTTCCTCTTGCAATCTGGAGAGCGCCTAGATTAACAACACTTACCCACCAAGTACTTTCATCAATAACCTATACTTTTCTAACACCACAAATACCATCAATAACTCTTTCCTTACCCTAAGCAAACAACAATCCACCTTAACTAATAACTCCTCCTCTAACTTTCACTAAACTAACAAACAAGGGTATATCACTTCATTACTAATTCAATCATAAGCAAAAATTCAGATATACATATTCAATAAATTGCCCTTACCACCTTTCTTGTCACTACACTTCTAAACCCATACTTTCAACTAAAACAGGAACGACAAGATAAATAACAAGTTGCTAGTGAATCGAAATAGGCCTCACACGGCTTCACTAGACTTTGGTTTTGTGTTTTGATCAAGAAAGTTATATGAATAACAAAGTAACTATGCTAGTGAATCAAAATAGGCCCCACACGGCTTCACTAGACTTTGGTTTGTATTTTGAACAAGAAAATAAGATGAATAACAAAGAAGCTATGCTAGTGAATCTAAAGAGCCCCACATGGCTTCACTAGACTTTGATTTTTCACAAACATAATGATAACAAGATTACATAATACAAGAGATAGAAACTTGACACATAGCATTCAACGATCTAAGAATACACCTTACTCTGTCTTAATTAAATAACTCATAAGAATGAGGGCATAACTTTCAACTTAAGGAACTTAACACACTAGAGAGCTCCTCTCAAGCCCTTTGTGTAACTTTTTAAATTTCTTCTAGAAAATATAGAAGCATTATCTGGGGAAGAACTGGAGCTTGCGAATTATGTTATCTAAAAAATAATACATAGAGGGAGAAGTATAGATTAACATTGTAGATTCTGAGGAGGAATCTGAAAGCACATCTAACCTAGGCTTAGTTCACGACTTTTATGAACATGAATAAAGTACTTCAATCTTTGGAACTCAAAATCACTGACAGGATACTTTCTAGCTCTCTTACAATCCCATAACTATCTACGGAGAATTAAGATTAACTTTTTCTGATACCTTAAAAATGAGGCAGAGTTGGCCAGAATAGAGTAAGATGAGAATCTATATAAGCTTCTTGGAGAACCTTTTTATAGCACGATCTTAGACTTGAAAGAAGGGAAACATTTTCTAAATGCCTTGTAGCCTCTCGAAGAAAAGTACAGACGTCTCTGTACCGTTCCGTAAGAATCTACTAGACATGACTTCATAGACACTCTAGGACACTTGAACTCTGGGCTCTGATACCAAGTTTGTAACGCCCCGAAATTGGGTCCCGAGACGTCATACGGTGCTTAGGGTCACAAGTGACCCCAAGCTAACCCTTATACTGGCATAACTCATAAGCAACTGAATAAAAATACAAATCCATACAAATCAGCAGAAATTAACTCTTTTCTGAATCTGATCGATACAAAAATGGAATTTTACAGGATTACAATTCTGCCTTGACAACCAAAATTGAAAAAAAAATACATCAACTTCTACTGACTGTCTATGAAGCCTCTACTATTACTGACTGTAGGTAGCCGGGTCATGACTGCCGACTACCCCAACTCAATACGACTGAATAAAGAAAATACAACACTACAAACTCTGCATAACTAACCCAAGCCCTTGAATCAAAAGGACTCATCACCTGCTGACTGGATACCACAAACTGACTGGATCCGAAGGTGCAACTATACCTTGTACCTACATTTTGAGAAAATGTAGCCCACATCTGAAGATGTGGGTCAGTACCATGGAAAGGAACCGAGTATATGGGGGTGTATGCAGTTGTATAAACATCATCATCATAAATATTTATAAGAAATATGCAGGATGTATGAAAGACTCACATAGCCCGAAGAAAATCATCATAATCATGAGAGGATGAAATAAGTATAATAACACATGTGAGTCATCATATAATTTGTCAATCACTTTCAGTTCATCAAGAATATCAATTCTCATAATGTAAATATCATTTAAATCTTTCGAAAGAGTAACTTTCACAATTCCACTTTCAAATCACTTCACCATTCACCATAGACACAAGGAAACACACACACACTGGGAGATCCTATAACCGACATAAACCATGTGAGCCACATGGAGTCTAACGTCCAACCCACGTTGGGGAGAGCCGTCCTATCCTTACCATCGGAGTAGGACTTCCAGTATCAATTCAAAAACACTAGTGATCACTATATAAATCAGTCTCAGGCTCACATCCTACGGGGGCACGTATTTCTAGGGAAGTAAGGTCACTTTATACCTCCCACTCGGTGCTAAAGATTACTCCCGGACTTAGCTTAGAAATTTAAATCAACCTCAGGCTCATATTAAAGAAAATCCACAATAAACACTTCAACAATTTTCATCGAGAGCCAATTTGCTACCCCTTTATCATAATCAATAAAAATGTGAATTTCTTTCACAGTCGAGTTCAAAATAACTCATTCACGACCAAAAGGTCAAATCATTCAAAACATCTCAAATATTCAACATCAACGTGCATATAACACACATTTTCTCAAAGACACAATTTCAAATGGGGTTCAAGACCCAAATATCAAAATCATAGTAAATTTCTTTCAAGCATCATGCTTTAAGTTATAATTTTATATAAATTCGACTTTTCAAAGTCATAATCATCATAATCTCAAGATAACCAAGATAGAATATAAGTTCATGCTCCAAAATCATAATAAACATATAAAAATCATATCTTCGTAAAGAAAATTACTTTTGGGCACAAGAACGAAAGAGAGTTCTTGTTGAAAAACCCCACATACCTTGAATGATGAACTTTAGATCGATACTCATTTTTGAGATGTTAATCGTGCCTTTGAATGATGGTTCTTGGAGTTCTTGAACTAGGAACTTGGAATCTTGAATAAATTTGCAGAATTAATGGTGAACTTTGGAGATTCTTGAAGTTCTTGAACTAGGAACTTGGAATCTTGAATAAATTTGCAGAATTAATGGTGAACTTTGGAGGTTCTTGAAGTTGGATGTAGGAGCTTAGGATTTTTTTTTTTAGGAAATTTGATGAAATATAACATATAATGCTTCTAATAGGCTTTAATATAGGGTTTGGACGGATTTTGGGTGAGGGGGAATGACCAAAACGCCCCTAAAAATAAAATAATTCTCGAATCTGTCCTTTGGTGGACTGTTTTGATAGTCTGAAGTAGATCAACCATAACGTTTTACTCTGATATCCAAATTGGATAAACCAATTTTATTAGAAAGAGGACTCTCATATATTTCCGTTGATTTATAGTATCTCACCCAGATTATTGTGTACGAGGAGTTATGATCGTTTGAAGTTGACCCAAAAATTCACTTTTGATTGGCTGAAGTAGATCGACCATAACTTTTTGCTCCGATAGACAAATTGGATGAAACCAATTTCATCGTAAAGAGGACTCGCAGAGATTTTCGTTGATATATAGTAGATCACCCAGATCATTATGTACAAGGATTTATGTTCGTTTAAAGTTGGAGCAAAAATACGCCAGGCCTCAGTACTTTTTTCCTGCGCGTTTTACTGTTCACTACTATTCACGGTTCGATCGGAATATTCATAACTCGTAGCTCGGGTGTCCGTTTTGGATGATCCATATATCGTTGGAAAGATTATTTGATACTCTACGCAATGGTGGGTCATAATCTAAGACATTCCACACGAAAAATTTATAATTCATTCTAGAAGATAGAACCCAACACGTTTACGCACAAAATTTCAACGAAAAATTTCCCGGGGTATTACAGATAGAATTACCCTTTTACCATGAGAAGAAGGATGAATCTCTCCCTGTAAAACTGCATTCTCTAATTCTTTGTACATTGCAAAACATAATTATTTTTGATGAGTTCTAATATATTTCAACCTGGATGATTCAATCATTGTAAAAGAATCTACCAAGAATTGTTGAAATAACCTTTTTGAGTTCACAATTGTTGGTACTTCACCATTCCTTTCTTGAATTTTGTAAGGAAAAAATTCGCGCATGCTAATAAATTTTCTTCCTCGACTTGATTCATCCTTTTCATTTAAAACAATGTCCTCTTTATAACTATCTTCACCATATGAAAAAAATAATGGATATTGGAGAGATCAATAGGAAGCATTTAACTTATTTATTCTTTGGAGCAATCCATTTTGAGTTTCAACAATAATATCTTTATCAAGTGCGATACTTCAAAATCTCTAACCACCAAAGCTGCGACTTCTGAAACGGTTGATAAATTGTATCTTCTTCCATCATAATTTTGCTTTCCTATCAATTTGAGTCTAACATTGGTGTGAGAATCTTCTTGAAATCTATCTCTTACCATTTTAAATGAATTTGTCAAGACATTATGCTCATCAAGCATTTGTTTCAAATCTTGAACAATTTCAGCATAGTGTTTGCTTATGCTCTCACCTCGACTGTACAAGAATAGGAAATAAAATTAGTTTTTTATTTAATTAATTAGACTATTCATTAGTATAATAAATAAAGAATTATTGAATACTAACCTTAATATGTGAATTCTATTTTGCACTTTATTTTCAGTATTGTAGATGTATAATTGTGAAAATTTTGAAGTGGAACCTTCTGGGGATAATAAACTTTCAATTTGATGATAGTTTTGCCCAGATAATGTGAGAGTTTTTGATCCCCTTGTTTGATTAATCGAAGCATCGACTTTTTCTCCCATTGATGTAAATGAGAACATGGAGTTATAAAAATTGGTGAATAAACATGTATACTTGATGATAATTATTAATTAAGTGTGTTAAAAAGATTGATTGTCACCTGATTAGAATAATAATTGTCTTCAAATTGGAGGAGGCTCTTTTGACTTTGGTAAGTTTATTTTTTCATGGAAACAACACAAAGAGAACTCTGATCTTTTAGATTTTAACTTCTTGTTGATCCTTTCTTCATACCAAAAGTAACCACCACAATAAACACATTCAAATATTAGATCTCCTGTATTCCAGTAATCTATTAATCAAATAGTCAAATGTAAGGTTATTTTGAATTGTCAAATTTTCATGAATATCTATTATATATTAAAGATCATAACAAATTTTCATACCTTCATTATCAATACATGAACATTCTATATCAACATCTATAAAATGAATATAAGAATCATATTAATGTCAGTTAAAACAAATAGAAAGTATGCTTATGAAATTGTTCTTATTTGTGTTATTATAGACATACCTTCGTAATCATCTACACTTTCAGCCATATCATTATTTTCTACATTATAATAAATTATGATAAGTAGAGAATTCAATAAATTAACCTGTACTTATTTAAACTAAAATAAAATCAATTGAATTTGAATATTTTTATGTCTTAAAACATTTATTAACTAAAAATATATATACCTGGTCCTTCATCATCAAAATTGTCAGCGCCAACTTCTACTCATATATAAAAAAATGCACGTCCATATTTTTAATGAATCAAGATATAAATTTATATACAAACAAATTTAATTTAAACATTAACCTTGTAATAATGGCAATTCATTTAAATCTAGTAAAAGATAACTTCTTTGCATAGTTGAAGATGATGCCACATATTGCATATTAATTTTTTGTGTTAGATTTTGATATTCTCACTTAGCATGAGATGTTGGAGAATGATAATTGCTCTTTATGACTGTAATATGTGAAGCATAGGAACTTTGACAATTTGTGAAATCTATCATAGTTTGCTTTCCTCTCCATTTTCTTAAATTATTTTCTTTGATAGGTGCAGATTTAAAAAGATCTGTAAAAACATTAATAATAAATATCATATCATATTTGTAAGTATTTAAAAAATTAAATAGCGAACAACTATTGTAAAGAAAAAGACATATCTGTCATGTAATTATGATTATGAATGTTATAAATTTAACTAATAAGATTTGTCAATGAATAGTGTTAAAAAGATCATACCATTGTTATTAGATGATGTTTTAAGTCGTTTCTAATTCCGTATGCTTATTCTATTCTTTCTGGCAAGTTTTTTTTCTTTGTCCAAATCAGATTTCATAGAAAATGAAGATGATATGAAAAGTTACAGAGTAAATTAAAAATTAAATAGCAGTCAGTAAATAAATATTATAATAATATGCCAAATGACATATGACACTTGGGTCAATCAGGAGATCTTTTTTTTACTAATTTGAATTTGTTAAATTGCTAAAGATAGAAATTATCAAAAGATGTGTACTGTTGCAACTATCTCACAAAGAAATACAAATATTGAAAGGACAAATTTTAAAGTTTAATATAAAAGTGCAGTTTTCTGATGTAAAGTAACTGTTATTTTTTGAAAACTGAAATTTTAATTAAAGTTAACATAAATTCCTCTGTTTTATTGCTTCATATTCATATTAATTAAATAACATTATTCATATCCTAAATACATGCTCTTAAAATTAGGTGTTACTGATGCAAATTTTTTTTAACATATTTAAACAGGATAGTTTTTGTAATTGATATAATGGGAGAAAACGACTATTTTAGATGGATTGAATTACAACCTCTCCAAATATATGTTACCTGTTTGCACTAAATTGAAGTTGAATAATATGCACAATGTTACTACAGTTTTTCAAATTAGTAGAACATAATTTTAGCACTATATACATATAACTGATGTCACTATGTCCAATTATAAATATAATTTGACATGTTATAAAAGTGTTGAGGTTCTCAAAAGATTTAAACTTGTTGAGATTTTTATAGCAATGGTCATGTTGTTTAATCGTTGTACATTTAAGTAATAGTTTTGGTTGCTTTTGTACAGGATATGCTGGAGTGATCTTTTTTGGTGCTATCTTTATTTGACCGGTTGATACTTATGGTGAGTGATTTTGTTAGTTTAATATTGCCTGAAAATATTTTAATTAGGAATCCTTTGATGCTACAAATTTGAAATTTATATGATAATAAATTTCTAATATTGGAAAAGATATCTATTTTCTCTTCGGCAGATGGAACATTAAGTTGCATCGCCTACATTGTCAAAGATTAAGTACTACATATAACTAATGTCACTATGTTCAATTATAAATACAGTTTGAAATAATACAAAATATGTTAAGGTGGTTTAAAGTTTTAAACATGTTGACATATTTATATGAATTAAGTATTTAGATAGGGTGGCATGGGATTTTAAACCTGCTAACAATTTGATGAACATATTGTCATGGTTTCTTTTTTCAGGATCAATATGTGATCATGGCCTTACAAATGATAATGATATCTATATAAATAATTTGAATAGAAAGATCTTGTGGCATGACATAAAATTAAAGGATTAACTTAAGATAGAACAAACTTGGCATAATTTCTTGGTTCACTTGCAGATTAATTGCTTATTTGGTACTTCATTCTGCAATATCTGATATAACCATGAAAATACAGGAGTAAACATCATCTTCTAAGTGGTGGTGCTTCATTTATGTTGTCTAACAATACGCTGAAGCTATATGATGTTTACGCCTAAGGTAGAACACTTATTCGAATCTATAGGCCACTCTTTTGTCTCTTTATTGTGTCGAACTTGTGGTCTGATGAAATATTTATAGATATATGGTCTGATAGAACAAACTTGGCATAATTTCTTGGTTTACTTGCAGATTAGTTGCTTATTTGGTACTTTTTTCTGCAATATCTATTCTAACCATGAAAATGCAGGAATAAACATCATCTCCTGAGTGGTTGTGCTTCATTTGTGTTGGCCAACAATAAACTGAAGCTATATGATGTTTAGGTCAAGGGTAGAACACTTAATCAAATCCATAGTCCACTCTCATGTCTCTTTATTGTGTCAAACTTGTGGTATGATGATATTTTAATAGATATATGGTCTGATAGAATAAAATTAGCATAATTTTTTGGTTCACTTGTAGATTAGTTCATTATTTGGTACTTTTTTCTGCAATATCTAATCTGACCGTGAAAATGCAGGAATAAACATCATCTCTTGAGTGGTAGTGTTTTATTTGTGTTGTCCAACAATACGCTGAATCTATATGATGTTTACGTCCAGGGTAAGACGTTTATCAAATTCACAAGACACTCTCGTCTCTTTATTGTGTTGAACTTGTGGTCTGATGAAATATTTATAGATATATGATCTGATAGAACAAATTTAACATAAGTTTTTGGTTTACTTGCAGATTAGTTGCTTATTTGGTACTTTTTTGCAATATCTGATCTGACCATGAATATATAGGAGTAAACATCATCTCGTGAGTGGCGGTGCTTCATTTGTGTTGACCAACAATAAACTGAAGCTATATGATGTTTACGTCAATAGGTATTTGTTTGCCATACAACTCACCTTTGGGAAACGTTGTTGCATAGCTTTTATCACTATCAACTAAAGGTTGTACGACTGTTAACGAAGTGGCTTCCTCTGACAATTCATCTTCGGTAGGTGACTTGGCAACTGAAGCATTCTGTTCAGCATCCAAATTGGAGTTTTCAACATGCTCGTCCTTCTTCAAATCACTCTTCCTAAACAGACGACAAAGCACAAAGGCACCCTGCAACAGTCAAATCACATTTCCCAGTATGAGCTAAATTTTTATTGCTTCACCACAAATGACAATAGAAATATAATTGTGTTCCTGATTCAAATTCAAAAGTAAGGTGCAGGCACAAAGTTCTTCAATTTATTTTAAATAGGTAGATGATTCGAATTCAGACCCCACTATGTGAAAATATACTGGGTATGTTGTTGTCATAGGTAGATGCTTCGGATAGAACTCATTATTTGGGACATCTAAAGAACTAATATATTCGGCATTAATTGTAAGAGCACTTTTAATGTAGTTCAGTAGTACATTGACACTAAATATCGCTAGTCTATTCCAATTAGGAATGAGCTAAAAGAACAAATAAACTTCTTAGAGAAGGAGCTATCTATACAACATCTTCTTGAGAAGAAAGACAGAAAATGAATTGCAATAACCATAAAAGTAGCAAATTTGTGCATTTTTTATCACTCATGAAAAACAGACAGGAACCAAATAGAATTAGAAGTAACCAACTGTATATGTTCAAGTAACCCATTAATGAATATACGGCATATTGCATAGGCATGATTGACTTGATCTACACATCTTATGTATATATTACATCGTAGACACTGATTAATGTGACCAATAATTGCACAATGATGCAATCAATCTTTTATACAGAAAATAAAATAGAAATTCAAGACACAAGATGGATGAAGGGTGTTCAAACCTGGCCAGGGTGTGATCTATCCAATGACTTTTCAATTGCACGACATTTAAGAATCACCCTATGAGTCCTCTTTCCTTTAGGAGCTCGGCCAATGTAGCATACCAAGGTTTTTTTTATCCCAACTTTTGCTCCCTTTTTAGTTGTTATGTTCCTATCTTTACCAGTAGATTTCCAGTAGCCTCGTTCTGTTGCTCAATTTAGTTGTTGCCCGTTTTGGTACTTACGGTCCTTTGGGCAGAAGAAGAACCACTCGTTGTCATTGAACTCTACCACATACATATCTATAACCATTCAATCCATAAGCCAATCTCATGTCTCTTTATTGTGTCAAACTTGTGGTCTTGTGATATTTTAATAAATATATGGTCAGATAGAATAAACTTGGCATAATTTCTTGGTTCACTTGCAAATTAATTGCTTATTTGGTACTTCTTTCTGCAATATATGATCTGACTGTGAAAATGCAGGAATAAACGTCATCTCCTGAGTGGTTGTGCTTAATTTGTGTTGGCCAATAATAAACTGAAGCTATATGATGTTTACGTCCAGGGTAGAACACGTAATAAAATCCATAGGCTACTCTCATGTCTCTTTATTGTGTCTAACATGTAGTCTGACATAATTTTTGTAGGTATATGGTCTGATGCAGGGGGGTTACAGTCAACCTCCTTCAACATTGGGCTCTAGTTAACTTGTGGCTCAACCCACAGGCCTTGGACATAGTTCTGTCAGTGTTCCTCCACATTTGAAAGGAGTGTTCATATAATTTACAGATGATATGACGAAGGAAGTGCACATTGTCGCTGCTACACTTGGAACGCTAAAAAATATGATAGAAAATAAGATGAACCTTGAGAAGTGCAGGTATTGACCTAATCTTTGCATAACCATTATCAAGGTAGTATTTTGTGATGTGTATATGGTTATTGGCCTATTTTTTTATGCTATGGATATATAATTTACAGATGATATGACGAAGGGATTCAGTATATGACCATCCATTGTGTAGGTATAACAATTCAATAGTGGCATCTATACAACATTGATAACCTTTTTGTTAATTAGATGAATAAAATTATAACTTGGTTAGCATATATATATGATACATGAAAACATGCCAATACATGATTTTAGAAAAGGTATACTGACTTCAACAATCTCCAACAATTTAGATATTATTTTGACTTCAATAGTGCCTTTGATTAATTCATCTAAGATAGAGAAACTTTTATGAGAGATGGTACTGATGGTACTTGTTAATCTGTCTAAGTTTCTTTCTCGAAAAGATAGTAATCTACATATGTAACTAATAAAAATTAGTTTGCTTTTTGAGGAAACACACACACACATATAAATATATATGATAGTGAAATGTATATTATACCATTTTTTAAACTCTTCAGATTGAGCATCAGTCGGATTGATCCAAAGCTTCGAGGCATTCCACGTATTGCGCACAGTATAGGAATTTGTCAAAAAATTTCGATAAGATATACTTATTTTATAATAAGTAGATAGATGTAAATATAAATTATTACCTTAAAATTTATGTGCTTGCATAAGTTGCATAGCAACAACAAAAGTTTTGTTGTCCGAATCTAGACGTTGTGGCACAATTTGATCAACAAATTCACCCCAAAATTTTACAGATATCATGTTGTTTATGAGAAATATAATATTGTTATTTAAGTTGCGGATTAATGTTGTTACTGGCAGATATAATTTTAAAAAGAAACTCATATGAAAATGACTATACATTATATAAATTACCAGAGAGTAAATGTTTTTACTTATCATCTTCTAGATCAATATTTATGAACTTTCTAGAATTTTTTTCCATATAGTGAGTTTGTATCTGTCCGAAATTGATAATTTCCCCAATAACATCTATAATATTAAAATATATTACTATAACTATAAAACATAATATAGTAAAAGTTAAGGTAGTAATTTCTTACCAAATAATTCTGTTTTGTCCGCAGATATCTTATTTATCAAATGTGCAAAAGGTCAAAAGTGGAAGAAGTTCAATGAAAAAGATGGATCAGAAAGTTCAGTGACAGTTGTGCGAAGAATAAAATTAAGTTTCAACTTATGAGTTGTGGATCGAAACTTGGAAGTATTTTTGCAGACAATAAAGTTCTGCATAAAATATAATCCACGCTCTTTGATTTCTGATTTGAATTATTTAAGCACTGAATTGCAAATAGATCCTTGTATCCTATCACCCTAAAAATAGAGCAAAACAAACTGAGAATTTTTCTAAACAAAGTAAGAATATTTATGTAGAATAAATATGAAATAGTAAACAAATTGTAATATTTTTTTATACTGTAGAATTATCTTCTAAACAAAAGAAACAATCTGAATGTAAAAAAAATGGACTATTATAAACAAAAAATGCTACCTTTTTATTCTGTAGTACCATTTCAATTGCATAAACAGCGTCTGGATTGAAACGATCCTTCACTTTCCATAATCGAACAACCAATACTTTCAATTTTCAATGCATTTTTGTTATTGTTATGCTATTGATGAAGTCTGACATTGTGAAAAAAGTTGTAACTTTGTGTAGAGTATTGTACGATTTTAAAAAAAAAAGTTGAAGTTACTGATGTCAGATTTTTTTTTTTATAGTAGCATTTGAATTATAACTACTGATTGTAGATGAGAAAAATTTGGGATGGATAACTGGCAAGGATAAGAATAAGAAGCAGTTGGATTATTCTGTGATAATTACCATTGTTATGTGGATAACAATAAAAAAATATTAAAACACAATTTAAATTACTTCAATGGATAAATAACTCTGTAACTTCAGTAAATTACAGAACAATTAGTGGATAAATAAATATGTTAAGTGGATACAATTATTTTTTGATTTTCTTAAAGTTGGCTGTTAACTAATAAAAAATAAATTTTAAATGACTTCAGTGGATAAATAACTCTGTCAGTAAATTACAAAACAATTAATGAATAAATAAATATGTTAAGTGGATAAATACTCTTATTTTTTGATTTTCTGAAAGTTGGTTGTTAACTAATAAAAAAATAAACAATAATCAATACGAAAAATAAATGTTCAAGAGGATGAGTAAATACTGTTATGTGTGCTTTTTCTGTAAGTTGATTGATGAAAAATAAATAATAAATGAAAAGTTACTAGTGAAGACATGAAGTAACTAATTAACTAATTTCTTCTAAAAAAGTACACGTGTCATGTATAGATACTGCCACACGGCTTAATGAGGAGGCTACATCCTCTTCTTTTAATAATATATAGATATAGCTTTTAGTGTTTGAATGTTCAAGAATAAGAAGAAAAAGGGAGTATTTTATAATTTATCTATGTGTTTATTTTTTAATCGTGCGAATTTGTTTACTAGTATATATTAAGCTTATAAGACTTGCATTAATTAATGTGAATGTACAATGTTTGGTTGCTTTTTCGTCGTCCCATAAACGTTAGCATTAGTTAACACTGTTTAATTTGATTTCTGGTCTTCCACGTAAATAATACATGCATATAATATATAGAAAAATTGATGTACTTTTATGCAAGATATAGCGTGGAATTAGAATACAAATACTAATAATATGATTAGAATAAGTAAATGACAAGAACATTCCAATACTATTCAAACTTGTATTTTATGTTTCCTCCCAAAAACATCCAAATATTAGAAGAACAAAATTAAATTATCCTCGATATCCTACTCGTCAATCTTCATCTTCATCAATTGTCTTCTTATCAGAGAAGAGAGATGATCACCATTCTAAAAGACTGTCGTCTCCGGCCAGCCTCGAAAATTATTCTGATGAGACATAATAGAAAGGTACGTAGATGTGCCTATAGGAGCATTATTTCGAATGTTGACATCGTAGAATCACGGGAAACCGCCACTCATAAGGTCGCTTCTCTATGGTGTTACTTCTATTATTTCTCTGACAAAGGTTCCTCTTTTTCTTTTATATTTCTAGTCTCCCCTTGGCGGCCGTCACCTGATGTACCCATTATTATGGCTTGAGTTCAAAAAATCGCGACTTCACAAAATATGAGGAGAGACATGAAAGCATATTGTCATCGCAAAGAGTTGGAAAGCAAGCATCAAGCCTCACAAGCATAAATGGAGCTGAGATGCAAATCACGCAAGCTGGTACGGATAAAAGCCCACTCTTCCCGGTTATTGGGGTCGAAGAGATAGGCTGCTAGCGCCTCAGACTCTTCTCTGTGAAACGAAATTAAAAAAGAAGAAGAGGAGGGGGAGGGGGCGGAGATCAAGTCGTCATCCTTTGGAATGAAAGTGATGGGTGTTTACCATCCGAGTAACTCTCTCTTATCTGCGTAGTATCATTATCCGTCTTCCTATTTTCATGGATTATAGATCCAAGATAATTGCAACTATTACACGGGGACAATGTCTCTATCAATGTACTTCACTAGGCGTCGTGTTACCTATCGCATCGACAGCATCGACGCGGCGCATCGGCAATCGCGTCGACACCACCGACGCGGCACGGCGCCTGCCGCATCGCTGGGCACAGTTTGCTCACTTAATTACAACTTTTCAAGGGCAATTAGTTCCTTTTTCCCCTCACCCAATTCAGCCAAAACACGAAATTAAGCTCCCAAAAGGGCAAATTACATTCATTATTCACAAAATTCTCTCAAGAACAAAGCCCTAGTTTCTTCAAGTTCAAATCCGAGTTTCAAGAATTCACCAACACTCTTCACGAAATCAACAATCAAGGTATGTTAGGTGTTCATCCTTGGGTTTCCTTCCACCCTTGGAGTTCAAGAACCCTTTTTAAAAACTACAAGTTTTCATATTCATGGTTTGCATGCACAAATTGGGTTGTATTCATGCTTGTTTTGTTGTATGGGTTTCAATTCAAGATTTAATTATAAGTTTCATGAACACAAGATAGCATGTATGTTGATCGATGAAATTCTCATGTTAACACCCTTGAAATTGCAAGGTTAAGTTATAGTCATGATGCTTATGTGTTGTTCATTACCATGTGCAGTAATTATGCTCCCTAAGTGTTTTATAGAATGTTCATATGAATTGAATATTGTAATCATAACATGTTATCATGTGTTCTTATTCATGTAAAAGTTCATGACCCCCAAGTGTTTGACATAATGTCTCAGTGAATGAATTGTGAACAATTGACTATTGTCATGCTTTCAAGATTTGTTATGCTTTATTATTGATGCTATCGAGTCCTAGGGGTATTTATTAGCCAAAATCTAGCTGTTTACTTAGTTGCAGTAGATATAGAATAGTCCCAGCAAAGGTCAAGAACAGTAGTACTCAATCAGTTAACAGAACTCAGTGAACTCAGTCCAGTTCATTCAGTCAGCACAATCAATGTCAGTTCAGTCAAACCTAGTACAGCCTAGTGATCAGTTCAGTGTTGATTTAGTTGGGAGTAGGATTCAGCACCAAGCGAACCCAGGGATGGGGGCATTCCTGCCAGCAGAGGGTTTGACCCCTAGTAGCAGTCCCTGCATTACAGAACTATGTAGCCAGCGTAGCGTAAGACGTCATCCTACAAGACTAGGGTTGATGCAATCATATATATATTTCATGAGTCTTCTTGTCAGATTAGGGTTGACACAGCATTGTTAGTATCCCATGGCAAGGTTCTAACACCCTTCCAACTGGGGTCACAGGTTGGACCCCAACTCAGTCTATAATCGGGGTATGTCGGTTAGATTATAACTCTTACAGTTACAAGTTAAGTCTCAATATTCAGTAAAGAACTCAGTCAGTTCTACAGAACCATGGCTATCAGTTATCAGTTACTCAACCATCAGAATTCAGTACTCAATTTTAGTATAATCCCAGATACATGATGTATATTTACAAGCACGGTATTGCATGTTCAGTATGTTCAGCAGTTACAGTTTTGCGTGTACACTTATCCAGTTACTTTATGATGTTCAGTCAGTCAGTTATCATCTCATGCATATGAACCCATGTATATCAGCCTTACCTCACTTAGAATACTACTATATTCCATATACTGATGTATACTCTCTTTTGCGCTATGATGTCTCATATCATAGGTTCAGACGCACGGGTTCTTGATCATACTTAGCAGCTTAGGATATCAGTAGCAAATTCAGTAGTGAGTCCTCATCCATCGAGGATATTATTTTATTTCAGCATTTCAGCAGATTTAGTATGTTCAGTAGTTGGAGTTAGTTGGGGACTTATCCCCTCAACTCCACATTCACACAGTTAGAGGCTTTCAGACTAGATTACTTCAGACAAATGTTCAATTTTTTAGTATTATTATCAGTATTTGTTTTTAGTTTATAAACCTTATGGCATTTTTATCCTAATTTCCGCATATATTTTCAGTATTATTATTCAGTGCTCATAGCAGGTATTAGTCATGGGTTAGCTTGTGATCCTTCGGGGTCGTAAGCACCGTGTGACATCTAGGGTGTAGACTCTGGGCGTTACAACTATTCTTCCAATTATCCTCCTGGTTTTAACAAGAAGAGAAGATTTGTCCCTGACACTGGAGGCTATCATAATGTACATCATGTTCAAGCCGAAGCTGAGTATGAGAATTTAATGACAACTATCATATGACCAACACTAATGCAGTAAGTTCTAACCAAAGTAGAAATACTGGTCAGATAGTGGCTAATGTGACGACTTGTATCAATAGCTGAACCATGAAAGAACTCACACTACACATAATGATCAACTGAATTAGCATGATGGTGCATGCGTGTTTACCAAAAGTCAATATGATTAGCTGTTACAGCCCTACAGAAGTCAAACTAAACCAGTGTTAGTGATAACATGGTAAAGACAAATGATATTGGTGCTGATAGTGCAGGTTCAGGTATGACTAAGACCTTGAGAGTATCTGCTAATGGAAAAGGTTGGATTATAGTTACTAGGGCCACCAATCATATGGTATCTAATATTAATATGCTTGATACACAAACTATAACTAAAACCGTCCATCCAAAAAAAGTCTATTTTTCTAATGGTGACATATCTATGGCCACTCATATAGGTTCTAGCACAATATCAACACACAACACATTATAGGATGTCTTTCATCTACCACAGTTTAGATTCAACTTATTATCAGTATCCAAGGCTACTAAGGGACTACATTATACTATTTTGTTCTACCCTAACTTTTGTATATTTCAGGATCTCTTAAGTGGGAAGGTGAAGAAGATTGATAAACAGGAATATGGCCTTTATCTACTTAATTAACATGACCATATTACTTCCAACCTTGAGACAATATTGGCAACTAAAACTACTAAAGAAAAATAATTTCTAATTCAGTTGGATATTAATCTCTGGCATAGGAGGTTTGGACATGTGCCCACATCTGTACTCAACAAGGTGATACCTAATAAGAAACAAACTATTACTGATATTATAGATAAATGTCCTATATGTTCTTATGCTAAACAAATTAGAATTCCCTTTTCCATCAAGTAGTATAAGAAGTAGCGGTTACTTTGAACTAGTTCATATGAATGTATGGGGACCCTATAAAACCCCTACTATTGAAGGTTACAAGTATTTCTTGACTATAGTTAATAACTATTCTAGGATGACATGAATTTACTTGCTAATACTGAAATTAGATGTGTGTGTTGTTATTCAATACTTCTTGCTTTTGAACATACTCAATTCAATCAAATAGTAAATGTGTGTAGAACAGATAATGGTTTAGAATTTGTTAATAAAATACATGTTGATAGATTCAAGGAATTAGGGATCATTCATCAAAGGGCATGTGTATATTTCCCTCAACAAAATGGTGTAGCTGAGAGAAAACATAGGCATATCTTAAAAGTAACAAGAGAACTTAGACTACAAGCAAACATTCCCATCAAATTTTGGGGCAAATATGTACTTGTTACTGTATATCTTATAAACAGATTGCGTTCTTCTTTGATAAAGACCTCTCCTTATGAAAAACTATATAAGAGAAAACCTTCTCTCATGCTCTTGAGGATACTAGGTAGTCTACGCTATGCTAAGGTCCTATCTTAAGTTGATAAACTTTTAGCTAGAAATAGACAAACTGTGTTTATGGGATACTCAGAAACTTAAAAGGGATATATTTTGTATGACTTAACTAGTCAATCTTTCTTTGTACATAGAGATGTTATTTTCAAATAGTTTGAATTTTCTTTCAAAAATAACATGCATGAAGTACTACTCTTCAAGAATACTGAGAGTGTCTCTTTTGAAGAGTTGAATACTACTTATCATATACCTCAAGTTACAAACACTAATCTTCCTACTACTGGTTTAAATGACATAGAAAGGAGTGTTGCATCTATTCATGATACAAATAACTCACATATGCAGACTAATTATCATGCTCAAGATCATGGAGTAACAGTCTTAAACACTGGACATTCCAATATAGATGAAACTCAATCAAGTCCTATGATACAAGACAAAACTTCCTTTATAACTAGACAACCTCTAA
Source organism: Capsicum pubescens (assembly GCA_030864215.1). NCBI lineage: Eukaryota > Viridiplantae > Streptophyta > Magnoliopsida > Solanales > Solanaceae > Capsicum > Capsicum pubescens. The sequence goes on from CM061543.1 coordinate 64,690,829, forward strand.
TATGGATGAAGGATTTCATTTCTCCACATTCAGATCATCATGAGATTCTTTATAATATTGTTAACTATGTCTCTAATGACAACTTATCTATAAAATATCAAAGTTACTTATCTGCTTTCTCTGCTATTACAGAACCAAAGACCTATGAACAAGAAACTTAGGATACTAGGTGGATAGAAGCTATGAAGGCAGAGATAAAGGCTCTACAAAGGAACAACACATTTACTATCACTACACTACTAGATGGCAAAAAATATATTGGATGCAGATGGATATTTAAGATAAAATATAAGGCATCAAGAGAAATTGAGTGATTCATGGAAAGACTTGTTGCCAAGGGATATAGTCAACAAGAAGACATAGACTATCAAGAAACTTTTTCTCCTATGGTAAAGATGATAACAATAAGGACAATCTTAGTCATTGCAGCCTCAAAACAGTGGCATATACATCAAATGGATGTCTATAATGAATTTCTTCAAGAGGATCTACACGATGAGATATATATAGATCTTCAACAAGGTTTTGTGATCTAGGGGATGACTAAATTAGTATACAGATGTAATGACCCTTACGGTTATTTTTTTGAATTTTTTATATATTCTCGGTATCCAGAGATTTTATATAACTGCCCCAAATTATTTATGACTTGCTGGGACTGATAGTTTGATTCCCAGACAGTTCGTTGGTTTAATTTTAATGATATCAAATATTTTGTGGATTATTTAATTTAATTTGACATTTGGTAGACATATAATTTAGTACTCTTCTAGAATATTTTCGATATAAGTAAAATTCTTTAAGTGATGATATATTTATATCACTTTATAATAGACTTTTATGATTTATTAATATTTTATGTGGAGATAGTAAATTTAGAAATTTAAAATATTATTATTATTATATAATAGAGGTTTTGGTAGAAATAATTTTCTATTAATTAAGGTATATTCAAAATATTATAACTGTTTTACCAAAAATTTATACAATACCCGAATATATATGCGATGTAGAAAATTATTAATTGTGGCTAATGCCACAACACGTGTGGCAAGGAATATGGACAGCAAGAAAAAAATGGTTGGCAGCCGCACACTTGTCCTTATGTTGGACTTTTGGACAAGTCCCCATCTTTCTATGTATACATACATATTGGCAATCATGCTTGGCAGTAGTATCATTCAAAAAAGGAAAACTCTTTTTAGCAAAAAGGCAATCAAGTGCTAGTATTCTTATATGTGAACATATACTGCACACACACACACACACACACACACATATATATATATATATATATATATATATTCTGTAGTAACAGTTGTTGAGCAAAAATATTTTGGCATCATTTGACAATCAAATTAAAGTTAATTATCTGAATCAATTATTCAAGCTCGGGTTCTACTAGCATTATTTTAAGGCTTCGCGGAAAGGCTTTTAGCATTGGCGTCTAGGTTGGCTAGGCTTACCCTACCTTTAGATTGAGCTTATTTACTAAAATTATAAACTATTATGCTATCTTTGGATAGGTGCTTGTAGATGAGTATTATTTGATTTATATAAATTGTCGACCCCGTTCTAGTAAATATTGGAATATTATCTTTTAATATAATATAGCATCTATTACTTTAGGACGTGAAATTAAATTACAAAATTTTAAATTTATTCCTTTTTAATTAAGATTGGCGGATGATTGTTTAGACTTTGACATTGTTATGGTATGGTATGAATTTTAATATTACTATTGGGTATGGTTACTATGAGTTTCGGTTTGAGTCCGGCATTTGATTATTAATGTTACTATAAGTTCTGGTTCGAGTTCGACATTTGTTTATTATTGTTACAATGAGCTCCGGTTTGAGTCCATCATTTGATTATTATTGTTACTAGGAGTTCTGGTTTGAGTTCGGCATCTGATTATGGTTGTGGTTCCTCTGAGTTTCAGTTCCAGTTCGACATCTGGTTATGAGTTCTATATATGTGGCCTATCGTTATTACCCACTATGTCCAGTTTGAATCTGGCACGTGTCCTCTTGTTATTATCCATTACAACCGGTTCGAGTCCGGCGTCTGGCCTCTCGTTACTACCCATTGGTGCCGGTTCAAGTCCGGTGCACATTTGGATGACTATCATAATTTATTGGGATTAGCGCAGTTATAGATTATTTATGTTTATTTTCATTACTTGTGTGTCCCACCGGCTTATAAAGGTACGATTGGGTTAATTGTCTTCTTCAGTGTGCCTAGTGGGCTTATGGGTCCCCAGCTAGGTTATGTTTGACTTGTCTATCATTACTGCATTATTTATTTTCTATATCGCTTACATTTATTCCTTTATCTCATAGGCGTAGCTTGGCAGTTGTTTACCCTTTTTGTCATTTTACTGTTGACTTGGATTACATTACCTCTTCGCATTATAGTTATACCTTTTCTGTATTGATCTCAATTGGCCAATGATGCCTACTGAGTACCCGTTGCTTTGGAACTCATACTATATTTCTTCATCTTTGTTTTCCTGATGCAGATCCGAGTACTAGTCGTTGACATTGACGTGAATCCTACCTTCCAGTACTGATTCAGAGCAGGGTGAGCTTGCTATCGTCCGAGGCTGATCCTCCTTTATCTACTCTAGTTAGTCTTTTGCACTTGAGATTGCTTGTGTATATTGTGTATATTTTAGATTTTTGTCTAGTACTCTAGGTACCTGTTAGTAGTGGCTCTAGTACTGACCTTATCAGGTCTTGGGAGGGATTCATTTGTATAGTTGGTCCTTTTTCCTCATCTCATTTCGATATAATATATATGCTCACTTCTTAGTTTTTACTTATTATTGTTGTTGTTACCATTATACGTGATCTTTTATTTGGTCTCTGCTGTTAGCCTGTTATATATCATTCCGGACTATGGCTTGGCTTACCTACTGGTGGGTTAAAGTAGGTACTATCACGACTTGAGAAATCAGGTCATGACAGCTTGGTATCATAGCATAGGTCTTACTGGTATTGTTAGCACTGGAGTTGATGTTTAGTAAAGTCCTGCGGATCGGTACAGAGACGTTTGTATCCTATCGATGGGAGGCTATAGAGAATTTTTAGGGAAAAATCTTATTTTCTTAATCTATTTTTGTGCATTGAGTCTAGGTTGGTTGTAATCTTTTTTTGGTTCACTATTTATGCAGATGGCTAGGACATGAGGTTCGAGAGTAGGTAGTCAAAACCCCGAGTCTACATCTAGAGTTTTAGCTTGGGTTCAAGGTCGACCCAGATATCAGGGGCAGGGTAGAGAAGCAGCCTCTGTTCGAGATCAGTCTAGGGATCCGTCACCCGATCCTGTTATAGCTTAGGGGATTGAGAGAGCTCGAGGTATTTCACCACATCAGCAAATGGGACAAGGGGCAGCCTAGGCTCAACTTGAGTTTATATACTCATCGATTCTTCGGAATACACTAGTGGTCCATCGGTCGTGGGAGCTCAGACAACAACACATGTGGTGTTGATTTAGGGGCAAAGCCTGCGACAGTGGTGCCTAGGGTGGAGGTTCCACCAGAACCAATAGTCCCACAGCTAGCAGTAGCCCAGCCAGTTATGTTTTCAGAGGAGCAAAAGATGTTGGATTAATTTTTTAGATTGACTCCACCCAGGTTTGTCGGTACCTCAGGAGAGGATGCTCATGAGTTTCTATCTAGTTGCGAGGAACGGTTGCAGAATTTAGGGTTAGCTGAGGCGCGAGGAGTAAACTTTGTTTCTTATAAGTTTGACACGGCAGCGAGGAGGTGGTGGACGGGTTATCTTGATTCCAGGCCAGCTGGATCTCCACCAGTGACTTGGACTCAGTTCTTCGAGGCTTTCTTGGGGAAGTATATGCCTCGTAGCATGCTTGAGCATCTCCGAGATGAGTTTACCGCTTTGAGATAGGGTTCTGTGACTGTGGCTGAGTATGATGCGAGATTTTATCAGTTAACCAAACACGCCACTATGATTATGGATACAGAGTACGAGCGGATTTGATGCTTTGTTAGGGGATTGATATTGTCACTCCATAGGGCTACACAAAGTTGGTGATTTCAGGAAAGTCTTTTTCGGAGATAGCCGAGCATGTTTATTCTATAAAAGAGATAGATTGTGAGGCCTAAGGAAGCAGTGATAAGAGACTATGCTACCAGGGCAGTTACAATAATTCATAGTTTTCAAGTCGAGGATTTCATGATAGGTACCCTCATCAGCAGCCTTTCCAGTATTAAGGTCAGCCTAATCGGCCAGTTCAGGCATCGCTTTAGATATCCGATAGGGTCATCCCATCTATAGTTGTTCTAGTGGTCAGAGCAACAACCAGCTACAGAGAGTTGTTCAGTCAGGATCGTCGAGTAGGGGTAGTCATTCTGGATCTGTCGGACCTTCTAGATAGAGCAGGGTGCCCGGGGCATGTTATGACTGTGGGGTTGTTGGTCACTTCGCCCGTGAGTGTCCTCAGCGTAGGATGATTGAGCCTTTAGTTCTGGATGTGTAGCCGATCAAATCAGTGTCGTCGTTAGGTAGGGATGGTGTGCAGGATCATGAAGGTGGTTCCCAAGGTTCTAAAGGTGGTCCACAGGGTGGTAGGGCAGGCGGTCGGGTAGGCACCCAGTCCAGTAGTTGACAGGGTTATTTGTATACTGTACCAGGTAGACCAGAAGTTGAGGCTTCAGATGCCGTGATCACAGGTACGATCTTCGTATCCCATCATCCAACTTTTGCTTTATTTGATCCCGATTCCATATTTTCATATGTTTCTACTTATTTTGCATCGCGACTGGGTTTATGTTCGAAGTCTTTATCTATGCCATTACATGTGGCTACCCTAGTGGGTGATTCTTTAGTAGTAGATCGGGTATATAGATCTTGTTTGGTGGCTATTCGGGAGTTTGATACTTATATTGACCTCATTATCCTAGATATGGTAGATTTTGATGTGATTCTAAGTATAGATTGGATGTCTCCTCACTATGTGGTCTTGGATTATTTTTCTAAGACTGTTACTTTAGCTTTGCCTGGCATACCCTTAATTGTGTGGCAAGGTTTTGTTAGCCGCGCACCAAGGGGGATTATTTCGAACATTCGGGCTAGGAGACTAATATCGGGGGGTTGTGAGTCATTTCTTGCATATGTCCAAGATGTTAGTGCTGAGAGACCCCCGCTTGACTCCGTCTTTATTGTTCGCGAGTTTTTTGATGTATTTTCGATTGACCTACCGGGCCTTTCTCCTGAGCGTGATGTAGAGTTTATTATTGACCTCGAGCTAGGCACCCGACCTATTTCTATGGCTCCATATCGTATGGCTTCTGTTGAGTTGAAGGAGCTGAATAGTCAGCTTCAGGATCTTCTGGGTAAAGGTTTTATCAGATCGAGTGTATCTCCTTGGGGTTCCCCAATTCTATTTGTGAAGAAGAAATATGGCTCCATGCGTATGTGTATCGACTACAGGTAGTTGAATAAGGTGATTGTGAAGAATAAGTATCATATGCCTCGTATCAATGATTTGTTTGATCAGCTTCAGGGTGCGGCGGTGTTTTCTAAGATAGATTTGAGGTCCAACTACCATCAGTTGAGGGTTAGGGCTGCAGACATCCCTAAGACAGCCTTCAGGACTCGTTATGGTCATTATGAGTTTTTGGTGATGTATTTTGGGTTAACCAATGCTCTAGCAGCTTTTATGGATCTGATGAATCGTGTGTTCAGGCCATATTTAGACTCCTTCGTGGTAGTATTTATTGATGACATTCTTGTATATTTGAGAAGCCAGGAGGAGCACGAGCAAAATTTGAGGACTGTATTTCGCACTTTGAGAGACCACAGGCTTTATGCCAAGTTCTCAAAGTGTGAGTTTTGGCTTGAGTCTGTAGCCTTCTTGGGGAACGTAGTGTCAAAGGATGGTATTATGGTGGACCTATCCAAGATTGAGGCTATTCGTAATTGGGCTAGGCCTACGTCACCTTCTGAGGTTCACAGCTTTGTTGGGTTGGCAGGTTACTATAGGCGGTTAATTGAGGGTTTTTCTTCTATTGCATCCCCTATGACTAGATTAACCAAGAAGGAAGTTCCGTTTCAGTGGTCTGCGAGTTGTGAGGTGAGTTTTATAAAGCTCAAGGAATTGCTTACTTTAGCTCTTTATTCTGACTCTTCCTGTTGAGGGCAAGGATTTTACTGTCTATTGTGATGCCTCTGGTGTTGGTTTGGGGTGTGTTCTGATGTAGCGTGGCCGTGTTATTACATATGCATCGAGACAGTTGAAGGTGCATGAGCACAACTACCCCACTCATGATTTAGAGTTGGCAGTGGTAGTATTTGCGCTTAGGATTTAGAGACATTATTTGTATGGGGTTCGCTGTGAGATATTTCCTAATCACCATAGTCTTCACTAAATTGTGACCCAGAAGGAGCTTAATTTGAGGCAGTGCAGGTGGATTGAGTTGCTGAAGGACTATGATATCTCTATTCTCTACCATCTGGGAAAGACGAATGTGGTAGCATATGCCTTGAGTCAGAAGTCAGTGAGTATGGGTATCTTAGCTTTCATTTCAGCTTCTCAGTGGCTTTTGGCTTTGGACATTCAATCCTTAGCTAACTTGATGGCTCGTTTGGATATTTCTGACCCTCGGAGAATCATTTCTTATGTTAAGGCCAGATATACCTTATTGGAGCGGATTCAGAGTTGTCAGTTCGAGGATAGTAGACTTCATAGCATTCGAGAGCAGGTGTTGAGGGGTGAGTCTCAGCAGGCTACCCTAGATTCTAAGGGTGTCTTGAGGTTTGACGGTCGTATTTGTATTCCAAGAGTTGGAGATTTGATCCAGTTGATTCTTCATCAGACTCATAGCTCCAGATACTCTATTCATCCCGAGACAGCTAAGATGTATAGAGATTTGAGGCAGCATTACTGGTGGAATGGTATGCGGAGAGATATAGCAGGATTTATGGCTCAATTTCTTTGTTGTCAGCAGGTAAAGGCTGAGCATCAAAGACTTGGTGGATTGCTTCAGTAGATACCCATTCTCGAGTGGAAATGGGAGCGAGTTACAATAGATTTTGTAAGTGGATTGCCTCGTACTTCACATGGGTTTGATAGCATTTGGGTCATCGTGGATCTATTGACCAAGTCAGCATATTTTATCCCCATTCGAGTTTCCTACAGAGCTGAGAGGTTAGCTCATGTTTACATTCAGGAGGTGGTTCGCCTACATGGGGTCCCTGTGTCCATTATTTCTCACCGAGGCTCTCAGTTCACTTTTAGATTTTGGAGGGCATTTCAGGAAGAGTTGGAGACCCAGGTTGACCTTAGCACAACCTTTCATCCCTAGACAGATGGGCAGTCAGAGCGGACTATCCAAGTCTTAGAGAATATGCTACCCGCTTGTCTGTTGGATTTTGGAGGTCAGTAGGACCAGTTTCTACCTTTGGTAGAGTTTGCATATAATAACAGCTTTTACTCAAGTATTCAGATGGCCCCATTTGAGGCGTTGTATGGTAGGCGATGTCGATCTCCTATTGGTTAGTTTAAGACTTCTGAGTCTAGGCCTCGTGGCACAGATTTGATTCGTGATTCATTGGATCGGGGTCGAGTGATTCAGGATAGGCTACGATCAGCTCAGAGTAGACAGAGAAGTTATGTTGATTACAGACGTCGTCTATTGAGTTTCAGAGTTGGTAATAGGGTCTTTCTGCGAGTATCACCCATGAAGGGGCAAGCTTATCCCTAGATATATTGGACCTTTTGAGATCCTACAGTGAGTTGGGGAGGTAGCTTATGTGTTGGCATTGCCACCTGCCTTCTCAGCCATTCACCCGGTGTTTTATGTATCTATGTTGCGGCAGTTATTCTAGATTATTCGCACGTACTTCAGTGAGACTCGGTTTAGTTGGATGAGAGGTTAGCGTTTGTATAAGATCCAACATCTATTTTGGCGAGGGATGTCAGGCGGTTATGCTACAGGGACATTCCGATAGTTAAGGTTCAGTGGCGTCATGATGTTACGACTTTTGACATAATATTTTAGGCCTTTTTCCTAGGAGAATTATGTGTTTTCAAGCAATGATTGTCGTATTTAACATGGTGTTTTAGTGTTTTTAGGATAAGAACTGAGTATGAAGAATAACTTGGATAACCTGGACAAAACAAAGAAAACATGATCAGCAACAGCTCAGGTGATGGCCCGTTGACCTTGCGAGGAACAGTCGGCCAAAACCGTCGCTAGGAAACAGAATGCAGGACCACTGGAAGTCATGTGACAGTCCAGGTGATGGACTGTCGGTATTCTGATGTACCATCGGTATTCCGATGTACCGTCGTCCTAAACCATTACCAAAAAATAGAATGCAGGACCACTAGAAGTCATGTGATGGACCAGGCGACGTACCGTCGGTATTGTAACGAACCATCACCCAGAAGCAAAAAATAGACTCACTGGAGCTCCATCGACGATCTAGGCAACGGACCATCGCCTCAGCGATGAATCATCGCTCGACCCATCGAGCATGAAGCGGCAACTCCGAGTTTGAATTTTAAAATCCCAGTGCTGGAAATATATAAATACTAAGTATTTGGGTTTATTCCACATCTTTTGACAGTAGTTTCATACTTTCTTCTCTATTGAGAGTTGTGTAACACTTTTCCTTGAGATTGGAAGCTAGAAATTAAGATCTAATTATTATTCTCTATTTGTTTTCATTGAAGATTGAGAAGAACAATATTGTAACTTTTGTAAGTACTCTCTTGAAGTTATTTATGAACATCAATATATCTTTGATATCTTATATGGAGATGAGTAGCTAAACTCCCATAACTAGGGTTATGGGAGCTTTGATGTAGAGAACTATTTGGGGTTGTGAATCCATTTGATTTCTATCATCTATCTAAATTGCATGAATCTCTCTTCATTTTAATGACATCTCTTGGTTGCAAACTTAAGTAGTGAGCCCATGAACCCCACTTGTCTGACAAGAAAGTGGATGTTGGGAAAAGAGGTGATTCATATGAAATCCATAGGTTTACCCTTTAGGTCACGGGTTTATACCCTAACGGGATCAACCCTCATGAGAGTTCTATTGAGTGATACATGGATCCTTTAAGTTCGAAAGAAGAAAAGGGTAAAACACCCATTAGGTTGAGAAAAAAGTGGGTAATTCTTAGAATTCAATACTTCTTGCAATTGAAAAGTATAAGTTAGAATTCAAGCACAAGTTCATAACCTAACTGTTTGAACATCTTGGTGAACATAACTCTAGTTAACTTATTTTCATTGAAATTACAATTACATTAACTCTCATTAGCTGAACCGATGTGTGAAATAAAAAGTGAAAGAGTATTATTAACATATTCAAGCCCCCTTTTACTCAGGAACCTTAGATCAACAGTCATAATACTTAGTGAACACAGTATTTCCTGTGGAATTCGACACCTAACCCAGTTGGGTTCTATATTTAACAACGACCGCTTACTCTCTCATAAGAGAGGTGTAATTGGGCGTATTAAATTTTGGCATCGTTGCCGGGGAATACGGTTGTCAATTAAGTTTTTGCTTGTTAATTGACCTTTGGTCAAGTTTCCTAAATTTTACTTTTGTTTGTTGTTTTTGTTCTGTGCAGGTGAGTTATTGTGTATGTCAAGTACAAGGAGATTGGGTGCACCATTATTACCAATACATCCAAAACTATTGTTAATTAGCAGAATGACAGATCCCTAAGATGCTGAAAGACTAGCCGCTTTGGCTAGAGCTCAACTAAATCAGCAGAATGATGGTCAGCAGGCACGCCATCCTAATCATAATGATGATAATTTGGGGGATGACGACTTGTTAGATCCTGTTAATCCAAGGCATGCAGAAAATGTGGTTGAACCAGTGAATCAAAATGTAAATAGAAATTGCCCCTTTAGGGCAAGGAAAAAGCGTCAACCAGTGCAGTTTGATCTGAACGACGATGAAGATAGAATAGATGGAGTAGGTGCAACTAGAGCTATTATCCCTCCACCTCTAGCACCAGGAGCTAAATTTAATATTACCAGTACGATGATTCAACTCCTTCATCTTAAGGGATTGTTCGGTGGTCTTCCTGAAGATGATCCAAACATGCATTTTGTGAATTTTATCACCATTTGTAAGTCTTTTGATAATCCAAGAGTGGGTCAGAATGTTATCCACCTACGTTTGTTTCTGTTGTCTCTGTTTGGGTAGGCGACACTATGGATGAATGAACTGACTCTCGACTCTATAACCAACTAGAGGCAGTTGAAAGAGGCTTTCCTAAAAAGGTTCTTTCCACCCTCCAGAAGGGTACAGTTGAGGGATGAAATTAATAACTTTCGATAGCTTCCCACCGAAGTTCTTCATGAGACCTGGGGGGATTTAAAAAGAAGCTGATGCAATGCTTGAACCATAACATGATGGATATGCATTTGATAGAGACTCTTTTTCGGGCTTTGAAATCTATTACGAAGTCAGTCGTGGATAATACTGTAGGGGTCATTTGTTGACCTTACTTTTTCAGAGGCCTCGGAGATGCTTGATTGGATGACCAAACAGAGTAGAGCTTGGCATACCAGGGATTCTGTGGTAGAAAACCCTACTGTGTCTGGTAGTATGACTGCAGAACAACTCAAGAAGGAGGAAGAACATGACCAGGATATGGTACATTTAAGAACACAGATGGATTTGCTGACTAAGCATCTATTGTCTGGAAAAATGAAGAAGGTGAAAGTTGTTGCATCCCAGGGAAGAGATGATTCTGATTTGAAAGAAGGGGTGAACTATCTAAATAATTAGGGGGGATTCTAAGGCAGTAGCCAAGGAAATCAAGGTCGGAACTATTACGATAAAGCTGGTTACAAGGATAGAGATCAAGGGAACCGAAAGAGCAAAAATAATAGGAGTGGACTATATGTACCTCCTGGAAGCAGAGATAATATTGCAACTAGCTCTAGCAAGATGTCCATGGAGGGCATGATAGAGAAATTATTAAAGGGAGTTGAGACTACCAACTCTGGGATGACTACTATGAAGAGTGATTTTTCTTCCATGAGTCAGTTGGTAAACTCAAACTCTACTTCTATCAAACAGTTGGAGCAACAGATGAGCTAACTTTTAGCAATATTGAATCAGAGGAAGAGCAGAACTTTTCCAAGTAAATAGTAAGGTTTTACCAGGCCCGTTTATGGGACAAGCTATGATTGCAGAGGATATTGAGCATGAAAAAACTTATCCAGTGAAGTCAGAGAAACTGGATGAATTTATTGATAATACACCATCCAACCATCAGCAGGTTGATGATTTAGAGAAGTGCAAGGGAAAGGAGACCGAAGTGGTGGTAACTATAATCCCAAAATCACTTCCTCCATTTCCTCATCGATTGAAAAAGAAGGTTGACGACATAAAGTTTGGCAAGTTTATGGCCATGCTTAAGCAGTTGACAATCAACTTGCCATTGGTGAAGGCATTGGAGCAAATGTCTGGGTATGCAAAGTTTGTGAAAGACCTTGTTACGAAGAAGCGAACAGTTAGTTATGAGACAGTGGTCAATCTCCATCATTGTGGTGCTATTTCCACAAGGTCGTTGGTGCAGAAGAAGGCAGACCCTGAACCATTTACTATCCCGTGCACTATTGGGCCTCTTGATTTTGCAAAAGCTCTATGTGATTTGGGAGCCAGTGTAAACTTGATGTCGCTTGTTGTGTATAAGAAATTGGGTTTGGGGGATCCTACTCCCATGAACATGAGATTAGTTATGGCAAACAGGTCTGTGAAGCGTCCTGTGGGGATTCTATATGATGTATTAGTTAAGGTAGCCAGTTTCATATTTCCAGTTGATTTTGTCATTCTTGATTGTGAGGTGGACTTCGAGGTACCCATAATCTTGGGTAGACCTTTTCTCGCAATCGGGAGTGTGCTTATTGATTTAAAGTCAAATGACCTACTATTCATACTGAATGATGAAGTAGTTTGATTCGATGTATGCCAGTCCATGAAACAACATAAAGATATGAGCGTATTTTCTATTATGGATGTGTATTATGAGGAGGAGCAGGAAGTACCTATAGATAAAAAATTTGTTGTGGAGACTTTAGCTGCCGTATTAATGAATTTTGATCAAGACGGTATTAAAGATTCTGAGAAGACTGTATGTGCCCTGACGGCATGGGGTCTTATTCTTATACACCCAAGAAGATAGATTTGGACTTGAAAAATCGTCCAAGTCCACCAGCCAAGCTGTCTATTAAAGAGCCACCTACTTTGGAGCTGAAAGAGTTGTCGGTCATTTGAGGTATGTATTCCTGGGCAGCGGGAATACACTACCTATTATTATTATGGTTGACTTAGGTGAACAATAGGTGGAAGCCCTTATCTCTGTTCTTAAGAGATATAAGAGGGCTATTAGTTGGACGATTGCAGATATTATCGATATCCCTCCTTGTATATGCACACATAAAATCCATCTAGAGGAGGATTGCGTCCCGACTATTGAGCATCAGCATCATCTAAACCCACATATGTAAGAGGTGGTGAAGATAGTAAGTGGGTAAGTCCTATTCAGTGCGTGCCCAAGAAAGAGGGTATGACAGTTGTGGCTAATGAGAAAAATGAGTTGATCCCACTCAGGCCAGTTACTGGGTGAAGGGTATGTATGGATTATAGAAAACTCAACTCGTGGACACTGAAGGACCACTTCCCCATGACTTTCATGGATCAGATGCTTGATCGGCTAGCGGGAAGAGGTTGGTAGTGTTTCTTAGATGGGTATTCTGGTTACAACCAGATCTCTATTGCTCCTGAAGATCAGGAGAAGATGTCATTCACGTTCCCATATGGCACATTTTCTTTTAAGCGGATGCCTTTCAGGTTGTGTAATGCACCTGCTACTTTTCAGCGGTGCATGATTTCGATATTCCCAGATATGGTTAAAGACACCTTGGAGGTATTTATAGATGATTTTTCTGTGGTATGAGATTCGTTTAAGATGTGTTTGGTAAAACTGAGTAGGGCCTTATAGCGGTGCAAGGAGTTCAATCGTGTTCTTACTTGGGAGAAATGTCAATTCATGGTGAAGGAGGGTATTGTTTTCGGACACAAAATTTCAGCTAAGGAGATTGAATTTGATCGAGCTAAAGTTGAGGTTATAGATAAGATTCCACCTCCTATTTCAGTGAAGGGGGTGCGTAGTTTCCTTGGTCATGTTGGCTTCTATAGGAGGTTCATAAAGGACTTCTCAAAGATTTCAAACCCCCTTTGCAAACTTTTGGAGAAGTCAAATTCTCCATTGATGATGATTGCTTGAAGGCATTTGAATGCCTTAAAGGAAAGCTAGTTGATGCTCATTTTATTATTGCACCAAATTGGTCAAAACCATTTGAGATCATGTGCGATGCAAGTGGAGTTGCCCTTGGAGCTGTGTTGGACAAAAGAAGGAAAAATTGTTTCATTAATCTATTATGCCAGTAAAGCGCTGAATGGAGCTCAAAATAACTACACCGTCATAGAACAGGAATTTCTTGTAGTATTCTATGCTTTTGAGAAGTTCCGGGTTTACTTACTAGAAACCAAGGTAGTGGTCCACACTGACCACATGGCTTTGCGATATTTGATGGTGAAAAAGGATGCAAAACCAAGGTTGATCAGATGGGTGTTTCTACTTCAAGAATTTGACTTTAAAGTCAAAGATAGAAAGGGTTGCAAAAACCAAGTTGCAGATCATCTGTCCAGGTTAGAAAGTGAACAAGCAGTTAGAGATGAATTTGAGATCAATGATGCATTTCCAGATGAGGAAATCTTGGTTGCTGTTGTGGAGAAAATACCTTGGTATGCTGATTTCTCAAATTATGTGGTCGGCGAGGTGATACCAGAGAATCTTTCCTTTCATCAAAGGAAAAAATTTCTCCATGATGTGACCAATTACTTCTGGGATGAGTCGTATCTTTTACAACATTGTGCGGATGGTATCATTAGACGGTGCATCCCAGAAGTAGATGTGTTGAGTATACTGGAAGCAAGTCATGCTTCCCCAGTTGAAGGTCACCATGCAGGTGATCGGACTGCAAGAAAAGTACTTCAGAGTGGCTACTATTGGCCCTCTTTGTTCAAGGATGCTTACGAATTTGTGAAGAGATGTGACCAATGTCAAAGGCAAGGGTCCATCTCAAAACACCATGATATGCCAATGTCTAAAATGCTGGAGGTAGAATTATTTGATGTTTGGGGCATTGATTTCATGGGGACCTTCGTGAGCTCATTTGGGATGAAGTACATATTAGTTGTTGTTGACTACATGTCAGGATAGGTTGAGGCCGTGGCTCTGGCGGATAATGAAGGAAAGTGGGTTATTGCATTCTTAAAGAGAAATATCTTCTCTTGCTTTGGGGTACCACATACCATCATAAGCTATGGAGCATCACACTTTTGCAACAAGATATTCAGAGTCGCCTTGGCAAAATATGGAGTCTAACAGCATAAGGTGGCTACCCCATACCACCCACAGACCAATGGGCAGGTGGAAATCTCTAATCGGGAAATCAAATCTATCCTTGCCAAGACTGTAATGCTAGTAGGAAAAATTGGTCTAGGAAGCTGGATGATGGCTTATGGGCATATAGAACAACTTTCAAGATACCAATTGGCATGTCACCATACCGATTGGTTTATGGAAAAGCATGTCATTTGTCGATTGAACTGGAGCATAAAGCACTGTAGGCACTAAAGCAGCTTAATCTGAACTGGAATGAGGTAGAGGACATGAGACTGGGGCAGATGAATGAGATGGATAAGTTTCATCTTAGAGCTTATAAAAGGGTTGACTTGTACAAAGAAAGAATAAAAAAGTACCATAACCGTAGAATTGAAAAGCAGAATTTTCAGAAAGGTGACTTGGTGATCCTCTTCAACTCCCGACTCAAGCTTTTTCCAAGTAAGCTCAAATCCAAATGGTCTGGCCCATTTAGAGTTAACCAAGTCTACTCATCTGGAGTAGTGGAACTCAAAAATGAAGATGGAAGTGTCTTCAAAGTTAATGGGCAGCTTGTAAAAGTATATATCAGTCTAACGGACTCGATGAAGAGAATTGCGATAATCTATCTCAATAAAGTCTGAGTAATCAAGATAACTGAGTCATGCCGCAATAATAAATCAGGCGCTAGTGGGAGGCAACCCACATTGTGTGTTGTTAAGCATTAGTTTAAGTTATTTCATTATTTTGTACAAGTTGAAGGGTTTATGTAAGTGTGCAGGTCTGACAGTGCAGGAAAACAGAAGCTGAGGAAGTTTGGGGTGATCGACGGGTAACCCGATGGATCGTCGGTGATTCAACGGATCATCGTGGTAACCGTCGCATCAAAGTCCAGAAACTAAATTACTTGAAGAGTAGCGATGGGTAGGGCGATGGACCATCGCAAATGATACAGACCATCACTTCAACCGTCACCAGTAAGCCTCCAGGTAAATTCACTGGAAAGGGACGACAGGATTGACCGATGGAATATCGCACACTCGACGGACCGTCGCTTGAACTGTCGCATGAAACCCTATTTCAGCGGGTCGGATCGAATTAATTTTAATGGATGAATTTTTCATTCTTATCTAATTCAAACGGGTTTAAATAATAATTTGAAGTGGTTAAGTAACTCCCAAACTATTCAACGCACCTAAGGCCTTTCATTCTCTCTTATAACACTCCATCTCCCATTTCCCAGCTATTAAAAATTCATTTCTCCTTCTTCTTTGTTCATCACAATCTAGCTAAGTTCTTTTCACTAAAATAAATAATCATCTGTTGTTCGGAGTTCATTGTGCAAAGTCAGAGAAGTGACCCAATACTGCAATAGCAAGGTATAAATTTCCTCTCACTCCCTATTTTTTGTCAACATGATGAGTAATAACATAGGTGAATACAATCAAGTGAACCAATTCTCTTCTACTTTTGGGTAATGTGTGGTAATGATTTGAGTTGAAACCTAGCATACACTGTCTTGGGGGAAGTCTGAGTAACCCATGGACCAAAAATGGCAAAATATGGTGATGTATTATAAATAATTATGCCATAAAAATCATCCTTAAATGAAGCGTACGCAAGGTGTCCGACAAACTATCAAAATAAGGCTTGAATTTGAAAAATATTGGTGACGGCTTGAGTGACGGACCGTCGGAAACCCAACGACCCATCGCTTGAAGTCATCGCAACTTTCTCAGAAATGTGAATACTGGAAAGACCCTGAAGGATGGGGTCGACGGATCATCACAGACCCCACGGACCGTCGCCCTATCCGTCGCTGGTTGGAAATTTTTCTTTCTTCTGATTCAAGTCTGTGGACTGATAACTGCTGCACTTTCAGGTACTATGGTTAACAAATTACAACCAACCTAAGGAAGGGGTAGAGGTCAAAAATCCAGGCAAGGTCCATCCCAAAGTTCGAATGCACCAGCACGTAATACTCGATGAAATCGTCAGGTGATTTCTTCATCCTCCCAGTCTGAAGAGAAGGGTGAAAGCAGTAGCAACAGCAGCTCAAGTTCCATTCTAGATGAGGAATGGGTTGAAATATCTAACCCCATCCAAGAGGAGATTTCTGAACAGGACCCGAACATGGTTCGACGTAAGGAGTCGCAACTGCGAGAGGGTATACGATAACAAGTCAAAGGGGATCGGGAGCATTTCTACAAAGGTCTCACACCAACATACAGGTTGGATGCAAAGAGACCTATTTTTTAGGAGTATGAAATTGTTACAACAACTTTGCATGAGTACCCAGAACTTGAGCGTTGATTCAACTAATATGAGTTAGCATGGATGAGCAGGCCACTCAGATCCTATCAACCGAATTTGGTACGTGAGTTTTTTTCTAATTATATGGCATTGTTGGAGAAGAACCGTCCCCCAGGTGCATCAACAGCTGACATGAACAAGCTGGATACAGTTCCTATTCGTGGAATTGATATAGATATCTCAGAGCGCACATTGAACAGATTCTTGTTCGGGCCTGAATACCAGATATCGGGTGCAATCCAAAAATTGGAACATCGACTGTTCACAGCAAAGACACAAAGACAGTGGCTGGCCATAGTATTGACAGATGAAGGAGAGCTTGTGTGGTTGCACAACCCGCGCGAAGGGATATTTAATTCATCCCTGATCTTTACGGCCAAGTTCTAGTGGGTAATTATGAGACTGAGGTTGATGCCGATAGGAGGTGATGACCGCTTAGAGATCACTAGAGCTGTAATCGTTTCTGCATTGATTAAGGAATTAACAGTAGATTTCGGCCACCTTATTGCTGATGAGTTGTTCTTCCGAGCTCACAAGACCACAACTGTGCTTCTTTTTCCATGTCTTATCACTAAATTATGTAAGCAAGCAAATGTTTCTTTGATTAGTAGACTTGATAATGAGGTTCAGGCAGTGCATAGGCAGGATATTAAAAAGACAAGGGATGACTC
Organism: Capsicum pubescens; assembly: GCA_030864215.1. NCBI lineage: Eukaryota > Viridiplantae > Streptophyta > Magnoliopsida > Solanales > Solanaceae > Capsicum > Capsicum pubescens. The sequence continues at coordinate 64,708,269 of CM061543.1, forward strand.
AATGTTTGATATATGAGTCAACAGGACCCCAGGTAAATATGAAACTCAGATGGACAAAGTAGGTTCTAACGGACAGAAACACCCAGTCAGTGAACATCAGGAAAAAGTATTCAGAGGTTCGGGATAGTCAAAAAGAAAATTTCAGAATGAGGAAGATCAAGTTATAATAAGCAGTTCAAAGAAGAATCAGTTGATAGCAACAGAGCACAACTCACTAGTCATAGTAGAAACTCCCTTAGAAATTGATGATACAATGATTTGGAGCTATAAAATTGAGTCTCATAATGTAGCTCTTCATAACATTCTAACTCATAACATTGTTGGGGGTGGTGGATACATATGCACAACTTGAAGATGGTAATAGTAAAAGTCCTAAGATTTAAGAAGATGTGTTACAGAATGCAAATCTATCTCCAAGGGCTATCTTATCCATTAAAGCCACAAAGAGTGGCAAAAAATAGAGTACTGGTGAGAAGTTACCTACCAGAACCTATCCAAAGAGGAATTTAGAATCTCAATATGCCAAAAATAAATGAAAGCAATCATATGGAATATCAGATCTGTTAAGTTACAAAAGGCTTTTCAGAGAATTCAGATGTTGCATAGATATCATAATTTTGCTTTTATAGCCTTGCTTGAGCCTTTTCAATATATAAGAACTATTAACAGATACAGGAATAGAATTCAAATGCCTTCAGTGTATTACAACTATAATGGGAAAACATGATGTTTTGTGAATCATAGTTTTGATATTGTTGTGGTTGTGGATTCAAAACAACATTTATCTTTGCAATTTAAAGACCTTGCCAGTAGTAGGGATTTTTTGGTGTCACTTGTGTATGCCAAATGTGACAGAGGTCAAAGATTGAAGCTCTGGAATTTCCTTTACTCTATCTCTAATGGGGTGAACACCCCTTGGATGGTAGGATAAGATTTAATGTGATTCTTAATGGTGATGAAAAAATTAGGGGTATTCCAGTTATGGATGCTGAGATTGAACTCAGGTGTAGTATAAGGGGAGCCCTTTCACTTGGTGGAATGGCAGAGCTGGTCCTGATTGTATCTTTGAGAGACTTGATAGAGTGTTAACTAATCATGACTTTCAAGATTTGTATTCTCATGCCGAATTTGAGCATCTCCCTAGAGATGGTTCTAATCATGCTCCCCTTCTCTTAAAATGTGAGAACAAACATATTGAAATCCAAAGACCTTTCAAATTTTTAAAGGTCTAGACTGATCATGTTGTTTTCATGGATGTTGTGAAGAATAATTGGGATTCAAGTTATACAGAAAATCCTTTATTGGATTTTAAAAAAAAAAAGTAAATAGATTAAACAGGCTCTTACAGTGTGGAGTAGACAGATGTATGGTGATATCTTTTAATAGCTGATTATTATATAAGAGATAGCAAAAATAAAATAAAAATTATTTGAAGAGAATCCCACTCAAAAGAATAGGGTTGTGTTGCAAAGGGCCAAAGCTGAATATATCAAATACCTTCAGTTAGAGGAAAAATATTGGTAGCAAAAGGTAGGGTATGATTAGTTTAAAAGTAGAGATAAAAACATAAGATTATTTCATTGTGTTGTAAAAGGAAGGAGAAATAAATTGAAGATCTCCAGAATTAAGGATAAACAGGATTTATGGTTAGAGAATGAGAATCTTATTGCAAATGAAGCAATTGATTTCTTTTAGAAACAATTCACTCATGAGAGAGATGCCTCCATGTTCCCTCTTTTGGAATGCATTCATGAAATAGTTGCATTAGAGGATAATGTGATACTAAGATCCTTATCAGATGATGTTGAGATTAAAAATATTGTTTTTAATCTGAATGAAGACAATGTTGATGGTCCAAATGGGATGATAGGTAGATTTTTTCAAACTTGTTGGGACATAGTTAGTAAGATATTATTAGGTTGGTTATGAACTTCTTTGAAGGGAATACTCTTCCTAAATCAATAACCCATACTAACTTGGTTCTAATTCCCAAAAAAGAGAATGTGCAATTTTTTCAGACTTCAGACTATTAGTCTTAGTAATTTTGAGAATAAAATCCTATCAAGAATTGTTCATGATAGATTAGAAGGGATTCTCCCTTGACTGATTTCTCCTAATCAATCAGGCTTTGTGATGGGTTGGAGTATTATTTAGAATGTTTTACTTGCGCAAGAATTAATTTCAGATATATGTAAAAGAGGTAAACCTTCCAATGTGGTTTTTAAGATGGATTGTAAGACCCCGCAATTTTATCTAGTCATTAAGGATCTTTAAAGCATGTCAAGAGAAGCTCCAACAATTAGAAAATTTTGGCTAAGTGTTAAGACTTAGTCTATTTTAGCCTGCGAAAGTTGGCGTTCTTATTTCGTGACCTTTACGTCCATAAAGGTTTGGTATTTAAGTTAATCCATGCTCAAGAATGTCAATAGAGGTTCCCGGATGAGTTTTGGATTTTTTTGACCTCGTTTAAACCAAGTTCCAGTGCCCAAAATAGCGGACCAACGTGATTATGGCGCGCCACATCGCCTATCGTGTTGGCCAGTATTTTTCCAGAACTGCCAGTCAAAAGTATTGAGGCTCAACGCGATCATGGCGCAACGTGTAGGGTATCGCATCGATGCCATCGACGTACTACGTCAACCAGCGCGTAAGTACCCAGTTATCAGTCATTAAAACAGCCGCGACCCCCAGGGTTATTTTAGTCTTTTTCCCACTCTTATATAACCCTATAACATAGGATTCAACTATTGTTTACCCACATATACTTGTTTTCTCTCAATTTTCCTCAAGAACATGCTTAGGGTTTTTAATTGAATATCCAAATTCAAGAAATTCCACCGTCAATCTTCATAGAATCAAGAACTAAGGTATGTTAGATGTTGATTCTTGGGTTCCTTTCACCCAAGAAGTTCAAGAATCCTTTGTAAAATTATAAAGTTTGTGTATTTATAAGTTTTCAAGATTTATGTGAATTGAAGTTCATGATTCAGTGTTGTTGAGTTTTAATTCATGATTTAGACTACAAGTTTCAAGAATTGATTCTAGTATGTAGTGAATTTCATGATAGTCATAATAAACCCTACAAAATGGATGTTGATTGATGTAACCATGTTAATTGAGTGTGTTGAATGTTGTATGACCAAAGTATGCTCCCCATGTGTTTGATAAAATGCTTATATGACGGATATAGAGTCATTATAGCATGTTGACAAGAAAAACCCCAATTGTGTATAAGTTAATGCATGCCAAGTGTTTGTTGAAAGGCCTTAGTGAATGAATTATGATATGTTGCATGCATTCCTACTCATGTGCATTCCTTATTGAATGAATTATGAGATAATAGTATGCACTCCCTATACATTTACATGTTCAAAACTTTCAAGTGCTTAAAGAAATGCATCATTGATTGTGTTGTGAATGATAGCCTATTGCCATGTTATGTATGAGTTGTTATGTCCTGTATTATTTATGTTATCGAGTCCTGGGGGTATTTATACCCGATAAATTAGTTGTTTGTCTAGAGCTAGTGTTCGTTTCACGATAATCTCAGTCATGCCATGATTAGTTGTACTATCAGTCAGTTACAAAACTCAGTAAAACTTAGATAGTTACAGAACTTAGGAAATCTCAGTAATCTCAGTATCAGTAGCATTCCAGCTTCAGTTCAGTAATCAATTCAGAACTCAGTAATATTCCGTCAGTCAACGAAACTCAGTGAATCTAGTTTAGCGTAGTCATACAAGTACGATCAGTAACAATTCAGTCAAGCCTAGTATGATCTAGGAAATCAGTTCAGTGTCTTTCAGTTGGGAGTAGGATTCAGCACCGAGCAAACCTAGGGATGGGGGCTCACCCCGCTAAATAGGACTGAGATCCCTAGAAGCAATTTCTAAGTTCCAAAATTATGTAGCCAGCGTAGGCATGAAATGTCACCCGTTAGATAGGACTGACATACTCCGAGATCACCCGCTAGTACAGGACTGATCTCAGGGATCACCCGCTAGATTAAGACTGACACCACAGAGTTGTCTTTACCCATGGCACAGTACTGACACCCTTCCAGCTGGGGTTACAGGTTGTACCCTACTAGTTTAGATTTGGGGTATGTAGTTTAGATGACTACATCCCACAGTATCAGTTTTAGAATCAGTCTCAGTAAAAGAACTCAGCTCAGTAGCTCAAATTCAGGACTGTTAGATACAATCACTTATGTGCATTATTAGTGAACTCAAAGATCACCTGCTAGATAGGACTGATTTCAAATACAGTCAATTAGTATCAAGTACCAATAGATTCAGAGATCACCTATTAGATAGGACTGATCTCAGATACAGTTAATCAATATTAGTAACCTCAGATATCAATATCAGTAGATTCAGTATCCCAGTATTAGTAAACTCAGATGTCAGTAAATCAGTATTCGGAACTCAGTATTCAGTGTCACTATAATTTCAGTTATAGTTTATGCATTCATGCATGTATCCTCATTCAGCATACTCAGATTATTTAGTCAGTATAGTTCATACATATGAGCCCTTGGATTCAGCCTTAACCCATCTAGCATAGCAGTATATTCTCATGTACTAACACATACTTTTCTCTTATGCTATAGTGTCTTATACCATAGGTACAGAAGCACGGGATCTCGAGCACCCTTAGCAGTTCAAACTCAGTCAGCAGCAATAGACTTAGCAGTGAGTCCTCATCATTTGAGGATGATTTTATTATTTTATTATATTGCATTAGATTCAGTATTCTTTAGTAGATGGAGTTAGTTGGGGAATTGTACCATCAACTCCACAGTTCAGACAGTTTAGAGGCTTTCAGACTAGCTGTTCAGACAGTTGTTTTAGTTTTAATATTGTTAAACTTTATTAAGTTTTATTTTAGTATTAAAACTTATGGCAAGTTTCCCCTAGTTTTTTGTATTTTACAATATATTATGCAGTGCTTAGTTACAGGTATCAGTTAAGGGTTAGCTTGTGGTCCTTTGGGATTATGAGCACCGTGTAGCATCCGGGGTACTAGACTTAGGGTGTTACAAACTTGGTATCAGAGCCTAAGGTTCAATAGTGTCCTAGAAAGTCTGAAAGTCGCATCTAGTAAATTCTTATTCATGGGTGTGTTCCACGCCACATTTATGTACAGGAGGCTATAAGATGTTATAGGAACAGTTTTCCTTATTTCAGTGTTCTTGTCGTGCGAGTAAGCATGAGCTCGAGCTAATTCTTAGTCTAATCCACCTCTTCTTTTCATTTACATAGTATGCCTCCTCACAAAGCTAGTGCACGTAGGAATGATAACCAGCCACCTTATACCGCAGATCCTTTGAATGAGAATGTGTCACATGCAGAGTTTCGAGCAGCTTTTCAGGTGCTAGCCCAAGCTGTGACAACTAATGTTCAAGGTAACCGTCAGACTGCAACCCCATCTTAGCAAGATGGGGGTCTAGTCGTATCCAGAATCAGAGACTTTATGAGAATGAACCTACCAGAATTCTTTGGGTCTAAGATAGATGAGGAACCACAGCTTTATCTAGATGAGGTGAAGAAGATCACCCAGGCCATGCATGTTTCTGAAGAGGAGAGTGTAGAATTAGTATCCTATAAGCTGAAGAATATTGCTTATGATTGGGTAGTGATGTGGAGGAAGAGTAGAGGGGAGGATGCAACTCTCATGACTTAGCAGATATTTCAGAATGCGTTCTTAGATAAGTTTTTCCCACTAGAGATGAGAGAAGCTAAGATACTAGAGTTCATGAACCTGAGGCAAGGCTCCATGACAGTGAAGGAGTATTGTCTCAAGTTCAAGCAATTGGCTAAGTATGTCCCTGATCAGATGGCTGACCCTAGAGCAAGCATGAGTAAGTTGGTGACCAGTATGTCTAGGGTAGTGGTTAAGGAGTGTAGGACTGCTATGCTCAATAGAGATATGGACCTTTCTAGATTGATAATGCACGCTAAGAAGATTGAGGTAGAGAAAGCTAAGAAAAGAGAGAGAGTAAGTAAGAAGGCCAGAACAGGTAGTTTTAGTTATTCTCAGCCAGGGTCACAGAGTGGTGATCGTTCTCAGCATAGTCGAAATTTTTTAGTCCCAGCTCCATCCTCAGCTAGTGTACCCACACTAAAATTTAGGAATGTTAGTCATGATGGGGCTCCAGGCTCCAAAGCCTAGGGTAGTGTGATAAGTGAGTGTACCTATCCGCTTTGTGAGGAGTGTGGCAAGAATCACCTAGGTGTGTGTAGAGCAAATAGCGAGGTATGTTTTAGATATAGTAATCCAGGCCACAGGCTGTGGGTGTGTAGAGTATTGGCTTAGAGGGTTAAAGATTTGCGTTAGCAGGGCATCACTACCAGTACCACTAGTGGTCAATGTCAGAACAGATTTCATGCACTCCAGACTCGTCATAATCCAAACGGTTCCCCTAATATAGATTCAGGTACGTTATAAGTCCTTTATCTTCATGATATGCATTGTTATATCCTCTCTCCCATTTGAGCTTAAGTTTTCAGCATGAGTTAGTTAGTAAAGCCAACAAGTTAGTTTAGCAGTCAGGCAGTCAGATTCGTATAGTTTGTTTCCTATCTTTTCATCTAGTCATGCTATCAGAAATCTCAGAAAGGTCACTATTCTAAGATAGAAAGTCCTAGTAGTTGCGAGTTCAATTCAGTTTATGAGTCATGCATTAGTTTTAGACTCCCGAGGTTTAGTTATGATCCAATTCGTGGGTGCCTTGTGCATCGCCTTAGCTTTCCCAATATCTCAGTAAAGTAAGCATTCTTAGGGGGGACATAGTATCCCAAGGGGGGAGATACCCTAGATTCCCCAATGCTTTCATGTCCATAAATCCATTTAGTTTCATGCTCAGATTCCCCTTACAAACTTAGAATCAGTTATCATTACATAGTCAGTCATGCTTTCATGAGAATCAACTCAGATAGATATCCATGCATCGGATATGCATGTTCAGTATGAGATTTCAGTATATCAGTGGTTCCAGTCATATAGTCATTTTCAGATGTTCACGTCCCCTAAGTAAGTTCAGTCTATCAGAAATCTCAGCTTAGTCAGTCCCAGTCGAGGATGAATGTTCCCAAGGGGGAGATAATGTAAGACCCCGCAGATTTTTCTAGTCGTTAAGGCTCTTTAAAGCATGTCAAGAGAAGCTCCAACACTTAGAAAATCTCAACTAAGTGTTAAGACTTAGTCAATTTAAGACTTCGAAAGTTGGAATTCTTATTTTGTGACCTTTACGTCCATAAAGGTTTGATATTTAAGTTAATTCATGCTCAAGAATGTCAATAGGGGTTCCTGGATAATTTTTGGATTTTATGGACCTCGTTTAGACCAAGTTGCAGTACCCAAAATAGTGGACCAATGCGATCTTGGCGCGCCGCGTCGCCTATCGCGTGGGCCAATATTTTTCTAGGACTGCCAGTCAAAAGTACCAAGGCTCAACGAGATCATGGAGCAATGTGTCGGGTATCGCGTCGATGCCATCGATGCTCCGCGTTGACCAGATTATCAGTACCCAGTTATCAATCATTAAAATAGCCGCGACCCCCATGGTTATTTTAGTCTTTTTTCCACTCTTATATAACCCTATAACACGAGACTCAGCTAATGTTTACCCACATATACTTGTTTTCTCTCAATTTTCCTCAAGAACACGCTTAGGGTTTTTAATTGAAGATCCAAATTCAAGAAATTCCACCATCAATCTTCGTAGAATCAAGAACTAAGGTATGTTAGATGTTGATTCTTGGGTTCCTTTCCCCCAAGAAGTTCAAGAATCCTTTTTAAAATTATAAAGTTTGTGTATTTATGAGTTTTTATGATTTATGTGAATTGAAGTTCATGATTATGTGTTGTTAAGTTTTAATTCATGATTTAGACTACAAGTTTCAAAAATTAATTCTAGTATGTGGTGAATTTCATGATATTAATAATAAACCCTACAAAATGGATGTTGATTGATGTAACCATGTTAATTGAGTGTGTTGAATATTGTATGACCAAAGTATGTTCCCCATATGTTTGATAAAATGCTTATGTGACGAAAATAGAGTCATTATAGCATGTTGACAAGAAATCCACAATTGTGTATAAGTTAATGCATGCTAAGTGTTTGTTGAAAGGCCTTAGTGAATGAATTATGATATGTTGCATGCATTCCTACTCATGTGTATTCCTAATTAAATGAATTATGAGATAATAGCATGCACTCCCTATACATTTACATGTTTAAGACTTCCAAGTGCTTGAAGAGATGCCTCATTGATTGTGTTGTGAATAATATCCTATTTCCATGTTATGTATGAGTTGTCCTATCTTGTATTATTTATATTATCGAGTCCTGGGCGTATTTATACCCGATAAATTAGTTGTTTGTCTAGAGCCAGTGTCAGTTTCACGATAATCTAAGTTATGCCATGATTAGTTGTACTCTCAGTTAGTTACAGAACTCAGTAGAACTCAGATAGTTACAAAACTTAGGAAATCTCAGTAATCTCAGTATCAGTAGCATTCCAGCTTCAGTTCAGTAATCAATTCAGAACTCAGTAATATTCCATCAATCAATGAAACTCAGTGAATCTAGTTTAGCTTAGTCAAACAAGTACGATCAGTAACAGTTAAGTCAAGTTTAGTATGATCTAGGAAATCAGTTCAGTGTCTTTCAGTTGGGAGTAGAATTCAGCACCGAGCGAACCTAGGGATGGAAGCTCTCCCGCTAGATAGGACTGAGATCCCTAAAAGTAATCCCTAAGTTCCAGAACTACGTAGCCAGCGTAGGCATGAGATGTCACCCGTTAGATAGGACTGACATACTCCGGGATCACCCGCTAGTACAGGACTGATCTCGGGGGTCACCCACTAGATTAGGACTGACACCATAGCAGTTGTCTTTACTCGTGGCGTGGTACTGACACCCTTCCATCTAGGGTTACAGGTTGGACCCCACTAGTTCAGATTCGGGGCATATCGGTTAGATGACTACATCCCACAGTCTCAGTTTTAGAATCAGTATCAGTAAAAGAACTCAACTTAGTAGCACAGATTCAGCATTGTTAGATACAGTCACTTATTAGCATTATCAGTGAACTCAGAGATCACCCACTAGATTAGAATGATCTCAAATACAATCAATTAGTATCAAGTACTAATAGATTCAGAGATCACCTATTAGATAGGACTGATCTCAGATACAGTTAATCAGTTTTAGTAACCTAAGATATCAATATCAATAGATTTAGTTATTCAGTATCCCAGCATTAGTAAACTCAGATGTCAGTAAATCAGCATTCGGGACTCAGTATTCAGTGTCACTACGATTTCAGTTATAGTTTATGCATTCATGCATGTATCATCATTCAGCATACTCAGATTATTTAGTCAGTATAGTTCATGCATATGAGCCTTTGTATTCAGCCTTACCCCATCTAGCATACCAGTACATTCTCATGTACTGACGCATACTTTTCTCTTGCACTATGGTGTTTTATACCATAGGTTCAGAAGCACGGGATCTCGAGCACCCTTAGCAGTTCAAACTCAGTCAGCAGCAGTAGACTTAACAGTGAGTCCTCATTATTTAAGGATGGTTTTATTATTTTATTATATTGCATTAGATTTAGTATTCTTAGTAGATGGAGTTAGTTGGGGGATTGTACCATCAACTCCACAGTTCATACAGTTTAGAGGCTTTCAGACTAGTTGTTCAGACAGTTGTTTTAGTTTTAATATTGTTAAACTTTATTCAGTTTTATTTTAGTATTGAACCTTATGGCAAGTTTTCGCCTGTTTTCCGCATTTTTCAGTATATTATGCGGTGCTCAGTTACAGGTATCAGTTAAGGATTAGCTTGTGGTCCTTCGGGATTATGAGCACCGTGTAGCATCCGGGGTACTAGACTCGGGGTGTTACATGGATATGGCTAAAGATTATGATAGGATTTTCTGGTTTTTCTTGATGAAAGTTCTCAGAAATATGGATTCTCTAATAGAATGGTAGATGTGATTTGGAGGCTAATTTCTAACAACTACTACTCAGTGTTGATAAATGGACAGTCTTTTGGTTTTTTTTCATTTTACAAGAGGTGAAGCAGGGGGGTCCTCTATCCCTTACTCTTTTTATTCTTTTTCTGAGGTTATGACTAGAACTTTGAATAATCTTTTTCAGGATGATACATATGTGGGATATGGATTACCTAAGTAGAGCATAAATTTAAACCATTTTTCTTATGCTGATGAGACTATAATTTTCTCTTCTTCTACCTCTATTGAGAAAATTATGTTGATTTTGTAGGAATATGAGAAGGAGTCAGTGGTGAATAAGGAGAAAATTTTTGTCTATATGCATAAAAACACTCCAAGAGAAGTACTGGATCAAGTTACACAAGCTACAGGAATGGGTAAGGGTGAGTTTCCTTTGAAATATCGTGGGTGTCCCATATCTCATTCAAAGAAGAAGAAAGAGGACTTTGCAGAACTGGTGGATAAAATCAAAGTTAAATTACAATAATGGAAAGGGAGATTACTATCATATGAAGAAAAGAAAGTGTTGCTGAAAAGTATACTTCAGAGTGTGCCTATTTATGTACTTTCAGCAATTGTTCAACCAAAGAGTGTTTTCAAAGATATTCAAAGAATCTTTGCTAAATTTTTTTGGCATAACAAAGAATCGGGTAGAGGCAAGCACTGGTCAGTCTAGAAGAAGATTTGTCTTCCCAAGCAAGAAAGTGGTTTAGGGTTTATATTATTGGAGAATGTTTCTCAGGCTATGATGGCTAAGTTATGGTGGAGATTTAGGACACAAAGTAATTTGTGGACTAACTACATGTGGAACAAGTATTACAAGAAATAGATTTCTACTATGGTGCAGTAAGAAGGTGGATCCCAAGTGTGGAAAGCTATGTTGTCAAACCGGGAAAGATTAGAAAAAAATATATGGTGGGAACCAAGAAGTGGAACTTCTACTATTTGGTTAGATAATTGGACCAATACTGGTCTATTATTTATGCACCAATCACAGGTATATTCTTGTCATCCACTGAAAGATGTTGGTGAATTTCTTAAGGGGGAGGGATAAAAGTTTGAGGTCATGCAGGATCACCTTCCTAATTATGTTGTAGAGCATGTCAGTAATAATATGGGCCAACTTTTGTATGAAAATGTTATGGATAAAACATGGTGGACCAAAAATAATAATGGTAAGTTCTCTACTAAGAGTGCTTGGGAGTTGTTGAGACACAGAGCAGATACTCAGAAAAATTTAAAAGCTTTGTGGTGCAACAGAGTACATTTCAAATATTCTTTTCTAGCATGGAGAATTTGGTTAATAAAAGTCTTTGTGGCTGCTCTAATGCATGAATGAAATCTAGAAATTAATCCTAATTGTAGATGTTGTACTTGTACAATGAGAGAAATAATTGAACATCTCTTTTTGAAGGGAGATGTTGTTGTCATAATATGGAATCACTACTATGGTGGGGCTGGTATTATTGAGCCTAAACTCAATTTGAAATAGTGTAAGATTATGAAGACTGCAGAAAAAGAATAGTAGTGTGAAGACAGTTTTCACAATCATTCTTATTCTAATACTATGGTTTCTTTAGAAAAGGGAGGAATACAATTCTACATGGGTGATCTTATTCAACGAGAAAGGTTATTTGGGAGTTAAATGAAACTGTCATCAAGTTTATTAATATGAATTTTAAGAAGAAAATGTTTTAAAAAAGCTGGTCTAATATAATTGGTGAGTTGCAGGCACTAAACAGATCCTATACAGTGAAAATTGTTAGATGGTCACCCCCTAATTTTGGATGGTTTAAAGGAAATACTGATGGGGCTTCAAGGGGTATCCTTGGTCCTAGCTCCTTTTCTTTTTGTATTAGAGATTGGTAAGGAAATCTAATGGTTGCTAAAGGTGCTAAACTGCATGATACTACTAGTTTAGTGACAGAAGCCACTGCTATCAATGAATGTCTGAGATTCTGTAGGGATGAGGTTATACATCAGATCATTGTGGAGTTGGATTCTTGGATTATGGTGCAAGTACTTACTGGGGAATGAGAAGTTCCATGGAGTGTAGTTATCACTGTCAATTCCATAAAGGCATTGATGAGGGTATTAACAGTAAGAGTGGTACACTCTCTAAGGGAGGGTAACACTCTTGCTGATTTGTTCATTAACCTAGTTTTTGATTTCGTAGGTGAAGTTAATTTTACCAGTTTTACAAAAGATTTATTAATGGCCAGAAGGATTATTAATTTGAATAAATCAGGCACACCACAAGTTAGAAGATCAGTTCAACACATATGATCATAACATATAAAATACAAGGTAACTTAAGCATATATAGGAATATTACAATCAGTCAATATAATAAATGAATTACTGTAATGACCCTTCAGGTCATTTTCCATATTTATACTTATTTCTGTCGTTTGACCTTCTCCATAGCTTCCCCAAGTCATTTATGATTTTTTGGAATCGACGGTTCGGTTATCGAGCAGTTTATTTTATTTTTAGAGTCAATTTCCTGTTTTGAAGTCTTCGTTGATTTTAAATGACCATTGGGCGAAAACTTCAGTGAAAAGATCTCGGGTGCAAATTTTGACTGTGCCAGCAGATCCAAAATATCTATTTTAGTCTAGGTAGACCTTTGGTTCGGGTTTCAATGCACCCAAGCTCATTTCGACCTATTAGTCGGAAAGTTGGAAATCGAAACTATAGGTGTGGGCCTCACTTTTTGCCGAAACGATCTAGGATGAAAGTTTTGATGATTCCAATGGATTTGATATTTTGTTTACACTCAAATTTCACTATTGGATCATATATTTTGGGTTCCAAATGAGTTCCGAGGGTCAAAAATAAGTTTTGGACTTTGCTGTCACGGATCTCTTCGTCGAGGGGTCTATAAATAGACCCCATTATCACGAATTTGGGCATTTTCCCTTCATCTTTGAGATCATAAAACCCTAAATGGGTATGATAACTCAAAATTGAGTCTTATGGGTGTCTAGGGAGCTTGGTAAACATCTTTTATCGTGATTGTCATTAGGATTAAGGTAGGATTTCATCACTTTATTGGTGAATTTCTTAATTCTTGACCCAAAATCCAATTTAGCTTAGGGCTTGATTTAGCCCCAAATTTGGTTTGTTTGCACCCATTAATTGAGGTTTATAATTCCTTGGTGATGTATGAGCATTGGATTGACTTCGGAAATGCGATTTTCGAATGTGGGACCCACTTGGAGTTTTTGGAGTCGTTTTTAGACCCGAAGCACAATAGTGTAATATGGATATCGTTAAACTCGTATTGATGATTAGATTATATTTTTGATAGAATGATTACATTTTGGGGATTGTGAAGTGAAGACGAGCATGTGGTGCATGATGTGAGGTTTTGCGGTTCGGCCTTGAGGTAGGCTTCTACCTACTCTTTTTTCAAAGATGATGTGTGTTATGTATGGCATGTGAATATTGATGTTAGGCTTGATTATGAATAAATAAACTAGTATAGGATATTGATGTTTGGGGAATTGGATGAGGGTTTTGCACCCGTAAGGTAGTATGTTTATGACCCTTTTAGAATCCTATTGTCTTCTCCCTAGATTGAATTAGTTTGTAGTATGAAAATGTTATGATTCTAAGTTTGGGATGTGTTCCAAGTGTTGGAATCATGGTTAATGTGATTGACGTAGGTTGGGCTAATATAGTGATCTTGAAACCGTATCTTGGGGCAGAATTGACATAATTGCTCATGTTTCTAGACGAATTTTCTATTTTAGGATGGGTTATGGCTTACTTGACATCTAAAAGTTGAACTAAACACCTTATCCTAGTTTTGGGCATAGTTTGCCTAAATATGAAGATTGAGGATTAGAAGTGGGATCATCCGGCCCACTAAGGCCAAAACTTGTGTTAGCCATTGTGGGCTTAGTTGCGGATGGTAGGCCTAGTTGAGACTAATAAGTTTTATTTATGAGATTTACTTGGTGAATTGATAAATTGTGATGATTTACTCCGAATTATGATTAATGGACTATAAAGATGTTAATTTTTCTTAGATGTGATATTGGCCTTTTAGAGATGTTATTTTCTCTTAGTTATGATATTTGGCCCATAGAGATGCATTTTTTCCTTAATTTTGATATTTGGCTCATAGAGATGCATTTTTTTTAATTATGATATTTGGCCCATAGAGATACATTTTTCTCTTAATTATGATATTTGACCCATAGAGATGCATTTTTTCTCTTAGTTATGATATTTGGTCTATGGAGATTATTTTCCTCTTAGTTATGATTATTGGGCCTATTGATGATAGGCGAATTTACACACCTATAGTGCTATATTTTAGCCATATTTTAGCCATGTTTTGAGGAAAAATTATATAATTCATGCACTTTTAGTCCTTTTTCCTGTAAGGGAGCTAACGAACATGATTAGCAAGTTTTCAGGTATAAATGATGCAGAATTCAGCATTTTATGGATAACTTGACGCCAAAGAAAGCTTCACGAAAGGAGGAAACCAAATCTTGGACGCCAAGGACCAAAAGTGGCACATGAAAAATCTGTCCCGGGCAAAAACTGCAATTCTGAAGACTTTGGGGACTAGCAGTAACTTATTAGGATTAGGATAATGATACCTTAACCTAGTAGGATGGGTTAAGTAATTCATTAGCTTAGTAGGAATAGGATATGGGTATTATAAATACCCTATTTTTCTAGAGATTTTAAGACTTCGAATTACAATTCTAATTCTACTTTTCAATTCTTATTCTACTTCCGCAAGACCTTTTCTATTAATTCTACTTTTTATTCTTCTTCTATTCATCTAATCAATTCTTAATTTCCGCAACAAGAGAAACATTACTTTGCAAGGAATTCACGCCTAACGCCTACCACACTTTGCTACACGATATATTTATTGTGGTATAATAACAATGTCTATTGTGATTTCCTTCGCACTCATGGGTAACTAAACTTCTCTGTTGGGGTTATGGAAGCCATATGAGATACTATCTATTGCTATGAGTTTGTGAATTCGTGACACGTATATTGCTTATATCATTATTCTCTTCATCTTAATCTAAATTCTTTGTGGTTGCAAACGCATAGAATACGCCAGTATAGCATTAACTTGTTCGAAAGAAAGGTTATATGTCTGGAAAAGAGATAATGTCAAGGTAATAGGGTCCCATCCCCTATTAAAAAGTTAGTGCCGTAACTGGATTAACCTCTTGGAGAATTTGTACCGTTAGATACGCTTTAAGCTCGAAAGAGTTAAAGTGAAATAGTCCTTGTTCAGGTCGAAAGACGCTTGGATTTACCATCGAATATAATTCTCTATAAGCACATGCATGTCTGAACTCCGCATAACTCATAGCCAATAGAGACGTACAACTCATAAGGTGGACATAACCCCAACTTCTCAATTCTCATCGTTTACATCTTACTAAACATTCTTTCTTTTTACTTTGTTATTTCCGTTTTTTCTCTACTATTTGGTTACATTACTTGCACAACAAGACTCCCCCCTTTTTCGAGACTTTCACTAAAAGTCTAGTAATCTTCGCTTACTTGCTGACCAAGCTATTCCCTGTGGGATCGATACCCAACCCAGTTGGGTTCTATATTTGACAAACAACCGCTTTACACTCCTACGAGAGCTGTAGATTGAGCGTTATCAAAAATTAGCGCCGCTGTCGGGGAATACAAGTGTCAATTAAGTTCGTAATAATTACTAGACCCTTTGGTCAAAGATTCTCGTACTTTTACTTTTAGTTTTTGTTTTTGTTTACTGCAGGTTTTTATTCAGTGCATGCCCCATACCCGAAGTTCTGGTCAACCGTTATTACCTATCAATCCTGAACCACAACGTATTCGCAGAATGGAGGCACAACACGCAATTGAAAGGATGGCTGCTCAACAGGAACAGGCGAGACTAGCTGCGCTAGCCGCCTCTCAAGTGCATCAACAGAATATTGATAACCCTGGGCGAGCAACAAATCCTGACGATGAAGTTCTAGGTGATGACGAGCTACTAAACCCTAGGCATACCGCTGAGATCGCAACACCTGCCAACAGAAGAGATCGTCAAGCTAGGTTTAGGCCTGAACGCCAAGCTATGCAACCAACTTTCTACGATGATGATGATGATCTTGATGGAGCCGGAGCCACAGGAGCCATTATTCCTCCACCATTGGCACCCGGAGCCAAGTTCAACATCACGAGCACCATGATTCAGTTATTGTAACTCAAGGGATTATTTGGTAGACTAGCAGGCGATGATCTGAATATGCATCTCATCAACTTTATTTCTACATGCAAGTCATTTGACAATCCTGGTGTTGGTCAGAATGCAATTCGGTTACGCTTATTTCCAATTGTCTCTGTCTGGGGAGGCAACTCTATGGTTGAATGGGCTGACTCCTGATTCTATTACAAATTGGAGGCAATTGAGAGACGCTTTCCTAGAAAGATTCTTTCCGCCATCCAAAAGAGCACAAATGAGAGATGAAATCAGCAACTTTCGTCAGCTTCCAACTGAAGCCCTTCATGAAACATGGGAGAGGTTCAAGACGAAGCTAATGAGGTGCCCAAACCATCACATGACTAATGTTCACCTAATGGAGATACTTTACAGAGCCTTGAATTCAATAACTAAACCAGTTGTGGATAATGCGGATGGAGGATCATTTATGGATCTCACCTTTGGTCAGGCAAGCAATATGCTAGATCGTATGACGAAGCAAAGTAGAGCTTGGCATACCAGGGATTCTGAGGTAGCAAGCCTCACTTTATCTATAGGCATGACTGCAGAACAAAGGAGAAGAGAAGAAGAACGTGATCAAGATATGGCGCACATGAAGACACAAGTGGATCTTCTTACAAAGCATCTATTATCAGGGAAGACCGAAAAAGTCAAAGCCATTGCGTCAAAAGGAAGAGACGAATCTGATTCGGAAGAATAAGCCAACTACTTAAATAATCAGGGGGGTTTCCGAGGTAATACCCAAGGAAACCAAGGTCGGAACTATTATGATAAATATGGAAACAAGGACCAAGGTAGTTGGAAGAACAAGAATGACAAAAGTGGTTTGTATGTTCCCCCTGGAAGACGTGACGCCACCACATCTAGTTCTGGAAGTATGAAAGACATGATGGCTAAACTACTGAAAGGAGTGGAAGCAACTAGCGCGGGAGTAACGGAGGTAATAAATGATTTGTCCTCTATGAAGCAATTAGTTGATTCACATTCCACTTCAATCAAGCAAATAGAGCAGAAATTGAGCCAACTTTCAGCAGCACTCAATCAAAGAAAGGCTGGCACTTTACCTAGCAACACTGTGCAAAATCCAAGGAATGAGGGATCATGCATGGCTATTACTACTCGAAGTGGTAAGGCGCTGGAAACTTCATCTAAGGGCAAACAAGTGGTCGACGATGTAGCAGACATTGATGACAAGGCAAAAGGAGAAGCTGCCGTAGAATCCACCCACGACGTCCATGACGGTACACCGAGTATGTTGCAGCCTGAAAAGGCTGAAAAACGAAGGCAAGAGGAGAAGAAATACATGGAGAGAACAATTCCATACCCACCACCACTTTTTCCTCAAAGATTGAAGAAGGTGGCGGACGATACAAAGTTCAGCAAATTCATGACTATGTTAAAGCAGCTGACCATTAATGTTCCATTGGTGGAGGCACTTGAACAAATGTCTGGGTATGCGAAATTTATGAAAGATCTTTTGACGAAAAAGCGGGCAGCAAGTTATGAGTTGAAAGATAATGTTCATCACTGCAGCGCCATCGCTACCCGATCACTAGTTCAGAAGAAGGCTGACCCCGGAGCTTTCACTATTCCTTGCACTGTTGGATCTTTGAATTTTGCCAAGGCATTATGTGATTTAGGAGCCAGCATCAATTTGATGCCATTATCTATCTATAAAAAGTTGGGATTAGGTGATCCTACTCCAACCAATATGAGGCTCGTAATGGCGGATAGGTCGGTAAAATGACCTGTTGGGATTCTATGTGATGTATTGGTAAAGGTTTCTTCATTCATCTTTCCGGTAGACTTTGTTATTTTGGATTATGAAGCAGACTCAGAAGTTCCCATAATCTTGGGGCGCCCTTTCCTTGCTACATGAAGCGTGCTTATTGATTTGAGAGCTAATGAGCTTTCATTCCGAATAAATGACGAAGTAGTTCGCTTTGATGTGTGCAAATCAATGAAGCAACCCAAAGAGCTGAACGTATTCTCGGTGGCTGATGTTTACTTTGATGATGAGAAAGAACTACTTGAAGAAGAGCAAATTATTGATGACCCAGTGACGGTTGTGCTCATGAATGAAGAGAGTAAGGATGCTAAAAATTGCGAAGAAGCTATTTGTGCTCTATCAGGATTAGGGACATATCGCCATACTCCCAAGAAGCTGGACCTCGATCTCAAAAATCGACCCACACCACCAGCCAAGCCATCTATTGAAGAGCCACCCACGTTAGAATTGAAAGAGCTGCCTAGTCATTTAAAGTATGCATTCTTAGGAATCGGAAACACACTTCCAGTCATTGTGGCAGCAGATTTGGGTGAGCAACAAGTTGCAGCTCTCATTGCTATTCTACGGAAGTATATAAGAGCCATTGGTTGGACCATTGCTGATATTATTGGTATTTCACCTGGGATTTGTACACACAAGATTCAGCTTGAAGAAAATTGCACACCCACCATTGAGCATCAAAGGCGTCTCAATCCACCTATGCAAGAAGTGGTGAAGAAAGAAATTATCAAGTGGTTAGACGCAGGAGTTGTGTATCCAATCTCCGACAGTACATGGGTAAGCCCGGTACAATGTGTTCCCAAGAAAGGAGGCATGACGGTGGTCGCAAATGAAAAGAATGAGCTTATTCCACTCAGACCCATCACCGGATGGAGAGTATGCATGGACTACAGAAAGCTGAATTCTTGGACACTCAAAGATCATCTTCCAATGCCATTTATGGACCAAATGCTAGATCGATTAGCGGGGAAAGGATGGTTTTGTTTTCTAGACGGTTATTCAGGCTATAATCAGATTTGTATTGCCCCCGAAGACCAAGAGAAGACAACGTTCACATGTCCATATGGCACGTTTGCCTTCAAACGTATGCCATTCGGGCTATGTAACGCACCAGCCACCTTTCAATGTTGTATGATGTCCATTTTTTCTGATATGGTTGAAGATACTTTGGAGGTATTCATGGATGATTTTTCAGTCGTTGGTGAGTCTTTTGAAGCGTGCTTGGTAAACCTAAGTATGGCGTTGCAAAGATGTGTAGAATTCAACCTAGTGCTTAATTGGAAAAAATGTCACTTCATGGTTAAAGAAGGTATTGTTCTGGGGCATAAAATCTCCGAAAGAGGGATTGAGGTTGATCGACCGAAAATTGAGGTTATTGAGAAGCTACCACCACCAATTTCCGTAAAGGGAATTCATAGTTTCCTCGGTCACGCAGGTTTCTATCGGCAGTTTATCAAAGACTTCTCCAAAATTGCTAGTCCATTGTGCAAACTCTTGGAGAAAGATGCAAAATTTGACTTCAATGAAGATTTTTTGAAGGCATTCGAACGCCTCAAAGGAAAACTAATTGAAGCCCCTATCATGGTTGAACCAGATTGGTCTCTACCGTTCGAAGTCATGTGTGATGCTAGTGGGGTAGCCGTGGGCACTGTACTTGGCCAGAGGAAGGAGAAATTATTCCATCCTATCTACTATGCTAGCAAGGTCCTGAATGAAGACCAAAAGAACTACACTGTCACAGAACAAGAGCTCCTAGCGGTTGTGTACGCGTTTGAGAAGTTCCGTGCTTATTTGTTGGGGACCAAAGTGATCGTTCATACAGACCATGCAGCTCTAAGATATCTAATGACAAAGAAGGATCGAAACCAAGACTAATTCGATGGGTGTTGCTGGTGCAAGAATTCGATTTCGAAGTTAAAGATAGAAGAGGTTGCGAGAACCAAGTGGTTGATCATCTATCTAGACTCGAAAACGAGCATATGGCGCAGCCTGAAATCGAGATTGATGATGCATTCCCTGATGAGGAGATCTTAGCAACGATAATGGAAAAGTTACCATGGTATGCCGACTTTACAAATTTTGCGGTAAGTAATGTGATACCTGCAAACTTATCTTACCATCAAAAAAGGAAGTTTATGCATGATGTAAAACACTACTTTTGGGATGATCCATATTTGTTTCGACGATGCGCGGATGGTGTTATCCGACGATGTATATCCCATGCAGAGGTGCCTAATATATTGGAAGCATGCCACACTTCCCAAGTTGGGGGACATCACGCAGGTAATCAGACAGCAAGAAAGGTATTGCAAAGCGGATATTATTGGCCTTCGATATTTAGAGATGCCTACGACTTTGTTAGAAGATGCGACCAATGTCAGCGACAAGGTGCTATTTTGAAATACCATGAGATGCCCATGTCGAAAATCCTTGAAGTAGAGCTCTTTGACGTATGGGGTATTGATTTCATGGGTCCATTCGTAAATTCGTTTGGAATGAAGTACATCCTAGTTGCTGTAGATTATGTCCCAAAATGGGTTGAAGCAGTAGCGTTGGCCGACAATAAGGGAAAGCGTGTTGTTGTATTCTTGAAGAGAAATATCTTCTCTCGCTTTGGAGTACCACGTACTATCATAAGCGATGGAGGATCCCACTTTTGCAACAAGCTATTTAAATCCGTGTTGGCAAAATATGGTGTCAAGCAACATAAGGTAGCCACACCTTATCACCCACAAACTAGCGGCCAAGTAGAGGTTTCCAACCGAGAGATCAAGCAAATCCTTTCTAAAACGGTGAATGCTAATAGGAAAGATTGGTCTAGGAAGCTGGATGATGCACTATGGGCGTACAGGACTGCATTCAAAACACTCATTGGCATGTCCCCGTACCAACTAGTTTATGGGAAGGCCTGTCACTTACCCATTGAGCTTGAGCATAAGGCATTGTGGGCATTGAAGCGATTGAATTTGAATTGGGATGATGCAATAAATCTGAGATTGGAGCAACTGAACGAGATGGACGAATTCTGTCTCCATGCTTATGAAAGATCAGACCTCTACAAGGAGCGGATGAAAAAGTATCATGATCAGCGGATTGTTCGACGAAACTTTCAAAAGGATGATATGGTCCTTCTTTTCAATTCCAGACTGAAGTTATTCCCAAGTAAGTTAAAATCCAAGTGGTCTGGTCCATACAAAGTTAACCAAATCTACTCGTCTGGAGTAGTAGAGTTGGAAGACAATAATGGTGCTGTCTTCAAAGTGAATGGCCAACGAATAAAGCCCTATATCGGTCCTCTTGATTCGATAAATTATATGTCCCTCACTTATCTCGACGAAGTCTAAGTACTCGAGGTAACTATGTCATGCCGCGACAATAAATCAAGCGCTAGATGGGAGGCAACCCATCGTTTATCATTTTTCATTTTTCCTTTCGTTCTAGTACGTGTTTTGCTTTTGATAAATAAAAATCCAAAAATAAGAGTCGTGCCACGACCAAAACTAAGGCACTTGATGGGAGGCAACCCATTGTTCTAATCATTTTTATTGTTTTTGAGCAAATGTAGGTGCAAGAGGTATAAAACGAGGAGATTGGTTTCAAATTTCGATTTGGACGTATTGCATGTTAAAGGTGGTAAGTTAGGAATGAAGAAGCAAAAGGTTATGGATTGAGCATTGCTCATGAAAATATAGGCATCGAACAAGGCTAAGCCTAGGTAAAACTAGGCCACGAACAAGGCAAGGCCTATACTATGGCCTAAGATCTCGGAATCTAGTGTGCCATAGCATAGGCGCCGCCCATGCCCAAGTATGCCATAGCATAGGCGCCGCCTATGCTAATGCCTTTTGTCTCTGAATCTCATATGCCATGCTAAAGGCGCCGCCTATGCTAAACAATGCTTTGCAAAAGGCGTCGCCTATGCCAAGCATAGGCAAAGCAAAAGGTGCCGCCTATGGTCACTTCTTGTTTCCAAATCCGATTTTAAATGGGTCAAAACCCAACCCAACCTTCTCCTATAAATATGAGACTTAGCCTTGAACCAAAAACACATTGGAAACCTAGCTTAAGCGCCGCCTATAGTCCCCAAATCCTCTCAAAAATTTTCCTTTTGCTCTCTTACTTCACAAAAACATCATCCAAAGTCATCAATCAAGTAAGTGCTTCTTTGTTCTTCATTTATATTCCGTAAGTACTACATTACTACGCCTATTATGAATTGCTAAATCTTGAAGTAGTATTGATGATTTGAAAGTGATTGAATTGTTATGATACAACCAAGTGAGTGAATGAATACGTAAGGATAATCGTAACTTATTTCCAACTTGAATTTGATGCACTGTCTTACTTTTGCGGAATTGATATGGTCACAAAAATTGCATAATCTTGTCACTTGAATACTTACATGTTGGAATGACTTGCTCATCGGGATAAGAATTATAGTTGCCTACCGACATAGGAGGTTGTGATTATTTCTAGATGCTATACCTTGATTCAATCTCTATGTAGTAGTCTTGATATCTCACACATGCAAGTATTGCCAAGATTACAAGAAGTATGACTGCACTGATTTTATTGTTGGAATAGAGCACCTAAAACGTATGTCGATGAAGTCTGAGTAATCGACCACTTTCACTTCACTAGTCTGTACCAACCAACTAAGTGTGGGGTGGTGCCACTACTGCTTGTTTATAGATTGTATCCATCGAGATGATGCTAACATGAACATTGTTTTAAGTCTCAGGTACAATTGCACCCAAAGCAAGACAAGGCAAAGATAAGGCTACCACTTCACAAAAAGGCAAGAAAAGAGGCCGAAAAGAGCAAGGAGAACCCTCCTCGCTGCAAATACCTCGACTCACTCTTGGAATTAAGTGGGATACTTATGAGGAACTTCTGAGGATGACGACTCTGATGATGATTCCGACGAAAGGGGTATGACCCCAGACATAGAGGATGAGTCCGACTAACCAGGTTCTTCTTATTTATTTTCCACTGAGGACAGTGTGTCCCGTTTAAGTGTGGGGTGCTGGTATTTGCATGCTATACTTCTCTATCCACATTTGCATTTATTTATGTTTGTTTGTTTTGTTAGTAGTTAATTGTTTTTTTCAGTAGTTAAATTTTTTTTTTAACTTAGCTTCGCATGAAATTATTCTAATAGGCAGCATGAGATTATGACAAGAGTTTGTGCTAAAATCATGACTATTGAGACGTTTAGGCTCTAATTGTGACTCACTATATGATATTGTTTGGTTTAATTCCTTCATCTGTTGGGTCAAGAGTCTATACTACTCCCAATAAAGTCGACCATGTGCCTTGTGTGTGTGAGATAATAGTATATTCTGTGCTTGTGGCTGATGTTAGAACTTGCCTGGTATGTATGTAAAGCGAAAATAAAGAGTGCAAGTTTAGGAGATGATTTAGGCATTTCTTTGGCAACCTATGATTGTTTATCTTCTTTATACCTACCCATGGACATCATCCTAGATAAAACCCTTTTGAGCCTTTAGCCTATTTTCTTTGACAGCCTCATATGTAAGCCGAATCCATTTTTTTCAAGACCATAATTTGATCCAAATTCCTAAGTGCTTTAAAGTGTAAAAGTCATGAGACAGAATAAGAGGAAATTGGGTGAATATGATGCTTTAGAATGTATTGATGCTTGAATTCATGATGAAAAAGAACTGCTATCATAAGAGGAATGTTATGAAAAGAAAAAGGAAAGGAAAACTAAAAAGTTGGTTATGTTTAAAAATTGAAAAACAAAAGAGGAGAAGAAGGGTGGTAGAATAAAAGAAAGTAGAAAGGTTGTTTGAAAGAAAAGTGTTAATGGTATAATGTGATGTATCAAAGCGCTTAGGAACATAGTCACTATTTCTGGCCAAAATAGTCCTACCCGTCCCTTAGCCTACATTACAACAATCAAAAGACCTATTTGATCCTAATCTTAGCATTCTGATATTTAGTGGAGCATTACACTATGGGCAAGCCTATGGCCATCAGTTGCAACATATGAATTCTTTGTGAGAGTAAGAGCAAGGATAATCTTATACCCATGTTCTGAAAAATGCAATACTTGTGAGTGATTATGGGTAATATCTTATGTGAGACACACATGGTTGATGATTTTTGGATAGTCTTGTATGATTCTTTGTGCCTTAACTTTTGAATACGAATTAGCCATCATCACGAGTCTATGTTAGAGGTTAAATTGTTTCTAGTAGTGATCAAAAAACTACTCTTTGTTAATAATTGTTGTGCCTGTCTTGATGAATATTTTGTGTTGTTACTGTGAAACCCTAAGTAGATGTTTAGATGGACATGATATTTTGTTCGAGGACGAACAAAGCTTTAAGTGTGGGGTGTTGATGATAGGCGAATTTACACGCCTATAGTGCTATATTTTAGCCATATTTTAGCCATGTTTTGAGGACAAATTATATAATTCATGCACTTTTAGTCCTTTTTTTTGTAAGTGAGCTAACGAACATGATTAGCAAGTTTTCAGGTATAAATGATGCAGAATTCAGCATTTTATGGATAACTTGACGCCAAAGAAAGCTTCACGAAAGGAGGAAACCAAATCTTGGACGCCAAGGACCAAAAGTGGCGCATGGAAAATCTGTCCCGGGCAAAAACAGCAATTCTGAAGACTTTGGGGACTAGCAGTAACTTATTAGGATTAGGATAATGATACCTTAACCTAGTAGGATGGGTTAAGTAATTCATTAGCTTAGTAGGAATAGGATATGGGTATTATAAATACCCTATTTTGCTAGAGATTTTAAGACTTCGAATTACAATTCTAATTCTACTTTTCAATTCTTATTCTACTTCCGCAAGACCTTTTCTATTAATTCTACTTTTTATTCTTCTTCTATTCATCTAATCAATTCTTAATTTCCGCAACAAGAGAAACGTTACTTTGCAAGGAATTCACGCCTAACGCCTACCACACTTTGCTACACGAAATATTTATTGTGGTATAATAACAATGTCTATTGTGATTTCCTTCGCACTCATGGGTAACTAAACTTCTCTGTTGGGGTTATGGAAGCCATATGAGATACTATCTATTGCTATGAGTTTGTGAATTCGTGACACGTATATTGCTTATATCATTATTCTCTTCATCTTAATCTAAATTCTTTGTGGTTGCAAACGCATAGAATACGCCAGTATAGCATTAACTTGTTCGAAAGAAAGGTTATATGTTTGGAAAAGAGATAATGTCAAGGTAATAGGGTCCCATCCCCTATTAAAAAGTTAGTGTCGTAACTGGATTAACCTCTTGGAGAATTTGTACTGTTAGATACGCTTTAAGCTCGAAAGAGTTAAAGTGAAATAGTCCTTGTTCAGGTTGAAAGACGCTTGAATTTACCATCGAATACAATTCTCTATAAACACATGCATGTCTGAACTCCGCATAACTCATAGCCAATAGAGACGTACAACTCATAAGGTGGACATAACCCCAACTTCTCAATTCTCATCGTTTACATCTTACTAAATATTCTTTCTTTTTACTTTGCTATTTCCGTTTTTTCTCTACTATTTGGTTACATTACTTGCACAACAAGACTCCCCCCTTTTTTGAGACTTTCACTAAAAGTCTAGTAATCTTCGCTTACTTGCTGACCAAGATATTCCCTGTGGGATCGATACCCAACCCAGTTGGGTTCTATATTTGACAAACAACCGCTTTACACTCCTACGAGAGCTGTAGATTGAGCGTTATCACCTATAGAGATGATTTTCCTCTTGGTCATGATGTATGACCTATAGATATGAGATGTCTAACTGAGGTGACATGCTAATTGATATTATGCCTCATAGATGTGAGATGTCTCCTATATGTGAGATGATTATAGATATGCTATGGCTTATAAATATGATTGTTGATATGAGTTCCGGATACATATATGGGCCTAAGGCCGTGATTATTTTGGATATATTATTGGGCCACGTGCCATGTTATGATAATGATTGGATATCCAAGAAGTGTTTATCAATGTAAAGGATACGATTAAATTTTATGGATTCATATACATATTTTATCTACGCATCTCTCTGGTATGGGATGGAGGAAGATGTGGTATGTTGCTTACGACATTTGATTGGATACTGGTGATGACATTCATAGATTTGGTACTTTCATGGTTATTGTATCGGTAACTTATGTTATTCTAGATGAAATATGATCTTATGACTGTTTTGCTTAATTAAGGGTTAAGCTATGTGGTAGTTAGTTGTCTATTAGGAGACTATAGCACTTAGTGGCTATGAATTAAATGTATTAGTTAATGAGTCTTGCTTAGTTAAAACATGGTAGCTATCAATGGTTGATACGTGGCTAATGATGATGTCGGGTTTAGCTTAGGTGAAGATTAGTGATATTGATGACTAAGTTTATGATGTCGATTAGTTGTCAGAATGAGGAGTTGTATATTAACAAGGCTAGATAATAAGTGATGTTGGTAATAAGAGGTGACTGGTTAATAACGATGAATAATTGCTAAATGGTTGATTAATGAATAGTTAAATAAGGATTAGTTGGTTAACGATGGTTAGTTAATGAATGATGTCAGTTAATAAAGAATGGTTAGATGATAAGTGGTTATGTGTTGTCTAATAATGGTTAACGGATATATGTTGTTTAGTTGATAATATTAAATAGTGGATAAATGGCGATTATGGTCTAGTGATGAACCTTGGCCAGATGTTAGATGTTGGCTATTTGATTAATAATGGTTAGTTTCTACCCCATGAATAAGGTTATTGTTTAGGTTAATAACTAGAGGTCATGTGATGACTAGTGAACTAGTGGTTTTATTATAATAAGCGTTAGTTAGCTAATGACGAGTAGTTGGGAAGTATTGACTAGATAGATACTTTCTGGTGATATGTTATGTTCCTATGTATATTAGTATATGTTATTTTGTAATGACTATTATGATATTGATATCCGGCAAGGCCGGAGGATACTATTGTGATATTGATACCTGGCAAGGCCGGAGTATACTAATGTGATATTGATACCCGCCAAGGCCGGAGAATGCTATTGTGATGATATTGATACCCGATAGGGTCGAAGGATATTATGATGATATGTTGATACCCGTCAAGGCCAGAGGTTGATTACAATAATGATGATCATAATGATGGCGGTTATGATAAGTTGTGCTATTGATTGTGTACCTTGCATTCATTCCAGCATGCGCATCGCCTATCACCAGTATGCACCTATGTCTATCAGCCGGTATGGGACAGTTGCATAAATATGGGTGAAGAATATGCCTTGTGTTGTGTGTTGATTGAACCTTCTGAGTCTAGGACAGTGGAGGTGCATAGGCTCGACTAGGTATTTGGTTGTCCGAAGTAGCCGGTTATTTGTGCTATTATTGCTATTGTTAGTATCATTGTTATGATCATTTTTATGGCTAGCTTATGACAGATTGGACATTGATCCGGATCGAGAATTGAAGTGTGTCTTTGGCCTCTTCTATCTTATGATGGTATTATTGTACATAATTATATCATGTTTATCCATGTGGATTAGAAACCCTGAGTATGTTAATATTGAATTCTGATAGTATCTTGATGAGGTCTTAAAATGAGGATATGATGATCTTGACTACTCTTTGAGATGACCTCATGTTTACGTGTATGTGTATATGTATCTAGCTATATGAAGCTATGGCACTACCGTATATCCCTTCCTTTGTTTGTTCATATTGTATATTCGTTTCTTGACCTTGTATATTGCTATACATCTTTCTTTCACTCTTCATTCGTATATTGGCCTAGGATATACGGTATAGTATCGACGTTTGATGAATGTGGCTGGAATAGGATAGTTCACCTTGATATTTCCGTAGTCTTGTTATGTTAGACTCTTGGACTTGAACAGGATAGTTGTCTCTTATTATTCTCATTGACTTGTTATATAAGCTCTGGACTCTTGGGTGTAGTTTCCATTCTGTTTATATGTTGTATATATCTGTTTTATCTTTAGAGCATAGTTGGTAGTTTCACAGTGAGTATCATTCGTTTGGTACTTATACTACACTTCTGCAGCTTGCAGATCATAGTACGGGTTATCGCCGTTGATTGTGCATCGTGCGGAGCAGCCATGGTTCAGAGAATTAGAGTGACCTCCTGACATTCGGAGTATTACTCATCTCTCTCCTTGTATTAGACTAGTCTCTATATTGAATACAGAGATAAGTTGTATTAGTGTAGTTCTTTTGATAGACCACTTTTGTACTCTTAAATATATTTAGAAGCTCTTGTACTAATTCCATCAGGTTTTGGGATTCTATTATGCACTGATCTTTATGTCATTTATTTCGCATTCTTTTTCTTATATTGTTGAGTAGTCCGTTACTAGCCGTTTCAGACTACGGGTTGGCTTACCTACTGGTGGGTTATGGTAGGCGTCATCATGATCTGATAAATCGGGTTGTGATAATTACATGATGCTGACTTCTTTTAATCTATGCAACAGGTTGGTGGTGGTGTCAGGTTTACTTAAAACTCATTCCATCGACTTCACTTAGATTATAAGGGGAAAAGTGATTATGTAGAAGCTGTCAAAGATACATACATATGCATAGGTTCAAGGAAAATATGTTGAAACAGGCACATGTAACAAAGGAATCAGATATAATAGACGTTATCAAGCAAACAGCTTCACATGAAGGAGAAGTGTAATCAAGTGAAAGAGGATTAATGTTTCTTGGAGTTATAAAGATCGGACTATACCTTTCGTTGGAAGAGATTTCCATGAATATTTAACCTACACTCGATGAGAATCGGAGTGTTGATGGCCAAATATTCAAACGAAAATAGGTTTAGATCCAAAATTATCCAGCAAAAATAAGTTCAACCACCTTACAAAGGCAATACAGATTATAATCAGCTTATTTCTCATTTCTAGACTCGATTTCTTATATGGGATGGTGGTATTAGCTATGTGGCTCAACCCACCGATATAAGGAATAGATGAAAGGAAAGATAAGAGAAAACTTCTGTCACGGAGATTTTTTAACTTATTGACGAAGCTTTTTAAGTTCAAAATCAACGAATTAAAGGCTAAGGATATGGAGCATGCATTTGAGGAAAGTGACCAGCTATACTTTCTTAATTGAACAATTGAGGTTTTTAGATGTCCTTAGACTTTGTCTGATTTAGAGAGTTTGTTATTTGGGCCAAACCACTTTTGGAACTGGTCTTTGTTAAAATAGATTTTTTTTCTTTTTGTTTAATGAAAAGGGCCCCAAGCATTATTTTTTAAAAAAATATCCTTAAAGTTACTAACACCATAAATAAGTTGAATTATACAGATTTTAATTCTAATAGTTCAGATATAATTGATATTTAAATGCACTTTCAACGTAAAGTGATTATGTGAGATAATTTATAAATATAAGTTATTTTTATGTTAAAAAATAAAAAATTTAGAACATTTTATATAATTATAGAATTATAACAGAAAATAACTCGATCCAGCAATTTTTGAAATGCCAAATTGCTCCAAAGAAGTAACACTTCAGTAAGACTTGAATTACATTCCGTTCATCACACTAGATTTGTTGTAAAGACCTAAATTCGGGACCGTGATGATATCTACACAACCCTCCATGATAGATAAGCCTAGAACTCAACTTCAAACACAACATTCCCAATGTATAGAAGCGGAAGGAAATAAGAATATAATAAACACCGAACAATTTCAAACATAGATTAATAGACTAGTATAGTTAAACTTAGATAATCCCAAGTCTGGTAGTCACTAATGTATGCCACTAAATATAGAAATCAAAGAAAAGTTTAAGTATCTTAAATTGCAGAAAATGCATAAAGATAAGGCTAGAGGAGATTTCAGTAGTCTCTGAAAATAATAGAAGCTACTCGAATCTCCAAAGACTCTAATACTGAAGGACCCACAGGAAATCAATGCCCAAAGGTTGCCAGATCGATATCTGCACGTAAGGTGCAAAAACAAGCAAGGGTGAGTATGAAATCACGTGTACTCAGCAAGAATAGTCGACCAACCCTAATTCAAAGTGGTGACGAGTAACACCACGTCAACTATCTAAAACAATCATACAATCTGCACTCAGGAAAGCCACCCTAATCTAACTGAATAATCAAGTCTAACAGTCATAAAAATATCGTAACACAGTCCAAGAAATTCTCAATATAGTGAAATCAAGTAACAGATATTCAAGTACTTAACAAACAGTACAAGTCAACGAATACAACTTATTCAATTTGAATCAGGAATGAATGAATGTTGTGCAATGCAATGCATATGCTATTTATGTACACACCTACCGAGCAATAACTTCAAGATCAGGACCCACGGGTGAATCACAAGGTCCATGTACTATGCAGATGTGCACTCCGATTCCAATTAATATATTGTACAGGCATGCACTCTGACCTCAATAAATAAATAAATAATATTGTGCAGGCATGCACTCCGATCCCATACAAAATATAATGCATGATGTGCAAACGTGTAACACTGATCCAAAAAATAATTCACTTATCATAGCAAATCAGTCCATCATAATAGCAAATAGGAAAAAATAGTTTCAGACGTAAAATTTACTTATTTTAACCCCTCAAATAACAGCGATACCCGAATAGATGCTCGTCATCACCCATACGAGACCCCCATTCCCCATTTCTCCCATTATACATAACTAACACATAAGCACTTTGAAAATGAGTCTAAAAAAGTCTAAACTTGCCTTAAATTAAAGCCCAGGTGTCAATTTATAAACTTGCCCTTTCGTAAAGCTTTTAAATGGTCACAATATATTCAATATAAGATCTCCATAATAACCTAGCATGTTGAATTTCAACTAAAATGAGTCATTATATTTGATTCTCAAGTTTAGAATTCTCACTTTAAAAATTCTAGACCAAAAACCTAAGTTATATCAAGATTATAGTTGCAAAAATGATAAAAGATCACGTTAAAATTTTGGATTTCTAAAGCAAACGACGAACCAGTACTTCTCCTACAAAAATTATGCAAACACCATTAGTCATTAACCTCCACTCCATTGTCGTTGTCATGATTGTTAATTAAGATAATCATTATTTTATTAATTTTTTAAAGACAATAAATCCTTAATTTCACACTAAAATATGAGAATATACACGGATGACCACCGTATGTGTGTCATTCACCCTTACTAACACTTTTCTGATTTTTGCCACATCATTCACCTTTTATTTCATTTTTTTAAACCAAAAAAATCAAGTCATCATAACACACAAAAAAAAAAAAAAAAAAGAACCATCATTCCTATATATGAATTAAATATTATAAGCTTATGCCAAGAATATGTATCTGAGTAATCACAGAATTTTGTAGTTCTCACTTGGAGCACTCGGTTGCCTCGACACCGTCACAGGTCTATACCCTTCGAAGCTGCTATGGAAAATTGCAACTTTTGTGCGCCTTTTTTTTCCAAATATCTGATGATGTTATTATTATTAGTGATAAATTCTATCCACATAAATTTATTTTTTATTAATCATATAAGTAAAATAAATTGAGGGTTTGACTCATAAATTATTAATTATCTAAAGTATCTAAAAGTTTTAATACATCCTTAAAATTTATTCGCAATCTCATAGAAATAAATTAAATATGTAAATTGACTAAAAAGGTACATTTCGAACCTATTCAGAATATTAAAATACTAACTTGAGGTCATCTTGATCAAAAATTGACCGTGATCAAACTTAACTTTCTTAACCCAATAACACAATCATTGACTTAAATCACTTCCATACACCCCAAAAATCAATACTACACATCTCTGTGAGTCATAAATAACGTATACAAACTACGGAGAGAGCAAAAATGAATAAGACCAGTAAAATTCATGAGACGGCTAGGAGGGTCGTTACATCATTCACCACTAACAAACGTTCGTCCTTGAACGTGAAGAGAAAGATGTTACTTGGACTATCAAAGAGATGAGGATATCTACTCTGCATGTTGGACTCAACCTCCCAAGTGGCTTCTGCTACGAGACGATGCCTCCACGGTACCTTCACTGATGTTATATCCTTTGACCTTAACTTCCTAACTTATCTATCCAAAATAGCTATAGGCTTTTCCTCAAATGCCAAGATTTTGTTCGAAACTTACTGAGTCCCATCGAATCACATGTGAATCATCCGAATGGTACCTTTTCAACATAAAAACATGAAAAATCGAGCGCACAACTTAAGGACCCAGTGGTAAAGCCAACTCATAAGCAACTGGACCAACACGCTATAGAATCTCAAATGGACCAATAAACCTCAGACTGAGCTTTCCTTTCTTCCCAAATCTCATTACATCCTGCATAGTTGATACCTTCAACAAGACCCACTTACCCTGCATGAACTTCAAGTCAAAAACCATCTTGTTAGCATAACTTTTCTATCTACTCTGAGCAGCCAAAAGTCGATCCTGGATTAATATCCCCCGGGCCATCGAATCTCTCAACAGATCGGTGCCCCAAGGTCTAACCTCGAAAGAATCAAACTACCCAACTGGGGATCTACACTTCTTACCATACAAAGCCTCGAATGGAGCCATCTGAGTACTAGAATGGTAGCTATTATTATAGGAAAACTCCACTAAAGGTAAAAACGGATCCCAATGACCCCCCAAAATCGATCACACAGTCTCGTAACATGTCTTCCAACACCTGAATAGTTTGCTCTGACTGACTATCTATTTGTGGATAGAAGGTTGTGTACTCAAATCTAAGTACCCAACTCCCGCTGTAAATATGCCAAAAGTTCAAAGTGAACTAAGTACCTCTATCTGAAATAACGAAAATGGGTACTCCATGTAATCGAACTATCTCACGAATGTAAATCTTAGCTAATTTCTTTGCATTATAGTCCATCTTCACAGACATAAATGAGCTTATTTAGTCAATCTTTCCACAATGGCCCAAATAGAATCAAACTTCCCCAAGGTCTGAGGCAACCCAACTACAACATCCATAGTGATACGTTATATTTTCACACAAGAATGAATATCCTCTGAAGTAAACCGCCTGGTCTCTAGTGCTCATAGTTCAGCAGTTGACAATTCAAACACTTGGTCACAAACTCCACAACATCTCTCTTCATCCTGCACCACCAATAATACTCTTTTAGTTCATGATATATCTTCGTCGCGCTTGGATGAATAAAATACCATGAACAATGGGCCTCCTCCATAATAGATATAGTCAAATCATCCACTCTAGATTCAGATTCGCCCTTTTATCCTCAAAATACCTTTTGGTACAGAATCACCTTCTAAGCCTCAGCTCACATCACTCTATATCTGATGATAAACAACTTTCCATCCTCAAACTGACGATCTCGATTCTGCTCTATCAACAAAGACCTCACCTCTATGCATGCTAGAACTCTTTCTGACTCAAAAATATCAAGACACACGAAACTGTTAGCCAATCATTTCACCTCTCTAAATAGTGATCACTCCTCCACACTCAACAATGCATAACTACCCATACTAACTGCTTTTCGACTCAACGAATCTGCTACTATATTGGATTTTCCTGGATGATATAAGATAGTTATATCATAATCTTTCAACAACTTTATCCACCCACGTTGTCTCAAATTCAACTCCTTTTGCTTGAAGATATATTGAAGGTTGCAATGATCAGTGTACACATCATAATGAACTCAATAGAAATAGTGCCACCACAACTTCAATACGAATACAACTGCTAGTAACTCTAAATCATGGGTAGGCTAATTTCTCTCGTGTGGCTTCAACTACCTTGAGCATACGCTATCACCTTATTTTTTTGCATCAACAGACCACCCAAACTAATATCGAAAGCATCACAAAACACAGTAAATCCCTCACCTTCCGCAGGTAGGGTTAAGATAGGAGCGAAAGTCAATAATGTCTTAAGCTTTTGAAAGCTCTAGTCACACTTACCCGACCACTAAAAAGCCACATTTTTTTGAGTCAACCGAGTTGTAGGAGCTACAATAATAGAGAAACCCTACACAAACCGCCTATAGTAGACTTCCAACCCAATAAAACTCCAAATATCTGAAGGTGAAGTAGGTGGAGACCAGCTTTGGACTGTCTTACCTTAGTCGGATAGACCATAATGCCATCCTTGGATACACATGTCCCAAAAATATCACAGAACTGAGCCAAAATTCACACTTTATGAACTTGGCATATAACTTCTTGTCGCTCAACCTCTGGAGTACTATCCTCTGATGCTCTACATGATCTGTCGCGCTCATAGAATATACCAAATATCATCAATGAATACAATCACAAAAGAGTCGAGATATTGATGAAACACCATATTCATCAACTCCATGAATACTGTTGGGGCATTAGTCAACCTAAAAGACATAACTAAAAACTCATAGTGGCCATATATAATCCAAAAAGTTGTCTTAGGAACGTTTAAAGCTCGAATTTTCAACTGATGGTACCCGAATCTCAAGTCAATCTTTGAAAATACTTAAGCACCTTGAAGCGGATTAAATAAGTCATCACTATGCGGTAGAGGATACTTTTTCATTACAAACAAAATTAGAGCATCCCACGGAGATATATTTGGTCGAATAAATCCCTTTCTTAACAAATACTAAAGCTAGTGTTTCAATTTTTTTTAGCTCAACTGGTGTCATCCTATAAGGTAGAATAGAAATGGTCTTAGTGCCCGGATTTAAATTAATACCAAAATCAATGTCTCTATCAGGAGGAACACCTGGAAGAACGATATAAAATACGGCCACGAACTCTCTAATACCTTCACTGACTCTAAAAAAGGTGTCTCAGTACTAGTATCACGGACATAAGCCAAATATGAAAGACACCCGTTCTTAACTAACCGTTGAGCCTGAATGAACGAAATCATCTTCTTAGGATATGAACTCTGAATATTGCTCCACTCTATTCTTGGACGATCAGGCATAGCCAAAGTAATTATCTTGGTATGAAAGTCCAAGATAGAATGATAAGAGAGAGTCAATCCATGACTAAAATTATGTTCAAATCGACTATATCGAGGATAATCATATCTACCAAGGTATCATACCCACAATAGTAACAACACAGGATCGGTACACCCATTTCACCACTAAGAAATCATCTACTGGAGTTGAACACAAATAGGCACAACTATAGATTTACACATCATATCAAGGCTGAAAGCAAAATATGTAGACACATAGAAAAAAGTAGAACTAGGATCAAACAATACTGCAGCAGGTCGATAATAAACTAAGACAATACTTGTAATGACTGCATCGGAACGCTCTGCATCAGGCTTCATGCGAAAGCATAACAGTGAACTTTATCATCTATCGCCTATGTCACTTATCTACCACCTCCTCTACCAGTTAGTGGTGCACATCTACCTCCGTAAAATCTGCTTTGACCCCTAGAAGGGGGTGTTGCTGCTCTAGTAGAAGCCTGATGACCTTGTTGTGGGACCCCTTACCTGTATACTGGATAATCCCTCCGTAGATGATTCGGTCTACCACACTCATAACAGGACTTGGAATCCATCAATTAACGAGAATAACCTGAATATCCGGTATGGCCACCACAATCTGAAAATCACTAAGATGAACCCTATGAAGCCTGTCCGAAACCATAAAAACCCCGACTTGAAAATCCATCCTCTGATATCTATAGCGCTGCCTGAACTTGCCTACCATGCTGAGGGCAAAAATCTTACCTGAATGAACCCCTAACTTCAGTCAAGGTACTACTTTTTGTCGCGCCCTATTTTGAGCCGGTCGAAACAACACACAACATATGGTGACATGTGTTGTGACCCTTGTGGTTTGAAATTTAATTTTTAGATTCACCACTTAACTTTTTAGGAAAATTAAGAAAAAATTAATATTTATTGAAAAATTCTATTTTAGTCTATCGAAAATATTTTGGGATTTTGAGTAAGAATTTTGGTTACTCAAGGGAAAGGTGTTAGACACCTCTCAGAGCCTATCCGAAGATAATCCTTACACTTAATTTAGAAAAACATTAGGAAAAACTTTTATTTTGTTATTTGATTAAAACAGTGATAAGAAAATTTTTATTATTATTTTTTATTTGTTATCTTATAAAAAAGAGAACTTAAGATACAACAGACGTGATGCTACCATAGACAAGTTAGTAATGCAATTATATTGTATGAATATTTTAAAATAGCTTTTTATTTTTTATGATTGTGATAATACAAAGGAAAAACTTTATTATCTTTATATGCATAAAGTTGAATATGTAAGTAAAATTTTATAAAAATATTTTTAAAGCGTAGAATAATTTAAGATAGATGCGAATGAGTATATTTGAACGTACGAAAAGAGGAAAATTTTTAATTGATTTGTGAAACTCAAATGGATTTAGATTAGTAATAAGCGAGAAGTAAATGTGATAATATAATACCTAGGTGTAACAAAATTGAGATAATAATAATAATAACAATAATAAAGACAATTGAAATAGTAACAATAATTACAGTAATAATAATAATGGACAATAAAGTAGTTACTATAATAGTATTGAAAATAATATACCTTATATATGGCAGCGTATAAACATATAAATACCTCACATTTCTTATCCTTTGAAATCTGAAACTCAAATAGTGTTTAAAATATAGCGTAGAACGTTAGATTATTTATTGAAAACAAGTTAAAATTAGGAGGCAGATGCTCTTGATAAATCTAAGATTTTTTAGCGACTTTCTCCCCTTACTTCCTTGTTTAAATTGGTGGGCACGCTTTGATGTTCAAAAATATGTAAAGTTTATAAAACAGCTTTACTTTGTCCATAGCATTATTTTTTTCCTCAAAATCTGCACTGGTACACTACAAAGTTTGTAGTTTTATATTCTAGAAGAATGCATTTTATACAAAGAAAAAGCATTTTCGGGAGGTTGGAATAACCGAGTGGCCAATTCTAGATGGTTAAGGCTAAACAAAATAGATATGAAGTAAATTCATCATCAATCAATGCACACCAAATAAATATTCGAACAAATACAAGATTAGTAGAACAAATAACAATAATAAGATATCGCAAAGAAAAGGGACTTGATACGCCCAATTATTTTAGGAAGGGACCGATCCGTAGAGATGTAGACGCCGAATGTTGACAATTCTATAGCGGTTGACCCGATGCTTGGTCAAAAACGAGTTCCGATGCGGAACTTCCCAATTCCTGAGTTACATGTAAAAAAAAAAAACAAGGATAAGGATAAGAAAACTGATTAATCACTTTTAAGGAGAATATTAGGAAAGCGGGTAAGCAAAATCACTCGAGCAGAAGCACGTCTCAAATATTTAAACAAAGTTGCTTAAGCTATTGGTTGGGAGTTGTCCCGTAATTAAAAATGGAGAGCAAAAGTAAGGAACACCATCTGGTACTGAGACAATGTTTAGGACCGTCACCGATTTCCATTTAGAAGGAATAATAAATTGCATCAATTATTAATAAAAGTTTGACACCTTACAATGGATTCACAACAATTACGAGAACATAATAGCCTTCAAAATAATTCCCTCAACTTAAGTTTAAAAAGGTCAACATGCTGGCTAACTTCAACATGGCCTATTCCAAACTTTGGATGTCCTTTGTTTCGGCAGAAAAGTTTTCTCAAATCCAACACCTAAAACAGATTCGACGTAGAACCACTAATAAAATTTGTCCGACAAATTCTCTAATTTTCAATCGAAACGCAGGTCTACAATATCACGAGATAAGATGAAAATAGCCCATCCATAACTTTGGACGTCAATTTGAGAATAATACTTAGTTAAAGCTAGACTATACTTGGACTTGGACATGACGTAGCTAGTGACACTTCAACTAATTGAACTACGTCGCTTAGAAATAGTACTAGTAGTAGTAATATAATGACTAAGGCACCAAATAAGAAAGTAAATAAATGGAAAGACAATTAGTTGACAGTTGCAGCCTGCAAGGTCGCAAATAATCTGTCCTAAAAAGTAAGATTTTCTTAATTAAGATAATTTTTCATCACATAAACAAGTGTGTGATAGGTTAATACAGTTAATTTATTTTAATCAAAATATTATAAAGTGTATATTAGAGAAATCTAAAAAGTTTATGGGTTATTAGAGTATATAAACGTAGGCAAAGGTACACTTCAAATGATAAATTAAAATGAGAACATTTATTCGGCAAAATTCCACTAGCTTTTGACAAGCCAAATGAGAAGTTTAATATCTTAAGAAGCATAGAGTTTCGAACAATGGAAAGGGATGGTCACATCTTATGCCAATGTTGAAATCAAAGCATAATTTTTTTTAAAAAAAAAAGGGCGCAGAACAAACACCAAACTACTGTATATGTATTTTCAAAGCAGCCACTAAAACAAAAGGGGTAACTTTAGGTGGGGAGAAAAAAAAATCCAGCCTTTATGCCATTTACCAAAGAGCAAATACATAGAAGCAACATGAAAGGAGATTTTTCTTATAACCTGAAGACGTTAAATCTTTACTTGGTAGGGGAGGTAAGACAAGATTCCAACACACGCGATTCTTGAATAGTTTTGGATATCATTCGAATATGCACCCTTATTAATATTCCAGACTAAGATCAAAAGAAGATTAAAAGGGGGCGGGAACGATGAGAAATAGAATGGCGGTAATTCCACATTCAAGTAACAAACTTGAAGCCATTCTTTACTCTGAAAAAGAAAAATTCATATATGAATAGTATGATGGACAAACACACCAAAACCAAGCTGCTATGTAGTCTCGGATGAAAATATCCTTTACGTTTGGAATCCCGTGAGAAATAGGCAATGATAGAAACGAGCAAACAGTAATAAAAATCAACCAGGTAGCTATACCTTGCGACAAGAATGACAATAAAGTCACGACGGGTTGAGAATAAAGGTCAGGCTCACATCAAAATCAAGACTAAAGATCAAGAACAGGACCGATAACTTTCCGTAATCACGATTAACCATTTAAGCACTAGGTTTGCAACAAGAAACCGCCAACAACCCCAAAACAAACAGACGCACAAACGCACACATATTACCACACGAAACAAAATTTCAGGACCAAAATTGCATTCATTCGCAGGAAAATCACTAATAACATAAGTTTGAACAAAGTTTAGAGAGTCTCACATATTCATAAAACTCAGAAAAATATAGGAGAAAGGAAATGAAATTGATGAATCCGCACCTTGTTTGGTGCAGCAAATTGGAACGTTGACGTCGGGATAGTTTCCGGCGACTATGAACCCACTCCGAAACTTCAAATTTGGACAAAATCAAAAGAAAGAACTAGGAAATTTGACACCCCTAATTTTGAAACCTGTTCACGTCCCCTTTTTTTCAGATCTTGAATCCTTCTCCTCATTCTGGGTCGATGAATACCCTTTTATAGGCCAAATTCGGACTCAAAAATCCGGATTTGAAATCAAAATTGAAGAGGAAATGTAAGAATCGAGATGGATTTGAATTTCAAATCCGAATCTCTCACTTTTCCAGAGTATTGATGATGAATTTGAAAAAAAATTGAAGTCATGCACCTGAAATGGTGCCTGATTATGCGGATATAGGCCTGGAGATGACAAGATCTGAGCAGTTTCGTAGGCCGATAGCCATTGCTGCCACTTTTGGAGAGATAAAGGAGAAAAAATAGAAGAGAGAAGAAGGCCTAATATTGTTCATGTTACTGTTTTGAGAAATGAGAGAAAAGACGGGTCAGTATAAGGAAGGGAATACGCGTATTTGGTCCATTGGAAGTGGGAAAAGCCTTTAAATGGGTTGATTATGTTGACTATAATTCGGACCGTCCGATCAAACTTTAATTTAAGAAATAAAAAAATAATATATTAAAAACTTAGGAATCCTTAGACTAGAAATAAATTGACGGACTAGATATTTTGTGTGGAATTGTGAAGCGGATATAGGAATTGTTCTGAGTTTCGAGCTTATTTTTGGACTTCTAAATTTATAAAAATGAGTTAGATTTAGGTGAAATAATAAATTAAAATGAAATTATTGTTGTTTTGAATACTCTTTTTCTACTGAAATTAATTTTGTTGATGCTCCCTGCTATTCTAAATTTATTTTAGTACATCATATATAAATTATATAAATAATTGAGTATACGCATCCAATTTAGTAATTAATAATTTTAATTTTTTTAACATTAACAAAATATACGTATAACATAGACAAAATTGAAATATATAGATATATGAAATTATAATAAGAATATATCATATTAATATTAATGATTATATATGACTATTGCAAAATATACCCATATGCACGTAATAAAACATATATATTATGAAAAATATATATTTATATAGTCACAATATATCGTCAGAATAAAATTAGGAAAGAATATGAATGTGTTTATCAAAAGGATATTTTTATTTATTTATTTATTTATTTGAAATTTTGATGTTGAAACAATTTTTTTTATATGTATTTAATTAAACTATTTTAACATATGATAGAAAAATAAATACTTTTTTATTATTATTCTTTTCAAAAATTAATAAAAAATATGAATTTATTTTGAAACAATTATTTAAGGTCGAGGAGCACCAAAAAATAATTAAAGGAAACAGAGCGAATCAAAATTGGGTGTCAACACTTGTCATACCCGATTTTTACTTAAGGTTATAACAAACACAACATTATAAACTTCAAAAAGAATTAATTTGGTATAGAGTCGCCACCTAATTTTTAAGGAAAAATAGAAAACCTATTTATTTGATTAACAAGTATGACTTTATTTAATCTATGAAACCATTTTCGATTTCAGGTAAGGGTTCAAATTATTCCAAAGGGGAAGGATTAGGCACCCTTCAGAATCGATAAATGTGATTTTCGATCAGACTTAAATTTATTACAAGTCGAAGGAAAAAAATCAATGTTTATAAATACAAATCTAAAATATGCATTAAAATAATAAAAACAATTTGCATATAGAGAATGTATAAATTACATAAATTATTATATATAAAAAAAATGTGTGAAGATGATCAAAAGTATATAAGAATGTGTATTGAAAAAAAAGAAACAAATTGAATAAAGAAAAATTTATTTTAAAGAAAAAGACTACGCAATATCTTTTAATGTATAAGTATAAATTAATCGACTAAATATCTAAATTAATATAATTTTTTCTATAAATATTAACGGCCTAAATTTACCTAAACACGTGGTGAAGATTGTATGAATAAAGAATATTCCTGTTCAACTCCCCAAAAATAAAGATTTCACTATAATTAATATTCTGTACAACTGCAAGAATATAAAAATTACAAATATAAAATTTACTCTTTTCTTGAATGTTATTTTCGAGAACCTGTACAAAACACGAGGTATAAAAATGTTAATAACAAATAAATAATTATCAAAATAAATTAAGAAATATGTATGTATATATGTATATAAAAAATAAATTTTTCGTTAAAAGTAGGCTCGGATAAAGTTTTAAATATTATAAGAATTTCGTCATCACCTAAATTTATTTATTTTATTACGTATTTATATACGTAATATCCACCTTTTTATTAATGATGGCCTCAAAAATTGATGAAAACTTTCTTCATCGGGCAAGTATGTTATATTATTAATTTAACATAACCTAAAAATAATTTGAGGGCAAAATGTCAAAAATAGCACATTAATCAATCAAGCAACAGCAAAACAAAAGTGAGCAATATCAAAGCAACAACTAATAAACAAAGCAGTACCAACATGGGTTGTGATGCAATGGATGGGGTTGTTCCACCCAAATTCTGTTGGGAGCGCTACCTTCGAATGGGACCCTATCCGGCGCGAATTTAAATTAATCGAATTTCAATGCGAATACCAAACACCAAATGAAAAACACAAAGAAAAAAATAAACAAAGCAGTATTAGTGAGAAATGATAAAAATAACAATGACAACGAAATAATTAAACCTAAATCATTAATCCAAGGACATGATACCATTTTAAAGAACAAAAAAATATTGAAAAGTGGCAAAAGCCTAAAAGTTAACTGTTGGTTAAATAAATAACTAAACAAATAAATAAATGAATAAACGAAATAATAAGGTATACTATCCAAAATGCAGAGCCAAATTATAAAGTAGAGCAATACACATCTACAGGAATATCAAACAGAACCAGACATATAAGTAGACTATCAAACCATTACCAGAATTTCAAGTTAGCTCACCGAGAGAAAAAGAAATAAAATTACAGGTCACAGAAAAAAATTTAAAAATAACAAAATCAGTCCAAAATAACAGAATAAACAACTAAGATTAAAAATAAATACAATTATTAGCGAGAAATGTGTGATAATTGTCGGAGTTCAAACCTCCGATCAAACTGAATAATTAATTATATCAAAAAATATATTATTTTCTCTTTTCGAAATAAGTAAATTGTTAGGATATTTATCGGTGTTTCAAAATAAGTGAATCATTAAATTTTTTTTCAAATTTACGCTTGTGAATTGACAACCAATTAATTTTTGAAAAGGTATTACAAGGTCAGTTTTTTTTTTTTTTTTTTGAGTAAAAATGAAAAGTTATGTTAAATTTATATCTTTAATATTTTTTCCTTAATTTATTTGCTAAAATTCAATAATTCATTTATTATGAAATAATTCATTTATTATGAAATGAAGGGAGTATTTTGGATAGATTGCGGTTGTCGCAAAAGAAAGGAGTTACCGGAGAAAGCATTTTTCAACTAGATTTGGCAGTAACAATGGGGAAAGGGAAAA
The DNA here is from genome assembly GCA_030864215.1 of Capsicum pubescens. Lineage (NCBI taxonomy): Eukaryota > Viridiplantae > Streptophyta > Magnoliopsida > Solanales > Solanaceae > Capsicum > Capsicum pubescens. The sequence continues at coordinate 64,751,152 of CM061543.1, forward strand.
GGTGGCAGCGGCGGAAAGGGAGGCTTGAAGATCACTGGCCATCACTTCCGGTGAGCCAGTGGCGTAAAGAGCGGCGAAGGAGGAAAAGATTAAAGGAGGGGCGGCGCTGTTGGTGACCATCCACAGCTTACGGGCAATTACCTCCGGCCAGCCAATGACGAAAAAGAGACAGAGAGGGAGCCACAAAGAGGGGGTTCAGCTGGAAAAGAGAGGAAAGGGAGAGGGGAGCTTTGTGGTGGTGGTGGTCTGACCCGCCGGATCTCCGGCGACAGTGAACCGGTCGGCAAAAGAAAGAGAGAAGAGAAATAGAGAGAAAGGAGAGAGTGAAGGGGGAGAAGCGGCAGTAGTGTTTGTGTATTTTGTTTTACAGTGAAGGAAAATTTGATGTGTAATCGTGTATTTGTGTATGTGTGTGAATTAGGTATTGAGAATAAAATCAAACCCTTCCAATTGTTTATATAAAAAATCAGTCCCTCTTACCTACAAAAAAAAAAAAAAAAAAAAATCCTCTTTGTCCCTTTGAAGCATAAATTTAAACATGAGTTATTGTCCTATGAATTTTTTATCTTTTCAATCAATATGTAAAAATTTAATCCAATGGATAAAAATCTCAATCCATTATCTAAAATGTCATTTTTTGAAATATTGACACGATCTTGATTGATTTGTTGCTTCGTGTAAAAAAATAATCGAGCCGACTTACGTTTGCAGATTATACATGAATGTTGATATATAATAACAGAAAAATGTAAACAACAAATATAATAAAATTATCTTAAAAAATATATTTTTCTGTAAACAATTAAAATTATAGTGTGCGGTAAAAAAGTATAGTGCTATGCTTATGTCCCGATGCAAATGACTATGCAAAAATATTACAATGATAATAAACTGATAAAAATTCTTAAATTTACAAAATTAAGAATAATTATCAATAAATTATGCAAAGTTAAAATATTGCAAAAATTGATAAAGAGTTCTAAAATATTGATGGTTATCAATAGTTTGCTAAAAATTGTATTTTGTGTCATTTAACGATCAGAAAGCCTAAATGCGTTAATTTTATGTTTGGAGAGCCAAAATTAGGTGTCAATAGTTTGACCCTTTTCGTTTGAAGACAATATAAAAGTCTCTAAACAAAAACGTTGACGTGTAGCCAATTTTACTCGACAAAAATTATTTTTGAAAAAAATAATCATGCGAACTTCAATTCTAAGTTTCTATCTTATTATGTCCTATTTTAGGGTGGACGAACTCAATTTTTTCACAAATTATATGCTTGCAAATACATCAAACTAAGAAGTACTTCTCAATAAAACACGAACGAAAAATTAAGCTTGATTTTTTTTTTATTTTTTTTTTGAGAAATTAAAGATAACATATAGTGCTTAACTAATTAAGAAAAATGGTACAAGTAAAAATAGTATCCAGTGCTTAAATGGTAAAACAAGTGAACTATGATATGTATAAGTAAAGACAAAGCATACAGTGCTTAAATAACAAATAAATATATTGCGATGTGCAAATAAATATAAAGATGATATGCGGTGCTTAAATTATAAAATAAATGCATTGCGATATGTGCAAGAAAAAGCCAAGATGACATTCAGTGCTTAAATAATAAAATAAAAGCATTGCAATATTTGCGAGGCGTGCAGTGCCTAAATGATAAAGTTAATGCATTGCGATATGTGCGTGCAGTGCTTAAATGCATAGCAATATGTGTCAATAAAGACAAAAATGACATCCAATACTTAAATAATAGAATAAATGCATTGTGATATGTATGTGTAGTGCTTAAATGTATAGCAATATTATGCGATGATAAAGGCAAAAATGACATGTGATGCTTAAATGATAAAATAAATGCATTGTGATATGTGCCAGTAAAGACAAAGATGACATGCAGTGCTTAAATGATAAATACATTGCAATATGTGCAGATAAAAGAAAAAATAGCATGTGGTGCTTAAACGATAAAATAAATAAATACATTGTGATGCATGCAGACAATGATAGCATGCGGTGCTTTAATGATAAAATAAATAAATGCATTGCGACGCACGCAGATAAAAGCAAAGATAGCATACGATGCTTTAAAGATAAAAATAAATAAATACATTGCGATGCATGTAGATAAAAACAAAGATAGCATGCAATGATTAAATAAATAAATGCATTGCGATGAGTGTAAAAAAAGGCAAGAATGATATGCAGTGCTTAAATGATAAAAATAAATACATTGCAATATGTGTCAGATAAAGACAAAGATAGCATGAAGTGCTTAAATGATAAATGCATTTTGGTATTAGCATATAAAGGCAAAAAGAAACGCAGTGTTTAAATAATAAAATAAATATATTGCGAGATGTCCAAATAAAGACAAGGAGAGCATCCAGTGCTTAAGTAACAAATGATAAAATATATATATTGCGATGTGGGTAAGTAAAGACAAAAATAGTATGCGGTGCAAAGAAAAATAAATACAGTGCGATATGTGCAAGTAAAGACAAGCAAGCATAAATATTTAATTGAACAAAAACATGCATATCTGTCTTTTGGAAGGCAGACTGGCCCAATTGTCCTATTTTAGGGTGGACAAGTCCATGTTAAAAAATTACTGAGCAAAGAATTATTTGGGAATAAAAGCGTTCACATATTTTCGATGCTACTTTTAAAATTGTTCCATTATCGAGTTGTGAGGTGTTGTGGGATGAAAGATTGTGTACTTGCTACGGGGAAAGAATGATTATGGAATTGTGACGATCAAACTCTGCGTAGAGCTTCCTACATATCTCAAATATCACGTGAATCAGGTCAATATAATTTGAAATAAGAAAATAGGATAAATTTTGAGTCAGTTCTCAAAATTTGCCCAGTGTATGATTTAGGCTGACATTGTCTCCTTTGAAAGACACTTTTTAAAAATGTCTTGTTATTAAAAAAATGCATGACGTCTCTGATTGTGTACGGAGACTTGAAAATGAATGACATCTTCAATTGTCTATGAAGACTGATGCATGACATCACCAATTGTTTATGAATATTGATGTTTATTGTCGTCTTCGATTGTCTACGAAGACTGAGGCCCTCAACTAGTGAGGTGATTGAAATCTAATAGCCTCTCCATTGGCGGGGCTATTGAAACGTAAAAGGCTCTAGATTGGCAGAACAAATGTAATAGCCTCTCGATTGGCAGGGCTATAAGAAATGTAAAAAATACTCAAAAATAAGCGCTTAACTGAAAAATAAAATGTTGGTATTTAAAGGTATGTGCTTGAAAGGAAAAGTCAAATGCATGTATTTTAAAATTGGACGCCTTGAATAAAAAGTTAAATGCATGTATGTGAAAATAGATACCTTGAATAAAAGATAAAACAAATGCCCGTTTTTAAAAGTGGGCGTCTTAAAAAAAAATAAAAAAAATTCTATATTTTCTTGGTAAAAAGTGCTGAAAGATGAAGAAGACACAATCGTATCTTGACTTCAGTTGGTATCAATAATTAGTAGTGTGCATAAGAATTTTCTTATCTCCTTCCCAGCTAACCGAGATCGACTTCAGGGTAACTCCTATAGTTTCAAGTGGTACATCAGACACGCCTAAGTATCGACAAGACTTGCTCATTTTGCTTCAAACAAAAATTTCGAACTATGTCTATCCGCATGATTCAAGTGCCCTTTCTAGAAAGAAAGTCTCATTTTTGCACATATTTGAGTAAAAGAAAGTCCCATTTCGCACATATTTGAGTAATTTTTTTTTTCGAATTTAGGGACGTATCAAGAAATACACTCACACTAAAAAAGAAATTCAATGCATGCAATTGCAATACCATAGGCTTGACCTTCATGTAAGTATCCACTAATGTGAGAACGCTTGGAATAGGATTATGTAGGACTTGTTATTGGCTTGTAATGTGGGCTTTGGGGCGGGTAGGATAACATCTGCGATGAAAGTGACTAATTTCTCAATGAGTCTTGCATTGTATCTGTGCTTTCAGTATTTGTTGTACTTTGACACGTGATCTTTTTAGTTGTGCCGCGTTGTCCCTTGTTTTGATTTTTTGTTGAATTTTGTGTTGAAGTTTTTTTTCCTGCTTTTCAAGAAGCTATATTTTTTTCTTTTCTCTCTTTTTGGGGGGGTTTGCTCCTTTTGAAGATGTTTTTTTTTTATTTTTATTTATCTGGGATAATATATTCTTTGTAGTTTGCGTCTTTGATCTTAAATCTCCGTTCGTAATTTGTACTTATTTAGTGTGCTCAAGGAGGTAGGTCCAAGAGAGGGATAGTGCATATAAGCACTCGAAAAGGTATAGGCTCAGATGCGGTTGTCCAAAGAAAAGGTTTTAGACTCAAAAAAGAGAATGTTAGGGATTAATGTCATTTGGTGGTCTATGAAAGGCTCAATCGGGTCAAAGAAGACCTACGATCCTTTCTTAAATCAAGTATAACTCAGAATTTTGCCTCAACAGACATTTAAACCAAGTTCTAGATCAAAAATACAATGAATTAAACTAAAGCTCGCCACACAATGCACATGAAACGATGAGGTTGGATTCATTCTTGTCTTAGATGTATGTAAGAGATTTTTTCAAGTGTTGCTCAGGTGTCATAAAAGGTACCAAAAGAATATATGGTTTACCACGAAGTCGGTCTTTTTCATCATAATAATTTGTTCTTTCTCATGCATATTCCTAACTTTATTGGTACCAACCAAGTCAAAATTTTATTAGTTTTCTAAAATAATAGGACCTAACCCAATTGAGGGTTGCCTAGGTATCTTGTGAAAACAAGAATCAGGTCTACATAGTTCAGGTAAATTTATAAATTTATATATGTTGTGCATGATAAAAAAAAATGATGATAAATCTTGAAAATAATGTGAAGACGACTAGGGAAAAAACTGCTTTTAGTGGCAAAATCATTTCGATCACACGATCGAGAGGATGAATGTCAAGCATAGGAAGAGCTTTGAAACACAACTTCAGTATGGTGACAAGATTGAAAAAGTCAGACATTGAAGAAATTATGACATTATTTCGCCGCAGTTAGCAGAATTATTATAACTGAAAAATATTGAACCCTTACTTTTGAAAGTGAGGATTGATATGCCATAAATTTAATGGCCTACTACATTCGAAAGTAGAAGCTAAGTATTCTCAAAATTAGGTGAGGATTTGCAGGTAGGCCGACTAGGCACTAATGTCATGGAAATTTGGATTTAAGGAGCTATTAATTTGCGTTCTTAAAGATTTTTTGAAGAGCGTTTTTGAATTGTTCCGAAAAATTACCCAAGTTTGAATACCGGAGAAATTATTCTAAAACAGTGAAAAGATCGAACCCTAATGTAGGGTTACCTATGTATCTTGTCAGGAAAAGAATTAAGTCAAAGCGTAGTTCAAATCTATACATAGCTAGAGGCGATATTGCTAAGGTGCATCTTTTAACTGATCCGCTATGCAAAACAAAGATTAGACTACACCTTCTCACTAAAATATAATCTATTTACAACAAATAAATATGTACAGACACAATAATCCTTCAAATATGTACAAAGACTATAATAATATATCATTTTGGTCGTGAACCCTTCGGACATTTAGACAAAATTGACTAATATGCATGTACCTAAAATGCGTTATTTTAGCTCTATACTATGCTGACTAAGAGTGGATAGACATGGACTGAAATTTCCTATATGAGAAGGCACGTAGTCCCACGACAGTAAAACTCCCGCTCACCCCATGCATGCGCCGACTCTCTAAAGTAAGGTGATTTGAAAGAATTTTGGGAAAGTACAATGTACAATCCGCGCGTACAATGTGTGTGAGTGTCAATTTTTCTAAATGGAGAAAATATAAACGGAATGTCAATTTAATAAAGCGATAAACATATAAATAATCTACACAAAATAATAATAAATAAAAAATTCATGCCACATAACAAAAATGAATTAAGACAATTAGTATGAAACAAATAAATATAAAAACATAATTTACCTAAGTCTGTAATGGTTAGAGCCTTGATTCCCCAGAAGAGTCGTCAAACTGTCATACCCGATTATTACCTAAGGTTAAAACAATCACAACATTATTGTATAGAGTCGCCACCTAATTTTTAAGGAAAATAGGAAACCTATTTATTTGTTTAACAAGTATGACCATATTTAATCGATGAAACCATTTTAGATTTCAGGTAAGGGTTCAAATTATTCTGAAGGGAAGGGATTAGGCACCCTTGAAAATCGACAAATGTGGTTCCCAACCAGACTTAGATTTATTACAAGTCGAAGGAAAAAATCAATGTTTATAAATACGAATCTAAAATATGTATTAAAATAATAAAAATAATTTGCATATAAAGAATGTATAAATTACATAAATTATTATACATAAAAAAATGTGTGAAGATGATCGAAAGTATATAAGAATGTGTATTGAAAAAAAAGAAAAAAATTGAATAAAGAAAAATTTGTTTTAAAGAAAAAGATTACTCAATATCTTTTAATGTATAAGTATAAATTAATTGACTAAATATCTCAATTTATTTAGTTTTTTTTTTATAAACATTAACGGCCTAAATTTGCGGTGAAGATTGTATGAATAAAGAATATCCCCGCCCAACGCCCCAAAAATAAAGATTTCACTATAATTAATATTTTGTACAATTGCAAGAATGTAAAAATTACAAATATAAAATTTACTCTTTTCTTGAATGTTATTTCCGAGAACCTGTACAAAACACTAGTCGTAAAAATTTTAGTAACAAACAAATAATTATCAAAATAAATTAAGAAATATTTATGCATATATGTAAATAAAAAATAAATATTTTTGTTAAAAATGGGCTCGAATAAAGTTGTAAACATTATAAGGATTTTGTCATCACCCAAATTTATTTATTTTATTACGTATTTGTATACGTAATATCCGCCTTTTTATTTATAGAGGCCTAAAAAATCGATAGAAAATTTCTTCATCAGCCAAGTATGTAATATTATTAATTTAACATAACCTGAAAATAATATGAAGGCAAAATGTCAAAAATAGCACATTAATCAACCAAGCATCAGTAAAACAAATGTGAGCAATATCAAAGCAACAACTAATAAACAACGTAGTATTAGTGACAAATGATAAAAATAACAATGTCAAAGAAATAATTAAACCTAAATCATTAGTCCAAGGACATGGTACCATTTTAAAGAACAAAAAAATATTGAAATGTGGCAAAAGCCTATGAAAAGTTAACTGTTGGTTAAATAAATAACTAAACAAATAAATTAATGGATAAATAAAATAATAAGGTATACTATCAAAACTGCAGAGCCAAATTATACAGTAGTGCAATACACACATTTACAGGAATATCAAACAGTACCAGACATATAAGTAGACTATCAAACCATTACCGGAATTTCAAGTTAGCTCACCGAGAGAAAATGAAATAAAATTACAGGTCACAGAAAAAAATCTAAAAATAACAAAATCAGTCCAAAATAACAAAATAAACAACTAAGATTGAAAATAAACACAATTATTAGCAAGAAATGTGTGATAGTTGTCGGAGTTCAAACTTTCGATCAAACAGAAAAATGAATTATACCAAAAATGTATTATTTCGGACAGATTGAGGTTGTCGCAAAAGAAAGGAGTTACCGTAGAAAGCATTTTTCGTCCAGATTTGGCAGTAACAATGGTGGAAGGGAAAAGGCGACAGCGGCGAAAAGGGAGGCTCGAAGCTCGCCGGCCATCACTTCTGGTGAGTCAGCGGTGTAAAGAGAGGCGAAGAGGAAAAGGTTAAGGGAAGGGAGGCACTGTTGGTGACCATTCACAACTCACCGGCAATTACCTACAGCGAGCCAATGACGAAAAAGAGACAGAAAGGAAGCCACAAAGAAGAGTTGTGGCTAGAAATAGAGGCGGACCCACGTGTAGCGGTGGGGTGCACGTGCACTTGTTAACGTCGAAAAAAATTGTGTGTATATATGTATATATACCTTGATAAATTGGAATATATACTATAGTGCACCATAGTTGACAGATAGTACACCTTGGTGTGCTGGTTGACGCCCGCACTTCCACCCACGCTCGATTCCCAGGAACCACACAACATTTTCTCTTTTATTTTCAATTCTTCAGATTTGAAGGCTTATTAACAAAACTTGATGAAATGGGGATACCTAAGGTGAACTCTCCTTCACCATTAACCTACCAATTGTTAAAAATTGATAAAAGTAAACTTCATATTTCAATTCTTCAGATTTAAAGGTTTATTACCAAAGTTGTTTATTACCAAAGTTAACAAAAATTGATGAAATGGGAATTCGAACTCACAACCAATCTCTATGGTGAACACCCCTTCACCACTAACCTACCACAATTGATGGTTATAAAAGTAAACTTTATATTATAAGAAAGTAAAGTTATTATCTTAGAACTCATATTCGTTCGATATAATTATTTTTGCATTATTGTTCATGTCTTTGGCAACCAATTGACTATGATAATATCCCTTAATCGACACTCAAAGTTTTTCTAGCGTCTTAAGATAATATTGGTGCACCACAATATTATCAAAAGCAATAAGCGTAAAAAAGCTTCAAGGTCTATTGTGTTTAATCACAAAGTACAAATAAAGTGTGAGATTTAACAAAAAAGGCATAAAAAGAGTAAAAAATATAAATATATGTCTAGTCCAAGACTAATAATATAAGCATGAATGAGAAATATATGAACAATTTTATTTTTTTTATAAAATGAAATATCAATTGTTTAGCCTTCGTCTAGGAAAAGTATATATTAGAAATTAGAACCTAAGCTGCACATTAAGCGTGACGAGCGCTCAACACATTTTGAGTCTTACTTCGAAGCTTATGCGTGCCTTTAACAACACTGGTGCACCCACAGACTTCAAATCCTAGGTTCGCCTCTGGCTAAAAAAGAGAGGAAAGAGAGAGGGGAGCGTTGTGGTGGTGGTGGCCTGACCCGTCGGAGCTCCGGCGACAGTGAATCGGTCGGTAGTAGAAAGAGAGAAGAGAAAGAGAGAGAAAGAAGAGAGAGAAGGAGGAGAAGCGACAGTTTTTGTGTGTGTTATCTGTATGTGTATTTTGTTTTAAAGAGAAGGAAGATTTGATGTGTAATCGTGTATTTGTGTATGTGTGTGAATTTGGTATTGAAAATAAAATCAAACCCTTCCAATTATTTATATAACTAGACAAACATGACCCGTGTCAGTACGAGCCCAACATTAAGATATTTATTTGTCTTTTTAATGTTGATATATTTAAATAAAAAAATTTAATAAAAGGATTGCATATGTTTTCTAGGATTCATCCGGAATCTAGCATGAGTTCAACATATGTTATTTTAATATGTATTTTGATAATTTAAGCTGTTAACTATTGTAATTTATAATATTTTTTATGTATTTTTCAAATTAATATACGTTACTTTTCTTGTCCAATTTTTTGTGGCATTGATAGTCAATTATATTTTAAAAATAATTTAAGTTTTTAATTATTGTGATTTATAATACTTTTCTTCTATTCCAATTTCAGTGACACTAATATAATTTCAAGAGCCGGCCAAATATTTTATATCTTTTAAATTTTTTAAGTTGTTGATTATTGTGATTTCTAGTATTTTTCATGTATTTTTTTTTTATTTTTTTTTAGATATTTTAAGTTGTTTACAATTGTAATTTATAATATTTTTTATGTAATTTTTGAATAATATATGTTACTCTCCTTGTCCAGAGTTTTGTGTTGACAATAGCCAATTATATTTTTTAAATAATTTAAATTTTTTATCATAGTGATTTATAATATTTTTTCTATCTCAACTTATGTGGCACAATGCTTAAATGACCATAATAATTAATTAGGGATAATATAGTAAAATCACGACTGAAGCAGCTAAAGCAGAAATCAGTCAATTTTTTTTTAAAAAAATTGTTAATTATTGTTATTTACAGTACTTTTTATTTCATTTTCAAATAATATATGTTGCTTTATATCTTCTTTTGTCCCGTCCCAATTTATGTGACACTAATATAATTTTGATAGTAAATCAAATATTTTATGTTGACATATCATTTTGTTATTCTTATTTTTCTTATACATAAATGACTTATAATAAGGAGTGATATAGTAAAATCATCGTTCGAAAGACGAAAATTTAATTTAAAACATTAAGAGTTAATTTTGCATTTTATGTTTATTTTATTTTATTTTTCATGAAATATTATTTATTTTCTTAATACCTAGATGACTCATAATAATTAATTAAGAGCGACTGGTTATGTTATTACTATAAAAATTAATATAATTTTATCATATCAAATAGTAATCATCTATAATTCACCGAAATTGTATATTAATTAAATACGGGATGCTATATTTATATGTGCAAAATATGGTATTATTAAACATTATTGGATAGTGCATTATATTTATCTTTCACAATAATAAAGTTTTACTATATATATTTTTTTAACTTGATACATATTGACCCAACACAAATTCTAAGAAAATATTCATTAGAAGTTTATTTTATTAAATTTATTAATTTTTTACTTTAAAAATTTTAAGTTAAGTTTAAATTTTAGTATTTCTATATAAGAAAAAATAATTTTAAAATTTAAATTCACTAAAATAAATAAATAAAAAGATTAATTTTCTATATAAAAGTAACAAGAAATCATAATAAGAATACTACACCCACCAAGTAATGCCCTACCCTACCTATCCAAAATGGCACTAGCCTTCCATCCTAATACGCGTCCTTCAGATCTTCCTATCTATGGTCATGTCCTCAATAAGCCATAACTGCTCCATGTCCCGCCTAATCACCTCTCTCCAGTACTTCTTCGGCCTACCCCTGCCGTAACAACTACTTTACATAAAGTAATTAAATTGATTTATTTAAGTTTGCCGATATTATATGGATATACTAGTCTACAAGAATAATAGCGTAATAACTATAAAACATCAGCGTAGTGAAGAAACAGAAACATATAACCCAGACTTGGTGAACTTGAGGAACATTGTGGCAAACTGCATGAGATTTCAAATGCTCTAAACCTGGATATAAATTTCCCATGTTTATTGCTTCTCTTGCCTGCAAAAGAATATGAATAACAAATAAAAAGACGGTATTTTCCTCAAAGCTTACGCTTTTTGAAATACATCTCCAGTTCCTTCTCCACGCCAGCTAAACTCTAAGGGCTCGTTTGATACGAGGGATAAGGGGTAACTAATTATGAGATTAATTTTAGGATGAGTTTATATCATCTTAAATTGGGGTAAAATTGTGGGATAACTCCGTTGAGGGTGGGATTAACAAACCTGGGATAACTAATTCAGGGATAACTTGTTCCCCATCCAAACAAGCCGTTTATGAATTTTTTGATAAGTAAATTTTACTAATACAAGTACTACAACATAGAAGTAAACAAAAAACATTCAAAAGTTTCACAATAAAAACGCTCTCGTTGTACAAATTTCTTTGCCACATTTCCTTTTCTTTATCTTTTGAAGGAAGTAAAAAGGCACATTTACATTTTAAAATATTACTAGTAGTCAAATTTAAATTTTCAAAGCATAATTAATAAGATTAGTTTAGTAAAATAAACTACTGATAAATGTTTTGTTAAGGACTGGCAAGTACTTCCTATGTCCAACAATACTTGGTCACTATACTAAAAATGTATATCCAACAATACTTGTCCAATTTGGAAAACAAATGGATAATTTACCCTTTTCTACCCATGTTGTTTTTCCTATTAAATACTATTCATCACTCAATTCATCCTAAGACAATCAATCTATTATATACAAAGGGTGATGTAGTAAAATAACTCCTATTACTGATTGTTTCTTAATATGTCTGTTAGGTCAATAATGTATAAGCATTGTTGCATGGAGGGAGTAACATGAGCTAACTAAAATAAAACAGCCAACTAAAATGAAATGATGGAGTATATTATAGTATATACATTTTCGTGAAGCGTCGGACTTACAGGCTTTACTAGAAAACCTCCGACGTTACTAACATCAGCACGACCATTGTCTAAGCTTAATCCCAAAGGAAACAACGGCTGCTTTTGTGGCTCAGAGACACCAGATGTTGAACTTAACGATGTCATCTCCGATGAGGCAACAACACAAACATCAATTACCGGCAGGGTAGCAAAAGAGGGGAGCGCCATGAATTGCTCGAGAAAATTATCGGTGGCGTATCCCTCTGGAGGATTGCTCGCCATGCCGGATTGTTCCGAAAAAGAGAAGTTAGGGTTATGGGGGTATGCCGGAGTTAGTTAATGGAGTTTTCAGAGGAATCCTTACCTCAAAAGTATAATAAAAATAATTAACTGCGAAAGCTAACTAGAAGAATAAGAGACACAAAATATTCAAAAGAGAAAGTCTGTTAGTCAAAACCACATCCACAAAGAAATACCCCAATACTGTCCACAAAGCTTCTAAACAAAGAATACCAATCAAGTCGGGACATGACCACGATTATGCAATAAGAAATCCAAAAGTAAGTACGAAAATAACAAAAGACTAAAGGAAACCATGCATTCCGAATGATGAAGGTCTCACCTTTTAAATAGTTGTCCAACTGAAGTACCAAATCACCTAACGATGCACATGATCACAAGAAAGGCCCTCAGAGCCTACAATATGAAATGATGTAGCATCTGAGGATGGTCAGTACGACGAGTGCTGACATGCAATCTTAGGAAAGGGATAAAATATACAAGTATCAAACTAGTAACAAAACACATGAATAAAAGATATATTTACCAAAAATCAATCTTAAAAACATGTGACTCATCAATCATCAAGATAATGAGATGCCGGAGTATGGGACAAAGAATATGAGACACGACCGTTTAAATTTTTAATCCTAAACTATGTAGCTAATACAAACCTTCAGGCACCCACGGGCTATATGGGTTTAACTTCCCCTATCGAAAGGGCCCAGACCATGTTAGCCGTAAGGACCGAAGAAATTAGGCTAAAGTCACCAATAGTCAATTAACCTTTCAAAAATATACTGTGTAAAGTAGACATAATGGTCACAGACCCTCAACATCGACAAACGTGTCAGTGTTGGCCCCTACAGGACTACACCTTCTAGGTGAGCTATACAATTCCCTTTAAGCCCAATAAAACAATTTTCATATACCATTAACCATGGAGTCATTGATTAAGGAATTTCCAACTTGGTATCGTCATAACAATATCAAGTTCACACATGAAAAACATGATGAATCGGGGCCATGTTCGCTGGTATGTCCAATTCGTAGGCAACATTCCCAATCCTTTTTACAATTTAATATGGACCAATGAAATGGGGACTAAGATTTTTCTTTTTTCCCAAATCTTATAACTCTTTTCATTGGAGAAAACTTCAGGAACACCCAATCATCGACTTCAAACTCCAACTCCCTTTGCCTTACACCCACTTAAGACTTTTGGCGACTCTAAGTAGTCTTAAGTGTTTCTCGAATCACCTTCACTTTTTTCATCGCTTGGTGAACCAAATTAGGCCCAAACAACCTAGTTGCACTTACCTCAAACCATCTAATTGGAGACTTACACCTTTTAACATAAAGGGCCTCAAAAGAGGCCATTTGGATGTTGGAATAATAGCTATTATTATAAGCAAATTCAATAAGTGGCAAATAATCAATCCAATTTCCTTTAAAGTCAATAACACAGGCCTTTATCATAGCCTTCAAAGTCTAAATAGTACACTTCGCTTGTCTATCTGTCTGAGGGTGGAAAACGGTGCTAAAATTTACCTGAGTACCAACTATTTCTGAAATGAATGCCAAAATTGAGAGAAAAAATGCATATCTCGATCAGAAATAATAGACACCAAGTCCCCATTCAACTTGACTATCTCTTGAATGAACAACTTAGCATAGTCCTCTCCGAGTAGTTAGTTTTCATAGGCAAGAAGTGAGCAGACTTGGTCATTCTGTCTATCATTATCCAAATAGAATCATACTGATCTCAAGACCGTGAAAGACCTGTGAAAAATCCATATTATTCCTTTCCTACTTTCACATGGGCAAATCTATCTCCTGAGATGTGCCACCCAACCTCAAATGCTCAACGTTGACTTATTGACAGACCATACACTTGGCAACAAAGTTTGCCACATCCCCTTTCATATTATTCCACCAATAAATTTCCTTAAAGTTATGATTCATCTTTGTCAAACCCAAATGAACCACATATCTGAATGCATGACTTTAAGGAACCTTCCTTGATATCTTAAGATGTCATCTCCCCAGTTTCGAAAGCCATAACTTTCCACTGACACACATCATCCTTAATTTGCATAAGTATGGGACCCAGAACCTGCTTCTTCTTGACCTCAACCCCAAGAGATGATTTAACAACTTCCTGAACGATTACCCCTCCATCCTCGAAGTCCAAAAAGCGAACTCCTAAATTGGCTATCCGATGAATATCCTTCACCAATCCTCTTTTATTCTCCTCAATGTGAGATAAACTCCCTTTAGACAACCTGATAAGAGCATCAACAACAACGTTAGCTTTTCCTGGGTGGTAGTGTAGACTCATGTCGAAATCCTTAAGCAATTCGAGCCACCGCCGCTACCTGAGATTTAATTCTTTCTGCATAAACACATACTGCAAACTCTTATAATCTGAGTAGATATCCATGTGCACCCCATACAAATAGTGATGCCAAATTTTCAAAGTAAAAAACAAAACCGCCAACTTTAGATTGTGAATTGGGTAATTTCTATCATGAACCTTAAGATGCCTAGAAGCATAAGCCACCACTTTATCGTGCTACATCGATACATAAACCAACATGAGACGCATCAAAATACACAATGAACCCCTCAGTACCTTCGAGTAGGGTCAAACCAAGAGTAGAAGTCAACTTATCCTTTAATTTCTCAAAGCTACCCTCACAAGCATCAGACCATAAAAACTTTACCTTTTTCTAAGTCAACCTTTTAAGCGGAGCAGCAATAGATGAGAAACTCTTCATAAATCTCCTATAATAACCTGCCAAGCCCAAGAAACTCCTAATGTTGGTTGGAGTCGAGGGTCTAGGCCACTTCTTAACCGCCTCATCTTTTATGGATCCACCTTGATTCCTTCACAAGATACAACATGCCCAAGAAAAGCCACAACACGTAGAAAAAATTCTCAGTTAGAAAATTTTTCATACAACTTTTGATCCCTTAAGGTCTGCAACACAATTTAGAGGTGATTTTCATGATCCTCCTCAATTTTGGAGTACACCAAGATGTCATCATTGAAGACTATAATGAACAGATCCAAAAACTGTCTGAATACCCAATTCATAAGGTCCATGGAAGCAGCCACAACCCAAATGGCATAACCAAGAACTCATAGTGGTCATACCGAATCCGTAAAGTAGTTTTAGTAATATCAACCTCTCTAATCTTCAATTGGTGATAGCCTGAACAGAGATCTATTTTAAAAAGTACTTGGCACCCTGATGCTGATCAAAGAGGTCATCAATTCTAGGAAGAGATTACTTATTTTTCATGGTGACCTTATTATATTAATGATAATCTTTACACATCCGGAGAGACCCATCCTTCTATCACACAACAAACACAAGAGCACCCTAAAGAGAAACACTGGAATGAAGAAAATCCTTGTCAAGGAGATACTTTAATTTCTCCTTAATTCTTTCAATTTCGTCGAAGACATTCTATAAGGGGTAATGAAAACAGGACGAGTATCCGGTAGAAGATTAATCACAAAGTCTATTTTCCTATTGGAAGGAATCCCAGGAAGATCGTCAGGAAAAACTTTAAGACATTCATTAAGTACGAAGACTGTACTGAGGAAATTTTAGAGCTAGAATCCGTGACCCAAACTAGGTAGTACAAACACCCTTGATTATTAACTTTTGGGATCTAAGATAAGAGAAAAACTTTCCTTTTGGTACTAGCAAACTCCCCTCCCATTCAATTATGGGTTCATTAGGAAAATAAAAAGTGACCTTCGGGTCCTACAACCCAGGGAAGCATATAAGACAATTCATCCGCAATATTACATCAAAATCTACCATATCAAGCTCTATTAAATCTACCAACATCTCCCAATAAAGGATGGACACCACACAACCCCTACATGATTTTCTAGCAACAACAAACTCATCCACGGGGGAGAAACTAAAATGGGGTCAGAAATACTTTCAGGACCAAAACCAAAGTGTACAACCACATAAGAAGTCATGTAAGATAGGGTAGAATCTGAATCAAGTAAATAATAAACATCACGATAGAAAAACTGTAACATACCAGTGGCAACATTTGGGGATACCTCAGATTCCCTGACTAGTAAAGAGTGCATAAAGGCGATTCCAACTAGTTCCCATCCCTGAAGTAGTGCCCTTAGCCACAGGAGCTAAAGAAGTCACAACCTGAACCTTCCCAGCCTCATATGCACCTCTAGATAAAAGACAATCTTATTGCATATGACCATACTAACCACAAATAAAATACCAATTTCTCCCCTCCTCACAATAACCATGGTACGACTTTACACAACCACAAAAAATTGGATAAGACGGTGCTGACGGAGCTTTGATAACCTGGAATTGAGCACCCTGTGACCTAGGATAATTTTCTATACTAAAAACGCCGATCGTCTTAGAGCTAAGGAGCAGGAGCACTAGTTGACGAATAAGAATTTCCCCAGTTCTTCTTCTTAGGCCATTGTCTACCCTTTTTCCACTATCTGTTGATTCGTACCCTGTTCTGCATATTTAAACATCTTACTATGTCGTTCCCCCAATTCTGCATGCTTTCCTTTCTCATCTTCCACCTGCTGCATATAGACCACCAACCTTTATATATCTATGTCATTGTTTAGCATAGCAGCCTTAAAGTCTAACACCAAGTTATGAGACAGACCCCAAGCAAACTTTCTCATCCTAGACCTTATGCTAGATACCAGCTCAGGAGCATAATGGGAAAGTTGGGTTGTTGACACCCAATTTTTGCTCTCCGTGCCTAAAATTAATGTCTTCAGGCTTCCTGATCGTTAAAGGGCACGAAATATAATTTTCACATCTTTTTTATAATTGTTGACAAATTATTGATAATCATCCTTACTTTAGAATTTTTATCAATTTGTTGTCGTATTTTTACTTTTCATAATTTATTAATAATCCTCCGTATAATAGGATTTTTATCAATTCATTATCGTTTTTAACATCCTACAATTATCTGCACACGTACACGACATGACATCATATTTTTATAATATTTTTCTTATTAAATTATATTTTTTTAATATTTTCAACATTCTTTACATTTTTCATAATTACAAATCAATACCTGCGTTTTGTACATTTTTACGATCCGCAAATGCTAAGTCGGATCAATTATTTTTACACAGTATAATAATTCAATGCTTTGTCGCATTCGACAAAGATCACACAATAATGTCTTGTCACATCCGACAATGACAACACATAATGTCTTGTCACATCTGACAATGACAACTCAATGACACAACCCTTTAGACAATAACTCTATCAATTGGTCAAAAGGATGAACATCCTTTGGTCAATATCCTAAGAATTAAAGGATGTGTTATTATAAAAAGAGGGGACACCCCTTTATCCATTGGATAATACGAAGTGCCCAATTTTATTACAAATAGGCAAGGGTGGAAGACAATTTTATTCATTTTTTCTCTTTACACACACATTTTTATACACCCACACATATTTTTTCTCTCTCTCAAATACATACATAAAAAAACACAAGAAAAATCTTTCCTCATTTTTCATTTTCTCTCCCAAAAATACACAAATGCATATGCACATTTTTTAATCACACACACATTATGTTCTTCTTTCTCTCCTCTCTCAAGAATAAACAAATACACACAAATTTTTTCTCCTTTTTCTCTCTCTCAAACACACAATATATATATATATATATATATATATTTCTTAAGTGTTGTTGCTATTCATATTTTCTTACAGTTCATGGCCGAAATTTTGTGTCCGAGTGACTTTCTTTCCTTTATCCATTTCCATCAATCTTCATTATGTTTTTTTAGGATTTTGTTGGTTGATATTTTATGTGAATTTATCTTCGTATTTCTTTGTTTATGGATTCTTAATGATGGTTATTGTCACTTCTCAGTGAATGTTCACATTTTTCAATCATGTTTGAACTATTTCTATTTTATTCCATTACTTTGTTAAACAATTAGGAATTTTACTCTATTTTTTGTTATTTTCAATTACTTTGTCGTGGCTACATCATTTTTATTCATTAACTTTGACCTTTTTGTCATTTTATTACTTTAATCTTTGATAATCATTTAAATTACTATTGACATGCGTTCAGTGACTTTGTTAATTTTTCATCATTTTTCATTGTTATTAAATACCATTAATTAATTGACCGATGACACTACCTCTCCGTCGGATACTTGAGGCCACCCCATTACAAAAGACGGACTTTATTTTCTCAAATTTATTATTTTATACCGAGGGCCAACATTTGGCCAATGACATTATCTCTCCGTCAGATACTTGAGGCCACCCCGTAACAAAAGACGAATTTTTATTTCTCAAAGTTTACTTATTTACATAAAAAATAATGCTTGGCCGATGAAGAAATTCTCCATCGATTTTTGAGGCCTCTACAAATAAAAGACGGATATTACGTATATAAATACGTAGTAAAAAAATTAAATATTTCGGACAATGACGAAACTTTTATAACACCACGACAACACAAAAGGTTTTATAATTCGTATCTTGGCAAGCCGATTTAGGATGACCGATTAGTTGAGCAACCACTTCGTAGCCATGGCGAGTCTAAAACTTAATCCGAGCCCACGTTATAACAAAATTTTATTTTTATATGTACATCTATATGTACATGTGTGCAGATTATTTCACTTACTTTAATAATTATTTGTTCATTTTATTACTTTATCAAGAACTTATACATAATTCTCGAGCTTTATGTTTGTAGTTTATTTACATTTGTATAATTGTATATAAAGATGAAAAATAGTGAAAACTTTACTTTTTGGGTGCTGGGGGGAGATATTCTTTATTTACATAATTTCATCACTTTTAGGCAAAACTTAGGCCATTAATATTTACATAAAAGAATCAAGTTAATCAAGTAATTCACGTATTGTGTAATCTTTTCTTCTCAAATAAATTTTACTTTTTCATAATTTAAATCAAATAAAAATATTACTTGTAAATACCTTTTCTTTTCATGACACATTAAAATACATTTCTTTTCGTACGTCATAAAATTCTTTTCTTTTTCACACGTAATTTATACATTTTATACATATCTTTTACATATTTTTATTTATCTAGTTAATATACATATACTTTTACATGGTTTTAAACATTTATATTTTTTTCAAAGAATTATTTTATATTTAATACACATACACTTTTATATTATTTTAAATATTTATACCTCCTCCCTCATTGATAAGTTTAGTCTAGCCGGGGTACCACATTTGTGGATCCTGAAGGGTGCCTAATTTGAACCCTTACCTAGAGTCTCAATAGGTTTTTGCAGACTAAAACATTAATCATAGGTATTAACAAATAAATAGGTTTCCTTATTTTCCTTTAAAAATTAGGTGGCGACTCTATACAAAATTTCAATTCTTTAGAGTCCAATAAGTCATGTTTTGTTTGACCTTGGCAAAAACAGGGCATGACAGAATGGAGACTCTGCGGGAGAGAAACAACAGGTTCTAACCATGATGGACTCGATTTTTCAATTGAGGGAGGTATTTTTACATTTTTGCATGCAATTAAATTCTTTGATTCTTTATCTGTTTATTAATAAATTTTACATTATTTGTACAAATTACTTTTGTTGTCTTATCAATTCTTTGATTCATTACTTGTTCATATACACTTTATCTGTACATTGAAAACTGCTACACATTATTTTTTACTTTATTTAATCATAAATCATAATTCCATTGAGTCTTTGGTCGTACACAATTCACACACCGAACACGCGAGGGGTGTACTGCACTCCTCCAAACCTTCTTTGGATTCTTTAATTTCAGAATTGGTGCATTTAGGTTAGTGTGCCTTTTCTCAATTATTCGGTTCTACTCTCAACCATTTAGGGAAATGCTTAATTTAGAAATAAATCACGCCATATACAAACTCAAAAAACTGATTTGAACTACGTTTTGACCTGATTCTTGTCCTGACAAGATACGTAGGCAACCCTGTATTAGGATTCGGTCTCTTCACTGTTTCAAAATAATTTCTTCGGTATTCATACTGGGGTAATTTTTCTGAAATAGTTCAAAAACGCTCTCCAAAAAGTCTTCAAGAGCGCAAATAAATAATTTCCCGAATCCAAATCTTAATAACATTAGTGCTTAGCCGGCCTACCTCCAAATCGTCACCCAATTTTGGTTCGAGAACACCTATCTTCTTTTTTCAGATGCCGTAAATCATTAAATTTATGGCGTATCGATCCCAACTGTCAAAGCAAGGGTTTAATATTCTTTCATTCATAACAATCCTGCTAGCTGCGGCAAAATAATGCCCTATCTTCTTCAATGTATGACCTTCTCAATCTTGTCGACATATTAAAGTAATTTCAAAACTCTCCTCATGCTCGGCATCCATCCTCTCGATCACCTGATCGAACCAATCTTGCTGATATAAGCAATTACTTCCTGATCGTCTTTCACATTACTTTCAAAGATGACCACTACTTTTGTACATTCATACATGCTATATAAAAATCTTTAAATTCGCCTAAACTACGCAGACCTGATTCTTGTTTTCACGAGATACGTAGGCAACCCTCATTCGGGTTCAGTCCCATTCTTTTTTCCAAATAAATAAAAATTCAGAATTTTGACTTGGTTGGTACCAACACAGTTAGGAGTGTGCATGAGAAAGAACAAATTGGTATGATGGAGAGGATCGAATTCATGGTAAACCATAGATTCCTTTGGTACCTTTTAATCAAACCTGAGTAACACTCGAAAATTCTCTTGCATACATCTAAGACAAGAACAAACCAACCTTATCGTTTCAAGTGCATTGAGTGGTAAGCTTTAGACTAGTTCATTGCATTGCATTGTTGATCCAGAACTTGGCTTGAATGTCTGTTGAGGCTAAATCCTGAGTTACACTTAGTTTGGGAAAGGATTGTAGGCCCTCCTTGACTAGATTATGCCTTCCACAGCCTACCAAATGACATCGATCCCTAGTACTTCCCCCTTTGAGCCTGAAACCTTTTATTTGCAATAACCACATATGAGCCTATACCTTTTGAGTGCTTACATGAACTATCCCTCTTTGGCCCTCCTCCTTGAGTGTACTAAGTACGTGCAAGTTTCGAATGAAGATTCAGGATCAAAGATGCCAAAGGCAAAGGACATATATCCCTAGAAGAACAAAAAGAAAAGATGACTTCAAAGAAAGAAGGAGCAACAACCCCAATAAAAAAAGAGATAACTCTGACAAAAGTGGGGAATCATCATCCCCTACAGAAAAAAAGGGAAGGAAGATATATCGAAAAGGGGAAAAACTTCAACACAAGATTCAAAAGAAGTCGAAACAAATACAAAACAAGGGGCAAATAAGCACAATAAAGAAGATCGAGAGTCAAAAGAACGGATACAGTGCAATGCTCATTGAGGAATTAGTCACTTTTATCCCAAATGCCATCCTACCCGACCCCAAGCCTACATTACAAGCCAATAACAGGTCCTACCAGATCCTACTCTAAGTTTTCTCACATTAGTGGATACTTACATGAAGGCCAATCCTATGATATCATAATTACATTCATTGAACTTCTTTCTGAGTGTGAGTGTATATCTCTAGACATCTCCAAATTCAAGAGAAAAATAATACTCAAATATGTGTGAGAACGAGACATTCTTTCTGGAGAGGGCACTTGAAACATGGGAACATGCACAGTTCAAAATCTTTGTTTGAAGCAAGATGAACAAATCTTGTCGATACTTAGGTATATCTGAGGTACCACTCGAAGCTATAAAAGTCACCCTGAAGTCGATCTCGGTTAGCTGGAAAAGAGATAGGGGATTCTTATACACACTACTAATTGTTGGTACCAACTGTAGTCAACACACAATTATATCTTTTCATTGTTCAAAATTTCTTACAAAAAAAATACGAAACAATCTTCTGCATTTTCACCTTTCTGCATTCTTACAAAGAAAACACAAATAATGTTTTGCATTTTTACCTTTCAGCATTTCTTACAAATAAAACGCAAAGCAGTCTTCCGCATTTTTCATCTTTCAACATATTTTTACAACGAAAAAAAAATCTTTCCTTTCAAACCATGCCTTCACATACATGCATCACACTTTATGTGCAAGGCGCCTATCTCCAAATACCAATAATTGACTTTTCTCTTCAAGATACAACCTTCAAACACGGACATTTTGCTTTTCAATTGGGTGTTCTCAGAGGCTTTTACATTTTTCATAGCCCTGCCAGTTGAGAGGATATTACCTTTCAAAGCCCCACCAGTCGAGAGGCTTTTACATTTTCATAGCCCCTCCAGTCGAGAGGCTATTACCTTTCAAAGCCACGCCAGTCGAGAGGCTTTTACATTTTCATAGCCCCGCCAGTCGAGAGGATTTTACATTTTCATTGCCCCGCCAGTCTAGAGGCTTTTACATTCTCATAGCCCCACCAGTCAAGAGGATTTTACATTTTTATAGCCCCACCAGTCGAGAGGTTATTACCTTTCAAAGCCCCGCCAGTTGAGAGGCTTTTACATTTTTATAGCCCCGCCAGTCGAGAGGCTATTACCTTTTAAGGCCCTGCCAGTCGAGAGGCTTTTACATTCTCATAGCCCCGCCAGTCGAGAGGCTTTTACATTTTCATAGCCCCGCCAGTCGAGAGGATATTACCTTTCAAAGCTCCGCCAGTCAAGAGGCTTTTACATTTTCATAGCCCCGCCAGTCGAGAGGCTTTTACATTCTCATAGCCCCGCCAGTCGAGAGACTTTTACATTTTCATAGCCCCGCCAGTCGAGAGGCTATTACCTTTCAAAGCCCTGTCAGTCGAGAAGATTTTACATTTTCATAGCCCCGCCAGTCGAGAGGCTATTACTTTTTAAGGCCTCGCCAGTCGAGAGGCTTTTACATTTTCATAGCCCCGCCAGTCGAGAGGCTATTACATTTTAAAACTTCGCCAGTCGAGAGGCTTTTACATTCTCATAGCCCCGCCAGTCGAGAGGCTATTACCTTCCAGTTGTTCGACCAATCGAGAGGCTATTACCTTCCAGCTGTTCCACCAATGAGAGGCCATTACCTCATCAGTTGATGACCTTAGTCTTCATAGATAATTGAGGACGACCATCACACAGTCTCCGTAGATAATCGAAGACGATAATCAGAATCTGTCTCCATAGACAATTGAAGATGTCATCAAGTCTTCGTAAATAATCGAAGACATCATCATTCATCACAGTCTCTGTAAATAATCGGAGACAACAATCAACATCCGTCTCCATAGACAATTGGAGATGTCATGCATCAAGTCTTCGTAGACAATCGAAGACATCATCATTTATCACAGTCTCCGTAAATAATCGGAGACAACAATCAACACCAGCCTCCATAGACAATTGGAGGTCCCATGCATCAAGTCTTCATATACAATCGAAGACATCATCATTAAACATCAGTCTCCATAGACAATTGGAGATGTCAAGCATTAAGTCTTCGTAGATAATCAAAGACATCTTTCATTCATCAACATCAGTCTTCGCAAATAATCGAAGACACCCATCATTCATCCTCAAGTCCCCGTAGACAATCGGAGACATCATACATCTTTTCAACAAAGGGTACAATTCAGAACAACAACAATTTTTTTTCAAATCCCATATATCACACACTGGGACAAATTTTGAGAACCATCTCAAAATTTCCCCATTTTCTCATTCGAACTACATTGACCTAATTCTCGTGACATTCGAGATATGTAGGAAGCTCTGTGTAGAGTTCGATCGTCATAACCACAATTATTCTTTCTCCACTGCAAGTATACAATCTTACATCCCCAACATTTCACAGATCGATACTGGGGCAATTTGAAAAGAGCATTGGGAATAGATGAACACTTTCATTTCCAAACAGTCCTCTCAATAATCTTTCTACATGATCACCCGCTCCCAACAACAAGGCAAGAAACAAATTGCCTATTCTTTTGAAATACACCCGACCTGATCCTCATTAACTTGAGGTATGTAGGAAACTCTAAATTAGAGTTCGGTCAAATTTTTCTATAACAAAAAAAAATCATTTTTTGTCGAGCAAAATTGGCTACACGTCAACGTTTTTGTTTGAAGACTTCTACATCGTCCTCAAATGAAAAGGGGCAACTATTGACACCCAATTTTTGCTCTCCGTGCCTAAAATTAATGTCTTCAGGCTTCCTGATCATTAAAGGGCACAAAATATAATTTTCACATCTTTTTTATAATTGTTGACAAATTATTGATAATCATCCTTACTTTAGGATTTTTATCAATTTGTTGTCGTATTTTTACTTTTCATAATTTATTAATAATCCTCCTTATAATAGGATTTCTATCAATTCATTATCGTTTTTAATATTTTACAATTATCTGCACACGTACACGACATGACATAACATTTATATAATATTTTTCTTATTAAATTATACTTTTTTAATATTTTCAACATTCTTTACATTTTTCATAATTACAAATCAATACCTGCATTTTGTACATTTTTACGGTCCGCAAATGCTAAGTCTGATAAATTATTTTTACACAGTATAATAATTCAATATCTTGTCGCATTCGCCAACGACCACACAATAATGTCTTGTCACATCCGACAATGACTACACAATGATGTCTTGTCACATCTGATAATGACAACACATAATGTCTTGTCACATCTGACAATAACAACTCAATGACACTACCCTTTGGACAATAACTCTATCAATTGGTCAAAAGGATGAACATCCTTTGGTCAATATCCTAAGGACTAAGGATGTGCTATTATAAAAAGAGGGGACACCCCTTTATCCATTGGATAATAGGAAGTGCCCAATTTTATTACAAATAGACAAGGGTGGAAGACAATTTTATTTATCTTTTCTCTCTACACACACATTTTCATACACCCACACATATTTTTTCTCTCTCTCAAATACATACACAAAAAACACAAGAAAAATCTTTCCTCATTTTTCATTTTCTCTCCCAAAAATACACAAATGCATATGCACATTTTTTAATCACACACACATTATGTTCTTCTTTCTCTTCTCTCTCAAGAATAAACAAATACACACAATTTTTTTCTCCTTTTTCTCTCTCTCAAACACACAAAAATATACATATACACATAAAAATAAATTAAATATTTGCTCCCTATTTTGGTGAAATTCCATCATTTTTACTAGGGATTATGTTGGTTACATTATATATATATATATTTCTTAAGTGTTGTTGCTATTCATATTTTCTTACTGTTCATGGCCGAAATTTTGTGTCCGAGTGACTTTCTTTCCTTTATCCATTTCCATCAATCTTCATTATATTTTCTTAGGATTTTGTTGGTTGATATTTTATGTGAATTTATTTTCATATTTCTTTGTTTATGGATGCTTAATGATGGTTATTGTCACTTCTCAGTGAATGTTCACATTTTTCAATCATGTTTGAACTATTTCTATTTTATTCCATTACTTTGTTACACAATTAAGAATTTTACTCTATTTTTTGTTATTTTCAATTACTTTGTCGTGGCTAAATCATTTTTATTCATTAACTTTGACCTTTTTTTCATTTTATTACTTTAATCTTTGATAATCATTTGAATTACTATTGACATGCGTTCAGTGACTTTGTTAATTTTTCGTCATTTTTCATTGTTATTAAATACCATTAATTAATTGGTCGATGACACTATCTCTCCGTAGGATACTTGAGGCCACCCCATTACAAAAGACGAACTTTATTTTCTCAAATTTATTATTTTATACCGAGGGCCAACATTTGGCCAATGACATTATCTCTCCGTCAGATACTTGAGGCCACCCCGTAACAAAAGACGAATTTTTATTTCTCAAAGTTTACTTATTTACATAAAAAATAATGCTTGGCCGATGAAGAAATTCTTCGTCGATTTTTTAGGCCTCCACAAATAAAAGACGGATATTACGTATATAAATACGTAGTAAAAAAATTAAATATTTTGGGCAATGACGAAACTTTTATAACACCACGACAACACAAAAGGTTTTATAATTCGTATCTTGGCAAGGCGATTTAGGACGGCCGATTAGTTGAGCAACCACTTCGTAGCCATGGCGAGTCTAAAACTTAATCCGAGCCCATGTTATAACAAAATTTTATTTTTATATGTACATCTATATGTACATGTGTGCAGATTATTTCACTTACTTTAATAATTATTTGTTCATTTTATTACTTTATCAAGCACTTATACATAATTCTCGAGCTTTATGTTTGTAGTTTATTTTCATTTGTATAATTGTATATAAAGATGAAAAATAGTGAAAACTTTACTTTTTTTGTGCTGGGGGGAGCTATTCTTTATTTACATAATTTCATCACTTTTAGGCAAAACTTAGGCCGTTAATATTTATATAAAAGAATCAAGTTAATCAAGTAATTCACGTATTGTGTAATCTTTTCTTCTCAAATAAATTTTACTTTTTCATAATTTAATCAAATAAAAATATTAGTTGTAAATACCTTTTCTTTTCATGACACATTAAAATACATTTCTTTTCGTACGTCATAAAATTCTTTTCTTTTTCACACGTAATTTATACGTTTTACATATATTTTACATGTTTTTATTTATATTGTTAATATACATATACTTTTACATGGTTTTAAACATTTATATTTTTTTAAAGAATTATTTTATATTTAATACACATACACTTTTATATTATTTTAAATATTTATACCTCCTCCCTCATTGATAAGTTTAGTCTAGCCGGGTAACACATTTGTGGATCCTGAAGGGTGCCTAATTTGAACCCTTACCTAGAGTCTCAATAGGTTTTCGCAGACTAAAACATTAATCATACGTATTAACAAATAAATAGGTTTCCTTATTTTCCTTTAAAAATTAGGTGGCGACTCTATACAAAATTTCAATTCTTTAGAGTCCAATAAGTCATGTTTTGTTTGACTTTGGCAAAAACAGGGCATGACATGGGTGAACTTCAACGCATACTCTGTAACACTCATCTTACCCTACTTTAGATTCACAAACTCTTCAACTTTGGCTTCTCTCAACTTTTGAGGAAAGATGTGATCAAGAAAAATACTCGAGAATCTTCCCACCCTGCCGACTTAGTATCTTCACCCCTTAACTCTTCTCATTCCTCATACTACGGATAAGACACTTCTTTCAACTAATAAGCTGCTGAATCAACCCCCTCTGAATCACTAACATGCATAACTCTAAAGATCTTCTCCTTATTATTAATAACCCCTTAAGGATCCTCCTTAACCTTAGAACCTGTAAAGGTTGGGGGATTCAACCTTATAAATTGGCCAACCCGGGTAACCTCAGACAAGTTAATAACAGGACTAACATGATCCAAATGACGAGATTGTGATGCCACAATTTGAGTAAACATGTGGATAGATTGAGAAAACTCAATATTCAAAATATCTCTCTGTGAAGACTGAGTAGCACCAACTCGAGAAACTCGAAGACGGCTAGTTGGGACCAGCGGAACCCCAAGAGAAACAATGAAGTTAGGAGTACGGGCCCTATACGATTCTGCATTCCATGGGTAAGATGGACTTTCTCTGTATTCTCCCCAGTTGGTATGGAGGTTTCGGATGAGTTCCTACGATCGTCATATCTTTGTGGAGGCATGATCTGAAATGCGAGTAAGCCAGGAATTAGAGAAAGCTGAAAGTAACTAGACTCACTAGCACAAAATATAACA
Organism: Capsicum pubescens; assembly: GCA_030864215.1. NCBI lineage: Eukaryota > Viridiplantae > Streptophyta > Magnoliopsida > Solanales > Solanaceae > Capsicum > Capsicum pubescens. The sequence goes on from CM061543.1 coordinate 64,779,186, forward strand.
CAAAGAAGGGAAACATACATAAATGCTTTGTCGCCTCCCTCTTGTAAGTGTGGTGCGCTACACATATATAAAAGGGACTCTACTCAACACGACTTCGTAGACACCCAGCGACCCTGAACCATGCTATGATACCAAACTTGTCATGACCTGAATCGAGGCCTATCCGTGACGGGCATCCCAGAGCAACCAAGGCCTGAGATGACCCCCCTTAGCCTTTCTTCAAGAGCATAATAATAATAATAAATTACTTAAGCTAACTAGAAGAATTAGAGAAACAAAATATTCAAATGAAAAAGTCTGTGAGTCAAAACTACATCTACAAGAAAATACCTCAATACTGTTCACAAAGACTCTAAGCAAAGAATACCAACCAAGTCGAGACATGGCCCCGACTATGCCATAAGAAAGCCAAAAATAAGTATGAAAATAACAAAAGACTAAAGGAAACTATGCCTTTCGAATGATGGAGGACTCATCACTTCAACAGCTATCCAACAGGATTACCAAATCACCTAACGCTGGACAGGGTCATAACAAAGGACCTCGGAACCTATACCATGAAATGAAGTAGTGTCGGGGATGGTCAGTACGACGAGTACTGGCATGCAACCCAAGAAAAAGGATAAAGATACAAGTACCAAACCAGTAATAGAATACATGAATAAAATATATATTTACCAAAGACTAGTTATAAAAACATGTACTCATCAATCATCAAGATCATGAGATGTCGGGGTAGGGGACAAGGAACATTAGACATGGTTGTTTAAAAATTTAATCCTAAACTACGTAGATCATACGACCTTCAAGCACCCACGAACTATATAGGTCGGGATCCCCCTGTTGGAAGAGCCCCGGTCCATGTTAGCCGCATGGACCTGAGAAATTAGGCTAAAGTCACCAATAGTCAATTAGCTGCCCAAAATATACTGTGTAAAGTAGAGACAGTGGTCATAGAACCCAACATTGGCAAACATGATTTTCTATGTTGGCGCTCTTGGGACTGCACTTTCTTGGTGAGCTACACAATTCTCTTTAAAGCCCAACTAAGATAAATTTGACATACCATTAACTATGGAGTCATTTAGTAAGGCATTTCCAACTTGGTATCGTCATATCAATAGACGTGCAAGTCATTTCAATTATGCCATACCATATTCATAATCCATTTAATCATTTAGACTCTAATTTCCATTTAAAAATTCATACCCAACGCCCCCAAGGGCGTTTCAAAAACCTTATTACCTTTTTACTTGTTAAAGTTATGCATTTTTCAAAAGCACAGTTTAGGCACTATGAAATCCTTGTGAAAAAACCAAGTTATGATAAGGATTCTGGTTCGTATCATTATCATCATGAAAAACTCTATAAACATTATGAAACCATATTGTCAAATTTCCACCATTACCATGAGACACAAATTCAGTTCACAATGCACCATTTAAATTATGGAGAAACCATTAAAACAATGGGAAAGTTAATGGATGAGTAAAACAACTGGAAAACCTCAATCCTTGTTGAATTAAACAACCAAGAAACATGTAAACATCATGTAATTTGATGCAATAATATAATAAGTAAAATAGGGAGTGTCCAACATGCCTTTTGATGAAATGAATTTGAGAAAATCTTAAGTTTAGGGCCTCGAGCGTTGAATTCTTGAGAAAACTCTTAGTTTCTTCTCTTAACTCCATAAACATTATGAAACCATATTGCCAAATTTCCACTATTATCATGAGACACAAATTCAGTTCACAATGCACCATTTAAATCATGGAGAAACCATTAAAACAATAGGAAAGTCAATGCATGAGTAAAACAACTGGAAAACCTCAATCCTTGTTGAATTAAACAACCAAAAAACATGTAAACATCATGCAATTTGATGCAATAATATAATAAGTAAAATAGGGAGTGTCCAACATGTCTTTTGATGAAATGAATTCGAGAAAATCTAAGTTTAGGGCCTCGAGTGTTGAATTCTTGAGAAAACTCTTAGTTTCTTCTCTTAAAAGTTGAAAGGGGGAAGGACAATGATAAAAACTGATAATTGATAGCCTACTAGGGGTTAGGAGTGTTTAAGGTCATTTAATGGGGTTAAGGACCTAAACACCCTCACCCCAACTTAAAGAAAATGAACTGGGTAATTTTTGCCTTTGGGCGTGACACGCTACTATCGCAAACCCTCACTGGTTCGGGGTCCCAAAATAACCCCGAACGTTTTTTAAAATTTTTGAAACTTTTCGCAATCGTACCTTTAACATTCCTTATCATGATTCATGTCAAAAATTAGCATTCAATATGAAGGAGGGTCCAAAATAAAATTATCAAAAATTTTAGGGTTTTACATCTGGCAAGATCATCATAGTATAACAGGACAAAGCATAAAATCGAATCTCCTACTCAACCACGAAAATACCCTCTTATGTCAAATTCTCAAACTGGTGCCTACGCTTCAATCTACGAGGGACAAATTTGTCAAAGAAAGCCTGTAAAAATATAGCCCAAGTCATCGGTAGAGAACCTACTAGCCTGGAATCAATAAAGGAGCGCCACCACTGCTTGGCAGGACCACGCATCTGCAAGACCGTATAATCAACCCCGTGGGAGTCAACTAATCACACACTCAAAAGTCTCTCATGACAATTGACCAAAAACCCATAGGCGTCCTTACACCGATCACCCTGAAACTGCGGTAGATCCATCTTTCTAAACTTCTCAAACCGCCTCTGCTCCTCAGTAGACATAGCTGCTCTAACCCCACGGGTAATTCCTACCCATGGTAAAGGCATACCATCATACCTCTATACTGGCTGAACCACTGGACCTTAATAAATTTGGGTGGGTTTGCTAATGTCGGGTCTGCGCGCCCACCCTAATATATGAACCTTATTGAGTACCAAATAATAGACTTCCCTAAGCTATAGTCTCCAAAACACCCAATACTTTAATCAATGTATTCTGAAGAATCGGTGTAGCAACAAATCCTGGTGGTCCCTGACCTGGAGGGACATTATTAGCTAAAACCAGAATATCATCATCACCTGCCTCGAATTCAACCTCGAGAGATACTGCCCTACCAGAAATCTGAGCGGCTTCTCAAGCTCTATCTCTACCACGACTTCTTCCCCTACCATGTCCTCTCATCCGTCCGTGTGTCCCATCTCGGGCAGCCGACTCGGGGGTTGGCGGAGGATCCTGACTTCTATCTTGAGATGTACGAGTCCTCACCATCTGTGAGGGAATAAGATAAGAATTTCAGTATTTCAAGTTAAAGGATCAATATTGAATAACAAGAGCGAGAGAAGAAAATGAATATTTCCTAAAGTCCTATAACCTCCCAAAGATATGTAACGAACGTCTTCGTACCGATCTGCGGACTCTCCTAGACCCTATTTGTATTTATGAGACCAATGAACCTGGGGCTCTAATACCATCTATCACGATCCAAATTCAGGACCGTGATGGTACCTATCTAACCCTCCGTGATAGGTAAACCCTGAACTAAATTCCAAATACAACATTTCTAAAATATAGAAGTGAAAGAAAATAAGAACATAATAAATACTGAATAATTCCCAACATAGATAAATAGACAAGTATAGTTAAACTTAGATAATCCCAGGTCTGATAGTCACTAATATAAGCCACTAAATACAAAAATTAAAGAAAAGTTTGAGTATCTCAAAATGCAAAAAATACATAAAGATAAGACTAGAGGAGATTTCAGTAGTCTCTGAAAATAGTAACAGCTACTCGAATCTCCAAAGATGCTAATACTGAAGAACAACTGGAAATCAATGCCCAGAGGCTAAGGTACAGAAAAAAGTAAGGGTGAGTACAGAACCACGTGTGCTCAACAAGTATCATCGATCGACCCTAATTCAAAGTGATGATGAGTAACACCACGTCATCCATCTAATACAATCATACAACCTGCACTCAGAAAAGCCACCCTAATCTAACTGAATAATCAAGTGTAACAGTCGTAAGGACATCGTAATACGGTCCAAGAAATTATACTGTGAAATCAATTAACAGATATTCATGTACTTAATAAACAGTACAAGTCAACAAATACATCTTACTCAATCTTAACCATGAATGTATGAATGCTGTGTAAGTTAATACATATGTCATGTACACACCTGCCGAGTAATGGCTTCAAGGTCAGAACCCATAGGGGACTCATAAGGTTCATGTACTATGCAGGCGTGCACTCCGACCCAAATAAATATATTGTGCAGACGTGCACTCTGACCCCAATAAATAAATAAATAATATTGTGCAGACATGCACTCCGAAGCCATACAAAATACAATGCATGATGTGCAGGCGTGCAATTTCGATCCCAAAAATAATTCATTTACCACAACAAATCAGTCCATCGTAATAGAAAATAGGGAAAAACAGTTTCAAACGTGATATTAACTTATTTTAACCCCTCAAATAACACTGGTGCCCGCACAAATGCTCATCACTTCACCCATACGGGACCCCCATTCCTCATTTCTCCCGTTACACATAACTAACACATAAGCACTTTGAAAAAGAGTCTAAGAAAGTCTCAACTTGACTTAAATCAAAGTCCAAGCGTTAATTTATAAACTTGTCCTTTCGTAAAGCTTCTGAATGGTCAAAATCTGTTCAATATAAGATCTCCATAAGAGTCTAGCACATCGAATTTCAACTAAAATGAATCATTATATTTGATTCTCAAAGTATAGAATTCTCAGTCTAAAAATCCTAGACCTAAAACCTAAGTTATATCAAGATTATAGTTGAAAAAATGATAAAAGAAAATCACGTTAAAATCTCGAATTTCTAAAGCAACCCACGAACCAGTATTTCTCCTACAAAAATTATGCAGACACCATTAGTCATTAACCTCCACTCCATTGTCATTGTCATGATTTTCAATTAAGACTAGTTTCATCGCACGTGTAACATTTGATTATTTAAAATTACATGATTTTGTCTATCACAAAAAATTTTAAAAAAACATAAAAAGTTCAAATCATTTTTCAAAGGTTCTTCACACTTTAACATGATAAGGTAAATATATTTATATTTTAGTGTAAACACATATATATTTTACAACAGAAGTTTCATGTGATTGATGGATATGACTTTTTACCATGCAATACCTGGCTAAAAGAGACACATCAATTTGAACCATATTTGTGGTATGATTATTTCTTTTTCTTTTTCTTTTTTGCAATATTTAAAATCTTTTCTTATTTTTAAAGTTAAATCTTTACAAAATCATTAATTACGCACTTAAAACTTTAATAAAATTGATACTTCTTATTTTTTTCTTATACTAATGCTTTTATATTTATTTCTAGATTTTTCAATTGTTTTTAAAATCAAATTCAGTTGGTTTAACTTAGGCTAATGAAAAAAGTATCATTAATTCTGATGACTTTTAATAAGAAATTTTTTTACCATAAATATATTTTATTTTGATGACTTCTAATAAGGAAATGTTTTACCATAAATATATTTAATTGATTTTCAACTCTTAAATATTAAAAAAAAAAATAGTGAAAAGATGATTTTGTCTAAAACAAAGGCTTTTAGTGAATGAATTTTTTATTCTAATACTTTTGTATTTATTTCTAGATTTTTCAAATATTTTTAAAATCAAATTTAGTTGATTTAAAAATTTTAAACTAATGAAAAAGGTATTGGCTGTTATTAATTCTGGTGACTTCTAATAAGGAAAGGTTTACCATAAACATATTTAATTTTGATGACCTCCAATAAGGAAATATTTTAGCATAAATATATTTAATTAAGTTTTAACTCTTAAATATTAGAAAAAATAGTAAAAAGATCATTTTGTCAAAAACAAAGACTTCTAATGAAGGATAAAAAAGCAAAGACTTCTAATGAATGTTTAAGTTCAAACAACATTTCTAAAATCCTTCTCACTTTTAATAATATATCATAGATTATAGATACAAATATAGATTATAGATAGATATAGATCATAAATAATAAAATAGCAGATTGAAACCTAGAAACCACAAGGTTATGTTGGAAATTCAATAACAAAATTAACTCACCAACATAAAAAGATATCTAGCACAAAGTTATGTTGGAGATTAAATTGCCAAAAATACTTACTAACATAAAAAGGAATATTGTTATTCTTGATCAATAAAACCAACTTAATAAAAAATAATAATTTAGAACTTGAAAATTAAACCAAAACTATGTTAAAGACTCAATAACATAAGGCACGTATAACTATAAAAGGACTATTTGTTATTTATAATCAACAAAACCAATGTCACAAAAAAAGAAATTTAAAATCTAGAAACCACAAAAGTTACTTAAAAACATAAAAAGATACGTAATAGAAAAAAAAATCTAAAACCTGAAAAATTAACCAAAAAAATACGTCAGAGCTTCAATCAAATAAGCAACTTTTAAATATAAAAAAAAGTTATTATTTATGATCAATAAAACAAACACAATAGAGAAAGAAATTTAAACCTAAAAATCAAGCTGAACTCTCAAAGTTCCATTACAAAAAACCAAGCTAATAATAAAAGCACATAGCTGAAAACAATCTAAATATGATTTCTTTTATTTAAGTCATCTTAGACAAAACCTTATGTAGCCGAAATCAAAAACAAATACATAGCCTAAAACAAACACAACACCTTTTCTTCTGAAAAGAGTCAACCGAACTTTAATTTTTGGGAAAAAAGTCATGCTAATAATAAAAAACCTAACAAAATATTACCGTAAATTTAAAAATTCACTTATGTGTAGGAAATCTTTTGCATTTTTTCTATATATTTATTAAAGTTAATATTTAATATTATAAATTAAAAAAAGGGTGAAAAGATAATTTTATCTATTGTGAGGTATTTTAATGAAGGACAAAAAGTTCAAATCAATTTTCTGTCTTCACACTTTTAATATATTATAGATTATAGATATAGATATAGATATAGATTATAGATTATAGATATAGATTATAGATTATAGATTATAGATTATAGATTATAGATTATAGATTATAGATTATAGATATAGATATAGATATAGATATAGATATAGATATAGATAATTATTATTTTATTATTTTTTAAGATAATAAACCCTTAATTTCACACTCAAATTTGAGAATATACACGCATGACCACTGCATGCGTGCCATGCACCCTCACTAACACTTTTCTGATTTTTCCCACATCATTCACCTTTCTTTTCCTTTTTTTAAAACCAAAAAATTTAAGTTATTATTACACACACACAAAAAAAGATCATTCCTTGTCCCCCACTAAGCCTATATATGAATTAATTAAAAGAAAAAATACATATATAACAAGTTAACTAGTAGTTATTACAAAATATTTTTGTTTTGAAAAATAATTAGAAATATTTCATATTAATTATAAAAATTTCTTCCTTTTTACTGTTTCTCTCTCTTCGTTCTTATACATCCCAAACCATCGTATTTTGCTCAATTTTGTGTTTCATATTTTCCGCCTAAAACCTTGCTACCGTAATTAGGGGTTTTAATTTTTTTTACTTATCAAGCATTAACTGATCAAGTAATCAACTTCATCAATTTCTTTATTTAATTCTACAACCCTCTCTCTTTTCTTTATTCTCTCAGCAAATTCACGATTGCACCAAGATTTTGCTTGTATCCTTGGGATCTGTAAAACGATTTTATTTACGTCTTCAACTAGTAGCATCATGTAAAATTTAAATGTTTCTTGGCGGTTTGCAATCTTTTTGTGTAATTAAAGAATTTGGAGCAACTAATTGAGGACATTGTGCGTCTGTCTCTATCCTCTGGTGTTTTGTAAAGTGTTGGGAATATTTTTCAGTAGCCACGGAAGATTGTCGAACTCCTTATGTTAAACATATTTAGTTATAAGGGTTAAACTCTCCGCGATACACGATATATTGATCTGTCGGCTTTGTTTCGGATACTGAGAAGGTAAACATAAAAAAAAATTAAGTTCGCAAACTAGTATCAGCCTCGGCTTTCTCTTCAAGTTTGTACATCCGTTAATTCAAGATCCCTCCTCTAATTTCGCCTCCTCTTTCCGGCACATAAGCTTTGTTGATTGTATGGTCACATTATACTTTAGATATTTACATTATACATTAGAAAGTTTACATCAGATATTACTTTTATACATTGTTGATTTTATGGTCACATTATACTTTATATTTACATTATACATTAGAAAGGTATATTTTTTATAATACTTTATTTACCTCAGTAAATGGTTTCTTATATGTTAATACTTTTTTATAATACTTTACGTTGATATATTTTGATATACGTTGGGTACATTATACATTATAATTGTAACCTTATACATTATAATTATAATACGTTTATTTTGACTGTGTTTTATTTTGACTGTGTTAAGCTCATACATTTATGGTCACATTATACTTTAGATATTTACATCATACATTAGAAAATTTACATTAGATATTAGTCTTCATGACATCCTTATAATATGTATAAGGTTACATTATACATTTAGAAAGCTTTTTTTTACATTAGTTTTCATGATAACATTATACATAGACGTATTATGTATAAGGTGTACACATACATGTTGAACTATTATATAAGGTTATCTTTTTTGTTTTTGGTAGTCTGCTGATATGTTGCTTTTTTTTTTTTTTTTTTGGTTTTCTTTTTCATTACAACTTGATTTTTTTGTGATAGTTCTGATAACTTTGCAAATATATATTATTGTCTCAGGGCATGAAATATCGTATTGACAAAGTGTAACGCCCCGAGATTCTATCCCAAGACGTCACACGGTTCTTATGACCCCGAAGGACCACAAGCTAACCCTTTACTCATATCTGTACCTGTACACTGTATAATATCTGAAATAAATGCGGAAACTAGACACAAGGTTCAACATCTATGAATACTCATAATACAGAAAACTGAATACTAATACATCCGTCTAAAAAGCCTCTAAACTGTCTGAACTGTGGAGTTGATGGGACAGGTCCCCAACTAACTCCGTCAACTGAAAGTAAACAAAGTCTGAAGCAATAGTAATAAACTGAGATTCATCCTCGAAAGAAGAGGACTCACTGCTACTACTGCTGACTGGGACTGAACTGCTGAGGATACTCTGGATTCTGTGCCTCTGAACCTATGGTGTCAAATAAAACACCATAGTGCAAATGCGTCAGTACAGGAATGTACCGAGTATGTAAACGAGGTAGGCTAATGCAAGGGCTCATGCATGCACAATATCTAAACTGAATAATCATGAAGATGTCGCATGAGAACACATACATGAATGCACAGACCATGAACACAATCATCACAACTCTAGTTACTGAAACTCGGATACCACTTTACTGCAGACTGAACTCACTACTGACACTGAGATATTGAATCACTGACTCATCTGATACTGATAACTGAAAGTCTGGATGTACTTACATCAAGGACTGAATTCTGAGCTTACTGCTTTCGACTGACAAGATTATAGATCAAATTTTCTAACAGATTATTCCGGATGCGATTATCAAAGATAAGAAGTATGATTATATCTGAATCTGACAACAAGAATACTCAATAGAAATCTGATACTGTGATCAAGCCTGTCTGGCGGCATATCTCTGAATATGATATCAAATAACTGTATATGAGACCAAGCCTATCTGACGAGATGGTCCATGAATCAATAAAACTATTTGAGTTCCTCATAAAGATAGATGACTGTATCTGAAAGTCCTGATTTTTGAAGATCGATACTGAAACTGAAATTGAATCTGAAATTGAAACTGTAACTGTGGGAAGTAGCTACTTAACCGACATGCCTCAACCTACCACAGGTGGGGTCCAACCTGTAACCCCAGATGGAAGGCTGTCAATATCATGCCACGGGTAAAGACCTCTCTCTGGTCAATCCTCTCTGACGGATGACCCTTACCAGGAAGTCGACCTAAGGCAATATAATAGTCAAATACTCTCTCTCTGGAGGTGACAGCCTTTCCTGACGGTGACTCCTGTATCCTGCGCTGGCTACGCAGTTCTGGAGGTCAGGGATTGCTACTAACGACTCCGGCCTCTCTTACTGACGGGAAGAGCCGTCATCCCTTTTCTCGCTTGGTGCTAGTTTCTACTCCCAACTGAAAGACTCTGAACTAAATTCTCAACTGAACACAACTGAACTGAATCTGATACTGATCATGTTTCTCAAAAGATCTGACTGAGTTACGCTGAAATCACTTAGTTCCGTATCTGACAAAAATGGTATTAAATCATGGTATCTGACTGACGATACAGAGCTTGAATATATTACTCGAATCACTTCTGAGATTAGAATTGAATCACTTGAATACTATTAGATCTGAGCTGATTACAGAACTGAGGCTAGATTACTAACGATATAGAGATTACAGAGATAACTGAGATTACTGAGCTTTCTTAAGTTCTGCACTTATCTGAGGATACAGAGTTCTATAGTTCACTGAGGTCTGAGAATCATGGCTCGACTGAAATTATCGAGAAACTGACACGGGCTCTAGACAACAGCTCTATTATCGGGTATAAATACCCCAGGACTCGATAGCATAAAAGTAAAGCATAATCATTCTTGACTAGTCATCACCACAATCATTCATTCATTATCACAAGCATTCGTTCATCATCACAAGCATTCATTCATCATCACAATCATTAAAGCATCTTCACAATCATTAAAGCATCTCTTCAAGTAATTAAGAATCATGTCATATGTTTATTCCCACAATCATTAAGACATCACCTCAAGTGTTTAAGGATCACAAACGTCTATTCATCATCACAGTCGCCAAGGGGTCACTTTAAGCATCTCGGAATCATAATCATATAATAACGTAGGGAAAATATGCTACTAGATCGTACTCCATTCAACCAGATTTTACCTCAACTATTTCATATCTATATCAGTTTTGACATGTGTTTGGATATCACATGGCTTGGGAAAACTTCATACTATCATGTCATAAATTACTTGCTAACTACTTGACATGTATTAAAAACTTAGCATATATCAAGAGCACATAATTGGGGAATTTACTACTCTCACATCTCCATTTGTTCACTAAGGTCCTTCAACAAAACACTAGACATGCACGGGTTCACACTTATTTGGGAATCTCCTACTACCATGGAATAATTCATTTACTTGGGCATTTTATCAAACACTAGGCATGCATAAACTAACTCACAATTTGAGGTTTCCTATTCAACATACTATAATGGCCCTTATGCTTCACCTAAGCTCTTTATCAAACCTATGGGGGTCATGCTTCACTTATTCAACCATTTCTACACCCAAAAGTCATGAACACATCACATAGAAACCAACATAAAGAAGATTCATCACAAATATCACATGGATTCCACCTACTAGGGTCAAAGCTCATGAAAAAAACATGAATCAAAACTCAAAAACACATGTAACATCAATTTCAACTCATACAAATCAAGGAATCTCACAAACATAAAATCTTTATATTTTAAAAAAGGGTTCTTGAGCTTCTTGGATGAAAGGAACCCAAGAATCAACATATACATACCTTAATCTTTGAAATTGGATGAATTCTAATGCTTGAGACTTTATCCACACTTATAATAAATGATTCTCGAAGTCCACACTATGAGGAACTTGATTCTTTAAGAAATCTTGAAGAATTTATAGATGATTTTTGAAAGATTAGGGTTCTTGAATAAAATCCTAGATATTTTCTCTTAAGGAAATTGGAAGAGTAAATGATGAAATTAGGGTTTGGATGGGGTTCCTCATATTTATAGAGACCTCCAAAAGATGGAAAAAGACCAAAATACCCTTGCAAAAACGTCCTTAAATTGCTGGGAAAAAAAATAGCTGACGACATCCGTGACAAGCCGTCAAGCTGGTGATAAGTCGTCACGAAATGTCATCACAAAAGGGTGAAATTTTGATTTTCTGGTTAAGGTTGACGGCATTGGTGATAGGCCATCACGGGCGTGACGGCTTATCACAAAATGTCGTCACTAGGGGTATAAATCTTTTCAGGGATGACGACATTGGTGATAGGTCGTCACGCTCGTGACAGCTTATCACGAATGTCGTCACTCAATTTCCCAGCCTAACATGCTGGAGTAAAATGACCATAACTCTTTGCTCCGATATTGGTTTTTGACGAAATTGGTATCGTTGGAAAGATAATTCAAAGAGATTTCATTTGATATATAGTAGATCCTCTAATTCGATATATACAAGTAGTTATGGTAGATTGAAGTTGGCCCAAGTTTTGACGCTCACTAAAACTTGAATGATAGGAAAGCTTTCAACTCGTCCTTGAGTTAGGGGACCTCTATGATCTTAATTCATGCTAAAATAGATTCCCACACTACATAATTTATTAACACACTAAATTACATAGGATTCGAGGCTTTTGGAACATCTACGCATATGAAAGACGGATTTCCATTCTAGTCCAAAATGTGGGGTATTACACAAAGTTTCGGCTCACCCGTTGCATATTGATAGCTCATGTAACTGAAAATTTGGTGAAGATATGAAGAATTATTTTGGAGAAGAAATTATTGGGGCATTTAGAACAAAAAATGCAATTGCAAGGAAAATAATTGTGGTGATGTTTCAGGAATTTTTTGAATTTGTATTGTAGTTCCTATTTTCAAGCTTCCATAAAATCAACACATTAATTACTAGGGTTAATTGTGTGAGAGAATAATGATATTTGATTTTATTTTCATAATTGTAGGAAAAACGATTACCTCATACATTGTAGTAAAGTATAAGCCACAAAGTAATGTATATGTATTTTTCTAAAATTGGGAGAGAGAAAGTACATCCGAGATTTTATGTAATTACTTTCATTAAAGATGGAATTTATGATGTTTATACTTGATTAAATTTATGTCAATAATACATACCTTAGAGTAATGATCACATAATTTTATAGTTCTCACCCGGAGCACTCGGTTTCCTAACACCGTCACAAGTCTATACACCTCGAAGCTGCTGTGGAAAACTGTAAGTTTAGTGTGCCGCCTTTTGCTTTTTTCTTAATATCTGATGATGTTATCATTATTATTGGTAAACCCTACCTACATAAATTCATTCTTTTACTGATCACATAAGTAAAATAAATTGGGAGTTCGACCCAAATTATTAATTATCTAAAATATTCGAACCTTTCAATACATCCTCAAAATTTATTCGCAACCTCATAGAAATAAATTACATATATAAATTAACTAAAAAGGTACATTTTGAACCTATTAAGAATATTAAAATGCTAAGTCGAGGTCATTTTGATAAAAAATTGACCATGATTGAACTTAACTTTTGTTAATTCAATAACCCAACTAGTGACTTAAATCATTTCCATACACCTCAAAAATTGATACTACACATCTCCGTGAGTCATAAATCACGTCTACGAGCTATGGGGAGAGCAAAAATAAAAAAGATCAGTAAAATTCACGAGAGGACTAGGAGGGTCGTTACATTTGTATTAATTATTTGCATTTTTTCTAAATAATCAAAATTTCACTGATCGACTTCTCCCTTTGTTAATTTGGAACCAATGAGCATGAAAAATTAATCCTTAAAGAAAGATTTAAGGAATAAATCGCTGAAGAATAGAGGAGAAAGATAGAATATAAATGGAGGAAAGGAGGAGGAAAGGGAAAGTGAAGAAGCGTTGTAAGTGGAAATGAAAGAAAAAAAGAGAAGAGGTCGGCTATAAATTGGGAGTATTATTGAAATTAGGAAAAATATAAGAAATAAAAGGATTAATATTTTGATCAAACTTAGAAGAATTTTAAGCTCCTAGCTTAACACTTTTTTTTTTTTTTATATTCGTTTTTAGCTTTTTAAAAATAATTTATTATTTTACCTAACACATAAAACAGCTAAAAAAAATTTAAAAATTCTTTAACCAACTTTTATTCCTATCCAAATAGGCTCTAAGCAGAATCTTGTTTACATTTATTTTCATTAAATCAGTTCAAAAATCTTATCTGTGCATCTCATCTATTACTTACTTCCATTTATGTACCTGTCAAGAAAATTTTTGTTTTAGAAAATTTTCTTAAGTGAAGTTTTCTTTAACTTTTTAGTATTTGTTAAGTAGATTAAAAAAAAGTATGAAAAGCACTTTTGATGCAGAAGAATTCATTTATAGAGCCTGTTTGAATTAGCTTAAAATAAGTAGCTTTTAAGCAACAAGCATGAAAAGCACTTTTGATGTGATGGAGCTTATTATACATATAAGCAATTACGCGTTTGGATGAAAGTGCTGAAACTGAAAATAAGCAGTTGATGTGTTTGGGAAAAAATGCTGATAAGCAATTTTTATGTTAAAATGACATAAATACCCTTAAGTGTGAAAGTTCGTAAAACTGATCATTACAAAAATTTTAATTCAAATTGATTAAAATATAATTTATTTTATATTTCAAATTAATTAGATAAAATTATTTTCTTAACAATTTCAAATTATTTATTAAAAACATTGGATGAAAGTGGAAAATGGCTAAAAAAAAATTGATTTTCACTGCAATATAAAGTTATGAATTACAACAAAAATAAAAAGAATTCTCATGCCAATCTTTTTTGTTTGTCACAAGAAAATTTAAATCAAAATGACATTCACCGTAATGGAAGAGGAACATGCTCGGCCTCCACTCACAGACCTTTTCAAATAATCTGTCATATTTTTTTTCTAATTAATATAATCTTTGAATAATAAAATTTGAATGAGAAATGAACTAACCAATCATAATATTACAAAGTGCATATAAAAAAAAGAAATATAAATTATGAAGAGAGCAACTTGCTATGGGGGAGAAGCAGCGGTCATGGACGAGAGCAAGAAACGGAAGAACAAGTTGGGACAAGGAAGAGCATTTTAGGAGTTTCAAGAACATGCAAGGGATAATAAAGTAAATTACTTGGTCAAACTTGAATAATTTTTAAGCCAAAAATAATAAGTTGGGTTAGATCAACTTATAACTTTTGATTTATTTTGACTTAAAAATAGTTATTTTTAAGCACTTATATTATTTGCCAAACATCCAAGTAAGTCAAAAAAATACTTTTAAGGTAATTTGATCAACTTTTAAGCCAATCCAAACACCTTCATAATCTAACAAAACATTATTAGGAAATTAGGGGTTGGCGGGATATGAGATGATTAAGGAATGGGGATTGGGGTTAGAGGGGGATGGGATAGTCGAGAGGTGGGAATTGCGGGTGTTGGATTGGTAAGAAGGAAACAATGAATTTTGAATGTTATTTATGACTCTCTACTTTCTCTACTTTAATTTGAGAAAGTCATTTTTCTAACATTTTAAAGGAATTTATTTTTTAAGAGAAAAATATTTTACCCAATTAAACATGAAAAGAATTAGAAAATCTTTTCGTTCCTACCCGAACACCCTGTTATATTTGTCTTTTTCACCTCTTTTAGTAATACATTAAAAGATAATTTAAATAAATTATTCATATTTATTTTTTAATCACAATTCAATATTATTTTTTTCATCAGAAAGTTTAATTGTGAGAAAACAAAACTAACTCTAGATTTAATAAAATTTATGCACTTCCTTCGTCCACTTTTAATTACTTCTTCAATTTAAATTTTACATACAATTTAAACTATACGCATCCTTTAAGAAATAATTATGAGAGTGTTCAAAGTTTAGGCTTGGATCATGAGCTCGTGAGTACTTGGAGATTGTCCGGAATAGTAGGTGGTGACCGTCCGTACTTGCACGTGGAGATCGTCAATGCGGTACATAGAGAATATGGTTGTGCCCCATGGGTCACGTTCGAGTCTCCCCCATATGGAATTGGTGCGTGTGCCGGGTTATGTGCATATATATGACATTTACATGACATTATATTTGCATCATACTTAATAGAGAAAAGACATCTTTTCCCTCTGAACTTGTTCTCCAAACTCACTTTAGCACTTAAACTTAACTTCCATTTATTTACCCCCTTAACAACTTTCAAGTGAATTAAAAAAAAAAAAGAGCGAGTGATTTTTTTTTAAAAGGGCCCACTTTATTATATATATATATATATATATATATATATATATATATATATATATATATATATATATATATATATATATATATATATAAAGGGCATGAACTTCATCTTCTTCGACCGAAATGCCTCGAACGACAAAACCTTAACCACGAACAAAATCAACTCGATACTAAGAAATAGCAAACGGACAGATTAGATTCTCGCATAACTCGACCTTGTTTCACCCGCTCCAGTCGAATATCACCGGAATCAGACCATAAACAGTCAGTTCCAGTCGATGTGGGGCTGCTTTTGTAAATTTCGTCGAACTTGGTCGGAGAACGAACTGAAATGAGGTCGCTGCTAATGGATTTCGATCGATTATGCCTATCTCCGACTGGTGTAGTCAATTTTCGATCTGCGTGATGAAATCCGGCAAGGATTTGCTCATCGGAAAACCCAACGCAACCCGTCTCTCTCTCTTGTTTCTCACTGTTTCTTCTCTCCCCCCCTCCGATTCTCCTCTCTCGTCTCACTGTTTCTTCTCTCTTTCTCCCTCCAATTCTCCTCTCTCTCGTCTCACTATTTCGTCTCTCTCTTCCTCTGATTTTTCTCTCGCTTAATCTCTTTTCTTTGATTTTATGTGTGCGGCGTGTGTGCGATGTGCGTTGCCAGAGAGAAAAAAAAAGAAAAAAAAAGAACAAAGGATGTGGGGTCTGTGAAGAAGAAGAACGAAGGGGGGTGGGTTGGGGGTGGGGGCTGTGAAGAAGAAGAACGAAGGGGGTGGAGTCTATTTTATTTATATAAAATATATATTTTTATAAAAAATACATATATAAAAAAATATACTCTTTTAAATATATATAAATATATATATATATTTAAAAAATATATATATTTTATATATATATATATAAATAGTTTTGTTATGATATATATCAATTATAGTGAATGTCTATCAAAATCTATTTGATATCTATCGGGATTTGATGTATTTGTCTTTTAGTGTGAAACCAAGAGTGTCAAACGGGCCAGGCCGGGCCAACCCGAAATCGGCCCTTCTATTTTAACCGGGTTGAGGGCCGGTTTTGGCGCTAGACGGGCCGGGTCAGGCCGGGCCCACACAGTAAAAAAATTAAAACCCATCCTAACCTGGCCCACTTAACCCAACCCGGTCAAACCCACCAAAACCCAGTCAAACTCGGTTAAAAAACCGGTCAAAAATATATATAAAAAAAACTTTCTTTCAATATACATTACATATAGTCATATACCCACCTATATACATCATAAATACGTTAAATAATATATATACACAATATATATAGTATATACTACATTAGAATTTAAAAAATATATACACATATACACAATTAGTCAATTACTCATATATACGTACCATTCAATGTATATATACTACAACTTATAAAATATACTACATTATATATACATTACAATATATATAGATATAGTTATATACTAATTTATAAAACATATACACATGTATACGTTAAATATACACTTCTATAGAAGATATATACACGTGTATACACACCATTCAATGTATAGATACTACTACTTATAAAATATACTACATTATATATACATTACAATATATATAGATATAGTTATATACTAATTTATAAAACATATACGCATGTATACGTTAAATATACACTTCTATAGAAGATACATACACGTGTATACACACCATTCAATGTATATATACTACAACTTATAAAATATACTACATTATATATACATTACAATATATATAGATATAGTTATATACTAATTTATAAAACATATACACATGTATACGTTAAATATACACTTCTATAGAAGATATATACACGTGTATACACACCATTCAATGTATATATACTACTACTTATAAAATATACTACAATATATATACATTACAATATATATAGATATACTTAAATACCAATTTATAAAACATATACACATTTATACGTTAAATATACACTTCTATAGAAGATATATACATGTGTATACGCACCATTCAATGTATATATACTACTACTTATAAAATATACTACATTATATATACATTACAATATATATAGATATAGTTATATACTAATTTATAAAACATATACACATGAATACATTAAATATACACTTTTATAGAAGATATATACACAAATATACAAAACATATGCTACTTAATATAATAAATTAATAATATTTGGTAGTAAATTAATAATATATTAGAAGTAAGTTTTTAATTTAAAGTAGAAAACTAGAAATTCAATTTAAAATTTTAAATCGTTAAATGAAAAAATATAAAAAGCAAGGACTAAGGAGTAAATGAATTTAGTGAATTTTATTGATTGCAAAATAATTCGAAATTTATAATTTACATGAATGAAAAATCTACAAATTATGCATCATTTTTTTCAATACATTCATGTTAATATGAACAGGAACTTGCATAGGATAGTCGAAGTCAACGGAAGCAAAACCATGCATTGGACTTGATTCTGCTGAGTTCTCCCGTGAAGACATAATTTCTTCAAGTTTCAGCTCGTCGCTTGGCTCCGGTTCCATTTCTTGGTTTCTTCTTTCCGCTCTAATCCAATCTCTGAGGCAAACTAGAACATTCATTGCATTGCTTCCCAATGAGTGTCGGTTGTCTCCAAGCTACTGTCGTCCCTGACTAAAGGCGCTCTCTGATGCAACGGTTGACATTGGAACATTCGAGATATCTCTAGATAATCTTGAAAGCACAGGATATTGTGTTTCATTACTCCTCCACCAATCCAACGTGTTGATCCGTCGTCTGCAATCCTCTGGTGCCGATCGAAGATAATATTTCAGCTTTTCCCGATAAGTTGATGTGTAAGTTCTCTCATCAACACTGTTCCAACTTCCAACAATTTAAATCATAAAAGGAATCAGAAAAACCACTATGTGCCGGCCTTTTAGAAAATGATGGCTCCTCGGGTGGATGAGGAGCGACAGTTGGAGTGATATTTGTAGGTACGACTAAATCAAATAAATCAGCATAGTGATTATATAATTTTTCTATGTAATCCTTTGAATCAACCGTAGCCATCCACAAATCAGGTTGTATTTGTTCAGAATCATGGTTAGTATTTATTTCTAAGTTACTATAAATAAGAGTACTAAAGTGGCATATATTATTATATTTCATGCACGGATTTAGCATAGCTCAACCAAGTAAATAGGGGGAATCGGAAAAAAATATTTATTAAATTTAGTAAACATGGCGCCAACAACTTCTTTATAACCTTCTTTATTTTTATATTCTTTGAGCAAACCAGAAATATCGGCTATATATGCCAAAATATTACAAACAGTAGGATAATAAGCACCGAAAAATTCAACCGTAGCTACATAAATTTTTTCTAAAAACTTAACAAGATCATTAATTACAACTCAATCAGAATTATGTAGCATGCAATCAGCAGAATCAACAAATGAACCACAATGTTGGTTAAAAGCTAGTGTAATAGGAATTCTATATTTATAACAAGTTTTTAAAAATTCATACGTAGAATTTCATCTAGTATCAATTTCCTTAGGCATCAAAATCGGTGTAAGTCCATTTTCTTGACATTTAACTTTAAATTCTCTAATTCTCGATCTACGATTATTTTCTTGAATAAAACCAACGGCAAGACGATTTTTTTCAATATAAAGCTCAAAAAACTCAAGACCATCTTTTACAATTAAATTATATATATGACATGCACACTTAATATGAAAAATTTCAGGCAAGGGCGGAGATAACGTAGATTTTAATTTTTTTATAGCAGTCTTGTTGTTAGGCATTATCAAAAGCAATACATAAAATTTTATTTTCGATACCATAATATCCGGCAATTTTAACAATAGAATCAACAATAAATTGTCCAGTATGTTTACGATCTTCATCATATAAAAAAGCAAGAATACGTTTTTGAATCACGAAATTACTATCCATCCAATGACAAGTAACAATTAAATAATTATTTTTATTTACAGCACGACCAAGATCAGAAGTTAGGGACAATCTACATTGAATATTTTTTAACAATGTTGATAAATAAAAAAATATTGTGAATGAAGTCTAAAAATATCAGACCGACAAGTAGTTCTAGGAATACCGTTAAACATAGGATTATAAATTGCTTGTATATAATGAATAAAGGCACCAGAAGAAGAAAAACTAAAAGACAAACAACCCACAACTACCATTTTAGCAATTTCTTCCCGGTCTCTCAATTTATTATACTTCTTCGCTACGTGATCGGTTGCTGGGTCTATTCTAGTTTGTGTTGGCCCACCAACATCCCCACCACCTTGTGCAATATTTAACTCTCTTTTGTGATCTTCAGCTATATGTCTCATTAACGTACCCGTACCCCTTGCTTGCCTCCACTTCTATGCTTATACATTTGTTGACAAATATTGCATTGCACCTTAATATCTGATATACGTTCAAAAAATTGTCATGCAACACTAGTTCTTTTACGAGGTCTTGGGGCACTGGGAGGACGGGGAGGGAGATTAACCAATTCAGATCTAACGTTAGCATCTCCTACTGCAGGTGTCTCAACAATATTTTCATTATCTTCGTCTAAATTAACTGCATCTACTTCATTTTTGTCACACCTCAAATCCTATTGGGGCGGACCGGCACCCGTAACCGAGGAGGCCTGGGAGAACCAGCTCATAACCTATACTTCCCATGCATACCTTTATGACAACCCGAAATTCAGACAGCATCATGTCGCATATAAAAGGAAATAATCACCTGTATAAGCTCGAGCACACATATATATGTATATACAATACTTAGCCGTTGGAGCCATCACGTCTATTAACAAAACACCACCTTGACTGTACATTAGGTCTACAAAGCCTCTAGACAATACACAGAGTTTAACTAAGGTCGGGACACACCCCGCCATATAACTAACTTCTATACAATACCAAAAGTGACTGGATATGACACGAAAAGCCCCGAAGCAAACTAGAGCTCACCAAAAGTAGCTGGATATCCAGGCTCCTACTTGTGCGATGTATGAGCTGAGGTACCTGTGCCTACAACATGAAATGCAGGTCCCCCGTGGGGGACGTCAGTACGAAATATGTACTGAGTATGTAAAGCTGTAGATAATCACATATGATATATGAGCTCAATAGAAATTAGAAACAAGTGAATAAATCGTATTAGGAGTGGACCACACTTACTAGAACTTGTGACAACCTGTACATTGTATTTATTCAATCACTTTACCTTCGTTCTTATCATCTTTGTAATCATTACTGTACTGTACTGTGACCATTAGGCTGCCTCCAGTACATATCAACTGGGATCGACCCATGATAGGCTTATGCCCCTGGGATACCACCCATAAACACATAAATAGGGATCGACCCATGATAGGCTTATGCCCCTAGGATACCACCCGATAAGAGAGAACTTCCATCACTTAGTTCAATTAATCTTTGAGATTGTTATTTCGGTCGCCACCGCATTTTTGATTCTTTGAAACAATGATACATCAATAAGAGACATATAAATAGACCATCAATGTAATAACAATGAAGTAAGAACTCATTGGCACATCAATGAAGTATTTTGGAGTCATCAATGCCATAACAATGAAGTAGGAACTTATTGGTATATCAATGAAACGTTTTGGAATCATTAATAGCACATGAATCTTGTTTGAGTAACCGGATACCTTCTGACATTCATTAGTGCAATAAACATGTAAGATTTGGAAAACAAGTAAGTATTGGAATGTCTTGACATCTTGTAGGGTGGAAACAAGTTCATTGGTAACATAGGACATCATACAAAACCATTATGGATCACATGTTATTGAATAACTTTGGAAACTTTCTTAATAGAAAAATTGTTCACTTTCATGCCAAAGATATGGTATAGAGTATGCTTTACATACCTGACTGTCAACCTTCAATACTAGTCCCAAATGGACTTCCCGTCTTTTCGGATTACTTATCTACAATGAACATATATAGCAATCTAGTATTAGCAACCAAACGTCACAATTCAATTATTTGAATTCACCAAACTAGTGGTTAAGTAGTAAGCCTTAATTACACCATAAAGGGTGTCACTTTAACCCTCTTATACTCCAATTACATTCACATCCCATGCATATTCATACAACATCCTCCAATATCAAGTTTGGATTCATTTATCCTTCCAACCAATCCATTAAACCAAATTGAGCCATAGATATAAATAATCATCAATTCAATAGTATATCATCATATCCACCTTCCATAACTCAATTACCATATCCACCTTCCATAACTCAATTACCATATTCACCTTCCACAATTCAATACAACCAAACCATGCAAAATAGTCCATAACCTTATTTCCATCACCTTTCAATAACAACCAATACATATAATCCTCTATCACACATATACATATGGAAAAGAACAAAGGCAAACAATATTCATACCTTAGAATTCACCTCTTGATTATGTAATACTATTTGCACAAATAATAGGTGCCGTTCGAAGCTCTCGAGATGACAAACGCAGTTATCGGATTACTTTGGAATTTCTACGGTTGAATCAAAAGTAATTTAAAGGTCAAATTTGGCTAGGGTTTGTTCTTTCTCAATGATTGATGATGAAAATGAGTTTTTGAACTCATATACATGTATATATACACATATTCCCGTCCATAATATAATAGGAAATGACCAAAATGCCTTTAAAATTTAAATAATGTCAAATCTGTCCTTTGGTGGACTGTTTTGATAAGCTAAAGTAGATCGACCATAGCTCTTTGCTCCGATATCGGATTTGGGTGAAATTGGTATAGTTGGAAGGATAATTCAAAGGGCTTTCATTTTATATAAAGTAGGCCATGCAGTTCGTCCTGTACAAGGAGTTATGGTCGTTTGAACTTGACCCTAAAAATCTGTTTTGATAGGCTGAAGTAAAACAAGTATAACTCCTTACTCAGACGTTGGATTTGGATGAAAAGAATTGCATTGGAAATAAGACTCAAAGATTTTTCTTTTCATAGGTTGCAACTCTCCCAGTTCATTATATTAAGGGAGTTATAGTCGTTCGAAGTTGACCCAAAAATTTGGCTGGCCTCAGTAGTTTGTGTGCAGGAAATTTTCCTGCACATTTACTATTCTCAAATATCACAGCCACCGTTTTATAGTTTCGAACGTGCTCGATTATATCCGAAAACTATCCATTTTTAGAAATCTTTATATCATTGGAAATCTTATTCAATAACCTTCGCATGAAACCATCGACGGGCAAATTTCGGTATAAATAAAATAAAAAATTAATTCCATATAAATAAGACCAATACACGTACTTGAATACGCCAATACACGTACTTGAATACGGGGTGTTACAATTTTCTTCTTCTATACCGTAATTTTCCTGAGCTTCTACATAATCCATATCGTGAGCACCTACACCTATTTCTTCCTCAAAAGGTGTACCAAGCGGTACCGGAGGCGAAGGCACATGAGTATATCTACTACTTGAACTACCTCTACCGCTAGTAATTCACTTTTTACTACCACTACCGCTTCCGGGACAATTTTTTTTAACACCTTTAGTAGCGAGGTTTCTTAATTTATACATAATATAAATTAAATTAAACTAAAAATATTCAAAATACACAAATATAATAAAATTAACTATTAAACAATTAATACAATAAATAAAAATTAAACGTAAGAGATGGAGCGACAATACCAAATTTTGGAAGTATCCGAAGGTTGCGACTTTAGAAACTTCCGCTCGTACTTTGTAAACGAAAAATTAAAAAATTAAAGTGAACACTTTAAGAAATTAAATATATTGAATATTTGAGAATTGAGAATTGAGAATTGAGATTTGAGATTTGAGAGAGTGAAAAATTGTGTGAAAAATGATTTGAAGTTGTAGGGTATTTATAGATTTTTTTTTCTTTTAATAAATGGGCCCAAACTAGCCGTTTGAACCCAAAAACGGCTATATAGCCGTTGGGCCAACGACTAGTTTGGCCCAAAATCCCAATTTTGTTTTTCTTTAAAAAAGGTATCCGGGCCGGGCCGGTTAACCGGCGGGCCTGGACCGGGCTTGGTTCTAAAGGACCATACACTAGTGTCATAGTTAATGAATCTAAAGCACGCTTGAAGCGTGGTAGACCATTAGGTTCTAAGGATTGAAATCCTAGAAAAAGAAAAACAAATGGTCAAGATGACACTACGAAAGATCCACATATAGAAGATCAAGATTTGAGCAATGTTGATATCCCTGAAGGAATCAATAAGCTTGAGACTCAAGAAAATGAGGAACTATCAATAAATTCAAGTGATGTTGAAACTAATTTGAATCGATCTGAAATAGTAGTAGATTATGTCTTTTCATATAATGTTGCAACGAAAATCATGCAAGATAGTGAGGATCTTGAACCTCGATTTGTCCCAGAATGTCGACAAAGAAATGACTGGCCAAAATGACAAGAAACAATTCAATCTGAATTGAATTCACTTGCCAAACGTGAAGTTTTTGGACCTATAACTCAAACACCTAATGGTGTTAAACCTATTGGCTATAAATGGGTCTTTGTGCGAAAAAGAAATGAGAAAAATGAAATACAAAGGTATAAAGCACGCTTTGTTGCACAAGAATTTTCACAACGGCCTGGTGTCGATTATGATGAGACATATTCACCAGTTATGGACGCAATAACATTGCGTTATCTTATTAGTTTCACTATCCTTGAGAGACTTGAAATGCATTTGATGGATGCGGTAACAACGCCTATCTATGTGGATCACTTGATAATGAGATATACATGAAAATTCCCGAAGGATTTAAAATACCGAAAGCATATAGTTCAAAGCCTCGGGAAATGTATTCCATTAGATTGCAAAGATCATTGTATGGTTTGAAGCAATCTGGACGCATGTGGTATAACCGTCTTAGTGAATATTAATCTAAAGAAGGTTATACGAATGATGAAATTTGCCCATGTGTTTTCATAAAGAAAATAACGTCGGAGTTTGTTATACTTGCTGTCTATGTCGTTGACATAAACCTTATTGGAAAACCAATAGAGCTTCAAAAGACAATTGATTACCTAAAGAAAGAATTTGGGATGAAAGATCTCGAAAATACAAAGTTATGCCTTGGTTTGCAAATTGAGCATTTGACAAACGACATCTTTGTTCATCAATCTGCCTATACAGAAAAAGTGTTGAAACGATTCTTTATGTATGGAGCACATCCATTAAGTACTCCGATGGTTGTTCGATCACTTGATGTGAATAAGGATCCATTTCGACCTCAAGAAAATAATGAGGAACTCCTTGGTCCTGAAATATCATATCTTAGTGCAATTGGTGCACTAATGTATCTTGCAAATACTACAAGGCCTGATATTGCCTTTTCAGTAAATTTGCTAGCAAGGTATAGTTTTGCTCCTACTAGGAGACATTAAAATGGGATCAAACACATATTACGGTATCTAAAGGGAACTACCGATATGGGCTTATTTTATTCTAAAGATTGCAGTTCCGATCTTGTTGGTTGTGCTGATGCTGGGTACTTATCCGACACGCATAAAGCTCAATCTCAAACAGGCTATGTATTCATATGTGGGGGTACTGTCATATCTTGGAGATCAACAAAGAAGTCTATCGTAGCCACTTCAACGAATTACGCTGAGATTATAGCTATTCATGAAGCAAGCCGAGTGTGTGTGTGGTTGAGGTCCATAATACATCTCATTCGAGAAAAATATGGCTTGAAATGACAAAGTACCCACGATTTTATATGAAGATAATGCATCTTGCATAGCACAACTTAAAAGAGGATTCATAAAAGGAGATAGAATGAAGCACATTTCGCCAAAGCTCTTTTATACACATGAGCTCCAAAAGAATGGTGATATTGACGTATATCAGATTCGTTCAAGTGACAATGTGACTGACTTATTCACTAAGTCTCTTCCAACTGCAACTTTTAAGAAGATGGTGCACAAGATCGGAATGCAAAGGTTCAAGGAAGTTCTTATTAGGAGGAGCTAATACGCGCTGTACTCTTTTTCCCTTACGAGGTTTTGTCCCACTGGATTTTCCTTGTAAGGTTTTTGATGAGGCAGCCTATATACGTATTATTAGACATTCAAGGGGGAGTGTTATGATATATATCAATTATAGTGAATGTCTATCAAGATCTATTTGATGTCTATCAGAATTTGATGTATTTGTCTTTTAGTGTGAAACTAGGGGCAAATTCCCCCTATAAATAGGAGGGCTTCCTTCATTGTAATTTATCCCTCAAGAGAAGAAATAAGAATCACTCTCTTTATTCTCTCTACTCTTCTTCTTTATTCCTTTTTATTTTATAACAAATATATATATATTTTTTCTTTTTTTTAAAAATATATATAAAAAGTAAGTGTGTGGGATTTTTTTTATTTAAAAATTATAATTTCTTATGTGGCAATGACATGGCACTGATTTGGCAATGACGTGGCGCGTATGTAGTGCACTCTCCGTGTAAGAGTGGGATTTTGATTTTGAGGGTGAATTTAATTTACTTGAAAGTTGTTAAGGGGGGGGGGGTAAATAAACGGAAATTAAGTTTAAGTGCTAAAGTGAGTTTGGAGGACAAGTTCAGGAGGAAAAAAAATGTCTTTTCTCTACTTAATATTATCTAAATCATTTTGTATAAATAACTATGCTGTGTTACTTATTGTTCTTTTCATTCACAAAGAAGTATACTTATATAGAGTGAAGAGTTTTGGGCGCATCAAAACTTGATGATCAGAACCGGAGATAACTTTTAACGAAATAATATAGCCGAAGTTGCAGATTTGATAAGCAAAATGACATTGAGTTTATTCAAATTAAAGGTACGAATATTTCATTCGACATTGTCCTGATCTAGAAAGAACTAGAACAGTTAGTCGTTTTACTTTATTTCATGAAAGAAGCAACAAAATTTCTTTACTTGGAGCAAAGAAAGGTATTTGCAGTAGAATTGTAGAGGCATTTGGGACAACAACCAGAACAGGGCTTGCACCTACAGTCTTGACCGCAACTGCAAGTATGAGGTGAGGGACGAGGTGCAACTGCTTTTGATATGAGTTCCGTCTTAGTCTCAGCAGCTATTTTCACTCTTGGAGACTCAGCCAAATAAACTATAATCCATCAAAAGAATTATGTGTCAAAATCAATATGTTACATCATTGTTATTCTAATGTGTAAAACCAAGATGACAAATATACACACAAATATATTTTATATTTGACGTACGTAATAAAACCCAACATATATAGAGTCATACTTCCTCTAATTCATTACAAGTGAATTGTTGAGACTTTTTCATGGTTCAAAATAAGAGATAATATCTCAGATGGTTTGTTACGAGACATGTTTATGCTTCCTTTTAAGATGGTTCTTAACTATTTTACATTTTCTAGGAGAATAGTTTAGGAATAATTAAAAGAATAATAGTGTAAAACAACATTTCATTTATCATTTATGTCCCCAACCGATAAATGTTCTGCTTAAGGTAAGCCTGTCAAACGGGCCAGATTGACCCGACCTGAACAGGCCCGTTTAAGAAAACTGAGCCGGCTTGACCCGGCTCGATCAGCCCATGGGCTGTAGGGTACCGGGTCCCGGGTCCCGGGCCGATTTATTTTTTTGATTGGGCCCGGTTAACCCGACCCTGACCAAGCCCGGTTCGGGCCCGCTGGTTAACCGGCCCGGATTCATTTTTTTTTTAAAAGTGGGCTTTGGTCCATTTGGCCCAAACTAGCCGTTAGCCCAACGACTATATAGCCCTTTTTGGGTCCAAACAGCTAGTTTGACATTTATTATTATTTTTTTTTTTTTACTTTTAAAATTATTTTTTAACCCCAAAAAAATTCCTATAAATACCCTACACTTTCAAATCATTTTCCACATAATTTTTCATTCTCTCAATTCTCATTCTCTCTCAAATCTAAATTCTCAATTCTCAAACATTCTACATATTTAATTTCCTAAAGTGCTCACTTTATTTTTTTAATTTGGCGATTACAAAGTACGCGTGGAAGTTTCTAAAGTCGCAATCTTTGGATACTTTCAAAATTTGGTATTGTCGTTCCATCTCTTACGTTTAATTTTTATTTAGTGTGTTAATTGTTGAATATTTAATTTTATTATATTTGTGTATTTTGAATTTTTTTAGTTTAATTTATATTATGGATAAATTAAGAAACCTCGCTACTAAAGGTGTTAAAATTTTTTGTCCCGAAAGTGGTAGTGGTAGTAAAAAGAGAATTACTAGCGGTAGAGGTACTTCAAGTACTAGATATACCCATGTGCCTCCGGCACCGCTTAGTCAATCTTTTGAGGAAGAAGTAGGCGTACTTTTAGGTATAGGTGCCCACGATATGGATTATGTAGAAGCTCAGGAAAATTATGGTATAGAAGAAGAAAATAAAGTAGATGCGGTTAATTTAGATGAAGATGATGAAAATATTGGTGAGACACCT
This sequence comes from Capsicum pubescens, assembly GCA_030864215.1. Lineage (NCBI taxonomy): Eukaryota > Viridiplantae > Streptophyta > Magnoliopsida > Solanales > Solanaceae > Capsicum > Capsicum pubescens. The sequence continues at coordinate 64,807,779 of CM061543.1, forward strand.
GCAGTAGGAAATACTGACGTTAGATCTGAATCGGTTAATCTTTCTCCCCGTCCTCCCCGTGCCCCAAGAGCTCGTAAAACAACTAGTATTGCATGACAATTTTTTGAACGTATATCAGATACTGAGGTGCAATGCAATATTTGTCAACGAATATATAAGCATAAAAATGGAGGCAAGCAAGGGGGTACGGGTACGTTAATGAGACATGTAGGTGATGCTCACGAAAGAGAGTTACATATTGCACGAGGTGGTGCGGATGTTGGTGGGCCAACGCAAACTAGAATGAACCCAACAACCGGTCAGGTAATGAAGAAGTGTAATAAAATGAAGGACCGGGAAGAAATAGCTAAAATGGTAGCTGTGGGTTGTTTGCCTTTTAGTTTTCCTTCTTCTGATGCCTTTATTCATTATATTCAAGCAATTTATAATCCTATGTTTAATGGTATTCCTAGAAGTACTTTTCATATTTTTAGACTCCATTCACAATATTATTTTTATTTATCAACATTGTTAAAAAATATTCAATGTAGAATGTCCCTAACTTCTGATCTTGGGCGTGCTGTAAATAAAAATGATTATTTAACTATTAGTTGTCTCTGGATAGATAGTAGTTTTATTATTCAAAAATGTATTCTTGCTTTTTTATATGATGAAGATCGTAAACATACTGGAGATTTTATTGCTGATTCGATTGCTAAAGTTGCAGAATTTTATAGTATTGAAAATAAAATCTTATGTATTGCTTTTGATAATGCTTCTAACAACAAGACTGCTATAACAAAATTAGGGCCCGTTTGGCCATGGAATTTTTCTTTTTCCGAAATTTTTTTCTAGAGTTGGAAATTATGGTGTTTGGCCATGAAAATTCAGAAAATAATTCCGGAAAATTTTTCTGAAAAGGGAAAACAGGTTTTTGTTATTTTCCAATTTTCCAACTCCAATTCCAACTTTTATTATTATTACATATAACCCAATCTTTTAAATTTTTACATAAAACTTTCCTTATAACATTACTTTTTCAATATTACTTATATAGCAGTTTTAAAGAATAAGATAATTATAATTTCAAATTTAATGCTATCCTAATTAATATATATCTCTTTTTCTCTATCATCATTATTTTTCTCTTTTATTTAATTTTCTCTCTTAGATAAGACATTATTTTACTGCTAATGATCCTAATTACTATAATATAATAATTATAATAATAATAATAATAATAATTTTTCTGTTGTGATACGTACGTTTAAGGAATTATAGTCGTGTAATTAATAATGGATAATCGTTTTCTATATTTATGGAATTAATAAAGTTGTAGCAGATTAGTTTACCACTGCCACAAATTATTCTCATTTTTAATTTGATTATATATATTATATTGTGTACATCTTTATTATACTATTCAAATATATACAGTTTATACCATATATATGCTAAAAATATAAATTGGTGATACATGTCCAATTTAATAAATTTATACCTTAAACTACAACTGCTATCTTTATATACCATAATACTTGATATCTTTATACACAAAAAATTATATTTATACCCATAAATATATAAAGTATTATATTTATAACAAAAATATACAAAGTATGTTATATATAAAGTTTATACTATGTATATATCATATACACACATATATAAATATATAAATTATTAAGAAACATACTAAGCATATTTATAACATAAATATACAAATTATATTATATATGAAGTTTATACCATGTATATATCATATACACACATATATAAATATACAAAGTATAAAGAAACCTACTAAGCATATTTATATATTTATGGTATATGATTTAATATACCATAACTATGCAAAGTATGTTTTACATAGAAATAATTTATTCACACACAGTAAAATCTTTCATGTATAAGAAAATTAAAGAAATAAATTAGCGACCCCCCAAAATTTAATAACAACTCATCATTTCATATTTTTTAGGAACGAAAAATAAAGGAAATAAATTAGATAAATTCCTAAGAAAATAAATTTGTTTGAAAGATAATATTTGTTACTTAAAAAATCGGAAACAGTGATCTGTTAATATAACATCCATATTTAAAATTTTAAAATATGAGAAAACAGCTATTAATGTAAATATTATATATGTCATAATTGAAATTCATTAAATATGCCCATGTATATGTAATTATTTTTATAAAAGTGGCTAATTGTGTTCTTTTTCCGTTAGTAGGTAAATTTTAGTTGGGTGATTTTGATAGTTTGTAAAAGTTGGGGCATACAATCATATTTAAAAAAGTTTTTTCAAAAGTCAAGAAAAAAATTCAAAAAAAACATGGCCAAGCACAACTCCAACTCCAATTTCAACTCCAACTCCGGAAAATTTTAGTTTTCATGGCTAAACGGCTACTTAAAATCTAAGTTATCTCCGCCGTTACCTGAAATTTTTCATATTAAGTGTGCATGTCACATATATAATTTAATTGTAAGAGATGGTCTTGAGTTTTTTTGAGTTTTATATTGAAAAAATTTGGCTTGCCGTTGGTTTTATTCAAGGAAATAATCGTAGAAGTAGAATTAAAGACTTTAGACTTAAATGTGAACAAAATGGACTTGCATCGATATTGATGCCTGAAGAATGTGAAACTAGATGATGGAATGTTATAAATATAGAGTTCCTATTACACTATCTTTTAACCAATATTGTGGTTTGTTTGTTGATTCTGCTGATTGCATGTTACATGATTCTGATTGGGTTGTAATTAATGATCTTGTTAATTTTTTGGAAAATTTTTATATAGCTACGGTTGAATTTTTCGATGCTTATTATCCTACTGTTTGTAATATTTTGGCCTATATAGCCGATATTTCTGCTTTACTCAAAGAATATAAAAATAAAGAAGGTTACAAAGATGCTGTTGGTCCCATTTTTGCTAAATTTAAAAAAATATTTTTTTTTGATTCCCCCGATTTACTTGGTTGGTGCTATGCTTAATCCGTGCATGAAATATAATACTATATGCCACTTTAGTACTATTATTTATGTTAATTTAGAAATAACTTCTAACAATAATTCTCAACAAGTACAACCTGATTTGTGGACGACTATGGGTGATGCGAATGAATACATAGATAAATTATATAATCACTATGCTGATTTAGTTGATTTAGCCGTACCTACAAATATCACTCCAACTGTAGCTCCTCATTCTCCCGAGGAGCCATCATCTTCTAAAAGGCCGACACATAGTAGTTTTCTTGATCACTTTTATGATTTAAATTGTTGGAATAGTGTCGAGTAGGGAGCTTACACATCAACTTATCGGGAAGAGTTTAAGTATTATCTTCGGTCACCGCTAGAGGATCGCAGACGATGGATCAACGCGTTGGATTGTTGGAGGAGTAATGAAACACAATATCCTATGCTTTCAAGATTAGCTAGATATATCTTGAATGTTCCAATGTCAACCATTGCATCGGAGAGCGCTTTTAGTCAAGGACAACAACAACTTGGAGACAACCGACATTCATTGGGAAGCAATGCAATGAATGTTCTCGTTTGCCTCAGAGATTGGATTAGAGCCGAACGAAGAAATCAAGGAATGAAAGCGGAGCCGAATAACGAGCAGAGACTTGAAGAAATTATAACTTCATGGGAGAACTCATCAGAATCAAGTCCAATGCATGATTTTGTCCCCGTTGACTTTGACTATCCTATGCAAGTTCCCGTTAATATTAACATGAATGAGTCGAAGAAAATGATGCAAATTTTTTAGATTTTTCATTCATGTAAATTATAAAATTTGGATCATTTTGCAATAAATAAAATTCAACATTCATTCATTCCTTAGTCCTTACTTTGTAATTTTTTCCATTTAATGATTTAAATTGAATTTCTAGCTTAAATTAAAAACTTAGTTTTAATATATTATTAATTTACTATTAAGTATTATACTATTATTAATTTATTATATTAAGTAGCATGTGTTTTACATAAAATAGTGTGTATATGTGTATATATTTTCTAACATAGTATATATTTAACGTATACATGTGTATATGTTTTATAAATTAGTGTATAACTATATATATAGTGTGTGTATATATTGTAGTATATATATATTGTAGTTTGTTTTATTTAAAGTAGTACGTATATATTGAATGGTACGTATATATGTGTATATATCTTCTATTGACGTATATATTTAACGTCTACATGTGTATATGTTTTATAAATTAGTGTATAACTATATATATAGTGTGTGTATATATTGTAGTGTATTTTCTTTAAAGTAGTACGTATATATGTGTATATATCTTCTATAGACGTATATATTTAACGTATGCATGCGTATATGTTTTATAAATTAGTTTATAGCTATATATATAGTGTGTGTATATATTGTAGTATATATATATTGTAGTATATTTTCTTTAAAGTAGTACGTATATATTGAATGGTATGTATATATGTATATATATCTTCTATTGACGTATATATTTAACGTATACATGTGTATATATTTTATAAATTATTATATATATCATTATATTGTAGTATATATCTTGTAGTATATGTTTTATTTAGAGTAATATATATATTTAACTAACGTATAGTTGTATACACGATTACATGTGTAATTGTGTATATGCGTATATATTTTTTAAATTCTAATGTAGTATATATAGTGTATATATATTGTTTAACGTATTTAAAATATATATAGGTGGGTATATATAGCGTATATTGGAAAAAAACTTTTTTTTTTTGGTTTTTGACCGAATTTTTAACCGGGTTTAGGTGGGTTAGATCGGGTTGGGTTAAGTGGGCCAGTTCAGGATTGTTTTTAAAAAATTTACTGTTGAACCCGAACTCGACTCACCTACCACAACCCGGCCCAACCCGGCCCACTATCCGACTAGATTTCACGGGCTGATTTCGAGTTGACCCGGCCCGGCCCACTTGACACCCATAGCTTAAAGAGTATGTCATGATCCAACAATTCACTTGATATGAAGTATATAGAAAGTATATATCAAATAAAAAGAGAGGGGCTGTGGAGAAAAAAGAAGAAGCTAAAACGGTCATTTACCTGACATCATCAAAAGCACAACAGTGAAATAGAAAGCAAAATTGCGAGCCATTGTGACAATAGTACAATTACTAAGAAATATAAGAGAATTATGTGTTATTGCAATGAGTATTTTTGTGTCATGAAAGGCAATGAATTTATAAGCCTCTCTCCCTGATATTTCTCCCTAAGTTGCAACTTGTTTATAATTTTTTTTTTTTTTTAATTGGGGGTAGGGGAAGGGAAATGGGGGAGGGGATTACAATGTGGGGAATCGAACCCTCCCCAACAAGGTGGAAATTCAGGTAACTAACCAACTAAGCTACTAAATTCTCAACTTGTTTATAATTGACTTATATTACATAGGTACCAAGTTGAATAAATTATATTCAAGAAAAAGGGTAGCATAAGTTAGGGATCCTCCACTTTAATTCCTCTCAATTACAGGCCTGGCTTATTAAATGTACCAATTACCAAGTGGGCATCAAATATTGATTTTATGATATATAAAGCAATTACTAATGTAATACTCGTCTTAGCTTCTAGTCATACTTCATTATTCAACTTTTTTAGTTAATAAAATAGAACCTTAGTTTATCTTCCATAGACTATGGTTAACCAACCTAAATCAGGTATAAATATTAGATACAGGTAAATTTTTACTTTCAGAAACGTGTGGCCAAAACAAGAAAAAACAATTTAATTAGTACAAAAGTTTACAACAAGAGATGAGTTAAAGAACGACATCCAAAAAATCTTAACAGGCTAGCTGATTGACTATCTATACTTTCATCTTATTGGTGAGGATTTGTATCTCCACCATAAAATTCTCTCCCGTATTTTCCCTTTTCTTAGCCCATTTTTTTTCTTAAAAAAAAAGAAAGTCAAATGACAACATCCTTTCAATATAGGTTTGGCGAAGTGCTATAGTTTGGCACTCCTTAGGGCTTAGCACGGAATGTATAGGATGAGTTCGTGTTAAATTTAGACGGATTATCGTTTGTTTTTACTAGATCTAAGTATTTTCTTGTAAATATTTAGCTAATGTCAAGAGATTTTTCTTCAATTTCTATTTTTTACTTTTATCATTAAATTATAATTAAATTTATATTTCTAAAACATAATCAATATAATAACTTAGTAAAATAAATACTGATTGATAAATAATTTTTGTTAAAGGACGTACAAAATCAATACTAGAATAGTTAAAGAGAAGGGATGGAGTATAATACTGTAGACATCTAAAATTTATGGGACTCTTCAAGAAGAATGTAAATTCTGTTAGAGTTCTAGGAGGCTACTTTACCCTAATTCCGTCTATTTAAAGGGCAACATATTCCCTGAAACATGCATTTTGAATATCCCATAAACTGATGGGTATTCGTAAAAAGATCCGCATCTCCAATATCCCACAAAATCATGGGATATTCATAAAAAGATCATCCTATGTTTGAGAAATACGCCACTAACGATCCTCGAATTACGGATAAAATTGAGAGAAGAATCAAGGGAGGAATAGATTTGTAACCACCCCGTTTATCAATAAAATTCATGTTTCTTCATATTTTTATTTATGGTTGAAGTTTATTTTTCATGAATTAAATTATGTTGGAAACAAATTTACATAATTTAATTCATGGAAAATAAACTTCAACCATAAATAAAAATATGAAGAAACAACAATTTTTATTGATAAACGATGTGGGTACAAATCTGTTCCTCCATTGATTGTTCTCTCTTGATTTTCTGCTTAATTCGAGAGCCGTCAGTAGCGTATTTCTCGAATGTAGGAAGATTTGAATATGAATTTCTCCATAATTTGAGGGCCGTTAGTAGCGTATTTTTCGAATGTAGGAAGATTTGGATATGAATTTCTCCGTAATTCGAAGGCCGTTAGTGGTATATTTTTCGAATGTAGGAACATTTGGATTTGATCTCCATGAAAGGAAGGTTTGTCTTCTTGATGAATTTGATTATCAAGAAGAGAGAGTTTTGATCTTTATGAATATCCCATGAATTTATTGGGACATTTCAGATCTTCTTGATAACTTTTCAGATCTTCTTGATGTATTTGATTATCAAGAAGACAAGTTTTGATCTCTTTATGAATATCTCATGAATTTATTGGGACTTTTCAGATACCTCTTTAAAGGGATATTTGCCCCCTTTATATAGGCGTAATTTAGGGTTTAGGTAGAGTAGCCATCAAGCTAGATTTAGGGTAAAGTAGCCCTCAAGAACTCTAACCAAAATTGAACTCTTTTTGTAGAGTCCACAAAATTTCAATGTCTACAAATGCCCCTTACTTCAAGGCTTGTCGGAGTGTAGACTTGATGAAACTTAAAGACGAGTCTTGAAGTACCGTTTCCATCTTTACGATCCTGCGGCTGCAGATTTGCATATTTGATTCATGAGAGAAGAGATGAAGGGCAGATTTGGTCCCACTGGGCATGCCAAAATTTGTTCGCAACAAATTTTCGTTCATGGAAAATAAACTTCAACCATAAATAAAACTATGAAGAAATAACAATTTTTATTAATAAACGATGTGGGTACAAATCTGTTCCTTCCTTATTGTTCTCTCTTGATTTTCTCCTTAATTCGAGGGTCGTCAGTAGTGTATTTCTCGAATGTAGGAAGATTTAAATATGAATTTCTCTGTAATTCAAGGGCCGTTAGTAGCGTATTTCTCGAATGTAGGAAGATTTGGATATGAATTTCTCCGTAATTCGAGGGCCGTTAGTGGCGTATTTCTCGAACGTAGGAACATTTGAATTTGATCTCCATGAAAGGAGGGTTTGTCTTCTTGATGTATTTGATTATCAAGAAGAGATGGTTTTGATCTTTATGAATATCCCATGAATTTATTGGGACTTTTCAGATCTTGTTGATAACTTTTCAGATCTTCTTGATGTATTTGATTATCAAGAAGAAAAGTTTTGATCTCTTTATGAATATCCCATGAATTTATTGGGACTTTTCTGATACTTGTTTAAAGGATATTTGCCCCTTTATATAGGCGTAATTTAGGATTTAGGTAGAGTAGCCATATTCCATTTATTGGGACTTTCCAGATACCTCTTTAAAGAATATTTGCTCCCGTTATATAGGCGTAATTTAGGATTTAGGTAGTGTAGCCATCAAGCTAGATTTAGCGTAAAGTAGCCCCAAGAACTCTAACCAAAATTGAATTCTTTTTGTAGAGTCACAAGATTTCAATGTCTACAAATACATATACATATATTAAGCTTTGCCATAGTTAATGTATATTTACAATGTTTTGTTGCTTTTTCTTCGTCCCATAAACGTTAGCATTAGTTAACATTGTTTGATTAGATATCTGATCTTTCTTGTAAATAATACATGCATATAATTATAATATATGGAAAAATTGATGTACTTTTATGCCAGATAGAGTGGAATAAGAATACAAATGCTAATAATATGAGTGGAATAAGTAAATGACAAGAATATGCCAATACTGCTCAGATTTGTATTTTATGTTTCATCCCCAAAACATCCAATTATCAGAACATAAAAATTAAAGTACCCTCGGTATTCTACTTTTCAGTCTTCAGCTTCATCAATTGCCTTATCAGAGAAGAGATGATCACCATTCAAAAAGACCGTCGTCTCCGGCCAGCCTCGACAATTATTCTGACGAGACATAATAGAAAGGTACGTATATGTGAGCATTATTCCGATTGCTGACATCCTGGAATCATGGTAGCCCATTCATAATTAGTCCGTTTCTCTATGGTGTTGATAACTTTCTATTCCTTCCATGACAAAGGTTCCTCTCTTTCTTTTATATTTCTAGCCTCCCCTTGGTGGCCGTCACCTGATGCCTCCATCATTATACTGTCATCGCGAAGAGTTGGACAGCAAAGCATGAAAGTACCACTTTATCGCTAACATTTGTCTAAACAAATATTTTTATTGTTTCTGACATTTTTCCTTGGTCATATGTAACACCCCGCATTTTGGGCTAAAACGTAAAACGTCATTCCTTCGCGTAAAAGTTCCAAAAGCCATACATCCGATGCAAATATAGTGTGTTAATCATTTATGTAGTGTGAGAATCTAGTTGAGCATGAATTGAGATCATAGAGGTCCCTTAACCCAAGGACGAGTTGGAAACTTTCCTATCGTTCGAGTTTGAGTGAGCGTCGAAACTTGGGTCAAATTCAATCGATAATAAATTTTTGTATATAACGAATTAGAGGGCCTTCTGTATATCAAATGAATAGTCTTCGAAATATATTTCCAACGATACTAATTTCGCATTAATCCAACACCCGAGCAAAAAGTTATGCTCATTTTAGTGAGAAGAAGTAAGGGTATGCGATTGGTTAGGCGCCGCCGAACCAAACTTAGGCAATTGACAAGGTGTCGCCCACCCTGGCTTGTGCGATCGACTGGGCGCCGCCTAAGTCATTGCCAAGTGCCAAAAACACTCCGTTTTGACTTATATCAAGGGTGTTGAAGTCATTTCACACCCCTAAACCGTCCCTAATCACTCCAAATCATTATAAGAGATTTTTAAACACATTATTTACAATCCCTAAGCTCTAAATCATCCAAGTTACGATCCAAAGGCCTCTTCCATTCCCAAGGAAAAAGATTCAAGTGCTTTTCACAAGAAATCAAGGGATTCAAGCTTAAAGGTCCAATCTTTTTGCAATTTCGTTGTCACCAAGGTACGTAGGGTTTATCCTAAAACTACATGGGCTTGTTGAATCTCTTGAATATGATTTAAAGTTATCAAGCATGAATTTATAAAGGGGTTTTGGATCCTATGTTTTAAGTTATGCATTAGAACCTTTTAATGGTAGAATTATTTTGGTCTTGTGGTCTTTTCCCTTAAATTGATTTATACCTATATGTATATGTATGAAATTGAAGATTTGATTGAAAGCATTATTATTGAAATCCCTCTCTTTTGATGAATTAGAGTTTATGAACTTATTGAGAATGATTTAAAATACATGTTTTAAGATTTGAAAGTGGTCTTTTCAATATCCAAGTATTTGACATAATTTAGAGATAATGAGAGGGAGTTTCTTGTTATACCTATATGATTGTTTAAAAGAGAGAATTGCATGTTATTGAGTAAATTGACATGACCACCTTATGTTATTGAAATGTTGACAAAAAGAAAGTTCCTTGCATGTGTTTACATGAATTTAAAGAAAGAGTTCTTTGAACTGATTTATTGATATGGTGGTCCCAAACTTATGTTTTAAAAACAGAGATTTTAATATGCTAATAATGGCTCAGAGATGTGACTTGCAAGTCAATGGTATGACGATACCATATGAGTGTATGCCATAACAGAGTAAGAGTTTTTAGAGTTTGATTTCAGAGAATGCATGTTTTAAAGAGTTAAAAATGGGCTTAAAGAGGGTTAGATGGTTTCCTGAAGAAGGCTTGAGTTCAAGTATCTCTTAGTCCAAAATCGTGTTTTGTCGATACGGGTTCATTATTTCCCCAAGAGGGATTATACGCTGTCCTAGTGCTCTGTGGCGTACAGAGACAGAGACTCCAACTCTTGCGGCAAACTTGGGTTGGGGGCTTGGCTGCCAAGTTAAGGGAAGATTTCATATAACTCGTGGAATTTCAGAGTTGTAGGGTATACCACCTAGCACAGAAGTAAAATAAAGAGTTAGTCGTAGAGTTTTCAGATGATTGTTTAGAGTCTTTTAAAAATCCACATGTATTTTCTCATCACATGTTATGCTTGTGAACTGTTTTCAGATCTCTCTCACTTATGTTAAATAAAAATTGTTATTGTGGATTTGCTCTGCGTACCAGTACAATTGTATTGACCCCATACCTTTCAGGGTCTGAGGCTCAGTCTAGAGGTCTTGCTAAGCTGTAGAGTTTTCAGACAGAAGTGAAGTGTGCAGTGGTGAGCCTTCTTTATTCTGGAAGGCCTATGTCTTTCAGACTTTGTTATTTATTTTTGGTTTAGGTCCACTAGGGGCCTTGTCCCCGTTTCAGATAGTTGTTATTTTCGTATGTAGTAGAGATTTCACAGACTGATTCAGATGTTGTCTAGATGTTGTTGGACTTCTTTCTTTATTGTCAAATTGAACTCAAAGTATGACCATGATTTCATATTGATTTATGTTTTCCGCATCTTCTATTATTGTATGAATATTGTGCATGATTACCAGATAGAGAAGGGCATCCGGGCCTTCATGGTTCGAGATGTTCGTCATGGCTCGGGTCGTGACATCATAGGTCTTTTGAAGAGTTCATCTGAGATTCAAAGTGATACAAGACTCACAAGCATAAATGTCCATGAGATGCAAGTCGTGCAAGATGGTGGGGATAGAATAGCCACTCTTCCCGGTTGTTGCGACCGAATAGCTAGGCTGCTGGCGTCTCAGACTCTTAATCTGTGAAAAGAATTTTCTTAAAAAAAGGGACTTCCTTTTCCTTAGGGACGAAAGTGATGGGTGTTTACGATCCGAATAACTCTCTATTATCTGCATAATATGATTATAAATCTCCCTATTTCCTTGAATTATAGACTCAAGATATTTGAAACTTTTTTTTAGATATGACTTGAGTATTAATCTTCACTTGCATAACCTCGTGATTGAGTTACGTAGGTCACTGAACTTGCATTCCAAATGCTCTGTCTTAGTCTTGCCTGAACCCTTTAAACTCCGGAATTTGTTTTCTCCAAAGCTCCAGCTTATCGTTCACATTATTACTCCCTGCATTATTATTACTGTACCATTAGTCCCTACACTATTAATTCCTTCCTAACCTTGCTTCTAACCAAAATAACCCCTGAAGTCAATGAATGATTTATGATTCAATTTGCTTAATGTTTGGAAAGATCAAGATACTCGATTCGATTAATTTTGTGCAAACAAAGACCCAATAATCCATAACATAACTCACCTAATTCAAGATACTCCTTACATTTCAATTTATATGATATAATTTGACTTAGTATAAAATTTAAGAAGGATGGAAAGACTTCGCAATATTTCAAAACTATTCCTAAAATAAATGACTTCTGTTATGAAAATAAAGCAAAAAAGAAGAAGAATAGAGAGAGAAAAGAGAGTGATTATTATTTCTCTTGAGAGGTTCTTAAGGGGTGAATCACAATGAAGGAAAACCCCTTTACTTATAGGGGAAAACTAATCTTAGGGTTTCTGACTTTTTCATAAATAGACATTGACTATATATGATGAAGTAGACATTCACTATATATGGTAATACATTTATAACACTCCCCATTGAATGTCTAATTGATATATAATGTGCCTCGCTAAAGCCTTACTAGAAAAAACCCAGTGAAAAAAATTCTAGCGAAGAAAAAAGAGTACTCATCTCTAACAATACGCATATAGGTTGCCTCATTAAAACCCTTACAAGAAAAATCCAGTGGGACAAAACCTCGAAAGAAAAAAAGAGTACAACGCATATTAACTCCCCCTAATGAGAATATCCTTGAACTTTTGCATCCCGATCTTGTGCACCATCTTCTTGAAAGTTGTAGTTGGAGGAAACTTGGTGAATAAATCAGTCACATTGTCACTTGAATGAATATATTGCACATAAGTATCATCATTCTTTTGTAGCTTGTGTGTATAAAAAGGATTGGTGAAACATGCTTTGTTCTATCTCCTTGAGTCCTCCCTTAAGTTATGTTGTGCATACTGCATTATCCTCATATAAGATACTGGGTACTTTGTCACATTTCAAAACACATTTTTTTTCGAATGAGATGTATCATGTACCTCAACCACACACACTCTCGGCTTACTTCATAAATAACTATTATTTCAGCTTGGTTCGATGAAATGGCTATGATAGACTGCTTTGTATATCTCCAAGATATGATAGTACCCCTACACATGAACACATACCTTATTTGAGACCAAACTTTATATGGGTCATATATGTATCCAACATCAGCATAACCAACAAGACCGGGACTACAATCTTTAGAATAAAATAAGTTCATGTGTTTGATGTCATTCTAATGTCTTCTAGTAGGAGCAGAACTATACCTTGTGTCACACTCCCTTTTTTAACTAAAAAAGATTATATTTTAAGTTTGAAAGGGTTTTTATTATTAAAGTGACAAAAATGAAGATTTGTTCCGAAAAGGATTCATTTCTCAATTAAATTCAGAGTCGCCACTTGGCATAAAATCGGGTGTGCCAAGTCACCTTTGAAAATTCTTTTTCAAAATGGTTTGACTCTAAAAATTGATCCACTAATAGAGATTCCGGTTAAGGAATTCTGTTGACCGAGGGGAAGATGTTAGGCATCCCTCGATCCCGTGATTCGACCACGGTTGCTTCGTGAACTATATCGGCTAGTATGACACTATGAAATGTATAAACCAACAAATATACACAAAACAAACAAGCAAACAAACCAAACCAAAACAAGTCCAAAAAATAATGTCCATCCCAATTATTACAATCCGAAATAAAAGATACTGAAATAAACCTACACTAACCTATAATAACCTTGAACTATACTCTACCCGACGCCTCGGGCCTTCATCATGAACGTCCTTCGCGTACAAGATACTTTGGGGTATTCCTCGGTGAAAAAATACAAATGGTTGGCATTCCCCGGCTAAATGAATACATTTCTTTCAATGCGATAAAATAAAATCATTCAATCCATTCACGTGATCAATACTCATAATTCCTAAATTCGCCTACCCGACCTAAGATTTGCCTATCCGTTTCAACCTATCATGATACTATTGCGTTTAACAAGGTCAATACTTATTCTAAATTAAACAACCATCAATGAATCAAAATAATCAATATTCTTCTTTGTTAATTTTTAGTTCCCGACTTACTCTTATTATCAAATTACCAATTTCAAATCTCAAATGAGATATCATCCCATCACATAATACATAACCAATGGAACCAACAATAAATCAACACCAAGCAACTATTCACCACCAACAAGGATAAAAAAATCACACAAATGTTCAATCCATAACACCGAGTATCATAAAGAAGGAAATAAAAGAGTAAAGCTTATAAATGGAACTCAATTGTAGATTTTGATATATCAAAGATAGAACCACATCCGCAATACCTCGATTTAAACCTCAATAACGGACAACACTAACTTTGAAGAAAAATATCAAGCAAACTGAGATAAAAATTACGACAATCGAGAAGCCCGTACACGATTTCTGCCGAACTTTGTCGAAACAAGAAACTAAAATGGGCCACCGCTACTGGATTTTTGATTAGGTTTTTCCAGTCTCTGGCTGGTGGGGCCGATTTTCGATTGTGATGAGATCAAGCGAGGACTTCTTCGCTGAAAAACTTAAAAAACCCATCGGTTTTTCGTTCAACCATATTTTTCGATCGATTCTCTCCTTTTTTTTCTCTTTCTCTTGTGCAATCTCTAATCCATTCACCTCTCTCTAATAAATTCTCTCCCAGTTCACCTTAATTCCACTATTTTTCTTTTTCCCACTCCCGATCTCACATGTACCTGTGTGTGAATTGTGTGTCGGTGAGTATATAAGTGAGAGTGATGGTAAGTAAGTGTGTAACTGTGTCTTCTATAACTTTTCTCTCCTCTTTATTTACTATGTAGTGTGCGTATATATGGAATAATGTGTGTATATGGAAATCCGTGAGGTGTGAGTGATGTATTGTGAGGAGTTTTGTAGTGGGTGAGTATGTGTGTACATAATTTGGTGTATTTTGTATGTGGGTACGGTGAATGGAAGAAAAAGAAGATGGCGAGTATTTTTCCTCTCCGTGTGAATTGTTGAGTGTGTATGTATTGATAGAATAATTAATGAGCCGAAAAATCCCCAATCCCCCCGTGGATCTATTCTGTTAAGAGGAATAAAATCGTTAGTGGGGTTAGGGTGGGGTAGGGGGTTATAGGAGTAGGAAGTTGGGGTGGTTAGAATGATGTGAGGGTGTTAAAATTTGATTGGTTGAGTGTTAATTTGTTGAATTTTGTTATTTTATTAGGGTGAGGTGTCAAAAGTGGTTATCAATTTGTTCTTTTCTTGTAGAACTTATCATATGATTGAGGGTGCATGGTAAGATGGGGTAAATGGTAAAATTTGGCTTTTGGGAGGGACAAAATTACATATCTACATCATGCCCCTCTTTGGTTGTAAACACAAAGTGTTTCCAGAAAAAAAAGTAGACAACGATACCGAATTTTGACCCGATCATTATTCAAAGGGAGAAAATCGAAGGAAGGAATGCAACCAATTCTTGATTTTGGACATCCTACTTACCCAAATTATGAGGGTATCGAGTCACAGGTAGTTCCAGAATTGACCAGGAGGGGGACTATACAAAGTTGGAGAGTTGACTGAGGCCCTGTCGAGGTTTCGGTCCGCGAATCTGTCATTACATCAAAATAAAATTACAAGTTAAAAAGATAACTGAAATTACAAAAGTTGTATCTATGCAGCTTCTTTTGGACTCCTGACTTGAGTTTCTGGTGTTTCCAAAATTGATAAAAGATCTGATCTTCTTTGGGTTGAACTTGAGAATAGATTCTTTCACCATACAAAATTTGATGTTGGAGATGAACTTACAAATTAACCATGTTCTGTCAGTGGTACTTCTGAACCTTGATCCTGAATTTGAAAATTTTCACCTTATTCTTCAGGCGGACTCCTGACTTATAATTTCTTCACCATGTTTCTTAACTTTTAATTTCATCACCCTGTTCTTCGGGCGGGATCCCAACTTGTAATTTCCTTACTTTATTGACTTTCAATGCCTTCACCTTGTTGATTGACTTTCTATTTCTTCACCCTGTTCTTTAGGAAGGCTACTGACATGTAATTTCCTCACTCTATTCTCCGGGCGAGCTCCCGACTTTCAATTTTATTACCCTATTCTTTGGGCGGGCTCTCGAGTTACAATTTCTTCACTCTGTTCTCCAGGAGAGCTCCCGACTTGTAATTTCATCACCCTGTTCTTCAGGAGGGCTCCTGAGTGGCAATTTTCTCACTCTGTTCTTCGGGTGAGCTCCCTACTTGCAATTTCATCACCCTATTTTTTAGGCAGGCTCCTGACTTGCAATCTCCTCACTCTGTTATCCGGGCGAGCTTCGGACTTTTAATTTCATCACCTTATTCTTTGGCCGGGCTCCCGACTTGTAATTTTCTCACTCTGTTCTCCGGGAAAGCTCTCGACTTGCAATTTCACCACCCTGTTCTTCAGGCGGGCTCCTGACTTGCAATTTCCTCACTCTATTCTCCGAGCGAGCTCCCGACTTGCAATTTCATCACCCTATTCTTCAGGCGGGATCCTGACTTGCAATTTCCTTACTCTGTTCTCTGGGAGAGCTCCCGATTTGCAATTTCATAACCCTGTTCTTCAGGTGGGATCCTGACTTGCAATTTCCTCACTCTGTTCTTCGAGTGAGCTCTCGACTTATAATTTTATCACCTGTTCTTCAGGCGGGCTCCTGACTTGCAATTTCTTTACTCTGTTCTCTGGGCGAGCTTTCGACTTTCAATTTTACCACCCTATTTTTGAGCGGGCTCCCGAGTTGTAATTTTTTCACTTTGTTCTCCGAGCGATCTCTCGAATTTCAATTTCATTACCGTATTCTTCAGGCAGGCTCCTGACTTGTAATTTTCTCACCCTGTTCTCCAGGCGGGCTCCTGAAATCAAAATCAAAACTAGAACAAAAATTATTCCAAACAAAGATTATGATAAAGAAAGATTTCATATTTCAGAAAAATAAGGTCTCACTTTCTAGGAGGGTCCTAAAGTGAAGTTCCGTATAAGATGAATTACTTTAAATTTTTTTTTTTGCCCAATTTTCATCAAAAGATTTTGCGGGTGTCAAACCTAATCACAACTACTTGCAACAGTGCATTATGCAAAGATGAATCAAGATACTGATCAACAAATGCCCCTTTTGAGGTAACATTGAATGACTGAGACCAACAAGTCCCTTTCTTAAGAATGAAAGTGAAAGGTTCTTGCTAAAAGTGAATCTTTTAGACTTAACAGTTCAAATTAGGAAGTGCACCTCTTAGCCGTAAGACATGAAAGACCCAAATTAGAGAATGTGTCTCTTAGGGGTATAAGATGATGGGTTTTACCATAATTGCGATTATCAAACCTGTACAGCAACACTGCTCTTGCATTTGCAGAAACGAGGAATTATGACCTTTGATGCTTAGGCTTTGAAATCCTTGATTTAAAGGTATCATGTGTTCTTGTTTCATACAAAGAAAATTTGTGAGTTTAAAAACATGGTGGCTAGTTTGTGGCTTTGGCTTTTGAGGCAATTGCTCTTGCGCTGGTCACATTCAATCTTGTTTCCAACCATTAGCATATGTCATTGATTTGCTGCATCATTGACCCAAACTTAGATTATTAAGAATGACTCAGAAACAAACACAGTATCTCTGCTTTGCCATGCTCCTCAGATAAACTCTTTGAACCTTGGTATTTTCATGAGTTCCCAGACTTGTCTGTTGACAAAATTTTCTGCATGCCTTATTTCGGCTCACAATCATGTCTCTTTCATGTGCTGGCCTTTTTGTCTTGCTTTGTGCAATTGAAGAAGTTGGTAGCAAGTTTTGAAATCTTTTCTCACTTGCTTTGACATTGATTTGATCAAAGACACAAGAAAAATGACTTTCCATTTGAATAACTGACTCAAGAAATCAAAAATAAAAATATAAAGAAGAAAGAACAGACTATGAATGCCCCCATTAAAATAGAGAAAAGAAAAATTTGTCTAAAAGTAACAGTCAACTCTAATGATTATGACATGCATTTTGGATTAAGCTGCCTGATCTTTCCATCCAAACTTTCCCCAATTGTTTTTGAGTCAATGACCCTAAAATTGAGTTATTTCCATAGGCTAATTGCACTCACATGCCTCATTAGGCTAGTGACGCCTTGAAGGGTTTTTGCCAACATTTCTCTCTCATTTTATTTCTCTTAGCTCACCATTGTCCTATGGTGTCCGTGAGGTTTTTCACCAATGAGACTATTATTTTTATTTTTCTCAACTCAGAATTGTCTTATGGTACCCATGAGGGTTTTTACCAATAAGACTCTCTTATTTTTATTTCTCTCAACTTACCATCGCCTTACGATGCCCGTGAAGGTTTTCATCGATAAGACTCTCTCACTTTTATTTCTCTCATGATTCCTTATGCTAAGAAAGACAAGTAGTTCCCAAAATGCATCATCATATGCATTGCATGCTTAGCCTTATCATTCTCAAAGATTGATCTAAAGGTCATTCTTTGGTTGTAACTCGACTTTTGGATAAGGTTAGAAAGAAAGGATGGTATGAGGCCCAAATGACACTTGAAGTGGGGTGGGACTTACAACTTTGGGAATCGACACAAATAATGAAGATTAACTCATGCCCCAGTTTCTTTTGACTGGGAAATTATAAACTATTTATTTGGTTGGGCCGCGCCCATAGTAGGGCAACCTACGTATCTCACCCCCGAGAGAGGAGAATCAGGTCACGCGTAGTTCTGACAGCTCGCTATTTTGCTGGATTCTGATTTCTTCTCTTTTTTTCTGACTCTTTTTTTCTTTGAAACTTTTTTTGGCTTTATTTTTCTTGACACTCTTCTTTTCTTTCTTTTTGACACATTTTTCCGACTCTATTCTTTTGCTCGACTCTTTTCTTTTGAACTTTCCTGACTCTTATCTTGATTCCAAAAGAGGGGTATGAAAGAAAATAGAACTAAATCTCAAACGGGGTTCACAAAGGATGACACAATGTTTGGATAGCAGAATGCAATGCCTCCATCATATTAATCCTTTTAAATGCAAGTACATATCATGAAATATGGAAGTGAAAGATGGAGATCATTCATGACATTTTTTCAAAACTAACTTTAACTGCATTTGTGCATCACTACTCTTACTTTGTTCAACATACCACTCCACTTTTGTTGTAAATTCCTCATGCTGAAGGATCATGACTTCGTGGAGCTGATTTTCTTTCTGTTTCTTTTGACATAGGATCGCACATTCACTATTTGATCTAATTGAGATATGCCTTTCAATTGATGACCAAGTTATTCTCACGATTCTCAAAATAATTGCTTTAATTTTTAAAGAAGGCTTCAACTTGATCACCAAATGCCTCAACACTCTATCTATTTTCTCAGATGCTCTCTTTTTCTAACTTTAACCTCTGATTCAATGTTTTATGATTAAACTGGATTTTAAGATCTGGCTGAAAATTTTGCAAGCATGTCATATCACTAAAATCAACATAAATTGTTTTGTGTAAAGAAGACAAACAACTTAAAATAAAACAAAAGTCAAAAGGGACTCGTGGTCATGAGTCGTAAGGTGTGGATACGAGTCAAGGGGTTGACTCATAACCAAAGATGTTGCTTTTCCAGCCTTTACGTTGGGGGCACTTTAGAGTTTTACCACTTAAAACCATTTAGACCCCACGTCCATAAAACACTTTTGGGGTATTCATTCAACACTTTAATGAACTAAACACTCTCTCTAAATCCCCTCAAACAAGTCAAGCTAGGGTTTCACCAATTTGGTCATCTAAGGGCTCAAGGGTTAAATGACAATTCTTTAAACAAACAATTGTTAATTAATCGAAACATTGACTGAAAATTGTAAACACCTAATTTTTGACCAAACCTAAGTGTTTTGTTTTGCCATTTTAGTGTTTAATTTTTTTTTAGGGTTTAAATTAGGTATTTTAAGCTTATCTTATTTTTACTAAATTTATTTTTAAAATTTTGAAAACTACAAAAATAGAGTTACATTTTAAATAAGCTTTTATTTTCATTATTTATTTATTTATTTATTTACTAAGAAAAAAAAAGGAAAATTTTTAAATCATATTTGTTTTCTTCTTTTAATTTTTAATAAATAATCTAGTGATATTAATATTCCGTAATCATGTTTTAAGACTAATTATTTAACTTACTTATAGTTTATTAGTCTTAAATAAATTTTCTTTTTTTTCTTTTTCTTTTCTTTTGCTTTTATTATTTTTATTTAAAACATTAATTTAAAAAAAAAAGAAAAGAAGAAGCCCTAAACTACCCCATCACCCTTTTCCCACTAACCTAAAATCACTCCCCCATTATTTTCCAATTTCCCACTTCCTCCACACCAACACACGACACACATATATGTACACTATTATAAAACACTCAGACACACACCATTATAAAGGACAACACGTAGAGAGACTAGGAAGGGGGAACATGACAAAGGAGAGAAAGATCAGAAAAAGAAGAACAAAAAAAAGGGAGAAAGAAACAACAACAGAGAGGAAAAAGAGAAGGAAAAGAGTGTCGAGTTTGAGTTGAGTTTTGGGGCTTCATTCGAGCTTCACAACACCGGCTTTCTATTTTCCGAATTCGATTCAGTTTGTCGACAGGTTCTTATTCAACCCAGTTGCATTATCTTTTTGTAAGTTTTATTGAAAATCAAAGCATGAATAACATTGTTTAAATAGTTTCATGTAGAGTTTGTGTATCGTATCTAGTTTGCTCAAAATTTATATGTGTGTATGTGACATGGCCGGGGTGATTTCAAGATATTGATGTCCCTAGAATGTATGGATTTCATCTACATGTATACATATTGATACTTATTTTTCTTTTCTTTCTTTTTCTAAAATTTAAAATGGACACTATCTTATATTCGTCCGAGAAGATGAAATAACTCCTTTTTTAAGGTTAATACAACTTCTTTAGTCTTAAAATTACTAATCAGTCATTGTAAAATTAGAATGAAACGTATCATGCTCGTCAACTGGATCCCATTGAATGAAATTTCTGTTCATTTATCTTTAATGCATGATAACTTCATATATTTGAGAGCTATATGTATCAATTTGCTTAAGAAGATTCAATAAAATTTTGTATAAGTATTATTTACATTAAAAAATGATGAGTAGCGGTTAGATGTTGACCGTTTTTGTCGTAAGCCTTGTTTGTTGCTTCACTATATATCAAAAAAAAAAATGATGAACAACTTTATTAGTCTTAGGACGACAACTTGGTATATTAAGCTCTCGCTCTACGTAGACCTTGAAAGTAAGGAGAGAAAAGGGTGGTTTACTAACATCTGTGTCTTCCTTTATTTCTAGTATAGAAATATTCAGATCTAAACCGTTAAGTCGATAGAGTGAAATCTTGTAAGTAAGGATACCAAGTAATTAACAACACTAAAATAATCGAGCATTTTTATTTGCATAAGAAGTTAATCATTTTCTTTTTAAGTCAAACTTTACCCTCTACTAATCAAGCTTTAGTATAATACTAGTAAATAGTGGTTTTAGTGATCTAGAATTTTACTCATGCAACTTATAATGTTTGGCCCTGAAGGAAAATAAAACCATTCATGTATAAATAATGGATCTGGAAGCATGCAAAAGGTTTAAATCAAGCATATTGGTATATGACATTAGATTTGTATGCATGGTGTTCATGTGATATGAATACTGACTCTTATTTTGCATGAATTGTTGTTTCATTTATGAGAAAATTTTGTAAATTTGATTGGAGTCAAATGGATAAAATTTGATGATATTAGTTTGTTTTTTTTTAGTTCAAAATTGGGTATTTGATAATTATTCAATATAATGAGTACAAGTTATCAATTGCTGATGTGAATCAGATCAATTAGGCATTAGGCTAACGGCTAATTCTAAACAAATTTCTTCAAGGTCATGACAGTAAATTTCAAGACATTCGAAATTCGAGTGGATTTACCAGAATAACAAGAGTGATATGGGGTACATATTCGCCTTAAACCCCGCAATAATAATAGAGAGGAAAAACTCATTTGCGTGGGAGCGAACTCGAAGAATTGTTTTAGGTCCTCAATCTTTAGAAAATAAATAATTTAACATATAAGAGAAGGTTAGCGATGAAGTAGGAAAGCCCTGCTACGGACCATTCGTTACAATAAAATCTAATATACCATTTGAAGTCGCTTGAACTGGGTTGGGTAGATTTTAAACCTACTAGGTGCTTATTTAGACTAGGAAAATGGGGACGACTCATAAATGCCTCAAAGGCATGAGAAATGTATCAAAACTTGTGGTATGACCGGAAAGTACTACTACTGGCAAGCCACACATTAATATAATTAAATAATTTAAAATAAATTCAAAGTAGGATGTAAGTAAATTTTAGGCTAACAAATATTATGTATCCAAGAGATTAATTTAAGCCAGACGTAAGTCATTAATGCGACCGTGCTAGAACCACGGGACTCGAGGGGTGCCTAACACCTTCCCCTCGGTCAACAGAATTCCTTATCCGAATTTCTAGTTCGCAGACCATAACATAAAGAGTCATTTCCTTTTAAATAGGGATTCAATAAGGTGGCTTGGAACACCCAAACTTAATTCCAAGTGGCGACTCTGTAAATAAAATAATCCCTGTTCAAAATGTCACCTAAATTGGAAAAACCCATTTTTCTCTAAAACCAATTTCCTAGCGAGGTCGGATGCGGTAAAAAATAGGGGTGTGACAGATGGCGACTCTGCTGGGGACATAACCAGAATTCGAGCTTTTATATTGACTTGTTTGGCTTTATTTAATTTTGATATTGTATATTTTTGTCCTAAATGTGTTCTTTGCCTACATGTTTATTGCTTTGATATTATTTGAATTGCAATATAAACTGTCTTCTCTCGCGCACCCATCTGAGTCTTTTGAGATACTGTATATTCGGAGATGCGGTATACGCTCCCGAGCTTGAGATACCAGAGATGCGGCAACGCTCCTGGGAAGGATTCTATAGTCACCCATAATTTATGACTGGAAGGGATCAACAGTGAGGCCGAAAAGCCCTGCTACCGGTAAAGCTGACCCTTGCCGACTTGAGTTGTCCGCTCGTTTTACAGCCAGTCTAGATACCTAACGCCACCAGGTTGAACCTAGCATAACTGGAACTTAGACATGACTATCCCTAATAGACTGCGTTTTATTGGTATCACGTGCATTTCTGACTTAGTGGGGCTCGACACGGGGGTCGGGTCCGTCTAGGACAGGTGTTACCTTTTGAGACCATCATGTACATTTTATGTGCTACTTGTTGCATTATAGGAAATGCCATATCGAATGTTGACCGGCTTTTAAGTGAATTAATTGATCTAAAAAAGAGGTTAAATAAAAAATTTTAAGGATTTATTTTAGAAAATATATAATATTTTACATAGAACTTTTCTGTAAAGATTAAGTCGTTTTAACGTCGTGGTCTCGTTATGTCCATTTTCTTTGGTTTTAAAATCTCTCTTAAAAATACCATAGAGTCCATTTTTGTCAAACACAGTTAAAATTTTGTCAAACAATTCGGTCACTATTTTATTTTAATAATTTAATTATTTCTAGTGTGTCTGGTCCAAACGTCATCAAATTATTGTCTCCTCTCTAGGATGTTTTAGAAGATACTTCCTGTTTTGTTGGTTGCTACTTTCTCATACTCATTTTGAAATCTTATTCCGTGTCATTCCGCCAACTTCTTTCAAAAATTATTTTTGTCTTGTTTTAGGATGCCTAAAATAGAATTCTTATTTGCTATCATTATCCTATAGGAAAATATGAACTCATTCGAAAGGAGTTACAAGAGGCCGAGGGATGATGAAGTACCCTATTTCATGGTGTTGGATAAAGTTCCAAAGCTATTGCGTATATGGTATAACAATATGACTGACTATGGACAGGGAGAAGTATATAAACACTTGGGATTTTTATGGAGTCTGTTGAGTGTTGAACCATGAAGAGACGTGATAGAATCTTTGGTACAGTTTTGGGATCCTTCAAACAACGTATTCCGATTCTCCGACTTTGAGCTCACTCCCACACTGGAGAAAATAGGATCATTTATTGGAAAGGGAAAGAACCTTCACCGAGGAGAACCCATGATACCGAAGCATGTCACTTCCGAAAGATTTTTCGAGCTATTGCACATAAAAGAGAAGAACATAGGAGGCTGCCTAGAAAATGGATGGGTTCGTCTAGAATTTTTGTACGAAAGGTATGGTTAGGAAAGGGGATTCGAGTTGTTTAGATCAGAACTTAACAACGGAGGGTGCTACCGAACCTGGGAAAAGCACAATTCTGAAGCATTCATAGTGGTTTTTTTGGGAATCATGGTATTTCCGAAGAGAAGAGGAAAAATCAACACCAATCTGGATGCGTTTATTACCGCTTTCGAGAAGAATCCTAAGGTCACCCTCGTGCCCATGATTTTGGCAGACATTTATCGGGCCCTGGCGATGTGCAAAAATGGGGTGGACTATTTTGAAGGATGTAACATTCTATTGCAGTTATGGATGCTCGAGCATGTTCGTTATCATCCATTTGTTGTGGATTTTCGAGTCGAATGGAATGATTATATCAATGACCATGAGAAGAGGATGGAGGACCAAAACTTTCCAGAAGGAATAAGAGCTTGGAAGGAGTACTTGGAGGGGTTGACGGCGGACAAGATAGTGTGGAATTATCATTGGTTCCCTTCAAAAGAGGTGATATATATGTCTACTTTTTGACCCTTCATCGTCTTAATGGGTCTTCGAGGTGTTCAGCCCTACGTGCCACTAAGAGTCATGCGATAATTTGGTCGACGTCAGCATATACCACCAGTCGAGGATATGAAAGAGTTCATGTACGAATTCCTCCCTGACATCCCTCTAAGGAAGACTGAGATACTTAAGATTTGGGGAGGATGTGTACTTTTAGGTTTCGATCACATGGTGGAAGACCGAGACAAGGGCGAGGTAGACTTTTGGTATCTGCCATGGTTTCATGACCAGCCTCCTCCTAAAGTTATGACAGAAAGGTCAGCCAGAGAGCCAGTGAATCGAGAAGCGGAGATTGAAGTCAGAATTAAGCAGGCTCAACGAGAGGTGGAAGAGAACTATCGGTCTACTCTGCACGTCTTAAATAATGATCTGGAAAGGGATAGAGAAGAATTGGTTCACCATGAGGCGAGATTTGAGGCCAAAATTAGGTCGGCTCGTAAGGAGATTGAGAGAGGGAATCGTGTTGCCATGCATGCCCTACAAGAAGACCTGGATATTGCCACCGGTGCTATGGAGAAGCAATCGAGTGATTTTGAGAAAGAGAAGGCCTTGCTGACAAGTACACAGTCGAAGCTTCGGGCTCAGCTAAAAGCTTCCATGAAACGGGAAAGAGAAATAACGAGGCACTTCACGACTTTTAAGAAGGAAGTTGAAGTTGAGAAAAACCAGTGGATAACCGAACGATAGGCGCTTCACTATCAGATCGATGACCTTCATGAACAAGAAGGAGACCTAAAGTATACCGTCCGCACTACGCAGCATTGGGTGCGAAATTACCATGAGAGTATGATCGAGGCCAGGGGAGAAGTACTTCAGCTCAGTGAAACCTTGATTAATGTTTATGCTAAGTATCTTTACCGAGGTGATGAAAATCTGGGCCGTCAGGCACGTACTCTCGCTCCACATCTGCCAAAAGCATTATCCAGGATTTACTCAAGTTTGAAGGAGGATTAAGTTGCAAGACATCTTTGGCATCTTGATGATAATTATTAAAGTCCTTGTTTTCTTAGAGTTAGTTTCTTTATAGGTTTTAGTAGTTCGCCAGTATTCCGAGTCTGTTCTAGTTTTAGATAATTTTAGTGTTCTTTCATTAAAGCTTTGTTTTAAGAACAGTTGGAAATGTATGGAAAATTTCGCATTTGTTTCAATTTTTTATTCTTTTTTTTTTCTGAATATATATATATTTACTCTATCCATGAACTACGTGATGATCTGATTCATGTAAAACATGATACGTAGGCAACCCTCGGCGGGTGCGATCAAATATTTTTTCAACTTTCAAGTAATAATTTTAAGATGTTGGCGTTAAATAATGAGGGTAAAAAATTAATTCACCAAAGCCGGGATGAAACAAGAGGGTTTTCCTAAGTCCATTTCAGGAAGGAAATTACTTAGGTGCATGACATTTGAGTTTGTTATGAATATATCAATATTTTTAAAGCCCTAAATCCTAACATATTTGTTTCTATTTCATAAGAGAGAGAGAGAGTAAGGTGGTTGGTTGTGGTTAAGCTGGCCTCTCACCCGTACAACACAAGGTATAAAGGAAAAAGGAAGATGACTCGAAAAGATGGAACAGAATCTGATAATGAAGAAGGTCGAGATCAGTTAGTTCCACAAGAGTTCGCATCTTTGGAGAAGAATAGGTTATTGAAGCAACAAATTGCGGAAATGTATCAGGCTTGGGCGAATGGACAAGCCCCGCCTTCCTCGATTCCTGGTCTTTCAGATGCAAATCATCCCAGTTCCACTCAAGCCCAAGTCGACGATCCACTTTATCCGCCTGGATTTGGTCCATACGCTAATGTGTCTAGCGCTGCTGGCACATCCACCATGCGTCCTCCAAATCCATCATTCACGAACAACCCACTTTTTATTCCGGCCGTGCCAACTAATATAAATCCTCCATCAATGATACAGAAGCCTATTAACGAGCTAAATCATGATCAAGTCTATCCTCCTAAATTGGCATTCAAACCCGTAAATTCATATCAGCCCACTCATCAGCCTGAGTCTCATATCGTGATTGAGAAGGCTATTATGAATGAAGAACAAGAAGAGATAGCTAGAAAAGTGAGGAGTCTGGAGCAGAATATGAGAAACATACAAGGATTGGGAGGACACAAAAGTGTCTCTTTCAAAGTCCTGTGTATGTTCCCTAATGTCCATTTGCCAATAGGGTTCAAGACCCCAAAATTCGACAAATATAGTGGTCATGGTGACCCAGTGGCCCACTTAAAAAGGTATTGCAATCAAATTAGAGGAGCAGAAGGGAAAGAGGAGCTGCTTATGGCCTATTTCGGAGAAAGTCTGACGGGAATAGCCTCCGAATGGTTTATCGATCAAGACATTTCCCATTGGCACGTTTGGGATGATATGGCTTAAGATTTTGTACAACAATTTCAATACAATCTCGACATTGTCCCTGACCGTACTTCTCTCGCTAATATGAAGAAAAAGCCATCTAAAAGTTTTCAAGAGTTTGCCATAAAATGGAGAGAACAGACATCTAGAGTCAAACCGCCACTGAAGGACCAGGAATTGATTGACGTTTTTCTCCAAACTCAAGAGTTCGATTATTTTCATCATTTACTAGCCGCGGTTGGTAAACCTTTTGCCGAAGCAATAAAAATTGGGGAAATGGTGGAGAATGGCATCAAATCAGGAAAAATCATGAGCCAAACCGCCCTCAAGGCCACTACACAAGCCATTCAGAGTGGATCAAGTGGTTTCGAAAATCGAAAAAAGAAAGAGGAAGGATCCATGATGGCATCAGGACCGGGTAATACCCAAAGAGGATGGAACTCCCCTTACGTTCATGTCCAACAGGGGCAACCCAACCCTCCTCAACATTATTATACACCTCAACCTGCTATTCTTAATGCTCAAGCGTACGCCCGACCTCCTCAGCGTCCACAATGGAGGGCACCTGCGCCACAAGGTTTTCGTCCGCGGCAGCCAAATTTCCAAGCCCCTCATAATCCGTATGTTCAGGTAGACTATACGAGAGAACAAAGGCCAAGGTAAAACTTCACCCCAATTGGAGAATCGTATACGAGCCTGTTGCGGAGATTGGTCAAATTAGGATGGATTGAGCCTGTTTTGCCCTTCAAAGTGGATCCGAATGCAAGTTGGTTTGATCCTAATGTAAGGTGTGAGTACCATTCAAATGTCCAAGGTCACAGTACCGAAAATTGTTGGAATCTGAAGAGAGCCATTGAAAAGTTAATCGAAAGCAAGGCAATCGTAATACAAAAAGAAGCAACACCGAATGTCACCGACAATCCACTTCCCAGTCACAGTAACACACACGTCGTAGGGATGATTTTTGACGATAGAGACTACAGGACAACAAGCCAAGCAGTGATGGAAATAGGCACCTTGAAGGAGAACCCGGGTGAAGCACTGAAGTATATGCAAAGAGAACCACTGATCGTGAAAGGAGCGAGTTCCATTATAAGACCCCGAGATTCAGAGAAGATAGTATTGTACGTTCCCGCAAAGCTAAAGGGAATAGAGCAAGATGGGCCAAAACTATATGTTTCGAGTGCTCCCGCATGGTTCGACCAACAGCGCAACAACATGAGAAAGATAACAGAGCCAATTGTCATAAGACACGCAACATAGCTCCTAGTGACAAGCTTGACAACCATCCCATGGAACTACAACAAAACTACGGTGATGTACAAAGGAAAAGAGGTCATGGAAGAAACAAACGAAACAGGGGGTTTGACTCGATCAGGAAGATGCTATGCTCCAGAAAAATTAAGGAGACCAAAATAGTTTAAAGATAGTCAAGGGCCAATGAAAAAACCTGTCACAGACGAAGAGGCTAAGGAATTTCTGAAGAAAATGAAAACCCAAGACTATTCCATTGTCGATCAATTGAGAAAAACCCCGGCTCAAATCTCATTATTATCCCTACTGCTACATTCTAAAGAGCATTATCAGGCATTGATTAAGTTGTTGAATGAAGAATACGTCCCGAAAGAAACTACGATCTGTCAAATAGAAAGGATGGTTCGTAGAATATTTGAAGCAAATAGAATTACTTTCACTGATGATGAGTTACCCACAGAAGGTTCTGGTCACAATAAGGCTTTGCATCTGACTATCAAATGTGAAGGATATTACATAAAAGGGGTAATGATCGATGGAGGTTTAGGAGTAGATATCTGTCCTCTCTCTACTTTGCAAAAATTAAAAATCAGCCCAGATAGGATTCGATCCAATAATGTATGTGTTCGGGCTTTTGATGGTGCAAAATGAGAAACCATTGGTGAGATAGATCTTGCTTTGGTTATTGGACCAGTTGAGTTTGTGATCACCTTTCAAGTA
The DNA here is from genome assembly GCA_030864215.1 of Capsicum pubescens. NCBI lineage: Eukaryota > Viridiplantae > Streptophyta > Magnoliopsida > Solanales > Solanaceae > Capsicum > Capsicum pubescens. The sequence continues at coordinate 64,836,735 of CM061543.1, forward strand.
ATAGACATGGATACTTCCTACAACCTACTTTTAGGAAGACCATGGATCCATATGGCCAGAGCCATACCTTCTACTTTGCATCAAGTAGTTAAGTTTGAACACGACAATCAGGAAATCATTGTACATGGAGAGGATGACCTTCCCATACATCGAGATCCTTCTGTACCCTGTATCGAAGCAAAAGGGGGTTGTGAATCTTCCATTTATCAAGCCTTTGAAATTGTGACAGCTGATCAAGTCATGGAAGGCACGCCAATTCCGGGGCCTCATCTCTCTTCTACTTTAATCATGATGGCTAGCCAAATGCTACAAAATGGTTATGAAGCGGGAAAAAGATTAGGGGTTTCGCTGCAAGGAATTATAAACCCTGTAGATCCATGTGGTAGCCGCAACACCTTTGGCTTAGGATTTAAGCCTACCGCAACAGATAGAAAATGGGCAAAAGAGCAGAAGAAGAGGGCTTGGAAATTGACAAGTCCGGTTCCACACATTAGCCAATCTTTCATGAAAGCTCAAAAGGAAGAAAATCAAGACCCATATGATAACAAGGATGTGGATGAAATATGTCAAGGTCTCAAGGAAATATTTTATGAAATAAACATGGTTCAGATGGGTGAAGTCCCTAGCCATGCAGATGTGCAGTTCGTCGGGCCAAATATCAAGCTCACTAACTGGGAAGCCACTCCTCTCCCCACAAGGAAGGAGTATTGGTAGTTTATTTTGTTGTTTCGTTTTTCTTTCTTTTGTATTTTGGACTATTCTCAGGGTTGTAGTCCATATAGTTTAGTTGCTCTGCTTTCATGTTAACCCTCCTATCCTTTCCGATTCAATGAAATGAAATTCAAGTTTTTTAGTAAATTTATTTTTTCTTCCCTCTTTTAATTTTCATTTTTATCTTATTTTCAGTTATGTTAATACTGGCTCTGATAACATGGCATGCACACAGAGTTCACATTTAGATCCTAAAAAGTTGTCTAATCTCGAATCAACAAACCAAACGGTAGATAAATACGATGAAGATGAAGCTGATAAGGAAGTCAAAGAAGGATTGGATCAATTTGAGGATAAGCCCTAACCCAATTTAAATGACACTGAGATAATAAATTTGGGAACTGGTGAGGAGGTTAGAGAAATAAAAATAAGTATTCATGCGGATCAGAATATCAGGAATAATATTGTTCAGATTTTGTTCGAGTATAAGGATGTTTTTGCTTGGTCTTATGATGATACGCCGGGTCTAAGCACTGATTTGGTAGTCCACAAACTGCCTACATACCCTAATTTTTCACCGGTCCAGCAAAAGTAAAAAAATTTTAAAACTGACGTGAGCCATAAAATCAAAGAGGAAATCATGAAGCAATTGAATGCGAACGTGATCAGGGTCGCTCAGTACACCACATGGTTGGCTAATGTGGTGCCCGTACCGAAGAAAGATGGAAAAATCAGATTTTGTGTTGACTATAGGGATTTGAACAAAGCAAGCCCTAAAGATAACTTTCCGCTACCCAATATTCATATCCTTGTTGATAATTGTGCTAAACATGAGATCCAATCTTTCATGGATTGTTATGCCGGATATCACCAGATCTTGATGAATGAAACAGATGCAGAAAAGACTGCTTTCACCACCCCGTGGGGTACTTATTGCTACAGGGTCATGCCATTTGGTTTAAAGAATGCGGGAGCTACGTACATGAGAGCTATGACTACTATTTTTCATGAAATGATGCACAAGGAAGTAGAAGTATATGTTGATGATGTCATTATCAAGTCCATGACACAAGTCGATCATGTATATGACTTGAGGAAATTCTTTGAAAGATTGCGAAAGTATAATCTTAAGCCCAATCCAGCCAAGTGTGCATTTGGAGTTCCATCCGGAAAACTTTTGGGCTTCATAATTAGCCGCAGAGGCATTGAATTGGACCCCTCCAAGGTAAAATACATTCGAGAATTGACGCCTCCGAAGAATAAAACTGAGTTCATGAGTTTTCTTGGAAGGCTGAATTATATAAGCAGATTCATCGCTCAGCTCAACACTACATGTGAACCGATATTTAAGTTGCTGAAAAAGGATGCTGCTATCCAATAGACAGACGAATGTCAAGAATCATTTGATAAGATTAAAGAATATTTGGCAAATCCTCCAGTACTGGTCCCACCGGAACCTGGTAGGCCTTTATTTCTATATCTGTCAGTGATGGACAATTCTTTTGGTTGTGTTTTAGGACAACAAGATATCACAGGCAAAAAGGAACAAACAATCTATTATTTGAGCAAAAAGTTCACGAGTTATGAGGTAAAATATACTCTTTTAGAAAAGACATGTTGCGCCCTAACTAAGATTGCTTAAAAGTTGAAGCACTATCTTTCGTCCTACACAACCTACCTCATATCTCGAATGGATCCTTTAAAGTATATTTTTCAAAAACCTATGCCCACAGGCAGATTGGCGAAGTGGCAGATTTTACTTACAGAATTCGACATTGTGTATGTTACTCGTACCGCTATGAAAGCACAAGCATTGGCCGATCATTTGGCAGAGAACCCAGTCGACAATGATTATGAGCCTTTGCGAACTACTTTCCTGATGAAGAGATTAATTTAATTAAGGATGAATTTCAAGATGATATGTATGCGTGGAAATTATATTTTGATGGGGCAGTCAATGTCAAAAGAGTAGGAATTGGGGCGGTTCTTGTCTCACCGACCGGGCGTCATCATCCCGCCACAGCACGACTTCGTTTCTTTTGTACTAATAACACAACAGAATAGGAAGCTTGCATCATGGGTTTAAATATGGCAATAAATCTGGAGGTACGCGAGCTAGTGGTGTTGGGAGATTCCGAATTACTCATTCGACAAATTCAAGGAGAATGGGAAACGAGAGATAACAAGCTCATTCCATACAAACAATGCTTAGAGGACCTTAGCAAAAGGTTCAAGTCTATCGAGTTTAGATATATTCCCAGATCCCACAATGAGCTGGCTGATGCCCTGGCTACCCTAGCTTCCATGCTCCCATACCCAGAAAATACGCATATCGACCCATTAGAGATACATATACGAGATCAACATGGTTATTGTAACATAATTAATGCAGAACCAGATAATGAACCCTGGTACTATGATATCAAATGCTTCCTAAAGTCAAAAGAATATCCAATACACGCCAATGCAGATAAAAAAAGGACTATTAGGTGACTTGCTAATGGTTTCTTCTTAAGTGGGGAGATTTTGTACAAACGAACCCCAGATTTGAACCTGTTGAGATGTGTTAATATTTAGGAAGCTGAAAGAATCATGAATGAGGTACATTCGGGGGTATGTGGTTAGCATATGAATGGCTATGTTTTAGCAAAGAAGATTACGCGGGCAGGATATTATTGGTTGACTATGGAGCGAGATTGCTTTCGTTTTGTTCGCACGTGTCATTAGAGCCAAATTCACGGTGATTTGATTCGCTCGCCACCTTCAGAGCTGCATCCGATGTCTGCTCCTTGGCCATTCGTTGCTTGGGGCATGGACGTAATCTGTCCAATAAAACCAAAAGCTTCTAATGGGCATCGATTCATACTGGTCGCTATTGACTATTTCACCAAATGGGTAGAAACTGCGACTTTCAAATCAGTCATGAAGAAAATAGTAGTGGATTTTGTTCATTCGAACATCATATGTCATTTTGGTATACCAAAGTCCATTATCACAGACAATGCAACCAATCTCAATAGTCATCTAATGAAGGAGGTTTGTGAGCAATTCAAGATCGTGCATCATCATTCTACCCCTTACCGTCCCAAAGCAAATGGAGCCATTGAAGCAGCGAACAAGAATATTAAAAAGATTCTTATGAAAATGGTCCAAGGATCTCGACAGTGGCATGAGAAATTACCGTTTGCTCTTTTAGGATATCGTACAACTATCCGTGCATCGACTGGCGCAACTCCTTATTTACTAGTCTATGGGACTGATGCTGTGATACCCGCAGAAGTCGAAATTCCCTCGCTTCGAATCATTGTTGAGGCCGAGATTGACAATACTGAATGGGTCAAGTCTAGACTAGAAAAATTATCGTTAATAGATGAAAAAAGGTTGACGGTAGTTTGCTTTGGCCAATTATACCAGCAGAGGATGGCGCGAGCTTACAATAAGAAGGTACGTCCTAGAAAATTCGAGGTCGGCCAACTTGTTGTAAAATGCATCCTTCCATATCAAGAAGAGGCTAAAGGAAAGTTTGCTCCAAACTGGCAAGGTCCATACATAGTTAAACAAGTATTATCAAATGGAGCTTTGCAACTTGCGGATCTGGACGGAAAAATGGCAGAAAAAGCTATCAATGCCGATTCAGTCAAAAGATATTATATTTGACACACTTGTGCTTAACATTCTCAAGTTGAGATGACGAAAGACCATCATTCTACTTAATTAAATGTTGTTAATCCCTTGTCAGCCCTTCGAACTTTATTTACCTTTCCTTGCTTACCCTCTTTGGAGCCGAAAAAAAAAAAACTTGTGGGTGAAAACCCATGGAGGCACCCATAAGATGATTCAAAAAAAAAAAGAATAATGCGTATAGGATTGAACTACGTTCGACCTGATTCCTAAATGGATACGTAGGCAGCCCTATTTTGGGGTTCGATCCGACCCCAAAAGAAAAATAAAAATAAAAAATAAAAAAAAACCTTGGTATTAAAAGAAACCAAGACATATATCCTACTATCACTTTTATATGACTCCTAAGTTGTAATTTATCCTAAAAATCCTTTTCCCTTTGTCCATAAAAGGCCTTCCGATCAATTTTCGAGAATGTCGAGCCTTGTGTGCCTAAAAATAAAAAAATAAAATAAAATAAAAAAATCTTATAGGTGAAAACCCTCAGGGGCGCCATAAGACAATGATGAATGAGACAACCAAAATTATAGAGGTCAATTGTGAAGATCCTTAAAGGATAACTTTAGTCAAACAAAGTTTATCATGACAGGGAAAAAATCAAGAAGGATGATTTGATTTGATTGAAAGGTGCAGCCTAATTCGAGATTAGACAGTTTTGAAGGGTCAAATGTCTACTCCAAATTGTGTGTCATGCTTCATTCAAGTTAATATATACCTCCAAATAAGCTTCCTTCCTTTACTGTTAAAAATACCTTCTATTTTAACATAATTCTTTTATTTTTTCTTTCAACTTTTTCTTATTTCATTTTTACACGTTTTGTTTTTATGCATAAGTCTTGTATCAAATGCAAAATAAAGAAAGACGCGCAAAATTGACCATGGCTCCCAGTGAAATTGAGTAGAGATTATTGGGCATTCACCACCTTGACAGGGATAGGGAGCCAGTTAAGATAAGTGTTACGAGTGAAGCATTTGAAAATGAAGAACAGAATCGTACTGAAACAAACAGAGATGCAACAAAATTTGAAAGACGAAGATTCAAGCTCACCAACCAATTAGTTTAATCAACCGTATCAAGTTGGGGCAAGGATAAGACAAACCTCCAAGGGATTCAAGGCCACAAACCAACTACCAATTTTAAAACTCACAATTCTTTTTTTGCTTGAACAGGGGCAAAGCAATCTTGTGAAGTTTAGTGAAAAAAAAACAAGTATAGCAAAGTTAAGTTTTCTTATTTTTTTTTTGTTATACTTCTATAATTCTAAGTTCGTATCAATATAATTATAATAATAATAATAATAAAACCCCTCATATTCAAAACTGGGGCATTTTTTTTTCTTTTCTAACAAAAAAACAAAAAAACAAAAAAACAAAAAATCCTAATCTTATTCGTCTTCATAGGGCGCCATCCCCTAGTTGACATCTTAGGAAACACCATTTCCTAATTTTCTTATTTCGTCTTCATAGGGCGCCATCCCCTAGTTGACATCTTATTTTGTCTTCATAGGGTGTCATCCCCTAGTTGACATCTTATTCGTCTTTATAGGGCTCCATCCCCTAGTTGACATCTTAGGAAACATCATTTCTTAATTCTTATCTCGTCTTCATAGGGCGCCATCCCCTAGTTGACATCTTATTCGTTTTTATAGGGCTCCATCCCCTAGTTGACGTCTTAGGAAACACCATTTCCTAATTTTTACTATTTATCTTCATAGGGCTCCATCCCCTAGTTGATATCTTATCTCGTCTTCATAGGGCGCTATACCCTAGTTGATATCTTATCTCGTCTTCATAGGGCGCTATCCCCTAGTTGACATCTTATCTCGTCTTCATAGGGCGCTATCCCCTAGTTGATATCTTATCTCGTCTTCATAGGGCGCTATCCCCTAGTTGACATCTTATCTAGTCTTCATAGGGCGCCATCTCTTAGTTGATATCTTTTTCGTCTTCATAGGGCGCCATCCCCTAGTTGACATCTTATCTCGTCTTCATGGGGCGCCATCCCCTAGTGGACATCTTATTCGTCTTCATAGAGCGCCATCCCCTAGTTGACATTTTAGGAAATAAACCTTCCTATTTTTCTTCTTTATGTCTTCATAGGGTATGACAATCCCTAGTCGCATTTTTAGAAGCAAAATTCCTAATTCTTTTTCATGCATTCGCAAGGCATAACATCATTTAGTTGCATTATTGAGAACAAGAATCTTATTTTATTGCATACCTAGCTTTGATTTCTATCATTTTTATTTATTTATTTTTAAATTATTGTGTAATTTTTCTAATAACTCACAAAATTTTTCTAGTGCAAACTATGGCAAAAATAAATAAATTTGTTTGTTTTGTTTTCTTTTCTTTGATGGCTTGCAGGTTTTTCTGCAAAGCACAGGTTTATCCAGGAATGAAATTTCATCTCCGGTTAGAATATAGAAGAATGATCAGTTTGAAGATAGTTAGAGTTAGTTTTGCATCCGTAGCGGTCCAATATCTCAAGAGACATCTTTTTAGCTTCTGATCAGGAAAACAAGCATCTAAAGTATTCTATGAACTGTTCTTTGGTAGAGTATCAATGACTCAATCCAAGTTTCAAGTTCAAGTCTCAAATTCTAACTTCAAGATCAAATTTTGAGATCAAGGTACCCACCAGAAGAAAGTGAGGCGATAACTGGAGATCCAGGAGAGCCACGAGCCGGAAACTCAATGGGACCTCACCTCGACTCTCCAACTCATCCATTCATTCCAACACCTATTTGAACTACACGTGACCTGATTCTCTTATAACCCGAGATATGTAGGATGCCCAAAGCCAGGGTTCGGTCACACCTCTTTCCCACTTATTTACGTATTAATTTTGAATAAATAGTTGGGCCAAAAATTAGTCATGTTTACTTCTTTGCTTGAAAATTCTCCATATTTCCAAGCAAAGAGGGGCATTCTGTAAACACCTAATTTTTGACCAAACCTAAGTGTTTTTTTTGCCATTTTATTGTTTAATTTTTTTTTTAGGGTTTAAATTAGGTATTTTAAGTTTATCTTATTTTTACTAAATTTATTTTAAAAATTTTGAAAACTACAAAAATAGAGTTACATTTTAAATAAGCTTTTATTTTCATTATTTATTTATTTATTTACTAAGAAAAAAAAAGGAAAATTTTTAAATCATATTTGTTTTCTTCTTTTAATTTTTAATAAATAATCTAGTGATATTAATATTCCGTAATCATGTTTTAAGACTAATTATTTAACTTACTTATAGTTTATTAGTCTTAAATAATTTTTTTTTCTTTTTCTTTTCTTTTGCTTTTATTATTTTTATTTAAAACATTAATTTAAAAAAAAAAGAAAAGAAGAAGCCCTAAACTACCCCATCACCCTTTTCCCACTAACCTAAAACCACTCCCCCATTATTTTCCAATTTCCCACTTCCTCCACACCAACACACGACACACATATATGTACACTATTATAAAACACTTAGACACACACCATTATAAAGGACAACACTTAGAGAGACTAGGAAGGGGGAACATGACAAAGGAGAGAAAGATCAGAAAAAGAAAAAGAAAAAAAAGGGAGAAAGAAACAACAACAGAGAGGAAAAAGAGAAGGAAAAGAGTGTCGAGTTTGAGTTGAGTTTTGGGGCTTCATTCGAGCTTCACATCACCGGCTTTCTATTTTCCGAATTCGATTCAGTTTGTCGACAGGTTCTTATTCAACCCAGTTGCATTATCTTTTTGTAAGTTTTATTGAGAATCAAAGCATGAATAACATTGTTTAAATAGTTTCATGCAGAGTTTGTGTATCGTATCTAGTTTGCTCAAAATTTATATGTGTGTACGTGACATGGCCGGGGTGATTTCAAGATATTGATGTCCTAGGAATGTATGGATTTCATCTACATGTATACATATTGATACTTATTTTTCTTTTCTTTCTTTTTCTAAAATTTAAAATGGACACTATCTTATATTCGTCCGAGAAGATGACATAACTCCTTTTTAAAGGTTAATACAACTTCTTTAGTCTTAAAATTACTAATCAGTCATTGTAAAATTAGAATGAAACGTATCATGCTCGTCAACTGGATCCCATTGAATGAAATTTCTGTTCATTTATCTTTAATGCATGATAACTTCATATATTCGAGAGCTATATGTATCAATTTGGTTAAGAAGATTCAATAAAATTTTTTATAAGTATTATTTACATTAGAAAATGATGAGTAGCGGTTAGATGTTGATCGTTTTTGTCGTAAGCCTTGTTTGTTGCTTCACTATATATCAAAAAAAAAAATGATGAACAACTTTATTAGTCTTAGGACGACAACTTGGTATATTAAGCTCTCACTCTACGTAGACCTTGAAAGTAAGGAGAGAAAAGGGTGGTTTACTAACATCTGTGTCTTCCTTTGTTTCTAGTATAGAAATATTCAGATCTAAACCGTTAAGTCGATAGAGTGAAATCTTGTAAGTAAGAATACCAAGTAATTAACAACACTAAAATAACCGAGCATTTTTATTTGCATAAGAAGTTAATCATTTTCTTTTTAAGTCAAACTTTACCCTCTACTAATCAAGCTTTAGTATAATACTAGTAAATAGTGGTTTTAGTGATCTAGAATTTTACTCATGCAACTTATAATGTTTGGCCCTGAAGGAAAATAAAACCATTTATGTATAAATAATGGAACTGGAAGCATGCAAAAGGTTTAAATCAAGCATATTGGTATATGGCATTAGATTTGTATGCATGGTGTTCATGTGATATGAATACTGACTCTTATTTTGCATGAATTGTTGTTTCATTTATGAGAAAATTTTGTAAATTTGATTGGAGTCAAATGGATAAAATTTGATGATATTAGTTTGTTTTTTTTTAGTTCGAAATTGGGTATTTGATAATTATTCAATATAATGAGTACAAGTTATCAATTGCTGATGTGAATCAGATCAATTAGGCATTAGGCTAACGGCTAATTCTAAACAAATTTCTTCAAGGTCATGACAGTAAATTTCAAGACATTCGAAATCCGAGTGGATTTACCAGAATAACAAGAGTGATATGGGGTACATATTTGCCTTAAACCCCGCAATAATAATAGAGAGGAAAAATTCATTTGCGAGGGAGCGAACTCGAAGAATTGTTTTAGGTCCTCAATCTTTAGAAAATTAATAATTTAACATATAAGAGAAGGTAGCGATGAAGTAGGAAAGCCCTGCTACCGATCATTCGTTACAATAAAATCTAATATACCATTTGAAGTCGCTTGAACTGGGTTGGGTAGATTTTAAACCTACTAGGTGCTTATTTAGACTAGGAAAATGGGGACGACTCATAAATGCCTCAAAGGCACGAGAAATGTATCAAAACTTGTGGTATGACCGGAAAGTACTACTACTGGCAAGCCACACATTAATATAATTAAATAATTTAAAATAAATTCAAAGTAGGATGTAAGTAAATTTTAGGCTAACAAATATTATGTATCCTAGAGATTAATTTAAGCCAGACGTAAGTCATTAATGCGACCGTGCTAGAACCACGGACTCGAGGGGTGCCTAACACCTTCCCCTCGATCAACAGAATTCCTTATCCGGATTTCTAGTTCGCAGACCATAAAATAAAGAGTCATTTCCTTTTGAATAAGGATTCAATAAGGTGGCTTGGAACACCCAAACTCAATTCCAAGTGGCGACTCTGTAAATAAAATAATCCCTGTTCAAAACGTCACTTAAATTGGAAAAACCCATTTTTCTCTAAAACCAATTCCCTAGCGGGGTCGGATGCGGTAAAAAATAGGGATGTGACAAAAATCAAACATGTAATTGATAGTACGATGACATAAAACAAGATAGATTCCTAATTACAACCCTGAAATAATTTAGAAAACAAAAAGGAAAACAAGACTAGCTACCAAAACCCCTTACCAGTAAGGAGAGGAGTGTTTTCCCAATTGCGGAGCTTGACATTTAGCCACTGATTTCCATATCATGACTAGAGCTTTCATCACCATGAAACACATTTCCCTTAATAAATGAGTTATGGATCCTCATACTCAACTCATTACTTTCCACGTATTGTGCATCACCATGTGTTGGTGAAGGATTCTGTGTGATGCTCGAGGTGTCAACGTTTTGCACTACAATCACTTTTTCTTGAATCATATTTTCTATTTCTCTTTTTAAAGTACGACAATCTTCAATATAGTGATCCTGAACATTAAAATGATATGCACACCATACATTAGGGTCAAAATTTCTTAAATGTGGGTCAAGTGTATACCCAAGGAGAGGAGTAATCATGCCCCACTTTCTCAATCTCTGGAACAAACTGGCATAGGATTCCCTAATAGGAGTAAAATTATCCTTTTCCTTCATCCTTTTTGCAAACTCTGTCCTAGGTTGAAACTTGGATTTAAAGGTATCTTGGTAAATATGTAGGGGTCGAGGATGATGTTGAGGGATTAGTGCTTTCCATTATGGATAAGATGACGAATGAGTATACAATTGTGCATTGTTCAAAGGATGTTGAGGAAATAGAATGGAATATCTTTGATTTTGGAATGAGGAACCTTGTTGTAGATGAGTATTTGTATCTAATATGTAAGCTCGATATTGAGGCTAACAGTATTGGTGAGTTGGACCTCTCGAGTTCTGTTTTGGCCTTGATATAATGATAGGTACATTTTCCAATTTCTTTCCTTCAGTTTTTCTTAATTGATTACAGTATCATTCTAAATATTTCACAGAATCCTCATGTCCATCATGTTCCTCAAATTTTGATATCTCAAAGCTTTGGGTAAGGTTGACACTTGAAGACATGCCTCAGTCTTTATATGAAACATCTTCTTTACCCGCAAGTTCTAGGGGACTTGTCATAGCATTTTCTGCACTCTTCATTTTTTTGACAATTTTCTCTAGCTCTTCTGACACAATAGGCTTCTTGTTAAGAAATTTTGGTGGCCTAGTTAACTTAAAAGTAGGCTCAGGAGTATAACAATGATCACTAAGAGTATTGAACATGGGTCCACCAGCAGCATGGGGAAGCACAATCGTTGGGCGGCTAGTAAATGTGAAAGCCTTAGTAGAGGATTGAGCACCAAAATCACAGACGACATATGGTGTTATGAATGTAGTAGGATTATACTAAGGAGCTAGAGAAAGAGTAGTGGAAGTATTGGGTTGCTTTTGACTTGGAATAAATTCTGAGTTATGTTGTAGTGCATCAACAACAGTAGGAAACTGACTTTGTGATTTTGATGGAAAAACCGAGGTATTTGTAGGATCAATAGTGGGAAATCGAGGAGGAGGCAACCCACTATCCTAAGATCGGTGCATTTCCATCATTTGTTGTCTTAGTCTCCTAATCTCTTGCTTTAAACTCTCATTTTCCTGACTCTTTGTTTGATCTATGTTGTCACTCTCTATATCCTTGTTGGACATGACTAACTCTTCCTTAGACTTGGTGTGATGTGGAGGATCAGCCAGGATGCCACAAATCAACCACCTTAAACTAACTGAACAAGAGATAACAAATGTGTTAGAGTTCAACACTTTTTCAAAATCTCTTTTTTTTCTTTTTCCCTTTTCTTTGAAAAAGATCACCGAACCTAAGAAGGGCGCCTATGTATCTCATTCCCGAGAGAGGAGAATCAGGTATGCATAGTTCGTAAAGTTTTGGCACAACATGGACGATCAAACTATCTTTGCTTTTTTATTTCTTGAAACTTTACGAAAAAAAAAGAAAATAACAAATCGACAAAAGAATGGACGAAAATCTTTTTGAATATTTCAACTTTACAATCCTATACAAAATGAAACCTATTATTACCAAAGAAATTTTTTTGAATTTTCAATTTTGAATTTCATACGAAAATAAAACTTGAAACTATTAAAGGAGAATATTTTTGTAGTTTTCTTTTAAAGATGTATATGACACCTATTCTAAATGAAGAGTGAAGAAAATCTTTTTGGATTTTTTTAATAAGATCACCGAACCCTAAAATGGCTGCCTACATATATCACTCCTGAGAGAGGAGAATTAGGTGTGCGTAGTTTGTCCAGATTGGACAATTAAGGATTAAATAACAAACTGAACCCTAACTTGAGAGACACGATCAAAGACAGATGACGAAAAACATCAATAAAATCTTTTTTGAGTTTTCAATTTGACACTTCACACAAAAATGACACCAACAACTATGAAGGAAAAATCTTTTTGGTATTTTCGTTATATGAAATGTACAAAACTTCTACCATCTTTTTGAACTTTCTTTATTAAAAGCTCATATTAAAAAAAATCTTTTTGAAAATTTTAAATTATGAATACTTGCTAAAGAAAACAAAGGCAAAATCTTTTTGATGTCTTTTTTTTGAGTAAATGAGTGCAAAAGACAAAAAATCTTTTTGAATTTTTGAATTGTGAAAAACAAAAGCCATAAAGAACACTAAAAAACTACAAACTCTATTTTTTCTTTTCTTTTTCCTTGCTTAAACACACACTCCTTTAATTCTAACACATGCTTTCCCCAAATCAATTCGTCAAATGACCCTATTATCCTCAAAGATACAACAATTAGCACGTAAAGATGCTTTAGGGGTGAATCCCCTAAAAAGAACCAAATGGGTCCCGCTAGGTCTCAATACGATCCAGATAAGCATGACCTAAAGGCTGACCTAGGCTGGGGTCCACTAAAAAGGCTGTTCGAGGGTACATATGGTCAATAGTAGCTGTGATTTCTTTCCACATACTCCATACATCCAACGGCTTCCCCTTCTAAAATAAGGGTGACTCAACTAGATTTTGAGTAAACAACATGTACTCTGAGACTTGTTGCGAAAACAATGACTCGTGGTAATGCACATGATGCCAAATATAAAGCGGTAACAGATAAGAGAAAAACTGTAAACACGTAGCACGTAGGCACTCAACAACGATAAAACAATAACACAAACAAAATATCTATACACCTATAGTGTCAAACTGAGCCGATACAACTTAAAAATTAAGCTCGAACTCTGAAAAATCTCCAACAGAGTCGCCAGAGCTTCACACCCCCTTTTTTAACCCAAAAAATTATATTTTAAGTTTGAAAGGGTTTTTATTATTAAAGTGACAAAAATGAAGATTTGTTTCGAAAAGAATTCATTTCTCAATTAAATTCAGAGTTTCCACTTGGCATAAAATCGGGTGTGCCAAGTCACCTTTGAAAATCCTTTTTCAAAATGATTTGACTCTAAAAATTGATCCACGAATAGAGATTCGGATTAAGAAATTTTGTTGATCGAGAGGAAGGTGTTAGGCACCCCTCGATCCTGTGGTTCGACCGTGGTCGCTTCGTAAACTATATCTTCTAGTATGATACTATGAAATGTATAAATCAACAAAAACACACAAAACAAACAAACAAACAAACCAAACTAAAACAAGTCCAAAAAATAATGTTCAGTCCAATTATTGCAATCCGAAATAAAAGATACTGAAATAAACCTACACTAACCTATACCACTACAAAAAAAAACTATGTTTAGCGATGAAATTTACTGACAGATCAATTTTCGTCACTATATAGCGATGGATTAGCAACGAAATAATGAATTTGGTCGCATGCATAGCAATTCAATTTTTATGTATGCTATTAGCAACGAATCAGTGACGAAATTGCTATTACGTTGCTAAATAATAGAGAAAAAATAGCGCCTAAATTTAGTGATGGATTAGCAACAAAATATTGGTCGCTATGTTAATTATTTTGTAGCAACAGATTTAGCAACAAATTTTCGTCGGTACACTTCAGATTATTTTTTAAGAAAAAATTATTTTGTTTAGTGACCAACTTTTTTGTCATAAATTTTCATTTTACTTTTTTAATTAATAATAAAGTGTAGAAAAGGGGGGGGGGGGCTTCTAGGGGTTTAATTCATTTCAGCCCCCTTACCCCACTCTCTTTCTACTCTTTCTCTCAAGAACGAGTTTATGATTTCAAGGCCTTTTTGCCCGATTTGAATGAGTTTTGCACGAATTAAATACATTTTTGCATGTATTAAAGGTCAAGCTTACACTGGTTTGCCAAATTGAAGTATTCAAAGGTATTTGCTTCCACTGTACACTCTCTATCCAAATTGAAATTTGTGTTTTCTTTAATTTTTTGATTTGATTTTAAATTATTGTTCACTCTCTATCCAAATTGAAGCTTGAATTAGTTTTAACTTATCAATTTCTTCGAGAAATAGTTTGGTTTTGGATGTTTGTCCATGATTTTACTTTACAATGGGTAAATGTTAGTATTTGACTTTACTTTACATGGTTTTGGATGCAAACAGCTGGTTGGGGTTAGGGTTCATGAAAGCATTTCGGGCTAGGGTTTATTTGGGGCTAGGATAGTTGACTGTTTGGGGCTAGGGTTTAATTTTGCCTCAAATGTCCACCTATTTTGTTTTCTAGGAAAGTAACTGTTGCCGTGAAAGTTTCTTTAATCCTTTTCCAATATGGGGAAATACACATAGAGAGATAACAGAAATTCTGTCATAAGTGCACTAATATGAATTTGAACCTACGCTGCTAGGACAGCGAGAAACTCTCCATCTACACAGTAACTCATCTTCACAAGTAAAAATGATGATTTTGCTAGGAACCAGTTGATTAAGAAACAGGCAAGAAGGGCTATACCGATATAGTAGCAAGTGCTTACCCTTGTCAAAAATGATATTATGCGATAAAGAATTGGAAATCCTAAATATTCAACTAGACTTTTATTTTGTCGTTTAAGTTATGATGTTGCATTCTGGGTATCTACCTCTAGAAATATGTGTTTGCAGAATAGAGATCGATGTGTTGCTCTCATTATCTGGTTACATGTTGCATCTGTATGAGACACATTTTGGATATGATGGGTGACTGAGGGGTACCTTTACATATGTTGTGTGCCTTATTTTTCTATTTTCGTTTTGCCCTTTGATGGATAGCTCTATCTGGTGGGTGACTGAGGGGTACCTTTACATCCGTTGATGGATTGCTCTTAAAAAGATTGGATCTTTTTTGTGGTTTTAGAGATCTAGTAGTGTAAGTGATATATTTTAAAATATTTATTTGATACACTTTTCTTTCAGGTGTCTTTTTTACTGGAAATTCAAGTAGTGCAGTTGTAGATTTGTGGCAAAGTAAGTGGAGTATTGTATACAATCAGGTGTGTTTTCAAACTTTCTTTCTGCTTTTTCAGTTTTCTTGCTATGCTTGTTGGATTCTCAATTATGTTTGTAACTTATTTTTGTTATTAAGCATGTAACGATAAATTTGTTGTTAAAATAGAAGTATGTATCACTTTTATCTTATTTTTATGGTAAACTTGTTCTGTTTTCTACTTTGAGAGTATCACTTTGAATAATTTAGTAATGAGCCTTAGAGCGTGTCAAGTGAAGTGTAATTCCGTCCTTATCGAAAAGTGACTTCCAAAGTGAGAAATATTTTAAAACGTGTAGAATTTCCCTAATATCGACTTTCTGTCATGTAGAGAATTGAATAAGCTTTCCGTCGATACCAAATTCTCCCAAATCTGGCACTCAGACGAAGAATTAGAGCCATTTTAGTGAGACAGTGTGCCACCTGGCAGTTTAGCGCGTCGCGGAGCTAGCCAAAATGGCAATTGTCAAATTCCAATGAGCCTCCACGATTCCAGCTCATCGCGGTGTCTTTCCAGTTCGCAGCCAAGGTGGCAACGCAATTTCCACCGCGTCGCGCCAAGGCTCAGTTTCCCAATTGTCCCATTTCCAGTAAGCTGGCGCGATTATGGCGCGGTGTGCCAGCACGTAAAATTAGGATTTTTCCAGTTCTGGATTTTAATTCCAAGGAAAAAAAGGGTCTTTTCCCAAACCCCTATATATACTCTTTAACACGAGATTCAACACTTTTACACCCAAATATTATTGGTTTCTCTCAATTTTCTTCAAGAACAAGACCTAGGGTTTCTAATCCAAGACCCAAATCACCAAGGTTTCACCGTGAATCTTTCAATAATTACATAGAAAGGTATGTTAGATGTTGATTCTTGGGTTCCTTCCACCCAATAAGTTCAAGACTCCTTTTTCTAAATTCAAAGATCTTATATTTATGAGTTTTCATGATTCATGTGAATTTGAAATTGAAGTTCATGTTATTATTGAGTTAAATTCATATTTTGTTTATAAAATCTCAAGAGTTGATTCTAGTAGGTGATGAATTGTATGATGTTCATGATAAACCCTCTTCAAGTTGCATGTTAAGTGATGTGTTTATGTCAATTGAGTGTAGAAATTGTTGAATAACCAAAGCATGCTCGCCGTATGTTTGATAAAATGCTTATGTGAAGGAATTAGAGCCATTATAACATGTTGACTAGAAATCCTCCAATTGTGTGCAAGCTAATGCATACCAAGTGTTTGTTGAAAAACCTTAATGAATGAATTATGACATTTTAGCATGAAATCCACCAATTATATGCTCTTCAATGCATGTTAAATGTTTGTTGTAAGACCTTGTTGAATAGAGTATGAGCCAATAGCATGTCTCCCTATACTATCACATGTTTATGATTTCTAAGTGCTTGAAGAGATGCTTTAATGATTGTAATGGTGAATGAATTTCCATGGTCAAGATTATTTAAGAATGTTTATGTTTTACTTTTATATTATAGAGTCCTGGGGGTATTTATACCCGATAATTAGCTGCAAGTTTAGAGCCCATGTCAGTTTTCACGATAATCTCAGTCAAGCCACGATTCTTAGAACTCAGTCAGTTACAAAATTCAGTACTCTCAGACAATTACAGAACTTAAGAAATCTCAGTAATCTAAGTATTGTTAGCATTCCAGCTTTAGTTTAGTACTCAACTCAGATCTTAGTAGTATTCAAGAATTCAGTTTCAGACCTCAGTAGCATTCAAGTAATCAATTCAGAACTTAATATCGTTCTGTCAGATAACGAGATTCAGAAGTATTTTGTCAGTCTTCAGAATCAAGTGAACTCAGCTTAACTCAGTTACTCAGTATGATCAGTAACATATTCAGCTCAGTCTAGTACAGTTTTTGAAAAAGAATCAGTTTAGAGTCTTTCAGTTGGGAGTAGGACTTAGCACCGAGCGAACCTAGGGATGGGGACTCACCCGTTAGAGAGGACTGAGATCCCTAGGAGAAATCCCTAAGTTCCAGAACTACGTAGCTAGCGTAGGTATGAGATGTCACCCGCTAGATAGGACTGACATACTTAGGGATCACCCGTTAGTATATTATATTTATATAGGACTGATCCCAGGGGGTCACCCATTAGATAGGACTGACTCTACAAGAGAGGTCTTTACCCGTGGTATAGTACTGAAACCCTTCCAACTGGAGTTATAGGTTGGACCCCAACTTAGATAGAAGGGGCATGTCGATTAAATGACTACTTCCCACAGTCTTAATTTCAGAATCAGACTCAGTAAAGGAACTCAGTTCAGTAGTACAGAGTAAGGACTGTCAGATACAGTTAATTATTATAATTATCAATAGACTCAGACATCACCTGCTAGATGGGACTGGTCTCAGATTTAGTTATTAGAGATCACCCGCTAGATAGGACTGATCTCAGATTAAGTCAAATCATATTCATTATCAGTATATACAGAGATCACTGCTAGATAGGACTGATCTATGATTCAGCTAAGTACTCTCATTATCAGTAGATACAAAGATCACCCGCTAGATAGGACTAATCTCAGATTTCAATTGAGCATTCCTATTATATTTAGATTTAGAGATCACCCGCTATATAGGACTGATCTCAACTTCAGTACTCAGTTATCAATATCAGAAGATTTAGTTATTCAGTATCTCAGTATTAGTAGTAAGTTCAGATATCAGTAAAGCAGTATACGAGTATCAGTATTTAGAGTCACGATGATTTTAGTTATGGTTTGTTCATTCATGCATATGTCCTCATTTAGTACTCTCATGTTATTTAGTTAAGTTATGTTCATGCATAAACCCTTGCATTTAGCCTTACCTTATCTAGCATACCAGTACATTCAAATTATTGACGCATAATTTTCTCTTGCGCTATGGTGTCTTATACCATTGGTTCAGAAGTGCAAGATCCAGAGCACCCTTAGAAGCCCAGACTCAGTCAGGAGCAGTAGACGTAGCAGTAAGTCCTCTTCATTCGAGGATGATCCTTATTTTATTATGGCATTAGACTCAATTCATTTTTAGTAGACAGAGTTAGTTGGGGACATGTCCCATCAACTCCACAGTTCATACAGTTAGAGGCTTTTCAGATAGATGTATTAGTATTCAGTTTTCAATTTTGAGTATTTTAGATGTTTTGAACCTTATGGCAAGTTTTCAATAGTTTTCTGCATTTATTATATTATATTATGAAGTGCTCAGGTACAGATGTCAGTAGAGGGTTAGCCTCTGTTCCTTCGGGATCATGAGCACCGTGTGGCATTTCGATTCCAGAAAATCAAGGCGTTACAGTAGCTTGAACACGAGACTGATAATTTGACTGGGAAACTTGGTACTGGGGTAAAATATTTGAAAGTGGAGCTTGGTATTGGGGTTGAATATTTAGAAGTAGAGCTTGGTACTGGGATTGGGCGTAGAATACAGGCTGAAAACTTGATGATTGAGGTAAGGAAAGAATATTCCTCGGCTTGAATTTGTTCTTCAATTTATCCATAGAATTAGTAGAGACCGCAGTCACATCCTCTCTTTTTTTCTTTGAGAATGCAGAAGATTCAGATGATGTTGGGGTTTTGATAAAATTTCCTATTTAAATGCCTTTCTCTAATGATTCTCCAATCTTTACCAGATCTGCAAAAGTTGCTCGGATCGCGGATACCATCCTGGTATAAAATTCTCCCTCCTGAGCGTGAGAGAAAATCGATACCATTTCTTTCTCAGACATGGGAGGTTGTACTTTGGAAGCTTTCTTTCTCTAACGGAAGGCGTAGTCTCAGAAACACTCATCATTTTTCTGCTTGATCCGGTCTAATGAGTATCGGCCAGGGACTATTTCAATCTTAAATGCAAAACAATCAAGGAAACCTTTAGCCAATGCCCTCCAACTAGTCCATATTTTTAGTTCTTGAGATGTGAACCAATCTAAGGCTTCGCCACCTACGCTTCGGCTGAATAAGTGTATCAATAATGCCTCATTTTTTCCTACCCTCACTATTTGATCATAATACCTTCTTAGATGGGCCATTAGATTTCCAGTACCGCGGAACACTTTAAATTTAGGGACCTTGTATCCTTCTGGTAGATCTACTCCAGAGTGAACACATAGATCATCGTAACCCAGACCATCATTGTCCCCCACCCCATGAGATTCCTTGATCCTCATGATTTCTTTATTTATAGCCAACAACTTTATTTTATGCTCGATCCTCCACTCTTTTTTCTTCTTTTCGTAATGGTCTATCTCGGGATTGGGAAAGGAATTGTAGATGTCAGGGGATATGATGACATGAGAAGGGTTTGGAAGGGCAACTTGATTTTGAGGATGAGAGGAGGTTGGGTGGTAGGTGGGAAGGACGTTTTGGAAATTGGAAAAGTTTTGTGGAATTTGAGAGTAGTTTGGTGGGATCTGAGAGGAATTTTGCAGATTCAAAAATGAATTTTGTGGATTCAGAGATGGATTTTGTAGATTTGGGATGGATATGTAGATTTGGGAGCAAATTTTGTGGATTTGGGAGTGAATTTTATGGATTTGGGAGCGGTTTTTATGGATTTGAGAATGAATTTTATGGATTTGGAGATATATTTTATGGGGTTAGGGATGGATTTTATGGATGGTAAGCATCTGGGTTATTCTCTCGATTGGTGTTTTGGACAAGTTAAGGAGAGGAGACGGATGATATGTTATTTGGATGGTCCCCAAGAATAGGAGTACTGAGAGGAGGGATCTGTAGTGGAGTCCCGTGTCCTTCCGGAGCGGAAGAACTGACGCTGATGGCCAGATTGGCCAAATCTCGAGTACGATTCATCTCCTCCTGAAGCATTTCCAATTTTCTTGCGAGTTCAACAATCATCTCACTTTGTTCCTCTATTCCATTGTACCTGATGGTCAATGCATTTTTTTAACACTTCCAGTCATGTTTGAATGATGATTAGTGGATGGGATCTTATGCGCTTTTTACCGGGTGAAGTAAGGATGCTCTTCCAGCTTATTTCATTATGGATCAGTTTTCTATAATCTGTAAAATAAAATAACTCAAAGGCAGATGTGTTAGTTTCTATATGTGATAAGTAATGCAAGATACTTGACAAAAAGTAACCACATAGAGTTGTTTGTGTCATAGCCAAATTTATCCAAAGGACCATAGTGGATAAATTTTCTTTTGATTCAAAAAAACGCACATAAACACATAAGGCTGTTATATCGCATAAAATTTTATAATAACGCGTATCCTAACTGGGGTGACCCTTTTGAGCCAAGGGTTTAGGCCTAACGAATTTTGAAGAAAATATATGCCTTTTTAAAGCCAATCCATTATCGCCCCCAAAACCTTCATAGGTATACATAAATGGCGTAAATGCCTCCAAAAGTTGCACAAAAGGGATACAATCTTTAGGGAAAAGAAAAAGAATAATGTCCCGTGAAGGGGATAGAAAATACTAGTTCTTGAATGCTCTTCTATTGGCCTTCGCCTTCTTAGATTTGTCCACTTCTTGTCATTGGCGACATCTATTGATGATCAAGCAATTTTCGTATAGCTATCCCTAGATGCAACCGTACAAATCGATCAATTGCTTGCTTCAATTCCTCTCTCAATTGGTGTATGATTGAGGCATCCTTACACGAAAGTAAACAAAATAAGCTTTCTCCCGACCATTAAAGAATAATGGATTGGATTAAGCAAACATATATTCTTCTTCAACACATAGATATGATTCATCTGTAATTGACTCAGGGTCAATAGACGTAGGGCAAGTTTCTAATGGGCCCAATACCCCCTCGAGTATTGGGTCATCCTAGCCTCATGCCTAAAAGGGTTTTGGTTTTGCTCTATTCTAGGTGTCTAGAGTGGGTTTTAACCTAGTTTCCAAGTGGATGACTTGGGTTTGGAAATAAAAACAACCATCAGACGCCTCACGTGCTAATAAACCATCATATTTCCATCCCTTTATTTGGAGTTGAACAACAGGGGCCGGGACATCAACGAAACCCCAAAACAATTTAATAATTCAATGTGGGATTATGCTATGAGATTCCATAATTAAATTCCGCAAAATCAAAACATACAAACACATAAGCAATTTAGACAGTTAGACAAAAGAAGAAATCAAACATTTGGTTAGAATCCCCAGCAGAGTCGTCATTTTTGTCTTGCGAAAATTTTGACTTTTGAGAGCCACCACTTAATTTTTTAAAAGGAATTAAGAAAACCATTATACGATACTTTAAACGATCCAAAATAGAAAAATCATTTAAATTTGAAGATTCTGAGTAAGCGGTTCCAATTAACGTTTTAGGAAGGTTTTAAAGCACCTAAAACGTCTGCTAACTTGCGATTATCCGGATTGTTTGAAAATATTTTTTGACTAACTTCAATAAGATTGATTGTTGAAAAGTGATTGATTTTAGAAAAAAGATTTGTGTAAAATAGACTTGGACGACTTAGTAGGGATTTAACCAAGATCTAAGTAAATGAAAAGCAAATAAGCACATAAAAGGGGAAAGGGAGGAGGGAGTAAAAGATTTAGGCCATTGGACCCAAATCAATGAAATCCTGTCCTATTCTAATTGGGCTTTGGCCCACTTATACCTGTCCTAAACTATATTCTCGAGCCTTTGGCCTGAGTTTCGCTTCACCTGTATTAAATTTACAACTTTGGCTTTGAGGCGCCAAATAAATGAATAATGAAATGAAGAACTAAACAAATAATAATAAAAGACAACAATAAATTAAAAAAGTAATAAAAAATGAGACTTTCGAGTCTCTTAACCACTTCAACGATGGGATTTTAACCCATTTTCCTTCTTCCAACTTCTCGTATCCATATGCCATGCAATTGTCTCTCGGAGTTAATTTGATCGAAATGGTGGGCCCCAATGGCCCATGAAGAAATGCGAGGAGAAATTGAATCCATTTTTGGACTCGAAGGAAATAGTACATGTAAAGAAAAAGGGTAAGGATTAGAACCTGATAAAAGAGAAACTAATGCTACTGATGTTGAATGAAAATAGTAAATTATCTAAAATGCTTCACAAAACAAGACCTCTCAAAGAAAACACAAGAAAATAAAGTCTGTTATCTTGTCCTCTTTGACAAATTAAAGTCGAACTTCTTTTAGAGAGAAACTTGACTTCACATAAAGGTATATTTAGGAGTAAACTTATCAAGATCTTCAATCACAAATAAGTTAATTCCATGATAGGAATAAGCATGTTTAAATAACTCAAACCATCCTAATCAAAGCAAAACATAACAATTCACACTAGAAACATGGTTTATTTTGCTATGCACAAGAAGAGATGAGGCATTCAAAACAACTTCTTACAAACTGAACCGGTTATTTTAAACCTCTTATTCCACATATCTCACAAAGAAATGAATCGAAAACAACAAACCATTTGATGAAAATTCTTCAACACAAAATAGAAGCTACACAAACGCTTGACAACTTTACATTTTAAGATAACCCGAGATAGAAGAAACAACAAACTTAATCTTTAAGCGAGGCAACAACAAATTCTCACTTCTTTTCCTAGGCCAATAAACCAAAAAAACCAGCAAATTCACAATTATAAGAAGAAAATAAAGGAATATTTGGAAAAAAAAATATCTCAAAACAGGAAAATAGAAAGGCGGAGAAGCAAGAGTGAAATATAGCAGAACAAAGAACCCATAACCAAACGCCCCTTTTGTATTCGTAAGCAACGAAGAAGGTCACTTCAACTTTTTTGCCAAACTTAACAACAACAACAAAAAAAATGTCAACAACATTGCAAGTTTAATAGAATCAAAAGAGCAAAGACGACAACTTCATAAAAGTAATAAAAGAACTTAATTTTTCAAGTAATACAACTAGAAACTCCTACTCGTTATCAACACAATAAACAAAAGACAACAAATTTACAATTCTAAACTCCTTTAAAAAATGGAGAGATATTTTACAACTTGTACTTTCAACAAAATCCCAGCACCTATGATTACAACTACAAAGCGACTAATATGAAGAATGAGATGAAGGAGAAAATGTATAAAATTAAAAGAAAAAAATATGTTTACCTCTTTTGGAGTAGCAAAACGGGATCACGAGCTTCGTCAGAATCAACCACCTCCAGAAGAGCTTCACAGTGACTCCGACCGTTTGCATTGACTTCGGAAACGTCAAAATAGTCGACTACTTTTGGGAATAAATTTTTTACTAAAAAAATGACTCGTTGCTTGAAAGTAGATTTTTTCCACCTTCAAGACTTGGTCCTCATTTTCTCTACAGTGAGCTTTTTATAGAGAGAATTGAGGGTCATGCTCTTGACTTTAGCCGATGTGGGATCCAAAAAACCGGGGGCAATTTTGAAATCTCATTAGAAGGGAAAAAATTTAAAAATTTAAATAATCAGATAAGGGTGAGCTTTAGAATCGTACCAAAAATCATACAAGTTTGCAAGAATTTGGTGCTGAGCTGTTGTTTGTCGGGTTCGGGTTGCAAACGAGTCGCGCAATTTGGAATTATTGGTTGATTTTTGTTTGTTATCGGGTTGAGTTCGGGTTAGCCAGGTAGTTGAAATCGTTGTTGATGTTGTTGGTTCGGGTTTACCGCCAATATTACTTTCTGTTATATGCGTTGTTGGTTGATGGGAGCCGGTTGAAATTGTTGTTGTTTTGTGCGTACTGCTGTATTTACGCTGATGGGTAGTATAATGGGTGAAGGGTGTTTGGGCCGGAGCGGGTCGGTTGGAGTGGGCTGGGGTGGTCAATTTGGGCCATCTGGGTATTGGGATGATATTATTGTTAATGTTGTTGGGTTGGTGGGTTAATTGGTTAGGCTGAAAAATTAAAGAGGATGGGTAGATTTGGTCAATTTTGGGAATTTATGGGTTATTTAAAATATAACCCTAATTGAAATTTAAAATTTAGCCATATTTATTTAATTTTGACCAAATTAAAAATCAATTGACGGTTTGAATTACAATTATGACCAATTTGACTTCAATTATGGCCAAATATAATAGATTGGCTAAATTAAATTGAAATTCGATACAAATTAATACTTTTTTTAATTTCGAGTTTCTTGGTTTTTGATAAAATCAAACATATATTTATCCAAATAAATAAATAAATTTTGAGAATAAATTATATTAAAATAAATCTTTAATCATAATATTTATTTTCAAAATAATCCTTAATTAAAATCCGACATTCCATAGGATAAATATTTAAGTAATTAAATTATATAATCTCGTATAACTGAACGCGATAATATATAATCGCTACTTAAAATGACAAAATTACGTACAAAAATATTTTGAAATTTTTTTATTCGATTGAAATAAATATTTTGATTTTATTAAAAATCGAAGAAACTCAGAATTAAATTTAGTCGTTGAGGAAAAAAATTAGGTGTCAACAATAACAACTTCAAGCACAAGACCAAATGAATAATCAAATGAACTATCAAATGAAGTGTTTATCAACTTTAAGAAAGAAGATGAATCAGAAAATTATAGAATCAAGTCCACCGAATACATGGTGTATCCTTAAGAAATTTATTCCCTTCAAGTATCCAAGGTTATGGAATCTTTCTTCTCAGGATAAAATGATTCTCTTTCTGAAAATAGCGGTACCTCAAATTTTCAAAAACATCAAACACACTCAATGATTTGATGATCACACGAGGGTTTTTAGAAGACGAAGAAATTTTTTTTTTTACCTGAGGAAAAATTTACCTATTTATAGCCATCAAGGTGTTGCTTCATGAAGAGAAACAATGGTTCATAAAGGTGCACCTCTTCATAAAAGTGCAACTCTTTGGAAAAGTCACAACTTATTGGGAAGATCATAACCATTCAATCCGAAAAGGTGCCTATTCAAATTGCATCCTTTCTCTTGGTGTCTTTTCGAAAAAAAATACCTATTCATTTTCTATTCACACCTTTTAAAAACCCAACAATCCTCCACATAATGGGGAATGACTATTTTAACAAAATATTTATGGAAAAATATGTGATAAAAAATCAAAGACTAATTGCATCTGGATAAGTAGGTTCCTCATTGAACTTTCCGTAGTGAACATGCACTGAATGCACTCGGTCAATCGGTAGATTTGATATCTTTGAACTGTTAAACTTTAATGTACATCTAGAAAATACAAGTCACACAATCAACCTTTTATCGTGTATGATTCTCACGGTTTTGTTTATTTCAACCATGAACACGTCCTGATTTCATGAAAGCGTAGAGAATAGGCCCTTACTAACATTCTCTTTGAAGTGGCTTCCACTTCACCCTCACATAGGTGATTCCTAAACGTTTAATCCTATAGATCAAACTATTTGGTCAAATCTTACAAACTTAAAAACCATTAAAAAGCTTCAAACCATAAGTCTTATCCTTTTCTCTAAACATTGTCTTCATCATGAGAATGGATTGAGTATATTGACAATGTTGAACTGTCAGTCACAATTTTGTTTGATCTCCTTGAACCTAGCTCTTGGGTTCTCCCATCTGCTAGGTAGAGTTACTTCCATGTTGACTTGTCCCAAGCCTTAAACCCATTCCCTTCGATGATCTCTCAACTCCCTCTCTAGATAGGTCATTTGTAAATGGATCCGACACATTATCTTTTGACTTTACATGGTCAATAGAGATAAATCCACTAGAGTGAATTTATCTAACAACATTATGTCTCTGTCTTATATGACGAGATTTACCGTTATACATCATGCTCCCTTTCCTACCTATCATCGCTTGGCTATCACAGTGTATACATACTGGTGCCAATGGTTTGGGCCAATAAGGAATATCTTTCAAGAAATTCGGGAGCCATTCAACTTCTTCACCGACTTTATCTAATGTGATAAATTTAGATTTCATTGTAGAGTGGGCAATACATATCTGTTTGGATGATTTTCAAGAGACTGCTCCTCCACCTAATGTAAATATATATCTACTCATGGATTTTTCTTCATTAGATTCGGTGATTCAGTTTGCATTACTATATCCTTCAGTAATCGCTGGATATTTATTATAATGCAAAGCAAAGTCTTAATTGTATTTAAGATATCCCAAAACTCTTTTCATTACCATCTAATAAGTTTTATTGGGATTACTCGTGTACCGACTTAATTTACTAATAACACATGCTATGTCTGGATGTGTACAATTCATGATATATATTAAATATCCCAACACTCTTGTGTAGTCCAACTGTGATTTACTTTCATTTTCATTCTTTTGACATGCAAAGCTCACGTCTAATGTAGTTTTGGCAATACCAAAATTTAAATACTTGAACTTGTCAAGTACCTTTTTAATATAATGAGATTGTAACAACGCCAACCCTTGTGGAGTTTTATGGATTCTTATGCCTAAGATCATATCCGCTACTCCAAGGTCTTTTATATCAAACTTTCTCTTAAACATTAATTTTGTAGCATTTATGTCAGAAATTATTCTATTGATGATCGACATGTCATCCACATATAAACATATAATGACTTTGTGATATGGTGTGTCTTTAATGTAAACATATTTATCACATTCATTTATCTTAAATTCATTTGCCAACATGGTTTGGTCAAACTTTGCATGCTACTTTTTGGGTGCTTGATTAGTCCATAAAGTGACTTAACAAGTTTGCACACCATCTTTTCTTTATCAGGAACCACTGTAACACGTCAATTTAGGATAAGGAGTCCCACATCAGCAAAACACAGGAGGGATGCTGGGTATATAAGTAAGCAAGCCTTACTCTCTAGTGACACATTTTAAAGCTGTGTGGGCCTGGGCCCAAATCGGATAATATCACTAGTGGGTTGGTCTATTACATGGGTCTCTCGGGACTTGATGATTTGGGATTCCCTTCGTGGCTAGGGCTCTGGCTCGGGTCGTGATAAGAATGGTATTAGAGTCGCTCCTGTGTCAACCCTGTCGATGTGGGCCAGAGTTTAAACTGAGTTTAGGTAAATCACGGTAAGGCGGAGAAAACCTCAGTCCTGAGTCTAGGCAAATCCCATTAGGTGGGGAAAACCTCAGCAAGGACGCTGAGACCATAAGGGGAGTGTATGTAACACCACAACTTAGGATAAAAAGTTTCATATCGGCAAAACACAGGAGGGATGTTGGGTACATAAGTAAGCAAGCCTTACTCCCTAGTGACACATTTTAAAGTCATGCGAGCCTGGGCCTAAAACGGATAATATAACTAGTAAATTGGGCTGTTACAGGGGTTTCTTGGGCCTTTGATGGTTTGGTATGCCTATCGCGGCCAGGGCTCCAGCTCTGGTCATGAAAACCACAAAACCCTCAGGCTATTTTATGTAAATCTCTTCCTCCAGCTCTCCATTTAGGAATGCTATTTTTATATCCATTTGATGGATTTCAAGACCAAATACTGCCGCCAAGAAAACTAATATCAGAATTGACATTATCCTCATTGCAGGTGAGTATATATCAAAATAATCAAGGCCTTCCACTACAAGTCTTACTTTGTATTTTTCAATAGTACCATCCGCTTTTATTTTCCTTTTGAAGATCCATTTAGAACTTAAAGGTTTATTTCCTGGAGGAATATTAACCAACTCCAGATATGGTTGCTCAAGATTGAATCAATCTCACTATTCACTACTTCTTTCTAAAAGGATGAGTCTAAAAACGACATTGCTTCTTTAAATATTTAAGGCTCATTTTCTAGGAGAAACGTTACAAAATCTGATCCAAAGGAAGTTTACATTCTTTGATGTGTACTATGCCTTAGATTCTCATCATTACGTACATTCTTGCTTGGTTCATCTCGAGGTCATTTAAACTCCCTACTAGACCGCTCATGTCCAGTTTTATACGGATAAATGTTTTCAAGAAACTCAGTATTATCTAATTTAATTACCGTATTTTCATTAATATCCAGATGTTCGAATTTATGAACCAAAACCTACATGCTTTACTACTTTTTGCATATTCAATGAACATGCAGTCTACAGTCTTAGTTCTTATCTTTACCCTTTTAGTCATTGAAACTTGGACCTTCGCTAGACACCCCTACACTTTAAAATATTTCAAGTGGGGTTTCCTTCCTTTCAATTTTTCATATAGAATTTAAAGTGTCTTACTATGGGGCACTCTATTGAGTATTCGATTAGCAGTAAGGATAGCTTTCCCCCACAAGTTTTGCGGTTAACCTAAACTTATAAATAAGGCATTCATCATTTCCTTTAATCTTTGTTTTTTCTTTCCACAATCCCATTTAATGTTTATTTTTTCTTTCCACAAAATGATATTTATATTCTCCACCCCTATTTTTCTCTGGATGATTTTCAACTTTTGTTTTATATTACCTAAATGTGTCCATTGCTTCATCCTTACTATTTAGCAAATAGATATAACAATACCTAGTGCAACCGTCAATAAAAGTTATAAAATACTTTTTCCACCACAAGATGGTGTTGACATCATATCACAAATATTTGTGTGGATTAAGTCTAAGGGATTGAAATTCCTTTACAACAGACTTATACGGATGTTGTCACGACCTGAGACTACCCCCTAGTCGTAACATGGTGCTTGGAACCTCAAGTGACCCCAAGCTAACCCATGAACTGGCATACTATTAAGCAAATGAATTATAATATATTAAATATCTATTATACTATGCGGAACTATACTCATGACAAAATCTGAGAGAAATTATATTAATGATATAATTTATAATCTGGTAAAAATTGAGGAGAGAGCTGAAATTACATGACTGACTCTGACTGACATCGATGAAGCCTCTACTATACTGACTTTAGGTAGATGGGACATGACTCCAACTACCACTAATCAATACATATGGAAAATCAAAATACAACACAGTACACGAACTAACTCTGACTGGAGTTCCCAAAATAGAAGAACTCATCACTTGTTGGCTTGAAGCTGCAACTGTCTGATTATGATGTGTAAGCTATAACTGGTACCTATATTATGAGACAATGTAGCACATAGACATATATATGGATCAGTACTTTTGGAATGAACTTAATATGCGGGGGTGAATGCATAAGTAAAACAATAACTCAATGTATACTTAGATTTTCAAACAATGCTTGCTAAGTGCAAATGGCTCACCTCAGGCTTGAATAAAACAAGTACTGTAAAATCATAAACATGAATAATAGTGCATGATGACAAACTTTGTGAGCTATAACACTTAGTTCTGTAAGCTGTAATACATGCTAAGTGTAGATGACTCACCTTGAGCTTGAATAAACTGAAAGCTGAAAATCATAAAACATGACTAATAAAGCATACTGAATAAACCTTGGGAGTCACACACTTAGTTTCTAAAAGCTTTACTTTTAGTCTTTCTTAGGGAGGTTTTTCTAACCGACATAAACCATGTGAGCTACCATGGAGTCCAACATCTAACCCACGTTGAGGAGGGTTGTTCTATCCTTGCCATTGGAATATAACCGAGCTAGAGTGATCACTATCTGTAATTTCATCCATATTGGGAATAGGCTGAACCTACGTTGGCTCGTAGTTCTGGGGTAGTAGGATGCGCTAAACCCACACTTCTCGCTCGGTACTAAATACTACTCCCATATTACCTATATGCTCAGACTATAGGAAATCCACCTTAAAATAGCATAAGGATTTATAATGAAAACCAGTTATGCTTCTCTTTGCTTTAAACTGTAATCAGAATGAATAAATGTGGATTCTATCTATTACCTGAGAATCAAAAAATCAATTCTTGTTTTAAAATCTTACTAATAACTGGTCATGGAATGCTTAAAAACATAATTTTCTTGAAATCTCAACACTAGAACTG
Source organism: Capsicum pubescens (assembly GCA_030864215.1). NCBI lineage: Eukaryota > Viridiplantae > Streptophyta > Magnoliopsida > Solanales > Solanaceae > Capsicum > Capsicum pubescens. The sequence continues at coordinate 64,867,117 of CM061543.1, forward strand.
AGGGCTTAAAATTCATGCTATAAACTCATGGTAATTCATACCAAAACTTCATGCTCAATATAACTCTTGAAATATTTCAACAACAACAAGTCAAGATAGTGCAATATTATAGAAATATAAATCTAGTAAGTTAAAAACATAAACATATGAACTTCTTGATCTACTTAAAGCTTTAAATCTCATGATAATCACATGCTTCAAGAAGATATAAACTTGGGTATGAACCCTACTTTAAAACAATTAAATAAAATTTCAAAATCATGTAATTTGGGCATAAGGGTGAAAGGATACCCTTGTTCATGACCCCACATACCTTAATAGACCTGTCTTGGTGGAGAAATCTTAACCTTCAAAGCCTTGGAGATGATCTTGAAAACTTTCTTGAAATTCTTGGATTATGGAACTTAAATTCTTAATTTTTATTGAAGAGAAGATGATGGAATAGATGAACTTGGGGATGATTAGGGTTTGTTCTTGAGAGGAAATTTGGAGAATATGGGCATATAATGCCCTAACTGAAGCCTTAGGTTATGTTTATATGAATAGGGTTGAGGAAAAGACCCAATTACCCTTCCATCATTTAAACCAAAAATTCATAACTGGAATGCAGATTAAAGGCTCATCGCGATGCGGTCTTATCGTGGTGGCTTACTGGTTCTGGCGAAAATAATTATAACTTTTCACTCGGGTATTGGATTAAGGCAAAATTAGTATCGTAGGAAAGATAATTCAATTATCTACAATTTGGTGTGCCTTTAGATGAAAAATTCAATGTATATCAAAAGTTATTCACATTCAAAGTTGACCCCTGTAGAATCGAATACCAAACTTTGGATGAATCAAAGGCTCTTAGCTCAACTTTGTTCTAAGCAATTCCTATGAACATTCTTCACCTCCTAAGCACCTCAGACACTAGGATAAAGATAATGCCACATGCATTCAATTATAAATCAAGAACTGGATGAAAACACCTTCACCGTGACATGATGTACGTGCCAAAGGGAATGTCACGACCCTATCGCGGTGACTTGCTGGATTTGTGATCCAAACGTGCTCCAAACCATGTCCAAAAATCCAAAACTCCCCTGAGAAATACTTATTACATCCCTGAACATGAATTAACTCAAAAACTAACGTCTCGCAGGTAAGGTCAGAGTAAAACTCCTCAAAGTTTAGTGGTCTTGAAGATGACTAAGTCCCCAACACTTAGTAAAAATTTTCAAGCCTTAAGCCCCTCAAGCATACAACTAAGAGCTGAATCAAGATAGGATAAGTACGGGGTATTACAGATGCTTAACATACTTTAATTCACACACGTTTGACACTTTGATTTATTGCACTCAAAGTTTGGCAAAACTTCTAAATTAATTAGTTTTTGCAAAGTTTTGTAATTGACATGTCTTAATCGTTCATCCCACAATTCATTATACTTAAGCAAGTAAGAAGATATAGAACTTTTATTGATCTCGACAATCATTACATTCATCTTAAACATGCCCTCGGTGAGGTAGCCTTTTTCTACATATACTTCCCCTTTGTTAATTATAACCTTATCAGAAATAAATACACATTTAAATCTATTTTTGGTTAGAAGTGATATAAAAATCAAGTTATTTCTCAACTCTGGTACATAAAGGACGTTGATGAGATACAACACTTTGCGTGACATCATTTTAAAGTGGATTTTCCCCATCCCTTCAACCTTTCCTGTTATGGAGTTATCCATATAAATCTTCTCCTCAACTTGATACAGAGCGTATAGAGAAAACAACTCTTTGTTGGCACAGACATGGCGAGTGGCCTAGAATCTATCCACCAATCTCTAGGATTACCTACCAAATTTCATTCTGAGAGCATGGCACATAGATCTACCATTTCATTTTTGGATTCAGTCATGTTGGCTTGAACCTTCTTCTTGCCTTTCTTAGGGGCCCGACAATCTACGGACTTGTGGCCAGCCTTGCTACAATTAAAGCACTTCTCTTTGAATTTCTTATTTAACATATTGTTTTTTTGTCCAGCAACTTTCTTACATTTCTTTGAGTTGTTAGAGTCATCCTTCACAATGTTAGCTCCACTGATTGCAGAATCACTTTTCGACCTCTTCTCAACAGCTTTGTTATCTTCTTCAATACAAAACCTCACTATGAGATCTTCAACTGACATCTCCTTCCACTTATGCTTCAAGTAGTTTTTGAAGTACTTTCACAAAGGTGACAACTTTTCTATTATGGCTGCTACTTGGAAAGCCTCATTCACAATCAAACTTACAACAAAGGTCATGTGTTTATGAAGAAAACATTTAACATGTTCAAATAAGGCATTTACTATATTCATACCTTCTAACAGAAGATTGTGGATGATTACTTGCAATTTTTGTACTTGAGAGACGACAGTTTTACTATCAATCATCTTGTAGTCAAGAAACTTTGCAACAAAGAACTTTTTAGTTTCTGCATCCTCAATTATATACTTTCATTCTAAAGCATTCCACAACTCTTTTGAGGTCTTTACACTGTTGAACATATTGTACAGGTCATCTTGGAGGCCACTTAGGATATAATTCTTACATAAGAAGTTTGAGTATTTCCATGCCTCCATTACAACAAACCGTTCTTTGTCCGATGTATCTTCGGACAATTTTGGAGCATCTTCAAAGATGAACCTTTGAAGACATAAACTCGTCAAATAGAAGAATATCTTTTGCTGCCAGCATTTGAAATCTACATTCCAAAATTTTTTGGGTTTCTCTGCAGGTGCCATTGCGGGCGCAACACTTGTACGACTTCGTCGTTGAAACAGTTGTTGCTGCTATACTTATCATTCCATTATTTGCATGACTTTCAGCATTTATTTTGCTGTCACAAAAAGGAAACCAACTTAGTATGTCAGAATACTAATTATAAAGTTTTTTAAAACTTTAAACACCAGTTTGTTTCTAGTTTAACGATGAAGTTTTTATGTTCTTCTAATCGTCAACCGAATGAACTTTAACTCATGATGAAGTGTTTATATCTTCAAATCACTATTAAGTTCAAACGGAGTAGAAAACAACAAGCTTTAATCTTCAGAATCTAAACAATATAGATTATAAAATTACTTTATTTATAAATGGTGAAAAAAATTCACCAAACAAGTACAAAAAAAATATTTTTTTTAAAAAATTCCTTAAGATTGTTGTTCTGGGTATAAAAATCTATATGTTTCAACCCAACCTTTAATACTAAGTTCAAGAACAACTTTCAAAAACTATAATAAAGTTACAACAACTTCAAGCACAAGTCCAAATGAATAATCAAATGAATTATCAAAATGAAGTGTTTATCAACTTTAAGAAAGAAGATGAACCAGAAAATTGTAGAATCAAGTTCATCTGTGTCTTTAAGGAATTTATTCCCCTCAAATGCCCGAGGTTATGGAATCTTTCCTCCCAGGATAAAATGATTCTCTTTCTAAAAATAGTGGTATCTCAAATTTTTTGAAACTTCGAAAACACTCAACAATTTAATGATCACACAAGAGTTTTTAGAAGAAGAAGAGGATTTTTTTTCTAGTCAAAATTTTTTCTTTACCTGAGAATTTTTTTTGGTATTTATAGCCATCAAGGTGTTGCTTAATGAAGAGAAGCAATGGTTCAGAAAGGTGCACCCCTTCATAAAGGTGCAACTCTTCGAAAAAGTCATAATCCATTGGAAAGGTCATAACCATTTCATCCAAAAGGTGCCTATTCAAATTGTATCCTTTCTCTTAGTGTCTTTTCGGAAAAGACACTTATTTATTTTCCATTCACACCTCTTAAAAATCCAACAGTTTGATAGTTAGAAGCATCATCTTCTCTGATATAATCTTAACTTCATGCATACTGAAAATAATTTTTTTGATAATCTATTTAATATGGTGATGGATGTTCGGAATAAGACAAAAGATAACATAAAGTCTAGAAAGGACTTAGAGAAATATTGTAGGTGAACAGAGTTGCACAAAAAACAATCAAATAATAGTAATAAGATCATCAAGTCAAAGTCCAGATGTACATTTACTTTGGAGGAAAGCATCAAATTTGTGAGTGGATAAAGAGTTTGAGGATGCCTGAGGGGTATGCATTCAAGTTTGGCAAGCATTTAGTTGTGGTGGAAGAAAAATTTAAGGGCATGAAAAGTCACAATTTTCATATTTCATGGAGACTTTAATTCCTATTGCATTTAGTGGCCAGACTAAAAGAATATGAAAATTGATCACAGAGATAAGTTTGTTCTTTAAAAATTTGTGTTCTAACACATTGAAGAAAGATTCTCTATTTTTGATGAATCAAAATATTCAGGTAACTTTTTCTAAGTTGAAGAAAGTTTTCCTATGTAATTTTTTGATGTGATGGAATATCTTTTATTCCACCTTGTAGATGAGGCACTATTCGAAGGTCTGGTTCAAGATTGATGGATGTACCCTTGGGAGAGATAGGACTACAAATTATTTAATTAATTTTTAAATATTTAATCATTCTTTATATAGACTATTTAATTTTTAAATGTTTAATCATTCTTTTTGATTCTCATATAACTTGATGTTGCTTAGAAAAATTTACAAATCTAAACGGTCTATGAAACAAAACAATAAAACTGAGGGATCTATATGTGAGGCCTATCTCGTTGAGAAAATTCTGTAATTTTATTTTTATTATCTTGAGAAACGCTTGTCATGTTTGAGAAATTGGACAATTCGACATAATGAAGATAGGAATGATCCTTTGACTCCGTCAATATTCATATTCAATCAATCAGGTAAGGATTTTAAGACTATCATAGAAAGATTCTTGATTGGTATGGAGAGAAAGTCAGCCACAACGCATGTAACATTGAATTAATAAAAAATTCAATCATATTATAAGTAAGTTTCGAATTATATTGTTGAGTTTTTCAAAATAATTCATACTAATTTCAATGGTAAATGTTAAATATGTTTGACAGTTGGTTCTTGAGTTTGTATGGCTATGATGTTGTTTATTCTCATTTTAGCGAGTGGTCAAATCTACTATAAGTGTTAACTTTACAAAATTAAATATATATATTTTTTTAATAAATTAAAAATATTTTCTATCTTTTTATTTTTTTTACCACTATATAGGCTAATGATCCAAATAGCAACATGACCAGCCAATTTTTGAAAGATATATCTTGGGGATCAAGTCCTTGGGTCAAAATGTTGAATAAGCATATTGTTAGTGGTTATAAATTTCGTACTGAAGAAATCTCCAAGTATTATAAGAGCAATAATAGTGGAGTGTGGATTAAAGGAGACACTAGCAAGAAAGATAGAGATATTGATTATTATGGTATGCTTTAAGAAATTTTAGAATTAGATTTTCCTGGTTGGCCATACAAAAATTTGATACTTTTTTGATATAAGTTAAGTTGATCAATGTCACCAATCCTTCATTCAAGACTTAAAAAACACCTTTCCTTTAATTTTCTACTGTTACTGCAGAAGGGTTCGTTACTTATTTGTCCATGCTAGTACGTTAATGGTACCAAACAATTATTTCTCCTTGTAATGGTGGTGTTCATATTAGAATGGGACATTGAAGTGAGAGTTGCAAATTATGAGACAACATCACTCTCCTGTAAAGGAGTTGTACAACTGAAGTTGAGGACTCTATTTTCAGTATTTTGTTATGTCTGGACTTCGGTACATATAGAAAAGTTGAGGACTTTGCAAATTCTTGGTTTAAGTTAAAGATTAACTTAAACCAATTCAAGAATATGAGGACTTAATGCCATAGAAAGTCATAGAGAAGTCTATTTTGAAGTTGAGGATTCTATTTTCAGCATCTGTTTCGTAATGCCATAGCATTTTGTTACGTCTGCAAAATCTTTGAATTTGCAAATTATTGGTTTAAGTTAATCTTTGAATTTTCTATGACATTTTTGGTTGAAGTGTAAAATAAAAGGTTTAAATTTTGATTGAAGTGGTTTGACTTTTACTTGAAAAAATAAATAAAAAAAGGAGTAAAAGTCTTCAAAATCAAGTGGGACCATTAAGGATAAAAATGTAATTGTGTTTTAATTTTTTTTTTAAATAAGGAAAGACGATACTTATTTTGGGATGGACCAAAAACGGAGGGAGTACATTTTTACTGTCAACAAATAGAGTATATTTGACCTTTGCATTGACGGATTCCTATTCACCGCATTAAAAAAAATTGTTTGGCTTATTTTCTTAATTAAAAATGTCACGTGTTTAATAAAATTAAAAAAGATATAAACACACTATGGGTCAAAATCATTTTCCCTCTCCAACTTTGTCTTAAAAATCAAACTCTCCCCTCAACTTTGAATAATAATCATACTCTCCTTTATCTTAATTGACTTTTAAAAATTTCTATTTTACCCTTTATCATCTATTTTTTTTTTTTAACTTCTTTAGAATCATCATATTTTCATTTAAAAAAAATTTATATGACAAAATTTTCATAAAAACATAAACATTATCTTCTAGGAAAAAAAGTAAGAAGTACTAATTAAGTATATAAGCTAATGATGATCTTTATGAAGTAAATTATCATGATAAGAAAATTAGTTTTATTAATAATAATCAAAACTATAATATTTATTTTACAAGTGAAAATAATAAGTAATACTAATTTTATAAACATATTTCAATGTAGAAAATACAAACAATAAATGAAAGCGATAAGCCTCTAGTACCACCCCGAACTATGACCAAAGTTGTTACGACACACTCCAACTTCACACGGGTCCTACTATCTCCTGAACTCAAATTTAGCGTATTTTTGTCATTTTTTGTGCTAATGTGACATCTTTATTACATAAAATGGAGCCCACATCAAAGGTGTCACGCCATCTAAAATGATTGACAAAAGGTATTATGTTAACTATTGACAAAAGGTATTACGTTAACTAAAAAGATTGACAAAAATATGCTAAAATTTAGTCTAAGGGGTAATAGGACCCCCGTGAAGTTGACGTGTGTCGTAGAAAATTTGGTCATAGTTCGGGGGTACTAGATATTTTTCTCGAATAAAAATAAGGTTAAATTTTAAAGATTATATTTATTTATGTAAATTATAAAATATGTAATACTCTATTAATGAAAATCACAACTTATTTACTGATATAGACAATAGATAATATCGTTTCTTATCACTTGATTCTCTTACTAAAAATAGATGTTTTAATTTATCTGCTCAATTTGTGAAATCAAGAGAATTGTATTATGTTTTTTTTTCTACCCTTTAGTGTTAAATAATTATATAAAGTAACAATATAGATAAATTTAAAGTTTCAAATTATCATTAATAAGGTTAATTTAACAAAGTATACCTCTAAGTAAAATTTTCTTAAGGATTGTGTTATATCAACAAAATGTTAAGTAATATGAACCGAATTTAGTAAGAGAGTGATAAAACACGAAAATATACGCACATGCATGTACATACATATGTATATATACACATTTAGGGGTGAGTTGTTTGGAAACAAGTTATTCCGGAATTAGTTATAACAAAATAAGTTGTACTAACATGTATGTGCGATAACTTATCTCATCACTGTTGTATAAATGGTGCGACAAATAATGTTGAGCCTACCTAATACATCTAATTAAACGCACAATAAATAATCATAAACTTTATCTCTGAATTATTATAATTATAACTCACACCAAACGACTCTTTAATACATATAATACTAAAATAACGATCATAAAAAATAACATTGAATTTTGTGATAAATTAAAAAAAAGCATTAATTTGCTTATAAAGTTAATAAACTTAAATAAAATGCTATAAATATCCATGTTAAAAAAATATTCATTACATATAATATAAAAAGATATTACATAAATATAGGATTAAAATTACAAGGACAAAATGAACATTGCATGGAATAAAGGGGAGAGTATGATTATTGTTCAATGTTGAGGGGGGAATTTGATTTTTTAATCAAAGTTGGGGTGAAAATGATTTTCACCCACACACTATAGAAGTTGTTTTAAATTTCAAAAAGACACTTTAAGTTTATGACTGTCTTATTATCCCCACAAAACTTATAAAGATCATTGTAAATACATATATTTGACCTATTTTCTCATCAGCTTTAGCCTCAAATGCCCGCGTATGTGATACACTCCTATTTAAAATATTATTCTTAGTTTAATTTAATAAATCTATTAATTCAATTTAATAAATCTTTAAACAAAGGTCAATTTTAAACCAAGCACACTTCTCATTGCTCACTTTTTTTTATTAGTTTTCCGATTTGATTTTCTCTCTGTAAAAAAGTGGAAAAAGAATGAAATTTTCATAGATATTTGTGAAAGCATACTTCATAAGAAATTGAAAAAGCGAAGATATGATGAATTCAAAATCGAATCATATTATAATAAAAATAAAGCCTTTTTCACGTGATAATTTTAATTAGTTCTTACATAAAATATTGCTCATTTACGCGTGTAACTTGTGTGATAACACGTCCTAAAAATCTGTCATAAGTGTGTATTTACAATATTCTTTATAAATTTTGTGCGGATAATAGGACCCCCACATATTTAAAATGTCTTTCTAAAAATTTGAAATAATTTTAGTGGTGTCTTTATATATATATTTTTTTTTTTTTAAAAAAGATAAGTTTCTGCACTAATTCTGAAATTTCAATAGCGAATTGAGGATTTCATTAGCTATCGATGTTGAATCGGGATATTCTTTAACCACATGATTCTCCTCGTTTTTTTTAAACAGAAACGAGACAAAAAAAAGGGAATAATTTGCTCGTTGTTATCTAACAGGACTGTGTATTATTTTATGAAATTTCAATTGAGTATAATCGACAATTCCAGTGTGTATCAATGTTGAATGAGTCGAGAATCAAATTGGGTTCTAGAGGTAAAATATGTTTTAAAATGTGATTTGCGATCCCAATCATTGATGTCTATTTCAATTTTCCATAATTGTATATATTTAGTAAGAATTCTAATTCTATATTTTGAAAACTAAAAACTCATGTCGTGGTTCATAATTAGACCTTTATTTTGTATCGAGTCCGGAGCTTAAAAGACAAATTTTTTCATTCAAAATTTCAAAGGGCGATACAAGTCAAATTGCCTCCGACCCTTTGGATGAGATACGTATGATGCTCGAGGTACTTGATGACTCCTTAGTGCTACTAAAAGATGCCACATGGATGAATATTACCATTAAGGAGAGTCAAAGAACTTTGACGAAGTCGAAGGAGTGCAAAACGGGGTTCGAAAGCCCCTTGGAAGGGTCATGTTCCCAAGGCGCTTTGGATCCGCTTTTAATCCTATCTAGCATTTCAAGAGCGGGTCAAAACAACCCCTAGTGGGCCTTTTCTTATATATGGGTGGGTCACTTTTGGGCCCTAATTATGTAATATTTAGCCAAACTATAAATACTTGGTAGCTAGGCTTATTTTAGTTAATTTTTGTTTAATGATGATGATGAATTCATGAAAACTCCATTAGGAGTGTTGAGTGCTTGAAAAAACCAATATTGAACCTTGTTTAGAAACAGTGGTTGTAAGGGAGATCCGATCCCTCTTCCAGTCAACGTAAGAGCTAGGTGCTCGCAGGTAATAAATAGGGAAGGTCTTTGGGTTTGATACACCCTTTAGTTGCCTTTTTGTTATCTTCTTGTGTCTATCTTTCTATCATCTATCTTTTTAATCGTTTTACTTTTCGTTTGTCAATTTTGTTATTTCTTTAGTGTTTGTGTTTGTTCTCGTTGTCGTAGACTACTCTCGTATCATTTGGTATCAGAGCCAAGCTTGATTTCGTTCCTATGAAGTCAATCTTAGGTTTGTTATCTTGAAAATCAACAAAAAAAATGGTGTCAAAAGTCGAAAATTCCAAAAAAGTCACTATTCATGTTTTTATTCTTAGGATAAATTTTGAGTTTTTGATTTTGTATTTTTCTAGTGTTATATTTGTGTTCTCTAACACTATATGAGTCTATAAATTTATCACGACCCGAGGCTACCCCTAGTCACGGCAGCGGTGCTTACCATCACAAGTGACCACAAGCTAACCCATGAGATGGTACTTGTTGTGAGCACTGAATATCATAATAATAAAGGACATGTGCGGAAAATAACTGTTAAAGACATAAGGTCATAAGGTCAGAGTACTAAAAATATGATAAATTCACAAGTCTGTAACGTCTGATAAAATACTGAAACACAACTGATAAGACTGATAAACTGACTAGAGGTTTAACTGACTGTTTGAATATTTGAAAGCCTCTAAACTGACTTAGGAGTTGATGGGACATGGCCCAACTAACCACAACTGATTAATTGAAAAGAAATGCGGAAATACCGAATAAAAACATAACAGGTCCTCGATATATAAGGACTCACCACTGCTGCTACTGCTGAAGTGCTGAACTGTATAAGTACGATCGGGAAACTGAGCGTCCAAACCTATGATATAAGACATCATAGCGCAAAGAAGAGTATGCGGTCAGTACTTTGAATGTACTGGTATATAAGATGAGGTTAGACTGAAATGAAAGGGTTCACTGTGTATGAAGTAATGACTGACTGAATAACATGAGATAACTGAGTATAAAAAACGGAAATACTTAGAATGCAAGACCAAACATATAATGTTTCTGAAATAATCTGTAAATTGAATTGCTAAAATCTGATAACTGAATAGCTAGAAGTCTGTATGATATGCTCAAGCAAACCAGAACTGAATTCTGTAATGAACACTGAATTGAGACTATGGGAGGTATCATCTAACCGACATGCCCCAATCTGAGCTAATTAGGTCCAACCTGTAACCCCAGTTGGAAGGGTGTCAGTACTGTTCCATAGGTACTAACACTGGCTGTGTGGATCCACTAAACTGGTGTCCTGAAGGACTAAAGAGTAACCCTATACTGGCACGAAACTCATGAGATATGTGTCAACCCTATGCTGGCAGGAAGACATCTCAAACCTACACTGGCTACGTAGTTCTGTAATTTAGAGATTGCTACTAAGGGTTAAACCCCTAAACTGGCAGGAATGCCCCCATTCTTGGGTTTGCTCGGTGCTGAATCTTACACCCAACTGAATGGCACTGTTTAATGGACTGAACAAACAACTGATTATAATAACTGACTGAATGATAATGCTTATGGTATATCTGAAATCATTTCGAAGATACTGAAATTATGTAAACAACTAAGTATCGGGTATTCATAACCCTCTATACTGAATGGAAATAACAATACAGACATATAAAAGTTTTGGAACCATAGTAAGAAATCATTGTTCAAAATCCAACACTTAGGCATTTCATCAAACACATGAATCATGAACTTAAGCATGGGAATGGGTAAATCACGTGATAATAACATAGTTACAATGCTAAAACCATGAATTGAGTTTTAAATGACAAGAGTTTAATATTCAAAACATGCAATGGCTCAATCCATCGAAAACACGTGTAATCATAACTTGAAATCAAATTATCAAGATGTTCATGGGCATAATTCAACTTAATCATGTAAAATTCAAAATTTAAAACATAAAAAGAGATTCTTGGATTCCATGGATGAAAAGGGACCATGGATGAACATCACACATACCTTAAACCCTTAAGCTTAAAAGAGAAACATCAATCTTGATGCCTTCTTGAATGTTCGGGAAACTTGAATTCTTGGAGAGAAAGTAATGGAATTTGATGATCTTAGTGGAGGAGAAGATGGGAAAATAATTCCCTAACTGAAGCTTTAAGTCATGAATTTACGAATTGGGTTGAGGGGAAAAGACATAATCACGCCCAGACATTTATATTTGTAATTGGAATGCGGATTATATGGTCACCGTAATGTAATAAGGGATCCATCGCTATAACCACCGCGACGCGACGCTATCGAGATAAGCTGCTAAAATCATAATCCAAACGTGACCCAATCCTCAACCGAGAAATCCAAAACTTTCTCAAGACATGCTTCTTACACCCATGAACATGAATTAACTCAAAAACCAACGTCCTGGGGTCAAGAATACCAATTTAAAAATCCTCGAAGTTAAGGGGCCTTAAAAATGACTAAATCCCCAATACTTAGTGAAATTTTCAGTCTTTAATTTTCAGGATTTAAGCCTTTTATGCATGGAACTAGGAGCTGAACCGAGCTAAGAATAATATGGGGTATACAATATCTCCCCCTTGGGAACATTCGTCCTTGAATGAGACTGATTTAGCTGAGAGTAATGAAGAAATTGAGATCATATACTGTAATGCCCCGTAAAAGGCGTGCATAGATTAGTCTTTAATATTGAGCTCTTAGACTTAATGACTTAAAATTTTCTAAGTGTAAAATGAGACTTAGTCATTTTAGCTGGCAATCTTCGGGATACAACTTTTCAACCTTCCCGACATTTGTTTTTAGATTTTCAAGTTGAGTTACGATCGGGAAAGTTCATAGTGCATCTCGGATAAGTTTCAGAATTTTTCGGAACGCATAAGGTTGCGTTTGGATTTCAAAACAGTAGCAAAACGCATAGCCTATTGCCCAATTTTCAGCATTTCAGGGTCAACTTCAAATAATCATAACTCCTTATATATAATGAATTGTGTGAGATATAATATATCAAACGAAAGATATTTGAGTCCTATTTCAAATGCAGTTAGTTTCATCCAATTTGATAATATGAGTAAATAGTTGTAATCGATTTACTCCAGACTATCAAACTGTCAACCGAGGGACAAATTTGACCTTAATTGTTCCTTAGGGGTATTTTGGTCATCCTTCACCCCTATATATACCACCAACACGGGATTTAATCTCTCAAACACCAAAATACACCTTCATTCATCAAAATTGCTCAAGAACACTCCTTAGGGTTTCAAAATAAAAACCCAAATAGTTCAAGATTCGACCGTAGGTCTTCGAAGATAATTACATATTCGGAATCACAAATCTGCGAGCTTCAAGAAACATCTAGTATTTTCAGAAATAGAGGTACGTGGGGTTATTCTAAAATCTCATGGGTGTAGTTTTTATGAACATGCATGCTTTTAAATGGGGGTTTTCAATCAAATGCTAATAACTTGCTTTCAATATGATTTCTAAGTCATTTTTCTTTATGTCATGGGAATTGTTTGCCTATATACTTCAATGGTTGAAACCATGCATATGTGATTTGAGATTTTCCATGGAAGTTTGATAAATATGAATGATAAATTGCTTTCAAATTCCCATGATAATGTCTTGATACCCCATATCATATTGTGACCAACAAAAGAGAGCATGAATTTGAAATAATTATTGTTCTTCACTTGTAAATGATGAAGCACCTTGGTTTTTACATGATTATGCATATATGGATGTGATATTGATGTCTTGCAAGTCAGGTATGACGATACCCTACAGAATATGATACGTGATTGAATTAAATGAAGTTTGAATGCATTGATTTTACATGAGATAGGTGGATGACCGAAGAAGGCGTTTGATTGTAAGGGCTCATCGCTGGAAACCGTGTTTGCCGACACAGGAATTTGGTACCAGGCTAAGTGATCTTGTGTACTTGACTTTATGTCATTCCCAAATTGGGACTATAGGTAGGAGCCCGGGCTAAGTGATCTTGGGTACTACCATTGGGTCGAGACACCATGCTTCGTGGTCTTGTGTGTCTCTCCCTCACTTATACTCTAATCTCAACGGCAATCGAGGTTTGACAGTTGGTGTAAATTATGTAGGGTATTCCACCTAGCTCAGTTACATTTCATTGTTGTTGAGAAACTATTGCATTATGCCCATGTGTTTTCAAATGATTTGATATGAAATTGCTTTATAATGGCTCTCAACTATATTTTGTAAAAATATTATATTTTGTTTTGATATCTCTGCGTGCCAGTACTTTTGTGCTGGCCCCCTCCCCTCTCCAACCTCTCAGGTTCAGAGGCCCAGTCTAGGGGTCAAGAGAATCAGTAGATCATTCAGACAGAGTTACAGAGACAAGTGGTTAGCCTTCTATGTTTCGGAAGGTCTTATGTCCTGCAGTCCTTTTATCTTATATTTAGTTTTGGGGTCTACTGGGGGGCTTGTTCCAGTTTATATACAGTTACTTGACTCAGTCATTTGTTAGAGATTTTCGCAGACAGTTGTTTAGAGGTTGATTGATGTTGGGGGAACTTTATTTCCCCGTTATTGTTTCTTTTCATATTTATGACCATGTTTCTGAATTATTGTGTTTCTTCCGCATTACTTTGATCATATGAATTAGGTGTATGATTACTAGACAGATAAGGGTGTTTCGGGCCTCCATGGTTCGAAATGATCATCACGGACAGGCCCTGGTTCGGGTCGTGACATATACTGAACATGCATGACTGAAAACATGAATACATAACTGAGTCTGAAATATGATACATGAACTGTACTGATTTCGTGAATGCATGTAATGACATAAGATGGATTACATAAATGAAACTGATAAGAATCAATCTGAGGAAAATCGTTACCTTAAGCTAAGTCTGAGTTTGCGGAGAAAAGATGAGGGTACTTGATATGCATATCTGCTTCTGCTTCCCAAGTAACTCCCTTAACGGACTGGTTCTGCCAAAGAACTTTGACCAAGGGAACTTCTTTGTTCCGTAGTCTTTGAATCTGACGATCAAGGATGTCGATTGGGATTTCTTCGTAAGAAAGGATATCCTGAACATCTGTTCGTTCTAAAGGAACTACATCAACTGGATCACCAATACACTTTTTTAATAGGGAAACATGAAATATTGGATGCATTGATGCCAAAACTGTAGGCAAATTAAGCTCATAATCTACCTTTCCAAAATGACTCAAAATTCTATAAGGGCCAACATATCAGGGACTGAGCTTCCCTTTCTTGCCAAATCTCTTCACTTCCTTCATGGGAGAGTTTTTCAAATTGACTAAGTCACCAACATTGAACTCAAGGTCTTTTCTCCTCACATCTGCATAAGGTTTTTGGTAGCTTTGGGCTGTCTTCATCCTTTCTCGAATCAGCTGAACTTTCTCTATTGTATCAAACACTGAATCTGGGCCTACCAAAGAAGCCTCACCTGCCTCAAACCAACTAATAGGATATTTATATCTTCTCCCATAGAGAGCCTTAAATAGAGCCATCTGAATACTAGAGTGATAACTGTTATTATAGGCAAACTCAATCAAAGGTAAGTGATCATTCCAACTACCTTTTAAATCAAGAACACACGCCCTCAACATATCTTCTAGGGTCTAAATGGTCCTCTCTGCCTGACCATCTGTCTGAGGATGAAAAGCTATACTAAGATAAACTTGGGTACCAAGCCCCTTTTAAAAAGTCTTTCAAAAGTGAGAGGTAAACTGAGTACCTCTATCTGAAATAATAGACAACGGGACTCTATGCAACCTAAATAACTCTCTAATGTAGAGCTTGGCGTAGTCCTCGTCTGAATATAAAGTATGAACTGGCAAGAAATGAGCTAATTTGATCATTCTGTCTACAATCACCCATATAGAATCATGCTGACGACACTAGGAGGTAACCCTGTCACAAAATCCATGTTCACCTCTTCCCACTTCTAAGTGGGGATGCTGAACTCCTGCAATGTACCACTAGGCCTTTGGTTCTCAACTTTAACTTGATGACAGTTAGAGCACTTCACAAAAAACTCTGCAATATCCCTCTTCATACCGCTCCACCAATAGATTTTCCGCAAATCACGATCATCTTCGTGGCTCCTGGGTGTAAAAAGTAATGCACCCCATGCATTTCCGTTAAAATATGTTGTCTGAAACCATCAACACACGACACACACGCCTATCCTGACATAGCAACACACTATCTCCCCCTTAGGAGAAAACCTCTATCTTCTGATCTCTAACTGATTCCTTTAACTTGACCAAACTGGAATCCCTATCTTGATTTTTTTCACTTTGGTGACCAAAGAAGATTTTGAACCATTCTGAACCCATATACTACCCTCAGTTGAATCAACCAACCAAACACCTAATCTAGTAAGATGATGAACCTCTCTGACTAAATTCTTATTATCATCCTCAATATGAGCAACACTACCGATAGACAATCTACTAAGGGCGTCTGCCAATACATTGGCCTTGCCCGGATGATACAACACACTCATATCATAATGTTTTAACAACTCAAGACATATTATCTGACAAAGATTTAAATACTTCTACGAAAAAACATACTGTAAACTTTTGTGATCCGTGAACACAACAACATGAACTCCATACGGAGAAGCCTTCAACTTTTCAAGGAAAAAACAACAGCTGCCAACTTAAGATCATAAGTAGGGTAATTCTTTTCATGAGGCTTAAGTTGTTTAGAGGCATCGGCTATGACCTTACCTCCCTGCATACATACACAACCAAGAACAACTTTGGATACATCACCGTAATTAATAAACCCACCTGAACCATCTGGCAAAGTCAAGACTGGGACTGAGGTAAGTTGATTTTTCAACTCCTGAAAACTCTTCTTGCAAGAATCTGCCACTGAAACTTGACTTTCTTCTGAGTCATTCGAGACATGGGGGATGCAACAGACGAAAACCCTTCAACAAATCATCGATAATAGCCTGCCAAACCCAAGAAGTTCTTGATATCTGACAGAGAGATAGGCCTAGGCTAGTTTCTTATGGCTTCGGTCTTTTGAGGGTCAGCTCTAATACCATCGTCGAAAATAATATGTCTAATAAAAGCTACTGATTTTAGCCAAAACTCACACTTACTAAATTTGGCGAATAACTGATGGACTCTAAGAGTCTGCAATATAATTCTGAGATGGTCTGTATGATTGTTTTCACTATAAGAGTTGACGAGAATATCATAATAAAGACAACGACGGACATGTCCAAGCACTATTTGAATACTCTGTTCATCAAGTCCATGAAAGCTGCTGGGGCATTCGTTAGTCCAAAAGACATAACTAAAAATTTGAAGTGACCATAACAAGTTTTGAAGGTTGTATTCGAAATGTCATATTCCCTGACTCTGAGCTGATGATAGCTAGATTTGAGGTCTATCTTAGAGAAATAACTGGCACCCTGAAATTGGTCGAACAAGTCATCAATCCTGGGGAGTGGATACCTATTCTTGATTATGACCTTGTTCAATTGACGGTACTCGATGCACATTCTAAGAGAATCATCTTTCTTACACATGAAAATGACTGGAGCGCCCCATGGGGAAACACTGTGTCTGATGAATCCCTTATCTAAGAGATCCTTCAACTATTTTTTCAACTCCCTAAGCTTAGATGGAGCCATTCTATAGGGAAGAATAGAGATTGGCTGGGTATTTGGAAGAAGATCTATTCGGAAGTCAATTTCCCTTTAGGGAAGAACTCCGGGAAGATCTTCAGGAAAAGAGTCTGGAAATTCCCTCACTACTGAAGCTAAATCAAGACTGGGAGTCACTGAATTAGAGTCTTTGACTCGAACAAGATGGTACATGCACCCCTTAGATGTCATTTTTCTTGCCTTAAGATATAAAAAAATTTGACCCCTAAGCACTGAAGTACTACCCCTCCATTCAATAACTGGTTCATTTAAAAAATAAAAGCATAGCATAAATGGAGATAATCCATGTCGAGAATTACATCAAAATCAGTCATCTCTAACTCCACAAGATCTACTGAAGTGATTTTTTAGGATACTATAACTGGGCAATTTTTGTATACCCGTCTGTCTATGATAAACTTACCCACTGGGGTAGACACCGAGAAGGGCTCTGCTAATATTTTGGCACTGACACCAAAATTGACAGCTATATAGGGGGTTACAAAAGAAAGTGAAGCTCCAGGTTCTAACAAAACATACATATGAAGATGCAAGAC
Organism: Capsicum pubescens; assembly: GCA_030864215.1. Lineage (NCBI taxonomy): Eukaryota > Viridiplantae > Streptophyta > Magnoliopsida > Solanales > Solanaceae > Capsicum > Capsicum pubescens. The sequence goes on from CM061543.1 coordinate 64,884,969, forward strand.
CTGTAATGTACTCGAACCACATCAGGAGAACTTTCCTGATCATGTCGGGACTGGAATGGATACAACCTATTCTGCCGCTTCCACTGGTTGCACTAGAAATGGTACCCTGCTGAGTCAGGTGACTGGCTGGAACTGGAGGACGACTGTACTGACTCTTCTTACCAACCTGTGGATATTCTTTAACTCTATGGCCTGGCTTGCCACACCAAAAACACACATCATTATCAGCTCTACACACACTCTAATAATTCCTACCACATTTCTAGAATAGTGGATTAGTACGACTACCATTCACACTACCCTGGGACTTAGAGCCTAGCGCCCTATCCCGATTGTCATTCTTGAACTTTGGCACTGGTGCACTAGCTGAAGACGAAGCTGAGGTTGAAAATTTCTACTGAAATTAAGAACGGTTACCAACCTATGACCTCGGTTGAGAAAAGTTAAAACTACCTATTCTGTCCCTCTTATTCTCTCTTTCTTTCTCCTTAAGCTTTTGCTCCTCAATCTATTGATCATGAACCATACGCCGAGATAGGTCTATCTCCTTAATCAACATAGTAGTCCTATACTCATCTACCACACTATTATCTATACCAAAAACAAACTTATCAGCCACCATCGAAAGAGTATACCTTGCCAACTGAGTAAACTTAAGAAAATATTCCTTCACACTCATATTACCCTGCTTCATTTTAATAAAATCCAACACCTTAGCTTCCCTCAAATCTAATAAAAAGAATCTGTCTAAGAAGGCCGTGGCAAATCCTTCCCACTCTACAGGCCCTATCTTAGCACCCTTATCCTCCTTACACTACTTATACCATGTTTAAGCTATATCCTAAAACTGGTAATAGGACAACTCAACACTCTCACTTGAAGTGACTCCTATGATATCAGTCACCTTTTGAACCATATCAAGAAACACCTACGGATCCTCCTCAGACTTGGATCCCAGAAATAAAAGGGGATTCATTCGGGTGAAATCCTGAATCATAGCTGTAGCTGTACTTGCCACTGGGTTAGCTGGGGAAACAATGTGCTAGTTGTTCGGAGCAGCTACTGAGTAAGATAAGGTAGTGAATACAAATCTAAACTCAGCATAAGAGACGTTCTCATTCAGAGGATCTTCCTGAACAGGCGGAGATGCAGGATGATTTTCATTTCTTCTTCCATTGATTATTTTAGGAAGTATTGTCTATAAACTGAAGGAAGAATAAGTCAGAAAGGGATTTTTAAATAGAGCTTATTCTCATTCTCACGACATGAATACTGAAAGAAGTAAAACTTTTCCAAAAACCTCTTGTAGCCTCTTGTCCATAAGGTGGCGCGCTTCACACCCATGCTCAAGACCCTACTCAATGCAGCTTTCAGACTCTCTAGGACACTATAAAACCTTAGGCTCTGATACCAAGTTTTGTTACGACCCGAGGCTACCCCTAGTCACGGCAACGATGCTTATGGTCATAAGTGACCATAAGCTAACCCATGAGCTGGTACTTGCTGTGAGCACTAAATATCATAATAATAAAGGACATGTCCAGAAAATAATTGATAAAGCTATAAGGTCAGAGTACTAAAAATACGATAAGTTTACAAGTTTGTAACGTCTGATAAAATATTAAAACATAACTGATAAGACTGATAAACTGACTAGCTATCTAACTGACTTTTTGAATGTTTGAAAGCCTTTAAAATGACTAAGGAATTGATGGGACATGCCCCAACTATATCCAACTGACTAACTAAAAAGAAATGTGGAAATACTTAATAAATATAATAGGTCCTCGATATATGAGGACTCACCATTGCTTCTACTACTAAAGCACTGAACTATCTAAGTACGATTGGGAAACTGAGCGTTTGAACCTATAATATAAGACATCATAGTGCAAATAAGAGTATTCAGTCAGTACTTTGAATGTAATGGTATATGAGATGAGGTTAGGCTAAAATGCAAGGGTTCACTGTACATAAAGTAATGACTGACTGAATAGTATGAGATAACTAAGTATGCATGCATGAAAAACTGAAATACTTAGAATGCAAAACCAAGCATATAATATTTCAGAAATAATCCATAAATTAAATTGTTGAAACTGATAACTGAATAATTAGAAGTCTGTATGCTATGGTCAAGAAAACCTGAACTAAATTCTGTATTGAACAGTAAACTGAGACTGTGGGAGGTATCATCTAACTGATATGCCCCAATCTGAGTTAATTGGGGTCCAACCTGTAACCCAGTATGAAGGGTGTCATTACCATGCCATGGGTACTAACACTAGCTGCGTGGATCCACTAAACTGCTATCCCGAAGGACTAATGAGTAACCCTATACTGGTAGGAAACTCATGAGATATGTGTCAACCCTAAGCTGGTAAGAAGACATCTCAAACCTAAGCTGGCTATGTAGTTCTATAACTCAGGGATTACTTCTAAAGGTCAAACCCTATATTGGAAGGGATGCCCCCATACCTGGGTTTACTCGATGCTGAATCCTACTCCCAATTAAATGACACTATTTAATGGATTGAACTAAGCTTAACTGAACAAGAAAATAATCATAATAACTGACTAAATGATAATGCTCATGGTATATCTGAAATCATTCAGAAGATACTTAAATTATGTAAAAAACTAAGTATCGGGTATTTGTAACCCTTCAACACTGAATGGAAATAACAATACGGACATATAAAAGTTTTGAAACCATAGTAGGGAATCATTGTTCAAAATCCAACACTTAGGCATTTCATCAATTAAATGAGAGTCATGAACTTAAGCATGAGAATGGACAAATCATGTGATAATAACATAGTTACAATGTTAAAACCATGAATTAAGTTTTTGAATGACAAGAGTTCAATATTCAAAACATGCAATGACTTAATCCATCTAAAACATGTGTAATCATAACTTGAAATCAAATTATTAAGATGTTCATGGGCATAATTCAACTTAATCATGTAAAATTCAAAATTTTAAACATAAAAAGGGATTCTTGGACTCTATAGGTGAAAAGTTCCCATGGATGAACATCACACATACTTAAACCCTTAAGCTTGAAAGCGAAACACCAATATTGATGCTTTCTTGAATGTTCTTGGATTGGGGAACTTGAATTCTTGGTTTTCTTGGAAAGAAATTAATGGAATTTGATGATCTTAGGGGAGGAAAGGGTTTTTATTTATAGAAAATTAGAGAATATGGGCAAATGATGCCCTAACTGAAGCTCTAAGTCATGAATTTATGTATTGGGTTGAGGGGAAAAGACATAATTACCCCCAAGATATTTAAATTCATAACTGAAATGCAGATTATTTGGTCATCGCGATCAAATGAGGGTTCCATCGCTATAACCACCGCAATGCGACGCTATCGTGATGAACTCCTTGAATTGTGATCCAAACATGACCCAATCCTCATTCAAAAGATCCAAAACTTCCCCCAGACATGTTTCTTACACCCCTGAACATGAATTAACTCAAAGATCAATGTCTCAGGGTCGGGAAGACCAATTTAAAAGTCTTCAAAGTTAAGGGGCCTTAAAAATGAATAAATCTCCAACACTTAGTGAAATTTTTAGGTTTTAAGCCTCTTATGCGTTCAAATAGGAGATAAAATTAGCTAGGAATAATACGGGGTCTTACAAAATCAAATTTGAGTCAAATCGGAGCTTATTTGGGTGTTTTATCCTTGTTGGAAACTTGGATTGAAGATTTTTAAGTTGGTCACAAGATTTGAAGTGCTGGGTGATGAATTTGGACAACATGCAGTTAGGAATGTATTTATATCATTTAAAAGTGCTTACGTTCAAAATTTTAACTTATTTCAAGCCTCAGAGAAGAAGTTAGTGTTCTTGGAGTTCTTGAAGACATTCAAATCTTCAACTTAAATCTTCATCAATAGTTGTTGTTTGATCCAAAAGAAAGAAATAAAATTAGTGAAAAAGTGTTTTTGCAAAAGCATCTAAGAATATTCCAAGTATATCCCAAGGAATAGTACAAATGGGGGACCATTTAGAGGGCAAAAAGGCCATTTCAAGAGAGAGGGGCGGTTGACTTGCCTTGAACCTATGCCCAAGGTGTTCTTGGTCTACTCCGGCAGGTCAACAACACCCTAAAATAGTGAGCAGAGGCAACAACTGCGTCCAAGATGCACCCAACATGTTGCAACAACTCCCCCAACACAACCTTAACGTAGAACACCTCAATTTGAACACAAACCAGCCCCAACACACCTCAAACGTATACCAACACTTCTCCAATATCAATTCAGACTCTAAAACATATATCAATACTTTAAAAACTCTATTTCTCAACGTTTGATTCTTTATTTTCATTTTTTCTAATTCCTAATATATTTTTTTGATTCTTAAACCAATCATCAACTAGTAATTCATCTACTAAGTTGATCGATTAGTTATTGAGTCTGAATTCTTTCATCGTCCTATTTCTTTTGAGCTTTTATAGTTTTTATTTCATTGTAATTTTTTGATTCAAGTTCTTAAGTAGTTTTATTTATTTGAGTTGGTCAAATAAGAATCCTCTCGCTCCAATTGTGAGGATCACATAGGTGATATTATTACAAGTGTTGGTGAGGAGATTTACTACTAATCTTGTTTGTTCATTTTGTAGGTAAAAGGTGATAAAGAAAGCATGTCTTTAATATCCTTGGACAATTATGACTACGGCATAGGAGACTATGATTGTTCTAAAGATACTTATGGCTACGAAGAAGTTGGAGATTATGGGGGCTATGAATGTATCCATGATTAAGATATGGATGAAAATGAGGGCTACTATTCCGAAGGAGAATATGAGATGAATAATGATCCTAGTTCTTATAATGAGTATGTTGATGAAGAGCCTTGTGATTATTCTTATGAGGAAGATGGGTTATGTTAGGAGTATTACACTTCCCACTCGAAGACTAGAGGTGATGTAAGGTATAACTTGTTTATTTACAAATCTTATGATGATCATGGTGAGAATGTATGTGAGGATTGTAAAGTTTCATATTCCTTATCTTGTAGTACTTCTTATCAAGGTAGAATTAATGTGAATGGTTATGCTAAGTATATTAGAGGTTTTTCCATGGGAATGAAAGAGCGTACATCTCCAAAGCCTTGGGGACCATATCTTACTCTTATTATCCTAGTTTCCAAACGTACAAAAATAGGAACCCAGGAGGATATGAAGGGTATAGTAAGAGTCAAGATCTTACTACTCTCCCAATCTTTATGAAAGAGTCGAGTCCCAAAGAATATTTTGATTGGGAATCGGAGTGTGAAAGGATCTTTATGGATTATGATATGAATGAATTCAAAAAAGCTACGTGTGCCACTTAACATATTCGAGGTCCAACACCGATTTGGTGGGATATCAAAAGAAAGTCTGACCAAATATGAAGTTCCTTGAAGGAACTCATAAGGGGTTCCCATGTACCATTGGGGTATTCAAAGCTTTACAATATTGATCCTAGAAGAAATGTTCACTTTGGAAAAGTAAGCATTTGTGGGGTTTCGGGATGCCTCCTTGTGCTAGATGATTGGTACTATAGGAACTATATATTTCCACCCATGGTTGACCATCAATGGATACCTCGAGAACCTTTACTTGTTCCATACTTCTTGGATGGGTATAAGGTTTCTGAGAGAGTAAAGTTTTTCATCACCCGATATGGGTACTATGAAGAGGTATGGTGTGACATCTTCTCCTCAGAACAAGGTCATTTATGCTTGGGTGCCGATTGGTTTGCCCAACATAGAGTTCCAAATATGCAAAATTGGCCTAAGATTTTGAAGGACCAATGGGGAAATCATCTCTTTCCATCTACTCTTCAAAAATCTCAAAGAGATGTGACAATTTACTCCAAGCCTAAAGAAATTGAGAGACAAAAGATTGAGAGGAGTAAGGAAGTGTAAGGTGGCAACCTAAGAGAGGAAAAAGGAGAGGAAGTGAGGGGATTGCCACCAACTAGAGCTAACATTGTTTTTCCTTTTTTTAATAAAGACATTTATGTAAGTACCAACATGGCAAGTAGAGGATAACAAATGTTAAAAGAAAAGATTACCTTAGAAGATTTGATGAGGGTAACATTAGATGCTTTTAAAGTTTGTGGAGGACTTTCACACCAAGGTGAAGACGAATATGCTCAGAAACTTTAAGGTAAAATAAATTACACTTACACTTTTGTGTCTAAGAATGATGATTGTGTGGCTAGTATCCCAATGAGTAAGAGTAGTAGCTTACCTACACGTGAGTCTAATGATTCTTTACCTCTTTATAATGATGTACATTTATGGATACACTAGTTAATCCTATTGATGATCCAATTGACACTTCATGTAAAATCAATTTGTATCCATCTAGTGTTGAAGCCATTATGTTGAATGATAGTACACTTTCTTGTGAAAATAATATTGATCAACTTGTATGCGAAACTTTCCCACCACTTGAGGATGTGATTTATGAACCTCAAGTGAATGATGATGTTTAAAATATTGATCAAGTGAATAGGACTGACCCTTTGAGTATGTCCTCTAGTGAAGATCTTAATGATAGTTTGGCTCATAGGGATAATCATGTGTTTGCAACATCTTTGATGCTTGATAATTGTCTTTTAGAGAATTAATGTAATACCCCAAAAATCCAAACCAATAGTAAAACCATGCTTCGAGCTCATGAGAAATAAATTATAGTTCTTTAATAGTTTTATGAGTGGGTTTGATGTATATTAAGGCCTCAAATAACTCCTAGCTATTAGATGAATCAAAATATTCCTTACCGATTGATTTTTTGGAAAGAATGTTGGCTTAGTCAACTTTAAATGAGCATATCTATTGCTATACTTAGAATTTTCCAGTTTAAGACCTACCAAAGTGTAGAAAATTCAATCAGATTTCCAAAGATACCAATTTTGCCTTAATCCAATAATCGGGTAAGAAGTTATGGCAATTTTAGTTCCAAGGAAGTAAGGCACCGCGATACCACCGCATCGCGATGACAGGTCAAATGACATTAGTCCTTCGTTGGCATAATCTAGGAGCTCATTACTACAAGTTTGTATTGCGTCAGAAATTATGATAAAACCAGTACCACATCGCGGTAGAGTGCAAATCCGCACTCGTTAGTTTTCAGTGACGCACCGCGATAGCACCGCATCGCGCTAGAGTTCTAGTTCGCACTTGTTCTTTTCCAGCGATGCAATACGATACCACTGCATCGCGCCAAAGTGCATTTTCGCACTTGTCCGTGGAATGCACTAGCAGCCAAATTCCAGTGGCTCACCGCGATGGCACTGCATCGCGGTGAAGGCGACGGAAATTTAATTCTTTCCAGGGGCAATTTGGTCTTTTTCTATGATCCTAATCAATCCAAAACACATAAATTAATCCCCAAAAGCTGATTAAGTCATTATTTACTCAATTATTTTCCCAAATCAAGAGTATTCTCCCTCAAGTGGAAAACCCTAGCTTTCAAAATTCAAGATCAGTCCTCAAGAAAATCACCAAGAAACTTCAAGAATTCATCAACCAGGTATGTTAGGTGTTCATCCTTGGGTTCCTTCCTCCCTTGGAGTTCAAGAACCCTTTTAAAAACTACAAGTTTTCAGATTCATGATTTACATGCGCAAATTGGGTTGTATTCAAGTATGTGTTATTGTATGGGTTTCAATTCAAGATTTAATTATAAGTTTCATGAACATAAGATAGCATGTATGTTGATTGATGTAATTACCAAGTTAAAACCCTTGAAATTGCAAGTTTAAGTTGTAGCCATGATGCTTATGTATTGTTCATTATAATGTGCATTAATGATGCTCCCTAAGTGTTTGATAGAATGTCCATGAGAATTGAATAGTGTAATCATGACATGTTATCATGTTTTCTCAATCATGTACAAGTTTATGACCTCCTAGTGTTGGACGAAATGTCTCAGTGAATGAATTATGAAAAATTGACTATTTCTATGATTTCAAGATTTGCTATGTTTTATTATTGATTCTATCGAGTCCTGGGGGTATTTAATATCCAAAATATTGCTGTTTACTTAGTTACATTTGTTACAAAATAGTATTAGTAAAGGTCACGAATAGTAGTACTTAGTCAGTTAATAGAATTCAGTGAACCTAATCTAGCTCAGTTAGTCCGTACGATCAGTGTCAGTTCGATTATACTTAGTAAAATCTAGTTAAGTAATCTGAGTCATTTTAGTTGGGTGTAGGATTCAGCACCGAATGGACCCAATTATGGGGGCATTCCTGTTAGTATAGGGTTTGACCCTTAGTAGCAATCCCTGAGTTATAGAACTACATAGCCAACATAGTTTTGAGATGTCTTTCTGTTAGTTTAGGGTTGACACATATCTCATGATGTCTTCCTATCAGTTTAGGGTTGACAAGTTGTATTCCTGTTAGTTTAGAGCTGACCCAGCCATTGTTAGTACCCGTGACATGGTACTAGCACCCTTCCAACTAGGGTCATAGGTTGGACCCCTATCAACTCAGACTGGGGCTTGTCGGTTAGATGATACCTACCACAGTTTAAGTTTCAGTACTCTGTTCAGAATTCAATTCAGTCTTACTTGACCATGGCATATAGTTCATCAGTTATTCAGTTATCAGATTTCAGTACTTCAGTTTACAAATTATATTCAAAACATGTTTTATGCTTGGTCATGCATTCGTAGTACTTACAGATTTTATGCATTCTATTCAGTACTTCATGCTATTCATTCAGTCAGTTATTACTCCTGAACATGAAACCATGCATATCAACCTACCTCATTTAGCACACCAATACATTTAAAGTACTGATCGCATAATTGTTTCTTATGCTATGATGTATGATATCATATGTTTGGATGCTTAGTTCCCGGATCGTGCATAGACCTTCCAGATTATCAGATGTAGCAGTGGTGAGTCCTCATATTTCAAGGACAGGCTATATTTATTTTCATGCTTTTAATTTGGTAGTTAGTCAGAGTTAGTTGGGGGTTTATCCCATCCGCTCCACAGTCAGTCAGTAGAGGCTTTTCAGACTAGTACAGATAGTTAGTCAGTTTTCAATTGTCATTGGCAGAAGTTTTATCAGTATTATCAGTTTTATCTTATATGCTTTACCAGATTTATGACTTAAACCTTATGGCATTCCATAGTTAATTCTGCATATGATATTTTGTTATCAATTTTATTCAGTGCTCACAGCAGGTACTAGCTCATATGTTAGCTTGTGGTCCCTCGGGACTGTAAGCACCATGTGGCGTCAAGGGTGTACTCTTGGGGCATTACAAACTTGGTATCAGATCTAGGATTTAAAGTGTCCTAGGAAGTCTGAAAGCTGCATCACATAGAGTCTTGTGCATGGGTGTGAAGTGCGCTACACTTATGGACAAGAGGCTACGAGGCATTTTTAGGAAAAGTTTCCCTTATTTCAGTGTTCATATCATGCAAAAGAGCATGAGCTCATGTTGAACTCTCTGTCTGATCCAATTCTACCTTCCGTTTATAGACCATGCCTTCCAAAAAGACAAACGAAAGAAGAAATATAAACTAGCCAGCATCTCTGCCCATACAGAAAGATCCCCTGAACGAGCATGTTTCTCATGTAGAGTTCAGAGCTTCATTCACTACTCTATCTCACTCTGTAGCGGCTCAGAATGTTCAGCCAACTGCTGTTCAAGCCAACCCAGTGGCCAATACTGCTACAGCTAGGATTTGGGACTTTACTCGAATGAATACTCCTCTATTTTTGGGATCCAAGTCTGAAGATGATCCACAGGAATTCTTAGACAAGATCCAGAAGGTAACAAATATTATGGGGTGACTTTTATGAGGGTGCTGAATTGGCTGCTTACTAGTTGCAGGATATAGCTCACACCTGGTTTAAGCAGTGGAAAAGGGAAAGAGACGTAAACGCAGGGCCTGTAGAGTGAGAGGAGTTTGCTATAACTTTCTTAGAGAGATTCTTTCCGTTGGAGTTTAAGTAAGCTAAGGTGTTAGAAATCATTAATTTAAAGTAGGGCAACATGAGTGTGAATGAGTATTCCCTCAAGTTTACTCAGTTATCTAGGTATGCTCCTCATGTGGTGGCTGATAACATATCTAGGATGAGCAAGTTTGTGTCTGGGGAATCTGATAGTATGGTCAAGGAGTGTAGGACTACGATGTTAATTAAGGAGATGGACATATCTAGGCTTATGGTCCATGCTTAAGAGATTAAGAAGCAAAAGCTTAAGAAGAAGGAGAGAGAATAAAAGAGACAAACCGGGTAGCTTTAATTTTGCTCAGCCAAGGTCTAAGGGTGGTAACTATTCTCAGTTTAGTTAGAAGTTTTCATCCCCAGCTCTATCTTCAGCTAGTGCACAAGTACCAAAGTTTAGGAATGACCGTCGGGATGAGGCGCCAGGCTCCAATACCTAGCGTAGTGTGAGAAGTGGTCGTACCTATTCTCTTTGCAGAGAATGTGATAGAAATAACCTAGGTATGTGTAGAGATGGCAGTAATGTATGTTTTGGATGTGGCGAGTTAGGCCACAGAGTCCAAGAATGTCCTAAGGCTGGTCCACAAAGTCAGCACAGTCATCCTTTAGTTCTATCCGATCACTCGACTCAGCAGGGCGCCACTTCCAGTGAAACCTAGGGTCAGCATTAGAATAGAATTTATGCACTTTAGTCCTGACAAGATCAACAAAGTTCTCCTGATGTGGTTACTGGTACATTGCAAGTCTTTTCTTTTACATGTTTATGCTTTACTAGACCTTGGAGCTTCTCTTTCTTTTGTAACCCCTTATATAGTCGTCAACTTTAGAGTCAGTCCCAAAATCTTAGTAGATACCTTCTCAGTGTCTACCTTAGTGGGTAAATCTATACTAGCCAGATGGGTATACAGAAATTACCCAATTATAATATCCCAGTAAACCCCTTCAGTTGATTTAAAAAATAGAGTAGTTAAATTTCAGCTTCTCGATGAACCAGACTGGGAATGAAGGAGTAGTACCTCAGTGCTTAGGGGTCAGATGTGTTGTCAGTCCCCTGTCAAAATCCTATGATAGCATATGATCTATTGTTAAGTTTAGCAGTAGTAAAGTGGGCTTAGTTGTATGAGAGGTGAACCAGAAGGCTTAGAATAGCGTATGCAAGAATTTATGGTACTGACTCAAAATTAAGCATGATGATATGGGGGTGATTTAGAGATGTGATATTTGTAGGCTATGATGAAAGTAGTCGGGTTATTACAGATTTGGGGATATCCAGAATATATGTTTGAATCTAAGTTTGAATTTTTGAAGGTTGAGCTAATAGAAAGAAGAGTTGAAAATTCATGTTAGTTAATTTTAAGTTGTTACATGATGATGGTTGGGGCTATAGAAAGCTAAGAGTTGTATCTTAGAAGAAAGTACTAGCAGCAAGTTTTACACTATTGAGCATAGACATTCAGAGTGAGTTTAACAATTATGTGTATTTTCATACCCCAGATTCTAGAGTGAAGTAGTGGAAATCCAATTTAGAGACGTTGATTAAGTGTTTCCAAGACTTGGAATGATGGTTTTAAGCTAAGGGGGAGATGATAGAACAAGTAACCAAATCAGGCTCTCAGATTCTAGTAGTGGTGCCAGCGTATTGTAGAACATCAGTAGGGGATGGTGATGCCCGAACCATACTCATCTCATTGCAGAGTTTTGAACTTCAGTCATCACGACATCTACTCATGCTTTATATCTCAGCTCCATGATCATAGTTAACGTTCTTGCATATCATATAGAATCATGTGTGCTTTTAGTTCTTAGTATAATGAGTTTCAGTTTTCTCAGTTGTACGAATCATATTCCATGAAACTTATGAACTCCAAACTCAGGTCATGCAGCTCATGACTCATGTATTCATGCATTACCGTATGTTTAATTCCAGTACTCACGCTACACACATAATGATCGGTAAAATTTAGATTTATGTCATGCATCATGTTTTAGATTTTAGATAATCAATTGTGATTCAGTTCGTATGTGTCTCGTGCATCATCTCAGTCTTTCCTCAGTATTTTAACCAATTCAGTATCTTTTATAGGACATAATATCCCAAAGGAGAGATGTATCCCCTGAGCTTTCAGGTCCTAAACCTTCAATATTCTCCTCACATAGAAAGATCTATCTTGAAGCAATGAGGTACTCGTAAGTTGACTCTCTCGGTTATATCTAAGCCTTATAACCATTCTCATGTCATTTCATGTATTCAAGAAATCAATTTAGTTCGTGATATTCAATTCATGTATCATGTTTCAGAATTAGTTATGCAATCATGTTCCAAGTCATGCATGTTCAGTACATGATCTCAATTACCTCAGTACATTACTCTCAGTCTAACCAGTCTCATTCGAGGATGAATGTTCCCAAAAGGGAGATATTATAATACCCCAAAAATCCAAACCAATATTAGAACCATGCTTCGAGATCATGAGAAATAAATGATAGTTCTTTGGTAGTTATATGAGTGGGTTTGATATATATTAAGGCCACAAATAACTCTCAGCTATTAGACGAATCAAAATATTCCTTACCAATTGAGTTTTCACGAAGAATGTTGCCTTAGTCAACTTCAGATGAGTATATCTTTTTCTCTACATAGAATTTTCTAGTTTAATACCCACCAAAGTGTAGAAAATTTAATCATCTTTCCAACGATACTAATTTTACCTTAATCCGATAACCGGGTAAGAAGTTATGACGATTTTAGTTCCAGGCAGTTAGGCACTGTGATACCACCGCATCGCGGTGATAGGACAAATGACATTTTTCCTTCATTGGTATAATCCAACAACTCATCGTGATAAGTTCGTGTCGCGTTAGAAATCACAATAAAACTAGTACCGCGTCGCGGTAGAGTGCAAATCCGCACTTATCAATTTTTAATGACGTATCGTGATAGCACCGCATCGCGCTAGAGTTCCAGTTCACAGTTGTCCTTTTCTAGTGATGTAACACGATACCACCACATCGCACCAAAGTGCATTTTTGCACTTGTTTGTGGAATGCACTTGCAGACAAATTTCAGTGGCTCACCGCGATGGCACCGCGTCGCAGTGAAGGACAAAAATGGGAATTTTAGTGATGGAAATTTAATTCTTTCTAGGGGCAATTTGGTATTTTTCCATGGCCCTAGTCAGTCCAAAACACGTAAATTAATCCCCAAAAGCTGATTAAGTCATTATTTACTTAATTTTTTCCAAAATGAAGAGTATTCTTCCTTAAGTAGAAGACCCTAGCTTTCAAAATTCAAGATCAATCCTCAAGAAAATCACCAAGAAACTTTAAGAATTCATCAACTAGGTATGTTAGGTGTTTATCCTTGGGTTCCTTCCACCCTTGGAGTTCAAGAACCCTTTTTAAAACTACAAGTTTTTGGATTCATGATTTACATGCGCAAATTGGGTTATATTCATGTTCGTATTATTGTATGGGTTTCAATTCAAGATTTAATTATAAGTTCCATGAACATAAGATAGCATGTATGTTGATTGATGTAATTCCCATGTTAAAACCCTTGAAATTGAAAGTTTAAGTTGTAGTCATGATGCTTATGTGTTGGTCATTATCATGTGCATTAATTATGCTCCCTAATTGTTTGATAGAATGTCCATGTGAATTGAGTAGTGTGATCATGATATGTTATCATGTGTTCTCATTCATGTACAAGTTTATGTCCTCCTAGTGTTTGACAAAATGTCTCAGTGAATGAATTATGAACAATTGACTATTACTATGCTTTCAAGATTTGCTATATTTTATTATTGATGCTATCAAGCCCTGGGGGTATTTAATTCCTGAAATCTAGATGTTTACTTAGTTATAGTAGTTTCAGAATAGTCTCAGTAAAGGTCATGAATAGTAGTACTTAGTCAGTTAACAGAATTCAGTGAACCTAGTCCAGCTCACTCGGTCCGCACGATCAGTGTCAGTTCATTTATGCTTAGTACAGTCTAGTTAAGTAATTTGAGTCATTTCTATAGGGAGTAGGATTCAACACCGAGCGTACCCAGGGATGGGGGCATTCCTGTTAGTATAGGGTTTGGCCCTTAGTAGCAATCCTTGAGTTACAGAACTACGTAGCCAACGTAGGTTTGAGATGTCTTCCTGTTAGTTTAGGGTTGACACATATCTCATGATGTCTTTCTAATAGTTTAGGGTTGACAAGATGTCTTCCTATTAGTTTAGGGTTGACCTAACCATTATTAGTACCCATGGCACGGTACTAGCAATCTTCCAATTGGGGTCACAGGTTTGACCCCTATCAGCTTAGACTGGGGCATGTTGGTTAGATGATACCTCTCACAGTTGTAGTTTTAGTACTCAGTTCAGAATTCAGTTTAGTCCTGCTTGACCATAGCATATAGTTCATCTGTTATTCAATTATTAGATTTCAGTACTTCAGTTTACAGATTATATTCAGAACATGTTTTATGCTTCGTCATACATTCTCAGTATTTAAGATTTCATGCATTCTATTCAGTACTTTATGCTTTTCATTCAGTCAATTATTACTCCTGAACATAAAGCCACGCATATCAGCCTACCTCATTTAGCGTACCATTATATTCAAAGTACTGATTGCATACTCGTTTCTTGCGCTATGATGTATCATATCATTAGTTCGGAGGCTCAATTCTCAGATCATGCATAGACCTTCCAAATTATCAGACATAGCAGTGGTGAGTCCTCATATTTCGAAGACAGGCTGTATTTATTTTCATGCTTTCAGTTCAGTAGTTAGTCAGAGTTAGTTGGGGGTTTGTCCCATCAGCTCCACAGTCGGTCAGTAGAGGATTTTCAATTTAGTACAGATAGTTAGTCAGTTTTCAGTTGTCATTGACAGACATTTTATCAGTACTATCAATTTTGTCTTACAGACTTTATCAGATTTATGACTTAAACCTTATGGCATTCCACAGTTAATTCTGTATATGATATTTTGTTATCAATTTTATTCAGTGCTCACAACAGGTACTAGCTCATGGGTTAACTTGTGGTCCCTCGGGACTGTACGTATCATATGGCACCCAGGGTGTACTCTCAGGGCATTATAGTTAACTTGCATGTTCTATATCCTCTTTATGGATAAACTCTTCTCTCTTTAAAAACTATATCTTATCTGACGATGATGAAATCACTCCTAATGAATTACCTAGTGGTGTGGATAGCATTGATTATATAACTAATCTTGAGGGCTATATCTTATATGACAACTCACTATGGCATGACAACATTCCTCCTAAAGATGGAGATCACTTTTTAAAAGATGAGAGTACTCTTAAGGAAAAAAATATGAAGTCTTGAAAAGGAATAATCAATTGGGTGATGATAACTTTGATTTGCTTGAATATTTAAGAAACCCAATTAATGACTGTTCCTAAGAAAATGCTTGTGGTTATGATCCTTTGTACGACATCCACCTTTGTTTGATAATTATGAGAATGAATTACTTTCTTCTTGTGAAGACTTAAGCAATAATTCCTTTGAAGTTAGTGGTGGTATATGTCTACTTGAGGATTCTTCCATTGAAATAGAAAGTATCAATTGTTTAGAAATTGTTTCTTTTTCTACCTTGTGTGCTCCTATTGTTGAGAATAATAATGGCAATGATATTGAATCTAACAGTGAGTACATACATGAGGACACCTTAGTTGAAGATGGCTTGAGTGATATCTTTCTCTACCCTCCCTTTGTTTTTGATGATGCTTATGCTAATGTGGAGAGTATATCTTTTAGTTTGGGTAAAGCCTATGGGGAAAAAGAGTATTTTCTAGACCCGTGTCTATGGTCACTCTATCTATTTGACCCCGGTTCCAAATTTGGATATGGTGATTTTGGCACACTCAATTTATTGCTTGGTCTCTATTACAAAAAAAGTTTGAGTGAGGTTATTGGTATCCTTCCCTATGATGTAAAGTCTTTCTTGGGGATTTATGATCCACTTGATAGACCAACATTGTGTAAGGGAAATATCTCCAACAAAGATTAGAGATTTTTAAAGAAGGGGAGTAGTGAAAATCTCCAAGAGAGTTCACCATTATGTGTTTTCACTCTTGACCAAGGTTCCACTACTTGTAGGTTAAGAAGATAGTCTTATCTTGAAACTACTTAGGATGAATTCCATTCATGTGATACCTTTCTTCAATATTTAAGTGTAATTAATGACCTCCTTCTCAAAGTTAGTATCATTCATGAGAACTCAAGGGAAAATGTGTTATTGTCTCCTTTGGGTATTGCTTATAAACTTGCATCCTTGCTTGACACACATGTGCTTAAATTGTGTAACTCCCAACTGGTGGATGCGAAGTTGATTATTTTCTTGAAAGGAAGAAGTCCTATGGGCTTAAGCGTCTTGACTCCTTCCTTGTGTGCATTATGTGCTAAGATTTTTGAGCCAAGTGTCATTCTTATAGATAATAGCACCTTGGATGATGTTTTGTACTTGATTCCTTTCTATACTACCTCTTTGCCTATGATGATATCCTTGCTAGTCTTGGATGTTTTTTATGTAGAGGTAGGAAAATTGTTGGTTTGTCCACCTATTTGAGTGACAATGCTATATGGATCTTGTGGACTTTAGAACCAATTGAGGCACCACCCATGCCGTGGTCACTTGAAAAGATAATGAAGCAATTGTGTCTTATGGCTCATAAGGTAAAGATAGTTCTACCTTTTATATTATTTGATGCCATTAGGACCTTTGTAGTTTACTTATATCTTGATGATTTACCTAACCAAATCCTTTGTGGATTTTTCAATGAGTTTATAATGTTTAACATGAAGGACCCCTGGTTATATCTTAAGTCTATGAAACCTTGGCATAATTCTATGATTATTTGTGCTAACCCTAACCATCATGTCATAAGGATGTTGTATTTGTTTTTTTCCTTCCTTTGGTATTACAAGGTTTGGATTTGAGGTTGAATCCTTTTCAAGAAGAGGAGGATGATACAATCCAAATTGCCTTCAAACCTTTGGATGAGATACGTATGATGCTTGAGGTGCTTGATATCTCCTTAGTGCTACTAAAAATTGCCACATGGATGAATATTACCATTAAGGAGGGTCAAAGGACTTTGACAAGGTCGAAGGAGTGAAAAATGGGGCTCGAAAGTGATACACTAAAACAAGCTAATAACCAAATTTAAGGACTTGAGACACACAAATCAGCGACCACAAGACAAAGAAAATAATAAATAGAAGGGAAATGAAGAAGAAGATTGTATAAATGTAAAGGATAGTTAATGAGATCCTCCCCAACACCAATGGATAGAACCAAGGTGTGTATAAAACACCAAGACACACAACACCAATATTGAATTAAACCTCACTCTTAAGTGGACCAAAGGGATCAAGTCCTTAAGCACCACCTTTCTTTGCCAAAGTGCCAATATAAGATTGACCTTGATTCTAATGTATTTTCCAAGACCTATAGCTAATATAAGAGAAGACTACACTATGAGTAATACTCAATTTCAATTCATCAAAGTCTAAGAAAAATAGAAGCTAATAGGTCTATTTGTACTATTACATGACAATGACTAAAATACCCTTAATAAGGGCTTGAGAAAAAAATGCTCCTTGAGTGATATTTTGGAGTATAAAAGGTCCTTAATTCCCTTAATGATAGGAGCCTATTGAGTGTAAGAACCCTCCTTCTTTCTTCTCTTGACCAAGGCTGCAAAATACTCCATAAAGGTCTTCAATTGCTTGCCAATCCCGAAGCTTGAACCTTGGATAATGTCTTTTGCTCTTGGTGCTACTTATGCTTGTATCATAAATCCCCTTGGAAGGGTCATGCACCCAAGGTGCTTTTGATCTGCTCTAGCATTTCAAGA
This sequence comes from Capsicum pubescens, assembly GCA_030864215.1. Taxonomy (NCBI): domain Eukaryota; kingdom Viridiplantae; phylum Streptophyta; class Magnoliopsida; order Solanales; family Solanaceae; genus Capsicum; species Capsicum pubescens. The sequence continues at coordinate 64,902,837 of CM061543.1, forward strand.
GAGGGTCAAAACAACCTCTAGTGGACCTTTTCTTATAGTTGGGTCACTTTTGGGCCCTGATTATGTAATATTTAGCCAAACTATAAATACTTGGTAGCTAGTCTTATTTTAGTTAGTTTGTTTAATGATGATGATGTATTCATGAAAACTCCATTGGGAGTGTTGAGTTCTTGAAAAATTCAATTCTGAACCTTGTTTAGAAACGGTGGTTGTAAGGGAGATCCGACCCCCCTTCGATCAACGTAAGAGATAGGTGCTCGTAGCAATCAATAAGGGAGGTCTTTGGGTTTGATACATCCTTTGGTTGTCGTTTTGTTATCTTCTTTTGTCTATCTTTCAAACTTTTTAATCCTTTACTTCCCGTTTGTCAATTTTATTGTTTCTTTAGTGTTTGTGTTTGTTCTTGTCGTTATAGACTACTCACGTATCAAAAGGGCATATTAAAATGAAAAAATTTCAAAATGGATAAGGTAAACACCCTCCATTAAAAGTTAACTACATTTGGTTAAATGATAAAGTGTAAGGTATTTTACCTTACAAGCTAAATAAAGTCACTTACCTTATTATTTGACTGAAAAAGTTGGCGAAGTTAGGAATTTAATGACTCTGAGTACGCCCCCCGTCCATATTTATTTATTCACTTTTCTATTTGAATGTCCTACAATACTTGTCCAATTTATGAAATCAATAGATAATTTATTCATTTTTACCTATTTTATCCCTGGTACTAAATATAATACATCACTCATTGCATTTTTCAAAGCAAAAAATTTATTATATTCATAGGGTGATCTAGTAAAATACACATCTATTTATTATTTCTTAAGGCATATTTCAATTCAAAAGTGAACAGATATTTATGAAATCAATGGATAATTTATTTATTTTTATCTATTTTACTCTTGATATTAAATGCAATACATCACTCATTGTATTTTCCAAAGCAAAAAAATTATTATATTAAAAAGGGTGATATAGTAAAATCACCCATCTATTTATTGTTTCTTAAGACATATGTCAAGTCAAAAGTGAACAAGTATTTATGGACGGAAGGAATATTTAGTGATGAATTTATTTCTATAGTGCAAGGTAGGGAGACTGTTTTACCTTACAAGGTAAATTTGTCTCTTACCTTATTAATTTTCTTTTATAGACCACCTATTTCATTCATTTCTTATTCACATTATTTAGTTGTTTACCCATTTCACTCTCTTCATTCACATTACATGGGGTTTTATTCTTGTTCTTGCTCAAAGTCTATTTCATAAAAATTTTTGCACTTCTAGGTATATTTTAAAATAATTCGAATATCGATCAGAAACAGCCACATCATCTTCCAAATTAGTAATACTCATTTTATTTCTAAACAACCTTTTCAAATGATCATATTTGAGAGATAAAGGAAACGATTGAACCACTATAGGATGACGACTATATGTCATCGAAATCTCATCATGCAAAACTTCACCACCTCAATGTAAATTTACTCTTACCTTATTATCATCCATCTAAAAGTAAGAAATGAATAAGGTTCAAAAAATATTATGAGTTATGAACTTTGACAAAAATTATTTTGAATTGATGCGAATGACACTGACACTCTTTATATAGCACCATGAATTTTGAAATTGTTACAAGGCAAATGTGTGATCCTACCTTACAAGGTGAACATGAGATCCTACCTAATAAGGTGAGAGTCCATACTCGACTTACAATCAGCCAACAAAAGGGAATTTATTCCCTCCATGTTAGTGATAAGTCCTATCTTGCAGACACTCCTTTTCTTGAAAAATTTATTCCTTACTTTTTCAGTCAAACAATAACATAAGTGACTCCATTTACCTTGTAAGGTAAAATTACGATTTTACTTTGTACTTTTTCAGTCAGTCTTTCGTCAGTAGATAAGGTAAGTGACTCCATTTACCTTGTAAGGTAAAATCACGATTTTACTTGCACTTTGCCATGTGACTAACACTGTGAACTTTTTAATGGCTAAGTTAAACATCTATGTTTACCTTTTCCATTTTGGTATTTTTCCATTTTGATATGCCCCTTTGAAATTTTGAATAAAAAACTTGCCCTTTAGGCTCCGTACTCATTTTGTATCCATACATTTTTTCACCTTTGTAATTTCATCAACTGTACTTTAGGATATAAAATGAGTAATTGCTTTTATAGGGCATGATCAGTTGTATACTCACTTTTTTGTTACCATTGCCTATATGACAAAAAAATACAAAAAAAAAATTGGGGTTCCCAATGCTTCTCCACGCTCAACGAGATGTGCCAAAGGAAATCAAAATCTTGATAATGATAGAGTTTATTCAACATTAAAAATACAAAAATATATAAGCCAACACAATCCATATCTTGAATATACTATTAACCATGTGGTTTATGCCATAGTATTATATTTTATCTCATGTAAAGATAATTTGTTATATTAATAAAATTTTTATTTGAATAGATCATTATTTTAACATGTGTGTCCTTTACATATATAGTAGATAATTTTGTGTATCAAATATTTTAACTAATGCACAGAAGATTAAAATTATCAGTTCTTGTAAGTAATAAATTAACGTTCACAATCAAAGATGAGGTAGGACAAACATCTGTACGATTGTAGCACAAGATTAAATATAATTTGATCTTAATTATGGGAGTGCTAATATTCCAACTTCTTGTGCTAGTACATTTTATACGCATTGAATAGACCAGTTAAAGATATTTGTTTATGTTCTAAATTTTAATAAAAAACTTCTCCAATCCATTACATGTACTTATATTCTTAATCTTGATATAATTATTATGATCTATGTGATTTGATTTATTGTTTTAATCTATTAAAAGATGATACCCTTTTTATCAGTCAATATATTCCTAATAGGTTGGATGATGACAAATTACTTAGTGAAATATTAATTAGTTGATAGAGTCATGTCTCGGACTTAAGATAGAAGACACTCCTTTATGATTGCTTATAAGTTTCCACGTGAAAATCCTGCAGGTGAATTTTATATCCTTCATGTGAAATAAGTATGAAGCATTATAAATAAATGATTGTTAAAATGTACATTGCAAGATTAATTTTCTGTTATGGTTCATGATGCAGTAAAACAGTTTCCATTGTTTATTGCTTTACTGTTCACTTTTCAGTTTTACCTACTCTAGTCAATTAGTTAGTTGAGTAGTTACACAAGTTTTTAGAAGTAGTTATTAGAAGGTTAGATAATATCATGTATAACTCATGTGAGTCTAAAAATTTCAAGCATGGTAGTCACTTTATGTAATTTTTTAGATTATCAATAAAGCTACCTTCTTCTCAATTACAAATAGCTTTGCTTCTCCGATTCTGTGTGAGTATAAGTGCGACAGAAGACTGAATTTTAACATGATATCAGGGTAATTATATCGTGGAAATCTATAGAAGAAGGACGATGCAATTTTAAGGTTTCAATACTATAGAGTTTAGATCTCTGTTCGGTGGTCTGTTTGGTTCACTGATTTGTGGGTGAAACTTTAGATTTCTTAGTTGTTGTGGAAAAATTCAGTTGACTTTGTGAGGTAAAGTTAATTTTTTGAAGAATTGATTGTTGTTTGAAACAAAAAAGGCATCAAAAATTAATCCCAATAATCCCTTGTTTTTGGGAGCATCAGATGTGGCTGGAGCTTTTTTGATCCCAATTAAGCTTGTAGGTGCAAAGAATTATTTTATATGAAGTCGATCAATGAAGATTGCTTTGCTAGGGAAGATGAAGCATGGTCTTGTAAATGGTACTTGTAGAAAGGGTGCATACAGAGAGGAGTTACATGAGCAATGAGAAACTTGTAATGCTGTGGTGTTGTCATGGCTGATGAGTTTAGTGAGTGCAAAGCTATTGACTGAAATTGTATATGCAACAAATGCATCTGAGGTATGGAAAGATCTTAAGGAGAGATTTGATAAAGTGAATCACATGAGACTCTATCAATTGCATAGAGAGATCAACAATCATTATCAAGGAGCTGATTTTGTTTCCACATATTTCATAATACTAAAAAATCTTTGGAGTGAATATGAGGTTATAGTTCCAGCTCCATCATGCACTTGCCCTAAATTCAAGGAGTATGCAAATCACTTGCATCAACTAAGGCTTATTCAATTTTTGAGTGGGTAGGATGACTCATATGATCAGGCCAAGAGGCAGATATTGCTAGGAATCACACCTACTATTAACCAGGCATATGCAATGATAGTAGAAGATGAGATGCAATAGTTGGCTTTGCACTGCAACTATAAGTGATAAAACTAATCCTGTAACAATGCATGTGTATAAAAATTCCTACAACAAACAGTTATGAAAGTCAGAGTTTCAAAGGAAAAAATTATAATTATTGTCATTGTACTGGGCATACCAGAGATACTTGCTATAAACTGGTATCCTACCCTATTAATTGGAAAAAACAGAAAGAGAGAAGGTAACAGTAGTAACTCAAAAAGAAGGTTTGGTAGAAATAAGGTCCAAGGTCAAGCTAATAATCAGTTCTCATCCCATAATTTTATTGGATATCATTCAAGTGATTATACAGGACAATTGTCTCCATCTAGCAGTCAAGGAAGAAAATATATCAACGGTGTTACAGTGGCTAAGGGGCAAAGCTTCTCAGACAAAGAATATAAGCAAATTGTGGCCCTACTGAACAAAGATAAGCATTATTTCGAATGGATTAACATGTCAGGTATAGCTGCTTGCTTGCTATCTCATGTTGTTTCACATGACTGGATAATAGATTTAAGTCCCACACATCATGTTGCAGCACATAGAGATGTTTTTTCTCAATGTCATAAGATAGATAACACTAATCAGGATAAAGTAAATTCTCTTACTGGTGCTAAGGCAAATATTACACATGTTGGAGATGCACAAGTCTTTAAAGGTGAAGCTGTGGGGAATGTATTGTTTGTTCATGACTTTAAGCTAAAATTGTTGTCAGTATCTAAGATAATCAAACAACTCTCATGATTTGTGTCATTCTTTCCTAATTTTTGTATATTTTAGGACCTTCACAGTGGGAAGGTGAATGAGATTGGTAAGAAAAGAAGAGGTCTATTTAATTTAATTTAATACATCCGTAAAACAAAGGTCGATTTTAAACCAAGCACACCTCTCGTTCCTCAATTTTTCTATTCCATTTTATCTCTGCAAAAAGTGAAAAAGAATTAAAATTTTCAGAGATGAAAAATATTGTGAAAGCTGACTTCATATAAAATTAGAGAAGAGAAGACATGATTAATTCAAAATTTAATCATAATTTTTAACTTAATTTCATAACTTTTAAACAAAATAAGAAGATATTAAAGCTAATATATGAAAATTTCTTACATTTTTAATCTGATTTCATTAAGAAGCAGCGATTTTTTATTGAATAGATCTTCCAAGCTTCTACAATAGCTATTTATGGTGAATTGAGGAAGAAGATAAGATGGCATTTATATAAAAAAAAATAAAGCCCTTTCAACGTGGCATTTTTTAATTGGTTCCTATAGAAAATATTGTTCGTTCACGTGCGTGACTTGCATGATAACACACATGAGCTGAAAATCGATAAAAATATGTATTTACAATGATCTTTACAAGTTTTATGGGGTAATAGAAACCCCACAAACTTAAAATGTCTTTTTGAAAATTTGAAACAACTTCAGTGGTGTTTTTATATCTTTTCTAAAAAGAAATCTTGCACGAATTCTGAAATTTCAATTGCAAATTGAGGATTTCATTATCTATCGATGTTGAATTGGGATATTTTCTTAACTACATACGATTCTCCTCATTTTTTTTAAACAGAAAAGGAACAAAAAAGGGATAATTTGCTAGTTGTTATCTAACAGAACTGTGTATTATCTTATGAAATTTCAAATGAGTATAATCGTTAATTTAATTGTGTATCAATGTTGAATAAGTCGAGAATCCAATTGGGTTCTAGGAGTGAAATATGTTTTAAAATGTGATTTGCGATACCAATAATTGATGTCTATTTCAAGGTTTCGTAATTGTATATATTTAGTAAGAACACTAATTCTATATTTTGGAAACTAAGAACTCATGTCATGTTTCATAACCAAGACCCTCATTTTTCTACTATATTAGAAAACTGACATTAAAATAGGATTTCAGATTAAAATACGTTGCCTCTCCTCTTTCTCTCTTTTGGCGACATGGCAAACTAGGGCAGTTATGGCTACCACCGTCTCTCCCCAGTCTTTGACTGCGGGAGAGCTTCTCCAAAACCCTACAAACAACACTATAAATACCAATACAAACTCTAATTATGTTAATAAGTTAAATCAAACACAATCAACTATTAATCTTTCACAAAAAAGTTTAATACCTATTGAGGTTGTTCATGAAATCCAACATTAAAATTTACATTGAATGAACGACAAACTTTTTTGTGGGTCTATTGAAAACAACCTCTCTACTTCTTTGGAGGTAGAGGTAGGGACTGCGTACATTTTAGCCTCTCCAGATCCCACTTTGTGAGAATACACTGGGTTTGTTGTTGTTGTTGAACGACAAGCTTTCACCAAAAAGGAGGAACTTCATCAGGTCATAGTGGTTAAATTATCCATGGGATCACTAGATTTGTCAATTTTAAGATAGATTTTGCTTGAGTTTCTCGACACTAAGGGACATTGTCTTGTCGGCTTGCTTGCTCAAAGGCAACTTCTTATTCGTATGGATCAATATGATGATTTTGTAACCTCATTATCAAGAGATGTGAATTATTTCATGCACAACGACAAAAATCATCAGATTAGAATTTTTTTGTGGACTATTGGATTTAATTGTAAGAAGGAGACTTCACGTGCGGCAGATGGATTTCATTTTCAAACTTGTCGACATATTTGTTTTCAAGAGGTATTTTCTTTCCATTGCTTAAGCAGTTGGAAAAACTTTTCCTGTAGATAAGGCCACATAAGTGTGATCAAGACCAAGCACGGCTAGGGTTAAAATCATCCTTGACTTAATGGACAAGCATTCAGATCGTATTCAACTTCAAAGTATGGACAAAGTTGCGGATAAAATTATTGAGAAGTTTCAGGAGGTGATGTATGATAATTTACCTCAATATTGCACCCATTATAGCCACCAATGTCACGATGAAAAGAAGTGTCAATTGTTAATTGAAAACAAAGTAGTGGTCCAAAAACAAGATAATGCGACAATGGAGATTGAAGAAGCTTCGGTTAAAAAATTGCAAGGATATGCACGTGATATCTAAATACTAAGAAGAAACAAAAAAATGAATTTAATATAGGGGATATTCCAGTAGGTCATGATTTGGCTAGGGTGTCTGAAACTTAGCGAAAAAATCACAGGATGAAAAGGAAGCTCTTCAAAATCTGCCTAGTGTTGTGGATGCAAGTGATGGGACTGAGAGTTTGATGATTTCTAAGTAGGATATAGAGTTGAACAATGTTAGAGATTATGTTGGAGGTTAGGGACGGATAGTGGTCTCACAAAAACAATCAGTTAGTCCTTAAATTAGCAAAGAACTTAATATAGGAAAGAAACAACGTGTTGCAACAAAGCATGTTGTGGATCCTAACACTTTTGAGGATCTTTTAGATAAAAATGAGCACCAATCTGATTCGGCCAGTCCTAAATGTCAAATTGCACTTCACAAGTGACAAATATTCTAATGCAACAACACATTGCAAGCTTGGTTTGTCCCGTACCTGTCTTGAAGCCGTTGGTGTCCACATTGGATGATTCGGCATGTGAGATCCCTTCTCCATCTATGGAGTCAACTGGTGAGCAATGAAATGACTTTATACACAAATTATTGTTCAAATGAAATGAACAATATGTAGATGGGGTAGTGGTTTTAACTCCGACGTATTCAAACGACAAGGTTGAACCGAAGAGTGACCAAAAATAAGGTACAAATATAAAGAATTGGCCAGACATGGCAGAGGAGGAGAAACAGGTCTCATCCCCTCCAACGTGTAGCAAGTTGAGTCTAGCAGCCCCAGTATTTGTGCCACGTTATGTAATGGTTCTTTTATCTTTAGCCATGGGACAACTTGTGGCTCAAACAAGTGCACCTTTGAATGTTATGGATAATCCTACTAAAGGGTTCTAGGCCAAGAGGGTATGAGCCAGGAGATTTAGTAGAAGATCCAATGGAAGCGTTTGATGGTGATTTAGGAGTTTTCATATTTAATGAAGAAGATGAGGATGGAGTTTTAGATAAATGCTTTGCTAAAGTGGCTAGGGATGGAGATCTTTCACCTAGGAAACAAAGGAAAGGATTCAAGAAAAAGAAGACTCATGAAAGAAAACATACTTGGGATGGTAAAGTGTTTGAAGAGGTTATTCTAAGACCATTACCAATAAGGGTGGTAAAACAGAAAGAAAGAAGGTTCAATTATATCAACAAGATTCAATAGATCCAAGAAGAATTGAAGAAGTATGAAGATATTTTGGAGTAGTTGGAGGAAGAAGACAAGGTGAAGAATCGAATCTTTGGGCTACATCTTCTTGAAGATTTTTAATTTTTAAAGAAACATGGATCTGACTCCACATTTTTGCTTATTTCAATCTTTCACTATTTAACTATTATAATATGTAATATCATCATAGAATTGGTTATTAACTCCGTGATGATCATAAAATATTTAGTTGTTTCTTCTTCTTATTTTTTACATGCATGTTAATTAGAAGAGGTTTTGCTATACCTCAATAGAATTAGTAAGACAAATCATAGCCTCCTTGGTTATACTTTTTCTTTTGAATTTTGCTTTTAATATATATAAATAATCAGTCCTGGATATCCCGCCTAGTGGATTTATGGAAAAAAGAGAGATTAAAATAGGTATCGACATGTGTGTTTGTTGGAAATTAATTCAAATTATAAAGATATTTTTGATATTTGAGTTATCTATACAAATTTACATCTTTATCTTATGTTACATGTCTTTCTCTTAAAACATAGAAGTGTGTGTGTCTTCTATCTTGAAACACAATATATTGCATTTGCATAAACTTCTCCACATGTGTATTTGTTTTAATCTCACTCTTTACTATAGTAAAAAAAATACTCCTCATCTTTCACTTTATGAACTCTCCACCGCTTGATTTCACAAATTTTCACGTGAGCTTATTTTTCAATCATTGGACACATCTCTTCTATTTTTCTTGATGGTTTGTATGTATGATGTTGTGGATCTGAGTTTTAACTTCTTTTTAATTAATTTGATTTGCGTTGTTTTAGGTCAATTATAAGAGTGAGTTAATATTGAGATGAGCATGTGTGCTTTAGGTCAAAATCCAATTGATAGAGAATAAGCTTGTCATTTTAATTAGGGTAATTTACATAAATCTTTAATTTTTAATGAATTATAACACTTTTTATCATAATTTTGTCAAATTACAAATTATTCCAGACTTTAGTTTTTGTGATATATATCTTTAGCCTTGATACATATGTATTGTGATACATTTATAACTGAGTTGTTAGTTCAATAAGAAAGTAACCAATTTTCAATTATTACGGGAAGTAAATAACGCACAAATCATGGCATAAATACATCTGGTTTCAGATGTATCATAATGATACATCTGGTTCCAGATGTATCATAATGATACATCTGGTAAAAATTACTCAATACCAATCAAAATTCAATCTCACACAAAAATAAATAATTTACATATGTCAAACATATATTAAATGTATCAAACATTTATAAACGAATCAAAAATATGAATCATAATAAAAAAATATCTGCCATATATATCACTAGTAGTATGACAACAAATGTATCACTCATATCTATCTCCAATATACTGAGATCAAATGTATCACTCATATGTATCATCGTCTATAGTATTAAAACGTATCAAGAAATTAACAACGTTATATATGTATTAACAGCATTAACAAAAGATATATATATGAACATTAAATTAATAAAGGTTTTTTAGCTTCTAAAGTATGAGGATTCTTCAAAAGAATATGAATGCCTGTCAACATGAAACACACAATCAAGCTTTCAAAATTTTAATGAAATAAAAATTAATAGAGATAAAAACAATTGAACCAAATTATAAATTTCAAATGATAAGATTTGATGAATTTTTTTTAATTTGATTTTATTTTTTAGATATTTAAGAGATTCTCTCTAATTATTTACTCTACTAAAATAAATGCAAATATATTACTTCCTTATTTAATATGTATCAAGAGGAAAAGGATAAATCCGGGATTTTCTGAAATATTTTAAAAGATAAAGAATTTTATGTATTTATACCTCTTAAGTTTGTGTTTTTATGTAATTTTTGGCTTTTAATCAAGTATAGTATAATTACTGTATTCTCAATATTTGCTGTTAGGGGCGGGTATTCGGTTTGTTCAATTTTGTTCTTTAATATAGATTTAACTTTTTGATTTTTGAATTGACGAAAATGAAAACCGTAACCAAATCAAAATAAATTCGGTTTGATTTGGTTTCTACAAATTCGGTTTGGTTATTTTAAATTTTTATTTCGATTTTGAAGATTAAAGTAGTGAGCCTTTCTTTGTCATGACTGAGTATTTAAAATTGGTATTTTTTCTAGAAAAATAAGTTTTTTCAAACCTATTTTTCATTCCCAAATGTAGTTAACTTATTACACATGAAATGAAACGAAATAACCATAAGTTTAACATAATATATTACTGCAGCAGGAAACTCGACACTCGTTGTCTCGTCTCCTCGAGGTACCGCTGGAAGCCTGAAACAAGTTAACAACCAGTGTTGAAAGGGTTAGGTACATAATTCATAACTTGTAAGACGTTTGACATTTTGAATTACTTATTATATATTATATTTATACTGAATATTTAAAATAAAATATATAAATATTTTATATATATAATAAAATATATATATTATTTATATAATTTCAGTTTTTCATTTTGATCGATTTTTTTTGAAAAATTCAAAAATCGAACAGTTTAACGAAATTTCTAAATATTAAAATCGAAATCGATCCGATAAATTAAAAAATTGAAACCAAAATTAAATTTTGGCTTGGTTTTTTAATTTTTTCGATTTGAACCAAAATATAACCAACCCTATTTGCTGCACATGGCTTCAACCACTAATCAAAGTGTATGTTCCTCTTCTTATTATACATGTTGTTCACTATTTGTATCTAATTAAACAACTCCTTTTTTGTGCAATTATTTTTATCATATTCTTATTTTCACACTTAAAAATCTACTTTGTCCTCAAAGTGAACTTAAAAGTAAGAGATAGAAATACTCCTTGATAGGGGTGGGCGTTCGGTACTTCGGTTCGAGTTTGATTTTTTAATTTCGGTTTTGAAATTATACGAACCAAAAACCGAACCGAATTTGTTCGGTTCGGTTCAATTTATATAAATTTCGGTTTGGTTTTATTTTGGTTTAATAATTTTAATTTTTCGTTCTTGTCTTCTTTCAAATAAAAAAGTACACGATGCTACAAAATATATCAAAGTTTTTCACTATGATAAAAACTGGAGTAATATATATAGCCTATAGATACTTTAACACTAATAAAAAAAGGCAGGACTCTCAAAACTCAAAAGGGATACTTACTTATGGAATAATCAAAAGGGATACTCTTAGTCAGTTAGCCTACAACTATGTTCCATTTGGCTTGAGATCACTATCTGACTTTCACAAGATCAATATTACAATATACACATAATTATATGCACACTAGCATATTAGAATCTAAACTCTATCAATTTAATTACAATACTATATATAAAACAACAAAAAAGAACTCATCATGATATAGTTTATACATGATATTTATTTTAAAAAGTGAAAGTAGCCCATATATACCAAATCTCCAGATAATTTGAATAAAATATCTAAAATAGTAGTACATTGCTTTGTGTAGAAATTGTGTTGATGCAGGACAAATGGCCGACAATTAGATAGAAATATATATTATTATATTATATATATATATATATATTATATAATTAAAAAAAAGTATATTAAATTTTTTGGTTTAAATCGAAAAACCAAATTATGTGAACCTAAAACCCGTAACCCAAACCGAATTATCAAAATTGTAAAAAAAAATCCAAATCCGAACCGAAAAACCAAAAAAATGAAACTGAAAAACTGAAATGATTCAGTTCGGTTCGGTATTTTGTTTTTTCGGTATTTATGCTCACCCTCCTTGAGGCCTCTAGGCCTAGATAGTAGCCTCATTATATATCAAGGAGGTCCGTGGGACCCCACACTCAGTCTTTGTCATGCTTCTTAGCTCAGATTTACGGTAATCAGACTTTCCATAAACCTGTGACTCAATAAAAAACAAAAACTACATGAAGTCAAAACTACGAAACCTAAAAAGAAAATATACCTACTTAACTTGGGTTGCCTCCTAAGCAGCGCCTGAATAAATGTCGCGGCACGACCTAACTAAACTCAACCAAATTCCTTCATCTTTTTCCTCACACTTGGAGGCCATCTTCTTATTCTTTTCACCCCATTTGGATGCAAATTTTCAAGAGAAAGCGGTTTTTCAACTCTATCTTTTCAAGATCATCAATGTTCATCATGTCAGGATTAGGCAGTAGAAGCTTAGGCTGCTCAATCAGGTAGTCCAAAGAGGTCTTTGGTTGACTAACCACCCCACACTTGTCCCCTTCAATAACATTGATCATACACAAATCTTTATAGTGGGATGTTATGTTGGATACTTTGTAAATATCAAATACCACCTCTTCATCCTCCACCCTCATTTTGAGCGTGCCTTCTCTAACATCAATAAACACTCCTCCAGTTGCTAAGAATGGCCACCCCAAGATGATTAGTACCTGTTCGTCTGCCTCAAAATCAAGAACAATAAAATCAGCAGGAGTAATGAATTTACCAACCTTTATGAGGATATCCTCTATTATTCCTTCCAGATATTCCATGAACCCACCTGCGAGTTGCAAATCCACGGTGGTCGATCATGTCTTTCCCAAGCCCAATGTTTCAAACAGAGATAAGGGAATCAAATTTATGCTCGCCCCTAAGTTACTCAGTGTGTGGACCACTTTACACCCAATTTGGATAGGGAGAGTAAACTACCTTGGATCTATCAATTTCTTAGGGATTTTCTATGTCATTACAGCGCTACACTCTTCAGTGAGTGTTATCGCTCCAACATCCTGCAATTTTACCTTATTAGCAACCACATCCCTTAAGTACTTGGCATACTTGGGCATACCCTACAAAAAATATAGCAAAGGTAAGTTAATGTGAAACTCTCTCAACGTGTCAAAGAACTTTTTGAACATGGCATCTTTGTAACACCCCGCATTTTGGGCTAGAACGAAAATCATCATTTCTATGCGTAGATGATCTAAAAGCCTTAAATCCTATCCAAATTTGGCATTTTAATCAATTATGTAGTGTGGGAACCTATTTGAGCATGAATTGAGATCATAGAGGTCCCTTAACTCAAGGACTAGTTGAAAGCTTTCCTATCGTTCCTGTTTTAGTGAGCGTCAAAACTTGGATCAACTTCAATCAACCATAACTCCTTGTATATGACGAAATGGGTGGCCTACTATATATCAAATGAAAGTACTTTGAATCCTCTTTGAAACTCCATTGGTTTCACTTTAATATGGTATCGGAGTAGAACGTTATGCTCATTTTACTTCAAAGTGTCTATCTGCCAAAACGTAACAACGAGTCTGATGACTTATCAGCTGTGTGACGGCCCGTCAGACCTGGTCTTCAGCCTAAGTCAGTGATTGGTGAAAACTAGACCAAAAGTGATGACCTAGGTGATGACTTATCACCTGAGTGATGGCTCGTCAACATTGGTTGTCAACTGATGCAATTATGCAATTTTTTTGGGTTCCTTAGGGGTATTTTGGTCTTTTCCTCACTCCAAAAACCTTTCACACGAATTAAATCGCCCCTTAAGCGTTATTAATCAATCACTATTAGTTTTACAACAACAAAAACTTCCTTTTCACTCTCAAAATATGATCAAACTAGGGTTTTCTCCAAGAACAAGAAATTCAAGAAAATCAAGCCTTAAGTTCAAAATTTTCAAGGAACGAATCGAGATTCGAGTTCTTCTCTTTAAAGTAATTAATTTGAGGTACGCGGGGTTTTCCTAAAATCTCATAGGCATAGAAATCAATATTTTAAGAAAGAGGTTTTGGATTTATGAATACATTCATGTTTTAGAAGTATTGATTATATTGTTTTGGCCTTTAGGCCTTCCCCCAAATTGATTTGAAATTATATATATATATATATATATAGGTAAGCATGTGTTTTAAGGTTGATGATTGAATTGAGAGCACGACTCATGAAAAATTCCTCTCTTGTTATGATTTTTCTTTACTTATGATATGCTATGAATTGTTTTGAATGCATGTTGAAAAGCATGATATGAAATGTCTTGAGTAATGTTATATTTGGATTATGATTTTGATTTCAAAAGAGAGGGTTGTACATATTGATAAATGTTGAATATGCATATAGTGAAAGAGTGCATGGTTTTGCCAAAAGCACATGACCACCATATATTTGAAGAATTTTTGCATAGTTTTGACTTATGTTTTAGAACATGAAATCTCTTATACTATCTGTATGTTTGGGTGGTCTGAATTGAGTTTTTGATGAAAGAATCTTGCATGATGCATTATGGCTAAAAAGTAGGACTTGCAAGTCTTGGTGTGATGAAACCAACTCAGATAATGCCATGTTAATTCAGAACAGAATAGAATGCATGTTTGAAATCAGATTTTCAAATTTTGAAACTAGAATTATACATGTTTCAGAACAGACTAAAATTTGGCATAAAGAGATCTTAGGTGGTTCCCCTAAGAAGGCACGAGTTTAGACAACTCATTGCCCATAACTGTGATTTACCAATTCGGGTATATTATTATATGCTGGCCTAGTGCCCTATGGCATATCAGACTAAGACACTCCAACCCTTGCGGCACACTTGGGTTGGGGGTTTCCCCGCTGATTCAATGGCAGATTCCATATAGCCCGTGGAATATCAGACTTGTAGGGGAGTGCCACCTAACTCAGAAGTAATACAGAGATTAGAAATTGCATTGACAGATAGGTTTTATGATTATAAAAAATGCTCATGTGTTTTGAAATTTATATCCTATATGATGTTTTATGATTAGCTCTCAACTATTTTATTTATATGAAAAGCTTTATTTTGGATTGCTCTACGTACCAGTACATTTGTATTAACCCCTTCCTCCGAGGGTCAAAAACTCAGTTTAGAGGTCTTGCTAGGCCGTAGAGTTTTCAGATAGCAGTGATGTGTGCAGTTGAGAGCCTTCTTTATTCCAGAAGGCCTATGTCTTTCAGATTATGTTATTTATTTTGGTTTAGGTCCACTGGGGGCCTTGTCCTAGTTTTAGACAGTTGTCATTTTCAGATGTAGTAAAGATTTCGCAAACTGGTTCAAATGTTGTTTTGTTGATATTTGGGTTTTATCCTTCATTGTTAAATTAAATTCAGAGTATGACCATGTTTTCGTATTTGATTATATTTTCGTATTTTTATTTATTATATGAATATTGTGCATGATTAATAGATAGAGAAGGGCGTTTTGGGCCTTCATGGTTTGGGATGTCCATCACGGCCAGGCCCCATTTTGGGTCATGACAAACTTGGTATCGGAGCATGGTTCATGGTCCTAGGGTATCTGTGAAATCGCGTCAGGTAGAGTCTTGTTTATAGGTATGTAGCGCACCACACTTATAAGTTGAAGGCTACTAGCATGTCTCTTTTTCTTCATGTTCTAGTTCGTGCTATGGAGTCAGAATGTTCCTCTTTCATACTCTAATTCTTTCTATGGTGTCGCCCATATGAATGTAAAGTTATCCCAATTCTTTCCTTACTTTGATGTGCTCAGATATGTCTCATTATTGGGGTGATTCAAGTGCAGAAATTTAGAGTCTAAATGGTATAGTCCTTTCTGATTAAGCCATATAAGATTTTTAAATTTTGCAAGGTCTTGACAAGAGTCCGTTAGTGCTTCAGAGTGTATTAATTCTAGTGTGAACTTTGATTGTGATGAGATCGTGCTTTTCAGCCTGCAGTATTAAGTGTATTCAGCCTTTTTCAAAATTTATATTGCAGATGTCATGCCTAAAAAGGGGAATGATGTGTAGCAGAATGTTGGAACAATATTTCCACCCAAATAGTAGTATGAGTTAAAGTGTTATTGTCATGACCTATTGGTAGTGATATTGGACCAAGAAGTTGGAGATATGAAGTCACAAAGTTAAAAGTCAGAGTGAGGGTGACTTTTGTGTAGATAAATATTTTAGTTGAATAAACTGATGTTTGAGGATGATTTACCCCTGTTATAGTGATAGACTAATGTGGTAGCTAGTAGCATGTGTGGGTTGTATAGTAGTCTGTAGGGGAAGTGTTTGACTCAGATTTTTATTTATACAGAGTTAGATGTGTATTCTTAGATCATTGATTATTGTGTGTTAAGTTTCTATCTCTTGTAATCTTGCTATCATTGTGTTGTTTAAACTAAAAGTCTAGTAAAGCCGTGTGGGGATCTTTCGATTCACTAGCATAGTTGCCTTGTCATTCATCTCATTTTCTTGTTCAAAACACAAAATCAAAGTCTAGTGAAGCCATGTGAGGCCTATTTCGATTCACTAGCAACTTGTTGTTCAACTTATTGTTCTTGTGTTGGTTGAATATATGTATACGCATGAGATTGAGTTGGTAATGAAGTGATACGTCCTTGTGTGTTAGTTTAGTATAAGGTATAGAAGGAGTTATTACTCAAGGTGATATGAGGTTGTGGTATTTTTTTTCCTTCTAAGGCTATTCCATGTTGTGTGTGGCTAGTGGTACCGTTGAGTTGCTAGGTGGAGAAAGACTAGTTAGATGGTACATGGTGTTCTAAATGGCCAAGTTAAGGAGTTTTGATTGCTAGTGCTGAGCCTTTTGATATGATCTTGATCCTCATGGTAGAGAGATATAAGTTTGGGGTTGCAATATTAGTAGGCTATGACGGAAGAAGTATGGTTCATTAAAAGCTTGGTGATATCCATGTTAAGTGTTAGAATCTAAGTTTGAGTTTTGAACGTTGAACTAATAAAAATAAGAGTAGAAGCACCAGAGGGTGTGTACTTCAACTGTGGGGATACTCATGAAGATTCAAAGTTAGTAAGTGTTCAAGTATTATATGATGACTATTGGTGGCTATAGAAGATAGAGTGTATCTCAGAAGGTAGTATTAACAGTGGGTTTTCTACTTTCAGGTGCAGTAGTTCGGGTTAAGTTCTATGATATGCGTGTATGGTTTTTTTTCCAGACCCTAGAGTGCAGTAAGTGTAGTTCAGTTAGAGTCTAGTAAGGGATCTCTCAAACTTAAGATGATGCCTTGAAGCTAAGGGTGAGATGATAGAACGAATAACCAAGACAGTCTCTCAGATTCTAGTAGTAATGTCAGTATGATATAGAACATCAGAAAGTGAGGGTGAGACTAAACCCATTCTTATCTCAGTATTTTTCAGTTACCCCAAAACCTACTCATGCCTTACGTTTCAGTTCCTTGATCATGGTCCATGTTTATGCATATGATCGAAAATCATGTGCTCTTCCAGTTCCTAAATGAGGAATTCCAGTTCATTTCAGTAGTCGGAAACACATTCCATAAGTTATGAACTCCAAGTTGAGGTCATGAAGCTCATGACTCATGTACTAACGCTTTATAGTGTGCTCAGTTCCCATAACTCATGCTACACGCCAAATGATTGGCGAGATTCAGCTTATAGACAGGTATACTCTCAATTCAGATCACTTTGATGAATCCCTGATGTTGATTTGCTGTTCCTCAGGCCTTAGTTAAGTGTCAATTCTCGTATAGTATCCTTCCAAGTTTCAAGGTCTTATGTTCTAACCTTTTAGTGAATCCTCCTTATGTAATGACAGTGGTGATGAGTAGATATTTCTTGTTGATGAAAGATCATTGTATGCTTGTCTTAGATAAGACTATAAGTGTGAATTAAGATTTGGGGCCAAGTCTTTGATACATGTGATGGTTAGTGGAAATTTATGTGTGTATGTTCTTCAGATAGCGCGTGGGAGTTATATTGACTATAGTTTAGAGACTATGTGAAGTATGTATTTACGAGTGTTTGCCTTGAAGTTCATATGTGGTTATAAAGATAGGCTTGAATGGCATGTTGGGATTTAAGTGGAGGAACGTAATATGTGCTAGTAAATCCATAGTAAGAGTTCAGAGTTAGTAATCATTGAAGTGGTATGACACATTATGTTTAGGGTGTGATCTCTAAAAAGATATAGAAGACTGAATAATATGGTTTAGACTAGTATCATTATGTGGCGTGTTGAATTTGTGGTTTGGAGTTAGGCTTGATCACGGTGAGAGGATTTAAGTCACTTTAGACATTAGTAGAAAGATTTATCAATGCACATATGAAAATTTTAAGTTGAATCGATTGAGCATGGTATTTAAGGGGAACAGTATAGTTAAAGGAGTATTCAGGAAGTGTGCTAAGATGGAAAGTAAGAAGTTGCATTGCCTAAGGCCTGGAAATTCTACCCTAGCTTATGAGTTATATGTCTATATTTTATGCTATAGAGTAGTGTCAATGTTGTGATTCCTTAGTCAGATGTCTGGTGTAGATTATGCCCTAGATTCTTTTGCTCTCTAATGTTACTAGAACTTCCTTAGAAAGAGTGTTGAAGAGAAACAATAGTTAAGCATAAGTTTCCAAGTACAATTCAGTTTGTATAGCCAACAATTCAGTTTAACAGTCAGACAGACAAGTTACTGTGGTTTTCCACCTTTTCACCCAGTCCTACTATTCGAAGTCTCATGCGTATGACCATCCCCAAGAGATAATCTATTCTATCCATGTAAATTATGAATCCAGTTCAGTCCAAGTATCATGTTTCAGATTGAGCTATTTAGTCATGACTCAGTTCATAAGAGTTCAACGCATAATCTCCATTTTTTTCAAGTATTTTAGCTCAGACAGTGTAATACCCTGGTACAGTCTAAGTCTTGTTACCTCATGATTCGTACTTTCCTAAGTTATCACTTCTCAATTCAATATATATGATTGGATCATGAACACTTCAAGGGAATCCTAAATTCTCAGCATTAATCAGCTCCTTAAAGCAAGTAAAGTCAAATCAACACAGAATTCAGTTTCATGATAGAAGTTTAAATGTTTCAGATTAGTTATATCCTTTCTTAGAATACACATCATGTCTGAATTATTTCATACCTTTAAGCTTTGATATTCCTACCCATCATTCGGGGAAGAATAATTCCAAAGGGGAGATAATGTAACACCCTGCATTTCAGGCAAGAGAGAAAACCATCATTTCTATGCGTAGATGATCCAAAAAACTTAAATCCTATGCATATTTGGCATGTTAATCAATTATGTAGTGTGGGAACCTATTTGAGCATGAATTTAGATCATAGAGGTCCCTTAACTCAAGGACTAGTTGAAAGCTTTCCTATCGTTTAAGTTTTAGTGAACGTCAAAACTTGGATCAACTTAAATTGACTATAACTCCTTGTATATGATGAATTGAGTGGATTACTATATATCAAATAAAAGGTATTTGAGTCCTCTTTCCAACGCCACTAGTTTCGCTTTAATCCGGTATCAGAGCAGAAAGTTATACTCATTTTACTTTAAAGTGTCTGTCTACCAAAACGTGATGATGAGGCTGACGACTTATTAGCTGTGTGACGGCCCGTCAGACCTGGTCATCAACCTAAGGCAGTAAATGGTGAAAACCAGCCCAAAAGTGATGACCTGGGTGACGACTTATCACCTGAGTGACGACCCGTCAACCCTGGTCGTCAATTGATGCAATTATACAATTTTTTTTAGTTCCTTAGGGGATTTTGGTCTTTCCCTCACACCAAAAACTTTTCACACGAAATAAATCACCCCTTAAGTGTTATTAATCAATCACTATCAGTTTTACAACATCAAAACTTCCTCGTCACTCTTAAAATACGATCAAACTAGGGTTTTCTCCAAGAACAAGAAATTCAAGAAAATCAAGCCTTAAGTTCAAGATTTCCAAGGAACGAATCGAGATTCTAGTTCTTCTCTTTAAACTAATTAATTTGAGGTACGCGGGGTTTTCCTAAAATCTCATGGGCATAGAAATTATGATTTTAAGAAAGGGATTTCGGATTTATGAATACATTCATGTTTTAGAAGTATTGATGATATTGTTTTGGCCTTTAGGCCTTACCCCAAATTGATTTGAAATTATATATATATGTAAGCATGTGTTTTAAGGTTGATGATTGAATTGAGAGCACGACTCATGAAAAATCCCTCTCTTGTTATGATTTTTCTTTACTTATGATATGCTATGAATTGTTATGAATGCATCTTGAAAAGCATGATATGAAATGTCTTGAGTAATGTTATATTTGGGGTTATGATTTTGATTTCAAAAGAGAGGGTTGTACATGTTGATAAATATTGAATATGCATATAATGAAAGAGTGCATGGTTTTGCCAAAAGCACGTGTCCACCATATGTTTGAAGAATATTTGCATAGTTTTGACTTATGTTTCAGAACATGAAATCTCTTATACTATCTGTATGTTTGGGTGGTCTGAATTGTGTTTTTGATGAAAGAATCTTGCATGATGCATTATGGCTCAGAAATAGGACTTTCAAGTCTTGGTGTGACGACACCAACTCAGATAATGCCATGTTAATTCAGAACAGAATAGAATACATGTTTGAAATCAGATTTTTAGATTTTGAAACTAGAATGATGCATGTTTCAGAACAGACTAAAATTGTGCATAAAGATAGCTTAGGTGGTTCCCCGAAGAAGGTACGAGTTTAGATAACTCATTGACCAAAACCGTGATTTTCCGATCTAGGTATATTGTTATATGTTGGCTTAGTTCCCTGTGGCGTATCAGACTCAGACACTCTAACCCTTGAGGCACACTTGGGTTGGGGGATTCCCCGCCGAGTCAATGGCGGATTACATCTAACCCGTGGGATATCAGACTTGTTGGGAAGTGCCACCTAACTCAGAAGTAATACAAAGATCAGAAATTGCATTGACAGAAAGGTTTTATGATTATAAAAAATGCCCATGTGTTTTGGAATTTATATCCTATATGATGTTTTATGATTATTTCTCAACTATTTTATTTATATTTAAAGCTTTATTTTGGGTTGCTCTGCGTACTAGTACATTTGTATTGACCCCCCTTCCCCCAGGGTCTAAAACACAGTTAGAGGTCCTGCTAGGCCATAGAGTTTTCAGACAGCAGTGATGTGTGCAGTTGGTGAGCCTTATTTATTCTAGAAGGCCTATGTCTTTTAGATTATGTTATTTATTTTGGTTTAGGTCGACTGGGGCCCTTGTCCCAGTTTCAGACAGTTGTCATTTTCATATGTAGTAGAGATTTCACAGATTGATTCAGATGTTGTTTTGTTGATATTTGGGTTTTATTCTTCATTGTTAAATTAAATTTAGAGTATGACCATGTTTCCGTATTTGATTATATTTCTGTATTTTCTTTTATTATATGAATGTTGTGCATGATTACCTGATAAAGAAGGGCATTCCGGGCCTTCATGGTTCGGGATATCTGTCACGGCCAGGACCCAGTTTGGGTCGTGACAATCTTCCTTTGCTTTAATTTGCCTCTGAGTGAAGAGAGTGGTGGCATCTTCTTCACTTTTTCTGCAACAACTTTTTCTTTTTAGTACTCAGACTTTCTTGATTTTCCAGCAACTTTTTCATTTACCTATTGGGGAGTCAAGTCTATATCAAACTCCTTAGTTACCTTTGGAGGTTATACTTGAATCTTT
This sequence comes from Capsicum pubescens, assembly GCA_030864215.1. Classification (NCBI taxonomy): domain Eukaryota; kingdom Viridiplantae; phylum Streptophyta; class Magnoliopsida; order Solanales; family Solanaceae; genus Capsicum; species Capsicum pubescens. The sequence continues at coordinate 64,924,728 of CM061543.1, forward strand.
TTACCACTCCTCAAGGTGATTGCCATAACCTGCTTTGGATTTTCTGTATCTCTGGGCAAAACACCTTATGGCCTAGTATTTAGTGCCTGTTGTAACTTCTCCAACTACAACTCTAAGCTTTACTGGGACGCTTTCTGATTTGTTAATTCTACCTGTTGATTTTTCATATCTGCAGCTATATTTGTGCTTGACCAGCTAAGGTTTGCTTCATCATCTCTTCCATGTTGCTAGTTGACTGATTTGGTGAAGCCTGTGGTTGCTGAATTAGTTATTGTTGTGCTCTCCATGGCTGAGTTTGCCACTTCATGTTGTAGGCATTACCATAATTTGGTCTTTGAGAATTTCCCACATACATCACTGATTCTGGATTTGATGCACACATAGATTCTAAATGACCATTGTTACCACATACTTCACACTAACCTGCAGCTTATTGGATGGCATTATCTGTGGCTGCAGTTTGTGCTGCTCCCAATTTTATGTTGTTGAACTGAGTGTTTATCAAATTATGTAATGCAGAAACCTAAGATGATAAGGTTGTGAATTGGTCCACCTCCAATACACCCGCAATTCTTTTCGTGGCACTTCTAGAATCTAAATGCCATTCGGGATTTCCTTGTGCTATGTGATTCAGTAAGGTTTACATATCATCATTAGTTAGCTCCAATACTTGACCACCTGTGGCTGAATTTAGCAAAATCTTTGTATTTTGATCAAGTGCTTCTACAAAAGTATGACCAAGTACCACATTAGACTGTTGATGGTGTGGGAAATCCTGAAGAAGAGCCTTAAAGCATTCCCAAGCATGATAAAGGTTTTCATTTGGCTTTTGTTTTAAGCTCACTATCTCATTGCGAAGTCTTGCAGTCCTGCCAGATGGAAAGAATCTGATAAGGAAATTTCTAGCTAAGTCATCTCATGATGTGATTAAATTGGTTGGCTCCGCATTTAACTACTTTTATGGGGAAAAAGTGTCAGCCTCAAATAATCTATATTCACCCCAGTCGGAATGAATGTATCAGTAAGCTCAATGAAATTCTGTAAGTGAACTTGTGGATCCTCGTGTGAAAGCCCTGTAAACTGTCCACTGCTGATAAGAAGCTGCACCATATTATGCTTTTACTAAAAATTCCCCCTAGCAGCCGGTCTTTAAATTGGGGAAGTCAAGTTCATCAGAAGTGGGACTTCCACTTCCCTAACCATCCTAAGTGTTTCTTGTTGTTCAGCCATCGGAGCAGGATTCTCTTTGTCTTCTGCAATTTGAGGAATACAGGAGAGAAGGATTGCTTCTCTCCTGCGTTAATGAAAGTGTTGCTCATGTTCAGGGCTGGGTTGAACGAACTCCCGATCCCTTACTTGCTTATCAACCTAAAAACCTGTTACCTGTAATAACAAAACCAAGACCAAGGGTAAAATACACCAAAGAAATCTAAAAGTAAAACTAAAATAAATAGTTGCCAAATTACAAGTCCCCAACAACGGTGCCAAAAAGTTGACAGCGCCCAAGTGCACACAGAAGTGTACGTGGTCTTATCAAGTAGTAAAGTCACCTTTAAGAAGACATGTATCGATCCCACAGGGAATTGGTTAAACAACGATTCTATTTTAGTTCACAATTTAGATTAACTTGGTGCAAGAGTAACCAAAAAGAGTTTGGAAATTGTATTTGCAAGTAAAATAAACAACGCGTAATGTCAAGATCTTGAAACAATCAATAGGAGAAAACCCAGGGTTAAAACACTTTGAACAATCATACTATGTTATTGAATTTTATTCATTAACTTGCTTATCTTGGTTTTTGATTCGTAGGGTTAATTGGATGATCATGGTCTCCCGACCTCTAATCCTTTACCTAAGTTGGATCTTACAACTACATCATTGAGTAGGGATGTAATAATCCAATTAAGTTCTTTAAGATATCATCCTATGTGTGAATCAAGTAAGACATCTAAGTACATCCCTGTCCTAGATACTAAATTAAATTCCTTATTTCATAAAAGAATACAAACCATACTTTGTTTATTCCCATGTTCTATCTCCCTATTCCCTCTCCCGAGTTCACGAGGTTGACAATTGATGTATTCTAAGGGCAGATAATCCTTAAAATAGTTAATTCAAGAATAAAAAACCAACCAAAAATTATAAGAAAATCAAACGAACTTAATTCAAAACAATAGGACTCATATTCTTGGCTTCAACCCAAGAAAGAGGGCGTTTAGCCATGCATAGTCATAATCGTAATCACAAGATTGTAATTAATGACTAAAACATGAATGAACTAAATTAAAATAATAAAAACCAAATTATTAAGTTTTAGCAGCCCCTTGATCTCCAAAATATGTCAAAAGATATGTAAAAAAACGTGAAAATGATGTATTTATAGCAATAGATGTAGCCAAAGATGTGTAGGAGTTGAGTTCCAACAATTTGGTAGCACAGGAATGGAGGGGGCGCCACCCTAGGTTGAGCCCCACTCCAGGTGAGGTTGTTCCCTATGTTGAGCCCCACTCCATCCAAGGCTCCACCCTAGCTATAGCCCTATTCCAGGTGGGGCGCCTCGGCCAAATCGCCTTGGCTCTCTGGAATTTACTTCTTGAATTTTGGCTAAGTGTTGAGTCTCCAACCTTTCATTCATTGACTTGTGGTGTATTTATAATGGATTTCCAGCCTTTTAAACATCAAAATATCATCATATTCAGATCAAAAAGCTTCCTACACAATCACACCGCACGAATTAAAGACAATCACAACACAATACCCATTACGATGAATCAAAACAAGAACTAATCTAGGCTAGTTCGCATTGATCTTTAACTTTATGTTCCGACTCTTACTTTAATCAAATTGAACCTTTCACATCATCAACAAGTTATTACACTCATAATTACACATTAAAACTATTTGAAACACATTAAACACAATAGAATCCACCGGGATCAACTAGACAAGCACCTAACTCAAGCTAGTAACACTAGTTTCCACGATTGAACTCTAAATGAATCTTTTAGGTACAAATTTGTTTGGAATTCAAATTAAACATTGTAAACACATGCTTTAACACTTAGATGTGCATTTATCTCATTATAAACCCATATAGAATACGAATCATCCTCAAAACAAGGCTAAAAAGACTAGAATAGTGACACTAGATTGCATAAATACACCGAACATCAATGAGATATATGTAAGCTCTATTTCTAATACAATATAACTTATGTTTATAGAACATGACTCTCAGGAAGAACAACGAAAGAAGAAACAATAATCAGCCCGTGCATCCGCCTGTTCGGGAAGATCCCCTTAAAGAGCATGTCTCGCACGTTGAATTCAGAGCTACTTTCACTACCTTAGCTCATTCAGTAGTTTTTTAGAATGATAAATAGGTTGTTATCCTATCTAGGCTTATGGTTCATGCTCAACAGAGTGAGGAAGAGAGGCGTAGGGAGCAAGAGAGAAAGAATAAGAGGGCCAGAACAAGTAGTTTTAAGCCAAGGTCAGAGGATGGTAACTGTTCTCAGTCCCGTCAGAAGTTTTCAGCCCCAGCTCCTTCTTTAACTGGTGCTCCAGTACCAAAGTTCAGGAATGACAATCGAGTTAGAGCGTTAGGCTATAGGCCCTAAGGTATCATGAACAGTGGTCGTACTAATCCACTTTGCAGAGAATTTTGTAGGAATATAAGGGTGAGTGTAGAGTTTGCCGTGATATGTGTTTTGGGTATGGCAAGATAGTCCATAGAGTTAGAGAATTTCCTAAGGTTGGTAAGCAGAGTCAGAATTGTTGTCCACCAGTTCCATCCAATATTCCGACTCAGCAGGGCGCTACCTCCAGTTCAACCAATGATCAATGCTAGAATAAATTATACGCACTCCAATCACATCATGATCATAAAAGGTCTCCTGATGTCTTTATGGGTATGTTACAGGTCTTTCATTTTCATGTCTATGCTTTGTTAGATCTCGGAGCTCCACTTTCTTTTGTAACCTTGTGTATAGATATCAATTTTGGTGTCAGTCCTAAAAATCTAGCAGAAATCTTCTCAATATTTACCCTAGTAGGTAAATCTATCATAGCCAGATAGGTGTATCTTAGAAAATCACTTTAGTTAACTTCAGGAGTAGAGTCATTCGATTTCAATTTCCCGATGAGCCAGTCATTGAATGAAGGGGGTAGTACCTCAGTTATTAGTGGTCAGATGTTTTTTCAGATCCTTTTTCAAAATCTTATGATAGCATATGACCTAAAGTTATAAGCATGAACCCAGAAGTTTAGCAGCAGTAAAGTGGGGGATGGTGTTTATCCCGATTTAACATATTATGTATTCATGGGGCTAGTTGTTTGAAAGGTGAACCAGTAGGCTTGAAACAATGTATGCAAGGATCTAAGTTATGTATGATGGTGTGAGTGTGCTTATATAGTACCCTAGAGTTGCTAAGTTTGAATGAGGCTAATAATGTAGTAGTTGATGTTGTTACTAGCTAAACTATGTGCTATAGCATGTTGATGTTGGATGTCTAGGTGTAATGGTGATTCTCATGGTTTAGGGAGAAATATAAGTCTAGGGATGTGATATTAGTAGGCTATGTGTAACACCCCATATTTTTCTAGCATAATCTAAGTCCCAATACATGAGTATTCATATATAAAATTATTGAAACACTCATTATTTTTCAGTTTAGAGCCTGCCATTGCATTGGAAATTCAATTAGCTTTCAAACGATATAAAATTTGCCGAAATTCGATAACCGGGTAAGAAGTTATAGCGATTTTAAGTTCCAGTAGTTAAACATCGTCCTTTTAACCCTCAGCGCATCGCGTAGGCAACCCAAATGGCAATTATCAATTTTCAGTGTGACTCCGCGATCATGGCGCATCGCAGAGCAGGCTAAATTCTCGTTTGTCAATTTCCAGTGGGTTTCCGCAATGTTGGCGCATCGCGGAGGTGGCCAAAATGGAATCCAAAGCTTTACCGTGGTGGCACCGCATCACGATGTTTTTCCAAGTCCTAGTTGTCCATTTTCCAGTGGCTTGACGCGATAGTGGTGCATCGCGTCAAGACCAAAAATCGGATTTTTCAATTATCAGCTTCCATTTTTAAATCCGTCCAAGGGTATTTGGGACTTTTTCCATGGCCCTAATTAACTTAAAAGATGAAATTTAGCCTCAATTGACCTAAATAGTCATTCATTATTCAACTTTTCTTCAAAATTGAAGATCCCCTTTTCAAAAACAAGAATCCTATCTCTCAAATTCAAGGCAATTTCTCAAGAACTCTCCATCAATCCTCCCAAATTCATTATCCCTGGTATGTTAGATGTTCATCCATGGAGTCCAAGTATACATTTTAATTTCAAAGCTATCATCTTTTCAAGATCCATGATATTAAATTATGATTTCATCCATTAATCTCCATGAACTTTGATTTGATACCATGCGTTAATGAAGTTATTGTTGTTATTCGATTTCTTATGCTTTGGTGTTATTATTTATTGAATTAAATTATGAATTTGTGTTTTCCATGATAATTTCATGTCAATTATACTAGTCCTTTAGTATTTTTATGATTATTTTAAACCATGAACTACAAGTATTTGATAAAATGCCTGCAAGAGCAATTGATTTAATAAGAGTCTTCATGACATGTCCTTCAATGTTTTTAGTGTCCTGCTACTACTATTGTTTTGAATCTTGGGGGTATTGAAAACCCAAAACCATAGTTTTTTACTTAATGTTGTCTCAGTATCTTCAGAATAACTTCAGATTATATCATGAGCATTATCAGAACAGTTAGTTAAACTTAAAATAGTCTAGTATCTCAGTGTCATTCAGTTGGGAGTAGGATTTAGCAACGAGCAAGTATAGGGATGACGTCTTCCCCATCAGATAGGTAGATTCGTTAGTAGCAGTCCCTATACTCCAGAACTACGTAGCCAGCGTAGGATATGAGTAGTCATCCATCAAATTAGGCTTGATTATCTCGCAGGGGTCACCCATTAGTTTAGGCTTGACACCGTTAGTCCTTTGGACATTATATCAGTCTAGTGGATCCACACAGCCATTTTTAGTACCCTGGCACGGTATTAACACCCTTTCAACTGGGGTTACAGGATGGACCCTAATTAGATCAGATTAGGAATATCGGTTAGATGATACCTCCCACAGTCTCAGATACAGTCTCAGTCACAGTTCCAGTTCAGTTATTCAGTCTTCGTATTGTTTGACCAAAGTATACATATTTTAGTTCTTTCAGTGTATAAGTGAGTAAAGATTTCATCTAGTTCATGTCATATGCTTTGTCATGCATCCTCAGTGTCTATAGATTTTCATGTATTTTCAATATTTTACAGACTTTCATGCATGTTCAGTATCTACAGGTTTCATTTTCTCTATTCAGTATTCAATGCTTTACATGTATATTCAGATAGATCAATACTCATAGTCATGAAACCTTGCATGTTAGCCTACCTTATTTTTCATACCAGTACATTCAAAGTATTGATCGCATACCTTTCTTTTGTGCTATGATGTCTCATATCATAGGTACTGATGTTCTGTTCCCGGATCGTACTTAGATTCCCAGATTACCAGCCAGTACAGTAGCAGTGGTGAGTTCTCATCATTCAAGGACAAACTATTTCCTTCATGTCTTTAATTCAGTAGTTAGCAGAGTTAGTTGGGGGCCTGTCCCATCAACTCTCAGTCAGTCATTTTAGAGGTTTTTTCAGATATTAGAGTTAATTATTCAGTATTCATACATTTCAATCAGCTAGTTATCCAGTTTATTAGTATTTTCTCAAACTTAGACAGTTGTTTTCTATAGATTTATATTCCAGTAATAATTCAGTATTAAAACCTTATGGCAATATCAATTGTTTTCTTCCGCATATATAACTATATTATCTAGTGCTCACAACAGGTACCAGCTCATGGGTTAGCTTGTGGTCCCTTAGGATTGTAAGCACCGTGTAATGAATAAGGGGTAGTATTAGGTCGTTACATTATGATAAAGGTTAGTATGGTTCATTAAAGGTTTGGGGATATCCATGTTAAGTGTTAGAATATAAGTTTGAATCTTGGAAGATTGAGCTAATAGAGAGGAGAGTTGAAACTCTAGATAGTGTGAACTCATGGTATGGTTATACTCAGGAAGATTCTAAGTTAGTAAGTGTTTAAGTTATTGTATGATAATTTTTTAGGCTATAGAAAGTTAAGAATTGTGTATCAGAAGGAAGTACTAGCAGTGGGCCTACTTTATCAAGTGTAGTCTTTCAGGGTAAGTATAGTATTTATGTGAATTATTATGTCTCAGTATTTAGAGTAAAGTGATTGTTGTTTAGTTTAGATTTTATCAAAAGGGTCCCACAGACTTATAGTAATGGCTTATAGCTAAGGGGGAGATGATAGAATAAGCAACCAAGTCAGGATCTCAGATTCCAGTAGTGATGCCAGTATGTTGTAGAACATCAGTAGGGGAGGAAGATGCTTGACCCATTTTTATCTCAGTGCAAATTTTTTGTACTTTAATCCCCACGATATACATACTCATGCCTTACATATCATCCCCATGATCATAGATCATATTCGTGCACTTTTCATAGAATCGTGTACGCTTCTAGTTCTTAGTATAATGCGTTCCAGTTTGCTCCGCTGTACGAATCATATTCCATACAATTTATGAAATTAAAACTTAGGTCATGTAGTTCATGACTCATGTACTCATGCTTTACAGTATGTTCAATTTCAGTACTCATGCTACCTTCTTAATGATCAACAAAATTCAGATTATGTCATGTATATCCCCAGCCTTGATCTCTGTAATAAATCCATGTCATGGATACTCTATTCCTCAGACCTCAGTTAAGTGTCCCAGTTATGCATAGTATTCTTTCATACTTCAGGTCCTCATGTTCTAACTTTTCAATGACCTCTCCTAAGGTTAAGCTAGTAATGATGAAATTTTTTTTAGATGGGAGAGACAAAATATTTCTTGTTGACGAAAGATTGTTGTATGCTTATTTTAGTTAAGGCTGTATGTGTGAAGTAAGATTGAGGCTACGTTTTTGGTATATGTTACGGTTAGTTGAAATTTTATGTGTATTTTCTTGGGGTAGTACATGGAAGTTGTTGGTGATAGAGGTTTGGAGGATATGAGAAAGATGCCTTTATGGGCGTTTGTTTAGAAGTGCACATGTGGTTATGATGCTAGGCTTGAATATCGTGTTTATATATATGTGTGTGTGTGTGTGTGGATGAATGCATTGCGTATTGGTGAATGCTAGTAAGGGTTGAATGTAGTTGTTGAAGTTGTAATGGGAATTATTCATGAGATGAAGAGTTGTGAAAATACAGGGTGTATTGAATTCATGACTCAGACTAGAATTACAGTGTTTTGTGTGCACTTTGTAGATTCGAGTAGTGCTGAACACAATGAGAGAATTTAGCTTATCTTAGACTTTAGTAGATAGAGTTAACAGTGCCCATGTAAATATTTTCAATAGCCTCAAGTGGAGTGCGTTATTGAAGTAAAATATATAGTTGAGGGAGTATTTGAGCAGTATGTCTAAGCTTGAGAGTAACAGTTGCATTGTCTAAGACATAGTAATTCCAGTTTATGTTTCATAGGCCTATGTTCCATGTTACAAAATTATAGCCATATTAAGGGTCCTTACTCATATATCTTATTCATATCATGCCTAAGTTCTTTCCTTCCTACTGTTATTAACTTCTTAGAAAGAGTGTTAAAGAAATACTCCAGTTGAGTATAAGATTTTAGTATAATTCAGTCCGTATAGCCAACAATTTAGTTTAATAGTCAAACAGACGAGTTCCTATAGTTTTTCCATCTTCCGATCTAGTCTTAATATCAGAAGTTTCAGAATATTGCCATTCCAAGAGAGAGTTTTTTCACATCCATGTAAATTATGAATTCAGTTCAATTCATGCATCATGATTCAGATATGATTCAGTTCATAAGTGCATCGTACATTACCTCCATCTTTCCTCAGTATTTCAGCCAAGTCAGTATCCTTTGGGGGACGAACTATCCCGAAGGGAGAGATATTGTAATACCTCAAGCTTTCATGTACTAAATCTCTCAAATTTTCATTACGAAACAAGATCCAGCATAAAGTAATGGGTAATCATAAGTAGACTCTCTTATTTATATCTCTGCCTTATAATCATCCTCATGTCATTGCATGTATTTAAGGAATCAGTTTAGTTCATGATATTCAGTTTATGTATCATGTTTTAAACTCAGTTATGTAATCCTGTTTTCAGTTATGCATGTTCAATATGTGATTTCAGTTCCCTCAGTATTCTCACCTTAACAAGTCTCATTCGTGGACGAATATTCCTAAGGGGGATATATTGTAATACCCCATATTAGTATTAGCTTAATTCAGCTCATAGTGCATGCATAAGATGCTTAGAACCTGAAAATTTAGCCAAGTGCTGGGGACTTAGTTTTATTTTTTGCCTCTAAACTTTGATGATTTTTAAAGTGACCTTCCCGACCCTGAGACGTAAGTTTTTGAGTTAATTCATGTTCAGGGGTGTAAGAAGCATGTCTCCACAAAGTTTTGGATTGTTTGGATGAGGATTGAGACACGTTTGGATTTTGTTTCCATCACCTCACCGCGATTGCATCGCATCGCGGTGGGTATAGCAATAGGGAGTTCATCACATCGTGGTGATGGGATAATCGGCGTTCCAGTTGTGAATTTAAATTCCAGAGGGGCATTCTTGTCTTTTACCCTCGCCTCAATCCATAATAACATGAGATTTACCTTTAGTTAAGGCATTATTTGCCCACTTTCCCAAATTTTACTCTCAAATAAACCCTAAGCTTTCCCCTAGTTCATCAAATTAAATCCTATCCCCTTCAAGAAAACTCAAGAATTCAAGATTCAACATCCAAGAACTCTCAATAAAGTTGTTCCCTTTCAATATTTAAGTATTAAAGGTATGTGTTATGTTCATCTATGGGCCCTTTCCACCTATGGAGTTCAAGAATCCTTCTTTTATATCAAATTTGTGAGTTTTTATATGTTTCATGATGAATTATCCCCATGAATTGTTATAAATTTTGATTATACATCATGTTTACTATTGTTTTTGCTGGAATTAAACCTTACATGTTGGAATGATGATGTTTTTATGTTAAATCCCTTAATTTTGGTTTTTGTATTGTAGCCATGTGATTAATTCATGTTTTAAACTATTCCCATGCTTTAATTCATAACCCTTATGTGTTTGATGAAATGTCTAAGAGTCAAATTTTGAACAATGATCCCTTTTATGGGTTATAAGGATTCATATGTCCTTATTGTTATTTCCATTCAATACTGGGGATTATGAATACCTAAAATTTGGTTGTTTACATAGTTTCCAATAATTATAGAATGATATCAGATAAACCATAAAAATCGTCATTTAGTTAGTTGTTATGTTCAGTCGTGGTTCAGTTAAACTTAAATCAGTTCAGTAATCAGTGTTTCCAGTTAGGAGTAAAACTTAGCACCGAGTGAACGTAGGGGTGGAATCTCCATGTTCAGTAGGCATGAGGCACTTTTCTCCCCCGTCAGTAGGCATGAGACGTTAGTAGCAGTCCTTAAGTTCTAGACCTACAGAGCCATTGTAGACTTTGACGGGTCTCCCATCATTTAGGCATGACAACATCATCCTTCAGGACATTAGATTAGTGGATCCGCAAATCCAATATTAGTACCCGTGGCACGGTACTGGTACCCTTCCAACTGGGGTTACAGGTTGGACCCTGATAGTATATCAGGGCATGTCAGTTATAGCTAGCTCTCACAGTCTCGGTTCAGTATTTAGTATAGAGTCAGTTTTAGATTTGCTTGACCATAGCATATAGTTATCAGTTATTCAGTTATCAGTGTTTCAGTATTTTAGTTTACAGACCATAACAGAACATGTTTTATGCTTGGTCATGCATTCTCAGATTTTACAGTTTTTATGCATTTATACTCAGCTATCTCATGCTATTAAGTCAGTCATTATATCCTTGATATAACCCATGCATTTTAGCCTAACCTCATCTCATATACCAGTACATTTAAAGTACTAACCGCATACTCGTTTCTTGCGCTATGATATTGTAATACCCCGTACTTTTTTCTAGGTTAAATTCATCCCTAGAATATCAAATATTTTCTTTAAAGATGAATACCTTTTTATTTCATGAGGTATTTTCTAGATTTAGACTTTCTATTGTGTGAGAAATTGAATAAGCTTTCAATCGATACCAAATCCACCCAAATTCGACACTCGGTGAAGGAGTTAAAGCGTTTTTAAGTTGACAGTGTGCCACCTGTGCACTTGACGTGTTGAGGAGAAGGCACAATTTGCAATTGTCAAAATCTAGTAAGACTGCGATATTGGCACGTCGCAAAGTGGTCCAATTTCCCATTCATCAAAATCCAGTGGACCTCCGCGATTTCCCCGCATCGCGGAAAAGCCTTATTTCCCATTTGTCCATTACCAATGGATCACCGCGATGGTAGCGCATTGCGGTGATGTCCCAAATGGCGATTTAGGTTAGCATCGCGATAGCTCCAAATCACAGAGAATTTCCAGGTCCCAGTCTCGATTTCCAGTAAGCCACCGCGATAGTGGCGCGTCGCGGTGGCAGGTAAAATCGAGAATTTCTTTTCTTTTTCCAGTTCCAATTAAACTTTGAAAAGAGTCACTTTAGGCATTTAAAAAGCCCCTAATCCATCTTGAACAAAGAATTAAACCCGTTCAAAGCAATTTACATCCACTTTTCATCAATTCTCTCTTAAGAAAAACCCTAAGGCTCAAACTTTCTTCCCAAGAAATCTAAAATTCCACCATTAATTCTCCAAAGAGACTCAAGATTAAGGTTTCCCAATACAAGAACTCTAAGAATTCATCTCCAAAGCATCAATAGGAATCCAAGATTCAAGCTTTTCATCAAAGATCATCAATTAAGGTATGTGGGATTTATGAACAAGGATTTTCTTCTATCTTTGTGCCCAAAACCAAGCTTTTATTTTAAATCCATATGATTTTGAATGATTCTGCATGAATTTCAAATTAGGGTTCATACCCATTATTTCTAATTGCAAGATTATGAGTTTTTGAGATATTTAGATGATGAATTACATGCCTATTTTTATATTTTCATACCTATTGCAGTAAATTGCAAATTTGGAGATGAATTATCATTGTTGTTATTATCAATCATGATTATTATGATGTTTTGACATGAGATTGTTGCATGGGTTGTTACCCTAAAGACTGAATATTATTATTTTAAGAAAGATGACACTTTATAAGAATCTTATGAGCAGATTATTTATAGATTTTCAATAAAGCTTTGATCTTTCAATCACTGGTTTAGCTTTGAAATCCACTTTACTGATTCAGACTATAGATTTAAATTTACAGATTTTTTTGTTGGTTTTCATTATAAACCATTATACTATTTTTATTTTAAAAAGTAGATTTCCAATGGTTTGAGCATACAGATTTAAGAGGGAGTAGTATTTAGCACCGAGCGGAAAGTGTGGGATTAGCACGCCCTATCTTTCACAGAACTACATATCCAATGTAGGTATAAATTATGAGATTATTTCCATTCCAATATGGATGAAATATTTAGCTTGTGATTGATCGCATGGATTAGGTTATGCTCCCTGGCAAGAGTATGACATCTCTCCCTAATGTGAGGTTTACTTCTTAGGAGGACGATACATTGGACTCCATGTTAGCTCACATGGTTTATGTCGGTTAAGAGAACTCCCCTAATAGAAGAGTTTTACAAATTAGTTTTGAAGGAATTCCCAACTAATAAAGAAAAGCTTTTAGCAAACTATGTATAAAGGCTCACAGTTTTATTCAGATTATGCTTTAAAGAAAGATAATAGTAACAGATTTCAGCTTTCAGATTTTAAATTTTAGAGTGAGTCCTTTCTACACTTAGATAGTATAATTTAAAGAGAGAATACAAGTACAACTTTTAGAACTAAATGTTATGACTCACAAGATTTATAATGTATGTTTTGCTTCTTATTGCTACGTATTTCAGTATTTCAGATATTCCAGCTTATGTGAGTCATTTACATTTAGCATGCATTATTTTATAAATGATGATTATAAGATGATGCTTTACTTATGCTTTTCACCCCCATATACTCAGTACATCCTCAAAGTACTAATCCACATATATGTCTATGTGTGACATTGTCTGACATTGTTGGTACAAGTTTTAGTATGCACATTCAGATTCAGACAGTTGCAGATTCCAGACAGCAAGATAATGAGTCCTCCTACTTTGGGGACTTCAGTTAGATTGATTTATGTTCTATACTTTCTTACTCATAAGTATTGGTTAGTGGTAGTTGAGGTCATGTCCTATCTATCTATGGTCAGTATAGTAGAGGCTTCACAGATGTCAGTCAGAGTAAGTTATGTAAATTTCAGTTTCATCCGTCAGTTTTATCAGAATGTAAATTTGTATCCGTATTATATCATCATATATTCTACCATTATTATGTTTCTACACAGTAAACTCAGTATTAGTTTCATATTTGATCATTTGCTTAGCAGTATGCTAGTTCATAGGTTAGCTTGGGATCACTTGTGTTCCTAAGCACCATGTGACATATGGAGCTAGATTTTTGGGGCGTTACATAATTAGTATCAGAGCACAAGGTTCAAGAGTCCTAGGGTGTCTATGAAGATGTATTTAGTAGAGTCTTGTGGAATGGTACAAAGATGTCTATACTTTTCTTCGAGAGGTTACAGGCATTTACGATAAAAAAGTTTTCTTTCATTCCTACTCTTGATCATGTAATAAAGTTGTTCTCTCAGAATCTCCTATATATTCGTGTGTTACCCCCGAATTCCTCATCTATGACTTATTCTTGAGATAACATGATCAGTAAGTTCTAAATCATCTCCAAATAATGCTCTTAGATTTGCTAGCAGAAATTTAAGAAGTCACACAAAGGGGCTTGAAAGGAGCTCTCTAGTATGTCATAAGTCCCTCAAGTTGAAAGTTATCTCCTCATCCTTATGAATTTTTCAGTTAAGATAGAATTAGATATGTATTCAGATTACCTATTTCCCCTTTTAGTAATGGTAGTGCTCTTGAGAGGACATAGTATGAACCTAGAATGTTAAATGTAGTGTGCATTCGAGGGGTATTATGAACCCCAGTGTTATGATTTATGAGTAGTAGAACCTTATTATAGTTGGATGTATAGGTATAGAAAAGTAGTGGCAAGAAGAGTGAGCATTATGATTCATAGAAAGTATACAGGTAAACTTATGCATGTTGTCGAGATGTATTAAGGTAATATGTTCTTGTGTGTTATTTTGGCGGAGGATAGACAGTTATTAGTTAAGGTGAATTGTTGTTCGCTTGAAGTATGTAAGGAGTTATTGATGGTATTTATTGTATTTGAGAAGTTTAGATTATTAATGAACCATTTGGTGGTCTAGTATTGTTAATTTAGGCTACCCTTGAGGTTGCGAAAAGGAGTTTAGTTGAAACTTATAGAGTTATGATAGTAATTTAAGTGTATAGAAGGGTAAATAGTAATGATGGGTAGAATGAGGATGTGTTGATGGATTATAAATGAGATAGGCCATATGATTAAGATCAATTTTTTTGTTGTTATCAATCTCTAGTGGGTCAGTGTTTCTTGGTGTTATATTCTATAGCTTCCGATTGAGACTAGTATGCAAGGTGGGTTGTTAAATAATGTTTAGCACTAGACGTTAAGTTTGAACAGTTAATGGTCATCAAGGTGGATATAATTATTTCTTAGCTAGTGATGCTAGTTATATGCAAGTGATCTAGTAGGCTTGAACAGAATGTGCAAGAGTTTGAGTCTATTTTAATTTGGAGTTAAGTATGATGGTGTATGTATGAAGAAGAAGTATTCCCAAGGTGATATGGGGTTGAATTATGTTCTAAGGTTATTACATGTTATGTGTGATTGGTAGTATCATTGAGTTGCTAAGAGGAAGGATACTAGTTATATAGTATATGATGTTCTTAATAGCTAAGTTAAGGAGCTGCATTATGGATAGATGATGTTGAGCCTATTTTGTATGATCTTAATTCTTATGGTTTAGTAGTATATGTCTAGAGATGTGGTATTTGTAGGCCATGATGGAAGAAGTATGGTTCATTAGAGGTTGAGAATATCCATGTTAAGCATTAGAATCTAAGTTTGAATGCTTGAAGGTTGAGTAAATAGAAATAAGAATTGAATCTCTAGATGGTCTGAACTCATGTTGTGGTGACACCCTTGAAGATTCTAAGTTAGTAAGTGTTCAAGTTATTATGTGATGTCTATTGGGGCTAGAGAAAGATAGAGTTGTATGTTAGAAGGAAGTACTAGCAGTGGGTTTTACACTTTCAGGTGTAGTCTTTTAGATTAAGTTATTATTTACGTGTATGGTTGTATCTCAGACTCTAGAATACAGTGATTGTAGTTCTGTTTAGAGTGTAGTAAAGGGGTTCCACAGACTTAGAATGATGGCTTTAACATAAGTGGGAGATGATAGAACAAGGAACCATGTCAGACTCTTAGATTCTAGTAGTGATGCCAGTATGTTAGAGATCATCATAAAAGGGAGGATGAGGCCCAAACCCATTCTTATTTCAGTATTTGTATTTCAATTATCCTAATATCTACTCATGCCTTACATGTCAGTTCCATGATCATAGTTCATGTTCCTGCGCATAATAGAGAACCATGTACTCTCCCAGTTCCTAGTATGAGGATTTCCAATTCATTCAGCAGTCGAAATCACATTCCATAAGTTACGAACTACAAATTTAGGTCATGCAGCTCATGACTCATGCAATCATTCCTTACATCAAGTTCATTTCCAGTACTCATGCAACATTCTTAAAAATTAGCAAATCCAGATTTATATCATATATGTCCTCAGATTAGATCTCTTTAATTAATCCATGTCATGAATACCTTATTCCTTATGCCTCAGTAAAGTATCAAGTTATTTTTAGTATCCCATCATGTTTCAGGACCTGGTATTCCAACCTTTCTGTGGGCTCCCCTCAGGTCAAGATAGTGTTGAGGAATAATTATGTAGGTGGGAGAGAGTAAATGTGTTATACTATGAAGGATTTTTGTATGCTTCTTTTATGTAAGTCTATGAGTCTGAAGAAATAATGAGGTAAAGTTTTTGTGTATGACTTGGTTAGTTGAGAATATTTATGCATTTCTTTCAAATAATAGTGCATGGAGCTTGTTATTGATAGAGGTATTAGACAATGTGATAAAGGTGCTTTATGGGAGTTTGTTTAAAGGTGTTTACGGGGTTATGAAGGTAGGCTTGAATGTCATGATGGTATACAAGAGAATAGGTGTGTTGTGCACTAATGATTTTTTTAGTAAGAAGCTGAATTTGGTTGTTAAAATAGTGTGAAGAATCATCGTAGAGGTGAACAGTTATGACAATGCTTGGGGTATTGAATTCACAATTCAAACAAGTGTTATTTTATAATGTTATGTGTAATATCTCGTGACTTCGGGTTAGGCTCAACCATGATGAGAGAATTTAGTTCAGTTAGACTTTAGGTTAAGGATTTATCAATGCCATGTGAGAATTATAAGTTGAATCAAGCAAGTATGGTATCTAAAAGGAATAGTATAGTTGGGGAAGTATTGCTAAGCTTAAAAGTAAGAAGTTGCATTTCTTGAGGCCTAGAAGTTCTAACCTAGCTTATGATTTATATGTCTATGTGCAATGCTATAGAGTTGTAGTAATGTTGTAATTTCTTATTCAGATGCTTTGCTCAGATCATACCTAGAGTTCCTTGCTCCCTTATATCGTTAGAGCTTCCTAGAAGAGTGTTGAAGAAATACTCCATTTGGGTATGGGCATTTAGTATGATTCCATTCGAATCGCCAGCATTCCAGTTTAACTGTTAGACAGACAAATTTATATGGTTTTTCCATCTTCCAATCTAGTCTAGTTTTACTACCTAAAGTTTCATAAGTACGGTTATTCGAAGAGTAAGTTGTTCACATCCATGTAAATTGTGAATTCATCTCAGTATATGCATCAGGCATCAGTTTTAGACTCAGATATTTAGTCATGATTTAGCTCGTAAGTATCTTGTGTATCATCTCAGTTTTTTCTTAGTATTGCAACCAAATCAGTATCATTCGGGGATGAACGATCCCAAGGGGGAAATTTTGTAATACCTCGAATTATCATGTCATAAACCTCTCATCTTTTTCTTACGAAAGTCAGATCAGTCAAAAGTAATGGTTACTCATAAGTTGACTCTCTCGTTTCTATCTTAGCCGTGTAGCTATTTTCATGAGAATTCATGTACTCGAAGATCAGTTCAGTAGCTCATCATGTTTAAGATTTAGTTATTCAGTTTATTTCAGTTATGCATGATAGATTATAGCTTCACATTCCTCAGCTTTCTCAGCTTAATTAGCCATATTCAAGGATGAATGTTCCCAAGGAGGAGATATTATAATATCCCGTACTTCTTCCTAGCTTAAATTTGTTCCTAGAATGTCAAAGATTTTCTTCAAAGATGAATACCTTTTTATTTTAGTTGGTATTTTCCAGATTTAGACTTTCCATTGTGTGGGAAATTGAATAAGCTTTCCATAGGTAACAAATCCGCCCAATTCCAATACTCGGTGAAGGAGTTGGAGCATTTTTTTAGTTGACAGTGTGCCACCTGGGCACTTGGCGCGTCGTGGAGAAGGTACAATTCGCAATTGTAAAAATCCATTAAAACTCCGCGATATTGGTGCGTCGCAAAGTGGTCCAATTTCCCATTCATCAAAATCCAGTGGACCTCCGTGATTTTTTCGTGTCGCGGAGAAGCCTTATATCCGATTTGTCCATTTTCAGTGGATCACCGCGATGGTGGCACATCACGGTGATGAACCAAATGGTAATTTAGCAAAGCATCATGATAGCTTTGCATCACGAGAATTTTCAGGTCCCATTCGTCGATTTCCAGTAAGCCACCGCGATAGTTGCGCGTCGCGGTGGCAGGTAAAATAAAAAATTTCTTTCCTTTTTCCAATTCCAATTAAACTTTGAAAAGGGGCACTTTGGGAAATTCCCAAGCCCCTAATCTGTCTTAAACAATGAATTAAAACCCTTGAAAACACTTTAAATCCACTTTTCATCAATTCTCTCTCAAGCAAGCCCCAAAGGCTTAAACTTTCTCCCCTAGAAATCCAAAAATCCTCCATTAATTCTCCAAAGAGGCTCAAGATTAAGGATTTCCAATACAAGAATTCTATGAATTTATCTCCAAAGCATCAATAGGAGTCCAAGATTCAAGCTTTTCATCAAAGATCATCAATTAAGGTATGTGGGGCTTATGAACAAGGATCTTCTTCCATCCTTGTGCCCAAGACCAAGCTTTTATTTTAAATTCATATGATTTTGAATGATTCTACATGAATTTCAAATTAGGATTCATACCCATTATTTCTAATTGCAAGATTATGAGTTTTTGAGATATTTTGAAGATGAATTGCATGCCAATTTTCATATTTTCATGCCTATTGCAGTAAATTATAGATTTTGAGATGAATTATCATTGTTGTTATTATCAAGCATGATTATTATGATGTTTTAACATGAGATTGTTGCATAGGTTATTACCCTAAGGATTGAATATTATTATTTTAAGAAAGATGATGCTTTAAGCATCTCATGAGCAGATTATTTACAGATTTTCAATAAAGCTTTGATCTTTCGATCACTGGTTTAACTTTGGAATCCACTTTACAGATTCAGATTACAGATTTAACTTTACGGATTTACAGTTGGTTTTCATTATAAACCATTATACTATTTTTATTTTAAAAAGTGGATTTTCAATGGTTTGAGCATACAGATTTAAGAGGGAGTAGTATTTAGCACCGAGCGGAAAGTGTGCGATTAGCGTGCCCTATCTTCCATAGATCTACGTATCCAACGTAGGTATAAATTATGATATTATTTTCATTCCAATATGGATGAAATATTTATCTTATGATCGATCGCATGGATTACGTTATACTCCCTAAAAAGAGTATGACACCTTTCCCCAATGTGAGGTTTCTTTCTTAGAAGGATGAAACATTAGACTCCATGTTAGCTCACATAGTTTATGTTGGTTAAGAGAACCTCCCTAATAGAAGAGTTTTATAGAATAGTTTTGAAACAATTCCCTACTAATAAATAAAAGCTTTTAGCAAACTAAGTGTAAAGGCTCACAGTTTTACTCAAATTATTCTTTACAGAAAGATAATAGTTACAGATTTCAGCTTTCAGATTTTAGAGTGAGTACTTTCTACACTTAGACAGTATGATTTAAAGAGGGAATACAAGTACAACTTTTAGAACTAAATTTTATGGCTCACAAGATTTATAAAGTATGTTTTGCTTCTTATTGCTACATATTTCAGTATTTCACATATTTCAGCTTATGTGAGTCATTTACATTTAGCATGTATTGTTTTATAAATGATAATTATGAGATGATATTTTACTTATGCATTTCACCCCAATATACTTAGTACATCCTCAAAGTACTGATCCACATATATGTCAATGTTCTACATTATCTCATACTGTAGGTACAAGTTTTAGCATGCACATTCAGATTCTGACAGTTGCAGATTCTAGCCAGCAAGATGATGAGTCCTCCTACTCCGGGGACTTCAGTTAGATTGATTTATGTTCTTTACTTTCTTACTCATAAGTATTTATTAGTGGTAGTTAAGGTCATGTCCTAGCTATCTATGGTCAATATAGTAGAGGTTTCACAAATGTCAGTTAGAGTCAGTTATGTACATTTCAATTCCATCCCTCAGTTTAATCAGAATATAAAGTTATATCCATATTGTATGGTCATGTATTCTATTATTATTATATTTTTGCACAGTAAACTCAGTATTTGTTTCATATTTGATCAGTTGCTTAGCAGTATGCCACTTCATGGGTTAACTTGGGATCACTCGTGGTCCGAAGCACCGTGTGACATCTCGAGACCGATTTTTGGGACGTTACATAATTGGTATCATAGCACAAGGTTCAAGTATCCTAGGGCATCTGTGAAGCTGTATCTAGTAGAGTCTTGCAGAACGGTATAGAGACATCTGTACTTTTCTTTGAGAGGCTACAGGGCATTTAAGAAAAAAAGTTTTCTTTTTTTCTACTCTAGATCGTGCAGTAAAGTTGTTCACTCAGAATCTCCTATCTATTTGTTTGTTACCCCAAAATTCCTCATCTATGTCTTATTCTTGAGATAACATGATTAGAAAGTTCTAATTCCTCTCCAAATAATGCTCTCAGATTTGCTAGCAAAAATTTCAGAAGTAACACAAAGGGGCTTAAAATGAGCTCTCTAGTGTGTCATAAGTCCCTTAAGTTAAAATTTATCTCCTCATCCTAAGGAGTTGTTCAGTTGAGACAAAATTAGATATGTATTTTTATTACCCATTGCCCCTTTTAGTATAGGCAGTGCTCATGAGAGGAGGTAGTATGAACCTAGACTGTTAAATGTAGTGTGCATTCGAGGGATATTATGAACCCTAGTGTTATGATTTATGAGTAGTAGAACCTTATTATAGTTGGATGTATAGGTATAGAAAAGTAGTGGCAGGAAGAGTGAGAATAATGATTGATAGAAAGTATACGGTAAACTTATGCATGTTGTCGAGATCTGTTAAAGTAATATGTTCTTGTGTGTTACTTTGGTGGAGGGTAGAGAGGGAGTTATTAGTTAAGGTGAATTATTGTTCGTTTGAAGTATGAAAGGAGTTATTGATGGTATTTATTGTATTTGAGAAGTTTAGATTATTAATAAACTGTTTGGTTGTTTAATATCATTAATTTAGTCTTTTCTTGAGGTTGCAAAAAGGAGTTTAGTTGAAACTTATAGAGTTATGATAGTAACTTAAGTGTATAGAAAGGTAAATAGTAATGATGGGTAGAAGAAGGATATGTTGATGGATTATAAATGAGATAGGCCATATAATTATGATCAGTTTTTTTGTTGTTATCAATACCTAGTTGGTCAGTGTTTATTCATATTTTATTCTATAGATTTCGATTGAGAATGGTATGTAAGGTGGGTTGTTAAATCATGTTCAGCACTAGACGTTAAGTTTGAACAATTGATGGTCATAAAGGTGGATGTAATGATTTCTTGGCTAGTGATACTAATTATATGGAAGTGATCTAGTAGGATTGAACATTATGTGAAAGAGTGTGAGTCTATATTAATTAGAAATTAAGTATGATGTTGTATATATGATGAAGAAGTATATCCAAGGTGATATGGGGTTATATTATGTTCTAAGGTTATTATGTGTTATCTGTGATTGGTAGTATCGTTGAGTTACTTAGAGGAAGGAGACTGGTTATATATTATATGATGTTCTTAATAGCTAAGTTAAGGAGTTGAGTTATGGATAGATGATGTTGAGCCATTTTGGTATGATCTTAATTCTTATGGTTTAGAAATGTAAGTCTAGAGATGTGGTGTTTGTAGGCCATGATGAAAGAAGTATGGTTCATTAGTGGTTGAGAATATCCATGTTAAGCATTAGAATCTATGTTTGAATCCTTGAAGGTTGAGCAATTAGAAATACGAGTTGAAGCTCTAGATGGTGTGAACTCAGGTTATGGTGACATCCTTGAAGATTCTAAGTGTTTAAGTTATTATGTGATGTCTATTAGGGCTAGAGAAAGATAGAGTTGTATCTTAGAAGGAAGTACTAGCAGTGGGTTTTACACTTTCAGGTGTAGTGTTTCAGATTAAGTTATTATTTACATGAATGGTTGTATCCTTGACTCAAGAATACAGTGATTGTAGTTTTGTTTAGAGTGTAGTAAAAGGGTTCTACAAACTTAGAATGATGGCTTTATGCTAAGGGGGAGATGATAGAACAAGGAACCAAGTCTGACTCTCAGATTCTAGTAGTGATGCTAGTATGTTAGAGATCATCATAAAAGGGAGGATGAGGCCCAAACCCATTCTTATTTTAGTACTTGTATTTTAGTTATCTCAATATCTACTTATTCTTTACATGTCAGTTCCATGATAATAGTTTATGTTCCTGCGCATAATAGAGAATTATGTACTCTTCTAGTTCCTAGTATGAGGAATTCCAGTTCATTCAGCAGTCGAAATCACATTCCATAAGTTACGAACTCCAAATTTAGGTCATGCATCTCATGACTCATGTACTCATGCCTTATAGCATGTGTTCAGTTCCAGTACTCATGCAACATTCTTAACAATCAGCGAAATCCAGATTTATATCATGTACGTCCTCAGATTAGATTTCTGTAATGAATCTTTGTTATGAATACTTTAGTCCTTAGTAAAGTATCAAGTTATTCGTAGTATCCCATCATATTTCAGGCCATGCTATTCCAACCTTTCAGTGAGCTCCTCTCAGGTCAAGATAGTGATGAGGAATAATTGTGTAGGTGGGAGAGAGTAAATGTGTTATGCTAGGAAGTATTATTGTATGCTTCTTTTATGTAAGTCTATGAGTCTGAAGAAATAATGAGGTGAAGTTTTTGTGTATGACTTGGTTAGTTGAGAATATTTATGCATGTCTTTCTAGTACATGGAACTTGTTATTGATAGAGGTATTAGAGAATGTTAGAAAGGTGCTTTATGGGTGTTTGTTTAAAGGTGCTTATATGGTTATGAAGGTAGGCTTGAATGTCATGATGGTATATAATAGAATAAGTGTGTTATGCACTAATGATTTTTTTTAGTAAGAACATGTATTTGGTTGTTAAAATGGTGGACAGAATCATCCTAGAGGTGAGCAGTTATGACAATGTTTGGGGTATTGAATTCACGATTCAGACTAGTGTTATGTTATGATGGTATGTGTAATATCTTGTGACTTCGGGTTAGGTTAAACCATGATCAGAGAATTTAGTTCAGTTAGACTTTAGTTGAAGGATTTATCAATGCCATGTGAGAATTATAAGTTGAATCAAGCGAGTAGGGTATCTAAAGGGAATAGTATAGTTGAGGAAGTATTGCTAATCTTGAAAGTAAGAAGTTGCATTGCCTGAGGCCTAGAAGTTCTATCCTAGCTTATGATTTATATGTCTATGTTCCATACTATTGAGTTGTAGAAATTTTGTAATCTCTTATTCAGATGCGTTGCTCAGATCATACCCGGAGTTCTTTGCTCCCTTATATCATTAGTGCTTCTTAGAAGAGTGTTGAAGAAATACTCCATTTGGGTATGAGCATTCAATACGATTCAGTTTGAATCGCTAGCAATCCAGTTTAACAGTTAGACAGACAAATTTCTATGGTTTTTGCATCTTCCGATCTAGTCTAGTCTTACTACCTGAAGTTTTATAAGTACGGTCATTCCAAGAGATAGTTTTTTGCATCCATGTAAATTGCGAATACATCTCAGTATATGCATTAGGCATCAGTTTCTGACTCAGATATTTAGTCATGATTCAGTTCGTAAGTATCCTGTGTATCATCTCAGTCTTTTCAGTTCGTAAGTATCCTATGTATCATCTCAGTCTTTTCCTAGTATTTCAACCAAATTAGTATCATTCAGGGATGAACGATCCCAAGGGGGAGATGTTGTAATAACCCGAGTTTTCATGTCATAAACCTCACATCTTTTTCTCCCAAAAATCAGATCCAGCCCAAAGTAATGGTTACTCATAAGTTGACTCTCTCATTTCTTTCTCAACCATATAGCTATTTTCATAAGAATTCATGCACTCGTAGATCATTTCAGTAGCTCATTATGTTTAAGATTTAGTTATTCAGTTTATTTAGTTGTGCATGATAGCTTATAGCCTCAGATTCCCCAAAATTCTCATCTTAATTAGCCATATTCGAGGACGGATTTCTAAAGGGGGAGTTATTGTAATATCCCGTACTTTTTCCTATGTTAAATTCGTCCCTAAAATGTCAAAGATTTGTTTCTAAGATGAATACCTTTTTATTTCATGTGGTATTTTCCTGATTTATACTTTCCATTGTGTGGGAAATTGAATAAGCTTTCCATCGATACCAAATCTACCTAATTCCAACACTCGGTAAAGGAGTTAGAGCATTTTTAAGTTGACAGTATGCAACCTGGGCACTTGACGCATCGCGGAGAAGGCAAAATTCGCAATTATCAAAATCCTGTAAGACTACGCAATATTGGTGCATCGTGATGTGGTCCAATATCCCATTCATCAAAATCCAGTAGACCTCCGCGATTCCCCTGTGTCGCAGAGAAGCCTTATTTCCCCGTTGTCCATTTCCAGTGGATCACCGTGATAGTGGCGCATCGTGGTGATGGCCTATATGGTAATTTAGCATAGCATCGCGATAGCTCCGCATCGAGGAGAATTTCTAGGTCTCAGTTGTCGATTTCTAGTAAGTCACCGCGATAGTGACACGTTATGGTGGCAGGGAAAATAAAAAATTTCTTTCCTTTTTCTAGTTCCGATTAAACTTTGAAAAGGGGAACTTTGGGCATTTCCCAAGCCCCTAATCTATCTTAAACAAAGAATTAATCCCCTTCAAAGCACTTTACATCAACTTTTCATCAATTCTCTCCCAAGGAAAACCCTAAGGCTCAAACTTTCTCCCCAAGAAATCCAAAATTCCTCAATTAATTCTCCAAAGAGACTCAAGATTAAGGATTCCCAATTCAAGAACTCTAATAAATCATCACCAAAGCATCAATAGGAATTCAAGATTCAAGATTTTCATCAAAGATCATCAATTAAGGTATGTGGGGTTCATGAACAAGGATCTTCTTCCATCCTTATGCCCAAAACCAAGATTTTATTTTAAATTCATATCATTTTGAATAATTCTACATGAATTTCAAATTAGGGTTCATACCCATTATTTCTAATTGCAAGATTATGAGTTTTTGAGATATTTTGAAGGTGAATTGCATGCCTATTTTCATATTTTCATGCCTATTGCAGTAAATTACAGATTTTGAGATGAATTATCATTGTATTTATTATCAAGCATGATTATTATGATGTTTTGACATGAGATTATTGCATGGGTTGTTACCCTAAATATTGAATATTAGTATTTTAAGAAAGAAGATGCTTTAAGCATCTTATGAGCAGATTATTTATAGATTTTCAATAATGGTTTGATCTTTCGATCACTGGTTTAGCTTTGGAATCCACTTTACAGATTCAGATTACAGATTTAGCTTTACAGATATACAGTTGGTTTTCATTATAAACCATTATACTATTCTTACTTTAAAAAGTGGATTCCCAATAGTTTGAGCATACAGATTTAAGAGGGAGTAGTATTTAGGACCAAGATGGAAGTGTGGGATTAGCGTGCCCTACTTCCACAGAACTCCGTAGCCAACATAGGTACAAATTATGAGATTATTTCCATTCCAATATAGATGAAAGATTTAGATTGTGATTGATCACATGGATTAGGCTATACTCCCTAGCAAGAGTATGACACCTCTCCCCAACGTGAGGTTGACACCTCTCCCCAACGTGAGGTTGACACCTCTCCCCAACGTGATATTTCTTCCTTAGGAGGATGAGACATTGGACTCCATGTTAGCTCACATGGTTTATGTCGGTTAAGAGAACCCCAATGATGGAAGAGTTTTACAGAATAGTTTTGAAAGAATTCCCTACTAATAAAGAAAAACTTTTAGCAAACTAAGTTTAAAGGCTCACAGTTTTACTCAGATTATGTTTTACAGAAAGATAATAGGTACAAATTTTTGCTTCTTATTGCTACATATTTTAGTATTTTAGATATTCCAGCTTATGTGAGTCATTTACATTTAGCATGCATTGTTTTATAAATGATGATTATGAGATGATGTTTTACTTATGCATTTCACCCCCATATACTCATTACATCTTCAATGTACTGATCCACATATATGTCTATGTTCTATATTATCTCATAATGTAGGTATAAGTTTTAGTATGCACATTCAGATTTTGACAGTTGCAGATTCCAGACAGCAAGATGATGAGTCCTCCTACTTAGGGGACTTCAGTTAGATTGATTTATGTTCTTTACTTTCTTACTCATAAGTATTGATTAGTGGTAGTTGAGGTCACGTCCTAGCTATCTATGGTCAGTATAGTAGAGACTTCACAGATGTCAGTCAGAGTCAGTTATGTATATTTCAATAACATCCCTCAGTTTAATTGGAATGTAAAGTTATATTTGTATTGTATCATCATGTATTCTATTATTATTATGTTTTCACACAGTAAACTCAGTATTTGTTTCATATTTGATCAGTTTCTTAGCAGTATGCCAGTTCATGGGTTAGCTTGGGATCACTTGTGTTCCTAAGCACCATGTGACATATCGAGATAGATTTTTGGGGCGTTACATAATTGGTATCAGAGCACAAGGTTCAAGTATCCTAGGGTGTCTGTGAAGCTGTGTCTAGTAGAGTCTTGTGGAACGGTACGGAGATATTTGTACTTTTCTTCGAGAGGCTACAGGGTATTTAAGAAAAAAAGTTTTCTTTCTTTCCTACTCTAGATCGTGCAGTAAAGTTGTTCACTCAGAATCTCATATCTATTTGTGTGTTACCCTGAAATTCCTCATCTGTGTGTTATTCTTGAGATAACACAATCAGAAAGTTCTAATTCCTCTCCAAATAGTGCTCTCAAATTTGCTAGCAGAAATTTTAAAAGTTACACAAAGGGGCTTAAAAGGAGATCTCTAGTGTGTCATAAGTCCCTCAAGTTGAAAGTTATATCTTCATCCTTATGAGTTATTCAGTTGAGATAGAATTGGATATATATTCAGATTACCTATTGCCCCTTTTAGTAATGGTAGTGCTCATGAGAGGAGATAGTATGAACCTAGATTAAATGTAGTGTGCATTCCAGGGATATTATGAACCCCAATGTTATGATTTATGAGTAGTAGAACCTTAATATAGTTAGATGTATAGGTATAAAAAAGTAGTGGCAAGAAGAGTGAGCATGATGCTTGATAGAAAGTATAGAGGTAAACTTATGCATGTTGTCGAGATGTGTTAAGGTAATATGTTCTTGTGTGTTAGTTTAGTGGAGGATAGAGAGATAGTTATTAGTTAAAGTGAATTTTTGTTCGCTTGAAGTATGAAAGGAGTTATTGATGCTATTTATTCTATTTGAGAAGTTTTGATTATTAATGAACTATTTGGTAGTTTAGTATCATTAATTCAGGATTTCTTTGAGGTTACCAAAAGGAGTTTAATTGAAACTTATAGAGTTATGATAGTAAATAAAGTGTATAGAAGGGTGAATAATAATGATGGGTAGAAGGAGGATGTGTTGATGGATTATAAATGTGATAGGCCATATGATTATGATCGATTTTTTTGTTGTTATCAATCTCTAGTGGGTCAGTGTTTCTTGGTATTTTATTCTATAGCTTCTGATTGAGAATGGTATGTAAGGTGGGTTGTTAAATCATGTTTAGCACTAGACGTTAAGTTTGAATAGTTGATGGTCATCAAGGTGGATGTAATGGTTTCTTGGCTAGTGATGCTAGTTATATGGAAGTGATCTAGTAGGCTTGAATAGTTTGTGCAAGAGTTTGAGTCTATTTTAATTTAGAATTATGTATGATGTTGTATGTATGATTAAGAAGTATGCCCAAGGTGATATGGGGTTGCATTATGTTCTAAGGTTATTACGTGTTATGTGTGATTGGTAGTATCATTGAGTTGCTAAGAGGAAGGAGACTAGTTATATAGTATATGATGTTCTTAATAGCTAAGTTAAGGAGCTGAGTTATGATCTTGATTCTTAAGGTTTAGAAATATAAGTCTAGAGATGTGGTATTTGTAGGACATGATGGAAGAAGTATGGTTCATTATAGGTTGAGAATATCCATGTTAAGCATTAGAATCTATGTTTGAATCCTTGAAGGTTGAGCAAATAGAAATAAGAGTTGAAGCTCTATATGGTGTGAACTCAGGTTATGGTGACACCCTTGAAGATTCAAAGTTTGTAACTGTTCAAGTTATTATGTGATGTCTATTAGGGCTAGATAAAGATAGAGTTGTATGTTAGAAGGAAGTACTAGCAGTGGGTTTTACACTTTCAGGTGTAGTCTTCAGATTAAGTTGTTATTTACATGTATGGTCGTATCCCAGACTCTAGAATACAATGATTGTAGTTCTGTTTAGAGTGTAGTAAAGGGGTTCCACAAACTTAGAATGTTGTCTTTAAGCTAAGGGGGAGATGGTAGAACAAGGAACTAAGTCAGGCTCTCAAATTCTAGTAGTGATGCCAGTATGTTAGAGATTATCATAAAAGGAAGAATGAGGCCCAAACCGATTCTTATTTCAGTATTAGTATTTAAGTTATGCCAATATCTACCCATCCCTTACATGTTAGTTCCACGATCATAGTTCATGTTCCTGCACATAATAAAGAATCATGTACTCTCCCTGTTCCTAGTATGGGGAGTTCCAGTTCATTCCGCAGTCGAAATCACATTCCATAACTTATGAACTCCAAATTCAGGTCATATAGCTCATGACTTATGTATTCATGCCTTACAGTAAGTTCAGTTCCAGTACTCATGCAACATTCTTAACAATCAGTGAAATCCAGATTTTTACCATGTACGTCCTCAGATTAGATCTCTTTAATGATCCATGTCATGAATACTTTATTCCTTAGGCCTCTATAAAGTGTCATGTTATTGTTAGTATCACATCATGTTTCAGGCCCTGGTATTCCAACCTTTCAGTGAGCTCCCCTCAGGTCAAGATAGTGATAAGGAATAATTGTATAGGTGGGAGAGAGTAAATGTTTTATGCTAGGAATGATTGTTGTATGCTTTTTTTATGTAAGTCTATGAGTCTAAAGAAATAATGAGGTGAAGTTTTTGTGTTTGACATGGTTAGTTGAGAATATTTATGCATGTCTTTCTAAGAATAGTGCATGGAACTTGTTATTGATAGAGGTATTAGAGAATGATAGAAAGGTTCTTTATGGGTGTTTGTTTAAAGGTGTTTATATGGTTATGAAGGTAGGCTTAAATGTCATGATGGTATATAAGAGAATAGGTGTGTTGTGCACTAATGATTTTTTACTATGAATCTGAATTTTGTTGTTAAAATTGTGGGAAGAATCATCCTAGAGGTGAGAAGTTATGACAATGCTTGGGGTATTGAATTCACAATTCAGACAAGTGTTATGTTATGATGTTATGTGTAATATCTTGTGACTTCGGGTTAGGCTCAACCATGATGATAGAATTTAGTTCAGTTAGACTTTAGTTGAAGTATTTAAGAATGCCATGTGAGAGTTATAAGTTGAATCAAGCGAGTATGGTATCTAAAAGGAATAGTATAGTTGAGGAAATATTGCTAAGCTTGAAAGTAGGAAGTTGCATTGCTTGAGGCCAGAAGTTCTATCCTAGCTTATGATTTATATGTGTATGTTCCTTGCTATAGAGTTGTAGCAATGTTGTAAGCTCTTATTCAGATGCTTTGCTCAGATCATACCCAGAGTTCTTTTCTCCTTTATATCGTTAGAGCTTCCTAGAAGAGTGTTGAAGAAATACTCCATCTGGGTATTAGCATTCAGTACGATTCAGTTTGAATCGCCAGCAATCCAGTTTAACAGTCAAACAGTCAAATTTCTATGATTTTTCCATCTTCCGATCTAGTCGAGTCTTACTACCTGAAGTTTCATAAGTATGGTCATTCCAAGAGAAAGTTCTTCGTATCCATATAATTTGCGAATTCATCTCAGTATATGCAACATGCATTAGTTTCAGAATCAGATTTTTAGTCATGATTCAGTTCATAAGTATCTTGTGTATTATCTCAGTCTTTTCCTAGTATTTAAACCAAATTAGAATCATTATGGGACGAACGATCCCAAGTGGGAGATGTTGTAATACCCGAGTGTTCATGTCATAAACCTCTAATCTTTTTCTTACGAAAATCAGATCCAGCTTAAAGTAATGGTTACTCATAAGTTAACTCTCTCCTTTCTATCTCAGCCATGTAGCTATTTTCATGAGAATTCATGCACTCGCAGATCAGTTCACTACCTCATCATGTTTAAGATTTAGTTATTCAGATTATTTTAGTTGTGCATGATATCTTATAGCCTCAGATTCCTCAGCATTCTCACCTTAAGTAGCCACGTTAGAGGATGAGTGTTCGCAAGGGGGAGTTATTGTAATACCCCATACTTTTTCCTAGCTTAAATTCATCCCTAAAATGTCAAAGATTTGCTTCAAAGATGAATACCTTTTTTTTTATGTGGTAATTTCCATATTTAGACTTTCCATTGTGTGGGAAATTAAATAAGCTTTCCATCGATACCAAATATGCCTAATTCCAACACTCGATGAAGGAGTTAGAGCGTTTTTAAGTTGACAGTGTGCCACCTGGGCACTTGACACATCGCGGAGAAGGCACAATTTGCAATTGTCAAAATCCAGTAAGACTCCGCTATATTGGCGCATCGCAATGTGGTCCAATTTCCCATTCGTTAAAATCTAGTGGACCTCCGCGATTTTCCCGTGTCGCGGAGATGCCTTATTCCCTATTTGTCCATTTCTAGTGGATCACTGCGATGGTGGCGCATCGCGGTGGTGGCCCAAATGGAAATTTAGCATGGAATCGCGATAGCTCTGCATTTTAGAGAATTTTCAGGTCCCAGTCATCGATTTCTAGTATGCCACCACAATAGTGGTGCATCGCGGTGGCAGGTTAAATCGGGAATTTCTTTCCTTTTACAAGTTCTGATTAAACTTTGAAAAGGGGCACTTTGGGCATTTCCCAAGCCCCTAATCTATCTTAAACAAAGAATTAAACCCCTTCAAAGCACTTTATATCCCCTTTTCATCAATTCTCTCTCAAGCAAAACCCTAAGGCTCAAACTTTCTTCCCAAGAAATCTAAAATACCTCTATTAATTCTCCAAAGAGACTCAAGATTAAGGATTCCCAATACAAGAACTCTAGTAATTCATATCCAAAGCATCAATAGGAATCCAAGATTCAAGCTTTTCATAAAAAATCATCAATTAAGGTGTGTGGGGTTTATAAACAATGATCTTCTTCCATCCTTGTGTCCAAAACTAAGCTTTTATTTTAAATTCATATAATTTTAATTGATTCTACATGAATTTCAAATTAGGGTTCATACCTATTATTTCAAATTGCAAGATTATGAGTTTTTGAGATACTTTGAAGATGAATTGCATGCCTATTTTCATATTTTCATGTCTATTGTAGTAAATTACAGATTTTGAGATGATTATCATTGTTGTTATTATCAAGCATGATTATTATGATGTTTGACATGATATTGTTGCATGGGTTGTTACCCTAAAGATTGAATATTATTATTTTAAAAAAGATGATGAAATAAGCATCTAATGAGCAGATTATTTACAGATTTTCAATAAAGCTTTGATCTCTCGATCACTGGTTTTTCTTTGGAATCGACTTTACAGATTCAGATTATAGATTTAGCTTTACAGATATACTGTTGGTTTTCATTAGAAACTATTATACTATTTTTATTTTAAAAAAGTGGATTCTCAATGGTTTGAGCATACAGATTTAAGAGGGAGTAGTATTTAGCACCTAGCGGGAAGTGTGGGATTAACGTGCCCTATCTTCCATAGAACTACGTATCCAACGTAGGTATAAATTATGTGATTATGTCCATTCCAATATGGATGAAAGATTTAGCTTGTGATCGATCACATGGATTAGGTTATACTCCCTGGAAAGAGTATGACACCTCTCGCCAACGTGAGATTTCTTCCTTAGGAGGACGAGATGTTGGACTCCATGTTATCTTACATGGTTTATGTCGGTTAAGAGAGCTTCCCTAATAGAAAAGTTTTACAGAATAGTTTTGAAAGAATTCCCTACTAATAAATAAAAGCTTTTAGCAAACTAAGTGTAAAGGCTCACAGTTTTACTCAAATTATTCTTTACAGAAAGATAATAGTTACAGATTTCAGCTTTCAGATTTTAGAGTGAGTCCTTTCTACACTTAGATAGTATGATTTAAAAAGGGAATAGAAGTACAACTTTTAGAACTAAATTTTATGGCTCACAAGATTTATGAAGTATGTTTTGCTTCTTATTGCTACATATTTCAGTATTTCACATATTTCAGCTTATGTGAGTTATTTACATTTAGCATGTATTATTTTATAAATGATAATTATGAGATGATGTTTTACTTATGCATTTCACCCCCATATACTCAGTACATCCTCAAAGTACTGATCCACATATATGTCTATGTGCTACATTGTCTCATACTGTAGGTACAAGTTTTAGTATGCACATTCAGATTCTGACAGTTGCAGATTCTAGCCAGCAAGATGATGAGTCCTCCTACATCGGGGACTTCAGTTAGATTGATTTATGTAGTTTACTTTCTTACTCATAAGTATTGATTAGTTGTAGTTCGGGTCACGTCTTAGATATCTATGGTCTGTATAGTAGAGGCTTCACAGTTGTCAGTCAGAGTCAGTTATGTACATTTCAGTTCCATCCTTTAGTTTTATCAAAATGTAAAGTTGTATCCGTATTATATCATCATGTATTCTACCATTATTATATTTCCTCACAGTAAACTCAGTATTTGTTTCATATTTGATCAGTTGCTTAGCAGTATGCCAGTTCATGGGTTAGCTTGGGATCACTTGTGGTCCTAAGCACCGTATGACATATCGGGATAGATTTTTGGGGCATTATAGATATTTGACATCATAGGTTCAGACGTTCAGTTTCTTGACTGTGCTTGGGCAGATCAGCTTATCAGTAGTAGCAGCAGTAGTGAGTCATCATCCTTCAAGGACGAGTTTATCTTATATTCAGTTATGTGAGCAATTTAGTTATTTAGTCAGTCGGAGTTAGTTTGAGGTTTGTCCTATCAACTCCATAGTCAGTCAGTTTTAGAGGCTTTCAGACATTCAGAGAGTTAGTCAGTTTATCAGTTGTTTTTATCAGTATTTTTAGTATGTTTCCAGACGTTCAGAACTATGATTCAGTATTGTTTTCAATTTCTAAAACCTTATGGCATTATTAGCTGATTTTCTGTATATGTCTTCATTATCAATATATTATTATGTGCTCATAGTAGGTACCAGTTCATAGGTTAGCTTGTAGTCTTTCAGGACCATAAGCACCGTTGTCACGACTAGGGGGTAGCCTTGGGTTGTGACAATATTTTAGAAAAACCAATTTTTATGCCTTTCGGTCCAAATAATTGAAATTGTTATTTGGAGCATACTCAAACATGAAGATGGAAGAAATCGCCCAAAAACTCTAAAATTTGAAGCTCAAAGTCTCAAAAATGAATTGAGAATTTCTTTTTATATTGTACCAGCACTGGCCTCTAAAGAGGTCCTAGCCTAAAAGGATTAACCACTAAAGCGGTTCCCATACTGCTAAAGTAGCCTTCGATACCCGGCTACTTGATGGATTTGCTTTAGCGGTGCCTGGGACTCTAAAGTTGTCACCTCTTTAGCAGTCCCAAGGCCTAAAAAACAGTTGCACCAGATAATTTGTGCACCAACAACTTTTCCAAAAGTTTAAAGTTGTGGATCAAACCCTCGAAAATTGTTTGAAATCCCGTCAAGTCAAATAAAAATATGAGACTATATTAAATTCGACATTCTAGACTCAATGGCGATATCAGATTTTTGAAAACAATATTATTTTCATAAAATTAACCCCGAGACCCAATTTCATAATTTCCTAAATCAAGGATCAAAATAAGATATAAAAGTCGTAAAATCACGCCAATCATGCTACCAATCCAAAATCGACGTTCTGGATCTGCTGGCGTAGTCTATTTTGCCATCTGATATACAAAATAATAAATATTAATTGAAGTCACTTATAAGGCCTTTTTAACCTCTAAAAATCACGAACTCACACAAATCTCACCGAAATGCATTGAGAACTATGTCAATCATCCTCACACCCCAGAAACATCACGTAGCAACCATCGGATGGGGTAAAATTACTAAGTCATAGAAACATACATAATACATGAAATCAAGTACTTACAAAAATACTTGTAAATAAATAAATAAATAAATAATTGGACATTTGATAACCAATTACAGCTAAAAGGGTTAAAAAAATGGAGCATGGGGCTATATTGAACAATTACAAGTAAAAGACTACAAAAAAATAGAAGTACTTATAAATAAGAAAAATAAAGATATGTAATTGTCCTTGTCCATAAATCTTTATATCATAGACGTAATCAAATGTAGACTTCAATCGATAATTATATATGATTAAAAAGGGGACTAAATAAATAAATAAAAAGAAATGAATGGGTAAAGTTCACTTTAAACACTTTGATTCAACTTATTACAACATATTATAGTCCACATAAATTGATTAGGATGATCAAAGGTGCTTTGGGATGGGCAATGATGGTCTAAGACACGTAAAATGGCTAAAAAGGAGAATAATTAAATAAATATTAATATAAACTAATATCAGAAAGACAAGAATATAATAAGGGAGAGAGAAAAGAGAGCTTGTTATTTCTCTTGAATAATGAGGGATGATTTACAATGAACCCATTATTTATAGGGGAAATTCCTCCTAATTTCTATCAATAATATAGACATTCCATCTCTTGATAGATAATCACTAAATCTTGATAGATACTTAATATATCTTGATAGATATTCACAATATCTTGATAGAAATTTACTATAATATAAATACATATATAATACTCTCCCTTGAATGTCTAATTGATAAATAATGTGACTCGTTAAAAATCTTACTAGAAAAAAACCAGTGAGAAAAAATCTATTGTAAGCAAAAAAGTATACATCTCTAACAATACTTATTTCAGCTTCCTCATCAAAAACCTTCAAGAAAAATTCAATGGGACAAAATATTAAAAGGAAAAAAGAGTACAATGCGTATAAGCTCTTCCTGCTGAGAACATCAACTCGAAATCTTGAATCTTCGTATTTCAATCTTGTGCACTTTCTTCTCAAAGTTGTAGTTGGTAGAGACTTGGTGAATAATCATTCATATTATCACTCAAATGAATTTGTTGCAAATTGATATCACCAATGTTTTGGAGCTTACATGTATAGAAAAGCTTTTGGTGGAATGTACTTCATTCTATCTCCTTTTATGAATCTTCCTTTTAGTTGGGTCATGTATGATTTCAGATAGTTTCACGAATAGCTATTATCTCAACATGATTAGACTATCATGTAAAATGACATGTCTGACAATAACCCTTCATGGTAGTAGATAATATGGATATATCAAACTCGTATGTCAATCATTCTATATCTTGTAAATTCAAAAACTTGATAATATTCATTAGGATAAACACATCCATATAGGGGCTTTCATTTGCAATATACAACAATTCTTATTTCACTATCTCCATGTATGAATAAAACTATATCATGCTCATAGTTATAGGAAGATGCATAAATGCATCAATTGCACAAGATATGGTACTTTAGGATCTAATTAATTTTATATGTCTCTCATTTTAACTTCTTTCAACAAATAATCTATCATTTTTGAAAACACTGCAAGAGCTCCAATAATATTCAAATCATCAATTTATCTCTCATAAGGATTAGGGTGTGAAAAAATCAAACCGAACGATACACCGAATTGATAAAAATATTATTGGGTTAACAATTTTTTATTCGTTTTACAAAAAAATTATTGGGTGAATGGTTAAATTTTAATTTTTGCTTATTAGATTATCGGTTTAACCGATAACCCAATAAGGATATACTAAATTATTGTATAAGGATACACTAAATTATTATTTTACCCCAATTAATGTTATATATATAAATAATTATACTACTTATTTATAATATTATATATATATATATATATAAAATACACTACTCATTCACAATTTAGTGATTCAGAAAGTATTAACATATTCAGGGCAACAAAGGCATAGTACAAAACACGCATATTGTTGTATTTGAAAGCTTGACGCATTCAATAGCTTACAACAACTAGGATTTAGTTTTTTTTTTATCTAACATTCAGTTCAAGTTTGAAGATTCTTGTTAACAAAAATGCATTGTGTAGGAATTTGGCGGCAACTAAGATTCTATTTTTTATATTAGTTTTTACTATTTTTATTTTATGAGTATTTTCTTATTGCTTAAATTAAAAACCGAACTGATAAGGACCAAAAATCGATAAGCCGAAAACCAATAAAAAATTTCTTATTGGTTGGTTATTGATTTTGCATATTTAAAAATCAAAAACTAATAAACCGAATTAATAACACATAAAACCGAATCAAAACAACTGATGCACACCCCTAATAAGGATTATAAACAAATTTTCTAGAAACTTTTATATGCTTTAGACATTTTAAATTCTTCAAAAATTTTCATATAGATTTTTTCAAGTGACAATGTTCATCATTTCATGTGTGACATCTTCTAGTGTCAAGACTGTAAATCAAATAAGTTTTATGCTTATCGAGATGCATCTTTCAATGTCACTTCATAAATATTTCTATGTCAGCATACTTATATAAACATAGAATTTAGATTCTCATAATCTTTTACGATATTGAGCCATAGTATATCATATCAGTTTTCAATACGACATAACATTTTGAGATCTCATTACTTTATTGTTTTCAAGTACCTGAACCTCTTAAGGTTTTATGTTGTAGGCTCTTAAAGATCACACTGCCTCCTTATTATGATCATTTGTTCCTCTTTCCCTTTTCAAAGATTATTTTTTTTTAAAATGATTGGCCAACCACGCTTCATGCATGCGTAGATTTTTTCCTTTAGAGACATTTAATAGGAGCATTTGTAGCTAAATATGAAATCAATTTTGGGTCATCAAATTCTCCTAGCATTTGACTTGAATTATCTTTGAATAAAGATATGATGATAATCCGTAACATATTTCATAACTGCTTATTATCTCTCCCTTATGTTAAAAACACGAGCATACATCCTCTATCTTCATTGAGAAATCCATTTTTATGCATCATGATCCATCAATCACATACCACAAACCAAAATTATTAGATGAAAAATATATGATTTCTTACACTGAACCAACTTTGAGGAGGAACTAATCATACTTTATTGGTTTGATGCAGACAAGTATTTTGTATATAATGTATCATATTTCAAACCAACACTTGAAGCTTTGTTCTCATTAGCAATGATTCAACTAATTTTATGAAGGCATTTAATGCCAAACTATCACGACCCGAGCTGAGGCCCTGTCCACGACAGGCATCCCAAACCACGAAGGCCCGAGACACCCTTTAGCATACTATTTTAAGCATAATCCGTACATAAATAAAAGTATGGAAGATATAATGAAATGCAAGTTGATCTTATGAATGAATTTGTCAATAAAGTTATGACAATACAATACTAAATCTCATCCACAAAGCCTCTACTAAAAACTAATTGACTAGGTCGGGACAAGGCCCTCGGCTGGACTATAAACTGAAAGAGTCAACATATAAATAAACTATCTTACGAAAGATGGATGGATCACCAATTCTGTCATATTCCAA
Organism: Capsicum pubescens; assembly: GCA_030864215.1. Classification (NCBI taxonomy): domain Eukaryota; kingdom Viridiplantae; phylum Streptophyta; class Magnoliopsida; order Solanales; family Solanaceae; genus Capsicum; species Capsicum pubescens. The sequence continues at coordinate 64,962,325 of CM061543.1, forward strand.
ATGTTCTACTGATGTAATAGACCATGAGACTGTGTCTCAGAAACTACATTATGAGAAAATGCAACCTCCATGAGGACAACCAATACATGGAATGTATTGATATGTAGAACAATAAAAAAACAACATATATTTCATATAAATCATTTGAGAGAATTAAAGAAACAATTTAACATATAAGAAGTAAAAGTACACGGCCATAATTAGAAACTTCAATCAATCCCATAAAACAGAGACTCAACTCTTTACTTTAGTTCTAAGCTAAATGGTACACCCTACATCTCTAAAATCTCACGGGCTATATAAAATTCGCCCTTAACTCGGTGGCAAAGACCCCAATCCAAGATTGACGCAAGAATTAGGGTATGTAATCTCTAGTACGCCAAAAGCACATAGCAAGCATTCAATCCATATGTCAGCATATAATAAAGCCATGTTGGCAAAACACGGTTTTGGAAAATGAGTTATCTGAAGTCGTGCCTTCTTCGGGTAACCATCTAAATATCTTTAATCCCATTTTTAACCTCTTAAAATCATTGTTCTGCTTATAAAAGTTTATCTCATATTTTGTTAAGGGCATTTTGTAACAAGGTATCGTCATACCCAGACTTGCAAGTCATAGCATATCATATCATATCGTATTCATAACCCTTCTTATTCAAAACTTATTATTGACCACCATAATTGATTCAAGTATTACAAAGAGTTCTCTTTCAAAAGGACATACGATTTCAGGAAAAACAATTTTCTTTCTAGACATAACTCTTAGGTGGTCATCTCTTTCATAAATTATACAAGTTTCATGAAAAACAAAAGTCTTTTGACGTACATAAGATGCTCTCTGAATAATAATATAAGTAATCAGCCCATAGTTTGATAAAAGAGCATTAGAAACGCCAGTCTTTCCATATTTGTTTGAGAACCCACAACAAATGTAAAACATATAATTCTTGTCATAAAATTGGGGTTCATAGTTCAAACGTTTCAAAACTCATAACATATATACATGATCAAAATTCCATAATTGTGGAAAACTCCATGTTAAATACATAATTTCATCATAAGAACGGGATTCATAATTCAAACACTTCAATTACTTCAAAACCCATAACATAAGAACATGAATAGAATCTAAAGTTTGTAGAAAACCCATAGTAAATACATAATTTCATTATAAAAGGGTTCATAATTCATTCTCTTAAATCAATTCCAAAATCTTATGTCATAAAATACATGTACAATATAGAGTATTGAAAAAAATGATATTTTGTTAAGCCCATGAATGTTAGGATAGTTCTACATGCCTTTTTAATGAACAAGAATTTGAAACAACTTAAATTTAGTCTTGAAAGTATGAGTTTTGGTAGAAACCCTAATTCTTTATTTTTTAGAGTGGAGAGAAGAATGAACTTTTAAAATTGATTATCAATGGGTAATAACGCTAATTGGATGATTTAATTTATTGGGGGGGGGGGGGATTTTGTGGCTGGAAAAAGACCCAAATCCCCCCTTGAAAACGTTATAACAGTGCAAAACTATCCTACCAGGCGGTCTGAGCGAAGGACTGTCACTCTAATCGTCCCAAAATAACCAATTTTAGGTCCTTCTGCTAAAGGGTAATAGTTTGGCACGACGGGCCATCACTGGTGCAATGGTCCATCACGCTGGCCGTCGCGCCTTGACAGACAAACACCCTTTTGATAAATCGTGCATAACTTTTTATTCCGATATCAAATTAAAGTAAAATTGGATGCATTGGAAAGAATACTCGAAGAACTTTCATTTGGTATATAGTAGGAAACCTAAATATTCATATTATAGGAATAATGGTCATTGAAAGTTGACCCAAGTTGAATCGTCCACTAAAACTCAATCGGTAGAAAAGTTCTCAACTCTACTTTGAATTGGGAGATTTTTACGATCTCAATTCATCTCCAAAGATGTTTCCACCCTATATAATTGATCATCACACTTATATTGATATAAAATCATTAGGTTTGGGTATATATATATGTAGAAACGATGGTACAATTTCTAGCTAAAAAATGTGGGATGTTACACAAACCAACTTTGATATTTATCAATCTGAAATTTGTGCTCTTAACTTAATTATTTTGCACAAGCAATTTTGTTAATGTTAAATTGTAGCTTGACAATAAACTTTATGTGATCGTGTATTTATGAATCTATTAAACATATCATGTGATAGGTGAACGAACTCAGATTCACCTTTTATACTTTTCAGAATTTAAAGGATCCAATCCCAAAATTAGTTGATCAATCAACGTATCATGAGAACAAGCAATATAAAGAATTCTTGAAGAATATTATATAGCTTCTATACATGTCAATACTCAATATGCACATCTTTGGGATGTCACAATTCTTCATTTTAATTAATGAACTTTTATACTAGTAAACTTCAAGTTTACCATAACATATGTCTTTTACTTTAGTAAACTTCTGATTTACTATTACATGAATTTTATATCAATGAACTTATGTGATCTCATCATGCTCGGGTAATTTTTCACATTCGTATTTCTTACCATAGTAACTTGAAGTATTCAATCTTCAAATTATTCTAATTTTGTCTTGAGGGTGGTTTTGATATCTTTACAACCAAGAGCACGTTGGAATTTATAAGTTTTACTAAATAAAATCACATTCAACACAGGGTATAGATATGCATTTATAACAATCAAAATTCTCATTCTCTAGAAATAAAATATAATTTTGTCTTAAGCATATTAAATTAAGATAGTGTATAGCTTCTTTTAAGATATTGTTACTTCAGGAGCAAATTGAGGCATATCTATAATGTAGAGAATTTTTCTCTAACGTATATTATAATCATAATAAGAGTGTTAAAATATCATCACTTTTGATGCTTATTATCATATTATCCCTCCATGCTTATATTCGTACATTCAATCACTTATCATCTTTCAGACATATTATGTATTGCTACCACATTTATTTCAGGAAATAGAGCATATTTAATAAGACAAATTTCATGTCTTTTCACAAAAAAAATATATATTATTTTACCTTAGTCATCATTATATCATTAACATGGTGCATCTATATTCAAACTCAACGTCTTTTCCATATAAAGATATCTTAGGTCATAAATTGATGGGACTTAAATTCAACATTTTATCTCAGGGCATTGGACTTCTAACCCGATGTCTTACCCTCTTAAAGGGTAGCCCGGTGCACTAAAGCTACCGCTATGCGCGGTATCCAGGGAAGGCCCCCACCACAAGGGTATATCGTATGCATCATAAAATTTTAATTTATCATCATACCCTCAATCGGTGAAATAATAAATTAAAATATAATAGAACTCAAACTTGAGCTATTAAAATTTGTCACTTGGTCATATATTCAAATTTTTTCTGCATACTCTATGAAAGTGCAAGCAAATTATTGCTTCTACATATTAACACACAATTTAGTAAGTGATTGGAAAAATATCAAACCAATTAACCAAGAATAATCAAAAGATCTGCAATTACTTATCTGTGATGGTCACCTCAGTCCCCTTTTCACATAATGTATTAAACTTACTAGATATACATTCCTCGCTGAGTGTTGTTCCTCTTACCAGATGTATTGTTATTAATAAGCAATGTTGCAGTTCCCACACAAGTTAGTTGATTTTTTTCTTTTTAAACTAAGGTGATATATGAGAATCACTATTATTGACGAAGCAATTTTCCTCTACACGGCTTATTAATCTATAAAATATAAGACAAAGAAACATGTAAAAATCAACTGTACCTCATCACCTTAAATCAGGCATGAAATAGACTCGTGTTGATAACTTATTATAAATTAATATAAGAAAGATAAGAATATAATAAGGGATAGAAGCGAGAGCTTGTTATATCTCTTGTGTAATGAGTGATGATTTACAATGAAGAGAATCCCTCTATTTCTAGCGAAAATTTCTCCTAATTTCTACATTTCATCTCTTGATATATACTCACTAAATCTTGATAGATACTCAGTATATCTTGATAGAAATTCATTATAATGTAAATATATTTATAACAAATACAACTTATTACAATATATTATAATCCACATAAACTGGTTATGAGGATTAAATGTGCTTCTGGTAGAGTGTATTAATAAAAATAATGCATGCATTAGTCTTGTGTTGTACTAGTACCTTGTTTGGTATATTTTTTTATCCAATATATATATTATAATAAAGGAGGAACACAAAAAAGGTGATGTGGCACCTCTCTATGACCTTCATTTCTATTTATCTTTTGTCTCCTTTTTTGAGATTTTTCTGATTTTTTTCCTCTATTATTTTCATGAATCAATTAATATGTTTAATAATTAAAATGAATGTATCAATTACTATTTCACTTATTCATATTCTTTAATATAAAAATTTAATGGTCTTTATTTCCATTACTCATGACTTTTGATAGTCATAACTCCTAAATTATATTAATAGTCATACTCATAATATCATTTGATATTCCATATTGTGGTCCTATAAATCGAGTCATTATGAGTCTTTTCCCCCCATTATCAAAGCTAAGGCTATTTCTTTCATTATATATTGTTTAAAATTTTCAACATGAGTTGTTGAAACTCGTCATAGTATGCCATAACACTTCGATTCCCTTGTCGCAAATTGTACAACCTAGCAAGAAACTCATGACGATAACTTTCATAAAGGTACCGTTGCCTCATTAGGTACCTCAACCGAAACCATGGTGGTGGTTTTCCCTCTACTAACTCGTTGCCGAACCGCTTGACGTATTCCCACCAAGTGATAGCATAGCCTTTAAAATGAGCTATGGCATAACAACTCTTCTTATTCTCTGAGATATCATTCACTTGAAACACTTTATCACATGCCGACTCCCAAGAAAGATACACCTCGGGGTCACTTTCACCCTTAAAGATAGGTAGGCTCAATTTGATGGTATTGATGCCTACGTCTCTCTCTAGGTGTCGGTTTCCCCTTTCTTCATACCCTCAGTATCTCTTTGGATCCACATGAGCCCCTCTCATCTCTTCCTCCCTCATGTAGGCATCGTCAAATGCTTCATACCATTCATAATCCTCTCTACCATATTCCACATGGTGGACGGGACGGTTTTGGACATTTGGAACTTGATTAGAAGGAATTGGATTTTATGGAGGTGGTGGTCTTTGGTTTAGTAGAGCTTAGAAGGGGGGGTTCAGATTTTGTGGAGGCATTTGACGTTCGAGTACCTCTTGCGAAACTTGAGGCGTTTGGGAATGGGTTGGTCTATTGGAGTTTCGGTTTAGAGGGTTATAAGTGATTTGGCTTGCAGCATTTAGTGAAACTAGTGAAGGATTTGGCAATTGTGGCCATGTTTCGGGAGTAACAGTGGAAAAGGAATTTCTATCATGTCCACTTGATAAAACATGTCGAGGAGTAGAAGGACGAGAGTTCCTTTAACTCTCCACTTGTTCTAACCTCCTACTAATAGTCGTCACTTCTCCCCTTATGGCTCCTACTTCCGTACTCAACCTATCAAGTGCTTGGGTCATATCCTTAAGAGTGACCCTCATATTCTCCATTTCATTAGAATCCACGGTTTGAGACGTGGTTCCCTCCATTATTAAGGTATCACCTACACAAGCAACAAACAAGTTAGTTTAAAATCCCTCTACTCACTCACACTCTCTTGGTTCACTCACACTCAAGTTCCACAAGTGTTGTAGATTGGCTAGGAACTCGGGAATCCGTATGGTATGAGTATGCTCCTGCCCGGAATGGATTCTTGTTTGAAACTCAAAGAATTTTCATCGGACTAGAGCCAAGAGTTACAATGTATTCAAATGACAAAAGAACAGAAACAAACAACGTTAACACGAAGAATGTACACAAAACTAACTTACAAGCTAGTAGGGTATTACTAGGTTGTCAATTAGTGTCGAGCAAACAAATGAAACTAGGAAACAATTAAAATGAAACTAAGAAATCTAAAATTTGAACTCAAAAATATTGTGTGAACAGTACTTTAGTGACGTGACAGTCCAATATTGGCCTCGAGTTTTATCAAAATTTTATTTCCCAATTTCAAGTCTTGATCAATATACAATTTGGAATTGGTGGATTTGGTTAATGGAGGGAAAAGTTGTCTTGGATCCTTTTTGTTCAAATTTCAAAAGAAAAACTTGACTTCTTTTAACTTTCTCCTTGAAACAAGGTCCTTAAATCAAGGAAAAGTAGATGAAAAGTCGTTGAAGTAATAGGGACAAGTCTTTCACTAACAACTACTACAAGCTTGTCTTTCACCTTTTTAGATTTAGTTTGCACTTTAAGGATTAACAAGATGATGAAAGGGTGAAGAACCTTAAGAACACAACAACAACTCCAAGAACAAAAACAATTTCAGTTTCTAACTCCACTACAACAAGACCATCAAATTGGACAGGATTTAGGTAACAACAACATCCAACTCGGCCACACCTTGTTCACATTTACAACTTCAATAAGTTCAAGTTCCAACTTAGATTTGGACACTTTTTAGTGTTGATGAGAAGGAAACCAACACCATAAACACTCTAAACAAAAAAAAGACTACAAGTTCTAGACACACAAAATAAAATTCTTGGCCAAGATAACAACAACACAATTTTCGGCCAAGAACACAAAATGGACAGATTTGCACTTTTCTGGAAAAACTTTTCAGTTTTCAGCTTTTTTTTTTTTTGATTTTCTTAGAAAGAAAGCCCAAGATTGGTATGGTAAGAACAATACCAAATATGGATTTGATACCAAATTATACAATACTAAGTGTGTATCAAGAGATTCCAACCAACACAAGAACAACAGCATGAACAACAAAGTGCTAGTGAATCGAAAATGGCCACACACGGCTTCACTAGGCTTGCAACACTTGTTTGATCTAGAAAAGTGAGTTTAACAACAAGAACAACAAATACAATATTGCTAGTGAATCGAAAGATCCCCACACGACTTCACTAGACTTTTATATTCAACAACATAATGTTAACAAGATTTACAAAGAAAGAGATAGAAACTTGACACATAATATTCATTAATCTAAGAACCCTAACAAGGGAAAGGAACCTAAGACTATAAATATCAATACCAAGTTCTTACTTGGACCAAGAGGAACTCAAAGAACCCTAAGAACCTAGTTTCTAGCCAAGATACAACACTAGTATCACTCTACTAGTGAGAATTCGGTTTTGGCCTCTCCAAATGAGAAAGAGAAGTAAAAAATTTACAAGTCTTTTGTTTCTTGAATAATAGGAATGAACTAAAGCAAGACTAGCCCTATTACATGGCTTATATAGTCACTTAGAAAGAAGGTACAAAGACCAAAATACCTTTGGCATTTAAGTGGGTGGGTTTGGGGTGTCTTGGTGGGCCTCTTCACATTTTATTAAATATAGGCCCTTAGATGGGCTCACAAGGGCCTCACACATGGCCAAGAATGTGAACAAGGCTTAGAGTCGTTGCAACTCACGTGCTTGGCTTCGTGTGAAAGGTCTCGAGCTAGGAATTCTCATATTATCCTCTCCATCTTGAAGGGAATTTTTCCTCAAATTCGGATCATTTCCATCCTCCATCATTTTTACCCGAGGGAGATCACACACGTTGAATGTGTTGTGCACTTGATATTCTGAAGGTAGATCAATCTTGTAGACATTGTCGTTGATCCTTTATAATACTTCGAACGGGCCATCACCCCGTGGAATCAACTTAGCATTCCTTTGCGACGGGAATCTATTCTTCCTTAGGTGCACCCACACCCAATCTGCCGGTTCAACAATGAACTTTCCTCTTCCTTTGTTGGCTCGCCTCACAACTTCTTGGTTTTTCTTCTCCAATCGCAACCTCACCTTCTCATGTAGCTTATTCATGTCCTTGTCCCATTTGCTTCCATCTAAGCTTATCATAAGATCACTTGGCAAAGAGGTTAAATCGAAAGGGGTGAGGGGGTTGATGCCGTATACACACTCAAAAGGTTTCATCCCTGTGCTCGATTGTATAACACGATTATAAGCAAACTCAATCAATGGTAAGTGCTCCTCCCAAGAAGTCATTTTCCCTTTAACCATGGACCGTAGCATAGACCCTATGGTCCTATTTACTACTTCCGTTTGGCCATCGGTTTGTGCGTGGCATGAAGTCGAAAACAACAACTTAGTACTTAGTCTACCCCACATGGACTTCCAAAAGTGGATTAGGAATTTAGAATCCCTATTACTCACTATGGTCCTCGGAATACCATGAAGTTTTACAATATTATCAACAAACAAAAAGGCTACACTAGGCGCATCATCACATTTAGAATAAGGAATAAAGTGAGCCATCTTGGAAAACCGATCCACCACGACAAAAATACTATCCCACCCCCCTCTAGTCCTCGGCAATCCCAATACGAAATCCATTGATATGTCAAGACAAGGATGCAAAGGGGTGGAAAATGGGGTGTACAACCCGTGGGGTTATAGCCGTGACTTGGCTCCTTTACACTCAACACATTGGCCGTAAATCCGGGACACATCCTTGTGTATTCTAGGCCAGTAAAATTGTTCTTCCAAAATTCCGATGGTTTTCTCGACCCCAAACCTCACAAATAATTCTCTCTACAAACTTGAGGGAACACACAATCGTCTACTTTTAAACAAGTATCCATCAAATTTGGTATAGGGATGGGAACCCCTATCCATAACCCACCTATACCTATCCAACTCTTTACTTTCCCTATAAATAAGAGCGAAGTGAGGGTCCTCAGGATATAAATACTTGAGGCTTTCAAACCCCATCAACTTAGACGACAAAGTAGACATAAACACATGTTCTCGGGACAAAGAATCGGCAACCAAATTGTCTTTACCCTTCTTGTATTGAATAACATAAGGGAAAGTTTCAAAAAATTCAATCCATTTGGCATGCCGCCGGTTAAGATTGTCTTGTTCCCGTAGATGCTTCAAGGATTCATGATCCGTTCGGATCACGAATTCGTTAGGCCACAAATAATGTTGCCAAGTGGCCAAGGCTCTAATCAAGGCGTACAACTCTAAATCGTACGTAGAGTAGTTTAGAGTTTCTCCTTTGAGATTTTCGCTAAAGTAGGCAATAGGCTTCAATCCTTGCATTAAAACTGCGCCTATGCCAACTTTTCTAGCATCACATTCGACCTCAAAAGTCTTGTCAAAATTCAACAATTGTAGAAAAGGGGTCGAGATGAGCATAGCTTTCAAGTCCTCGAAGGCCTTAGATTGTTCATCTCCCCACTTGAAAGGCCGATCTTTTTTAATCACTTTGGTTAAGGGGGAGACAATGGTGATAAATCCTTTGAAAAAACATCTATAAAAACTAGCCAACCCATGGAAGCTTCTCACTTCACCTATGGTTTTGGGAGTTGGACAATTTTTAATGGCGTCAATCTTAGATTCATCCACTTTGACCCCTCTTGACCTCACCACAAATCCAAGAAATACAACCTCATTGACACCAAAAGAACACTTTTCTAGATTAGCATATAACTTCTCCTTTTGGAGGACATCAAACACACATTGTAAATGCTTTACATGCTCAAATAAGGACTTACTATACACTAACACATCATCAAAGTAAACAACAACAAACTTTCCGATAAATGGCTTCATCACATGATTCATTAGCCTCATGAAAATACTTGGAGCATTTGTTAGGCCGAATGGCATAACCATCCATTCATAGAGACCAAATTTGGTCTTGAAGGCAGTTTTCTATTCATCACCCGATTGCATACGAATTTGGAGATAGCCACTCCTCAAATCAATTTTATAAAAAAACACAAACCACTCAATTCATCAAGCATATCATCTAACCTAGGAATAAAGTGATGATATTTTACTGTTATCTTGTTGATGGCTTGGCAATCAATGCACATACGCAAGGTCCCATCTTTCTTGGGAATCGGTAGCACCGGTACCGCACAAGGGCTCATACTCTCCTTGTTATACCCTTTGTTGAGGAGTTCCTCAACTTGGTGTTGCAATTCTTTAGTATCCATCGAGTTGCTCATATAAGCCGGTTTGTTGGGCAATTGTGAACCCGGCAAAAAATCTATTTGGTGTTCAATTCCCCGAAGTGGGGGCAATCCTTGCGGTAATTCCTTTGGGAAGACATCCTCGTAATCCGGCAAAACATTAGAAATAGGAGAAGAAATGGAAATGTTAGTGGCGTTAGTATTAAAATAATGAGCCAAGAGGAGCATTGGAGTGAACTCTCCATGATCCACAAATAATTCTTTCCTCCTAGACATCATCACAACACTTCCTTGCTTCTTAGAAATTAGGAGCCCCTCAGTTTCCCCTACTCCCTCACTCTTGGGTTCCTCTTTTTTCCCCTCACTCTCGGCCTTCTTTCCCTTTACCCTTAATTCTCACATCTTTTGGTGTAATTCATTCACTTGGGAAGGCAATAATGGATGAAGAGTGAGCTTACGGCCATCCTTCTCAAGTGTATACTGATTGGACCTTCCATCATGTTTGGTTGACCAATCATATTGCCAAGGCCTTCCTAATAACAAGTGACAAGCTTGCATTGGTATCAAATCACAAAGCACCTCGTCATGGTAGTTGGCTACCTTAAAATGTATCACACATTTCCTTGTGACCTTTAACTTGCCGCATTCATTCAACCATTGCAACTTGTAAGGACTAGTGTGAGGTGTAGTCGGCAATTTCAAGAAGTGTACCAATGCAACACTAACCACATTCGCACAACTTCCACTATCTATCACCATAGTGCACACACTTCCCTTCACAAGACATTTAGTATGGAATAGATTCTCCCATTGGCTAGGATAATCTATTGCCCTACTAATCATGGCACGCCTCACAACAAAGTTTGGAACCACGCACTCCCTTTCTTACAGATAAGAATCCTCACAATCATCATGTGGATCATTTTTGGGTTCCTCTCCATATTGAGGCTCGGCCTCATTCTTTTTTTTCAAGACTCACTTCCTCACCAAGGTAATATAATCTCCATTCCCTTAGGATAACATTACGCCGGTTTGGACATTCATTGGCTTTATGTCCCCAACCTTGGCACTTGAAACATTGGATCCCTTTAGGATTAGGATACTTGTGAGCTTCTTGCTGGGGAGGAAATTTGTGGACTGTTTTAGTCTCGGGCAGCCTTGAAGTGGCGGGTTGGTCCTTGTTTTTGGGCCAACCCGAAGATGGTTGAACCATATCTTTGCTCCTTGGCCAACCCGAGGTTGATGGTCCCTTTGTCTTGAATGACGACCTCTCTTTAAGCTCTCTTTTAATCTCAAGAGCCGTTTGGAATATCCCTTCAACGGTATCAAACTTGTGAAGTGTCAAATGGGTGAAGATCTCTTTGTTCAACCCACACTTGAACCAAATAATTTCATGGCCAATTTGTTTTCCCCGATGATCAAGCTTCAACATGAGTTGTTGAAACTCGTCATAGTATGCCATAACACTTCGATTCCCTTGTGGCAAATTGTACAACCTAGCAAGAAACTCATGAAGATAACTTTCAGAAAGGTACCGTTGCCTCATTAGGTACCTCAACCAAAACCATGGTGGTGGTTTTCCCTCTACTAACTCGTTGCCGAACCGCTTGACGTATTCCCACCAAGTGTTAGCATAGACTTCAAAATAAGCTATGGCATAACAACTCTTCTTCTTCTCTGAGATATCATTCACTTGAAACACTTTATCACACGCCGAATCCCAAGCAAGATACACCTCGGGGTCACTTTCACCCTTAAATATTGTTAGGCTCAATTTGATGGTATTGGTGCCTACGTCTCTCTCTAGGTGTCGGTTTCCCCTTTGTCCATACCCTCGGTAACTTTTTGGATCCACATGAACCCTCTCATCTCTTACTCCCTCATGTAGGCATCGTCAAAGGCTCCATACCATTCATGATCCTCTCTACCATATTCCTCAAGGTGGACGGGACGGTTTTGGACATTTGGAACTTGATTAGGAGAAATTGGATTTTGTGGAGGTGGTAGTCTTTGGTTTAGTAGAGCTTGGAAGGGGGGGTTCAGATTTGGTGGAGGTATTTGACGTTCGAGTACCTCTTGCGGAACTTGAGGCGTTTGGGAATGGGTTGTTCTATTAGATTCTCGGTTTAGAGGGTTATAAGTGATTTGGCTTGCGGCATTTAGTGAAGCTAGTGAAGGATTTGACAATTGTGGCCATGTTTCGGGAGTAACAGTGGCAAAGGAATTTCTATCATGTCCACTTGACAAAACATGTCAAGGAGTAGAAGGACGAGAGTTCCTTTAACTCTCCACTTGTTCTAACCTCCTACTAATAGTTGTCACTTCTCCCCTTATGGCTCCTACTTCCGTACTCAACCTTTCAAATGCATGGGTCATAGCCTTAAGAGTGACCCTCATATTCTCCATTTCATTAGAATCCACGGTTTGAGACGTGGTTCCCTCCATTATTAAGGTATCACCTACACAAGCAACAAAAAAGTTAGTTTAAAATCCCTCTACTCACTCACACTCTCTTGGTTCACTCACACTCAAGTTCCACAAGTGTTGTAGATTGGCTAGGAACCCGGGAATCCGTAAGGTATGAGTATGCTCTTGCCCAGAATGGATTCTTGTTTGAAACTCAAAGAATTCTCATCGGACTAGAGCCAAGAGTTACAATGTATTCAAATGAAAAAAGCACAGAAACAAACAACGTTAACACGAAGAACGTACACAAAACTAACTTACAAGCTAGTAGGGTATTACTAGGTTGTCAATTAGTGTTGAGCAAACAAACGAAACTAGGAAACAATTAAAATGAAACTAAGAAATCTAAAATTTGAACTCAAAAATATTGCGTGAACAGTACTTTAGTGACGTGACAGTCCAATATTGGTCTCGAGTTTTATCAAAATTTTATTTCCCAATTTCAAGTCTTGATCAATATACAATTTGGAATTGGTGGATTTGGTTAATGGAGGGAAAAGTTGTCTTGGATCCTTTTTGTTCAAATTTCAAAAGAAAAACTTGACTTCTTTTAACTTTCTCCTTGAAACAAGGTCCTTAAATCAAGGAAAAGTAGATGAAAAGTCTTTGAAGTAATAGGGACAAGTCTTTCACTAACAACTACTACAAGCTTGTCTTTCACCTTTTTAGATTTAGTTTGCACTTTAAGGATTAACAAGATGATGAAAGGGTGAAGAACCTTAAGAACACAACAACAACTCCAAGAACAACAACAATTTCAGTTTCTAACTCCACTACAAAAAGACCATCAAATTGGCCAAGATTTTGGTAACAACAACATCCAACTCGGCCACACCTTGTTCACATCTACAACTTCAATAAGTTCAAGTTCCATCTTAGATTTGGACACTTTTTAGTGTTGATGAGAAAGAAACCAACACTATAAACACTCTAAACAAACAAAAGACTACAAGTTCAAGACACACAAAATAAAATTCTTGGCCAAGATAACAACAACACAATTTTCGGCCAAGAACACAAAATGGACAGATTTGCACTTTTCTTGAATTTTTTTCCAGTTTTCAGCTTTTTTTTTTTTCTTAGAAAGAAAGCCCAAGATTGGTATGGTAAGAACAATACCAAAGATTTCTTTGATACCAAATGATACAATACTAAGTGTGTATCAAGAGATTTCAGCCAACACAAGAACCACAACATGAACAACAAAGTGCTAGTGAATCGAAAATGGCCACACACGGCTTCACTAGGCTTGCAACACTTGTTTGATCTAGAAAAGTGAGTTTAACAACAATAACAACAAATACAATATTTCTAGTGAATCGAAAGATCCCCACACGGCTTCACTAGACTTTTATATTCAACAACATAATGTTAACAAGATTTACAAAGAAAGAGATAGAAACTTGACACATAATATTCATTAATATAAGAACCCGAACAAGAGAAAGGAACCTAAGACTATAAATATCAATATCAAGTTCTTACTTTGACCAAGAGGAACTCAAAGATACCCAAGAACCTAGTTTCTAGCCAAGATACAACACTAGTATCACTCTACTAGTGAGAATTCGGTTTTGGCCTCTCCAAATGAGAAAGAGAAGTAAAAAATTTACAAGTCTTTTGTTTCTTGAATAATAGGAATGAACTAAAGAAAGACTAGCCCTATTACATGGCTTATATAGTGACTTAAAAAGAAGGTACAAAGACCAAAATACCTTTGGCATTTAAGTGGGTGGGTTTGGGGTGTCTTGGTGGGCTTCTTCATATTTTATTAAATATAGGCCCTTAGATGGGCTCACAAGGGCCTCACACATGGCCAAGAATGTGAACAAGGCTTAGATTCGTTGTAACTCACGTGTTTGGCTTCGTGTGAAAGGTCTCAAGCTAGGAATTCTCATATCATCTGGCTATTGAACGTCTGATCAACTAAGGATGCTCGTGCTTCTACACCTATGGTATAAGACACCATAGCGCAAATGCGTCAGTACAATTGAATATATTGGTATGCAAGTGAGGTAGGCTGAATGCAAGGGTTCATATGCATGAACAATAATAACTTACTGATGACATAAACATGAATGCGTGAGAAATACATGCATCAATACATAAAATGGGGTTGAGGTTGTGAAAATACTGAATACTGATGTGCTGACATCTGAGTTTACTAATACTGGGATACTAAATAACTGAGTTGATTGATGATATGAATTATGGAGTTTACAGGTAACCGATATCTGATGTTATTGGTACTATATTATTGATAACTGATAACTGAGTATACTGATACTAAAAAACTATCTGAGTTATTTACTGGACTGGGTGACTGTATCTGACTGTCCTGAATTTAAAGAACTATCTAAGTTCTAGACTGAGCTGGATGACTGTATTTGATAGTCCTAATTCTGATGGAACCAGCTGAGTTCCATACTGAACTGAGTGATTGTATCTGACAGTCCTGATATCTTTAGAACTGAATTGAGTTCTATTACTGAGACTGAATCTGAAACTAAGACTGTGGGAGGTAATCATCTAACTGATATGCCCCAAATCTGAACTGGTGGGGTCCAACCTGTAACCCCAGCTGGAAGGGTGTCAGTACCATTCCATGGGTAAATACAAGTTGTGAGTAAACCCTCTCTGAAAGGGAGCTCTTCCATCAACCCCTCCTGTAAGGAAAAAATCAAAGAAGATATATAGTCCCTAGACTCGTAGGAGTACATCTCGACCAACACTGGCTACGTAGTTCTGGAACGCAAAGATTGCTTCTAAGGATCACACTCTCTACTGACTGATAGGTGAGCCCTCATCCTTAAGTTGACTCGGTGCTGAATTGTGATGCCCCGGAAAAAATATTCCGTTAAGATCTCGGATGAAAATGTGTTGAATTCTATTCTTTCTCGTAATTAATAATTTTTCTGTGTGGAATTTCTGGATATGCAACCCATCATCGCATAGAGAATCGAATAATATTTCCAACGATATGTGTATCATACAAAATGGACACTCAAGCGATGAGTTATGATCATTCCGATCTAACCGTGAATAGTGGTGAACAACAAATATGTAGGAAAAAAATATTGAGGCCAGGCGAATTTAAGGGTCAACTTCAAACAATCATAACTACTTGTACATAATGATATGGGTAAGCTACTATATATAAACAAAAATATCTGAAAGTCCTCTTTCCAATGAAATTCGTTTCATCCAATTTAGCCATCGGAGTAAAAAGTTATGGTCGATCTAGTTCAGCCTAATCAAAATAGTCCACCAAAGGACAGATTTGACATTATTTGATTTTTAAGGGTATTTTGGTCATTCCCACTCCAATCCATCCGGGTAAACCATGGATTTAAGTCCATTAAGAGCATTTAATAGCTCATTTTTCTCAAAAATTTCCTAAGGCTCAAACCCCAACCCTACTACTCCAAATTTCATCCTTCTATGTCTCTTGATTGAACCATAGAAATTTCAAATTGATTTGGGATTTGAGTTGATCATGTTAAGGTCTTTAAGAAGCACCCTTTATTTTCGTGAATAAAGTTCCGGAGTCGGAAGTTCATATTCATCTTCCATTTTTAGGTATGTGGGGCTTTGAACAAGATTATCCTTTCGATCTTGTGCCCGGTATTTTTGTTGAATTACATTGACATAAGATTTTACATGTTTTACCATGAATTGGAAATATGGTTTTATATCTTATATTATTGTCTATGAGCTATGGGATTATGTCATCCGATATGTGTATGATGTTGAGATTGAATTATGTCCAAAAAGTATTTGATTACGAGAGTATGATGATTTAATTTTTTAAGCCTTGATTTATACTATCATTCCACTATTTCCTTATTATGAATTAATAATTGATATTGGAAATTCTATATCCCTACTATGGGTTGATGTCTCAAGTACCTTTAAATGAGAGTTGGATGGCAAATTAAGAAATGTTGATATTGAAGTTGCAATGAGTCTTCGTATTTTCCGGATGGTTTTGATGATTTAAATTGTTGATAGTATTATGTATTGAGTCTTCATATCCTTGTCCAAATGTCAAGTCGGTTATGGTTCAATGCATTGATACCTTGTTGATATTGAGGAAGATTAAAATGTTTTGAGCGAAAATGTGTTGAGTTAGGAATCCACAAATTGATATGATTTGATAAATGAGAAAGAGATTTGATTTGCTCTTTATGCTAGACCCTATTGATGTTGTGGTGGATTTCCTAACGCGTTCTGAGCTTGTTGGGGAGTATTACTTAGCACCGAGAGGGAAATTTGGTATTTCCCCAAACCTATGTGCCACCGTAGGGTTGTTTGATGATGATATTATTGGCCAGAGAGCCTGATTGTGATTATTGCAGTTTTATGGTTGTGCTCCCTGGCAAAGAGTATGACGCTCCCGCCAACGGGGGTTTTAAACGTTGGTATTCCACGTAGCTCACGTGGGGTTGTCGGTTATAGGAAACTCCCCTGTCCATAAGAGTCATGTTTATTGAAATACCGAGTCACTCCGAGTTTTGATGTGGTAAGTCAAGTTGCCTATGATGATCTATAATGTTTTATGAGGTTTTTCTCCTACACTTTCTATCTAAGATGTTATGATTTGCATGATTCAATGTCACTCAAGCCAGGTGTGTCAATATGGTTCGTATGTACGTATTTATGAAATTTATGATATTATTTATATTTTGCATGCGCCCTCACATACTCAGTACGTATCTTGTGCTGACTCACATATTTCTCTATGGGCTACATTCTTACCATGATGTAGGTTTAGGTACTCAGCCACAGCCGCGATAGTGATATCCGAGTGCCGCATCCACGTTCCTTCAGTGGTGAGTCCTCATGGTTCGAGGACCAAGTTTCTAGTTTTGGTGTTGTTGTTTTGTGATCCCTTTGGTCTGTTGAGTCAGTTGGGGGTTTGTCCCAATGGCTCGTTGATTTTGCTGTATAGAGGCTACGTCAAACTAGTGTATTGTTCGGTTGGTTTGTGTATAGACATTCCATATATGTACA
The DNA here is from genome assembly GCA_030864215.1 of Capsicum pubescens. Lineage (NCBI taxonomy): Eukaryota > Viridiplantae > Streptophyta > Magnoliopsida > Solanales > Solanaceae > Capsicum > Capsicum pubescens. The sequence continues at coordinate 64,979,820 of CM061543.1, forward strand.
TTCTAACAATATTCCATGTCATGTGCGATGTGATATGATATGTACTTATATATATATCCTTAGCGTAGCATGTATGTTGTTGTGTTGGAACCCAAGGGTAGTGTTTTGTCTTAAAGGGTTAGCTTGAGGCTACGTGTAGCCTTGGGCACCGTGTGGCATCTCAAGATGATATTTTGGGGCATTACAAACTTTGTATCAGAGCCTAAGGTTGTGAAGAATCCTAGGGAGTCTGACAAGCCGCGTTACGTAGAGTCATGCGGATCGGTGTGTAGCGCGCCACACCTATGATCAAGAGGATGCGGGGCATTCTAGGAAAAGTCGTTTCTTTCTTTCTACAAGAGTATCATTCTTACAACTATTTCCTTCTTCTATTAATTCGTGTGTTCTTACGATAGAAAATGCCTCCACGTCGAGCTCGTGGAAACAACAACCAACCTAACCCGTTGATCCATTACATGAGACGGTATCCCATGCCAAATTTTGGGCAACTTTTCAGACGCTAGCCCAGGCAGTTACCGCCAATACTCAGGACAACGCTCTACCTCCGCAGGAAAATAATTCGGCAGCAGCACGAATTCATGATTTTATGTAGATGAATCCGCCAGAGTTTCATGGGTCGAGAGCAGGTGAGGACCCGCAGATGTATGTTGATGAAATGAAGAAAATTACACAGATTATGCACATGACCGAGGAAGAAAGTATGGAGTTGGCTTCTTATCGGTTGAAGGATATTGCCTATGACTGGGTGCAGATGTGGAATAAAGGTAGAGAGAAAGATACCGCTCTGGTGACTTGGCAATTGTTCCAAGATGCTTTCTTGGATAGATTCTTTCCTCTTGAGTTACGGGAAGCTAAGATAGAGGAGTTTATGAATTCTAGACAAGGCTTCATGTCGGTTAAGGAGTATTGTCTTAAGTTTAATCAGCTATCGAAGTACGTTCCCAATATGATGGTTGACTCGAGGACTAGTATGAGTAAGTTTCTAACTGGGGTGTCGAGTTATTTGGTGAAAGCATGTAGATCTTCTATGATCAATAGGGAGATTGATCTTCCTAGGTTAATGATTCATGCCCAACAGATTGAGTCAGACAAAATAAAGGAAAGAGAAAGAGTAAGAGAGATTAAGAGAGTCAGATCGGAGCAACAAGGGTCTGGTCAGACTAGATTCTCCGGAGGGAGTCGCCCTCAGTTTCAGAGACGTCCATTTATACCTGCGCCTTCCTTAGCTAGTGCTCCCATATATTGGGGCAGGCAGGAGCTCGGGAATAGGTCGGTACCTTCCAGGTCTCAGGACAGTGTAAGCAACCAGCCTCATCCTCCTTCGTGTGCTAAGTGTGGTAAAGACCATTTTGGGGAGTGCTATATGAGGCAGCGGGGCTGTTTTGGTTGTGGAAAGTTGGGCCACATACTTAGATATTGCCCGTATGCCAGACAGCAGAGTCGTGATGCCCATCCCTAGAGTCAGGCTACCAGTGCCCTGCCTCCCACAGCCCGTCCAGTTCCTCCTCAGTGTGCTTCATCTAGTACTGCTGGCGGTCAACGCCAGAATCATTTCTATGCTATACCACATCGTCAAGAGCAGGATGACTCTCCCGATGTTGTCACTGGTATGCTCCGTGTTTTCTATTTTGATGTCTATGTGTTGATGGACCCCGTTTCAATTTTTTCTTATGTGACACCTCTGGTTACTGTAAATTTTGAAACGGATCCTGAACAAATTTCTGAGCGTATTTGTGTTTCTACTCTGGTAGGAGAGTCTGTCATTGCTAAGCGGGTGTATAAGAAATGTCCCATTACTGTCTTTCATCAGGTTATGTATGCTGATTTGATTGAGCTAGATATGGTTGACTTTGATATCATTCTGGGTATGGATTGGCTTCACTCATGCTATGCGTCTATTGATTGTTGTGCCCGTGTGGTCAAGTTTCAGTTTCCTGATGAACCTATCCTCGAATGGTACGGGAGTTCTGTGATTCCTAAGGATCGTTTCATATCCTATCTCAAAGCTAGGAAGTTGATTTCCAAGGGTTGCATCCACCATTTGGTTCGGGTTAAAGACACTAAGTCTGAAACCCCGACCATTCAGTCAATTAATATTGTTAATGAGTTTCTTGATATCTTTCCGGAAGATCTCCCTGGAATACCTCTTGATAAAGAGATAGAGTTCGGGATTGACCTTCTTCCCGATACTCAGCCTATTTTCATTCCTCCGTATCGCATGGCTCCCACAAAACTTAAAGAGTTGAAGGAGCAATTGAAAGATCTTTTAGATAAAAGCTTTATTAGACCTAGTGTGTCCCCGTGGGGTGCACCTATCCTTTTGTGCGTAAGAAAGATAGTTCTTTGCGGATGTGTATTGATTATCGGCAGCTTAATAGGGTTACTATCAAGAATAAATATCCGCTTCCTCGAATTGATGATTTATTTGATCAATTGCAAGGTGCGAGCGACTTTTTGAAAAAAGACCTTAGATCCGGTTATCACCAACTTAAGGTTAGGGAATGTGATATCCCCAAGACAGCATTCCGAACCCGTTACGGTCATTTTGAATTTCAAGTGATGTCTTTCGGGTTAACTAATGCTCCAGCGGCTTTCATGGATCTTATGAACCGTGTATTCCGGCCATATCTGGATTTATTTGTAATAGTGTTCCTTGATGATATTCTTATTTACTCCCGAAGTGAGGGTGATCATGTGGATCATCTCCGAATCGTGTTGGAAACTCTTCGAACTCATCGGTTGTATGCTAAGTTCAGTAAGTGTGAGTTCTAGCTGAACTCTGTAGCCTTCTTGGGTCATGGTGTTTCTTCCGAAGGTATTAGAGTTGATCCTCAAAACATAGAAGCTATAAAGAGTTGGCCTAGACCTATTTCTCATTCTGATATCCAAAGTTTCTTGGGTCTAGCTGGTTATTATCGTCGTTTTGTTGAAGGGTTTTCATCTATTGTGTCTCCTATGACCCGTTTGACCCAAAAGAAAGTGAAGTTCCTGTGGTCCGAATCTTGCGAGAAGAGTTTTCAGGAGTTGAAGACTCGACTCACTTCAGCCCTTGTGTTGACTTTGCCTGACGGTGTTGATGGTTTTGTGGTGTATTACGATGCTTCCAGAGTCGGTTTGGGTTATGTATTGATGCAAAAAGGCAAGGTTATAACTTATGCTTCCAGGCAGCTAAAACCTCACGAGAAGAATTATCCTACCCATGACCTTGAATTAGCTGTCGAGGTTTTTTCTTTGAAAATCTGGAGACATTATTTGTATGGTGTCCATGTCGACGTCTTCACGGACCATAAGAGCTTGCAGTATGTATTCACCCAAAAGGAGTTGAATCTTAGGCAGAGATGATGGTTAGAATTGTTGAAAGATTATGATATGAGCGTACTATATCATCCGGGAAAGAACAATGTAGTAGCAGATGCCCTTAGTCGGAAGTCCATGGGTAGTGTAGCACATGTGGAGATTGGTAAGAAGGAGTTAGCCCGTGAGGTACATCATTTGGCTAGATTGGGGGTTAGGTTGTTTGGTGATGCTGAGGGTAGTATAGGAGTGCAAAACGGTTCCGAATCCTCTTTAGTTTCTGAAGTGAAGGAGAAGCAAGACAGGGATCCTACCTTGGTTAGGTTAAAAGAGTCAGTTAAAGACCAAAAGGTGGAGGTTTTCTCCCAAGAGGGAGATGGCGTTTTGAGACTCTGAGAAAGATTATGTGTTCCTGATGTTGATAACTTGAAGCAGAGGATTATGGAGGAAGCGCATGGTACGTGATACTCCATCCATCCTGGCGCTACCAAGATGTACCATGATTTGCGGGAAATCTATTGGTGAAACGGTATGAAGAGGAATATAGCAGAATTTGTGGCGAAGTGTTCCACGTGTCAACAGGTTAAAATAGAGCATCAAAGGACCAGTGGCATGATGCAAGAGTTTAGCATTCCTACTTGGAAGTGGGAAGAAGTGAATATGGACTTCATAGTTGGTTTGCCTCCTTCTTGTCGCAATCATGATTTGATTTGGGTTGTCGTAGATCGGCTAACGAAGTCAGATCATTTTTTGCCTGTGTATTTATCGTATACAGCTGAAGATTATGCTAGAATATATATTCGGGAACTCGTCAGACTTCATGGAATCCCTTTGGCTATTATTTCTGACAGAGGTACTCAGTTTACCTCCCAGTTTTGGAAATCTTTCCAGAAGGGTCTCGGTACCCAAATTCATTTAAGTTCTGCTTTCCATCCGCAAACAGATGGTCAGGTCGAGCGGAACATTCAGAGTTTAGAAGATATATTGAGGGCTTGTGTTCTTGATTTTAAAGGTAGTTGGGATGAGCAATTAGAATTAATCAAGTTTTCTTACAATAACAGTTTTCATGCTACTATTGGAATGTCCCCATTTGAAGCTTTGTATGGTAGAAGGTGTAGATCACCCATTGGTTGGTTTGAAGTTGGTGAGGCTGCCGCAACTAGACCGGATGCGGTGTTCGAGGCCATGGAGAAGGTTAAGTTAATTCGAGAAAGGTTGAAAACCACCCAAAGTCATCAAAAATCATACGCAGATGTAAGGAGGAAAGACCTTGAATTTGATGTTGGTGATTTAGTGTACTTGAAAGTTTCACCCATGAAAGAGGTAAAGAGATTTGGGAAGAAAGGGAAACTAAGTCCCCGTTACATTGGTCCCTATAAGATTGTGGATCGCATTAGGAAGGTAGCGTATAAAGTTGAATTGCCTGTGGAGTTATCTAACGTCCATCCGGTTTTCCATGTTTCTATGCTTAAGAAGTCTATTGGTGATTCTGTTGTGATTGATCCTTCCAAAAGCTCAGGTATTCAAGATAGTCTTCCATATGAAGAGATTCCGGTAGAGGTTTTTGACTTTCAAGTTCGTAGACTAAGAAACAAGGAAGTTCCTTTGGTTAAAGTGCTTTGGCAAAATCAATCCGTGGAGAGTGCTACTTGGGAAGCCGAAGAGGATATGCGCGCCAAATATCCCCACCTCTTTCCTACGAATCCTGAGCATGTCAAAGGTATCGTTCTCTTTTGATTTAATCCTTATTGCTATGTTTATCTTGGCTTGTGTGTTTTCTACGATATCCAAAAAAATCTAGAATGGAGTATATGCTTGGGCAAGATGATTTTTCTCTATATACTCATTTTCATAGTATTCTTGACCTACCTATCAACATTCGGGGACGAATGTTTCCAAGGGGGAGATGATGTGATGCCCCGAAAAAAAAAATCCGTTAAGATCTCAGACGAAAATGTGTTGAATTCTGTTCTTTATCGTGATTAATAATTTTTCTGTGTTGAATTTTTGGATATGCGACCCATCATCGCGTAAAGCATCGAATAATATTTCCAACGATATATGTATCATCCAAAACGGACACTCGAGCGATAAGTTATGAACATTCCGATCTAACCGTGAATAGTGGTGAACAGTAAATGTGCAGGAAAAAAATACTGAGGCCAGGTGAATTTTAGGGTCAACTTCAAACAATCATAACTCCTTGTACATAATGATCTGGGTGAGATACTATATATCAACGGAAAGTTCTGAAAGTCCTCTTTCCAATGAAATTGGTTTCATCCAATTTGGCCATCGGAAAAAAAGTTTATGGTCGATCTACTTCAGCCTATCAAAACAGTCCACCAAAGGACAGATTTGACATTATTTGATTTTTAAGGGTATTTTGGTCATTCCCACGCCAATCCATCCGGGTAAACCATGGATTTAAGTCCATTAAGAGCATTCAATAGCTCATTTTTCTTCAAAATTTCCTAAGGCTCAAACCCCAACCCTACTACTCCAAATTTCATCCTTCTATGTCTCTTGATTGAACCGTAGAAATTTTAAATTGATTTGGGATTCGAGTTGATCATGTTAAGGGCTTCGAGAAGCACCCTTTATTTTCATGAATAAAGTTCCGGAGTCGGAAGTTCATATTCATCTTCCATTTTTAGGTATGTGGGGCTTTGAACAAGATTATCCTTTCGATCTTGTGCCCGGTATTTTTGTTGAATTACATTGACATGAGATTTTACATGTTTAACCATGAATTGGAAATATGGTTTTATATCTTATATTATTGTCCATGAGCTATGGGATTATGTCATCCGATATGTGTATGATGTTGAGATGGAATTATGTCCAAAAAGTATTTGATTGTGAGAGTATGATGATTTAATTTGTTAAGCCTTGATTTATACTATCATTCCACTATTTCCTTATTATGAATTTATAATTGATATTGGAAATTCTATATCCCTACTATGGGTTGATGTCTCAAGTACCTTTAAATGAGAGTTGGATGGCAAATTGAGAAATGTTGATATTGAAGTTGCAATGAGTCTTGGTATTTTTCGGATGGTTTTGATGAGTTAAATTGTTGAAAATATTATGTATTGAGTCTTCATATCCTTCTCCAAATGTCGAGTCAGTTATGGTGCAATACATTGATACCTTGTTGATGTTGAGGAAGATTAAAATGTTTTGAGCGAAAATGTGTTGAGTTAGGAATCCACAAATTGATATGATTTGATAAATGAGAAAGAGATTTGATTTGTTCTTTATGATAGACCCTTGTAATGTTGTGGTGGATTTCCTAATGCGTTCTGAGCTTGTCAAGGAGTAGTACTTAGCGCCGAGAGGGAAATTTGGTATTTCCCCAAACCTATGTTCCACCGTAGGGTTGTTTGATGATGATATTATTGGCCAGAGAGCCCGATTTTGATTATTGCAGTTTTAAGGTCGTACTCCCTGGCAAAGAGTATGACGCTCCCGCCAACGGGGGTTTCAAATGTTGGTATTCCACGTAGCTCACGTGGGGTTGTCGGTTATAGAAAACTCCCCTGTCCATTAGAGTAATGTTTATTGAAATACCGAGTCACTCCGAGTTTTGATGTGGTAAGTCAAGTTTCCTATGATGATCTATAATGATTTATGAGGTTTTTCTCCTACATTTCCTATCTAAGATTTTATGAGTTGCATGATTCAATATCACTCAACCAAGGTGTGTCATTATGGTCCGTATGTACGTATTTACGAAATTTATGATATTATTTATATTTTGCATGCGCCCCCACATACTCAGTACGTCTCTTGTGTTGACCCACATATTTCTCTATGGGCTACATTCTTACCATGATATAGGTTCAGGTACTCAGCCGCAGCCGCGACAGTGATATCCGAGTACCGCATCTACGTTTCTTCAGTGGTGAGTCCTCATGGTTCGAGGACCAAGTTGCTAGTTTTGGTGTTGTTGTTTTGTGATCCCTTTAGTCTGTTGAGTCAGTTGGGGGTTTGTTCCAATGGCTCGTTGATTTTGCTGTATAGAGGCTAAGTCAGACTAGTGTATTGTTGGTTGGTTTGTGTATAGACATTCTATATATGTACAGTCTAACGATATTCCATTCCATGTGCGATGTGATATGATATGTACTTATATATATATCCTTAGCGTAGCGTGTATGTTGTTGTGTTGGAATCCAAGGGTAGTGTTTTGGATTAAAGGGTTAGCTTGAGGCTACGTGTAGCCTTGAGCACCGTGTGGCATCTCGGGATGATATTTCGGGGTGTTACATGAATCCTACTCCCAACTAAAAAAACACTGAACTGATTTAACTGAACTAAACTATTAATGATCGTATTAGATAACTGATTTGAACTGGGTTCACTAAATTCCGTTGACTGATGGAATACTACTGAGATCTGATAACTGACTAGGATTGTAGAGATTATAAATATTACTGATAATACTGAGATCACTGAGGTTACTGAAATTACTGAGGTTACTGAGTAGGACTAGACTGATACTGAATTCACTGAATTTTCCTGAGTCATGATAGTAACTGAATTCTAATGATCATGGCTTGACTGATAGTGTCATGAAAACCGACACTGGCTCTATGCTTACAGCTAAATTGTCGGGTACAAGTACCCCCAAGACTCAATAGCATGAAACTGACAAGACTTGACACTTCTTGAACATAGGTTCGGACGCTCAATTCCCGGATCGCGCATAGACTTTCTAGATTATCAGACGTAGCAGTGGTGAGTCTTCATATTTCAAGGACATGGTTTATTTAGCTCAGCCATTTCATTAGTTCAGTATTTTCTTTTTATTCTGACGGAGTTAGTTGAGAGTTTGTTCCATCAGCTCCACAGTCAGTTAGTAGAGGCTTTTCAGACTAGTACAGACAGTCAATCAGTTTTGTTATTATTTTATTAGTTTCAGACAGTTGTTTCCAGATTTATGGTTCAGTATTGATTTCAGTTGCTAAAACCTTATGGCTTAACAGTTGTTCTTCTGGATATGTTATTATATTATTTAGTGTTCGCAGCAGGTACCAGCTCATGGGTTAGCTTGTGGTCTTTCAGGACTGTAAGCACCGTGTGGCGTCCAGGGTGTACTCCTGGGGCATTACATGTTGGAAGACATCCTCAATTTCAATATCTGACGGGTCCGGCGGTGGAGGCGATGGTGAATGTGAGGAGGAGCTCATTATTTTCTTATAAATAGATGTCTTACAATCTAAATAAAGGATTTATATCAGACAATGTTTGAGAAATCTTTCTGTTGCATCATTTTTAGTATTATAGAATTGATTTTTAATTATTGAAGTACTTCTAAGTCAAAATAACTTTAAACACTTTCATAATGCAAGTGTGGGTATATAAAGATCAGCTTAAATATTTATTTGTTCTCCAATTTCAACAATAAGTAAAACTAATATGGAGATGAGAATTCTGAAACTCATCACAATATAGATTGAGTAAAAATATAAAGCATTATCTATAATCTTAGATCAAAATCGATTAGTCATATAGAGGAATTAAAATTTCTCAGTCTTATAAAATGATTAAAAGAAAATATATTTATGTTCAAATCTCTTAATTATGTGTAAAAATATGATGTACAAAATAAAAATCGCTCATAAAAAAAAATAAAAATTGTAACGAATCTACGTTGATAGTCTTAACTCAAGATTAATGCATGTTGCATCATGGATAATTATTTAAGTGCTTTTAAAATCTGATTAATGTAAAAGAAACTTTTCAACATAAAATAAATGACTAAAAAAATAAAGAAAAATATAGAAAAGGTAAAATTGAAATACAAATCCCAACATAAGAGGTTTCCCCTAATAAATAAATATTTTCGTACATGTAATAAAACCATTCCAAATATTATTTTTCTAATTCCTTTTAATTCTCTTTTCTCTATTTTTTCACTTTATTTTTTGTGAATTTAATATATATTAAATGTAGCATTCATTTGAAAACTTTAATGTAATCCTTAATCTCTCTCTCTCTATATATGTTTTATTCGATACACTTCAACTTAACTATTTATTTTTTTAGTTAATTTCTGTAATTTTTATTTCATGGTGTTTTAGTTAGTTTCTGTAATTTTTATTTCATGGTTTACTTTATTCTAATATAAGAAAATGCTAGTAAAACAAAATGATTACTATCTAATAAACGAAATGAAGTAACTATGTACATATGTGTGTGTATATTTACTAGTTTAACTGCACGTAGCTCGCATACGTAATGTTTGATTATTTAAAATTAAATGATTTTATCTATTACAGAGATTTTTAATTAAGTGTAAAAGTTTAAATCACTTTTCAAAAATTCTTCAAACTTTACTATAATAATGTAAACATAAACATATATTTTAGTGTAAACATATATATATATTACCACCAGAAGTTTTAAGTGATTGATGGATCATTATTTTTGCGTTTGTCGTGCAGTACTTCTTTCCCTCTTCCCTTTGCTACCAGAGGCTAAGAGAGACGCATCAATTTAAACCATATTTGTAGTACAGTTATTTTTTTTATATTTAAAATCTTTCCTTATTTTTAAAGTTAAATATTTACAAAATCATTCATTACATTCTTATTACGTACTTAAAACTTATGAAAATTTGATACTTCTTAAGATTTTCTTATTCTAATGCTTTTATATTTATTTCTAGATTTTTCAAATCTTCTTAAAATCAAATTTGGTTGATTTAGAATTCTTAAACTAATGAAAAAAGGTATTAGTTGTCATCATTCTGTTGACTTCTAATAAAAAATAGTTTTACCGTAAATATATTTAATTAATTTTCAATTCTTAAATATTAGAAAAAAAATAGTGAAAAGACGATTTTGTCTAAAGTAAATACTTTTAATGAATGACAAAAAGTTCAAATAACATTTTTAGGACCCTTCACACTTTTAATAGTCTAGTTTAGCCGCACGTTCCTTGCACGTGCAAGTTTTGATTATCTAAATTAGACGATTTTATCTATTACGAAGGGTTTTAATGAAGTGCAAAAAGTTCAAAACATATATTTTATTGTAAGCACGTCTATATTTTATCATCAGAAATTTGAAGTGGTTAATGAATTTAATATATTATAGATGTAAATGTAGATTTATAGACTTTTAAAATCTTCTTAAAATCAAATTTAGTTGATTTAGAATTCTTAAACTAATGAAAAAAATATTAGTTGTCCCTTCTAATAAGGAAAGTTTTACAATAAATATATTTAATTAATTTTCAACTATTAAATATTAGAAAAAAATAGTAAAAATATGATTTTGTCTAAAGCAAAGAAATTTAATGAAGGGCAAAAACTTCAAACGATATTTTTAAGGCCTTCATACTTTTAATATACATACATACATATATACATATATATATATATATATATATATATATATATATATATATATATATATATATGATACGCGCTCCACACGTGTATCTTACTTCAATGAGATTAATTTTATAAAATTACTTCAATATTATAAAAGAAAATATGTCTTGATTAATAAATAAATGGATCGCTTTATTAAATACAAAAACACTTAAATAGAAAATTAATATGTTCGCACAAAATCATATAAAAATGTTAAAAATCATTTTAAACGACAGTAAGAAAAACTACCAGGGGTAATGACCAAAAAAAGTGTTAGGTCGAAATCAATAGGGCGTTATGCGGAAGATAATAATTGCAAATCATAGTGAACACAAATCAGATGACAAATAAATTTATGCTAAAAAATATATTATTGATACGATTTTGGTCAATTAATCTACATATTAAAACCTTATATTGATTCTTACATCACATTCCATCAAAATCATGATATAGTTTAATTAGTTGAATTTAAATTTTTAAATATTTAAACAAACCAACTAAATTAAACAAAACGTATACTTAACAATTAGCATACACATCCAAACCACAAATTACATTAACAAATACAGATAGTTTCAGTACTTGCTCGCGAATGTTAAAATTTGTAACTCCATTGATAAAGTTTGTTTGTTATTTCATCGTTTCCCTTTGAAAAAGCAATCCTTGGGCAAATGGGTTCAACAAAGTACAAAAAAAAAAAAAAACGTAAAAAGTTGATAAAAGTATCATATCTTGAATGTCCTCTCCATGTGTATCCTGAAAAGTACCAACAAATCTGTGAAGCAACAAAACGTTATATTCCACAAGCTTATGTGTTGTGCTAAAACTAACACAGAAATCTTAAACCATGCATGATAATAAAGAGAAACTATAAAAGATTCACAATACATTAAATTTATTTAGTCAATTAAGTATCAACAAATCTGTCAAGCAACAAAACGTTATACTCCACAAGCTTATGCGCTGTGCTAAAACTAACAAAGAAATCTTAAACCATGCATGATAATAAAGAGACACTATAAAAGATTCACAATACATTAAATTTATTTAGTCAATTAACCATTATATGACTGATATAAAAAAAAAAAATTGAAGAGAGAAATTCTAAAAGATTCATTATGTATTAAATTGATTTAGTCAATTGACCAATATATGACTGATATAATTAATTAATAAATAAATTAGTGAAGAATAATCTCTCTTAAATAAAACTTCATCTTTCATAAATTGTTACCAATATTAAAATAACTCTTATTCCAAATAAACCAAAATTCAAGTAGTACCAATGAGTCCTAATATAACCCAAATAAACAATTAATTTAATAAGGAAAATTGTAATGAGTACTAAACCTAAACCTACTTAACCTAAATCTTATATTTTTTTCTACGATTATTATGGCATAAATGTAGACAATTAATACTCCTAACAATGGCATACTATATTCCTTCCATAAGTTGAAATTACAACTCCTAATTAATATATAATATATATCAACTGAAAATATTAAATTATTAAGAATAAAGGTGAAAAGACAATTTTGTCTTAAGAAGAGACTTTTAGTGGAGGACAAAAAGTTCAAACACTATTTCTAAGATATAATTAATTAATAAATAAATTATTAGAGAATAATCTCTCTTAAATAAAACTTCATCTTTCATAAATTGTTACCAACATTAAAATAACTCCTATTCCAAATAAACCAAAATTCAAGTAGTACGAATGAGTCCTAATATAACCCAAATAAAAAATTAATTTAATAAGGAAAATTGTAATGAGTACTAAACCTAAACCTTCTTAACCTAAATCTTATATTTTTTTTCTACGACAATTATGACATAAATGTAGACAATTAATACTCCTAACTATTGCATACTATATTCCTTCCATAAGTTGAAATTACAACTCCAAATTAATATATAATATATATCAACTAAAAATATTAAATTTATTAAGAATAAAGGTAAAAAGATAATTTTGTCTTATGAAAAGACAATTTTGTCTTAAGAAAAGACTTTTAGTTAAGGGCAAAAAATTCAAACACTATTTCTAAGCCCTTCACACTTTTAATATATTATAAATATAAATATTAATATAAATTATAGATATAGGTTATATATATATATATATATATATATATATATATATATATGTATAATCGAAAGTAAAAATATCTTTAAAAAATATTTTTCTCTTTTTCGTTTATGAAAATGAAGTTTTTTCAAGTTCTATTTTTTTAATAAAAATATTTATCTTTTTAATTTTGTCAATATACATAAGTAAGTTTCGTATATACATGTGAAAATTTATCTCCATTCTTATTCAAATTTATAAAGATTGTTAATAAAAAAAAATTTATAACTGCGCACTCGAAATATAAGGTGAGGGAAAAAAAGGAATCTTTTGGACACAAAATGGAATTGTTGCAATAAATAAAAGGGAAGACACGTGGGTGGGATCCTATAATTATGACTATCTGTCCCCTGCAGTCATTAAACCAACGACCACGATCAACCCCTTACCGCCGTCCACTACAAATTAATTTTATTTCCTTCGTTTTATTTTATGTGTTATAATTTGATTGGATAATATTTTTTATACTATTTTTTATAAAAAATATACATTACTATTTTTAATTAAGTAGGTGGAATCAATAAGAATAAAAGTATAATTATTTATTTAAATAGTTACTAAATATGTAAAGATAATATTTTTTTTAAAACGAATAAAAAAAAGTAATGATACATAAAATAATACGGAGCACATTGCAACTCCTAAGCATGTGCTACAGTACTCTTTTCTCCCTTTTTGTTCATTTTTTATTTATTTTCTTTTTGTTGTGCACAAAACAAGGAGTACGTAGCAAAAAATTCAATTAAATCGACGACTATGTTTATTTCTCAAACACGAGTGAAACACATAAGTGATAAGATTAAATTGGGATTAAATTAATTGTGGTGAGATAAGATGAGATATTATAAAATTAAATTTTAAATAAAATTTATATTGTGTTTGATTGTCTCATTAAATTTAAAATTATTCTGTTTCATCTCTCAAATAAAATAAATTATTTAAAAATATAATCTCAAAATAATTTAATCCGCTAATCACGTAACTCCTTAAGACTTAAAAAGTTGCAGGAAGGTTTCTATGTTATCACCATTATTTGTGGGCAGTTGACACTTCCAAACCTAGCTCAAGTCCCGTCATTTAATTACTAGATCGACAACATTTGTTTGAGGTAAAATTTGAGAACTGAATATTATAATAATATCGTTGATTGACAATAATAATTTTTTCTAGATAGTGTATAACTAATGCAAGTATTAATTATACTCTATTGTATATTACGAATATTTTAAAACAATGGTATTAGCAATGCTGTCAAAACAATGAATTGAAGCTAAGAGCTTGAGCTTAAACCTCCATGGAAGCTCACATGGAGAGGGTGAAGTTTTCTTATTATGAGAGAATAACCAATAAAAACTGTTTTTGGAGAATGAAAATTGTCAATAAACTCATTTTGTTACAATATATATATATACACACTAACAATCGACCAAGGAAAAATATCTACTTTAATCGACTATTTACGAAACTACCACTCTAACTAACTTTAATCTTAGTTGGACTAATTTAACTTGCTAATTGTCTTATCAATCTCCAACCCCCAGTGAGATGTTTACTGACAACTTGTGTAGAACCTCTGAGTTTTTAGGTCCACTTAATGCCTTGGTTAGAATGTCAATCGGTTGCGCATTTTTGGAAAGATGTTAAAGAGAAACAAGTCCTTCTTATAACTTGTCTCTAACAAAATGACAATCCACATCTATATGCTTGGTACATTCATAGAATACTGGATTTTAGGCTCTATGGATAGCTGGTTGACTATCACAGAACACCGAGATTGGCAAGATACATGGTTTATTTAATTCCTTCAATAATCTCTCCAACAAACCAGCTCCCCAACCACTTTTTTTTATAGCTCTGTATTCTGCTTTCGTTGATGATAAAGAGATAGTGCTTTGCTTCTTTGATTTCCATCCAATAGGGCTATCACCCATGAACACAATATATCCAGTTACAGACTTCCTGAAAATAGAGCATGATGCCCATTCTGAGTCACAGTAGGCTGTGATATTGCAGTCTATATTTTTGGAGAAGAAAATATCTTGACTCAAGTTACCTTTTAAGTACCTCAAAACATGAAAAGAAACCTTGAGGTGTGTCTCTCTTGGTGCTTGTAAAAACTGACTCAAATGTTAAACACTATATGTAATGTCCATCCTTGTGTGAGTGAGGAAATTGAGTTTCCCTACTAGTTTCCTGTAGTAAGTTGGATCAGCCAAAGATTGTCCCTCAGTTAAATTGAGCTTCATGTTAGGATCAAGGGATGCAGTTGTAATGCTATAGTTTGAGCAGTCAAACTCTTTGATCAAATCAGTGGCAAATTTTTGTTGTGAGATCAACACTTCTTCTTTCTTGTAAGGAATCTCAAGACCTAAGAAATAGTACAGCTTTACTAGATCTTTGATCTTGAACTGGTCATATAAGTAAGCCTTCAAAGACTGTATTTCTGCCAAATCAGTTCCTGTCATAATTATATCATCAACATATACAACAATAGATACATTACATGTTTCATCTTTCTTCAAGAATAAAGAATAGTCACTGGTGGAATGTGAGTAACCCCTTGAGTATAATGTGTAGCTAATTTTTCATTCCATTGTTTACTTGTCAACTTTAGCCCATATAGAGACTTGTTTAATTTGCAGACTATGTTTTTGTCACTAACTTGTAATCCCTGTGGTAGGGTCATGTAGACTTCCTCATTGATTTCATCATGGAGGAAGGCATTATACACATCTAGTTGGTATAAATCTCAACTTTTCTTAACTACTAAACCAATGAGTGTTCTTATTGTAGTCATTTTAACTACTGGTAAAAAGGTCTCTGTATAATCTATACCTGCCTGTTGTGTATATCCTTTGACCACAAGTCTAGTTTTATATCTCTCAACTGGTCTATCATCTTTATGTTTGATCTTGTATACCCACTTACATCCTATGGCTTTCTTTCCTGCAGGTAAAGGAACTAGGTTCCAAGTGTTATTAGCTTACAAAGCTTCAAATTCAAGTGTCATGGCTGCCTGCCAAGCTGGATTTAAGCTTTCCTGTTTAAATGAAGATGTTCACTATCATGTGATATATGCCTCATCAATTGCTCACTTCCATGTGAAAAGGATGTAAGGAATGTGTGTTGGACTAGAAGCTTATAGGTGTAATCCTTCAGATAGGGTGGTATGTTATGTGATCTGCTGGATCTCCTGAGTATTGTGGTGGTGGAAGTTTCAGCTGGTAGTGTAGAGGTGTTAGATAAAGTCCTGGGATGTGTGGAATGAGGTTGTGATGATAATGAAGTGTGTGGTTGTGAGATAGTAGGTGGTGCAGATGAACCAGTAGTATCATGTGAAAATATATTATCTGAAACAGTAGTGTTTTGAATAACAGTTTCAACAGGTTTATCCAACACACGATTATTATCAAAAGCATTGAAGTTTGAACTTAAAGATTCAGAAGTGGGATAAAGTTTTCTTAAGACAGAACTGAAGTTTGTATTAGGAAAACACAAGGCAAAGGGGAATATATTCTCATGAAACATAACATCCTTATATATGTGTATTCTCTTAGTGCTTAAATCTAGGACCTTGTACCCTTTGGTATTGAATGGGTAGCCATCAAATTGAATTTAAAACTAGGTATGAACAACACATTTTGCAATATCATTGCTGGACTAAGTTGTGCATCACCAATTTCTATGACTTTGACTTTGTAATCATTTGGTAAAGTGACTAGGAAAGGATAAGCTACGAGTAGAATTCTATCTAATAAGCTTTTAAGGTAGGTCATGTGATTCGTGGCTCCGGAGTCTATGATCCATGAGTCAGTTGATAAAGTGGCACAATTATAAGATAAAACACCAACTTTAGTAATAAAAGAATGACAAGCGAAAATACCTGCGAGGTTCACAACACCATGGCCACCTATATTGTCACTGATTGATTCCCCAAGATCCTCATAATCAACAGTTCCTTTCACCTGAATGTTTCCTAACAAAGCCAAGAGCTGGTTATACTATTCTGTAGTCAATCTATGTTGAAATTTATTGTTATGCTTATTGTATCCTGTAGCATCCCTAGTAAGCATATTATCAGTGCTTGTCAACATATTCGTTGCTGCTGATCCTGCATTTCTTTCTTTGGTGAACTTGAAGTCAGAAGGGAACCCATGCAACTTATAGCATTTTGCTTCAGTATATCTTGTCTTCTTACAGTAGTTGTAAAACAAGGTTGCTCTATTGGTGAGCTGATTTGTAGTAGGGAAGTTAGAGTTCCTATAAGTGTCTTTTCCCTCATTCCTATAAGGTGAGTGAGCAGGGGTATAATTTGTCCTAAAGGTGACATTGCCTGAATTTGTACTAGTGTTTCTATACCTTAAGCCTCCAACTCCAGCAGAGTAGGGACCAACAGATAAGAAAGTCGATTCCAAATGAAGTTAACTAGCAGGTCTTACTTCTCTCAGTTTTTCCTATTATATGAGGATGGAAAAGGCTTGAGCCATTGTAGTTAGAGGATTCATCATCAAAATACTCCCCCAAACTATGGTGTAAACCTCATTTAAACCCATTAGAAATTGAATTAGACGTCGATTTGTTCTGCCTTATACATCTTAATCTTTCCACCGCAAACATACACACATATGCACTGCGTGTTCGTATCCAAAGCACTCAGTTCCTCACATAGACGCCTAGCAATTGTGTAGTACCCTGTAATATGTAAATTCCTTGGGTGAGATCGTTAATTTCTTATTGAAGTTTGGACAATTTAGCTCCATTAGTTTGATAGTACCGAGCTTTCAATTCATCCCAAAGTTTCTTAGTATTATTCACAAATTGCAGACTATCACTGAGATCCTTAGAAAGAGAGTTCAAAAGCCAAGAGGTTGCCATATAATCGTATCTCTCCCATTGTACAAATTCTGGTGAATCAGCAGCTGGTCATTGAACTTTGCCGTTGATGAACCCAATTTTGTTTTTCATAGAAAGTGCACGTAATGGACCTCTTTTCAATGAATTGTAACCCGATCCGTCAAATTTAGTTGGGATTATCGAAGATCCTACATTTTCTGAGGATTACATGTATAACCCGTTGTTCGAATACGAATGTAACACCCCAAGAACCTATCCCGAGATGTCACATGGTGCTCAAGGCCACACGTGGCCTCAAGATAACCCTCTAAGCCTGTCATCACTTTCAGAACTCATCATAGCGCAAATCATGCTAAGATAAAGAGGAATAACCATGTCATAAACATACTGAAATACAAAGTAATACTGCCCTGTACAAACAAAATACTGAAATCTCTGTACATGCTGGTACACTAGTCTGACAAAACCTCTACTACATAGGACTGAGGAGCCATTGGGACAGATCCCCAACTGACTCGTACTGAACTGAAAGTAAACAACTATCTATTAACAAGACAAAATCGAAGACACAGGTCCTCAAACCATGAGGACTCACCAACCGTAGAAATGTAGATGAAGGTACTCAAAGATCATTGTCGCTGCTGAGACTGAGCACCTGAACCTATATCATGAGAAAATATAGAGTACAAAAGAGTATGGGAGTCAGTACTTGGGAATGTACTGAGTATGTGGAGGTGGATGCAGCATTTTAAATAATATCATAAATGTATAAGAAAATCATGCATGCTGACAATAATAACTCTATTTGCTTGAATTATCTAAAACATCATTTCCGGGAGTCATCAGTAATAACATATGCTTCATAAATCTCATAAATCATTTAACTCAACTCAAACTCTTTGACTCATGACTTAGAGTGACTCGGTAACTCATGGTACTTAGATCATTATGGACGTGGGAGTTTCTTATAACCGACATAACTACACCATGTGAGCCGCATGGCTTCCAATATTTTGCCCTCCTAAGGAGAGAACCCCACATTGGTGAGGGTGTCGTACTCTTACCAGGGAGTACAACCGCAATCTCGTTATCACAATCCCATACTTGGCCTCTGGCCCACAATTATCAACATCAATCCTACGGTGGCACGTAGTTTTGGGGAAATACCACATTTCTCGCTTGGTGCTAAATACTCCTCCCAGACTCAGAACAAAACACGTTAGGAAATCCACCTTAATCAATATCAACTCATGGGTCCATTTTAGAGACCAAAACATAAATATATATCTCATCTGTAAATCATAAACATCTTGTGGATTCCTAACCCGACTCAACTCAATACAATCTTTCTCAACGTCAAGTACATTTTCTTTTCGAATCATTTTCAAATATCAAAAAACTTCAAGGAAACATCATAGGACTCATTCTTGACTTTCAATCTCAAATATCGATATATATTCAATAGTCAAATTTCTCATGGAAAGGCATAACTCATGACACTTTTCTTAAATCGCTTAGAAATCATCAATACGTAATGACAATATACAACTCATGGAATAAATTCTCAATTTAAGAAACATGATAGTGAAATAATCATAAATATCAAACTTATTCAACTCAAATCTCATAAATCATAAATAAAGAAATTTGGGTGTAAACCCACTTGAAAAATCATGTAAATCAATAATAGAAAGTAAATCTTTAGGCACAAGAACGAAAAGAGTGTTCTTGTTCAAGCCCTACATACCTTGGATTATAATTTTGGAGATGTAGAAACTTGTTTGGAACTTCTTTCTCACACTTTTAGACCAAGATTCTTGATGCCCTTGACTTGGGGAACTTAATTCTCGAACAACTCGGAGAAATCCATGGAAGATCCTTGAATTTCTTGGAAGAAGATTGAATTTTTGGGTTTTGGAAGAAACCCTAATTTCTAGATGTTTCTTGGAAGAGGAAAGGAGAAAAATGAATGGCTATTCTCTACTAGGATATATATATAAGACCATATGGGGCGGAAATGACCAAAATGCCCTTTTGAAAAAGCTAAAATTCGCTGATCGAGGCTTGTGACGGTCGATCTGACGGTCCGTCAAGTCTCTTGACGGTCCACCAGATCGTCCGTCACTCGAGTGCCAAAACTGGAACGTTCTGCCTCGACGTGATGGTCGAAGTGATGGTCCGTCAGGAAACTGACGGACCACCAAGTCGTCCGTCACTCGAGGGCCAGAAATGAGACATTCTGTCTCGACCTGACGGACCCCTTGACGGTCCGTCAACTTTTGACGGTCCAGCCTGAAAAAGGAGTCACTGTCTTGGCTTGACGGGGCACTTGACTGTCCACCAGGGACCTGACGGTCCGCCAGGTCGACCGTCAAACCTGGGCGATCCGATACTGTTTAGTAAAACGGCCATAACTCCCTCGTCCGATATTGGATTTTGATAATATTGGTATCGATAGAAAGCTTATTCAATGCTCTACATGACAAAAAGTAGAAATTAGAGAAATACAACATGGTTTAAACATCAATCACTTTGGAAGTCGTACATATCCACTCAAAAGATGGATTTAGACTTAAGAAACGATCGGGGTATTACAACGAAGTTTCTGATGTAGCGATGAAATTTGCAGATTTTGGTATAGTATCCGCCAAAATTGTGCAATTTTGCAAAAAAAGGGTTGAAAAAGGCAGAAGCAAACCAGAAAAAGAAAGAAAAAATTAAGGAAAATAAGAGAAGAAGAACCTTCATGGCTCTAATACCATGTCAAAACAATGAACTAAAGATAAGAGCTTGAGCTGAAACCTCCATGGAAGCTCATATGGAGAGGGTGAAGTTTTCTTATTAGGAGAGAATAACCATTGAAAACTATTTTTGGAGAATGAAAACTGTCAATCAACTCTTCTTGTTACAATGTATATACACACTAACAATCGACCAAGGAAAACTATCTACTTAAATCAACTATTTGCGAAACTACCACTCTAACTAACTTTAAGCTTAGGTGAACTAATTTAACTTGCTAACTGCCTTATCAATCTCAACAAATGCAACGAATTTTGATGCATGAATTAAAATGGTTAAAGATACAATTACCCTTAAAATCTTTTCCACATACTTTTCATCATATTTATGGAGGGTATTTTTATAAACAAAGATTTTTTAAAGAAAAATATATAATACATGCTATTTTTAATACATTAAATCAAATACTAGATAAGAAAATTCTCAACATAACTAGTGCAAGCATAACTAATACTAGCATTAATATTAGTTCAACTCTCAAACCATATTTTACAATATTCTTGTACATCCTATTAAACCACCCCTAACATGTAACAACCACACCACACGTGATACATGTAGAAATATTTAGCTTCTTACATTGCACGCCATCAGCTTTCTCTATTTACAAATTGACCCGTCATGTTTAAAAAAAATGAAATTGATGCAAGGAAAGGGAAAATGAGAGAAGATATTACAAGTTAGGAATGAACTCTCAATGAAAGTTCAGGTATACAGTGTGAAAGGGAAGAGGAGAAAAGAAGGGCCACTTGTATGAATACTAGTTGGTATAATATCTAGGTAAAATCCAAAATGTATGAAGCCCATACTAGCATGACCTTGAGAGACTAAACTAGCTGGAAGCTCTACTAACAAGGTTCTCCCCATGTGGACTTGTCCCCCTTTAATTTTTCTTGATTAAAATTGATTCAACTTGCTATGAATATAATTTAGTAAAGAACAAGTTGTATATTAGATAGGACAGAAATATTGGAGAGAGAGGCCTATAAATTCATTGCCCCTCATGAAGCAAAAATATTGCACTTCAATAACGAATAATTCATACGTAATTACGTATATCTTTCTCCTTCTTAGCAATAGTACTATTGTCATGGCTCGCAATTATGCTTTCTATTTCATTGTTGCACTTATTGTGATATCTGGTAAATGACTTTTTTGTACACTTCCCTCTCTTTTTTATTAAATGTATCAATCTTTATTTTTTCTACATATTGATTTTGATATTTGATTTTTTCTTTGATGGAATATAGTTTATATGGCTCAGTCTCCAACTGTGAAAGTAATTGCTGCGAGAGATTTGTCGGAGACTATGACCAAACTGAAATCAAAACTAAATGGTAAAAATACGATGGGTCTTTGTGGTGGATACTGTAGGTCGAGCTCTGACTGCTTTGACAGGACATGTCCCCGTTGTTATTACGATGTTATTAAGCATACCTACGGCTGCAGCTACTAAAGGATCATGACCGGCCAGCACAATATTAAGCTTGTTTCTCTAAATATGACTAGATGGTTTGTGGTTTATTTTCATTGTTTTTCTGTTTTTGTTTATGGGAAGAAAATAAAACGATTAAGTTCTACGTCTACCTAGATCAAGACGTGTGGGATGTAATATCAAAATGGGTTGTGATGGCCTATTAACTGTTCCTGACGTATTTGTACTTTTAATTTTGAATGAAACTCTACTATCATTTTGCTTGATTAAAATCTCTATTTCCTCTTTATTATGTGCTCGATTTCTATCATATACATGCATACAATAAGATACTACTGCACGTGATCAGATAAAATTAATTAATGTTCATGTGTAACCCATGTTTTATGAGGTTAGTTACAAATACTTAATTCTTAGTAGTATATAATTGTTAGAGATAAAGTTTAGTCTCTATAAATTAGGATAATGATCTCTATTAGTTAGTATAGATAAGTTTAGTTGGCTATATTTTAGGATACATGGATAAGTGTCGTACGTTAGTTGTACTATCTCCCTATTCTTCTGTAGTTTATTGTAAATAACCATATGTAACACCCCGCACTTTCGGGTTAAATTTTAACCGTCTTTCCTACGTTTATGAACCCGAACTGTAATACTCCGTACTATTCTTGACTTAATTCATCTTTTAGTTGCATGCTGAAGGGACTTAAGGCTCAAAAAATTTCACTAATTGTTGGGGGCTTAGTCATCTTCAAGACCCCAACACTTCGAGGATTTCTATCTTGACCTTCCCGACCTCGAGACGATAGTTTTCGAGTTAATTCATTTTTAGGGATGTAAGAAGTATGTCTCGGAGGAGTTTCAAATTTTTCGGACAAGGTATGGGTCACGTTTGGATTATGAGTCCAGCAAGTCACCGCGATAGGGCCGCATCGCAGTGACATTCCCTTTGGCACGTACATCGTGTCACGGTGAAGGTGTTTTTGTCCAGTTCTTGATTTATAATTTGAATGCATGTGTCACAATCTTTATCCTAGTATGTGAAGTGTTTATTAAGTGAAAAATATTCATAGAAATTACTTAGATAAGAGTTGACCTAAGAGCCTTTGATTCGTCCAAAGTTTGGTATTCGATTCTACAAGGGTCAACTTCAAACGTGTCCAACTTTTGATATATGTGGAATTTTTCAGCTCAATACCCATCAAATTATAGATAATTGAGTCAGCTTTCCAACAATACCAATTTAGCCTTAATCTGATACCCGAGCAAAAAGTTATGAGCATTTTCATATGAACCAGTAATCCACCGCGATAAGACCGCATCGCAGTGGGCATGCAAAACACAGTTACGGGTTTAAAAATGTCAGAAGGGAAATTGGGTCTTTTCCTCCTCAACCCAACCGTTCATAACACGACTTGGGGCATCAGTTAGGGTATTATTTGCCCTTCTTCTCTAATAAACTCCCAAGAAAAATCCTCCCCTTTCTCAAGAACAAATTCAATCCTTTTCCTCCAAGTGATCTAGAATTCAAGCTTTCAAAGATCAAGATTCTTCAAGAAAGCATCAAAATTAGGGTTCATCCTTCAAGTTAAGAAACTTAAGGTAGGTGGGGGGTTATCCTAACTCTAATGGGCATAGGTTTTACGATTTCTACAAATTTAAAGATATATATATATATATATATATATATATATATATATGTTATCGTGATCTACTGTCAAGTAATCTACACGTATATGCTATTGATTTTGGTAAATTATTTTAAGAGCATGCATTATGAAACCAATTTGATGAAATTATGTTATCGTTATGGGGTTTTTCCATGAATTTGATTTATAATCCCATGCATAGGTGATTTGAATTCGAAAGATGATTTACGAATGTGAGTTGTGAAATTTTACTCTCCATGATGAAATTTATGGACTTTGCATGATATGTATTATGAATTGTTTTGAGAGCATGACTTAAGAGCCCCTTGTTGATCATGAGATTTATCTTTAACTAATATAGGGGATGGTTTATGAATGATGATAACTTATTGAGTCTTAAAAGTTTGCTTAATCATTGTGAATGTGTTGAATAAATGGAATGGCCACCACATTTCAATGTCTTGTAAAGAAAATGAGTTGCATAAATTTTATATGATTTAGATAATGAGAAGCCACATGTGATTTGATAAACCTTTGGTGGTCATTTACAAGTTTGAATAAGACGGACTGTGGAATGAATATGATGTGAATGACTTGCAAGTCTGGGTATGACGACACCCTTTTGTGATGTGCCCTTAATAAAAATGAGGAAGGATTTGTTAGTAAGTATGAACTACGTTTTAAGAGGCTAAAATTGGGCTTAAGGAGAGCTAGATGGTTACCCGAAGAAAGCACGAATTGAAAGACTCCATGCTAGAAATCGTGATTTGCCGACTTGGGATTATGGTACCTTGCTTTCTGATCTTGTGTACCTTGATTCATGTCATCCCAATTTGGGACTATGGTTAGGAGACCTGCTTTGTGGTCTAGTGCACTATCATGACATGTTGACTTGATTGAGGATTATGGCACCATGCTTTGTGGTCTTGCGTTTCTCCTTTACTGATACTCCAATCCTTGTGGTAAACTTGGATTGGGGGCTTGGCCGCCGAGTCAAGGGAGGATCCCATATAGCCCATGAAATTACAGACTTGTAGGGTGTACTGTCTATCTCAGGAGTAACACAAAGAGTTGAGTTGAGAGTTTCAGAAATATTTTAAAGCCTATTGATTATGCCAATGTATTTTCAAATGTTTTATGATGACATGCTTTTATGAAATGCTCTCACCTATGTTGTATAAAAATATATTTTGTTTTTGGATTATTCTGCGTATCACTACCTTATGTGTTGACCCCCTATATTTTAGGTTCTGCAAGATAGTCCCACGGCCCATCACATCATAACACTTGGGATATGACAGAAATGGGTGAGTCGTCCATCTTTCGAAAGACCTTTACTTAGATGTTGAGTCTTTCAGTGTATGGTACAGCCGGGGGCTTTGTCTCGGTCTAGATAGTTAGTTCTCATTAGAGGATTTATAGACGAAAGTTGAGTATTGTATTGTCATATTTGTTGACACAATTTTATTTTAAATTTTCGTTGAGTTTTCATCATATCTTCCGCACTTTGATTATGTATGGATTATGCTCATGATTATATGTTAAAGGGTCTCTTGGGCCTTGATGGTTCAGGATGCCCGTCGCGGCCAGGGCCTTGGTTCGGGTTGTGACACCATATATATTTTTAGTTATCCTACTCAATAGAAAATACACAACAGTTTCTCAATTATCTGATCTTATCAGTAGACGTGCTCATATTGATGAAACCCGTTTTCTATATAAGAAGAAAAAGTTGCCTGATTCCTCTATTCTAGGCACTCCTCCAAAGCAATTTTATTCCACTCCTTGGTTCAACTTGTTTGCGTTCACATAATTCTGTAGATTCTTCTAACAATAATAAATCTGGTTCTAACTTATCATCTTCTAGTGCTTCTCAAGATCATATTAGCTCTCCTTCAACAACACTTGAAGGAATAACACCTGCCTGTCCTCCCAACACCTACTTAACCATCATAAACACTTAGACACAGTCACTCAATAGTTTCGAGGTAAAATCCCTAAAAAAGACATTGGTTTTCATGTTTGTTTTGGATGGTACGTGACATTCAATCTTCCCCGGTTGCTCTTTCGGAACCAACATGCTACACAAAAGCACTCAAAATTCATCATGGGGAGAGGCCCATAAGCTCTAAAATAATTGCTTTGATACAACATCAAACATGTCATTTTGAAACCATCAAATTCCAATATTGTTTATTATAAATGGGTTTTACAACTCCAACACCTTCTTGATGGCACCATCAAGTGTTGCAAGACTTGCTTGGTAGCCAAAGGCTTCAATCAATTTGAGGAAATAGATTAGGATGTCATTTTCAGTATGGTTATCAAGCCTATTGTCACATTCAAAAATAACCCCTAGGCGTGACTGGCACCCGCAAATAACACCGGCCTAGAGAACCAATCTTTCAAACACTTTACCAGTTAATAACCACTAAGATAAGATATGTGCAACTCTAATGAATCAACAAATAGCGAATAATAATCCAACAAAAAATTATAATCAAACTAATAATCCATCAATCACTCGAGAACGAATTCCCTAGAGCAAATCCCACACTAAGACCACGGAGCATCTAAAAAAGAGTTACATAAGTTCAACTTTCAAGCATGCGAACCCAATAATGAGATAAAAACTAAAAATAGATGGAGCTGAAATGGAAACCTCCACGAACAGTGTGAAGGCTCACCTTATCAACAAAATTTTCATGAACGAACCGTCAACCACTAGTCTCACCTTCGCAACAATATCTACAAACATGCAAGTAAGGAGTAAGATATATATAAATATAACCCAGTAAGATCCTCAACCCGCTACTTTAATACCCCTAAAACAAGTGTTAGAAAATACAACACACAAAGACCACATAAATGATATACACAACATATCTCTTATAATATAATCTTCAATAAAGTTCAATAAATATTTGAAAAGTTACCATGTATCTTAACTCAGTTCACCTTCACGATTTGTTATAAACGGCAGTGAAGGTGATCATCCTAACACCTCGACAAGTGTATGTCAGCATATATAATGTCCCAAAAGTATACTACAACAACAAGTACAATGCCCCTAATATATTATGGTGGCATAGGTATGCCCCTAATAAATTACGGCAGCACATGTATGCCCCTAGTAAATATATCACGACAACAAGGCCCCTAACATAGTACAACAGCATAGGTATGGCCTTAACATATTACAACAACACATGTATGCCCTAAGTAAATATATCCAATACCCCAACGTCACCTCACAACTTATCATTAAATGATTTTCAGTATACTTAACAAAATACATATCCACGGTTGATCAATACCATCAGTTCTTTCAAGCACACGCTTGTCCCAACATATAGACTAGGCAGAAAAATACATTTTCTTATAAAATAGGTTTGAAAAGCAAGAACCAAAGCTTAAAGTCTCACTTACCTCGCTGATAATAAGTTTCCTCAGCCTCACAATTCATAGAACATTAACCAAATAACTTCCAATGGATTCAATCTACCCAAACATATTAATTAGTGATATAAATTAAAATAGTCTGGGTCAAGTCTCAATATCTCAAAATTTCAAACTTAGAGCTAAACCTTAGTGTCTCACTCCTCAATCCATGACTTAAAGGGGGAATTTCCAACATATCTATTCAATTATAATTTATACAAGTTAATACCCAAAATCCAAGAACATTAAGTAATACAGCAACCTTAATGCTAAAGAAGTGACCTATAAAGAATGGCTAAAAAGAGAAGCTAGTGAAATTCTTCTTTGGGTTCTCATTTGAAAACTCAAATATCTATCACCACTATATAAACCTATCAATATGTAATTTTAGAATCAATTTTAATTGAACACATTATCAAAAATTCTACTTCATTACAACTCCACTGACAACACCTCTCAAAAGCAAAGATTGGGACTAGGTATAGATTTTCTCTGTGAATAGTTACATAAGGAAATCACTTTCAATTGCCTTCTCCACTCTACTGATATTAATATATAAGTGAGACCTAACTAATTACCCTCCTTAGATGAGCATCAATGAAACATACATGAATTTATTATATACTAATAGTAGCATCACGACAATTAGATATTTCAGTAAGTGTCTATGCAAAATTCTTACTGCAAAAGCTCTTATTCTGCTCGAAAAGAACTCTTGCCCCTCTATGAAGTTGCTACTTCCTATAGAAAAATTTAAGAAGACAATTACCTTACTTTCAACTCCCTAGTCATAACATACATCAACAAGAATAAGGGAATGGGTTTAGCCCACAACCTTTTAATTCGCTTTATTATAATTATTATTTGGTTAAAATTATCAAATAATCCTCTATTAAAAAAAGTTGGATTATTACATTCTCCCCCACTTAAAATAACATTCGTCCTCAAACAGATCTTAAATCATATCTGAAGTGTCAAATCAATTAAGCAAATTTCCTATTTCGGACCACTAAGCTAGTAGGTAGAGTCTCGTATTTTTTTTCTCCTTATTTGAGATAGCTAACTTCTCAGTTATAGCTTTGAAATTCATTTCATTGGTGACTATAAAATAAGATAGTGACCAAAAATACCATCTATGCACCATACCTCCACTTAAATAAGCTTCTTAAAGCTTTATTGACACTAATCTGCTCCCAAAAGTTATGACTGTCTTAAGTTGCAACCAACTAGTGAACAACACATGTGCAAGTCTATTTAAAGCCTCAAACAAAAGCTCTGCATAACAAGATGGTAACTATTATGGGATAGAACTGGGTAAAAACAACTAATCATGAATCAATCGCTATATAAAGTCCATCTAGCTAGTGTTGGGACTGAATATCCACATTCTTATATGCCCTTATGACGCCGGAACAAATCCTAGCACCTATATCACAACCCTGTAGTGGAACACATCCATTGCTCTTATATATGGTAGTTTCGGAATGCTCTCAAGTATGACAATATTGGAACATATCCATACACCCCTACTTAAATGTTCCATCCACTTCTACTCTTGCCACACATGAAAACACAAGTATCTTATGCCATTACACTATCTCTGGAACATATCACCACACACTCTAGTATGGTGTATAATCAATACAAACTAAATCAGGTGCTAAATGCCTCTAATATTTTCCCTCTTATCACGCTTGATGACAACCCATTTTCTATCCTCCGAGCACTCAGTGAAAAAATACATCTATCAAAATTATTCTAGCTACAATTATTTTTTTTTGAAAATCAATGCATAGACAAACATAGAGTCTAATTCTTTTTAAATCCAACCATGTCGACAACAGTATTTTTGTAACCCTCCTATTTTAAATATGAATAGTTCAAACATTGAACTACCTTCCATCACTATCTGAAGTTAGCTCTCCTTCTTTGATCTCTATGCATATTTATGAACCTCAAAAGTACTAAATATTGAAAAAATATTTAATCATATCAAGTAGAAACCTTCTTAAGTTAGTCATCACAAGTGCATATACATTGAACCCTCTAACTGTAATCCTCACACTTTACTCACTATAAAAAATTATCACTAACCCCAATAAGGTCAAGATTTCCTCACTGATCAACTTTTTCTGCTTCAACAAAGACAATTGTAACATAACACATGCTAATACCTTAGTATGCATAATATCATAATTTATCACCCCTCTACTAGATAACTCAATGCTTAAAAATATCATGACATATAAATTAAAATTCATACTTCTAATCTACTATATTTAATAGTAGTATCCCAATGTTCATAAAAATCTGTTTAACAGCATATGTTTTTATCAACAAAAAAATTCTCATAGCTCCTACAGAACATAATAGCAAGAATTTGAACATTCTGAATACTCCGTACATCTAGTCCATGACCATTAGTATTGTCTTCAGTTATGTAATGACCCTTCAGATCATTTTCTATATAGTCATTTATGACTTGTTGGAACTGATACTTTGATTATCGGGTAGTTCATTGATTTTTAGAGCCAATTTTTATTTAGAAGTCTTTGTCAATTTCAAATGGCTGTTGTGCAAAAACTTGAGTAAAATGATTTCGGATGCAAATTTCTCTGGCAACGCCAACAACTATGTATTATCGATTTTAGAATAGGTATACCCTTGGTTTGGATCCCACAGCACCCGATCTCATTTCGACCCATTAGTCGAAAAGACAAAATTGGAATATATGAGTGTGGGATCCACAAGTGGCCTAAATGATCTCGGATGAAAAATTCAACTTCACCAATGCATCCGAAATATCGAATTTAGTGGGTTTGCATAGTTTGTTTGTAAAAATGAAGTCCGAATGAGTTCGGAAGGTCAAAAATAAGTTTTGACCTTGTGAGCCCATTTAAACTTTGAAAAAGGCCCTTTTGGCCAATTTTTGGGGCATTCTTCACCTTTTTAAGAACCCTAGCAGCCATAAAGATTTGTTGACTTAAAAGTGAGTCTTGTGGGTTGATTAGGATTTTAAATAACTTGTGTAATCTATTTTTCCTACAAATCTAAGGTAAGATTCCTTCAAATTTGGTATTAATTTCTTGATTTCTGGACCCCAAAAAATAAAAATCCTAAGTCCTTGAGGCTCAATTGTAGCCACAAATATTATTGATTTACTAAAATTTCTTGAGGGTTATATCTCCCTAATGATGTTTTAACAATGGGTTGGTCTCAAAAACTTATTTTCTGAAGGTGGGACCCACTGGGGGTTTGGTGTCATTTTGGACCCATGAAATAATGATGCCATAATGGATGTTTTTGTTCTTTTAATGATGCTTAGCTTATGTCGATGATAGCTTGGCTCCTGGAAGAAGAAGAAGCTTCAAGAAAAGGGAAGACAAAGCTTGTCGGTTCGTGAGCAATTGAACTCGAGGTAGGTTAGGCTTATTTGTAGATAGATTGATCTTGATTGTAGTATAATTATTGATATCTTGTAAGATTGGGTGGGGTTTTAGATGATAAATAGAGGAATGGAGATACTTAGGATAAGTTGTTTCTTGTAGGCTATTAAACCTGTAAAGTGTAATGCTTGACCTTTAGCCTAGAACCTTGGATAGTTCTACTTGAAGCCTCATGAATAGCATGAGAATACTTTAGTTGCTCTGGTAGTTGAGAATTATGTTGTTGGCTAACCTTAAGAGTATGTAACCTAGTTATGATTAGTTATGAATGCCCTTAGTATTTGGGGTGACTTAGGAAAGTTGCTTGAAGAAGATTTTTCCCTTATAGTCTTAGTATGGATTGATAAGCCCTTATGGTGTGATTTCAATAACCTAGCCTAATTTCGGGTAAAATTTAGTCTTGTAGAAGTAAACTTTGGCATTATTGGGATTTAGGAGTGGGACTTCACCCACCTTAAGCTTGAACTATGAAATTCCTTAGTGAACTAGCTAGTTGATGAACGTCTAAGTTATGTTATTGAGATTTTAATGGTTAAACCCGATTATCGGTTTCTGTATATTGTTGATGGTTGGATAATATGTATACTTGATTGATTATCTTGTTGTCATGATATGGATATCCTTGGAAAGTCTTGTGAATTGAACTTATGGTTATGCTATCGTTTGATTTATAGATTATTTCACCAAGTGAACCTCTAATTATGTTACCGCTCTTTCTATGAACAAAGTCTAATGATTAAGCTAATGCTTATGTGAACGATTTCCCTTTTTGGGTTAGTATTATTGTTGGTGTTTGTCCTGACTTTCTTATCATAATTGGGGGTTCCTTTGGGACCATAATTGGTTTTCCTTTTAGGAAAAGGAAAACATATTCTCCATATTTGTCTAATCCTTATTCTTGTAGGAAAAGGTTATAGACTCTATAAATAGACCCCCCTTTCTTTTAGTTTTGTAGCATCCACAATGTAGTCCTAGGGGTTTGAGAGTTTCGTTTGGTTGGAGACTTTTTGAGACACAAGTGTTACAGTATCACTTGTGTGAACCTCTTTTTATTCTAAGTGAATTATGTGAGGTTGTCTCTCTTGATAATTTGTACTCTCTTTTATATAGTGGATTGCTCATCTCCTTTTGTGGATGTAGGTCGATTGACCGAACCACATTAAATTATTATCTCTTTTAGTGTATTTCTCTTTATCTTCTTATGTGTCATCTTTCAAGGTTTGGTTTTCTAGCTTCTGCATGACACCTGGTTATTCCAATCCTAACAAGTGGTATCAGAGCAAGGTTAAATTGGGTGTTCATCTTGGCGGATTCAGTTTTAGTCGCAACCTATTTGATGATAATGAAGATTTTGATTTGAGAAATTTTATCAGAGTGTTACTCTGTATAGAGACAAAATTTAATGGAGGAGATTTTGGAGATGGAGATTGAACTTAATGAAGACTACATGAAGAAGGTGAAGCAAATTTATTTTATCAAAAATTCAGTCCAAGAGGAGAGAATTGTTGGTGTTTGTCCTGACTTTCTTACCATAATTGGGGTTTCCTTTAGGTACCATAATTGGTTTTCCTTTTAGGAAAAGGAAAACATATTCTCCATATGGTTAATCCTTATTCTTGTAGGGAAAGGTTATAGATTCTATAAATAGACGCTCCTTTCTTCTAGTTTTGTAGCATCCACAATGTAGTCCTAGGGGTTTGAGAGTTTCATTTGGGGGGGACTTTGTGAGACACAAGTGTTGCAGTATCACTTGTGTGAATCTGTTTTTATTCTAAGTGAATTGTGTGAGGTTGTCTCTCTTGACAGTTTGTACTCTCTTTTATATAGTGGATTGCTCATCTCCTTTTGTGGATGTAGGTCAATTGACCGGACTATATTAAATTATTGTATCTCTTTATGTGTATTTCTTGTTTATCTTCTTATGTGGCATTTTTCAAGGTTTGCTTGCTATCTTCCGCATGACATCTGGTTATTCCAATCCTAACAATTATGAAATATGGGAATACAAGAGGCGACTAGCAAGCATGCACTTCACTTATAATTAACTTGCTAATAAACATGATAACCTTGGAAAAGTGGTAAATGCATATGTCATTTAGATATTAATGCTCATGCATCTACTTGTATTATGTAGTGATGACTAATTGTAAAGTATAATGATATGTGTTACCTTGCATCACTTATACTCTATTATTGTGGCTTGTACATGTTCATTGATTTGACTACATATGTATGTGAATGTTGGTTGTCTTGGTAGATGTGCTAATGATATGATGGTGCCCGGTGAATTCGAAGGATATGTTGATATTGTGATGATGCTCGGTTAATCCCGAAGAGGTAATGATGTTATGATGATACCCGATGAATTTGGAGGATATAATGATGTTATGATAATGTCCGGTGACTCCAAAGGATATGTTGATATTGTGATGATGCTCGGTTAATCCGAAAGAGATAACGATGTTATGATGATACCATGTGTGGTGAGTATATATGAATATATGGACATATGTGGGTTTATGCCATGTGTGGTTAAACCCGATTGTGTACTTGGGACATGATGCCTTCCTTAGTAGATTATTAATCATTCGTCATCACTAATCACTAGTTAAGAAGTGTGACCCGTATTAATTCTAATTAGTAACTAGAAGTGGATTATGCTGAGTATTGGGTTAAGGATAATTGATATGTGTAATCTTGTGTAGAACCAAGGGCTCACCTAGTAAATCTACTTGACTTGGATAAATGGTCATGTTATGGAATTTCTCCTAATAAAGTGGCTTATGTGATAACTAGTTGTCTCTAATAAATAACTATGACTTGTGGGCTAGAAGCCTAGTAAACTAGTTGGTGGACCTTACTTGGTTAAAATATGGAAACTAGTCCTTAAGGTTGTAACATGCCTAATGATATTGGTCATAGTATTGTATGACAAATAGTTAAGTTGACATCTAGCATGTGATGCTGTGGTGGCTTAATTGATGACTTATACAATGAGGATGCTAACTAGAAAATGGCCTTGAGATAGGTGAATAAATAATAGTGTTGGTAACTTGTAGCGTTTCCTTATTTGATGACTAGTAAACTATAAAATTTGTAAACTAGTGCTTCATGGATATTGAGATTAACTAATATAGACTAGACTTGGAGTTCATCAATGAAATAGAGAATAAGTAACTATATAACTATTCTATGGTGATATTGATTTCGTTTTGCTAAATTGTGGTATTGATAATGATTGTAGACCTACAACCCCCGGCTTTGGTGAGTTGCTTGTGTAGTTGAGCCTTGATATATTGATAGATTGATCTTTTGGTGTACTCTCTGGTGGTATGGGATGTCGTGACGAGTTCTTTGTTGTGTTTTTTTGCGTGTACGACAGTATGAGATGTCGTGGTAAGTTCTTGTGCTTTATATTCTAATGATGGTTAGTGTTGATTATGGTAATACATGGTTGTTATTTTATATATGTGGCTTTACTCTTCTGAAATGATTACTCATTTGTATGACGATTATGGTATATGTTTATATGATACGTTATACTATTGCCCTAGTAGATTAGTTATTTTATACAGTGATATCGAAGAAGATTCAGGTACGATCCTATACCTTTTATTGTCTTACTTTATATCGTCCTTATATTATAATTTAGCTCAGTCGGCTGATGAAGCCTACTGAGTACCCTATTTTGGTACTCATACTACAGTTTTGTACCTTTTTGGTGCAGATCCGAGTTCTAATTGCCGCCGTTGAGTTGAGATTGTGTCGTATTGATCATCAGGAGATAGGGAAAGCTCTTGGAGTTCGAGTTGCCTTTTTTCCTCTCTATCCTTATTTTGTCTTTTGTATTTGAGACGAATGTATGAGATCATTTAAGACTATTTATGTTTATTAGACTTTGAGTTGTAATTTTTGTTGTCAGTAGAGTTGCTCTTTTACTTATACTATCAAGTCATGGGAATGGTATTCGAATGTCAGTTGTTTCTTTTGTGGAATATTGTTGTTTTATTGTGTTCCTATATAGGGACCGTGTTGGATGTTTCCACCAAGGTAACCTATTACGTTAGCTCCAGGATATGGTGTTGGCTTACCTACTGGTGGGTTATGTAGGTGCCATCATTACTCAAAAATTGGGTCATGAGAAGTTATCTTAGAGACGTCATCAAATTTTCTTGCTAGTCATAACAAGTCCTAATACATGCCTTCAGATTATCTACCCTTTTCTCCTTCTACTTAAGATATCGACATCCCAAGATTGTTTTAGATTAGCAAATAACACTGTGTAACTAAAGGTACAAATCAATGTAATTATGAAAAAAGAAAAGGATATTTGCCTTTCAAAAAGCTCCAAGTTTTTTGCCTATTATCAATAAACATTTGCATAGGTTCATCGTCCATTCTAATGAGAAAAATTGATCACTTCAAAACTATATACTTTATATGTTAACCTCTTACACAAAGTCATATGACTTTTTTTACTTCCCTTTGATACTGCAAAATCAATTCATAGAATAAAATAAATCAAATTTCTGATAGCATACCGATACCCAAGTCTTAGTCGATTTTCCTATCATAGAGTACAATCACTAGGTTCTCTGAAAGCTTGTTGAAAAACTTATTAAACATTCCCCCTAACCTTATAGTTGGATATTCAAATCTAATATTCCGCATGAGTTATAGCTTGATACAACACATACCCTCAATTATCTATATAGAACTTTTATCAATGAGGTTGCTTGACATATAAGCTTACAAATTAAATCTATCTTATTCAACACTAGGTCAAATGAACTGAAAAATTCAACAATATTTCTTGAAAATTGAAAGTAAGACAAAATGATTCGAGTCCAAACCAAAGACAACCTTAAGATTGATTATTCCGTGTTATAACAATATGTAACTGTATCATGCCTCTGATCTATGTCCACACATATTCGATAGATCGATCAATAATAGTAGACTCCCCCACTTGGATACATACCACAATTGATATGAAGTACTCCAGTTCTTTGTTTATCCCCATCTACACTATCACCCCATTAATGTGTAGCTCATCTTCCTATAATTTAAACTTAAGAGAATATAACAGATGTTAACAAAATTGTTGGAACTAATTAATTTTGTTAGAGAATGTCAAGACAGTATTCATTTACTAAAACTATTTTTTCTTATGATTTGTTTATTTGCGGTATAAGTCATTCTTCATAATTCACATCTTATCCCTTACTTCAACAACTGGTCATGCCTCTCTTTACTAATTTTCATACTCAGGGAAGAAGTTTGAAAAAACTTGACATTGAGCCTTGAATTTGGAATCCTAGCTTAAAATCAATGTAAAGACTTACTTGATTTGAATTTGTTCCGCATACCCTTGGTGATGAATTGATGAGAAAATATTGACGAGGAAGCTTAAGCTTTAATTCTTCTTGAAACTTTAGGTTTGGGAGTTTAGGATTTTAGTGAGAGAAGAGGAATTAGAAATTTGTAAATGATTCTCATAGTTTAGGATATTTTTGAGATTAAAAATGTATAGGGGAAATTATATGAGGTAAAAGGACAATTTTACCCTTGATTTAATAAGAGAAAAATGTATTTTTATGTCTAAGAAGGGGGATCGCATCGCAGGACAGATCTCACGGCAGCAATCGTGCCTCAAGCGGCCAATCATTCACCTTGGACAACATCTCACTAAAACGCCCATAACTTTTTACTCTGCAATCAAATTAATTGGTGAACGGTCTATTGCATTGGAAAGAATACTCGAAGAACTTTAATTTGGTAGATAGTAGGCCACCTAACTCGTTATATTCTAGGAGTAGTGGTTCCAACTCAAGTAAGAATGTCTACTAAAAATCAATCAGTAGGAAAGTTCTCAACATAACTTTGAGCTAGGAGATTTCTATAACCTCAATTAATCTGCAAAGATGTTCACACGAAAAAGAATTGATATTCACACTTATATCTAAATAGAAATCATTGGGTTCGGATCTACACACGTAGGAAGAATAGTTCAAATTCTAGTAAAAAAGTACGGGGTGTTACATCTTTACACCTAAGAAAGGTAGAAATTTAATCGAGAACTTTAATCGAGTTCAAGTCTAGCTGCATACATTGAACAATTTAGATCTTAGCTAAGAAGTTTGAGGTGTTACAAACACAGTGCACAATTTGAAGTAACTTCACCACAAGAGTATGATGAGGACAAATCTATTCAAGTAACAATGTATAGATAGGCTAGTAGTATTTATTGTCCTCGTTCAATTAACAAAAATGTGTTGTTAGTATCTTAATTATTATCTAAAATTCCTTATCTCATTTAACTATATAAAGTTTGTCTATGACTAGTTCTGTTAGACCTTCTAAGAGAGGAATCAATAACATGGTCAATTAAATATTTTTTCTGGAATGTGGGGGATAAGGGAGTTAGGAAAGTATCTTTAGTAGAATAATATCAGCATTCTTGGGACGACTGTTGGAACAAAGGTCAAAGAGGCAAGATTAACAACTGGCTAGTATAATAAGGATAAATAGAAGTTGAAGTGCAACACACAACAATACAAATGCCCCTAATGGTAGATTATGGATGTTATGGATAGCCGATGCTATAAATGTCACAGCGTCAGAACTCCATGCTCAATTCATCAATTGTAAAGTGATGGATAGAAGGATTACTTTTAGATGCATTATGAAAGTGGTGTGTGGAAGAACCAATAGTAATTAAAGAAAGAAAACAATTTATGATAGAGATTATAGCAATTTGGTTGACCTATTTTGGATCCTTGGTATATATGTGAAGATTTTAGTTCTCCCCTAAATTATGACGATTTAGAAAGATGATGTAATGATCTATTTCCTTGTTATTGAAAATATTTATGGTAAAGGTATACAAATCTCATTTGTCATAGATATGAGGATAAATTCCTTGGTATGGGTATGTATTTGATATGTACTAAGGTCACAATATCTCTAGCACAAAGTTAAGTTAAAAGTATCCTTATTGATTTGGTTTTGTGCTAAGTTTAAATTAGGGTCAACTTCAAATGACCACTCCTACAAGAATATACGGATTTAGGGGGTTCAACACCCACCAAATTAAAGATCTCTAAGTCTTATCTTCAACTCAACCAACTGTTCATTAATATACTTCTCGAGTAAAAAGTTTGACCATTTTACTGAAGACTGACCATATTGAAAAGTTGAGAGAGTCGTGGTAGGTCCAGGTTGCTATAGCGGAAATTATTGTACTATAGCGGAACAACAACAATTTTTTAGCTTATTTTGACGGTTTCAGCCCCAAAATTCTTATATTTCATTTCTAAGACCTAGAGGGGCGATTTGCTCATGATTAAAAATCCTTCATTGAGGTATGATTTTTATTCTTTTTCAATATTGATTAATCCATTCATCTTCTAGAATTATTAGAATGGAAAAACTATGATGAAATTCTTGTGGTTTAGAATCCTAGGTTCATGAAATTGTGGGAAAAAATCCATGGATATGTGTATTTTCACCTATAATTGATTTTAGATTATAAATTAACTCTTCCAAGTATGAAATTGTGGTTCAAAAAGATGAACTTTGATAGTTGAAGATCTTGAGTTCAATAAAAGTGGGGTCTTTAGCTTCAAAACCTCATTAATGGAGTTCGGTTGAGTTTGCTACAACTAATTTGATGATTAATTGATCCTTGGATAATTTGTAGACCATGAATAAAGGTAGAATTAGTGGATTTGAATTCTCAAGATATTTATTTGAAGAGTAATTATTTAACTACTCTATTATTTATTATTTATTAGACGATTTAGCCTTCAGAATTATGAGAAGAAAGAAAGATCATCCATGATATAGCTTACTTATTGCGGCAACTTGGCATCCTAGTAGGTTATGGTTTATAAGTAGTAGACTTTGATTAGTAATCGTATTCGTTATGTAGATTTGACTGGAGAAATCATTCTTAGGCCTATGGACATGGAGTTTAGGTGGATAAAATATGAATTTAATACAATACGAACCTAATTATGTGTTACTATAATAATGAATGGATCCTTTATGGCTGTTTTGTGTTGGTATGATTTCATGGTGGATTTTAATATGGATTATGTGATAATGATAAGGAGATTATGTAAACTTATAATCTAATGACTCATCTTTAATACCTTAAAAAGGGTAAAACTTGTTATTATCTGTGTTTGAAAAATGAGATATGTTTGCCGGAGTATAGTTATGAAAATGGATTATGATAAGAGGTGGGAGCATTACTTAAGAGCCTAGAGTCAAATTAAGATAAGGGTTAGAAAGTAAAAGGTATAAAGGTGTACAACTAAACTAGATTATAAGTTGAATAGAGTTGAATGATTGGTTAGTGAACTAGTTTAACCCCAATTACAGTAAAAATAAAGGGGGATTATATTAAAGAATGAATTAATATATTTTAGACTCCATTTGGTTGGACATACACTCCTAAAATAAGTACTTAAATTTAATGAATACGGCTTAATAATACTTACTTGAGTAAATTGTGGATTGGTCTTCGAACATGCTGTAATTGATGAAACTAACGAATCATGTCTACTTGTGATTTGGCATGTTAAAGGATAATTGTTGTTTACATAAAATGATTAGCTCGAGTTGACCAAGTGTTTGGGTGGTTGTCTCTTGTTGCAATGCATGCTTAAAAGAGGTAATTATTAAATGATATATTAAGTATTAATCACATATAATAAAGTTATATTAATGGCTTGTTGACTGTACAAGTATGATTGTTTATGCTCATTGTAATTGTGATCATTGTGATATCTGTTATTATTATGAGATGTAGTGGTATTTGGATATCTTCACGGTATTTGTTGATATTATTCATTGCTTAGATCTAGTACCACGCCAGTACAATATGATAATTCATCGGTTGGCTCAAATACCACATCGATATAATATATGGACAAGAGTTTATCCCCTGCAGGTCATAACTAGAGAGCAACCATAAGACTCTTAGCATTTGTACAAGGTATTTATGAGTGTGATGATTCCTTGAGTATATCAGATTTATGATTACTGTTATTATTGTTGTTTACATTGGTTCTATGAGTTGATCAGGTTATGTTGTAGTTGTTGATTTGGGATTCTTGTGTGGTTTGATTAATTGTCATATATTTGAGATCCTTGTGTGATTAGGTTACTTAGCATATATATGGGATCCTTGTGTGGTCCGGTTACTTGGTATATATTTGAAATCCTTGTGTGGTCTAGGTACTTGACACATAATTTGGATTCTTGTATGGTCCGGGCTAATGGTATAAATGAAAGACATATTTTCTATTGATGTCTAGTTACTTACTTTTTTTAGACAAGGTGTAAGATATTTTGTGAGTCAAGGTTCTGTTGACTTGGCTTATTGTGGTTAGTCATGATTTATTGATCGGGTCTGTGGTTGATAGTCAGGGTATTGACTTGATATATTTTTATATCGATTTGCATTAATTGAATTCTAGGTGTTGTTGTAAAAAAATAAGTGGTAACATAATTAAAATAATTATGAAATTTTCCTAGTTGAATTTGTTACAAGGATATGGTTATTTGTCTCATTTATTATTGAGGTTGATTGAGTTGTAAGTGAAATTGATTTTCTTATATTAACTATTTGGGCT
The DNA here is from genome assembly GCA_030864215.1 of Capsicum pubescens. Taxonomy (NCBI): domain Eukaryota; kingdom Viridiplantae; phylum Streptophyta; class Magnoliopsida; order Solanales; family Solanaceae; genus Capsicum; species Capsicum pubescens. The sequence continues at coordinate 65,019,909 of CM061543.1, forward strand.
CAACAAGTGAGAGTTATGATGGATAACACTTGATGAAGGGTCGTGTTAGATCAGCGAGAATAAGAATAGAAATATTCTCAGGTAAAGCGAGAGGTGGGGATAACATAAGTGGATGAAAGTGATATGAGTTAAATTGTTATATAAGTTTTCATGTTTTTATTGTGATCTCTATATTGTGTTATGTGATCTAACCCTGTTCGGCCGATGATACCTACTAGTACGTGTTGCTTATACTGATACTACTCTTCCTATACCTCTTTGGGATATAGTCTGGTTGTAGGATCCGTAGGTGTTTCAGGTTTGACGTGGATAGTTATCTTTAGCAACTTCTTCTCCTCTCATTTCTATGGTGGAAGATGTGCTTTGTTTTGTCTTTCATTATACTAAAAACTCTTGTACCTATTTAGACTAGGTATTTGGGATAGTTTTACCATTTTGTATTTAATGTTTTCATAAAATATTTGTAATAAATAAGTATTTTATTAATTATTGAGACTTCCGCATATCTTTTGTTAAAATATGGTCAGGATTTTCTTATTTAGCTGGATTAGAGTAGGTGTCCTCGCGATCTGATTTGTTGGATCATGACAAATGAACAACGCCCATCATGGAATCAGAGATAAGGGACTTCAGGCATATTTGGAATTCCTTAAACCTCATAAAACTATGAAATATATTGGGAGATTATATGTTAACACTCAACTATATAAAAGAGAGTACATGATATCGAAAGAGACAGCCTCAGGCAATTCACTCTGAATAAAACGATGTCCACACAAGTGACATCGTAATACTTGTGTCTCACATATTCTCCCCCTAAACAAAACTCTCAAAGCCCTTAAAATGACATTGTGGATGCTTCCAAATTAGAAGGATGAGCCTCTATTATAGAGTCATAAATATTTTCCTACAAAAGAAAGGATTGACCAAATATAAAAAATCTATATTTTCTTTTTGTAAAGAAAAACTCATTTATAATAAGAAAATCACGATAAACACCCAATAATATGAAAACAACAACAGTAAAGAAAGCAAAAAATTATGGGAGAGATTAGAGCAATTGGATAGATCGGGAACCTTGGTGTGTGTGGAGATTTCACTTCTCCCTAAACTATATGAAGATAGGAAAGATGGGCAGAAAACCATTGAATCTCAGGCATACTTGTAATTCTTTAAACCTCATAAATATGAAATCTACCGGCACTACGAAAAAAAACAGGAAAATCGACCAAAAAACCAATCAAAATGCGTGGTCAGAAAAAGAGTGGTAGCTTTTTTAAAACCGACCACGTGTGGTCGGTTTTCTTTAAATATATATATATATATTTAAAATTTAATATTATTTATAAAAAAATTAAATAAAAATAAATTTTTAAAAGAAACCGACCACAAGTGGTCGGTTTTTTAATTTGAATTAAATAATTAATTTATAAAAAATTGGACTAAATAAAACCCTAATTTATGGTATTTCTGCATTTCTTCTTCTCATTTTCATACTGTTGATTCAAATTTATTGGTGATTTTTGGTCACAGTTGATGTTCTTAGTATGTATGTGTGAGTGTGATATGTTGGTGTTGCTGGGTTGATTTGTTGTTTGTCTTGGTAGAAATGGTATTGCAATAGTTGAAACATCTGATGTAATAGATGAAACATATGATGCAACAGATTAAAAATCTGATGCAACTATGAAAATCTGATGCAACAGGTGAACAATCTAACAGATCATTCATCTGTTGTGACATACGACTCTTCTGTTTGGAAGAAATCTAAACAATATTGATCCAACAGATAACTGATTAGTGATCTATTTTTATTCTTTCCTACAGTTTACTCTTCATTTTAAAATCTGATGCAACAGATTAAAAATTTGATGCAACTATGAAAATCTGATGCAACAGGTGAATAATCTAACAGGTCATTCATCTGTTGCGACAGACGGCTCTTCTGTTTGGAAGAAATCTAAACAATATTGATCTAACAGATAACTGATTAGTGATCTATTTTTATTCTTTCCAATGGTTTACTCTTTATTTTACAACAGATTAGGACTATTTTTATTCTTTCCAACGATTTATTCATATAGGTTGGTTATCTGTTGCAACAGATAACACACCTGGTGCAACAGATTAGTGATCCATTTTTATTCTTTTCAATGGTTTACTCATCCGTTGCAAAAGGTCGGTTATATGTTGCAATAGATAAAATACCTGGTGCAACAGATTAGTGATCTGTTTTTATTATTTCCAAAGGATTACTCATCCGTTGCAACGGGTCAGTTATGTGTTGCATCAGATAAAATACCAGGTGTAATAGATAATGCTGTTTTTATGGTTCCCACGTGTTACTCATCCGTTGCAACAGGTCGGTTATATGTTGCAACAATAACATACCTGGTGCAACAGATTAGTTGTCTGTTGAAACTGTTATATTACTGTTATGCATTAATCAATTATAATTTATGTTATGTTCTTGTTAATTTAAGATAACATGGCTCCCAAAATAAAAGAAATCGAATCAAGTCCAAGTAAAGGAACAAGTGTAGCATCTCAACTACATCCACCACTCTATGAGCTTGCTTTACAAGCGTTATCTCAATCAGGAGCAGAAGATAATGAACACGTGGAGGAGGAATCTTTCAAAAGCGATGATCCAAATGCTAATAGCCCTTCCATCAAAGATTTGGTCCAAACCTACAACATTGATCGTTACCCTGTGAGAATGAAGTGAGATGGTGCCACAGATTTAACGGGTGATCTCGTGGTTAAGTCAGTCATGGGAAAATCTTTCGACGCCTTCAGAAAAATACTTCGAGAACAAAAATTGGATTCTTATTTCAGGGAAAGTTGCTTTGGGAAATATCTTGATCTGTCGGAGGACAACAATGCTCGTTTCCAGATAAAAATGGTATATGATCTTCTCAAGCGCAAGTTTATGTATAAAAACAAAGATAAGATGGATGAGGTGTGGATAAATTACTGTGGCATGCCTGTTTGTTTTGGTTGGGAGGAGTTTTCCATAGTTACCAGACTAAAATGTTATCCTCCTTCTCCTTCTCAAGTTATACCTACTCTGACCCAAAAAAAGCACCCCGCACACCCAAAAAAGGCAAAGGCAAGTCGAGTGATCGTGATGACCAGGTATCCATTGTTGGTCCAAGCTTCAAAAATAAAAATTTGATTGAAGCGTTGAAAGGTAAAGGACTTTCAAAGAAGCACAAGCAATCATTGTGCTTCATTTGATTTGTACATAATGTTCTTTGGGCGAGAGACGTTAACAACAACATAAGCGTTGGTTTAATAAATCTCTCCGAGGATCTTGAGTCATTTAACAACTATCCTTGGGGTTATGAAAGCTTCAAAATGACTGTCAAATATTTGTTGACTCCGTTAACGCCAAAAAAAGTCAACTTATATGGTTTTCCATGGGCCTTCATGGTAAATATTTCTTTTATCATGATATGATTCATCATTCTTTTATTCAATAATGCTTTTGATTTATTGGCGTTGTGTTATAGGCTTGGGCATTTGAAGCCATTCCTTATTTGAGACAACAAGTGAACTAACAGGAAGAAGTTTCTTGTCCAAGAATTCTGAGATGGTTGTCGGCCAAAACCGATAAAAATGCAAAATTTCTTGATCTTTTCAATCCCCCCAAGGAAGCAGTAAGTCCAATTCTAATCAAGTTTTTATTTTATGATTAAATGATTTCATCATCATTCTTAATATATGTACCGATTTATTTTAGATTATCCATCTGTGGCTTGTTCCGACCAACCAAGAGTTGAAGATGCCATTTTTTCTAACTTTACGGTCTGTGCAAACTTTATCGGACCCTAAGGTCGTTGATGGAATAAAAATGGAATTGCTTGGAGCAACAACCATCACAAGAAAAATAATTTTGGAGGGTAGGGCTAATGATGCTCCTCTTACAGTTTTTGAAACAACAAGCCATTATGATTATGATCATAATGGTTGTACAGATTTATCTTCAGATTTTGCCGCATCTAGCGAATGTTCTTCATGCAAATGTCAAGACTGCAAGGCGAAACACGATGGAGTGATTAATGCTATTAATGCACTAACTGCTTCTGTAAAGAAAATAACATCTAAGGGGTGTCATTCCATCAAAGAGGATTTCATATTCAGACACTCCACTAGAGATCAAGGAGGCTAAGAGGAGAAGGAAAGACACATCTAAGGCATCATTAATCATCAAAAAAAGCAAGATTGCAACGCCTCTGTCTTTGTCTTGCACCGATGTTTAGTATGCAAGGGCCACAAAAGAGCAGCATGAGCTAAAAAAGGTAAATGTACATCATCTGTTCTAAAAAATAAACAAGCACATATCTGTTTCAAAAGATGATACATCTGCTGAAAATTATCAAATAGATGAATACATCTGTTGCAACTGTTGTCTAACCTGTTGCATCAGATTCGTTATTCGTTTCAACAGATGAGTCTTATGTTGCAACAAATGGGTCATTTGTTTGAAATTATCGTACTGCTCTGATTTACCTGTTCGAATTTGTCCCAACAGATAATCCATCTGATGCAACATAAGAATCATCTGTTGCAACAGATGGAAAATCTATTGTATATCTCTGCTTAGCATTGACAATTCTGGCTTTCCAGGTGGATGTCACAGCTACTGCCGAAGAGCATAATATGACAGTTGATAATCCATCAACTGCTTCCAAAGATGAAGAAAAAGTGGAGCCTGTCAGTTTGGAAGAATAGAAGAATTACCCATTTGAAGGGTTCAATATCTCGGACGAGGCTCCAAAAAAACTAATACAGTTGATCAACGACTATTCAGAATGGATTGCCGATGAGTTGTAAAAGCATCATGCCGGAAGGTACATAAATCAATTTTATGGATACTAGTTTATACAATTCTTGTTGTAAGAACCTGACATTAACACATATAAATCATCATGTAGAAAACAAAATGACGAGCGCTACAAAGTGAACGAATCGAGTCTTGGTTTTGATCTGTTCGACTTTGTTGTTGCACATCCCAGAACGAAGAATTGGTTTTATTTGATGTCACATCCCCAAACTTGCTGGAATGATGAGGTTTAAAGGCCATACATATTACTATTAATTATTACTTTATTTAATTGCATCTGCGTATTGATTTTTTCGTCATGTAATCCGAAATGTTTGATAATATATGCAGCACATCAATGTCATTTTTACTACCTCCGAAAGAAGGCCAAGTTGCAAACACAAGAACAATATAGATACACAACAGGCAATTGTTTGTACAAAGTTTACATCAATAATGCCTATGATAGATATTGTCAACAGCAGTAGAAAGTTTCCCGAAATGAGGAATGCTTAATCAACATCATCAAAGGTTTTAGCATTCCGGCTGGCTTACCTTGGCATTTGGTCAACTAAGTGTACATCCCAATCAATTGTGGTGATGAATTCCATTGGGTGTTTGCTATCGTCATTCCAAAAGAGAGGCACATTTGAGTTTATGACTCGATGTCGCGAAGGGGACGTTCCGGGCCATCGTCTGGGATACAAAAGCTAGCCAAAATATTGCCTACTTACCTTGATATAAGTGGCTTTTTGGATCAAAAGGTTCGTACTAATTGGTCAACGATTGAAGCATACCGGGATAAAATGGCTAATCCATTTGATGTACAATATGTTGACGGAATTTCTCAACAAACCATTCGTAGCCTGTAAGTTTAAGTGTCATGATTTAGTTTCATTTCACAAATTTCACAATGCTTGCATGAACTGCATGATATGGATTATCTGTTTTTTTATAATGCAGGGATTGCGGTCCTTTTGTTGCCGCCTATACCGAGTATTTGAGCGATGGATTACAAGTACCAAATGATGGACTTGATGCCGGATTACTCTGAAAAAGATAAGCTGCTCTTTTATGAAAATATGGAGAAGTGAAAGCTCAGAAGCCGTATGCAACCGACGTTAAAGATTCACGATGACCAAAGCCGAATTCCATAGCACTAGATGAAGAAAAACTTGTCCATATTGATTAGATCTTTATAGCTCGAGTCCGTCAATGTAATAATCTATCCTCCTTGGTTTAACTTGTTGATTTATTTGTAGAGTAGATCATTTGTACTCATAATAATTTTTTTTTTACATTTCATTTATTTGTTGAGTTATTTTATTTCATGTAATTTCTGATGACTTCGATTTATTTTATTCTATCTATGAATATAATTAATTTTGAGTTTTGAACATGTTAATTGAAATGGAGTACTAGATTCAAATATCGCAACAGATAATACATCTGCTGCAACAGACGACATATCTTATCAGAAAGATTTAGACATATGTTGCAACATGAGATGCAACACGTAGGTCATCTGCTGGAAATTATAAAATAGGTCTTCCTACTTTTTTGATTTGCTCTAACAGATTACCGATCAGTTGCAACAGATAAGTTATATGTTGCAACAGATCGTAAATCTGTTGCGACAGACAGACGGGGAACATCTGCATAACGCAACAGATGACCAACCTATTCCAACAGATAATCAATCTATCAAAACAGGTACTATATCTGTTACGATAGATATAAAATCTGTTGCATTATAAAAATTCAACTTTGCCAAACATAAAAATTATTGCCCCTATATGTATAGTGAATTGGCTTGAAATGAAAATTTGTTATCTTGTTTGTCTCTGTCTTTGTACATGTTCTTTTTTATACATGGGCTCCAACTATTTAGTTAGTACCTCATATGCCCAGACCCATTGCATCTTTCCCACAACGGTGTCGCACACACCGGTCATTTGTGTGTCGGTCAGCAAACACTCCATGTATGCAAATGAGTACGGCCCACACGCTGCACCGGTTGTATTTTTTGGGAGGTGGATGTTCTTATTTCGACCTTCAAAAACCCATAATTCCTTCGCCAAGACTTCAGCCGGCAAATGATCCATCATCTTACTCTGTGTCAACAACTTGGGCAACAACTTCAAGAGTGGCTGCATGTGGGTTAAAAACGTATTCTCGCTGAACACAGGTAAGTTGAAGTTATAAACCTTAATCTTTCCCTCGTATAGTAGTAACTCAACAGTAATAAAATGGGTGACATCCATGTTCATGACTGCAAGGATTTTCTTTGCCTTGGTCCAGCTCTTGTCGTGTGGATATGGCCTCTTTCCTCTAACATATTTAATCGCTTCTTCATCCCATTGGAACGTAGAAACTAACTGATCAAATCCCAGGCCACCGAAATCAGCATGATTATGAAGATCAACGTACCTATCTTTGAAATTATTGTAGAAATTGAGGTCCATTATCCTATCAGCAGCATCATAAGCATATGGGTACGCTAATTGCCTGCCCCTCATGAGGCAAAGAATTTCATCAACATACTGTGGTATAAGAAGATAATTTTTAAATAGGTTAGTAATTGTAAAGAATAAAAACACAGTGGAAAGAATCTGATGCAGAGGGTTCTCTGAATCAGTTCACAGATTACCCAGCCAACGCAACTTATGCAACAGATGTGTATTATGTTGCAATAGAATACCAAGCTATTGCAACAGATTACACATTTGCTGCGTAGATTCTTCTTCATGGAGTAGATTGGAAGGGTAGGTTAGCAAAAGTAAACTTACCTTATCCTCGTACCACACGCACATATTTGTCATATTCGAGAAGTCTTTGGCGGCAAATGAATGCATGGTGTATTCTTTTTGAACCTTCATCTTGATGAATTCTTCCAGTTCCTTCTTCTTTTCCTTGCCAAGCGCCGCAAATATGTCCACCTTCTTTGGCGGCTCCTGAACTTCAACAACTATTGGAGCAGGGGGAGTTGCATTTTTTGCTGATTTCAGAACGGAGAGAATTTGTCAAATTTTTATTCTCTTCCTCCTAACCTCCATTGTAGGAGTGCATGGCTCTCTCACCTCGTTAGATCGTATGACACCCCTCCTGGATTTTAACTCCTCGGCAGCTTCAGCAATAGACTCTATCTTGTCGAGGAGTTTATCCTCTCTGTCCTTACACACTTTGCATTTTCAATGAGAACATGAGGGTGAGGAGGGGTGAGAGGGACCATTGTAAGAGTGGGAGGGACCGGTGTAGGGGTGAGAGGGAGGACCTGTGCAAGGAGTGTTTTCAAACATATTTTTTTTTTCTGAGCACCAACATGCTTATAATCACGATTGGCAGCAAAAGCAGAAGCAGGATGGCTGCCACCATCACAAAAAACTCCACCAGCAACACCCCCAAAAGAAGCACCCGGATCTGTTGCAGTTTGAGTTAGGTCGTGAAGAGCTTCAACATTAGACTGACCTTGCCTAACTGCTTTTCTTATGGATGTTGCTCCATCCAATTTCTTCTTTATTAACTCCACCATTGGGTCTTCTTTTGTATCAAAAAGACCCAGAGTAAGAAAATAAGTCATCCCCAGCTCATCAATGGTAGGCAAGATCCAAGGATGCACAACCTATAAAAAAAATGACAGTAGGAATTTAAATCATATAATAATAATTTGCAGTCAGTTGGGTTACATGGGGCTCGGGTTATGTTAACACAACCAACTTATGCAAAAGACAATCTAGCTACCACAACAGCTGATCTGTATGTTGAAACAGATTGATAATATGTTGCATCAAAATACCCATCTGTTGCATAATTTATAGTAGATGGGTAATATATTGAGTAGGGTTCAGATAATAGAGCAACATATGGTTAATCTGTTGCAAAATATGGATCGTCTATTGCAACAGATTACCCATTGCACTAGTTGCAGTTGACGGGTAATCTCTTGCAACAGATGGAACATCTGTTTCAATATCTTTCTTTGAGGAAAATTATTTTAGTTGAAAGAAGATGTACTTCATCATCCGGAGGGTTAAAGAGATCATCCTCGTTAATATTTTTTTTGCTGCTTTCTACTGCAGCCAACCACCTAAGGATCCTTGGATGAGAAACCTTATCCGGGTAATCCGTGAAATGCTTTCGGAGGGGAGGAATGGCTTCACATGCCCAAGCCTAAAAATTGTAAACAAGAAGCAAGCAAAAAAAAAAAAGTCACAAGTATATTCAATATAAATTAATGAATGAGTAAAAATAGTAATCAATTTTACCATGAAAGCCCAAGGAAAGTCGTATAATATGGTCTTCTTTGGGTTTATCTCTTTCAGTAAATATTTGACAGTCAAGTAGTAGATGCCATAGCCCCAGGGATAATTGTTGAATCTCCCAAAATCATCAGCAAGCGCCAACAAATCACGTTCTATGACTTTCTTGACGTCTCTTGCCAATAAAACGTAATGGACAAACCAAACTAAGCACAATTTCTCCCTGTAGTGCTTTGATATGTATTTATTCTTGAGATCCTCTATCAAATTCTTCACTTTGTAGCTAGGTCCAACAATGCCCAACAACCCATCTTTTTTTACCTTGCGTTTGTTGGACCCTTTGTGGGGTGTTTTCTTGATGACAGGTTCTTCTGGACGATCGCATCTCAAGCCCGTCACAATGGCAAACTCTTTCAATCCAAAATAAATCGGCATGCCATAGTAGTTGATCCAGACTTCATACATCTTATTTATTCCCTCCTTCGTACCTCCATCATCCCCCGCATACATGATCCTGCGCTTGAGAAGGCCATATACCATGATCATTGGGAAACGAAGAGGGCAGGGCCTAAACAGCTCAAGAAAGTATGCAAAACAGCTCTTCTTAAAAATTCCATCTATGTTTTCCTTCTTCATAATACTCCTAAGTTCATCAAAAGTTTTCCCCAACTGACATTTAAGTACAAGATCACCAAATACTGCATTAGGGTTATTCATCGGTATCGCAACTCGAAAATTTTCAATACTAATGGTTTTGATAGAATCATGCTGGAATTTTGATATTATTTCACGCCCCATTGGTGAGGAGGAGTTCTCACTTTCCTCGTCTTCATTTTTCCCTGGCTGAGATTCTTCTGGAAGTTCCTCCGAATCTATCTGTACACTAGCCTTTTTGTTTGGTGATCGGAAGTTGATCCACTTTCTCTACTTTCTGTTTCTTTTCTTTTGGAAGACATCTTTTAACTACAAACAAAAGAAAAACCAAAAATACATTGCATTTGATGTCTGCATAATTTATTTTAAAAGGTGAGACAAATTTCAATAAATTATTCTTACCACATAACCAAAAAAAATACTCCAACGGACAACCCATCAGTTGGAACAGATAGGGAACCCGAATCTGTTTGAAGACCTATTTAATATCTCCCCACAGATATTCCACCTATTGCAACAGGTGGAGAAATTTCAATAAATTATTCTCTGCTACATTACAAGAAAATACTCCAATGGATAACCCATCAGTTGGAACAGATGGGGAATCTGTTTGAAGACCTATTTAATATCTCCCAACAGATCTTCCACCCGTTGCAACAGATGGACCACTACCACCACAACCAATGCCACGACCAATGCCACCAAGACCACCACCAATGCCACCAATACCAACACCAAGACCACCGACACCACCGCCAAAAAATACAAATACCAACACCACCAACAACACCATAAACACCATCCAACAATACCACGATAGTCAATAAAACACTGAGAGAAAAACTAGGGTTTTCTCGGGTGCTTCCTACTTTTTTAGCATCAAAACTCAAAATTGTTAACCCATTCTCGAAGATAATACAACTAAAAGTCTTCTTTTTTATCATTATCTAAAAAGCCCTATTTTTTAGAATAAAGAATAAATATAGAACTCTTATCGAACTCTGTTACATGCGAAGATAGAGAAAACAATGGATATAAACAGGAATGAAGTCAAAAAAAACAACTATATATAGTCGTAAATGGGAAGAAAATTGACCTATTTTGAAGGGTTGAGCAATATGTTGAGTAGTTGTTGTTTGTATTGTTTGTATTATTGATAGAGAGAGGACACCCCGAGAGAAAGAGAGAGAGAAGAGCGAGAACTTAAGATTTGAAATGAAAATTTTTTCGCGCAAATGGATGATTGTATGGGTTGATTTGTAATTTTTGAAAAGAATGACAAGTTTTGAAATTGCTAATTTGGTCCGAATTGATCTTAATTAATTTTAAAAATTATAAAAGATATAGTTTTTAAAACATTGAGTTGATGAGAATTCATTTCTACTCAGAGTGACCGATCGACGACTCGGGTCGAGATGAACGCAATACCAACGCCATACAATTGCAAAGACTTGATTGGATTTATAGTTGACCCTGCGAGCTCATTCATTCATCCCTAGTTCCACATAAATCAACTTAGTACTATCACTATCCTAAAATTTAGTTGATGAGAATTCATTTCAACTCAGAGTGATCGATCGACGACTCGGGTTGGGATGAACGCAATACCAACGCCATGCAATTGCAAAGACTCGATTAGATTTATCGTTCACCCTGCGAGCTCACTCATCCATCCCTAGTTCCACCTAAATCAACTTAGGTACTATCACTATCCTAACATTGAGTTTATGAGAACTCATTTTAACTCAGAGTAATCGATCGACGACTCGGGTCGGGATAAACGCAATACTAACGCCATGCAATTGCAAAAACTCAATTGGATTTGTAGTTTACCCTGTGAGCTCATCCATTCATCCCTAGTTCCATCTAAATCAACTTAGGTACTATCACTATCCTAACATTGAGTTGATGAGAACTCATTTCAACTCAGAGTGATCGATCGACGACTCGGGTCGGGATGAACGCAATACCAACGCCATGCAATTGCAAAGACTCGATTGGATTTGTAGTTGATCCTGCGAGCTCATTCATTCATCCCTAGTTCCACCTAAATCAACTTAGGTACTATCACTATCCTAACATTGAGTTGATGAGAACTCATTTTAACTCAGAGTGATCGATCAACGACTCGGGTCGGGATGAACGTAATACCAACACCATACAATTGCAAAGACTCGATTGGATTTGTAGTTGACCCTGCGAGCTCACTCATTCATCCCTAGTTCCACCTAAATCAACTTAGGTACTATCACTATCCTAATATTGAGTTGATGAGAACTCATTTCAACTTAGAGTGATCGATCGACGACTCTGGTCGGGATGAACGCAATACCAACGCCATGCAATTGCAAAGACTCGATTGGATTTGTAGTTGAACCTGCGATCTCATTCATTCATCCCTAGTTCCACCTAAATCAACTTACGTAATATAACTATCCTAACATTGAGTTGATGAGAACTCATTTCAACTCAGAGTGATCGATCGATGACTCGGGTCAGGATAAATGCAGTACCAACGCCATGCAATTGTAAAGACTCGATTGGATTTGTAGTTGACCCTGCAAGCTCACTCATTCATCCCTAGTTCCACCTAAATCAACTTAGGTACTATCACTATCCTAACATTGAGTTGACGAGAACTCATTTTAATTCAGAGTGATCGATCGACGACTCAGGTCGGGATGAACGCAATACCAATGCCATGCAATTGCAAAGACTCGATTGGATTTGTAGTTGACCCTACTTGCTCACTCATTCATCCCTAGTCCACCTAAATCAACTTAGGTACTATCACTATCTTAACATTGAGTTGATGAGAACTCATTTCAACTCAGAGTGATCGATCGATGACTCGGGTTGGGATGAATGCAATACCAATGTCATGCAATTACAAAGACTCGATTAGATTTGTAGTTGACCCTGCGAGCTCACTCATTCATCCCTAGTTCCACCTAAATCAACTTAGGTAGTATCACTATTCTAACATTGAGTTGATGAGAACTTATTTCAACTCAGAGTGATCGATCGACGACTCGAATCAGTATGAACGCAATACCAATGCCATACAGTTGCAAAGACTCGATTGGATTTTTAGTTGACCCTGTGAGCTCATTTATTCATCCCTAGTTCCATCTAAATCAATTGCTATGAAATCTGTTGCAACAAACGACTAAGCTATTGAAAATTTTCAAACAGGTACATATATATTGCAACAGATGACATATCTGATTTAATTATCAAATAGATATTTGCATCTGTTGTGACAGATGACTGAGCTGTTGGAAATTTTCAAAAAATTATTTATATCTGTTGTAACAGATGACATATATGATTTTATTAATTATCAAATGAACATTTTCATCTGTTGTCACAGATGACTGAGCTTTTGGGATTTTTAAACATATATTTATATCTGTTGCAACAAATGAGTGAGTTGTTCAGATTTTTAAACAAATATTTATATATGTTGCAACAGTTGATATATCTGTTTGAAAATCTTTTTATCTCTTTTAATTTTAAAGCCAGAAGCTTCTGGTCCGAGTAGATAATATCAAGTAGTAGTACTTAGTACTAAAGGCGGTAAAAAATATTTCTCGGATATATCAAAAGTGAGTTCATTGAGCAGTCTTGTCTTGTCTTTTCAATGTCAGTAGTCTTAGTCTTTCTTGTGCCCCTCAAATTATTAATGAATATTAATTAATGAATATTGAAAACCACCACATCTATGTACACAATACATCTATAAAAATTATCTCATCTCTTCCTTCAGCTGCAGTTTATTTTATTTAACTCTCATCTTTTTCTCTCTCCTATTTAGGGTCACAATGTTTTTTCTCTCTTTTCTCTTCTCTTCTCATAAAGATATTTTCGGATCTAAACCTATCCATATCTTTTCTCGACTTAAATTTCTGTTTTGATCCCCTTTTTTATATTAAGGTGTGGTTTATTATTGCTCTTTCATTCTCGTCTTCTTCTTTGCATGTTATTTACATCTTTTTTTTATTTAATTACTACTTACCCATATCATATTTATTAAAAAAAAATTAAGGAACTTGTAAGTGTTGAATAAATAATCCGAGAATTTTTATTACAATATGAGAAAAAAGTCATCTGTTGGGAGAAGTTTAAAAGACTTGTTGGTAGTATTATTTTTTTTGTATGTATTTTGTTTGTTTCATTATTGTTGATGCAGTTATTGATGTTGTTGGTGGGGTTGGCGTTGTTGGAACTTGTGGTGGTGTTGATGGTTCTGGCACAAAGGATGTTGCTTCTTTGTTGTTGATGATGTTGTTGGAACAAATGTTGTTTCTTTTTTATTGATGTTTATGCTGTTGTTGATATTGCAACAGATGGAGAAATTGTTGGAACAAATAAAACCACCAGAAAGGCTGGTTTGATGTATTCCATCAGACTCCACATCTGTTACAACAGACTCCACATCTGTTGCAACAAACTCCACATCTGTTGCAACAGACTCTACATCTGTTGCAACAGACTCTATATATGTTACAACAGACTCCACAGCTGATGCAACAGATGGACAATGTTCTTTTTGTGACATCAATTTTTTTCCTCTTTTTTGTAGATATAAGGAACTGACAGTTGATCAACTTTTGACGGACTATCTCAAGAGGCTGCAGTAAAGATGGGATCGAAGGAATAAACTGCTTGTAGATGGAACCACTTCATATGTAGGAGGTATGTATTACTGATAATGTTATCATGGAAACACACATAGAGTGCACTAATTTTGTGAATGATATTTTTACTGATTAGTCATAGATCGTTCAAACAAGATGTCTGTAATTTTACAGTTAAGTTTGGTAGGTCCGAATTGATAAGGCTGAGGGACCATGAATATGGTTCTGATAGCCTGTTAAGATTTAATGTCGGTTGTTTCTTATGTTTATTTTTCAAGCATTGTGAAGGGATCTAATTTTTGTGTCATTGTAAAGAGATTCAATAGCGATTGGACTAACTTTTAGGATGCATTGGACCCTTAGAGGGCCTTCGAAGCTTAGCACTGCAACTAATAAGAACGGAAAACCAATATATTTATTGCCCTGGCCAAAATTTATATGGCTGGGTTGCTCGCTCGGGGTGATGATTTTATGCCAAAATGTGCAGTAGGAGAATACTTTTGAAGGAAAATGGGTGGTTAATGGAAGACTATATCATCTGAGAGCTAATTGAAGAAGAGACATAGGGTAGAAAGTAACTTCTAACGAATCTGGCCGGTGGAATTATCTTAACAAATGCGAGATCTGAATCAAGTGCAAACATGAAAGTATATCTGGTAATGTAATTTCATCTGTTGTGTCTCTGAAAGAAAAACAATGCAGATGGACACTTTTCTAGGGAGCTGCGTGGTCCGGATTATCACCTAGATAGAAAATAGGAGAAGACCAACAAAGAAGCCTCACGGGCATCGAGGGTAGAAATGATGTACAGCAAGTCTAAAAAACTTATGCCAACAGCAACTGCAGCTAAAATAAGAAATCTAAGCGAAGGCGGTAAATTTCTGAATTTTAAATTTCATCCCATGCCTTCTTGTTTGTGTTTTTGATCAGGTCCACTGTCGTTGACCTGATCGGAACCACAAACCAGATTGAAAGGCAAATAGAGTATCATTGCTTCCTTAGAAATATAGTTATAATTGATTGTGTTTTCTTGCCTTGACATGCTTTCAACATTCCTTGGAGAAGATCAGATGCTTGCTATAGTATGTGAATCCCGATAATTTTTAAGCTTGCCTCCAGCTTGTTGATTCTGTATTCAAGCTGGTCGTTGCCCTCTTCAAAGTTGGTAAAGAGTTCCTCATCTCTTGTAAGCTCGATCAGGAACACTACCTTCAAAGTTGTGGCATTCTAGAAGCCCTTCAGAACACTTTCTTCAGAAGCCTTAAAGGATACATGGAGGGTCTTTGTGTTTGTTTTAGGTCAAAATATGTTGATGCACGTTGAAGATGTGGTCCCAAAAGTTGAACAACACACTTTTATATAGCATTTCTCCATGCATCTTGCTCAACCAATTTGATAAATTAGTAAGCATGGAGTTACGTAGCGTGTGATCTAAACTGTCTCTACCAAGTCTATCAAACGTTACGTAACTCTAAGCTCATTACTCTATCAAAATAATATGACCGAGTTAGTGCACAAATCAAACGAGCTCAATCTCTCAGCCTTTCTATTGATTGCTCTTCTCCAATATAGATGACAAGATATCTGCTATGCAAAAGTCTACACCGTCGCCAGACATGTTCCCAGGCAATCATGTCTGGCGATGGTGTAGACTTTTGCATAACAGATATCTTGTCATCTATATTGGAGAAGAGTGATCAGCAGAAAGGCTGACAGATTGGGCTTTTTTTCTATGTGCACTAACTCGGGCATATTGTTTTGATAGGGTAATGAGCTTGGAGTTACGTAACGTTTGATAGGCTTGGTAGAGCCGGTTTAAATCACATGCTACGTAACTCCATGATTACTAATTTATCAAATTAGTTTAGCAAGATGCATGGATCAACGCTCGATAAAAGTGTGTTGTTCAACTGTTGGGACAACATCTTCAACGTGCATCAACACATTTTGACCTAAAACAAATACAGCGACCCTCCATGTATCCTTTAAAGCTTCTAAAGAGAAAGTGTTCTGAAGGGCTTCTAGAATGCCATAACTTTGAAGGTAGTGTTCCTGATCGAGCTCACAAGAGACGAGGAACTCCTTACCAACTTTAAAGACGGTAACGACCAGCTTGAATACAGAATCAACAAGTTGGAGGCAAGCTTGAAAATTATCGGGATTCACATACTACAACAAGTATCTGATCTTCTCCAAGTAATGTTGAAAGCATGTCAAGGCAAGAAAACACAATCAATTATAACCATATTGCTAAGGAAGCAATGATACTCTATTTGCCTTTCAATCTCGTTTGTGGTTCCGATCAGGTCAACGGTAGTGGACCTGATCGGAAATACAAACAAGAAGATGGGATGAAATTTAAAATTCAAAAATTTCCGCCTTCGCTTAGTTTCCTTATTTTCACTGCAGTTGTTGTTGGCGTAAGTTTTCTAGACTTGTTGAACATCAGTTCTACCCTCGATACCCGTGAGGCTGCTTTGTTGGTCTTCTCCTATTTTCTACCTAGGTGATAATCCCGACCATGCAGCTCCCTAGAAAAGTGTCCATTTGCATTGTTTTTCTTTCAGCGACACAACAGACAAAATTACATTACCAGATACACTTTCATATTTGCACTTGATTCAGATTTCGCATCTGTTAAGATAATTCCATCGGCCAGATTCGTTAGAAGTTACTTTCTACCCTGTTCTCTTCTTCAATTAGCTCTCAGATGATATAGTCTTCCATCAACAACCCATTTTCCCTCAAAAGTATTCTCC
The DNA here is from genome assembly GCA_030864215.1 of Capsicum pubescens. Lineage (NCBI taxonomy): Eukaryota > Viridiplantae > Streptophyta > Magnoliopsida > Solanales > Solanaceae > Capsicum > Capsicum pubescens. Next base: position 65,037,049 of record CM061543.1, read on the forward strand.
TACCGCACATTCTGGCATATAATCATCAACCCGAGCGAGCAACCCAACCATATAAATTTTGGCCAGGGCAATAACTATATTGGTTTTCCATTCTTGTTTGATGTAGTGCGAGGCTTCGAGGGCCCTCTAAGGGTCCAATGCACACTTAAAGTTAAGTCCAATCTCTATTGGTTCTCTGCAATGACGACAACTATTGATCCCTTCTCAAAACTTTACACGCATAAACACGAGCACCAACTGTCAGTAATTTGTAACAGGGTATCTGCACCATCTTCAAGAGGTCCTCAGCCTTATCAATTTCGAACCCATTAAACTTAACGGTACAATGCAGGATCTTTTTTGAATGATCAGTGCCTAATCGATTAAAACTGCATTCACAGAAACATTTTACTTTGTGTGTATTGTCCCAGTAACCTTATTAGTAATACATACTTAACTCCCACACATATGATAGTGGATCCATCTGCACGCACCTTGTTCTTCCTAGCCCATCTATGGCTTAAATTGAATAAATAGATGACTAGCTTATTGCAATAGGTGACACATCTATTTATATTGTCAATCAATTGGAGACATCTGTTACGACAATGATCAACCTGTTGCAGAAATCAAACAGATATATACATCTGTTGCAAAAAGATTGCCAATATGTTGTAAGTTATCTAATAGAAAGAATATATTTTGTAACAGATTACCCATCTGTTAGATTTATTTTAAAGCAATTTTCTTTTCTTTCCGAGATACAATAATATATAAATAGGTCCCTCCTTACAAATATAGATGATCCAGATTCGTACAAGAATATTCATATCGAGTCCTTGCGTGAACTTCAAAGGCAGTTTGATTAATGAACTCCAGAGAGATATTTGGCTGACTTCGGAGCAAGGCTGTCGGATGAATGAAAGATGTCTGATTGACAATAATAATAATAGTAGTAATAATAATTAGGTAATATTTTTTATTTTAGCGATTAGTTTCCTCCTTTTGTATATCAAATCTACCCAAGGGATTCAAAAATCTATGAACATTCATTTCATTTTGTTGTTGACTTTGAATTTTTAATTCCTATTTAGTATTTAATAATAATCATTCTGTTTATTCCTTGTTCTCAACATGTCGACGGTTGGTGGTAGGGATTGAGCAGCAATTTGTGTCAACAATTAGAGGTTAATCTACTACGACAGATCGATCATATGTTGCACCTGGCGGTTATTAATAAAATAAGAGCTATTGTTGTTATTGAGAGGGTGAAAAGAAAAAGACATGACTCGGAGTTCTGATTATTCAATATGAAAAGTGTTTCGTAAATAAATAATAAACACAATTTATAACCACAATTTTAATAACTAATCGTGACTTTTCACCATTTTTGTTTTTGAATTTGTTTTTTAAATTATTTATTATATAATAAAATGATTATTATTTTATTAAGGAATTTGAAAAGGTATTTTTTTTTATTTATAAAATAAAAAAGTAAGCAAATTTGGATTAATGATATGATGATATAGTTATTTTTTTTTTAAAAAAGTAGATTATATGTTGCAACAATTAAATTATCTGATGCAACAGGTTCACTATGGTTGCAACAGATGATATATCTGTTGTCACAGATGATTTATATGATGCAACCTATATCGAGTCACAACTCAATAAAAATAGTTCTTGGAAAGAATTAATTAATAATAATAATCTGAAAAGTCATGACTTATCACAATATTTCTTAATTTAATTAATTCATTACTTTTCACATTAATAAAAAATGTAATTAATAAATGGAGGTGAACAGTTAGATTATATGTTGCAACAGATATGTTATCTGATGCAACATATTTTATATTTGTTGCAATAGATAATATATTTGTTGTCACAGATGTGTTATCTGATGCAACAGATATAGAATCTGTTGCCACAACTCAATAAAAATGGTTCTTCGAAAGACTAATTAATAATAATAATCTGAAAAGTCATGACTTATATCACAATATTTATTTTCTTAATTTAATCAAAAATTTAATTAATGTATGGAGGTGAATAGTGGCGCCTTTTTGCCTCTCATTTAAATTCAATCCTCTATAAATAGGTTCGTCTTTACTCAATCGTTCATTCAAATACACACTCTATTTATTTATTGCATCTCGTCTTTCATATTACACTGTAGAAGATAAGATTATGGCTGACCCAGTATGGGACGTTGGTTTTCTGCAAGACGCCGTGAATGAACTTTGGAATCAACTTCGTGATCTGCAATGGGAATTGGGAGGAGTTAGATCAAGAATGCTCCACGAGATACGTAGGCTGAGGAGGGCCTTGCTACTTCTGGTTGAAGATTGGCCGGCTGGCAATGATGATGCTGATAATAATAATAATAATAATTAGACTATTATTTTTCTTTTAGTCTATTATATGTTTTTTTATTTGTTTAATAAATAAATTATGTTTGACCTTTGACGTTTTAATCCATATTTAATTTTCATTCTGTCTATTATCTTCTCAACAAACATTTCGATGATTCGACGTAAAAAGGAATAATTTAGAATCCAGTAGCAATAGCAAGATTTATCTGTTGTGTTTGTGGCACGGGTTGATTTGTGTTGTTTCAAACAGATTAATCATTCGTTGCAAAAGATAATTAGTCTGGTGCAACAGATAAACATTCTGATGCAACAAATAATTAGTCTGGTGCAACAGATAAACATTCTGATACAACAGATAATACGTCTGATGCAACAGATAATACGATGATGCAACAGATAAATAGTCTGATGCAACAGATTACTCATTTGATGCACCAGATAATTGATCTGTTTAAATTGTGGACACTTGTGCTGGATTCATAATCGGGGTTTTATCCATTGTTGGAAAAACAAAAGTGTACCCAGATGACAAATACGAATAAAAATCATAATTTTACTTACCAAAGTAACCTATGAAGTAATGCCAAAGTGGAAAGTGATGTAGTAAATAAAATTTGACCTAAGAAATTGGTCAGATCGCAGCAGTAGCACTGTACCAACAACAACAACAACAACAACAAATGGTCGACAAAAAGAAGATGAAGCAAAAGATGATGAATAAAGCAGCAGAAACAAAAACAATTAACAACAAAAATTGCTAAGAGAGAGAAAACAACAATGGATGAGAAGAGAGAGAAAGGTGCCTTTTTCCCCCTCCGTTTCCCGTTATTTTAGGTATACATTGGGATCAAAGTGTAAATTTAAAAACTTGAGGGTTATTTTAAAACTTTTCCAACTTTCTTAATACATAATAAAGTAATTGTCACCTCCAACTAATAATTAAGACTTGTGTCACCTACACTTCATTTTAAAGCTTCGAACTACGCACTACGTACATCACTACATAATATATATATATATATATGTATGTATATATCAACTCTTGAATACGTACTATATACATCACATACACGATTTTACTACCCCATAATAATATACAACGTATTTCACATATACTCAGTTATACATGTACGTTACATTATTATAATTGCAATAGTAGCATATAATATCATTAACTCAACTATATGATATAGACATATCCATTATACAAAGATTATGTTTAACGTCATTTAACGTATATACAAAGAAAAATATTTATTTTATATACTGAAACATACGTAAAAGATAAAGATTATGATTAACGTAATTTATTTATTTTATTTGATATATTTCTTAGCATAATTTTTTTACACAATCTAAACTTGATTGATATTTATTATTATTATATTGGTTATTGAATACGTGTGATCTGTGTAATTTCAAAAAAATTATATTTTTGATTTTACATATAATTATTTTTTAATAAAAACTGACCACAAGTGGTTTTTTTAAAATATTTTATTTTTTAATACAAAAGTGACTACAAGTGGTCGGTTTTTTAAAATAATTTTATTTTTTATTTTTTTTAATTTCAAAATCGACCACTTGGGGTCGCTTTTATAAAATATTTTAAATTTAATTTTTAAAATAAAACCAACCACAAGTGATCGCTTATTAAAAATACTTTTTAATTATTTTTTTAAAACAAAATCGACCACAGGTAGTCGGTTTTTAAAAATTATTTTCTTTTTTATTTTTTTAAAATTCCAAAACCGATCACTTGTGGTCGCTTTTATAAAATATATTAAATTTAATTTTTAAAATAAAATCGACCACATGTGGTATCTTTTTAAGAATATTTTTGTAATTATATTTTTTAAATAAAACCGACCATAAGTGGTCGATTTTTTTAAAAATTATTATTATTATTATTTTAATAAAAAACTGACCACTTGTGGTAGGTTTTATTTAAAAATATAATTAAAAACTAATTTTAAAAACCAACCACAAGTGGTCGAATCTTAAAAATTATTTTCTTTTTTTTTTAATTAAAAGTCGACCACTTGTGGTCGGTTTTATTTAAAAATATAATTAAAAACTAATTTTTAAAACCGACCACAAGTGGTCAGTTATTTAAAATTATTTTCTTTTTTTTAATTAAAATCGACCACAAGTGGTCGATTTTTAAAATTATTTTCTTTAATTAAAAAAGTGGTCGGTTTTATTTAAAAATATAATTAAAAACTAATTTAAAAAACCGACCACATGTGGTTGGTTCTTAAAAATACTTTTTAATTATATTTTTTAAATAAAACCGACCACAAGTGGTCGGTTTTTAAAATTATTTTCACTTCCAATTTTTAAAAAACTAAAAGCGACCACAAGTGGTCACTTTTTTATTATTTTTATTTTTTTATTTTTAAAATAAATAATAATTAATATAAAAATTATTGAAATGATTACTTTGAAATTTTAAAATATAAGAGCGACCATATGTGGTCGCTTTTAAAAAGAGGAAAAAAAAAATAAAAAAAAAAATCCGACCACATGTGGTCGATTTTTTCGACCACAAGCTGTGGTCGGTTTTTCTATTTTTTTTAGTAGTGCGGGAGATTTTATATTGACATTCAATTTTGACTTTTTTTAATTCCATTCGGAGCATTATTTTACTCATTTAAACTCTTACACGCTGTTTGGATGGTGGTTTATCATAGTTTCATAATGTACAGTATAGTATAGTATGGTATTGTACTGTATAATATAGTATAATATAATGTTTGGATGGACTAAATCGTTTACTATAATTTAATAATAGTTTTTTAATTTGATTTGATGGTATGACATTGTATTGTAAAGGATAAGTTTACTAAAATGCCCCTAATTATTTTAAATTTATCAATAATTATTAATAAAATAATTTTTTTCTACAATTTTATCATAAATATGTCTTGTAATCAACAATGGAACAACAACGAAACCTTTAAAGTTTTAGGTTAAGGTAATCAAATGCATTACAAAAATAGGATTTATTAGTATCTTTAGTTTTGGTAAAGCAAGGGACATTTGGAGAGCAGTTCCTATTAAACATAAAATGCCTTATTCCTTCTACCTATTGAAGAAGAATCAAAATTCAGTATACATATTCCTCCTGCTCTTTAGCTAGTACCTTGTGTTAGTCAAAGCATGTGCAATATTCATAATGCAAGACTCACCACAGTACAACCATCAGAATAACAGTTTTATTTATTATACGGGTTTAACTTTTATACTCGGGAGAACAAAAAAAAACGCAGAGAGAAGAACAGTGCAGAGAAAAAATGTAAAAATAAAAATATATCAGAGTTAGAAGTAATATAGGGTAAATGATAAAATAAGATTAGATAATATTAAGTAAGGACATAATAAAAAAAAAATCATGGGATACCATCAAATCGATGGTTCTAAAAATTGAGGAATTTCATAGTTATCATACCATGAAAAGATATCATACCATACCATAAAATTTAGAAAACAATAAAAAAAAACATGATTTCCTTGATAACCATAACGCACCATACCATGGAAAATCACCATCCAAACATGCACTTAATAAGTGAAGCTTTTGTAGTAGAATCAAGGGTATTTTCACAATATTAAATATTTGAAATGACACGTGTTTCAACGTAGACTTAAGGAAAACTGCTTTCCACTTTCTTCTTCCACCTATTTTCACTTTCTTCTTCCATCTAATGTTGTTGTTTTCTTTATTTCATTCTCAGAACTTCATTGACCGAAAATTATTTTTTCGCCTCCAATTGTGAATTCTGCGTAAATATAAATTCGCAGGTGCTTGAGAATTAACTGGTTATACTACTGGTGCATTGCCTTTTAAATATCTAGGGTTCCCAATATGAGCCAAAAAACTCTCATCAATGGACCATGAAAATTTGTTGGACAAGATGACCAGCCGAATCAAAACATTGGGAACTAGGAATCTATCTTATGCTGGCCAGGTACAATTAGTCAATTCAGTACTGATGCACATACACTCATATTGGTCTTCTATCTTCTTGTTACCAAAGAAGGTGTTAAAAAGTATTACAGCAGTTTGTAGGAATTTCATAAGGAGTGGAGCAGTACGCACAAATAAATCCCTGTTAGTAGCATGGGATGTGGTATGCAAATCCAAGAAAGAAGAAGGACTGAGCACAGTTGATAATGTTTTGTGGAATGAGGTTGCAATTGCAAAGTATGTGTGGAACGTGACGTGCAAAGCAGATAACCTATGGGTGAAATGGGTGGATCATGTATATATAAAGGGGCTGAATTGGTGGCAATACCAACCACCTCAAGATTGTTGTTGGTATTGGAGGAAAATCTGCTCAATTAAAGAAAAATTTTGGGGTGGATACATACGGAATCACTGGCTAACTGTAGGGGGTAAATACACCATTCATAGCGGCCACTGTTGGAGGACAAGGGCTACTAATGAATGGACTTGGGGGAGGGGTGTCTGGAATAGCAGAAATATACCAAAACATAGCTTCATTAGTTGGCTGGCAATGCATCGAAGGCTGCTAACAAGAACCAGATTGGTAAAAATGGGAGTCTGCCAAAGTTATAAGTGTTTATTGTGTGATCTAGCTCCGGAGTCAATAGAACACTTAATGTTTGAATGTAAATTCTCAAGACTATGCCTGGAAGGGATCTTGGAGTGGCTTAACATTAATTAACATGATAAGGACCTGCAAAATATATGGAAAAGAATGGCAAGGAAGGCAGTAGGTAAGACTAGTAGAAGCATCATCTGGGCAATAATTGCAGCGGTAATATATAACATATGGCAAGCAAGGAATCAAGCGTTGTGGAACAACATGGTTCCAACGCCCACAAATGTGATCAGGACAATCCAACATGAGAGCAAAAGTAGAATTTTTGATCGGATACGGGGTTGAGTAAACTGTAAAGATAGAGTTTGGATAGAAAATTATATACATATATCAAATGTATAGGATCAAAGACTGGAAAATAGGAGTTGTGTGGTCGAGAGTAGGCTGATGACGCGGTAGTGATTTTTCTTTTGCAATGTAATGCTCCAAAAAGAGCGAGAGATAGTTGGAGATGATAAAATGTGTTTGTTTGACAAAAAAAAAAAAGAAATGTGTTTCCCAAATACTATATGGCCAAATACGTGATGAAACTTCACCCAAAAATGACTTGCCAAAAATATTTGAAAATCTATGGCCAAACGCTAGCTTAAATTGTGTAGGTACAGTTCTTAAGATTCTTAGATGCGGTATGAAAAAGAAAATTCTTATTAACATTGTTAGATTTTTTAAGTTGTCGATTTATGCCTACTATTGATTGAAATTCTAATAATTTTTTACACATAAATTTGTGTTCCGCACCGAAAATTATGGGTTCAAAATAAAACGATACCTACGCTCCGGCTAATTGATACTCCCTCCGTCCCATTTTACTCGTCCCAAATTTCCTAATTTGATTTCTCATTTTACTTGTCCTTTTTAATTAATCAAGACAAGACAAATTTTTTTTTCTTTTTTTACCCGTAGTATTAATTATTCTTTCTCCAAATTAAAATGTAAACATCATTTAATAGGGGTACTATGGTAAAATAGTTATGTTATTAATTATTTTTCTTAATTAATGTATCAAGTCTATTTGAGACGAGTAAAATGAGACGGAGGGAGTATAATACATGCAGGGTAAATCCAAATGTATGAAGCCCCACTAACATGCCATTGAAAGAAATTAAATTGTACGGAATCACTCTACTAACGAGGTGCTCATCATCCGGACTTATACTCTTTTTTCTTGAATAAAATCCATTCAACTTGTTACAAATATAACTTAGTTAAGGACAAGTGTATATTAGATAAGGTAGAAATATAAGGGAATATTGCACTGCAATAACACATAATTCTCTTAGCAATTTTTTTGTTGTCATGGCTCGCAACTGTGCTTTTTATTTCACTGTTGCGCTTATTGTGATATCTGGTAAATGGCCTTTTTCTACCCTTCCCTCTCTTTTTTTGTCTCAATGTAGATTATTACTTACGACAATATAAATTGTAGCATCATCTTTTACACTTCGAGCAACAATGGTAATATACTGATTTTGACACTTGATTTTTTTTTTCTGTAGTTTATTTGGCTGAGTCTCCAAATGTGAAAGTAAGTGCTGCAAGAGGCTTATCGGCTGAAGTGAAATCAAAACTAACTGGTAACAATGTGGATTCTCTTTGCGGTGGATCCTGTTTTTCAAGCCGTGACTGCTTAAGTAGGTCATGTCCCAATTGTTACTACGATTATTTTATCCATGTCTACAAGTGCAGCCCCTAAAGGATCATGGATATATGGCCAACACAATACGATGAAGTCTGTTGCTTTTACATATGAGTAGGAGCTGTTTTGTGGTTTATTATCTTTGCTTTTCTGTTTTTATTTCCCCATTTCAGCTCTTCCTTATGGGAAGAAAATAAAATGACTAAGTTCTACTTCTACCTAGATTAGAACTATATATGTGGGATGTAATATCAAGATTGGGTTGTGTTGGCCTATAATTATTCCTGACGTAGTTGAATTTTTAATTTTGAATGGAACTCTACTATCATCGTTGCTTAATCAAAATCTCTGTTTCCTCTTTATTACTCCCTCGGTTTCGCAATAAATAAATTGTTGTGGTGTTTATTGGTGTTTCAAAATAAGTGAATCGTTGAATTTTTTTCTAAAATTACCCTTATGATTTGACAAGTAAAAGAGACTGAAGCTATTTTTTTTTTTTTGAATTAAAGAGACTTCAAGGGTAAAAATGAAAATTTATGTTAAATTTATGTCTTTGATGCTTATTTCTTAATTTGTGTGCCAAAATCCAGCAATTTATTTTTTTCGAAACGGAGGGAGTACAATAAGTCACTACTGCACCTGAGACAAAAACTAATTAATGTTCATGTGTAACCCATGTTTTATGAGTTTCAGGGATGGCTTTCTGCGGATCTAGTATTTCTATAGAGAAATCTAGTAAATATATAAAAGTTATACGTTAGGAACCCATAAACTAAGGGATCGTTAGGCAGGGACGGCTCAACATAATTGGTGGCCTAAAGCGAAATTGCAAAATGAGGCTTTGAATTTTTTTTTTACAAATCTATATTTATAGCTTTTTGAGGTGTAAAATTATTAATAAAATTGTTTTGTAATTGATTTATCTGAAAAAATCCCTTTTCAATTAATAGTATGCTTAATTCATTTGATATCTCTTGAAATATTTTTTTTTAAGCTTAAGTAATAAAAAGGGAAGCCCGGTGCACTAAAGCTACCGGTATGCGTGGTGTTCGCAGAAGGGCCCCACCACAAGGGTGTATCGTACGCAACCTTACCTTGCATTTCTGCCAGAGGCTGTTTCCAAGGCTTGAACCCGTGATCTCCTGGTCACATGGCAACAACTTTACCAGTTACTTGAAATTTTATTTTTAAAAAACTTCTTTCAGCTAAGACAATTACATAGGATCAAGAAAAATATACATTCATAAAATAGTAAAATCTTTTTATTTGACCGAAATACATCTTATCTTTCAATTTTTTCGATTCAACTGTAATTGTTGCTTTGATTTTTTTTTGCCCCATTAATCAAAATAATAAATAGAATATGATTTTCTGAGTTAACTCTATTTGTTAGATGTTCTTTTTAGATTTGAGAGTATTAAAAGAAATTTTTTTAATGTTGATTGTCAACTTTAATCTTGAATTTCTAAAGTGATATTTTTATTTGAGTTTAAGAGAAATTAAAATGTGATGAAGAAAATATTAAGAAATATTTGATATTTTCTAAAGAAAAAAAATCTAAAAAAAAACTACAAACCTATAATGCTTTAAAAAAAAATGAGGCCTCCAAAAATCGGAGGCCTAAAGCGCTTGCTTCGCTGGCTTCACCTTGAAGCCGGCCCTGTCGTTTGGTAGAGTGTATAAGAATAATGCATTATATAGTGTATTAGTAATACTTGCATTAGTAATGCTTGTATTAGTTATGCATGTATTATTTCTTATACATTGTTTGGTTTAATGTATAAGAAATAATATATCTTACATAATTTCTATAAAAGACGTGTTTGTTTACAAAAATACCCTTCTTTGACTATGTACACTTTTGTTGCAACAAAGTTCTTTTGTCATATAAAACATAATTAGTATTGTTGAATTAGTATATAGAGATTTAGGATTCATTGCAAGACCTTCGTCTTTGCGCATTAAATGTTACGCCGACGGATTAACATAGTCGAAACAAAAATAAAATACAAGATGCTCAAGATTTTTTTTTTTTTAATCTTTTTAAAGACCCTCGAAGCAAAACAAAAATATGATGTGATTATTTAAATCAACTATTCATTGTTGTAAATTAAAATGGTGGGAAAAGAAATTGTGAAATGTTTTGAGAAGATTCACAGTTGAAAATTAAAATGGCGGGAAAAGAAATTGTGAAATATTTTGAGAGGGAAATTGAGGGGTATTAAGGTCATTTAATAAGTTAATGCATGTGTTAAAAGCCTTTGTATTACTAATACATAAGAAATGAATTGTATTACTAATACACACTTCAATACACAATAAAGTGTATAACTAATGCTTGCATTAGTTATACATAGGCAAAAAGACGTACCAAACAAGGTACTAATAGTACACATTAACTAAGACATGCATTATATTTTCCAATACACTCTACCAAACGACCCCTAAGTGTAATATTGGTCTAGTGGAGTAGAGGAACTAGTAATAGTTTTATTGACCTCTTGGTTTTGGGGTTCAAATCCCTTTAGTGACTATCTGATTTTATTTTTATCTAACATGAAAACCCACAAACTTTAAATCCTGGATCCGCCTCTGAATTGAGGTCAGTTAATTCTTAGTAGTGTATAATAAAGGAAAAAAACTCAAATAATATTTCATCGAACTATTAGAAATGGCTAAAATTTTGACCGATCTATGCCAATGTCATTACAAAACAAGTTTATTTGTGCCATTATTTTTGAAAGGTGATTTGTAAAATCATTTTTGAGGTCTACGCCACCAAATCTAAATCAAGCAATATTACTTGAAATGAAATTGAGCAAGATGTGGTGATCGATGCAGCATACAAAGGAATGAGAGAATGCCTTAAGTGATTTATGTCATGAGTGAAAATTCCAGCTTTACCCATATGACTAATTATATTGCTAGAACTTGAAACAATGTTGCAACTCTTGTGTTGTATTTTCGTGATGTTGGCTGGTATGTAGTCAACTTTTTTTTAGTAAAGCTGATAAGGATGAAGTGCTATACGAGGACCATATACAATGAATAGTAACCCTCTAACGTTGAAGGAATGGACTCTTTAAGTCTTAACTTTGATTTCCAGAACAATGCCTTTGTGGATTAGATTGTGTAATCCGTCATTAAATTGTTGGAGTGGTACCCCCTCAAGCAAAATTGCAAGTAGGCTGGACAGACCTATCTTTGTGATTGAATGCACCAAGAGGCATCGCAAGAGTGTCATAAGAGAGGGTGCTCGTTTCACAAGGACTAAATGTTGAGGTTGATAGTGTTGAACTAATTGGAAGAAATTTCAAACAGTATATTAAATATGAATGGAAACCTTTGCTTTGTCAAGGGCACATGAATCTACAACGACAACATAACATCCACTGGACAAGTTCAGAAACAAGGGCAAGCAATAGCCTAAAAAGTTTGTACATCAATATATGAAAACCCCAACCTAAACTCAATGTAGAGGATGGGTGATGTGGTGCACTTGAACCCTGCCCAGGAGAATGTACAAAGGAAAGAGGTGGGTCTTGGTGTAGAGAAAATAAGTGGAAAGCTGAAAGTGAAAACAACATAGACTGTACAATCTGAAGTGACTACACCTTAGGATATCGACGAATTTACTCAAGTAACAGTGTCTAGAAAGGCAATTAGTCGATCATTTGTTGCCCTCATCCAACAGGAAAGGGTTGCTAGTAGCTCGATGACTATTCAAAATTCCGGCTCGTCTTAAACTATACGAAGAGTGGCTAGGACTGATTTTTGGTAGACCTCTTGAAGAGAGGGATGAACTACATAATCAATGGAATGCATCTTCTGGAATGTGATCAGGGGCATGAATATGCCCCCAAACAAAGAGAGTTAGGAAAGTATCATCGGCAGAATAATATCAGTAATGCAGGGATTTTGGAAACAAAGGTCAAAGAGACGAGATATACAACGAGTATAGGAAGGATAGATAGAAGTCGAAATGTAACACACAACTAACTACACAAATGCCCCTAATAGCAGATTATGGCTGTTGTGGACGGCAAACGTAGTAAATGTCACTGTGTTAGAAATTCAAGTTCGGTTCATCCATTGTGAAGTGGGGATAGAAGGACTACTTTCAAATATATCATGATAGTGGTGTATGGAAGCAACAGCAGTAAGAAAAGACGGCAGTTATTGGAGAGACTAGAACAATTGGGTGACAAGAAAGATGGACAACCAATCATTGAATTAGAGATAAACGTGATTCAGGCGTACTTGTATTTCTTTAAACCTCATAATTATGAAATCTACAGGGAGATTTTATATTGACGATTCTCAATTTTGACCTCCTTGAAACCCATTTGGGCCACTATTTTACTCATTGATAATTAAGACAAAAACTCTTGTTCGCTTTATGATTTTGTGGTTTTACCTTCGATTAATTAAATAAGAAAATGAGCAAAAAAAAAGTTATTCAATTTCAAAACGGACAAAACAGGAAATGACTCCAATTAAATAATGAAGTACTCATTTAGTAAAGAAAAAAAATTGACTAAAGAAGATTGATTCCCCCCTTAATTTGATCCGTTAAACAAGAGCTCTTTCACATGAAATTCCCAAATTAGTATGACAACTTGTTTTATTTTTCTTCATTAAATAAGAATCTAGATTCATAATCTATGGTGCTTTGGTTATGGAATCTCTTTAATATACACCATGGAGAAAAATCAGCTTAATTATATTTATAATGCTCGATCATGTCTCTTCCTAACTCATAACTACTTTCTTTACTGTTTATACTCCTTCTGTACTTTTTACTTATGACCTGTCGAGTTTGCATTTTGCACTTTTCTTAAAGTTATGGATTCATACCTACAATTTATTGAAATTATACTGAATTTTTTGATATAAATTTATGATTTGCATAGAAAATTATGTATTAAAAATAGAACAGTACATACGCTCCTACAAGTTGGTATAATATATGTAGGTAAAATCCAATTGTATGAAGCCCCACTAACATGCCATTGAGAGAAATTAAACTGGATGGAAATTACTCTACTAACTAAGTGCTTATCATCCGGACTTGCACTCTCTTTTTTCTTCAATAAAATTCATTCAACTTGATACGAATATAACTTAGCTAAGGACAAGTTGTAAATTAGATAAGGCAGAAATATTGGGGAGAGAGGCCTATAAATCCATTGCCTTTCATGAAGCAAAAATATTGCACTTCAACAACACATAATTCTTTATACACATATCTTATATATATCCTTCTTAGAAATATTATTGTTGTTATGGCTCGCAACTATGCTTTCTATTTCACAATTGCGCTTATTGTGATGTCTGGTAAATGACCTTTTCTACCCCTCCCTCTCTTTTTATGTCTCAATATAGGTTAATTACTTATGTTAATAAAAAAGGAAAAAGGCTCAAATATGTCATTGAACTATTAGAAATGACTCATTTATGCCAGCATTTAAAAGTTTAGCTCATTCATGCTATCGCCGTTATAAAATCGCCTCATCCATGCCATTATTTTTTAACGGTGGTTTTCAAAAATAGCTTTGCCGCGTGGCCTTTTATTAAAGGTCCACGTCATTAATTAAAATAAGGAAAAAGACTCAAATATACCATTGAACTATCAAAAATGGCTCATTTATGCCATCAGTTAAAAGTTTACCTCATTCATGCCATCGTCCTTATAAAATCAGCTCACCCTGTGATTACTTTTTAATGGTGCGTTTTCAAAAACTGTTTTCGATGTGGCCTTTTATTAGAGGTCCGCGACATTAATTAAAATAAATCAATATTAATTTGAAATATCTTAGATCCATTAAAAACAACCGGTTCATTTAACATAACCTGACCCATACCCATTAAAGTATTTTTTTTCCTACAACAACAACTATTTTTCTGATCAGAAGAAATAGTGATTAATGTATATCCTTTGGCTATTTCTAGTTGATTCTAAATCATTATAAATGTTACGCTTAACAGAAACCTCAAAAATTCTATCCTACGTTTTAATTCCAGTGACTCCAATCTATACTCTGAATTTGCAAGAAAATAAGCCAATGAACGATTAGGAGAAACAAGAAAAAGAAAGAGGCGTACCAATAGAGCTTCTCCAATATTCTCCCATCACGAATTAGGGGAGCATACATTATTGAAAAATTATTTCTAAATAACGGCTTAAAAGAAGTCTGCTATCCCACTATCTCGCCATGTATGTGGGATAACTTCTCCCATCACGAATTAGTGGAGCATACATTGTTGAAATATCATTTTCAAATAACGGCTTAAAAGAAGTCTGTTATTCCAATTATCCCGCCAAGTATATGTGACAACTTCTCCCATCATTATGATATATATGCTGGAATAAATAATCTCGATACTAACTAATTTCAAATATTTTGAAATTAATAGTGATTTCTTTTAATTAATGGCGTGGACTTATAATAAAAAAATACGTGGCAAAGTTATTTTTAAAAATTCCATCATTAAAAAGTAATGGCATGGGTGAGTTGATTTTATAACGGTGATGACATGAATAAGCCGAACTTTTAATTGATGGCATAAATGAGCCATTTTTGATAGTTCAATGGCATATTTGAGCCTTTTTGCTTATTTTAATTAATGACGTGGACATCTAATAAAAGGCCACGTGGAAAAGCTGTTTTTGAAAACCACCATTAAAAAGTAATGGCATGGATGAGCTAGTCTTGTAACGGCGATGGCATGAATGAGCTCAACTTTTAACCGATGACATAAATGAGTCATTTCTGATAGTTCAGTGGCATATTTGAGCCTTTTCCCTAATATAAATGTAGTGTATATTAATATAAATGTAGTGTAATCTTTTACACGTTCGAGCAACAATGGCATAACATATTGGTTTTGACACTTGATTTTGTTTTTTCTTTTGATGAAATATAGTTTATTTGGCCGAGTCTTCAAGTGTGAAAGTAATTGCTGCAAGAACTTATCAGATGAACTGAAATCAAAACTAACTGGTCAAAGTCTGAATGCTCATCTAGCTATGACTGCTTAAGTAGGTCATGTCCCCGTTGTTACTACGATGTTATTGATCGCGCCTACAGCTGCCGCCCTTAAAAGATCAATCATTGATGGCCAACACAATATGATGAAGTACTCTTGCTTCTTAATTTGAGTAGATGTTTTGGTGTTCTAACTTATTGTCTTTGTTTTCCTGTTTTCCTTTCCCCATTTCAGCTTCTTTATGTTTTTTAATTGAAAAAATAAAATGTCTGAGTTCTAGTTCTACCTAGATGAGGACAATGTCGGATGTAATATCAAGATGGGGTTGTGTTGGCCTATAACTGTTCCTGACGTATTTGTACTTTTAATTTTGAATGAAAACTTTATGATCATTTTGCTTAATCAAAATCTCTATTTTCTCTTTAATTATTATATCGAGTAGTTTGTTTGTATCCTGTACATGTTAAAAAAAGACAACACGTGAGATAAAACTAATGTTCATGTGTAACCTATTTTTTTTTAAAAAAATGAGGATACTGACAAGTACTTGAAATAGTAGCATATAATAAATTTTTAGCTTATGTGATGTAACTGGTTTCTCGATGAACCACTTACATCAAGTGAAAAAAAACATAATGATTTACTTATGAGTTGTAACACCTCACATTTTTTAAGCTAGAAATCAAACCGTCATTTCTACGTGTGTAAGCTCTAATTCTGTGGTTTATATTTAAATTCATGTGTCATGATCTTTATCCTAGTATATGAAGTGATTATGAGGTGAAAAATGTTCGTACAAATCGCTTAAAGCAAAGTTGAGCTAAGAATCCTTCATTCGTCCAAAGTTTGATGTTCGATTCTACAAGGGTCCACTTTGAACGTGTATAACTTTGGATACACGTATAATTTTGCAGCTTAAGACCCACCAAATTGTAGATAATTGAATTAGCTTTCCAACTATACCAATTTTGCCTTTATCCGATACCCGAACGAAAAGATATGTCATTTTTCGTGTGAGGCAGTAAGCCGATACGATATCGATGCGACGCGTCGGACTGCGCATTACGAAACTGTTTCACACGCTAAATCAGTTTCTAATGGCTCTAGGGGCATTTTGGTCACTTCCCCTCACCCAAATTCCATTCCTAACATAAAATCTCAGCCCCAAGAAGCATCAATTGCCTCTTTTATTCAATTTTCTCTCAAAAGGAAACCCTAGCCAATTCCAAGAACAAGATTCAATTCTTCTTACCATAGATCAAGAATTCATCCTTTCAGTTCAAGATTTCCAAGAGACTAATCAAGATTCGGATTCTATTTTTCGAACTATGAAATCAAAGGTATGTGGGACTACTCTTAAAACCTTGGGCATAAGTTTAAATATTTTATCAAGATTAAAGATCCTCAATTATGATTTATAATGAAGTATTCGATATGATTTTCGAAAATTATGCATCATGAGACTGTTTTGATGAAAATAAATGTTGTCTTGAATTACTTTTCATGAAAATTGAATTATAACTATATATATATGATTTCGTGTATTTTTGTAAGATTGATTGAGAGCATGAGTATGAATTCCCTCTCTTGTTGTGAGCTAAAGTTTATAATTTCATTGTGAATGATTTGAAATGCATGCATTAAGATTTGAAAGTGATCTTCTCAATATCATGGTGTTTGACATGGTTTATATATGATGAGAGGGAGTTTCTTTCTTTAACTACATTCTTGCATTAAAGGAAAAGAATTGCATGTGATTGATTAAATTGACATGACCACCACATGTTTTTAATTTTGCAAAGAGATGATAAATGCCTAAGTTTTCTTGAGATTTCAAAGTGATGACTCTATTATGATGTTATAAATCTTGGATGGTCATGTGCATGTTTTGAATATTATGGGCTGTGAATTTGATATGATAATGACTTGTAAGTCAGGTACCCGGAGATTACATGCCCTTAATAGAAAAAGTATTGATCCTTTTGAAAGTATGAACATGTTTACTTTAAAGTACTAAAAGTTGAGCTTAAGAGAGCTAGTAGGTTACCCGAAGAAGGCGTTTGATTGTAAGGGCTCATCACTGGAAATCATAGTTGCCGATGTGGGTCTTATGATATTGTATCCTACATGGGAGGATAATAAAAATGATTAGGATATTTCACATGGGGGGATTCCTGCGGTGTGCTCACATGGGAGGTATTACCAACTCCAAATCCTGGCAGCTACTTGGATTGGAGGCTCGGCCGTCGAGTTAAGGGCGGTTTCCACATAGCCCGTGGAATTTTAAATTTGTAGAGTGTACCAACTAGATCAGAAGAATAACAAAGAGTCAAGGTTGTCAAGAATTGATTTGAAAAATTTATTAAACATGCCCATGTATTTTTACTTATATAATGTTCACTGTGATTGTGAAATGTTCCATTACCTATTTTTGTATAAACGCATGTTATTTTTAAGTTGTTTCACATACCAGTACATCTGTATTAACCCCCTATATTTCAAAATTCTGAGACATAGTTCTGGGGTCCAGCTGAGCAGTAGATTGAATTGTCCGAAGTTTATAGTTGGTGAGTCTTCTCTTTTTCGAAAGGCCGGGCTTATATAAACATTGTCATTTGTTTGATTCATGGTCTGACTGAGGATCTTGTCCCAGTTTTATTTTAGACATATATTGGATATTGTAATATTAGAGATTTCGTAGACGGGTTTCGTATGTGTTGAATATTAAGAATTTCTTTCTAAATTGTTCAGGTGTCATGAGATTGACCATGGTGTCATTTTCGTTATGCTTTTCCGTAAAATTCTTTGTATTGAATGAATGTTATGCATGATTGCCAGAAAGAAAGGGGCGCCTGGGCCTCATGGTTTGGGATGCTCGTTACGGCCTGGGCCTCGGTTTGGGTCATGACAAACTTGGTATTAGAGCACGGTTCATTGTCTTAGGGTATCTGCGAAATCGTGTCTATTAGAGTCTTGCTTATGGGTATGTTGTTCACCAAACTTATAATCAAGTGGCTACCGAGCATTTAGGAGTTGTTTCTTTTTCTTTCATACTTTAGTTCATGCTATAGCGTCGTCCATAAGCAAGTTATCCAAATTTCTTCCTTGTTTAAAGTTCATGGGCCATGCCTCATTGTCGAGGTGATACAAGTCTAAGAGTCTAGTTCCCCCAGCGAGATGGTTCTCTCTTATTGAGTTATCCATAAAGTTATGATATAGCACAAGGATTTTAGAGGAGTCCATTAGTGCTTCAAGGTGTATTGATTTGAGTGTATATCTTTATCCTGATTAAATCGTGCTTTTCATCATGATGTTCGAAGTGTATTCAGTCCCCATTCAATAATTCTTATTTCGGGTGTCATGTTTAAGGGTAATGATGTGTAGCAGAGTGTTGGAGCTATATTTCTACCCGGGTAGTAGTATATGTCAAAGTGCCATGACCTATTGGTAGTGAGATCGTCCAGAAATTAGTGACATGAAGTTACAAGGTTAGCAATCAGAGTTAGGGTGACATTTGCATAAATAAATAGTTTTAGTAGTATAATCTTGGATTGAAGAGTGGATTGCCATTGTATAGTGATAGACTAATGTGATAGCAATATTTGTAGATTGTATGGTGGTCTGTGAAGGAAGTGACTGGATATGATTTATTTTTATTCGAATTAGGGAAGGATCTCAGAATGGATAGTTATGGTGGTTGTATAAATCATTTATAGGTTTGAATGGAGAAGGGTAGATTTGTCAATAAGTTGTGGGTAGAGACCCATTGGTTTATGGTATGTGGTGATAGTGAGAATGTATGCATGGGTAAGTAGACTTAATGTGAAAAGGTATGTAGTGGATTCTGAGTTGTAATAGGGAGGTTATGGAGAGGATGTGATTGTAGGTAGTAGTTAAGTGAAATTTCCCCAACTTGATAGACAAGTATAGTATGTGGCATTCTTTATCGGTGGTACATGATTGATTGTAGACTATAGGCTTGAACTTGAGATGTGGGTAGTAGTGGATAGTAGCTTAAGATTAGTGATGTATGTTTTGTGGGAATAAATGAGTAGGCTTAATGTGAGGTGTGAAATAGTTTAGGTTGGAAACTTGTGGAAAAAAAGGAGTGGATAATTGTGATATTTATGTACATGAGCACTAGTGTTAAAATGATGAACTATGGGTGAGTCATTAAGTATATAATAGCATGAGTATATAAGAATAAGTTGAACCCCAAATAGCATGTTGTTAGATAAGGTTGTATGGTATAAGTGGCATGTGTTTTTGAATTTTGTAGTACAGAGAAGTCTGGGGAGTTGTTGTATAGTGTTCATTAAAGTTAAACTTGAGGAAATATAGGTAGGCAATATGAGCCTTTGGTATAGTTGGGAAAATTTTGTTAAGTTGTAAGTTTTGCGAATAGAGGTTTAATGCGAGTATCTTAAGTGGTACAAAACAAGTGGTTATGTGATAGGGGGTGTGGATATGTATACCCAAGTGGGTGTGAGTTGTGGGGTGATGGTTATAGAGGCTAGCGAAAGTTAAAAGTAGTATTTACAGAAAATCAAGGCCTTCAATGTATAGTTCTTCAGGGAGAGTTTAGAGTTTAAGTATGTGGTGATGTCTCTTTTATGTTGAGAGTTGTGGCTATAGATTTCAATATGGGGTTGTGTCCCCAAGTCTAAGAGGGTGACTTTGGTCTAAGGGGGAGATGATGGATTAAAGTAGTTTTTGAATTTTCTTGTGGTGTCAAGTTTCAAGAAAGAATCATGATCAATCAATTCCTGTTCAAGCATAATCCTCGTACTTCGGTTTGAATAAACATTTACCAATGTCTTATGCATTCATGTTTTGCCGATGCCTATGGTTCGAGTTCTCTATGGACGTATGTTTATGATCTGACCTCCAAACTATAAGCAATTTGTCTCTCAGTGATCCAGTTTTTCATGTATTCAATCCATATGTTTTGTTGTTCGTGATCCATAAAAATCTCTGTCTCTCAGCATGCTTGGTCCTAAGAAAATATGTTTCTATATGTCACCGATTCTTCCTATGTCGATTTTAGCCAAAGTGATAAAGTTTATGCAAACTCATGGAAAATCTCAGTTCCTTAAACGAGGAGCAATTGCTTCAAGCGGCAATCTTTGTCTTAGTTGTAATGTAACACCCCATAGCATTCTCGACTCAATACCACTCTTAGTTGCATGTATGGAGAGCTTACAACCTAATTTTTTTTCTAATTGTTAAAAGACTTAGTCATATTTATGAGCTCTTAACTTCCATGATTTTCAAATTGATCTTCCCGACCCCGAAATATAGATTTTTGAGTTGATTCATGATCAGTGGTGTAAAAGGGGTGTCTCAGGAAAGTTTCAAAATTTTCAGACGACGTTTGGGGCATGTTTGGATGATCAGAATATTGGGCCAATGCGATGTTGATGTGCCACACCAGGAATCGCGTCGGTAGGGACAATCGCGACACGTCGTTTAACGCATTAGGTGCCCAGTTTGTCTTACTGATTTCTGGGTCCAGGAGGGTAATTTAGTCTCTTTCCCTTGTTTTATTTTGATATGTGCACCAATGTTTTTTCACTATGCTCTATCCTAAGAATTCATGTTGTATTGTTTTTCTTTCGTATGAATCTCTACTTATGATCCAGACACTTGATATATGGAGCACTTCGTGTCTATTTTATTGTATCTTCATTTCATGTCCCTCCTTGAGTTTGCAGAAAGTATAAGTTATGGTCTAATAGTGTTATTTTCCATTCATGACATTTATGCTTGGGTCCCTTAATGACCCTCCGTATGACAGTATGATGGTGGTTGTGGAAGCACGATGATGTGTTAGGTACGGGAGCAGATGTTCTTGAAGACAAAACAATTTTTTTGTCTGAATTCTCGAGCTAAGGTTATAGGTGAAAGGGAAAATAAGAAGAGGAACTTTTGTTGTGTGAAATAGTTAGGAATGAGATATATGGAGAAAATCTTTGTGAAGGTGATTGAATTTTCTGGTCTTAATGGAGGAAGTCCATGAAGTGGGTGTAGTAATGATAGGCTTGAATGTTGTGATTAATGAAAATACAACCCCTGTACTATATGGTTAGTATTCCTTGAATTAAAACCCGAGGGTTTTTGATGATAGTGATAAGGTGAGGTTATATTCTTAATGGGATGTAAAGTACAGGGTCCTATAGCTTAAGTTATCACCTTTTTACTCCGAGTTAGGCTTTAACATAAAAACACATTGCAGTGAAACTCAAACTTTTGTGGTTAGATGTGTGATAGGAGAATAGTAAGATGGAAAGTACGAAGTATGTTATTTAATGTTGGGGCATAGCTGAATAGTGCCTTTAAGCTAAGTCTATTTGTTGTATCATGAGATGTGGAGAATTCTTCAATCTCTATCTTCCGCGAAATCTTATTTCATGACTAGTACCAATATAAATCAGGTCTATGATCATCAAATAAATCCATGCCTTATGTTGTGATGATTATGGTGCATAGAACTCATGTGCAAAATCATCCCTATGTAAAGTCTCATTATCCCATATTTCGTGCTTTCACGTTTCACTAGGGGTTATCATGAAGCTCGTTTGATGCCTTTGCATATTTTGTTAGGAAAAAATGTTCAATGCAAGGTTTCGTTATGTATTCTACACTTTTATAACGTCAACAAGTCCCTACCCATCATTTGGGGACGAATGATCTCAAGGGGGAAATAATGTAACACCTCACATTTTTTAGCTAGAAATCAAACCGTCGTTCCTATGTGTGTAAGCTCTAATTCCATGGTTTATATTTAAATTCATGAGTCATGATCTTTATCCTAGTATATGAAGTGATTATGAGGTGAAAAATATTCATAGAAATCGCTTAAAGCAAAGTTGAGCTAAGAATCCTTCATTCGTCCAAAGTTTGATATTCGATTCTACAAGGGTCCAATTTAAATGTGTATAACTTTGGATACACATATAATTTTGCATCTAAAGACCCACCAAATTATAGATAATTGAATTAGTTTTCCAACAATACCAGTTTTGCCTTAATCCGATACCCGAGCGAAAAGTTATGGCATTTTCCATGTGAGGCAGTAAGCCGATGCGATATCGACGCGACGCATCGGACCGCCCGTTACGGAACTGTTTCACACACTAAATCAGTTTCTGATGGGTCTAGGGGCATTTTGGTCACTTCCCCTCATCCAAATTCCATTCCTAACATAAAATCTCAGCCCCAAGAAGCATCAATTGTCTTTTTTATTCAATTTTCTCTCAAAAGGAAACCCTAGCCACCTCCAAGAACAAGATTCAATTCTTCTTCCCATAGTTCAAGAATTCATCCTTAAAGTTCAAGATTTCGAAGAGACTAATAAAGATTCGGATTCTATTCTTCGAACTATGAAATCTAAGGTATGTGGGACTACTCTAAAAATCTTGGGCATAAATTTAAATGCTTTATCAAGATTAAAGATCCCCAATTATGATTTATAATGAAGTATTCGATATGATTTTAAAAAATTATGCATCATGGGACTGTTTTGATGAAAATAAATGTTGTCTTGAATCACTTTTCATGAAAATTGAATTATAACTATAACTATATATATATATATATATACATATATATATATATATATACATATATATATATATATAATTTCTTGTATTTTTGTAAGATTGATTGAGAGCATGAGTATGAATTCCCTCTCTTGTTGCAAACTAAAGTTTATAATTTCATTGTTAATGATTTGGAATGCATACATTAAGATTTGAAAGTGATCTTCTCAATATCATGGTATTTGACATGGTTTATATATAATGAGAGGGAGTTTCTTGCTATAATTACATTCTTGCATTAAAGGAAAATAATTGCATGTGATTGATTAAATTGACATGACCACCACATGTTTTGAATCTTGCAAAGAGATGATAAATGCCTAAGTTTTCTTGAGATTTCAAAGTGATGACTCTATTGTGATGTTATAAATCTTGGGTGGTCATGTGCTTGTTTTGAATATTATGGGCTGTGAATTTGATATGATAATGACTTGCAAGTCAAGGTATGACGATACCCGATGATTACATGTCCTTAATAGAAAAAGTATTGATCGTTTTGAAAGTATGAACATGCTTACTTTAACGAACTAAAAGTTTGGCTTAAGAGAGCTAGTAGGTTACCCGAAGAAGGCGTTTGAGTGTAAGGGCTCATCGCTGGAAATCGTAGTTGACGATGAGGGTCTTATGATATTGTATCCTACATGGGAGGATAGTAAAAATGATTAGGACATCTCACATGGGGGGATTCCTGCAGTGTGCTCACATGGGGTGTATCATTATCTCCAAATCCTGGTGGCTACTTGGATTGGAGGCTCAGTCGTCGAGTTAAGGGTGGGTTCCACATAGCCTGAATTTCAAATTTGTAGGGTGTATCGACTAGTTCAGAAGAATAACAAAGAGTGAGTCAAGATTGTCAAGAATTGATTTGAAAAATTTATTAAATATGCCCATGTATTTTTACTTATATAATGTTCACTGTGATTGTGAAATGCTCTCACCTATTTTTGTATAAACGCATGCTATTTTTAGTTGTTTCACATACTAGTACACCTCTATTGACTCCCTATATTTCAGGATTCTAAGACACATTCTCGGAGTCCAGCTAAGCAATACAGGAAAGACAACGGAAGGACGAAACACACTCCAAATCAGCCCACAATCTTAAGGATCCGAGGACCAAGATTGAGACCACTCTCGGATTCGTTATCAACAAGAAGAATACAAGATACAATGGTGTATATAACACCAAAAATAGCTACAAAACGTGAGGAACAAGTTGAATAACAATAACACAAGTTTCTGATTTAATAAAGGACCCAAAACAGTCCACTACACAAGATGACAACAACAAAAGTAAAGGATAGATAGTAAGACCAAGATTATTACAAGATTAAGAACTTTAGAGTGTATTAAACTCAAAAAACCCTAATGAATGTAATAATCAAAATCACGCTCTTACGGTGACCGCCAAGGAAATCAACTCACCTCAAGATTCACCGTTTCCAAGCAAAGATCAATACAAGCTTTTCCAAGCCCTGACTAAGACTAAGTGTTCTACTATCAAGAGAGAGGATTTTTTTAATGTTTCGATCTTTCATCTTTCATAAACTAATGAGAGAAGACCTAAAAAGTCCTACTTATAGTAAATTACAAAAGAAGGAAAAAAATACTACACTACCCTTAATGACCAAGGGTGGCCTTGGTGTGTTGGAAAACAATGTGAATTGTCCAAAATGCCCTAAAGTCTAAGTGACCAAAATGCCCTTAATAAAGGGAACCAAAACCGTGAACCAACAAAGGTGGTCCAAACCTGAGAGTCCTTAGGTCTTCAAGGCTCCAAGCAATCTTCCACACTTGGGTTTGATCAATGGTAGGCTCAAAACGTCCCCTCCAAGTGTGATCCCGTGCCCTCCATGCGACCAAAGCTTGATTCTTCACATAGTGACTTTGAATGATGTCATCGAAAGCTAAGGCGGCCATTATTCTTGTATCATCCTCCCCTTCTTGAAAAGGATTCGACCTCAAATCCAAACCTTGCAAAAATGAAGAGAGGGCAAACAAATACAAACTCCTCATGGCATGAGGGTTAGGGTTAGCACAACAAATCATCTCAACATGCCAAGGTTGCACATATTTGCAATATAACCAAGGATCCTTTGAATTAAATATTAAAAGCTCAATAAAAGGTGCACAAAGGATTTGGTTACGGAAATCACCAAGAGATAAAGAAACTACATAGGTCCTAATGACATCAAATAATCCACAAGGTAGAACTTCCTTCATCTTATGAGCCATAAGACACCATTGCTTCTTTATCTCGTCAAAAGACCACACCAAGGGGGAGGTTTCGATTGGTTCTAAAGCCCATAAAATCCATATAGAATTAACACGCACATACATGGACAGACCAACAAACTTCCTATCTCGACATAGAACAAATCCAAAACTAGCATGGACGTCATCATAGGCAAAGAGGTAGTATAGGAAAGAATCACGTGCAAAGGCATTCACGGGTGAAGAATAAGCATTTAAACACATATACATTCTTTTCTTCAAATAACTAGAAAACTTGGCATCCACAAGTTGGAATTCATTCAATTTAGGCACAAGTGTGTCAAACAAGGATGCACATTTAGGAACATTACCCCAAGGAGTCAATGACACCTTTGCCCTCGAGTTTTCAAGAAGGACTACACATTTCTTACCTTTAAGAGTACTCTCATCTTTCAAAAAGATATTTCCATCTTTAGGAGGAATGTTGTCATACCATAGTGGGTTAGCATATCGACTATAGTCTTCAAGGCAAGCTATACCACCATTATCACCACTAGGTTCATTAGGAGTTTTTAAATCATCTTCAAACAAGACATTATACCTAAAGAGAGCATGATCTATTTCCCGGGAAGATTCGGAACAAATATGTTCCTCACTCTCTAAAAGATCAATATTATGTTTCAAAGAGATTTCAAGCATAAGATTGTCCTAAGAGAGGCTCTCGGGTTCACTCCCATTTTGGTGTCCAATATTTTCAAGTGTTTCACTCACTTGGGTTCTATTAATCACATTACACGCATACTCAAGTGGTGGAAATTTTTTACAAGTAAGTTGATCAATATCGATTACACAAGACGATGTACTTCTGTTTAACATATAGGTTTCAACACTAGGTGGACATAAATTGATCTTACAAGAAGAGTCAATTTGGCCATCAATAGGATCAACTAGTGTATCCACACTCACAATATGTACATCATTAACAAGAGACAAATAATCATTTGACTCACAAGTAAGTAAGCTACTACTCACACTCAATGGGCTACTAGCCACATGAATATCATTCTCATGCACCAAAGTGTAAGAGTTAGCTATTTTACCTTGAATTTATTGAGTAGATTCTTCTTTTCCATGGTGTGAAGGTCCTCCATAAGCTTGGGAAGTAACTTCCTTTCGGCATTGTTCGCCTTTGCTTGCCATGTTGGTACTTACACAAATGTCCTTAGAAATAGAAGGACAACCAATATTAGCACGGTTTGGTGGTAATCCCCTCACTTCGCTTCACACAACCTCTCTTTTTTCCACTCTCGGATTACCACCTTGCACTCCCTTACTCCTTTCAATCTTTTTTCTCTCATAATAATTCAGATTGGAGTAGGTAGGCACTTCTGTTTGTGTCTTGGGAAACAAGTAAGTCTTAAGGTGATTCCCCCATTGGTATCTTACAACACTAGGCCAATTTTGCACGTTAGGAACTTGATGTCGTGCAAACCATTAGGAACCTAAGTATACATGAACGTAGGGAAAGGGAAGAACATCGCACCATACCTCCTCATGGTATTCATATTGGGAGAAGACAACTTTTACCCTCTCGGTAACCTTGAACTTGTCCAATGAGAATGGAACAAGTAAAGCCTCTTGAAACAACCCCAAGTAGTTGACCATGGATGGAAGGATATAGTTGTTATAGTACCTATCATTCATCACAATAAGGCAGCCCGGTATCCCACAAATGGTCACCTTTCCGGAGTGTATACTCTTTCTCGGATCAACATTATAATGCACATAAGTACCCCTCGGTTTTGGAGATGCACACCCTCTTCTTATCGTTGGACAACCTCCACTTGAACTAGTATAACCATTCACACTATATTGACCTTGATAAAAAGTACTACCAGGTAAAGAATATGAATCTTCACACTCTTCACATGCACTCTCATCATAGCTCTCATAAGCTTTGCAAATTAAAGGGTTACACCTAACACCAAATCTAGGTTCGGAGTGAGAAGTGTAAGACTCCTCACATGCCCTAACGTCATCATAAGAACATTCACGAGGTCCTACATCATCTCCAAACTCACCATAAGCACTAGGAACTTCATTCACCTCATTTTCTCCCTCAAAACCATAACTCCCAAATCTGCCCAAGTTTTGTTCATGGCTATTTTCATAGCCTCCGCAATCTCCCTCAACTTCATAGACATAAAACCCCTCACTACAATCATAATCTCCCATGTTGTAGACACAATAATCCCTGACTATCAAAGATATGTCCCCTTATATCACCTTTGTACCTACACAATGAACAAACAAGATTAGTAGTAAAAGCTTCTCACTAACACTCGTATACACTCACCTTTGTGATTCTCACAATTGGAGCGACGATTATTGAAAGTTACTTATACTCCGGTAGTCAATAGGATGTCAATTCTACTTGGAAGACGGAATAGATTCTTGTTTGATCAACTCAAGACACAAAAACAAAATTTACTTACGAACTTGAAACAAAGAAGTTACTACGAGTTAACAAAGAGAAAAAGCACACAAATAACGAAGACACCAAAGGAACGGATTCGACTATTAATCTACAACTAAGTAGGTGATTACTAGTTGTTAATTAATTCTAGAATCAAGACAGGAAACTAAGGAAATAATAAAGTGAAACTAATAATCTAAAATTTGAGCCAAAAATTGACTCATGAACAGTAACTTGATGACGTGGTAGCCACGTATTGGTTTCGGTTTCTATAATTTTTATTTTTCAAAGCCCAAGTCTTGATCAATTTTAATTTGGATTGGTGGAATTTGTTTTAAGGAGGGAAAAATAAGTCTTGGAGCCTTTTTTCAAGTTTCAAATTTCAAATTTCAAATTTCAAGACTTGTCTTTTGTAGTACTTTTCTTAAAACATAGACCCTTATTTCATGAGAAAGTGGTTGAGAAGTGATGTAAAGTCTTTTGGTGGTTGGGGGTCTTTCAAGACTAACAATTACTTACACCTCTTTCCTTCACCTTTTAGGATCTATCATTCACTTTATGTTCTAAAAATATATGAAGGAAGGTGAAGAACTTAAAGAACAACAATAACCACACCAAGAACAATAACAACAATCTTCAAGAACAACAACATTTCCAATGGCCAACTCCAATCCACAACAACAAACGGTCAAGTCTCTTTAGTGTTGTGTCTTCGATTTTAACAAGAGATGAAGGTTGTGAAGAACTTCGAGAACAACGACAACATTTACCAAGAACAACAACACTCCTTTCAACAACAACAACAAAACACACGGCCAGTCAAATTTTTCAACAACAATGTCTACCACTACATGTTCAACAACAATGGACCAAGCTTATGTTCACAACAACAATATCAAAATACAAGCTCAAATTAAGATATAGAATCAATGTGTTAGTGAGAAACAAAACTAACACTTAGAGACAACAAAGACAAGTAAAAATCTCGGCCAAGACACAACAAAAATATGATTTTTGGCCAAGAACACAAAATGGACAGATTGTTGTTTTTCTGAAATTTTCAGATTTCAATTTTTTTTCAAGTGAGCTAGCCCAAGATTTGATCTTGTAGGAACAAGATCAAGCCATGCTTTAATACCAAATGATACAGTAAAGACAACAAAAGCATGAAACACACTCCAAATGAGTCCACAATCTTAAGGATCCGAGGACCAATATGGAGACCACTCTCGGATTCGCTATCAACAAGAAGAATACAAGATACAATGGTGTGTATAACACCAAAAACAACTACAAAATGTGAGGAAAAAGATGAATAACAATAACACAAGTTTTGAATTCAATAAAGAACCCAAAATAGTCCACTACACAAGATGACAATAACAAAAGTAAAGGATAGATAGTGAGACCAAGATTATTACAAGATTAAGAACTAAAGAGTGTATTCAAAAAACCCTAATGAATGTAATAATCAAAACCACTCTTACGGTGACTGCCAAGGGAATCAGCTCACCTCAAGATCCACCGTTTCCAAGCAAAGATCAATACAAGCTTTTCCAAGCCCTAACTTAGACTAAGTGTTCTACTCTCAAGAGAGAGAATTTTTTTTAATGTTTCAATCTTTCATCTTTCATAAACTAATGAGAGAAGACCTAAAAAGTCCTACTTATAGTATATTACAAAGAAGGAAAAAAAGACTATACTACCCTTAATGACCAAGGGTGGCCTTGGTGTGTTGGAAAACAATGTGAATTGTCCAAAATGCCCCAAAGGCTAAGTGAAAAAAATGCCCTTAATAAAGGGAACCAAAACCGTGAACCAACAAAGGTGGTCCAAACCTGAGAGTCCTTAAGTCTTCAAGGCTCCAAGCTATCTTTCACACTCGGGTTTGATCAATGGTAGGCTCAAAACATCCCCTCCAAGTATGATCCCGTGCCCTCCATGCGACCAAAGCTTGATTCTTCACATAGGAACTTTGAATGATGTCGTCGAAAGCTAAGGCGACCATTATTCTTGTATCAAGCTAAGCAGTAGATTGGGTTGTCCGAAGTTTACAGTTAGTGAGCCTTCTCTTTTCCAAAAGGCCGGGCTTACATAAACATTGTCATTTGTTCGATTCATGGTCTGACTGAGGGCTTTGTCCCAGTTTTGTTTTAGACTTATATTGGATATTGTAATGTTAGAGATTTCGCAGATGGGTGTCGTATGCATTGAATATTAAGAATTTCTTTCCAAAATGTTCAGGTGTTATGAGATTGACCATGGTGACGTTTTGTTATGTTTTTTCACAAAATTCTATATATTGAATGAATGTTGTGCATGATTGCCAGTAAGAAAGGGGCACCTGAGCCTTCATGATTTGGGATGCTCGTTACGGCCAGGGCCTCGGTTCGGATCATGACTTTTGAAGATTCAAAAAGTATTTGTCGAGCAAGGAGGAACATGTTATCTCGTTAAATAGAACATTATGTACCATGCAACTTGTTACATAATCTGCCGTTGCGACCCTCCAAAAATCAAGAGTAACCTAATTGTACCGCACCATTAAAATTGTGGAAAGTCACTTTACAATCAATTTCATCGAGTCAACATAGCTACTTAATTTCGGTCAAATAAATGAATTGTTAAATTATTCAAAATATATTTACTCTCTCCATTTAAAAAAGAGTTTTATTTTGACTTAAGATGGAGTTAAAAAAATAAAAAAGACTTTTGTATCTTGCGATCTTAAATTAAAATTATGTTAAATGTATCAAAATGTCCTTTAATCTTGTTGTCTTAAATATGTTATGTGAAAACTTGGAATTAAAGTATTTTTAAAAAAGGAAAAAAAATATTTTTGAAATGGATTAAACAGAAAAAATAGGACATTCTTTTTTAAATGGAGGAAACACAAAAATGTGCGTGACAAAGATCTTGAAAATAAAATAATCAGTTCAAGTAGGAAGTGATTACGTTAACTAATTAAGTATTAGATGACGAAATGGAACGAATCGTCGCGGATAACTTGTGTGATAAAATAGATCTATTATAAATACAATGAATCTATTTTTATTTGTGTGCGGATATTTCTTAACTTCTCTAAATATTTTTATTTTTATTTTTATTTTGAGTTTATTTATGTTAGTTTTATCGATATTCATATTTTGGGGGGTGATTATATGGTAATTGATTAAATGTTTTACTATAATATTCTTTATTTTTTTCTCTTAGTTTTTGTAATTCTTCTATATTATTTTGAAGGTATTCTAAATATTCTATATCTTTTGTTTCAAAATATCTAATTAGATTGTCTTTCATAAGTTTTTCTAATAATATTATTTCTTCCATATTTTCTCTCTAATATTTTAAATATTCATAGTCTATTGTGTTTTACTCCCTCCGTCCCAAATTACCCGTCCCAAATTTCCTAATTTGATTTCTCATTTTACTTGTCTTTTTTCATTAATCAAGAAGAGATAGTTTTTTTTTCCATATTTTATCCTTTGCATTAATTACTTTTTCTTTAAATTAAAATGTAAACATCATTTAATAGGGGTACTATGGTAAATTAGTCATGTTATTAATTATTTTTCTTAATCAATGTGCTATCTCAATTTGAGACGGAGGGAGTATCACAAAACTATGGACTATATATCTAAAATGGAAAATGGAGCATAACATAGCTACGCTTTTGATTAAGCTGCCTAACAACATTTTAAATAAATTAATTAAAATAATAAAAGTGGTATTTCTTTCGTGTCATTTTATATGTTGCCATTTTGTTTTAGTTCAATCCAAAAAAGTCACATCTTCTTATTTGACAATTATTTAATGTCATCATTCCTAATTTATCCTTATTATATCCCACTTAATAAGAAAATACAACTAAAAAAATATTAAAATGACTTTAAGAGCGTAATATTATAAACTTATAAAGTCATTATTTATTTCTTAAATTCCGTATTCGATCAAAATACGATACATAAAATGGGATGGGAAAGTAATATTTAGGGTGGGATCATGCGAATACCCCATATATAGTTATCAAGTGTAACTTTCTTATTTTTGGCACTTCAACATTTATTTCTTTTCTTTTTTATCTTTTCCTTTCTCTTACTTTCCTAATTTTTCTCCTATTTCTTCAAATTCTACAATATTTCAAAATCTTTCTACCCAAAATTGTTTACGTAAAATCAGGTAACCACTAACTTCAATTACTGCATGTTATCTCTTCTCGAATATATTGACAAGATCCGAATTGAGGCACTGGCCACGACGGACATCCCGAACCATGAAGGTCCGAGAGACCTCTTAACTTGTAATCATATACATAATTCATCTATTATCAAAATGCGGAAGCAAACTGAAAACATAGTCATCTTACTATTGCAACATAACAATGCGGAAATTAAGTTCAGAAAGACCCAAAACCATCTAGAAAACAAGTTTGCGAAATTTCTACAAAACTGAAAACAACAATCTGTCTGAAACTGGGAGAAGGCCCCCGGTCGGACCATGAACTAAAACCAAATGAAAACATCATATGGAACAAGGCCTTCCGAAATAAGAGAGGCTCACCAACTCCAAATGTCTGACAACAATCTACTGCTTAGCTAGACCGCGGGATTGAGCCTCAGATCTTGAAATATGGGGTCAATACACAATGTACTGGTATGTGAAATAATCTAAAATAATATATTTTTATACAACATTGGTGAGAGCATTTCATAAACACATTTAGCACAGGATACTTAAAACACATGGGCATTACTTGATGCGTCAAAATAAAATAATTTCTTGTAATCATGATGCCACTTTTAATTTAACTTCTGAGCTAGAGGGTTCATCCTACAAAACATAAATACCCACGGGCTATATGGGTCCACCGTTGACTCGGCGGCCAAGCTCCCAATCCGAGTTTGCCGTAAGGATTGAAATATCATGAAAAAGGTATGCCTAACTTGCTGACGTACTATGCTATCCCAACTTGCCGAATAGCATATAAAACCTGTATCGGCAAAACACAGTTTTGAGCTAAGAGTTATTTGAACTCAAGCCTTGTTCGGGTAACCAACTAGCTCTCTTTAAGCTCAGTTTTTAATCCTTTAAAATCAAACTTCATACTTTTAAAAAATTTGCATTTTTCATGTTAAGGGCACCTTGTGATAGGTATAGTCATACCTAGACTTGCAAGTCATATCGTGTCATGTCATAATCATAGCCCTTTTTGTAAAAGAAACCATATAGATGACCACCTCAAAAGATTCCAATATTTCAGGAGGAAATTCTTAATTTCAAATGCATACAAACATATACAAAATACTCTCTTTGAAACACTTTATCATAGGGTGCCCAATCTCTCTTTGAAACACATACATTTCTTTAAATTAACAGAATGAGTATTTGTAACAAGAAACGTACCCCCTCATTATGTCATAACAGTGTCAACCATAACGATAATAAAGGATCTTATTTTCAAAATGGTAGCCCATACATTTGAAATAAACCACAATACAATTAGACAATTTATTTCATAACAAGAGAGGAAATTTTGTTGTTCATGCTCTCAATTAAATTTTCAAAACTGAAAACACACCCATATAAGTGTCTATAATTCGATTCTACGAAAAGGAGTTCAAGAAAATGTATATACTTTCAGGAAAACATTCATGCTATTCAAAAGATATCAAAATAAAATCCTTTTTTTATGTAAACATGATCATGTATCTATATAACTTGATAAAACAGTAAAACTTTTGCCCATGGAGTTTAGGATAGTCCCACGTACCTTTAGTTTCTTATCTTGAAGAATGAAACCCTAATCTTGCTATTTTCTTGCGATACTTGAACTTGAAAGTCTTGAATCTATGATTACTTGGGGAAAAGGGATGGGATTCTTATTCTTGGGGAAAGAAGGAAGGGTTTTCTTAAGAGTTCAATTGGAGAGGATGAGCAATATATGCCCTAACTGGCGATATAATTCGTCAATTTACGAATTGGAATGAGGGAAAAAGACTCAATTTCCCCTCAGGCAATTAAATTCGCAATTGAAATGCATTTTAAATAGCCACCGCAACGTGATGAAGTCCCCATCTCTATAGGAACTTCAACTCAATGCTATCGCGGTGAGGTGCTGGAATCAAAATCCAAACACGACCCAATCCTCGTCTGAAAAATCTAAAACTTTCCCAAGATATGCTCCTTACACCCCTAAATATGAATTAACTCAAAAATCTACGTATCTGGGTCGGAAAGACCAATTTAAAAAATCCTCGGAGTTAAGAGACTTAAAATATGACTAAGTCCCTAATAGTTAGAAAATTTTTTGGTCCTTAAACTCCCTATGCATGCAACTAAGAGCTGAATCAAGCCAAGAATAATACGCGGTGTTACATTCATTCGTCCCTGAATGATGACTTGTGAAAAAACAACTACGATGTCAAGCACTATATGGAAAGAGAGAGTAGAATGTGATTTGTACCTTCCATATCATCATCCACAGTTTCAAAGAGAGTCGGGTATCTCGTATGCATGTCATTCTCTGACTCCCAAGTAGCTTGCTCAGCTTTATGATTCTTCCACAATACCTTAACTGAGGCTATCTCTTTACGCCTCAACTTTTAAACTTGGCGATCTAAAATAGCAATGGGTTCTCCTTCGTATGACAATGAATCTTTTATGTTAATATCTTCCACAGGCAATACAAGAGAATGATCTCTAATACATTTCTTCAACATCGATACATAAAATACAGGATGAATAGAAGCTAAACTTGCTGGCAAATCTAACTCATAAGCAACCCTACCAATCCTCATCGTAATTTGATAAGGGCCTATATAACAAGGAATAAGTTTTCTTTTCCTTTTGAATCGCATGACTCTTTTCATAAGGGAGACCCTTAAAAATACCCAATCATAACCTCAAACTCTAACTCCCTTCTTCTAACATCGGCGTAGGACTTTTGGTGACTCCGGGCTATCTTAAGTTGCTCTTTAATGAAATTTACTTTCTCTATTGCTTGATGAACAAGATCAAGCCTAAAGAATTAGGTTTCACCCACTTCATACCACCCAATCGGGGACCTACATCTGCTCCTATAAAGGGCTTCAAAAAGAGCCATCTGAATGCTGAAATGATAGCTATTATTATTGGCAAATTCTATCAATGACAAGTAATGAACCCAACTACCCTTAAAGTTAATCACGCAAGCCCTCAACATATCTTCTAAGGTCTGAATGGTACGTTATTCTTGCCCATCCATTTGAGGGTGAAAGACAGTACTAAGGTTTACTTGGGTTTCAGACCCTCTGAAAAGACCGCCAAAACTGAGAAGAGAACTGTGTACCTCGGTCGTCCGATATAATGGACACTAGAGTCCCATGCAAAAAACTATTTCTTGAATGTAAAGCTTAGCATAGTCATCCCCCAAATAATTTTTCTGCACTGGAAGAAAATGGGCAGAATTGGTCATCCTATCTACAATCATCCAAATAGAGTCATGTTGGTTTTTTAATCTTAGAAGTCTTGTAATAAAGTCCATGCTGATTATCTCCCACTTCCACATAGGCAAATCTATCTCTTCGGAAGTGCCACCTAGTATCAAATGTTCTACCTTAACTTGTTGATAATTCAAACACTTAGACATAAAGTTAGCAACATCTCTCTTCATGTTATTCCACCAGTAAATTGCCTTAAGATCATGATACATTTTAGTAGAACCGGGGTGAGCAACATACCTGGAAGTGTGAGCTTCATCAAGAATTCTCTCTTGTAATCCATCCACATTCGGCACACATGACCTAACTTGGTACCTCAAAATCCCATTACCTCTAATTTTAAAAGCTATTACCTTTTGTTGATCAACCCCTTCCTTAATCTGCATCAAAATGGGGTCCTCGTCCTTTTTCTCCTTAACTTCTGCACAAAAAAAGGATTTAGATACCTCGTGAAAAAATACACCTCCATTTTCGGAATCCAAGAGTCGAACTCCCAAATTTGCAAGTCGATAGATATCCTTTACCATATTTCTCTTTCCTTTCTCTACATGGGAAAGTTTGTCCATTAACAATCTGTTAAGGGCATCAACCACCACATTAGCCTTGCCCGAGTGATAATACGGGCTCATATCATAATCTTTCAACAATTCCAACCATTGCCTCTGTCTGAGATTCAGTTTTTTATGCGTGAAAACATACTGCAAACTTTTATTATCAGTAAATATACCAACATGCACCCCATAAAGATAATGACGCCAAATATTTAGCACAAAAACCACAGATGCTAGCTATAAATTTTGGGTGGGATAGTTCTTTTCGTGCACCTTTAACTGTCAAGATGTGTAGACCACCACCTTACTATGATGCATAAGCACACATCTAAGTCTCACCCCGAACTCATCACAGTACACAACAAAGCCCTCTATACCCTCAAGTAGAGTAAAAATAGGTGCGGTCATCAACTTGTCTTTCAGTTTCTCAAAACTATCCTCACAAGAGTCAGACCATAAGAATTTCACCTTTTTCTGAGTTAATCTAATAAGTGGAGCAGTTATGGAGGAAAAACTCTCTACAAATCTTCTGTAATACCCTGCCAAACCTAAGAAGCTTTGGATGTCTATTAGAGTCGTGGGTCTGGGCCATTTTATCACTACCTCAATCTTTTGGGGGTCAACCTTAATTCCTTCACTAGAAATAATGTGCCCCAGGAAAGCAATAGCACTAAGCCAGAATTCACACTTAGAAAACCTTGCATATAACTCATGATTCCTAAGAGTCTGAAGGATGATTTGGAGGTAATTTGCATGATAGAACACCCTATTCATTAGATCCATAAAAGTTGCAGGGGCATTACTTAGCCCAAAGGACATAACTAAGAATTCATAGTGACCATATTGGGTTCAGAAGGTATTTTTAGGAATATCATCCTTCCTAACCTTCAAATGATGATACCTCAAACAAAGGTCTATCTTAGAGAAATATTTGGCACCTTGAAGTTGGTAAAAAAGATCATCGATTCTAGGAAGAGGGTACTTTTTTTAACTGTGACTTTGTTCAGCTGATGGTAATCTATACACATATGGAGGGAGCCATATTTCTTGCACACGCAGAGTACCGAAGCACCCTAGGAAGAGACACTAGGACGAATAAAACCTTTGTCAAGAAGGTCTTTTAGATATTCTTTTAACTCTTTCAATTTTGCAGGAGCCATTTTGTATGGAGAAATAGAAATATGAAGGGTGTTTGGAAACAAGTCTTTGCCAAAGTCTATCTCCCTTTTTGGTGGTATCCCGAGAAGGTCATCAGGATTTTTTTTTGAGAATTCATTAACTACAGGGACAGACTAGAGGGAAGGACTTTCAGTACTGAAGTCTTTGACCTGAACAAGATGGTTCAAAAAACCCTTAGATATGATCTTACGGGCTCTAAGATAATATATGAATTTTCCCCTAGGTGCCAGAGAATATCCCTATCACTCTATTACTAGCTCATTAGGAAAAGAGAAGATGACCTTTTCTGGTTCTACATTCTAATGTAGCATAACATGAATAGAGACAATCCATTCCTAAAATAGCATCAAAATCAATCATATCTAGTTCTACATGGCCAACCATAATATCACGATGAAAAATAGATACCACACAATTTCCATAAACCTTCCTAGCCTAAATAGAATCACCAACAGAAGTGGAAATAGAGAAGGGTTTCAGAATATTTTTGGGTTCAAAACCAAAATTGATTGCCACATAAGGGGTCACATAAGACAATGAAGACCCAGGATCAAGTAACACATACACATCATGGGAGAGAATCTGTAACATACCCATGACCACAACTGATGAAGCCTCTGAATCCTAGCGTGTAGACAAAGCATATAACCGGCTGCGACCATCTCCGGTAGCCAAAGTAGTTCCCTTGTCTAAAGGAGCTGCTGGAGTAGTTTGGACTTCGACCCTCTAGGATTCCCTCTAGTCATGGGAAAAAATATCTGGATATGGCCTGTCTGACCATAATTATAGCATACGTTACTCTTGAGGTATCATCTCCCTAGGTGATTCTTTCTATATGAATTATAGCGAGGGTACAACCTAGTAGACTGAGTCACACTTCCCTGGGACTGAGTACCCTAAGCTCTAGGCCTATCCTATGACTGGAACCATTGCTCTCTCGAAGTCCTAGACATAGGTATACTTGCTGAAGACTGAGCATTGCTCCAAAATTTCATCTTAGGCCGCTTATTACCCTAATTACCACCTTGGTACTGGCTGTTATTTTGATTTGCAGACCTAACCCTCTTAGCCTACCTCTCCTTTTACCTTACCTATGATTTACTCATCTTTTTCTCTTCTACCTGCTGCATATGCATTAATAACTTAGAGAAATCCATGTCTTTGTTCAGAATTACCCCCTTACATTCCAATACCAAATCATTCGAGAGACCAAATGCAAAATTCCTCATATAAGCCCACATATTGCCCACTAACTCTAGAGCATAACGAGACAACTGGGTGAACTTCAGTGCATACTCTTTGACACTCATCTTTCCTGGTTTTAGGTTCATAAATTTCTCATCTTTTGCTTCCCTCAGCTCTTGGGGAAAGAAACGATCCAGGAAAGCCTCTACAAACTCAACCTATACAGAAGTCTTAGCATATCTACCCTTCAAATCCTCCCACTCATTATACCACTAGTTAGATGTGTCCTTCATCTGATAAGTTGCCAACTCAACCCCTTCAACCTTATTAGCCTGCATGACTCTAAAAATTTTCTCTAGTTCATTAATAAACCCTTGAAGTTCCTCTTCAACTTTCATTCCAGTAAAGGTAGGTGGGTTCAACCTCATAAATTGGCCAACCTGAGTAATTTCAAATGAACCAGATACCGAGCCCACATCTTCAGACCGACGGGCCTGAGAAAACACAAGCTGAGCAATTATATGGATGGACTGCCTGAACTCAGCATTCAAGACTTCTCTCTGAGGAGGCTGGGTACTCTTGACACCAAATTGAGGAGCCCGAGGTGGACTAGTTTGGGATGGAGTAACTCCTGGAGTAGCAAGAAACTCTAGAGTATGAGCTTTATTATGGGTCCGCATCCTATATATATGGCAAACATCATCATCTTGGGTATTCTGTTCGTTGGATCTACGAGGAGGCATGACCACTCTATGAAGTATTGGAAATCATGAGTCAGGGGAATTCATACTCTATAGCACGAGTTAGAACATGAAGAAAAGAGAAACATTCCTAAATTCCTAGTAGCTTCCTTCTTATAAGTGTGGTGCACTACACACCAATAAAAAGGACTCTACCCAACGCGACATCATAGAAATCTTGGAACCATGAACCATGCTCTGATACCATGTTTTTCACGACCTGAGCCAAGACCCTAGCCATTATGGGCATCCCGGACCGTAAAGGTCTGAGAGCCCTCTTAACTTGTACTTATATACATACTTCATCTATTATCAAAATGCGGAAAAAAACTGAAAACATAGTTATCTTAGTATTGCAACATAACGATGCAGAAATTATGTTCAAAAAGACACAAAACCATCTAGAAAATAAGTCAGCGAAATCTCTACTAAATTGAAAACAACAATCTGTCTGAAATTGGGACAAGGCCCCCGGTTGGACCATGAACTAAAACCAAATGAAAACATCACATGGAACAAGGGCTTCCAAAATAAGGGAGGCTCACCAACTCCAAATGTATTGCAACAATCTACTACTTAGTGGAATCGCGGGACTGAGCCTCAGATCATAAAATATAGGGGGTTAATACACAATTACTGGTATGTGAAACAATCCAAAATAATATAATTTTATGAAACATAGGCGAGAGCATTTAATAAGCATATTTAGCATAGGATACTTAAAACATATGGGCATTACTTGATGCGCCAAATTAAAATAATTTCCTGTAATCACGATGCCACTTTTAATTGAACTTCTAAGCTAAAGGGTCCATACTACAAAACATAAATACCCACGGGCTATATGGGTCCACCCTTGACTTGGAGGCCAAGCCCCCAATTTGAGTTTGCCGCAAGTATTGGAATATCATGAAAAAGGTATGCGTAACTTGTCAACATACCATTCTATCCCAACTTGTCGAATAGCACATAAAACCCGTATCAGCAAAACACGGTTTCTGGCTAAGAGTTATCTTAACTCAAGACTTGTTTGGGTAACCAACTATCTCTCTTTAAGCCCACTTTTTAATCCTTTAAAACCAAGCTTCATACTTTTAAAACATTTGCATCTTTCATATTAAGGGCATCTTGTTATAGGTACTATCATACCTAGACTTGCAAGCCATATCATGTCATGTCATAATCATAGTCGTTTTTGTAAAAGAAACCATATAGATGACCACCCCAAAAGATTCCAATATTTCAGGAGGAAATTCTTAATTTCAAACGCATACAAACATATACAAAATACTCTCTTTGAAAAACTTTATCATAGGGTGGACAATATCTCTTTGAAATACATGCATTTCATTTGATTAATAAAATGAACATTTGTAACAAGGAAAGTACCCCCTCATTATGTCATAACAGTGTCAACCATAACGATAATAAGGATCTTATTTTCAAAACCGTAGCCCATATATTTTAAATAACCCACAATATAATTAGACAATATATTTCATAACAAGAGAGGGAATTTTGCTGTCCATACTTTCAATTAACTTTTCAAAACTGAAAACACACCTATATAAGTGTCTATAATTCGATTCTATGAAAAGGAGTTCAAGACAATATATATACTTTCAGCAAAACAATCATGCTATTCAAAAGATATCAAAATAAAATCCTTTTTGATGTAAACATGATTATGTATATTTATAACTTGA
The DNA here is from genome assembly GCA_030864215.1 of Capsicum pubescens. Taxonomy (NCBI): domain Eukaryota; kingdom Viridiplantae; phylum Streptophyta; class Magnoliopsida; order Solanales; family Solanaceae; genus Capsicum; species Capsicum pubescens. The sequence continues at coordinate 65,077,787 of CM061543.1, forward strand.
TAAAATAATAAAACTTTTGCCCATGGAGTTTAAGATAGTCCCACATACATTTAGTTTCTTAGCTCGAAGAATGAAACCCTAATCTTGCTATTTTCTTGCGATACTTGAACTTGAAAGGCTTGAAGCTAAGATTTCTTGGGGAAAATAGATGAAATTCTTGTTCTTGGGAAAAGAGGGAAGGGTTTGCTGGAGAGTTCAATTGGAGAGGAAGAGAAATATTTTCCCTAACTGACTATATAATTCGTTAATTTACGAATTAGAATGAGGGAAAAAGACTCAATTACCTCTCAGGCAATTAAATTCGCAATTGAAATGCATTTTAAAGAGCAGCCTAGACGCAATCAAGGCCCCATCACTATAGGCACCGCGACACAATGCTATCACGTTGAGGTGATGGAATCGAAATCCAAACATGACCCAATCCTCATCCAAAAAATCTAAAACTTTCCCGACACATGCTCCTTGCACCCCTGAACATGAATTAACTCAAAAATCTATGTCTCTTGGTCGAGAAGACCAATTTAAAAATCCTCGAAGTTAAGAGGCTTAAAATATGACTAAGTCCCTATCACTTAGAAAAATTTTCAGGCCTTAAACTCCCTATGCATGCAACTAAGAGCTGAATCAAGACAAGAATAATACGGGGTGTTACATATACATATAAAAGTGAATTGTATTTTTTAAATTTTACACACTAATTTTGTGTTTCACCATTGATATTGGGAGAGATGATTATTAATAGTGAAATTGGAGGAGATTGATGGAGATTTTATTCATGGTGTTTAATAAAAAAGGGGGTTGTTGGTCGCTATTCATGGAATTAAAAAGGAATTAAAAAATTAATGTTCTCAGATTTTTCTGATGCAACACAGTTTTCTCATTGAACAAGATTTCGTTTACAAATCTACAATGACGATTTTCAATTTCTTTCTCAAATCTATGTTCAAATTATATTCATAGTGCCATTTGTACTTTAATATTTATTTTGTTATTTTTTGTAACACCCCGAGTCTGTACTCAGGACGCCCTACGATGCTTACAACCCCAAAGGACCACAAGCTAACCCATGACTGACACCTATTGTTAGCACTGAATAATAATACTAAAATAATGTGAAAGTTATGCTGAAATGCCATATGGTTCATAATCTGAATCCTATTAAGTACAATAGCTGATAATAATATTTTAAATTGAATACAACCTGAACTAGTCTAGTCTAAAAAGCCTCAAACTGAACTGTCTGAATGTGGAGTTTTTGGGACAAGCCCCCAACTAACTCCGACTACTGAAATACTGAAGCTGCTGAAAATACTAAAATAAAAGCATATCTTCGATAGATGAGAACTCACTACTAAAAATGTTGTTGCTATCCGAATATTTCTAAGTGTGGTCGGGAACATAAGCATCTGGACCTATGATATGAGACATCATAGCGCAAAGAGATAATATGAGTCAGTACATGGAATGTACTGGTATGCTAGGAGAGGTAAGACTGAATGCAAGGGTTTATATGCATGAACAGTATCTGACTGAATGATATGAAGTAACTGAATGGCAACACATGGACTACTGAAACTACTGTAAATACTGAGTATGTAATGCTGCACATACAAATGTATAAACTATATATGAGATTATTACTAAAACTGAGTCGGAGTTCTGATAACTAAATTACTGATATCTGAGATTACTAATAATTGTATTACTGATAACTGGGTGTCTATTTCTAACAGTATCGATTTTGTAGAACTAAATTGAGTTCTATAATGAGCTAAGTGACTGTGTTTGATAGTCCTGATTCTGTAGAACTGAACTGAGTTTTATACTGAGTCTGAAACTAAAATTAAAACTAAAACTATGGGAGGTAATCATCTAACCGACATGCCTCTCTCTGAATGGATTGGGGTCCAACCTGTAACCCCAGTTGGAAGGGTGTCAGTACCGTACCACGGGTAAAGACAAGCTGAAGAGTCACCCTCATCTGGCAGGTGCCATGAATGAGAAAGGTGGTACCCTCAACTGACAGGTAAAACACCTTATCAACCCTCAGGTGGCAGGTTGATATCTCAACCTACACTAGCTGCGTAGTTCTGGAACGCAAGGACTGCTACTAAGGGTCACACCCTCTACTAGCAGGTGAGCCCCCATCCTTGGGTTCACTCGGTGCTGAATCCTACTCCCAACTGCATAGACACTGAACTAATTTCTAGACTGTTACTGATCGTGCTAACTAACTGAACTAGACTGAGTTTACTGAGTTCTATTAACTGACTGAATACATTGTTCGTGATACTGAGCTGAACTGGACTGATACTTTGTTTCACTGAGTTCTATAACTGACTAAGTAGTACTGTTTGTGACATTACTGAGACTATTCTGTAACTACTGTAGCTCTAGGTAAACAACTAGATTTTTGGGTATTGAATACCCCCAGGACTCGAAAGCATAGAAAGTAAAGCATGGCATGATCTTGAAAAGCATAACAATAAATACTTGTTAACAAAACACCTAGGCATCTTGTCAAATACTTGAGATACATGAACTTGTTCATGAATTGAACCACATGATGACATGCCATGATTTTACTATTCAATTCACATTGGAATTCTATCAATTAGTTGGAGAGCATGGTTAATTCACATAACAACAATCAACACATGAGTATCATAGATACAATAATTAATTGTAATTTCAAGGTTTTAACATGAAAATCATATAATTCACCACACATGTTATTTTAATTCCATCAAACTTGTAGTATATAATGATTTGAAACCCAAATAATATCATGAATATGAATACAATCAAGTTCAACATGAAATTCATGAAAAGCAACTAATTAGTAGTTTTAAAAGAGGTTCTTAAACTCCAAGGGTGAAAGAAAACCCTTGGATGAACACCTAACATACCCTTGTAATCAAATTCATGAAGATTGATGGTGTGTTTTTGAAACTTGGACTTACAATTGGATGCCCTAGGGTTTTGTTCTTGAGAGAATTTGAGAATAAAGAATGAATTTTTGCCTCTAAGGTGGCTAAATCTCGTGTTTTAGGGCTGAATAAAAATGTGCAAATTGACCTAAATACCCCTCTAGATGCGGAATTAAAAAAGAAAAAACTGTGCCCAGTGATGCGCAGACTGATGCACCGCATCGATGGGGTCGACGCGATAGCTGACGCGCTGTGTCGAGTTCGCGTTGGGTCACTGGAATTTGCACTCTGATGCTGGGGAAAATATTCGTTGACTCAATGGGCAATGTGACACATCGAGATCACGTTGACCCACTATTTTGATCAGCCATACACATTTCAAACAAGGTTCGAAAAATCTGGAAATCACTCGAAGTGACCTATAGACACACCTGATCATGATTCAATCTGAGGATCGATGTTTTAAGGTCATAAGGGTCGCAAAATAAGATCGTCAAATTATGAAGGCTAAAAATGATTCTAAGTATAAACACTTAACTGAAATTTATAAGTCTGGGACCTTTTTTCATCCTCTAATGGATTGAGTTAAGCTAGGATTTTGTGAGGTCTTACATTTTTCTTTCGCTCTTCATTCAGTTTCATCTAATTTCTTTGATTTAAATTATATTCTTGCCCATATATTTGTATTAATGTATAAGTTGATATACATTGTATATTTGTATCAATGTATAGACATATTACAGCTTGTTTAGTTTCACTTAATGTTTATATCAAACATAAGATGAATTTTTGCATTATTTTTTTTTTTATAAAAATAAGAAATCTTATTAAACACCAACCATCAACATTAGAGAATAAAACTCAAAATAGAACCCAAAATCAAGCTCAGCTATTTAGAGCTTTAGCCTTATCATCCCAGCATTGTATTTGTGAATTTATGCAATTGAAATACATTTGTGTATCACTAATTGTTGTAAACAGGTAAATTTGACCCTTCCATTTTTCAAATTTATCTTATATATCATCACATTACCATGCACCCACCCTATTTGATACCCTCCCCCCCAAATAAATAAATAATAGCCCCTTTCACTTATTTTCATCCCCTTATCCAATAATAACAAAAATCATAACAAAAATAACCTCACTATCCCCTCTCCCTTTTCCTCTACTCCACATTCCTCTCTCCTTAACCCTATCACGTTTTTTTCTCTCAAATATATCCACACCCACATAGATTTTTTATAAACATATATACTAACATAGAAACTCACACACTCTCACACTACACACACAACTCTATAAACACACACACAGAGATGAATACATACACAGGAAAAACAGGAAAAAAATTGAAAGAAACAGAGAAGAAAATATTGAAAGAAAAGGGAGAGTACATGAGAAAATTAAAGAGGGTATGGACACGGTGAGTAACGAAGAAAGATAGATAGAACTGGTAGAGAAAAAAGCTAGTGATCGGAGAGAGATAGAAGTAAAAAATAGAGAGAGTGATAAAAAAAAGAGGCAAAAGTAGCAGAGGGATTAAGATCAGGCAAGGGTAGAGCAACAGTAACAAGGGACGACCTCTATTTTAATTTTTTGGCAAAATTTCTTTGAAAATGCCATTTCCATAGGCGAAGAAATTTCATTGGGAAACCCTAATCCAGCGACTGACTAATCTGAATCCGATCCCTTTGTATAGATATGGGCAAAGTTCTGTCGAAAAAAAACACAGCTCCGATTGGTAGCCACGTTTCCAAAAAAACCCATTAAACATGTCAAAACTAATAGTTCAATGTAATGACCCGGGAGTACACCCTGGATGTCACACAGTGCTTACGGTACCATGAGACCATAAGCTAACCTACGAGTTGGTACCTTCTATGAGCACTGAATAAAACTAATAACAACGTATGTGGAATTTCAACTGAAATGCCATAAGGTTTTAACAACTGAAAACAATACTAGATAATAGTTTAAAATATTTGAAAAACAAACTGGCAATACTGATAATCGCAACTAAAAGCTGATCAAATGTCTGTACTATTCCGAAAGCTTCTAACTATCTGAGAATAAAGTTGATGGACAAGTCCCTGAATAACTCCGACTAGCTAAATAACTGAACTACTGACAAAAATTGAAAAGGAAGATAACTCATCCTCAAAAGAAGAGGACTCACCATAGCCACTGCTGCTGATGCACTGGGAAGTCTAAGGACAATTGAGAATTCAAGAGTCTGAACCTATGATATAAGGCATCATAGCACAAGAAAATGAGTATGTAGTCAGTACGTCTGAATGTACTGGTTTACTAAATGAGGTCAGGCTAATATGCATGGGTTCATGTTCATGAGAATTAATTAACTGAATGTATGGCATGAGGTACAAAGTGTAAATGCATGAAAACTGTAAAGACTAAAAATGCATGACCACACATAAAGCAAGTACTAAGTAGTTTGTGAGCTGAGTTACTAAAATCTGGTAGTTAATCAACTGGTAACTATATGCTATGGTCAAACGAGACTGAACTGAGTACTAAAACTGGAACTGTGGGAGTTTTCATCCAACCGACATGCCCCAATGTAGACTGATACCTATAACCACAGTTGGAAGGGTGTTAGTATTATGCCACGAGTTACTAACAATGATTGGGTCAACCCTAATCAGGCATGAAGACATATCAACATATGCTGGCTACTTAGTTCTATAACTCAGGGATTGCTACTAAGGGTCAAACCCTAACTGGAAGGAATGCCCTCATCCCTGGGTTCGCTCGGTACTGAATCCTACTCCCAACTAAACTGACACTGATCACTAGCATGTACTAAGCTTGACTGAAGTCACACTAATTCTGTTAACTGACCGAATGTTACTATTTAGGATACTACGAAGATCATTCTATTACAACCGAAACTAAGTACACAACTAATTTTGGGTATTCAATACCCTCAGGACTTAATAACATTGATAATGGGACCATATCACAACTTTTAAGGCATAACAAGTTTATCACCATGCACAATTTGTTCACGTAGACATTTTATCAAACAATTGGGGAGCACAATACTTATACATGATAATGAACAACATATGAATATCATTAATACCACATTCAACTTACAATTCAAAGGTTTGACATGAGAGATTACATCAATCCACATAAATACTAGTTTATTTACATGAAACTTATATATATTTCTTAGTTTGAAACCCAACAACAACGCATATATGAACACAATTTCAATTCATAACATATGAAACATAAATTAAGTTTTTAATAGGATTCTTGAACTTCAAGGGTGAAAGGATCCCAAGGATGAACATCTAACATACTTCATTGGTTGATGTGCAGGTTGTTGGTGATTGCTTGAAAATTAAACTTGAAGCTTGAGGGCTAGGGTTTGTGTTCTTGAAGGGGAATGACTTAAATTTAAGGGAATTGTGACAAGAATGGACAAATATTCTATTTAGGGCTTTAATCCCATTTTATGGATCTATTGGGTGAAGGGAAAATTACTTAAAAATACAGAACAAAATTGAAAACAATACACGGACCGGACTGGATAGGGCGCCGCGGGCTTCAGAGTGTCGCTCTGGGTAGGACACCGTGGGCTCCATCGTGGGCTTTCCCCAGCACCAGACTGGGTGGGGCGCCATAAGCTAATCTCCCTGAGCTACTGTTTTGGAGTTTTAAACACTCTCTTACACTTGTAAAAAAAAAATAAAACTCACCCGAGATGTACTATTTACTTCCTCAATTATGAATCAACTTAAAAACTAACTTTCCAATATCGGGAAAGTCAAGAATAAATTTATCAAAGTTTGAGGGCTTTAGAAATGACTAAGTCCTAACACTTAGTAAAATATTTGAAGTCTTGGACCCCTTTCTACATGCAAGAATGAGCAGAAATAAACCTAGGATCTTATGGGGTCTTACAATATCTCCTTCTTGGGAACATTCATCCTCAAATGAGATGGGTTAAGATGAGAACACTAAGAAACTGTGATTACCCTAACACACACAACTAACATGACTGAATCTGTAACATAGAACATGACTGAGTGTATTCATGAATGCATGAATGACATGAGAATGATATACTATGAGAACTGAGCATGAAGAAGAATAAATCTAAGGAAGACTATTACCTTAAGTTTTGTTTTTGTTTACGGAGAAGAGGTGAGGGTACTTGGTTTGCATGTTTGCTTCTACTTCCCAAGTGGCTCCCTCAATAGACTGGTTTTTCCAGAGAATTTTGACCAAGGAAACTTCTTTGTTCCTTAGTCTACGAATCTGTCGGTCAAGAATTTTGACTAGAACTTCTTAATAAGAGAGATTGTTCTAAAAATCTATGCTTTCTAAGGGGACTACAATCGCTGGGTCACCAATACATTTCTTTAGCAAAGAGATGTGAAATTCTAGGTGCACTGATGCTAAGTTTGCAGGCAACTTAAGCGCATAGGCTACCTTTTCGAAATGGCTCAGAATTCTATAAGGGGAAACATATCGGGGACTGAGTTTTCTATTCTTTCCAAACCTCTTTACTCTCTTCATGGGAGAGATCTTCAGATACACAAAATCTCCAATATTAAACTCGAGATCTTTTCTTCTCACATCCGCATAGGATTTCTGTCGACATTGGGCTGCCTTAAGACTCTCTCTGATCAACTGAGCTTTCTCCAATGCATAATATACTAATTCAGGCCCTATCAAAGAAGTATCACCTACCTCAAAATAAACAATTAGAGATCTACATCTCCTCTCATAAAGAGCCTTAAACGGAGCCATCTGAATGCTAGAATGATAGTTGTTATTATATGCGACCTCTATCAAAGGTAAGTGATCATCATAGCTACCTTTAAAATCAAGGACACACACTCTTAACATGTCTTATAGGTTTTGAGTGTTCCTTTATTCTTTACCATACGTTTACGGGTGAAATGTTGTACTGAGATGGACTTGGGTTCTAAGACCCTTCTGAAAGGCTTTCCAAAAGTGAGAGGTAAACTAAGTACCTCTATCTGAGATGATAGAGAATGAGACTCCGTACAATATAATCAATTCTCTAAGGTAGAGCTTAGCGTAGTCCTCAGCTGAGTAAGAAGTATGGACTGGCAAGAAATGGGCTAATTTGGTCATCCTATCCACAATGACCCAAATTGAGTCATGCTGACGATGAGAACTAAGTAAACCCGTAACAAAGTATTTGTTCACTTCTTACCACTTCCAAGTGGGAATACTAAACTCATGCATATAACCACTAAGCTTTTGATTCTTAACCTTAACCTGCTGACAAGTAGAGTACTTAGCTACAAACTCCGCAATATCCTTCTTCGTACCATTCCACCAATAGATTTCTCATAGATCACGGTACATCTTAGTGTCCTCTGGATGAATATAGTAACACTCCTCATGCATTTCTACAAGAATTTGATATCTCAAGTCAGCTACACACAACACACACAGCCTAAACTAGCAATGTAACACACCATCTCCCCCTGGAGAGAAAACCTCTACTTTCTGATCTCTGACAGAATCCTTCAACCTGACCAAACTAGGATCCATATCCTGCTTTACCTTTACTTCAGCAACCAAAGAAGATTCTGAACTATTTTTCTCCTACACACTACCCTCAGCTGAATCAGCTAAACGGACGCCTAGTCTGGCAAGCTGATGAACTTCCTAAACTAGCTTCTTCTTATGTCCCTCAACATGAGCCACACTACCCATAAATAATCTACTTAGGGTATCTCCCACTACATTGGCCTTGCTCAGGTGATACAGATCACTCATGTCATAGTCTTTTACCAACTCTAGACACCTTCTCTAACGGAGATTCAAATATTTTTGTGAGAATATATACTGCAAGATCTTGTGGTCTGTAAACACATAAACATTCACCCCATACAAATAATGCCTCCAAATTTTCAAGGCAAACACAACAGCTATTAACTCAAGATCATAGGTAGGATAGTTCTTTTCATAGGGTTTAAGTTGTCTAGAGGCATAAGATATGGCCTTACCTCTCTGCATCAAAACACAACCCAAACCAACTTTGGAAGCATCACAATAAACCGCAAATCCATTTGAACCATCTGGCAAGGTCAAAACTAAAACTGAGGTAAGCTGAGTCTTCAACTCCTAAAAAATCTTATCATAATAATTTGACCACTGGACTTTGACTTTCTTCTGAGTCAATCTAGACATGGGGAATGCAATAGATGAAAACCCTTCAATAAACCATCGATAATAGCCAACCAATCCCAAGAAACTCCTGATATCTGATTGAGTGATGGGTGTAGGTTAGTTTCTTACTGCTTTGGTCTTTTAAGGGTCAATTCTAATGCTATCACCAAAAATAATTTGACCAACAAATACTACTGACCTTATCCAAAATTCACACTTGCTAAATTTGAAGAATAGTTGATAGGCTCTAAGAATCTATAATACTATCCTGAGGTGGTCTGCATGATCATTTTTGGTGCGAGAATAGACAAGGATGTTATCTATAAAGACTATAACAAACATGTCCAAGTACTATTTGAACGCTTGGCTCATAAGTCCATAAAGGATGCTGGGGCATTTGTGAGGCCAAAATATATGACTACAAACTCGAAGTGACCATACCAGGTTCAAAAACCTATTTTCGGGATGTCACATTTTTTTACTCTGAGCTGATGATAGCCGGATCTGAGGTCTACCTTAGAAAAGTAACTGGCACCCTGAAGTTGGTCGAACAAGTCATCGATTCTAGGAAGTGGGTATTTATTCTTGATTGTGACTTTGTTCAACTGATGGTAGTCAATGCACATCCTGAGAGAACCATCTTTCTTACACACGAATAGGACTAGCGCGCCCCACGGGGAAATACTGGGCCTGATGAATACCTTATCTAAAAGGTCTTTCAACTATTCTTTTAACATCTTGAGTTCGAATGGAGTCATTCTTTATGAAGGAATAGAAATAGGTTGAGTATTTGGAAGAAGGTCTATTTCGAAGTTAATTTCCCTTTCGGGAGGAATTCTGGGAAGGTCTTCATAGAACACATCTAGAAACTCCCTTACTACAGGGATCGACTTAAGATTAGGGGTTTCGAAACTAGAGTCTTTAACTCAAACAAGATGATAGACATATCCCTTGGATATCATTTTTCTTGCTCAAACGTATGAAATAAGTTGACCCCTATGTGTTGTGGTACTACCCCTCCACTCAAGGACTAGTTTATTCAAAAACTAAAAATGTACAACTTTGTTTCTACAATCGACTGAATCATAGCATGATTAGAGCCAATCCATGCCGATGATAACATCAAAATCAGTCATCCCTAACTGTACAAGATCAACTGAAGTAACTTTCTGGGATATCTTGACCGGGAAGTTCCTATATACTTGTCTGGCTACAATAAAGACACCTACTGGGGTAGATACTGAGAAAGGTTTTGCTAATATTTTGGGACTGATTTTGAAGCTGACTGCTATATAAGGGGTTACAAAATAAAGAGAAGCTCCAGGGTCAAGTAAACATAAACATGTAAATAAAAGACCTTCAATATATCAGTAACCACATCAGGAGAACTCTCCTAATCCTGTTAGGACTAAAGAGCATAGAGCTTGTTTGGGTGCTGTACATTGGTGGCACTGGAAATGACACCCTACTGAGATGGACGACCGGACTGAGCTGAGGGACGGTTATGCTGACTCTGCTGACCTGTCTATGGACATTCTTTGATCCTATGACCTGGTTTTCCATACCCAAAATATACATTGCAGCCAGCTCTGCAAACACCCTGATGGTTCCTACCATATTTCTGGCAGAGAGGATTTGTTTGAGCACTGTTCATACTACCCTAAGACTTAGAGCCTGGCACCATATCCTTGCTGTCATTCCTGAATTTGGGAATTGGAGAACTAGCCAAAGATGACGCTGGGACTGAAGATTCCAGGTAAAATTAAGAACGGTTACCCCCCTTCTGACTTTAGCTGAGTGAAATTAAAGCTACCTGTTCTAGCCCTCTTGTTCTCCCTCCTCTCTCTTTTCTTAACCTTCTCCTCCTCTATCTGCTACACATAGACCATCAACCTTACCAAGTTAATCATTTTAATCAACATCTTGGTCCTACACTCCTTGACCATGCTATCAGATACCCCAGACACAAACTTGCTCATCCTGGACCTGTTATCAGCCACTACATGAGGAGCATACCTGGCTAACTGAGTAAATTTGAAGGAATGCTCTTTCTCACTCATGTTTCCCTACTTTAAATTAATAAACTCTAACACCATAGCCTCTCCTATCTCTAACAGAAAGAATCTATCTAAGAAGGTAGTAGAAAACTCCTCCCATTCTATAGGTCCAGCCTCTGCGCCCCTATCCCATTTCTACTACTTAAACCATGTATGAGCTACATCTTACAGCTGATAAGCAGTTAATTCAGTACTCTCACCGGAAGTCACCCCAATAATATTTGTCACCTTCTGCACCATGTTTAAGAATTCCTATAGATCCTCATCAGACTTAGACCCAGAAAATGAAGGAGGATTCATTCGGGTGAAGTCTGAACAGCAGTTGGCCACACATTTTGGGCTGCTGCGAAGTGAGCTAGAATAGTGAATGCAACTCTAAACTCTGCATGAGAAACATGCTCATCCAGGGGATCTTCCTGAACGGGCAGAAGTGCTGGCTGGTTTCCAGTTCTTCTTTCATTAGTTTTCCTGGGAGGCATATTTTGTAAACGAAATGAAAAGTTGAATTAGATAAAGAGTTTAACTTGAGCTCTTGCTTATTCGCATGATATGAATACTGAAAGAAGGGAAACTTTTCCTAAGCATCTTGTAGCCTCTTTCCCATAAGTGTGGCGCGCTACACACCCATATATAAGACTCTACTTAACACGGCTTTTAGTTTCCCTAGGACACTTTTAAAATCTTAGGCTCTGATACCAAGTTTGTAACGACCTAGGAGTACACCCTGGACATCACATAGTCCTTACAATCCCATTAGACCATAAGCTAACCCATAAGTTGGTACCTACTGTGAGCACTGAACAAAACTAATAACAACGTATGCGGAATTTCTACTAAAATGCCATAAGTTCTTAATAATTAAAAACAATATTAGATAATGGTTTAAAAAGTTTGAAAAACAAACTAGCAATACTGATAATCACAACAGAAAACTGATCAACTGTCTGTACTAGTATGAAAACCTCTAACTGATTGACAATGGAGTTGATGGAACAAGTCCCCAACTAACTCTGACTAACTAAATAACTGAACTACTGATAAAAATTGAAAAGAAAGATAACTCATCCTCTAAAAAAGAGAACTCACCACGTTCTCTGCTGCTGATGCACTGAAGAGTCTAAGGACGATTGGGAATCTAAGCGTCTGAACCTATGATATAAAATATCATAGCACAAGAAAATGAGTATGCGGTCAGTATGTCTAAATGTAATAGTATGCTAAATGAGGTCAGGCTGATATCCATGGGTTCATGTTCATAAGCATTAACTAAATGAATGTATGACATGAGGTATAGAGTATAAATACATTAAAACTGTAAAGACTAAAAATGCATGACCATGTATAAAGCAAGTACTAAAGTAGTCTCTGAGCTGAGTTACTAAAATCTGGTAGTTAATCAATAGGTAACTATATGGTATGGTTAAACGAGACTGAACTGAGCTCTGAACTGAGTACTGAAACTAGAACTATAGGAGTTTTCATCAAACTGACATGTCCCAATGTAGACGGATTGGGGTCCAACCTGTAACCCCAGTTGGAAGGGTATTAGTACCGTACCACGGGTTACTAACAATGGCTGGGTCAACCTTAATCTGGCAGGAAGACTCATGGGATGTAAATATATATGTCAAACCTAGACTGGTAGGAAGACATATCAACCTATGCTAGCTACGTAGTTATGTAACTCAGGAATTTCTACTAAAGGTCAAACAATAATTGGCAGGAATGCCCCCATCCCTAGGTTTGCTCAGTACTGAATCCTACTCTCAACTGAATCGATACTAATCACTAGACTGTACTAAGATTTACTGAACTCGCACTAATTCTGTTAACTGACCAAATGCTACTATTCCAGATGCTACAGGGATCATTCTATTGCAACTGGAACTAAGTACACAGCTAATTTTTGGTATTTAATACCCCAGGAATCGATAATATTGATAATGGGACCATATCACAACTTTTAAGGAATAAAAATTTGATCACCAAGCACAATTCGTTCACATAGACATTTTGTCAAACACTTGGGGAGCATGATAACGCTCAACTTACATGTCAACTTAGTGCAAAGCGGTCGTCGTCAGTATATTTACCCAACTATGGAGTCAGGTTCGAATCCATGAGGAACAATGTGAGTCTCGATTAAACTAATTTGAAACTATGGCTATAAGTTGAATTTAAACAAATGTTGTGAAAAGATAAAATGGGGGGTTTTATTAATCAAACAATAATTAAAATTTCACTTGCTTCAGAGCTCAAAGCTTAAATTTTAATAGTTCAAATCAATGATAAAGAGAAACTAGGGTTGTGATCACTATGATTATTAATCCCCATCAAATAATAACTGCAGTATTGGGTTCTCATGACTTGTGGGAAACACCAACTTATCAGTTTCGACAGTCCATCTAAGTGTTTCTCAATCTGTCTAGATGTTGAACTCCCTAATTCTCTCTAACTTAGGAAATCATTCTATTCATACTGATTTTATCTCAAGTTGATCAATCTTGTTACAACACTAATCATTAGATGGGAGCTTAACCTTCCCAAATCCTTATTGGTAATTCATTACCTTTAGTTTATTTCTCAGTTCGAGCAAATCAACCTAAGGTGGGATTTATTTTTTGAAACCAATAAATAACAATCATAACAAAGGAATTATCAAGATGTCCCCACAATCACTCAAACCCTAACCAACTATTAAATCCATGGGGGAATAATCATACATCCCACAACCCTAGTTGTAGGTTTTAGTTCCACTTGAGAAATAAAGAGATAGAAACAATTATAATCATCATTCAAAGTAATTAAAATTACAAAAGATGAATCCCGAAGTTGATTCTCTTCTAAGTTCAAGAGAAAATTCCCACAACCAAATCAAAGAGTTAAAAATTGAATTCTATGTTTTTGAGCCCCCAAAAAGAGGTTTCTTTGCCTTTGGAATGAGTTTTAACCATTTCAAGATGATGAATGAAAACCCTAGAACTTGTCCTTAAATACTTCAGCCTAATTATGGAAATAAAATCACAGATCACAACTTTTTTCTTGGACAAATGACGTTGTGGGTGACGATTTATCAGGAGTCTGACGACTTACCAGGAATGTCATCAACTCCTCTTTACTTTTGAAAATCTCTGCCATAGGTTGACGATGTGGCATGATGGATTATCATACCTTTGACGACTTATCACAGATGTCGTCACGTATTCCAGCTGGAGTTCATTCTCTGGCTAAGGTTGATGGTACTTTTGATAACTTATCACAAGGCTGCCAACTTATCAGACAAGTCGTCTGCCATATTTCCATCTCTACTTAGTCAGAAATCAACATTTTTACCTCCATTATTTCTGGTTCTCTTGCATCTTAACTGTTACTATAATATCAAAGAGAAAACAATTAAAAACGGAAAAAGTCGCTTAAGACTTTGCAATTATTCTTAGTTAAAAGCTCAAATGTGTTAGCATCTACTCACACATCAACACCCTCAACTTAAAATAATTGTTTATCCTCAAGCAACTAAAACACAACCAAGAGGCTACAAAGTACATTCAGCAGTAAACCATCCATATTATCTCAAAACATCTTCACCACAATAAGTTGAAGGAATTTCTCAACAAACCATTGGTAGCCTGTAAGTAAAAGTGTCATGATTTAGTTTCATTTCATAAATTTCACAACGCTTGTATGAACTACAAGATATGGATTATTTATTTTTTTATAATGCAGGAATTGCGGTCCTTTTGTTGCCGCTTATGTCGAGTATTTGAGCGATGGATTACAAGTACCAAATGATGGACTTGATGCCAGATTACTCCGCAAAAGATATGTTGTTCTTTTATGGATATATAGAGAAGCGAAATCTTAGAAGCCATACGCAAGCGACACTAAAGATCCACGACGACCAAAGCTGAATTCCGTAATACCGAATGAAGAACAACTTGTCCATATTGATTAGATATTTATAGCTTGAGTCCGTCAATGTAATAACCTATCCTCCTTGGTTTAACTTGTTGATTTATTTGTAGAGTAGATTATTTGTGCCCATAATAATTTTTTTACATTTCATTTATTTCATGTAATTTTCGAAGGCTTCGATTTATTTTATGTTGTCTATGAATATAATTTAATACTTAGTTTTGAACATAATAATTGAAATAGAATACTAGATTCAACTATCGCAATAGATAATACATCTACTACAACAGACGACATATCTTATCAAATAGATTTAGACATATGTTGCAACATGAGATGCAACACGTAGGTCATCTGATGAAAATTATATAATAGGTCTTTCTACTTTATTTATTTGCTCCAACAGATTACCAATCAGTTTCAACAAATAGATTATATATTGCAACAGATCGTATATCTATTGCGACAGACAGACTAGGAACATCTGCTAATGCAACAGATTACCAACCTATTATAACTGATAATCAATATGTCACAACAGGTACTATATCTGACACAACAGATATACTATATGTTACAATATATATATATAATTTGTTGCATTATAAAAATTAAACTTTTGCCAGACAGAGAAATTATTGCCTCTACATGTAAAGTGAGGTGGCTTGAAATAAAAAATTATTATCGTGTTCATCTCTATATTTGTACATATTATTCTTTATACATGGGATCCAACCATTTAGTTAGGTCATCTGCTAGAAATTATATAACAGGTCTTCCTACTTTATTGATTTATTGCAACAGATTATCTATCAGTAGCAACAGATAGATTATATGTTGCAACAGATTGGATATTTGTTGCGACAGACAGACTGAGAAACATCTATTAATGCTACAGATGACCAACCTACTCCAACAGATAATTAATTTTTCATAACAGGTATTATATATATTACAATAGATATACTATCTGTTGCATTATAAAAATTTAACTATCCACAGACATAAAAATTATTGCCACTACATGTAAAGTGAGGTGGTTTGAAATAAAAAATTATTATCGTGTTCGTCTCCAACTTTGTAAATTTTCTTGTTTATACATGGGATCCAACCATTTAGTTAGTACCCCATAAGCCCAGACCCATTGTATCTTTTCCACAATGGTGTTGCACATACCAGTCATTTCTGTGTCGGTCAGTAAACACTCAATGTATGCAAGCGAGTAAGGCGCGCACGCTGTACCGGTTCTATTTCTTTGAAGCTCGATGTTCTTATTTCGATATTCAAAATCCCATGATTCATTCATCAATACTTTATCCGGTAAATGATCCATCAGCTTAATCTGCATCAATAACTTGGGCAACAACATCAAGTGAGGTTGTATGTGGGCTAAAAACTTATCCTCGCTGAAGACAGTTAAGTTGCAGTCATAAACCTTAATATTTCCCTCCTAGATTAGTATCTGAATAGCGAGAAAATATTTTACTTCCACATTTATTACTGCAAGGCTTCTCTTTGCCTTGGTCCAGCTCTTGTCGTATGGATATGGCCTCTTCCCTCTAATATATTTAATTGCTTCTTTATCCCATTGGAATGTAGAAACTAACTGATAAAGTCTAGGGCCACCAGAATCAGTTTGCTTACGGAGATCAACGTACCTATCCTTGAAATTATTGTAGAAGTTGAGGTCCATTATCCTATCGACAGCATCATAAGCATTCAGGTACGCTAATTATCTACCCCTCATGAGGAAGAGAATTTCATCAACATACTGTGGTATAAGAAGCCAATTAATTTAAATTGGTTAGTAATTGTAAAGAATAAAAACACAGTAGAAAGAATCCAATACAAAGGGTTCTCTGAATCAGTTCACAAATTACCTAGCCAACGTAACTCATGCAATATATGTGTATTATGTTGCAACAAAATACCAAGTTTTTGCAATAGATTACACATCTGTTGTGTAGATTCTTCTTCGTGGAGTAGATTGGAAGGCTAGGTTAGCAAAAGTAAACTTACATTGTCCTTGTACCACACACGCATAGTTGTCATATTCTTGAAGTCTTTGGCGGCAAATAATGCATGGTGTATTCTTTTTGAACCTTCCTCCTGCCATTCATGATTTGTTGTAGTTCCTCTTCCTTCTCCTTTCCAAGCGCCGTGAATATGTCCACCTTCTTCAGTAGCCCCTGAACTTCAACAACTCTTGGAGAGAGAGGAGTTGCAGTTTTTGTTATTTTCAGAATAGAGAGAATTTTTCTTATTATTCTTCTCTTCCTCCTAACCGCCACTATAGGAGTGGATGACTCCCTCACCTCATTGGATAGTATGACACCCCTCCTGGATTTTAACTTCTCAACAACTTCAGCAATAGCCTCTAGCTTTTTAAAGAGTTTATCCTCTCTGTCCTTACCCTCTTTGCATTTGCAATGAGAACATGAGGGTGAGGAAGGGTGAGAGGAACCATTATAAGGGTGGGAGGGACCGTCGTAGGGGTGAGAGGGACCTATGCAAGAGGTGTTTTCAAAAGTATTTATTTTTTGCTGAGTATGCTCATAATCATGACTATCAGCAGCAGTATCAGTATCAGTAGGATGTCTATCACCATAAAAAACAACGCCACCAGCAACACCCCCAAAAGAAGCACCCGAATCTGTTGCAGTTTGAGGTTGGCCGTGAAGAGCTTGAACATTAGGCAGACCTTGCCTAACTTCTCTTCTTATGGATGTTAATCCAGCTAATTCCTTCTTTATTAACTCCACCGTTGGGCCTTCTTTTGTATCAACAAGACCCAGAGTAAGAAAAGAAGTCATCCCCAGCTCATCATCGGTAGGCACGATCCAAGGATGCACAACCTATAAAAAAAAGATAGAAGGAATTTAAATCATATAACAATAATTTGCAGTCAGTTGGGTTACATGGATATTAACACAACTAACTTATGCAACAGATGATCTAGATACCATAACAACTGATCTGTATGTCGCAATAGATTGATTATATGTTGCATCAGATTATACATCTGTTGCATAATTTGCATCAGATGGGTAATCCATTGAGTCAGATTCAGAGAACCAGAGCAACAGATGGTTAATCTATAGTGAAATATGGATCATCTGTTGCAACAATATTACCCATCTATTACACCATATGCAGTTGATGGGTAATCTGTTGTAACAGATAAACCACTGTCTCAATAGATGGAACATCTATTTCAATACCTTTCTTTGAGAAAAATTATTTCAGTTGAAAGAAGACGTACTGCATCATCCGAAGGGTTAAATAGATTAGCGCCCTGCTCCTTAATATTTTTTGCCTCCCTTTGCAGTCGCCAACCACCTAAGGATCCTTGGATGAGAAACCTCATCCGGGTAATCCTTGAACTGCTTTCGAAGGGGAGGAATGGATTCACATGCCCAATCTTGAAAAATGTAAACATGAAGCAAGCAAAAAAAAGTCATAATAATTATATAGTCATTATAAATTAATGGATGAGTAAAAATAGTGATTAATTTTATCATGAAATCCTAGGGAAAGCCGTATAATGTGATCGTCCTTGTGGATAGCTTTGTCAGTAAATATTCGACAGTCAAATAGTTGATGTCATATCCCCAAGGATAGTTGTTGAATTTGTCAAAATCATCAGCAAGCGCCAACAAATCATCTTTTATGACTTTCCTGATGTCTCTTGCCAATAAAACGGAATTGACAAACCAAACTAAGCACAATTTCTTCCTGTAGTGCTTTGGTATGTCTTTATCCTCAAGATCTGCCATCAAATTCGCCGCTTTGTAGCTACTACGTCCAATAATGCCCAACAACCCATTTTTTTTACCTTGTGTTTGTTGGAACCCTTATAGGTGTTTTCTTGATGAGAGGTTCTTCTGGACGATCGCATCTCAAGCCCGTCACTATGGCAAACTCTTTTAATCCAAAACAAACTGGCATGCCACAGTAGTTAATCCAGACATCATCCATCTTTTTTCCGCCCTTCTTCCCCGCATACTTGATCCTGCACTTGAGAAGGTCATATACCATGCTCATTGGGAAACATAGAGTGTGGTCCTAAGACATCTCGAGAAAGTATGCAAAAAAGATCTTCTTAAAATGTCCCTCTATGTTTTCATTCTTCATAATACTCTTAAGTTCGTCAAAAGGTTTCCCCAACTGACATTTAAGTACAAGATCACCAAATACTGTGTTAGGGCTATTCATCGGCATCGCAACTCGAAAC
Organism: Capsicum pubescens; assembly: GCA_030864215.1. Taxonomy (NCBI): domain Eukaryota; kingdom Viridiplantae; phylum Streptophyta; class Magnoliopsida; order Solanales; family Solanaceae; genus Capsicum; species Capsicum pubescens. The sequence goes on from CM061543.1 coordinate 65,097,106, forward strand.
TTGTCAATACTAATGGTTTTGACAAAATCATGGTGGGATTTCGATATTATTTCACACCCCATTGGTGAGGAGGAGTTATCACTTTTCTTGGCTTTATTTTTCCCTAACTGAGATTGTTCTAGAAGTTCCTTCGAATCTATCTGTACTCTAACCTATTTTTTGGTGATCAGAAGTTGATCCATTTTCAATTTCTTTTCTTTTGGGAGACATCTTTTAACTACAAACAATAGAAAAACAAAAAATACATTGCATTTGATGTCTGCATAATTTTTTTTTTTTTAAAAAAGGTAAGACAAATTTCAATAAATTATACTACGCCACATTACCAAAAAAAATACTCCAACGGACAAGCCATCAATTGGAACAGATGGGGAATCTGTTTGAAGACCTATTTAATATCTCTCAACAGATATCCCACTTATTGCAACAAAAGGACCACCAAAACCACAACAAATGCCACCACCAATGCCATCAATACCACCACTAATGCCACTAATACCAACACCAAGACCACCGACACCACTACTAAAATCACAAATACCGACACCAGCAACAACATCCACCAACAACACCACAAACACCATCCAACAATACCACGAATGCCAAAAAAATATTGAGACAAAAACTAGGATTTTCTCAGGTGCTTCCTACTTTTTTAGCATCAAAACACAAAATTGTTAATCCATTCTCGAAGATAATACAACAAAAAATCTTATTTTTCATCATTAACTAAAAAGCCCTAATTTTTAGAATAAAGAACAGATGTATAACTCTTCTAGAACTCTGTTACCATTGAAGACAGAGAAAATGATGGATACAAGCAAGAATGAATTTGAAAATAACAACTATATGGTCAGAAATGGAAAGAAAATCGATCTATTTTGAAGGGTTGAGCAATATATTGAGTAGTTATTATCTGTATTATTAAGAGAGAGAGAGAGAGAGAGAGGAGAGAGAACTTGAGATTCAAAATAAGGAAAAGTTTTTCCCGTAAATGGATGATTTGTATAGGTTGATTTGTAATTTTGGAAAAGAATGACAAGTTTTGAAATTGTTAATTTGGTCCAAATTGATCTTAATTAATTTTTAAAATTTCAAAAGATATAGTTTTTAAAATATTAAGTTAATGAGAACTCATTTAAACTAAGAGTGATCGATCGATGACTCAGGTCGGGATGAATACAATACCAACACCATGCAAATGCAACGACTTAATTGAAGTTGTTGTTGACCCTGTGAGCTCATTCATTCATTCCTAGTTACACCTAAATAAATGTAGGTACTATTATTAATCTTAACATTAAGTTAATGAGAAATCATTTTAACTCAGAGTGATCATTTGACGACTCGGGTCGGGATGAATACAATACCAATACCATGAAAATGCAATGACTCAATTGAAGTTATTGTTGACTCTGTAAGCTCATTCATTCATCCCTAGTTCCACCTAAATCAATGTAGGTACTATTATTAATATTAAAATTAAGTTAATGAGAATTTATTTCAACTCAGAGTGATCGATTGACAACTTGGGTCGGGATGAACGCAATACCAACACTATGCAAATGCAACGACTCAATTAAAGTTGTTGCTGACCCTGTGATCTCATTCATTCATCCTTAGTTCTACCTAAATCAATGTATGTACTATTATTAATCTTAAAATTAAGTTAATAAGAACTTATTTCAACTCAAAGTGATTGATCGACGACTCGGGTCGGGATGAACGCAATACCAACACCATGAAAATTCAACGACTCAATTGAAGTTGTTGTCCTATAAGATCATTCATTCATCCCTAGTTCCACCTAAATCAATGTAGGTACTATTTCTAATCTTAACATTAAGTTAATGAGAACTCATTTCAACTCAGAGTGATCGATAGACAACTCGGGTCGGGATGAATGAAATACTAACACCATGCAAATGCAATGACTCAATTAAAATTGTTGTTGACCCTATGGGATCATTCATTCAGCCCTAGTTCCACCTAAATCAATGTAGGTACTATTATTAATCTTAGCATTAAGTTAATGATAACTCATTTCAACTCAGAGTGATCGATCGATGAATCGGGTCGGAATGAACGCAATACCAACACTATGCGAATGCAACGACTCAATTAAAGTTATTGTTAACCCTATGAGCTCATTCATTCATCCCTCATTCCACCTAAATCAATGTAGGTACTATTATTAATCTTAACATTAAGTTAATGAGAACTCATTTTAACTCAAAGTAATCGATCGATGACTCAGGTTGGGATGAATGCAATACCAACACCATGCAAATGCAATGACTCATTTAAAGTTGTTGTTGACCCTGTGAGCTCATTCATTCATTCCTAGTTCCACCTAAATCAATTTCAATGAAATCTATTGCAACAAACGACTTAGCTATTGGATATTTTCAAATAGATTATCATATCTATTGCAACAGATGACATATCTGATTTAATTATCAAATAGACATTTGCATCTGTTGTAATAAATGACTGAGCTATTGGAAATTTTCAAATAGATATTAATATTTATTGTAACAGATGACATATCTGATTTAGTTATCACATGGACATTTGCATTTGTTGTCACAGATGACTGAGCTGTTGGGATTTTTCAAACAGATATTTATATCTGTTACAACATAACACATATCTATTTGAAAGTATTTTTTTTCTTTTAATTTAAAAGCAACCGTCTATCCGAGTAGATAAAGTAGTACTACTAAAGGCGTTAAAAAATATTTCTTGGATAACTCAAAAATCACATTGAGTAGTCTTGTCTTGTCTTTTCAATGTCATCCATTTTGTTCCTCGTTCCCCTAAAATTATTAATGAATATTATTAATTAATGAATATTGAAACCCCTAATACTTCCTCCATTTCATATTAGTTGGCCCCTATTGACTTGGCACACCCATTAAGAAAATACTACTATTAATTTGAGGTTTATTTTACCAAATTAGCCTTATTAATTATGCTTTGAAAATATAAATTTGAATAAATACACTTTGTTTTAGTCATTTAATATTAAGGGTAGTACATCTAGAAATTAGAATTATCTCATCTCTCCTTCAGCCCTAAATTTATTTTATCCATCTCTCATTTTTTTCTTCTCTCTTTTGTTTAGGTTTATCACAACCTTTTTTATCTCCTCTTTATCATAAAGATCCTTTTGGATCTAAACCAATCCATATCTTAGATTCCTCGACTGAAATTATTGTTTTGATCCCCTTTTGACATTAAAGTATAGTTCACTATTGCTCTTTCATTCTCATCTTCTTCTTTGCAAAGTTATTTACAATTTTTTTTTCTTTAATTACCATTTACCCATATCATATTTATTTAAAAAATTTAAAAGAACTTTTAATTGTTGAATAAACGAACAGAGAATTTTTACTATAATATGCAAAAAAAGTCATTTGTTGGGAGAAGTTTAATAGCCTTGTTGGCAGTGTCATTTTTTATGTATTTTATTTATTTCTTTATTGTTGATGTTGTTATTAATGTTTTTGGTGGGGTTAGTGTTGTTGGAACTTGTGGTGTGGTGGTGTTGATGGTGTTGGAACATAGGATGTTGCTTCTTTGTTATTGATGATGTTGTTGGAACAAATGTTGTTGTTTTCTTTGTTGTTGATGTCTTTTATTTGTTGTTTCTTTGTAGTTTATGTTGTTTTTTATGTTGTAACAGACGGAGAAACTGTTGGAAAAAATCAAACCACCAGCAAGGTTGGTTTGATTTATTCCAACGGACTCATATCTATTGCATCAGACTCGACATTTGTTACGTCAGACTCCATATCTGATGCAACAGACTCGTCATCTGATGCAACAAACTCCTTATTTGATGCAACAGACTCTACATCTGTTGCAACAGATGGATAATATTCTTTTTGTGATATTAATTTTTTTTCTCTTCTTTGTAGATATAAGGAACTGAAAGTTGATCAACTTTTGCCTAACCATCACAATAATAAATATGGGTTCAGAGGAATAAGCTGCATGCAGATGGAATCACTTTATATGTGGGAGGTATGTATTACTGATAATGTTATCGTGGAAACACTGATAGAGTACACTGATTTTGTAAATGTTGCTTTTACCAATTAGTCATAGATCATTCAAACAAGATATCTGTAATTTTACAATTAAGTTTGGTAGGTCCGAACTGATAAAGCTGAAGGACCATGAAAATGATTCTGATACCCTGTTAAGATTTAATGTCGGTTGTTGCTCATGTTTATTTGTCAAGCATTGTGAAGGGTTCTAGTTTTGGTGTCGTTGTAAAGAGATTCAATAGCGATTGGACTAACTTTTAGGGTGCATTGGACTCTGATAAGTCCTTCAAAGTCTAGAACTACATCTAACAAGAAAGGAAAACCAATATAGTTATTTCCCTAGCCCAAATTTATATGGTTGGGTTGCTCATGGTGATGATTATACGCCAGAAGGTGCGGTAGAAGAATGACTTCGAGGAAAAATGAGTGGTTGATGAAAGACTATATTATCTGAAAGCTAATTGAAAAGGATATATAGGGTAGAAAGTAATTTCAAGTGAATCTGGCCGATAAAATTATCTTAAAACATAAGAAATCTGTATCAAGTGCAAATATGAAAGTGTATCCGATAATGTAAATTTTTTTGTTGTCTCTCTAAGAGAAAAATAATGCAGATGGTCACTTTTCTAGGGAGCTACGTCTAGGTAGTGTGGTCGGAATTATCACCTAGACAAAAAATAGCAGAAGAACAAGAAAGCCGCCTTAAGGGAATCGAGGGTTGAAATGTTGTATAGTTAGTCTAGAAAACTTCCGCCAATAGCAACTGCAGTTAAAGTAAGGAATCTAAGTGAAGGCGGCAATTTTTGAATTTTAAATTGCATCCCATGCCTTTTTGTTTGTGGTTCCGATCTGGTCCACTACTATTGACCTGATCGGAACGACAAACATGATTGAAAGGAAGATTGAGTGTCACTACTTCCTTAGCAATATGGTTATAATTGATTGTGTTTTCTAGCCTTAGCATGCTTTCAACATTCCTTGGAGAAGATCAAAGGTTTGTTGTAGTATGCGAATCCCGATAATTTTCAAGCTTGCTATTAGCTTGCTGATTTGGTCTTCAAGTTTGTCGTTGCTGTCTTTTAATTTGGTATAGAGTTTCTGATATCTTGTGAGCTCGATCAGGAACACTACCTTCAAAGTTGTGTCATTGTAGAAGCCCTTCAAAACACCTTCTTCAGAAGCCTTAAAGGATACATTAAGGGTCATTGTGTATGTTTTTAGGTCAAAATATGTTGATGCACAGTGAAGATGTGGTCCCAACAGTTGAATAGCTCACTTTTATCGAGCGTTTCTCAATGCAGATTGCTCAACCAACCTTCAAGGGTTTTGATAAATTAATTAGCAAGGAGTTACATAATGTTTGATCTAAACTGACTCTACCAAGCCTATCAAATATTACATAACTGCAGGTTCGTTACCCTATTAAAACCTTTGCCAAAGTTAGTGAACAAATTAAATGATCTCAATATCTCAGCCTTTTTATTGATCTCTGTTCTCCCATATAGAGGACAACATATCCTCCATGCAAAAGTCTACATTGTTGCCAGAAATGCTTTCCACAACGAAAGTCTTTAGAAGGATTGATTATTAGACTCTCAATATCACTTTTATGACCTTCTTGATGTCTTTTCCAATTATATTGGAACTGACAAACCAAACTAGGCACAATTGCTCGATATGTCTATTCCAATATAATTGCAAGAGACGTCTAGAAAGTTATAAAAGTGATATTGAGAGATTACTAGTCATGCCTTCTACAGACTTTCATTGTGGCAAGAATTTCTTACGACGGTGTAGACTTTTGCATGACGGATATGATGTCCTCTATATGGGAGAAGAATGATCAGCAAAAAAGCTGAGATATTGAGATCGTTTAATTTATTCACTAACTCGGTCAAAGTGTTCACTAACTTGGACAGTTCGAAGGATGTAAAGAAAAAAAGAGAAGCAATCTAAGAGCAAAAATTGATTTTGGAGGCCAGCTTGAAGGATGTAAAGAAAAAAATAGAAGCAATCCAAGAGCAAAAATTGAGTTTGGCCAAGAAGTGTAGAAAAATCTGATGCTCTCGATGAAATTGAATAAACAGATAACTAGAAAGTTGTAACAGACGCCACATCTGTTGGAAAAGCAAACTGATATATCCATTTGTTGCAACAGATTGTCAATATGTTGTAAGTTATCTGACAAATGGAATATATTTTGTAACAAATTACCCATCTGTTTGATTTATTTTAAAGCAATTTTCTTTTCTTTCCGAAATACAATAAAAAGATAAAATGTTGTATTTAGATCCATTTTTTTTAATTTACATATTCGAAAAGTCACCAATTTTATTTAATTAAGGGATATGAACAGTTGTGGCATTTTGTTTGACTTAGTCACCCCTTCCAATTCAATCATTTTATAAATAGGTCCCTTTGACCTCCTCTCACTCGTTCATTCCACTACACTTATAATACAAATATGTTTGATCCATATTCGTACAAGAAGATTCATAACATGTCCTTGCAGAATCTTCAAAGGCAGTTTGATGAACTCCGGAGGGATTTGGCCGACTTCGGAGCAAGGCTGAGGAGGGCCCTGTTGCTGCCGAATGAAAATAATAGTAATGATAATAATAATAGTAGTAATAATAATTAGGTTATGTTTTTTTTTCTTTTAGCGTATGTATGTATTTTTCTCCTTTTGTATATCTGATCTATCCAAGGGATTCAAAAATCTATGTTTGGTGGTTGACTTTGAATTTTAATTCTTATTTAGTATTTAATTATCATTCTTGCTCATTCCTTATTCTCAACATGTCGTCAGAGGTTAATCTGATGCGACAGATAGATCATATGTTGCAACAGGCGGTTATTAATAAAAAAGAGTTATTGTTATTAAGAGGGTGAAAAGACATGACTTTTCGATTATTTAATATGAAAAATGGCTCGTAAATAAATAATAAGAAAATAAATAATAAAAACAATTTATAACCATAACAAAACGGTTATTTAATTTTAATAATTGATCGTCACTCTTCGACATATTTGTTTTTAAATCTATTTTTTAATTTATATAATAAAGACTACAAAATTTGGATTAAAGATATGTTGATTATTAAGAAAGATAGCTTATATGTGGGAATACACTGGGTTTGTTGTTGTTGTTGTATATGTGAAACAAATATATTATCTGATGCAATAGATTGTAGATTTATTGCAACAAATGGTATATCTGTTGCAACTCAAAAAAAAATGGTTACTAAAAAGAACTTATCAAGTCACAACTTTCCACAGTAATAAAAAAACTACCAGTATTAATAAATGGAGGTGAACAGTCGCGCCTTTTATTTTTTTAATCTATTTTTTAATTTATATAATAATAAAAAAGTCACCAAATTTGGATTAAAGATAAAGATATGATGATTATTAAAAAGATATACGTTGCAACAGATATATTATCTGTTGCAACAGATCATAGATTTGTAGCAAAAAATGGTATATTTGTTGTCACAGATGGGTTATCTGATGCAACAAATATATAATTTGTTGCCACAACTCAAAAAAACGTTCACTGAAAAGAACTTATCAAGTCACAACTTTCCACAGTAATAAAAAAGTCACCAGTATTAATAAATGGAGATGAACAGCTGCGTTTTTTTGTTTTTGAATCTGTTTTTTTAATTTATATGATAAAAAAGTCACCGAATTTGGATTAAAGATAAAGATATGATTATTATTAAAAAGATATATGTTCCAACAGATCATAGATTTGTTGTCGCAGATGGGTTATCTGATGCAACAGATATATAATCGGTTGCCACAACTAAAAATACAGTCACTGAAAAGAACTTATCAAGTCACAACTTTCCACAGTAATAAAAAAATCACCAGTATTAATAAATAGAGGTGAACAGTCGCGCCTTTTTGCCTAACTCATTCAAATTCAATCCTCTATAAATAGGTCTCTTCTTACTCGTTCATTCTACTACACATATCTATTTATTTCTTGCTCTTGTATTTTATAATATTAAACCTTCAACTACTTTCTCTTCAAGAACTTGATTGCTTTTCCCTGTCTCTGGTAAGTTTTTTTCTTTCTTTTTGTGTAAACATACATTGTATTACTTTCGGATTATTTTCTTTACTTTTCTTTTTATGTTTTTTATCAATTTATGTGTGTTCTAGATATGGGTGATCTAGTGTGGGATGTCACTATTTTACGATACGACATACGAGAACTGTAGAGGCAGGTACATGATATACAGTGGGAGTTGGCCACTGTCAGAGTAAGGATGTTGCGGGAGATCCGCAGGATAAGAAGCGCGCTATTGCTGCCTGTTGAAAATGCGGTTGGTGATAATAATAATAATAATGACAAAGAATCTATTAATAATAATTAGATTATTTTGTTTCTTCTTTCTTTCTAAGTCTGTATATGTATTTTTATTTGTTTTAGTTTAATAAAAAAATTATGTTTGATCAACTTTGACCGTTTTTATTCATATTTAATTTTCATTCTGTCTATTATCTTCTCAACAAACATGTCGACGATTGGACGTAAGGAGTAATTTTGAATCCAGTAGTAATAGCAAGATTTAAGATTTATATGTTGGGTTTATGGCAGGGGATGATTTATGTTGTTCCAAACAGATTACTCATATGTTGCAACAGATAACTAGTCTGTTTCAACAGATAACTCCCTCCGTCTCAAATTACCCTACCCGTCCCAAATTGAGATGACACATTGATTAAGAAAAATAATTAATAACATGCGTAGTTTATTATAATACCCCTATTAAATGATGTTTACATTTTAATTTGAAGAAAAAGTGATTAATGCAAAGGTTAAAACATAGAATTTTTTTATTATCTCTTGTTGATTAATAAAAAAAGACAAGTAAAATGAGAAATCAAATTAAAAAATTTGGGACGGGTAATTTGAGACGGAGGGAGTATTTAATTTTCATTCTGTCTATTATATTCTCAACAAACATGTCGACGATTGGACGTAAGAAATAATTTTGAATCCAGTAGCAATAGCAAAACATATTGGTTATCTGTTAGGTTTGTGGCAGGGGCTAATTTGTGTTGTTCCAAACAGATGAATAAGTCTGATGCAATAGATAATCAGTCTGATGCAACAGATAATCAGTCTGATGCAATAAATAATCAATCTGATGCAACAGATAATCAGTCTGATGCAACAGATATATCTTCTGTTGTAACAGATTACTCATCTAATGCACCATATGAGTGATCTATTTAAATTATGGGCACTTATATTGGATTCATGATCGGCTTCTATCCATTGTTGAAAAAAACAGCAGTAACTTTATAACCCAGATGACAAATTCAACTAAAAATCATAATTTGACTTACCAGGGTCTCCTATGAAGTAGCGTCAAAGTGAAAAGTGGTGATGTTCGAAATAAAATTTGACCTAAGAAATTGGTAAATTAGCAACAGTAGCGATAACAACAACAACAATGGTCGACAAGAAGAGATGAAAATGATAATGAAGTAGAAAATGATAATAATGAAGTAGAAGATGATGAATAAAGCAGCAACAACAAAAATGAACAACAATAGTCATGAAGAGATAAAAAAACAACAACGGATGAGAAGAGAGAGAAACACGCCTTTTTTTCTCCAATTTTTGTTATATTAACTAACATTTGGATCAAAGTGTAAATTTAAAAACATGTGGGTTATTTTTAAACTTCTCCAACTTTCTTAATCCATAATAAAGTAATTGTCACCTCTACCTAATAATTAAGACTTGTGTCACCTACACCTCATTTTAAAACTCTTTTGTCACCTATATCCCAAAGCCCCTTGAATCTTTATACATTTCCTATAATGAAAATACCAAAAAGATTTTTTTGTTAATTTCTTCATGTGTTCCACGTCAAAAATTTCAAAATTATTTTTATGTTAGTGCTTTACTTTTAAACAATTTCATATGAATTCATATGAGAATACAAAAAGATTTTTCTTCCTTAGTTTTTCGTTTCATTTTTATATGAAGTTTCAAATCAAAATCTCAAAAAAGATTTTTATGTGCATATTTCATTATTTGTTTTACATCATGTCTCAAGTCGAGGTCCAGTCTGTTAGTTAATATTTAATTGTCCAATCTGAACGAACTACACAGACTTGATTCTCTTCTCTCGAGAGTGAGATCTACACACACCTAATTCTCCTCTCTTAGGAGTGAGATACGTAGGCAACGCTTATTGGGTTCGGTGATCTTACTTTAAGAAATTAAAAAAAATTCACTCTTTATTTTAGAGTTGGTGTTTCATATATATATTTAAAATGAAAAATACAAAAAAAATCTTTAGCAGTGTCGAGTTTCATTTATGTATGCAATTCAAAAATTCAAAATTGTAACACCTCGCATTTTTGAACTAGAAATTGAACTGTTATTCCTACGTGTGTAAGCTCTAATATAAATTATTTCAAGTGATAATAAGTATCATGATCTTTATCCTCATGTTTGGAGTGCCTTCGAGGTGAAAAATCTTCATAGAAATCACTTAAAGAGAAGTTGAGCTAAGAATCTTTGATTCGGCAAAATCTTTGTATTCGATTTTACAAGGGTATACTTTAAATGTGTATAACTTTTGATACAAGTAGAATTTTGCATCTAAAGACCCACCAAATAGTAGATAATTGAGTCATCTTTCCAATAATATCAATTTCTCCTTAATCCAATACTCGAGCAAAAAGTTATAGCCATTTCCGTGAGAGAGGCAATGAGGTCGCGTGATTAGCCCGCGTCGCACGCTCCAACGCCTGTCCCTAGTTCACAGCTTTTGGTTCTGCATTTTTAAGGGATTTTTAGTCTTTTCTTCCCTTATAACTCCCATCCCACACCTGATAACCCTCAAGGGGCGTTACTTTTCTCCTATTTTCATAAATTAAACATCTCAAAATCCTCTCATACACTCTCAACAACAAGATTAGGGTTTCTTCATAAGATCACCCCTAAAGATCAAGAACCAAGCTCTTAAGTCAAGATTTCCAAGAAACAAATCAAGAGTTGAGTTTTATCCTTCGAACTAAGTAATCTAAGGTACGTGAGACTATCCTAAACCTTATGGGCATGGATTTATTATTTTAAAATTTGATTTAAAGAGTATATATGTATACCTACGAAATTGGTTTTAAGATTTTGACGAATATGCATTGAAAATCCTATGATTTGATGAAGTATTGTAGAATTTATGATGTGGTGTTTTGAACTCAAATTATTTTCGTATGATCATGAAATATTAAGATTGTGAAGTTAATGAGAGCATGAGATATGTAAATCCCCTTTTTTCTATGAAAACCCTTGATTTTACAAGTTGTGAATTGATTATATGAACTGCTAAATGTTTGAGTTTGTTGGTGAACTTTTATGTACAAATTGTACCATTTTTATCGAATGATGAGAGGTTGTTTTACTTGTTGTATAAATGATCATGTTTTTCGTTAAGAATGGCTTCAAATTTGATAAAAAAAGGTGACCACCGTAGATGAAGTAATGAAGAGAGAATTTTCTTGGTCTTCAACTATTTTGAAATATGAACTCTTGCTTATTTAGTAGATATTTTGGGTGGTCACTAAATACATTTTGAAATAAGAAAAGGGCAGTAGATATGTGTGATATGGCTTGCAAGTCTGGGTATGATGATACCCTATTTTGATGTGCCCAAAAATAAAAAGAGAAAAATAATTTTAAAAAGAAGTTATGTTTTAAAGGGTCTAAAATTGGTCTTAAGAGAGTTAGATGGTTACCCAAAGAAGGCATGAGTCCACACAACTCAATGCCCAAAACGGTGATTTGCTGACACGGGGTTATGTTACCCGAAAGGGAAATTGTACGCTGGCGATGGCCCTGTGACGTAGTACATAAGCAGATACTCCAACCCTTGCGAAAAACTTGGGTTGGGGTCTTGGTCGCTGAGTTAAGGACGGATTCCATATAACCCGTGGAATTACAGATTGTAGGGTATACCATCTAGCTCAGAAGAAAAGAAAGAGTAGAGACATAATTTACAGAATGTGTTTGAAAGATTCAGGTTATGCCTATGTGTTTTCAACTATTTTAAGATAACATGTATTTATGAAGATCTCTCACCTATGTTGTATAAAAATATATTTTATTTTTGGATTGTTCTACGTACCAGTACATTTATTTTGACCCCCTATATTTCAAAAAATGAGGCTCAGTCCTAGGGTCCCGCTAAGCAATAGATTGACATTGTCAGAAGTTTGCAGTTGGTGAGCCTCCCTTATTTTGGAAGGCCTGATTATGAAACTTGTCATAGATTTTAGTTTATGGTCCGACTGGGGGCGTTGTCCTAGTTTTCAGACAGAAGTTGTTTTCATGTTGTTAGAGATTTCGCAGTCTGGTGTCATGTATTTTGAATAATCATGAACTTATATTTTGTATTGTTCAGTTGAAGTAAAAGAATGACCATGTTTTCGTTTTGTTATGTTTTTCGCATTTCCTTTCAGTACATAAATTGTGTATATGATTGCCATTTAGGGAGAGGCTCTCGGGCCTTTATGGTTCGGGATGCCCGTCACGGCCAGGGCCTTGGTTCTGGTCATGACAAAAACCTAAAAAAAATTCAATTTTTTTGAGAATAATAATAAAAGAAAAAAATTCTTTGCTCTTTATTTTAGATTAGTTGTTTGCACGTGTTGCTTTATCTGAAAAATGTAAAAGGATTTTCCTCTAATCATTTTAAATTTTATTTTCGTATAAAATTCATAATACAAAATTTAAAAAGAATGTGTAAATATTTTTTGAAAAAGAAAAGTTCTTTACTCTTTTTTTGAATTAGTTGTTTCACATGTTTCTTCATATGAAAATACAAAAAAAAATTATTTGGTAATAGATGAGTTATGCCATGTGTTTCTTCATATGAAAATACAAAAAATGGAAAAGGGCCTAAAATGTCCTTCAACTATGTGAAATGGTGTAAAAATGTCCCCCGACTACCTATTAGGCCTAAAATGTCCTTCTTGTCTACCTATTGGGTCAAAAAGGCCTTTTCCGTCTACCTATTGGGCTTAAAATGACCTTTTCGTCTACCTATTGAGGCTATTCTGCCCTTTTATTTAAGGAAAAATTACATAATAATACAATTTATCTTTATTAAACTACATAAAATCCCTTTCCTTTTTATTAATATTACCAAATAAATAGTGCAAAATATCAATTTTTCGTCATTCTAAATTGATCTTATAAATAAAAGGGAAAATAACATAAATAGCCATTTTTAAAATATTATTACATATGCATAGTTGTATTAGTTGGTTGTCAAATATAGCATATATAATATTTACTTTTATAATAGATTCTAATATATAGAAAAATAATTATATATTAAATTTCCATATTTCTTATTTATTGCCTATTTTTATGGAAGCCTCGGTTTATTCATTTTTTATATATTATATCAAAATTTTATGGTTTTTATTTTCATTGTCTGCTTTCACGATGCTTCCATAAAAATATATGGTATATTTATACCATAAAAATTTATGGTATATTTGTATATTATATAAGTTATATTTATATCATAAAAATACATTGTATATTTATACCATACAAATTATATTTATACCATAAATACATGGTATATTATACCATATAAATTATATTTATTCTATAAACATACATAGTATATTTTAGATATAAAAAATTTATACCATGTAATACTGAAAATATATGTTATATTTAATAAATAATTTTTTAACAAAAAATACTTCTGACATAATGAGATATACCATATATATTTATCCCATAAATTGTATCAAAAATATAATAATAATCTGACTTTGACATAAATTATATTTATATAACAAAAATACATGGTATATTTGTACTTGCAACATAATGATTTTTATTCCATGAATATTTGTTCATAAAAAATTATAGTTAACCATTACATTAGAATTAAAAATACATGATAATACTAGATGATTAACATATATGAAAACAAAAAGAAACATCATGAGCAAATAATGAAATACTTAGTTTACTTAAAAATATTTGAATTTTGAATACAAGAGAGAGAAAGATTTGGAAGCAGAGAATATCTTTTCGACTTTTAATTTGAAGATTGAAAATATATCTCTTAAATTAAGGTGAATTGATAATTAGTTATAGCATTAAATTAGGAATTATAATTATCTTTTTTTATATTTTTAAATGGCTATATATGTAAAAAAAAAAATATTTTTGTAATATTGAAAAAGTATCATTATTTATGTAGTTAAGTCTTAAGGATGTCCTTTTTGTGTAATTTATCTAAATAAAAGGGAAAAATAGACTCAATAAGTAGACAGAAAGGGCATTTCAGGCTAAATAGGTAGGCGAGAAGGGCATTTAGGCCCAATAGGTAGAAAGAAAGGGCATTATAGGCCCAATAGGTAGATGGATGGGGTTTTTTACACCATTTTAAATATATGAAGGACATTTTAGGCCCTTTTTCGTACAAAAAAAAAATCTCTTTGATAATCATAGGCTTCATTTTGCACAGGGGATTTAAAGCTGAAAGATTAAAAAATATTCTAATCTACTTTTGAAACTTTGTCATTTTCTTTTCCTATAAAATTTCATGAAAAAAAAGAGAGTTTGGTTGGCCATTTTGTGCCAAAACTTCACAAACTACGCGCACCTGATTCTCCTCTCTCAGGAGTGAGATATGTAGGCACCCTTCTAGGGTTTGGTGATCTTTTCAAAAAGAAAAAAAGAAGAAATTTCTTTTGAGAAAGTGTTGAATTCTAACGCATTTGTTATCTCTAAAGTTCAGTTAGTTTAAAGTGGTTGGTTTGTGTCACTCTGGCTAGTCCTCCATTGTACACCAAGTCCAACATAGAGTTAGTTATATTTAACAAAGATATCGATAGTGACATAATGGATCAAACAAAGAGTCGGTAAAATAAGAGTTTAAAGCAAGAGATTTTGAGACTAAGGAGACAAATGACAGAAATGCACCGAGTTTCGGCTAGTAGGTTGCCTCCTTCTTCATTTCCTGCTATTGACCCTACAAATATCTTTACTTTTCCACCAATGTCACAAACTCAGTTTACTACTATTGTTGATACACCACAACATGCATTAGAATTTACTCCATGCCAAAAGCATCCCAACGCTTCCACCACTCATTCTCTAGTTCCTCAGTAAAAACCTACCACATTTACTACATCACTTACCGTCTGTGTTTTTGTTGCTCAACACTCTAGTGAGGCTCCCATTTTGTCTATCTACCCAACGGTTATGCTTCTTCAATCTGCTAGTGAGTCTATGTTCAATACTCTTGATGATCACCTCTATACTCCTGAGCCTACATTTAACTTAAATGGATCACTGAAATTTCTTATCAAGAAGCCTAATATGACAGAAGAACAAGAGAAAATGGCTAGAAAAATAAAGAATGCAAAAAAACTATACAAATTTCTTTGGGACTTGCGGGTTATAAAGATTTCATATAAGGACTAAGGCATGTCTTTAAGTATTAACTTTTCTCCTAGCTTTGAGATATCAGTATTTGAAGAGCATGATGGGCATGGGGATTTTGTGAAACACTTGGAACAATATTACAATCACTTGAGGGGAACTTAAGGAAAGAAAAAGAAAAATGTAGCTATTGTTGTACTGGGGTCACAACAGAGATCTAGAGTTCCAACTCGCTAATACTGTCAGCCTCAACCCTGAGCCAATACATCAAATACTCATACTTACCTGCAACAAGTTTCCTCTTTTCAAAATCCAAGATATTTCAATTCTCTTTCTCAGTATCCTTTGAACAATGCACAACCATATGCTCATCCACCTTCTTATCCACAATGACATGCATCGATCCCTCAACATCATCCTCAATGCCTACATATTTACCAAGGTACTTGTAAATCCAAGTTTCAACCTAGGACAGAGTTTTTAAAGAGGAAGAAGCCAAAGGATACTTTCACACCAATTAGGAAATCCTATACTAATTTGTTCTAGAAATGAAGATAGTGGGGCATGATTACTCCTCTCCTCGAGTATATTTCTAACCTGCATTTAAGAAACATTAATCCTAATGTATGATGTGCATATTATTCAAAAGTTTAGGGTCTCAGTACTAAAGATTTTCGTACTTGGAAAACAAAAATAGAAAGGATGATTCAAGAAAAATTGATTGTGGTGCAAGACATTGACACTTCAAGCGTCACAACGAGTCTTTCATCAAAACACTAAAATACACAACATATGAGAAGAAATGAGTTAAACATCGGGACTCGGGACTTATTTGTTGAGGGAAATTTATTTGATGGTGGTAAAATCTCTAGTTATGTTGATGTGCAAATCAGTGGCTAAGATGTTAAGCTCAGCAATTGAGAAGTCACTTCTCTCCTTTGTAGGAAGGAGTTTTGGTAGTTTTTTTTATTTTCTTTTTTGTTATCTGAATTATTTTAGGGTTTTAGTTTGAGATCTTTCTTATTTTGTCCCTTTGACGTTTACGTTCAAACCCTTCTATCTTTCCTTTCAACTAAATGTAGTGTCCTTTTTTGGTTTTTGTGTTAATATGTGTCATTTTTTTTTTTTAAAAAATATTTTATATTGGTTCTAGGGATATGACGTGCTTGTAGAATTTTCATCCAGAACTTAAAATCCAATTTAATCATGAAACATTGAATTAGAAGATTAAAGTTAGAAAAAACATCTGAGAAAATAGATAGAGGGTTGAGACATACGGTAACCAAGTTGAAGCCTTCCTTGAATAAATTAAGGTAATCATTTTGAGAATAATAAGAATAACTTGGTCATCAATTTAAAGACATATCTCAATCATTTTGAATTGGATCAAACAGTAGTGGAACTATCTCTTCTATCAAGAGAAATAAAAGAAATTTTGCTCCACTAAAGTATGAGTCATTAGATGTGTGGTGTGTACAATAAAGGTGGAGTTGTATGTTTGAGAAGTATGGAAGAAGAAGTGACACAAATGCTCAGTTCAAGTTAATGTTGTGGAAAAGATGGTATAAGTGATATCCACTTTCATATTGCATGTTATGTACTTGTATCTTCAAGGATTGATATGACGAAGAAATTTTATTCTGCGATCCAAACATTGGATCGTCCTTTGTTTAACCCGTTTCAACCTTAGTTCTATTTTCTTTCGTATTCCTCTTTTGAAATCAAGATAGATCCAGCAAAAGTTCAAAAAGATAAAGTGTAAAAAAAATAAGCATGTCAAAAAAACAGAAAAACACAAAGACAAGAGTGTCAAGAAAAACAGAGTCAGAAAAAGTTCAATAAAAAAAGAAAGAAAAAAAAATTCAAGAGAAAGAGTCAATAAAAGAAAAAAAATGAAAACCAAGCAAAAGAATAAGTTGTCGAAACTTTATTTGACCTGATTCTTGCAATGACAAGATACGTAGGCAGCCTTACTCTGAGTTTGGTCCAACCAAATTAATAATTTTAGAATTATCCAGTCAAAGAATCTGGGGCAAGAGTTAATTTTCATTATTTGGGTCGGTTCCAAAAGTTGTAAATCTCACCTATTTGAAGTGTCGTCTGAGCCTCATGCCATCTTTTCTTTCTCACCATATCCAAAAGTTACGTTACGACCAAAGAAAAACCTTCAGATCAATCTTTAAGAATTTTAAGGCTAAGCGTGCGGTGGATATATGATGTTGTATTTGGGGTACTATTTATCTTCATCAGCATAAGAAATTAGGAGAAATAAATGAGAGAGTCTTATTGGTTAAAGCTCTTACCAACACCGTAAGACGATTGCGAGTTAAGAGAAATGGAAATCAGAGAAAATCCTCACGGGCAATGTAAGATGATTATGATCTAAGATAAATAAAAATGAGAGAACCTTATTAGTGAAAACCTTCATGGGCATCGTAAGGTGGTGGTGAGCTAAGGGAAATAAAAATGAGAGAGTCTTATTGGTGAAAACCCCCACTAGCACCATAAGATGATGATGAGCTGAGAGAAACAAAAATGAGAGAGACTTGTTGGTGAAAATCTATAGGGACGTCACTAGCCGAATGAGGTTTATGAATGCAATGGGCTTAAGGAAGAAACTCAGTTTTAATATCATTAATTCAACAATAATTGGTGAAAAGTAGGATGGAAAGATAGGCAACTTAATCCAAAATGTATCTCATAATCACTAGAGCTAGTTGTCATATTCAGATAGATTTTTCTTTTCTCTGTGTTTAAAAATGGGATACTCATCGTCTTTTTTTTCATATTTCTATTTTTGTTCTCTTGAGTGTGTTATCCAAATAGAAAATCATTGTCATTTTTTTCATGTATTTGTGTCAAATTTATGTCAAAACAAGTAAGAAAGAATTTCAAATCTTGTTACCAACTTCTTCAATTGCACAAAACAAGACAAAATCTAGCATACAAAGATGGAATGATCCAAAGCGAAGGAATGTTTCGCGGAATTTTCATCAACTGGCAGGTTATAAACTCATGATGATACAAATTCTCAATGGAGTTTAGTTTGAAGATTTCGTGGGACAGAGATACAGTGTTTGTTTCAGAGTCACTCTTAATAGTCTAAGTTTGGATCAATGGTGCAACAAGACAATGACATATTCCAATAGTTGAAAACAAGAGTATATGTGACAAGTGCAGCAACAATCACCTCAAAAGCTAAAGCCACAAGCCAACCATCATGATTTTACACTTACAAGTTTTCTTTGTATGAAACAGGAACACATATTACCTTTAAGTCAAGGACGTCAGAGCCTAAATAACAAAGGCTGCAATTCCTCACTTCTATAAATGTAAGAGGCAATATTGCTACAAAGGTTTGGTAGTCACAGTTATGGTAAAACTCATCATCATGTACCCCTAAGAGACATAATTTTTCATTTGGGTCTTTCATATTTCATGGTTAGGAGGTGCACTTCTTAATTTGGTCCTTTAATCCTAAAAAATGCACTTTTTAGTCCAAATCTCACTTTTACTCTTAAGATATGCAGTTGTTGGTCTTGTTCATTCAATTTTATCTTCGGGGAATGAATTTATTGGGCAAAGTCTTGATTCACCTTGGCATTATGCATTCTGCAAATAGTTGTGATTTGGTTTAGCACTCACAAAAGTTTTTGATGATAAATTCGGGAAAAAATTTCACTCATGTTATTTGGAACTTCACTTTAGGACCCTCCTGGAAAATGTGAGTTTATTTTTTGAAAAATGGAATCTTTCTTTATCATAATCTTTGTTTGGGATAGTTTTTGTTCTAGTTTTGATGTTGATTTTAGGAGCCCGCTGGGAGAATAGGGTGAATAAATTGAAAGTTAGGAACTCGCCTGGAGAATAGGGTGAACAAATTGTAAGTCAGGAGTTCGCCTGAAGAATAAGGTGAAGAAATTAAAAGTCAAGAGCCCACCGGAGAACATGGTGAAAAAATTTAATGTCAGGATCCCGCCTTGAGAATAAGGTGAAGAAATAGCAAGTCAGGAGCGGAAAAAAGGGTGAAGAAATTGAAAGTCAAGAATCCGCCTAAGGGTGAAGAAATTGAAAGTCAAGAATCCGCCTGGAGAACAGGGTGAACAAATTGTAAGTTAAGAGCTCGCTTCGAGAATAAGGTAAAAAAAATTAAAGTTAGGAGCCTGCCTAGAGAACAGGATGAAGAAATTGAAAGTCAGGAGTCCATCTAGAGAACACGATGAAGAAATAGCAAGTCAGGAGCCTACCTGGAGAACAGGGTAAAGAAATTGAAACTCAAAAGCCTGCTAGAGAACAGGGTGAAGAAATAATAAGTCAGGAGACCACTTGGAGAACAGGATGAAGAAATTATAAGTCAGGAGCCTGCCTGGAGATTAGGATGAAGAAATAGCAAGTCAGTAGCCCCCTGGAGAATAGGTGAAGAAATATAAAGTCAGGAGCCTTCCTGGAGAATAGGGTGAAGAAATTGCAAGTGAGGATCCCGCCTGGAGAATAGGGAAAAGAAATTGAATGTTAGGAGCCTGCTTGAAGAATAGAGTGAAAAAATTGTAAGTTAGGAGACCGCCTGAAGAATAGGGTGAAAGAATTGCAAGTCAAAAAACTACCTGGAGAATAGGATGAAGAAATTACAAATTAGGAGCTCGCTTGGAGAATAGGGTAAAGAAATAGCAAGTCAGGAGTCCGCCTGAAAATAAGGTGAAGATTTTACATTATAAATCAAGAGCCCGCCTGGAGTATAGGATTTTGCCTGGAGAAAGAATATGTTTTCAAGTTCAACCTAAAGAAGATCAGATATGTTATCACTTTTGAAAGCATTAAAGACTCAAGTCAAGAATTAGGAGAAGCTGCATAAATAAAATTTTTGTAATTCTAGTTATCTTGTTAACTTGTAATTTTTATTTTTGATGTATGAGAGAGCCACAAACCAAAATCTCGACAGAACCTCACTTGACTCTCCAACTCAGTATAGGCCCTCTCCTTTTTAACTTTGGAAACTATATGTGACTTGATTCCCACATAACCTGGGACAAGTAGGATGCCAAAATCAAGACTCGGTTGAACTCTATCTATCTTTTTCTACCTTTAGAATAATGATCAGATCAAATTCTATCTCGTCATCAACTTTTTTTCTGGAAATACTTTATGCTTATAGCCAAAGAGGGGAATGATATTTATATGTAAGTTTGACCCTCCCATTTTCAAATTTATCCTATAGACCCTCACATTACCACGGACCCCACCCTATTTGATAATTCCTCCAGAAAATAAAAATAACAACCCCTTTCATACATTTTCTACCCTTATCCAATAATAACAAAAACCACAACAAAAATAACAACCCCCCCCCCCCCTCTCTTTTTCTCTACCCCCAAATGGCTATCCCCCTTACCCCTATCACATTTTTTTCTCTCAAATATGCCCACACCCATACAAATTTTTGACATACATATATACACACAACAACTCACACACTCTCACACTACACACACGTAGCTCTATAAATACACACACACAGAGACCATACCATAAGAAAGAGAAAAGAAAGGGAAGATTAAGAGGATAATAGTAGAGTAAGAGGAATACATACACAGAAAAAAATAGGGGAGAATTGGAAAGAAAAAGAGAAGAAAACATTGAGAGAAAAGGGTGAGAACGTGAGAGAATTAAAGAGAGGAAAGGCACAATGAGTAACGAAGGGAGATAGAGAGAATTGGTAGAGTTAAACAAGTGAGTGATTAGAGAGAGATAGAAGTAGAAAGAGAGAGTGATCAAAAAAGGGGCAAAAACACTAGAGGGATTTAGATCGGGCTATGGGAGAGTAACAATAACAAGGGACGACCTCTGCTCTGATTTTTCGATGAAATTTTTCTAGAAAATCCATCTCCACCGACGAATCAATTTCACCGGGAAACCCCGAACCAGCGACCAAATAACCCAAATACGACCCCTTTGTGTTGATTCCGGCGACTATATTAATCAGACTTGTAAACACTTTTTTTTTTTACAAAACGTAAGGTTTTACGTCGTTTTTGGTATTTAAATATTTATTTTATGTCTAAATAGATATTTTGGATGTTTATCTTATTTTGCTAAGCTTGCTTTAAAAGATCTGAAAAGTACAAAAATTAGGGTCACATTTTAAAATAATTTTTTATTTTTATTTTTATTTCCCAAAAAAAGAGAGAAAATCTTCTAAACTATATTTGTTTTCTCCTTATAACTTTTAATAAATAATCTAGTGATATTAATATTTTCTTAGCCATATTTGTATTAGTTTTAGATAAATTTTACCATTTTATTAAAATCATTAATCCATATCCATATTATATTAAAAGTGTGAAGGATCTTAGATATGTTGTTTAACCTTTTTCCCTTCATTAAAAGTCTCCACTTTAGACAAAATTATCTTTTCACATTTTTAAAATATTAAATCTCAATTATTATAAATATATGAAAAATAAATATAAAAGGTTTTGTGCTTACAATTGAATTCCTAAATTTATGGTAATATTTTTTGTTGTGTGCATGAATTTTCCTTAAAAAAAAGTTTTGGTTGACTTTTCCTAAAATAAAGTCGGAGATAATTCTACTAAAATATCAAATATTAATTAATATTCTTTTTAATTTATGAATCTTTTATTTCTATAAAAATTATTATAATTGAGATTCTCTTCATCCACGTTTTGTAGCAAAAAATAAGGTGTTTATTCTGTTTGAATTCAATATTGAATTTTTTTAATTATCGAACATTGAGATTTTGTACTTTGTCTTGCAAATTTTGAAGATTTTGAATTGAAGGAGTAAATTGTCATAAAAGTTTGAATTTTGATTGATGGGGTTTGAAAGAATAAAATAAAGAAGGAAATTTTAAGTTGTTGACTTTGAAGGTTGATGTCGAATTTTTTTTATAAAGATTGGACGAAAAAGCATGTCGCCAAAAAACTAAATGTTTATCTGCTTCTCTTTTTAACTATTTTTTACGAAAATTATTCAACGTATGAATTTCGTGTTTGTTTTATCTTTGATGCACCTGGAGTCAACTTCCAAGGAAGATTCAAATAGTGAGGAAATTTCAAGTCAATTCAAGAAACTTAGGAATGTCGCTCGTGGATTCCTTGCTGTTTGGACAGTTTCTTTTGTTTCTCCCGTAGTTGTTGCTAGTCAGGTTGGCCGAAATTCCATGAGACTTATTATGCCATTCCATTTCACATATTTCATTCAATATGTTATATTTTAGCTAACTTATGTTGTCACAGTATTGAATTATATATGTTGTTAATTACATTCCGTTTAACATAAGTCTCATATAACTTGTCCACATTACTTTAAGCATATGTTTCAGATTACTAACAAACATATATGTACCATATAAGTTTTTCATTGATCGTTTTTTCATCTTTCTTCATTGTTACTTTATTGTGTGCTTGATAAATAAAATTTCCTCGATGGTTGGCCAAGAGTTTCGTATCATCGGGCAGTTTGCTTCTCTCCTAGGCGGATGGCGACTTATGTAGTGGTCGACCTTTGGGTTGCGGATCCATGTGATTACCAAATTTACTCAAGAAATATGTTTTGAGAAAAAAGGTTAGTGTTAAGTATCCCTATATTTTTAATATTTTAGATGCATTTATTTACAAGGTAACTAATTTATTATGTAAGAGCCAACGTTCTTTGCATCAAGTAGAATTGAGGTAAGGCGTGTTGTACCCCACGCCTTACAAGAACACATTCTCGAGAAGTTAAAATGGAAAATTTGAGAATTTTTAAATTTTGGATTTCAGTTTCTGTCGAATAATATACTTAAGTTGGTAACTTCTATTGGGGTTTTATTATGTGATCTTGGTCAAGACATAAAGATCCAACTTAAATGCCTTTATCCGCTACAAAGCTAATTGTGCCAATTTATTCTTCTATTTGTCAATCTTAATTGATTCTTAGGTATATGTTAACTTTAACATGTACATTCCTACATCTAAGCTTCTAGCATTGTGTTTTTGTAGGTGCCATGTAATTGATCTTTTATCTGAGAGAAATTTTTTGATGTATTTTATCCCATACTTTATTTGCAGTAGATGTTGCCTAAGACCTTTCGTAAAATGATCGAATCAATCTTTTTGCACCTCAAAATTTTTTATCCAAGGAGATCTCTAAAAGCAATGTCGTCGATGACATGGTCTCTAGCAATGCCATTCTGTATGAATCTGTCGAGCATCCTGACCATGTTGTTGTGATTACGATAATAATACTACCTAGAAAGTAGAAGTATTAAAGTACATAAGTAAGCACATTAATTAATTACTCAAAACTGATGTTCGGTTTGGGATTCCAGTAAGTTCCATACGTTGGAGGAAACAAGAGGGCAATGGATGAGTACACATCTGAGATTTTAATGAGAGGAAAGAGCACCAAAGTTATGCAAAACACTTGTGAGGACTCTCTTTTGGAAGATCCAATTATCTTGGACTTAGTCCATCTCACTCAATACTCACATTCAGCTTAAAACTGAAGGAAAGGTCAGTTTCTTTCTCAATATCCTCAAATTTACACTTTTTCATGTTGAGTGTACATGTAAATTTTGTGTGATTGTTCTGATGAGAAGTTATTCTATTTTTCAGGGAAAGTTCCACTTCTTCTACCCTTTGGCTACTATTCTCAGCTACCTCACCAAGGCTCCTCTAGTAAACTTTCTACAAGGGTTATCTTTTGTTCGGGTCAAATAGACTAAAATATTATGTTGCTTGGACTATTCAAATATGTTACCGCATCTTTATCAGATCCTCAAAAAATATACTACTTTGGAAGAATCCACCACCCAACCATTTGGGATTTTTGAAGTGTTCGAGTGATACAATCCAAATAGGCATCAATGCCTTTGAGCATATAATTCAAGACCAACACAAGGGAGTCCAATCCATGACCACCTCGAGGATTCCAAGACATGTTTGGAGTATCCTTTTTAAGCTCCCACGAGAATAATATCATGTGTGGATGATATCTTGGAGCACGGGAGAATTTATACTTGATGATGCCATCCAAGAAAGCATTGAGCAACACCGCATTTGGATGATATCTTGGGCTTTGAGAGAGTATGGGCGCCCATTTGCATTGTTTTGGATCTTGGGCCATTTTGGCCCCAAGTTGCATTTAGGGTCACTTTTGGGCCCAAGTTGTAATAAAGGCATTTTGGCCTATAGATAGCTAGGACCCTCTTTATTTTAGATTTAGTTGATGAATGATGATTTGAGTTACACTTGCGAGTGTTTATTTTAAACTTGTTGGGAGCTTATGGATTTGTGAGAAACGTGGGTTTCTGATATGGAAATTCCTAGCTCGAGACCTTTCACACGAAGCCAAGCACATGAGTTGCAACGACTCCAAGCCTTGTTCACATTCTTGTCCATGTGTGAGGCCCTTGTGAGCCCATCTAAGGGCCTATATTTAATAAAATGTAAAGAGGCCCACCAAGACACCCTAAACCCACCCACTTAAATGCCAAGGGTAATTTGGTCTTTGTCCCTCCTTTCTAAGTGACTATATAAGCCATGTAATAGGGCTAGTCTTGTTTTAGTTCATTCCTATTATTCAAGAAACAAAGACTTGTAAATTTTTGACTTCTCTTTCTCATCATTTGGAGAGGCCAAAACCAAATTCTCACTAGTAGTGTGATACTAGTGTTGTATCTTGGCTAGAAACTAGGTTCTTGAGGTTCTTTGAGTTCCTCTTGGTCCAAGTAAGAACTTGGTATTGATATTTATTAGTCTTAGGGTCCTTTCTCTTGTTAGGGTTCTTAGATTAATGAATATTGTGTGTTAAGTTTCTATCTCTTTCTTTGTAAATCTTGCTAACATTGTGTTGTTGAATATAAAAGTCTAGTGAAGTTGTGTGGGGCTCTTTCGATTCACTAGCAATATTGTCTTTGTTGTTCTTGTTGTTAAACTCACTTTTCTAGTTCAAAGAAGTGTTGTAAGCCAAGTGAAGCTGTGTGTGGCCATTTTCGATTCACTAGCACTTTGTTGTTCTTGTGTTGGCTGGAATCTCTTGATACACACTTAGCATTGTATCATTTGGTATCAAAGCTCAAGGCTAGGTTTTGTTCTTACAAAACCAATCTTGGAAAGCTCTTACCAAAACGTGTGTTCTTGAACATTTTGGTAAAAAATTGGTTGTAGATCTACAAAAGTTTTACTTGTTTAGTTGTTTTTTGTGTTGGTTTCTTTCTCATCAACACAAAGGATGTCTAAATCTAAAGTTGAGCTTAATGAAAAAGAGAATTGTGTTGTGAAAAATAAAAAAAAATAAAAACTTGGAAGTGACCATTGTGGTGTATTGTTGTTGTGTTCTTGAAGGTGTTAATGTTGTGTTCATCCTAAACTTCTCCTCATCTTATGTCTTAACTTCTATAAAGATAAATAGATCCAAAAAGGTTGTAAGATAAAATTGAAAATTGTTTGTGAGAAGACTTGTCAACAACACCTTTTCAAGACTTGACAACCATTTTTCCTTAAAACAAGGAACCTTGTCTTGTGGGACTAGTGAGGTCAAACATCACCTTTTGAGTTTGAAAAAAAAAACGGGTTTGAAAAATGTTACAACACTTTATGTTTTTCATCCCAATAACAAGTCATCCATTACAAAAGATCTAAGGGGACTAAGCCTTCAAGTTGATGAACTATTTATGTGGACTCGTGGCCATTGACATGCTGCCACGTCACCCTAGTTACTGTTCACGTGATAATTAAGCTCAAATTTGGATGTTCTAGTTTCTAATTATTGATTCCTAGTTTCCTCTAATTGACTTGAGAACTAATTAACAAACTAGTACATTCCTACTAGCTTGTCAATTAGTCACTTGAAGCCTTGTGTTTGTGTCAACGTTTGTTTGTGTGTTTTTGTCATTTGAATACGTTGTAACTCTTGGCTCTAGTCCGATGAGAATTCTTTGAGTTTCAAACAAGAATCCATTCCGGGAAAGAGCATACTCATACCTTACAGATTCACGGGTTCCTAGCCAATCTACAACACTTTTGGAACTTGAGTGTGAGTGAACCAAGAGAGTGTGAGTAAGGAGAGGGATTTTAAACTAACTTATTTGTTGCTTATGTAGGTGATACCTTGATAATGGAGGGAACCACGTCTCAAACCGTGGATTCTAATGAAATGGAGAATATGAGGGTCACTCTTGAGTCTCTGACCCGAGCTCTTGAAAGGTTGAGTACGGAAGTGAGAGCCATAAGGAGAGAAGTGACAACTATTAGTGGGAGGTTAGAACAAGTGGAGAGTCAAAGGAACTCTCGTCCTTCTACTCCTCGACATGTTTTGTCAAGTGGACATGATAGAAATTCCTCTGCCACCGTTACTCCCGAAACATGGCCACAATTGCCAAATCCTTCACTAGCTCCACTAAATGCCGCAAGCCAAACCACTTATAACCCTCTAAACCGAGACTCCAATAGACCAACCCATTCCCAAACGTCTCAAGTTCCGCAAGAGGTACTCGGACGTCAAATGCCTCCACAAAATCCGAACCCCCCCTTCCAAGCTCCACTAAACCAAAGACCACCACCTCCACAAATCCCAATTCCTCCGAATCAAGTTCCAAATGTCCAAAATCATCCCGTCCACCTTGAGGAATATGGTAGAGAGGATTATGAAGGGTATGGAGCCTTTGACGATGCCTACATGAGGGAGGAAGAGATGAGAGGGGGTCGTGTGGATCCAAGGAGATACCGAGGGTATGGAGAAAGGGGAAACTGATACCTAGAGTGAGACGTAGGCATCAATACTATCAAATTGAGCCTACCTATCTTTAAGGGTAAAAGTGACTCTGAGGTGTATCTTGCTTGGGATTCGGTGTGTGATAAAGTGTTTCAAGTGAATGATATCTCGGAGGAGAAGAAGAGTTGTTATGACATAGCTCATTTTGAAGGCTATGCTAACACTTGGTGGGAATACCTCAAGCGGTTCGGCAACGAGTAGGTAGAAGGACAACCACTACCATGGTTTCGGTTGAGGTACCTAATGAGGCAACGGTATCTTTCCGAAGGTTATTGTCATGAGTTTCTTGCTAAGTTGTACAATTTACGACAAGGGAATCGAAGTGTTATGGCATACTATGACAAGTTTCAACAACTCATGTTGAAGCTTGATCATCGGGGAGAAAAAATTGGCCATGACATCATTCGGTTCAAGTGTGGGTTGAACAAAGAGATCTCCACTCATTTGACACTTCACAAGTTTGATACCATTGAAGGTATTTTCCAAGCGGCTCTTGAGATTGAAAGGGAGCTTAAAAAGAGGTCGTCGTTCAAGGAAAAGGGACCATCAACCTCGGGTTGGCCGAGGAGTAAACATATGGTTCAACCATTTTCGGGTTGGCCCAAAAACAAGGACCAACCCGCCACTACAAGACTGTCCTAGCCTAAAACAATCCATAAATTTCCTCCCCGGCAAGAAGCTCACAAGTATCCTAATCCTAAAGGGTTCCAATGTTTCAAGTGCCAAGGTTGGGGACATAAATCCAATGAATGTCCAAACCGGCGCAATGTGATCCTAAGAGAAGGGAGATTGTATTACCTTGGTGAGGAGGTGGGTCTTGAAAAAGAAGAGAATAAGGCCGAGCCTCAAGATGGAGAGAAACCCAAAAATGAGCCACATGATGATGATGATTGTGAGGATGCTTATCCGCAAGAAGGGGAGTGCGTGGTTCCAAACTTTTTAGTGAGGCGTGCCATGATTAGTAAGGCAATAGATGACCCTAGCCAATGGTAGAATTTATTCCATACTAAATATCTTGTGAAGGGAGGTGTGTATACTATGGTGATAGATAGTGGAAGTTGTGCGAATGTGGTTAGTGTTGCAATGGTGAACTTCTTGAAATTGCCGACTACACCTTACACTAGTCCTTACAAGTTACAATGGTTGAATGAATGCGGCGAGTTAAAGGTCACAAGGCAATGTGTGATATATTTTAAGGTAGACAACTACCATGACGAGGTGCTTTGTGATATGATACCAATGCAAGCTTGTCACTTGTTGTTAGGAAGACCTTGGCAATACGATAGGTCGACCAAACATGATGGAAGGTCCAATCGCTATACACTTGAGAAGGATGGCCGAAAGGTCACTCTTCATCCATTATTGCCTTCCCAAGTGAATGAATTATACCAAAAGATGCGGAAATTGAGGGAAAAGGGAAAGAAGGCCGAGAGTGAGGGAAAAAAAGGGGAACCCGAGAGTGAGGGAGTAGGGGAAACCGAGGGGCTCCTAATTTCTAAAGGGCAAGTAAGTTTGATGGTGATGGCTAGGATGAAATAATTATTTGTGGACATGACGAGGACACTCTGATGCTCCTCTTGGCTCATTGTTTTAACACTAACGCCACTAACATTTCAATTTCTCCTCTTATTTCTCATGTTTTGCAGGATTACAAGGATGTCTTCCCAAAGGAATTACCTCAAGGATTGCCCCCACTTCGGGGAATTGAGCATCAAATAGATTTTGTGTCGGGTTCACAATTGCCCAACAAACCGGCTTATAGAAGCAACCTGATGGATACCAAGAAATTGCAATGCCAAATTGAGGAACTCCTCAACAAAGGGTATATCAAGGAGAGTATGAGCCCTTGTGCGGTCCCGGTGCTACTAGTTCCCAAGAAAGATGGGACTTGGTGTATGTGCATTGATTGCCAAGCCATCAACAAGATAACGGTAAAATATCGTCACCCTATTCCTAGGTTAGATGATATGCTTATTGAATTGAGTGGTTCTTGTTTGTTTTCTAAAATTTATTTGAGGAGTGGATATCACCAAATTCGTATGCAACCGGGTTATGAATGAAAAACCGCCTTCAAGACCAAATTCGGTCTCTATGAATGGATGGTTATGCCATTCGGCCTAACTAATGTTCCAAGTACTTTCATGAGGCTAATGAATCATGTGATGAAGCCATTTATCGGAAAGTTTATTGTTGTTTATTTTGATGATGTATTGGTGTATAGTAAGTCCTTAAATGAGCATGTAAAGCATTTACAATGTGTGTTTGATGTCCTCCGACAGGAGAAGTTATATGATAATCTAGAAAAGTGTTCTTTTGGTGTCCATGAGGTTGTATTTCTTGGGTTTGTGGTGAGTTCAAGAGGGGTTGAAGTGGATGAATCTAAGATTGACGCCATTAAAAATTGGCCAACTCCCAAAACCATAGGTGAAGTGAGAAGCTTCCATGGGTTGGCTTGTTTTTATAGACGTTTTGTCAAAGGATTTAGCACCATTTTCTCCCCCTTGACCGAAGTGATTAAAAAGGATCGGCCTTTCAAGTGGGGATATGAACAAGCTAAGGCCTTCGAGGACTTGAAAGCTATGCTCATCTCGGCCCCTTTGCTATAATTACCAAATTTTGACAAGACTTTTGAGGTTGAATGTGATGCAAGCAAAGTTGGCATAGGTGCAGTTTTAATGCAAGAATTGAAGCCTATTGCCTACTTTAGCGAAAATCTCAAAGGAGCAACTCTAAACTACTCTACGTACGATTTAGAGTTGTATGCCTTGATTAGAGCCTTGGCCACTTGGCAACATTATTTGTGGCCTAAAGAATTCGTGATCCGAATGGATCATGAATACTTGAAGCATCTACGGGCACAAGACAAGCTTAACCGGCGGCATGCCAAATGGATTGAATTTCTTGAAACTTTCCCTTATGTTATTTAATACAAGAAGGGTAAAGACAATGTGGTTGCCGATGCTTTATCCCGAAAACATGTGCTTGTGTCTACTTTGTCATCTAAGTTAATGGGGTTTGAATGCCTCAAGTCTTTATATCCCGAGGACCCTCACTTCGCTCCTATCTATAGGGAAAGTGAAGAGTTGGAAAGGGATAGGTGGGTTACGGATAGGGGTTCCCATCCCTATACCAAATTTGATGGATACTTGTTTAAAGGTAGACGATTGTGTGTTCCCTCAAGTTCGTGGAGAGAATTATTTATGAGGGAAGACACAATGGCGGTCTAATGGGCCATTTTGGGGTCGAGAAGACCCTCAGAATTTTGGAAGAACAATTTTATTGGCCTAGAATGCACAAGGATGTGGCCCGGATTTGCGGCCAATGTGTTGAGTGCAAAGGAGCCAAGTCACGGGTTCAACCCCACGGGTTGTACACCCCTTTGCATCCTTAGCTTGACATATCAATGAACTTCATGTTGGGATTGCCGAGGACTAGAGGGGATGGGATAGTATTTTTATCGTGGTGGATCAGTTTTCTAAGATGGCTCACTTTATTCCTTGTTCTAAATATGATGATGCGCCTAGCGTAGCCTCTTTGTTTGTTGATAATGTTGTAAAACTTCATAGTGTTCCGAGGACCATAGTGAGTGATAGGGATTCTAAATTCCTAAGCTACTTTTGAAAGTCCATGTGGGGTAGACTCGGTACTAAGTTATTATTTTTGACTTCATGTCACCCACAGACCGATGGCCAAACGGAAGTAGTAAATAGGACCTTAGGGTCTATGCTACGGTCCATGGTTAAAGGAAAAATGACTTCTTGGGAGGAGCACTTACCGTTGATTGAGTTTTCTTATAATCGTGTTATACACTCGAGCACGGGGATGACACCCTTTGAGTGTGTAAACGGCATCAACCTCCTTACCCCTTTGGATTTAACCCCTTTGCCAAGTGATCTTATGATAAGCTTAGATGGAAGCAAGTAGGCCGATCCCATGAAAAAGCTACATGAGAAGGTGAGGTTGCGGTTAGAGAAGAAAAAACAAGAAGTTGCGAGGCGAGCCAACAAAGGAAGAAGAAAGCTAATTCTTGAACCGGGAGATTGGGTGTGGGCGCACCTAAGGAAGGATAGATTCCCATCTCAAAGGAATGCTAAGTTGATGCCATGGGGTGATGGCCCATTCCAAGTATTAGAAAGGATCAACTACAATGCCTACAAGATTGATATACCCTCGGAATATCAAGTGCACAACACTTTCAACGTGTGTGATCTCTCTCAGGTGGAAACGGTGGAGGAAGGCAATGATCCAAATTTGAGGACAAATTCCCTTCAAGATGGAGAGGATGATACGGGAATTCCTAGCTCGATAACTTTCACACGAAGCCAATCACGTGAGTTGCAATGACTCCAAGCCTTGTTCATATTCTTATCCATGTGTGAGGCCCTTGTGAGCCCATCTAAGGGCCTATATTTAATAAAATGTAAAGAGGCCCACCAAGACACCCCAAACCCACCCACTTAAATGCCAAGGGTAATTTGGTCTTTGTCCTTCCTTTCTAAGTGACTATATAAGCCATGTAATAGGGCTAGTCTTGTTTTAGTTCATTCCTATTATTCAAGAAACAAAGACTTGTAAATTTTTGACTTCTCTTTCTCATCATTTGGAGAGGCCAAAACCAAATTCTCACTAGTAGAGTGATACTAGTGTTGTATCTTGGCTAGAAACTAGGTTCTTTGAGTTCCTCTTGGTCTAAGTAAGAACTTGGTATTGATATTTATTAGTCTTAGGGTCCTTTCTCTTGTTAGGGTTCTTAGATTAATGAATATTGTGTGTCAAGTTTCTATCTCTTTCTTTGTAAATCTTGTTAACATTGTGTTGTTGAATATAAAAGTCTAGTGAAGCCGTATTGGGCTCTTTCGATTCACTAGCAATATTGTCTTTGTTGTTCTTGTTGTTAAACTCACTTTTCTAGTTCAAAAAACTGTTGCAAGCCTAGTGAAGCCATGTGTGGCCATTTTTGATTCACTAGCACTTTGTTGTTCATCTTGTTGTTCTTGTGTTTGTTGGAATCTCTTGATACACACTTAGCATTGTATCAGTTTCTCGGGATTCCATTCCTGTGTGGTCCTCATAAGAGGTTGGTGTTTATTGGTAATTGATAGGAAGGTCTTACGGTTTAATATACCCTTCGGTTGCCCTCTCTTTATCAATTTGTGTCAATCTATCTATCCTTTACTTTATTGTCTCATTTTTTATTATTTTCCCTGGGTTTTTTTTAATTTCTATTTTTGTATTTTCATCTTGTATTATTTGGTATCAGAGTCGATCTTTATTTCATTCCCACAAAGTCAATCTTGGTTCTCGTTATGTTGAAAATTAGAAAAATCACAAATAAAATTAATATTCTCATTTTTGCCCTTAGGTCGAATTTTGAGTTTTTGATTATTGTGTTTTCTTGTGTTTTTGGTATTAAATTCTTTTTCACTAACACTATTAGAGTCTAAATCTCAAATTTGTGCTTAATCCGAGGAGATTTGAGTGACCTACCATTGTTGGAGCTTGAGTTTGAAGAAATTTTAAGCTGGGTTCTCAATTTTGATTTGTATTGTTGAGATTTTGGGCTTAAAATGTGTTGGTTGTGTTTGGGAGTTTGAAGTGATCTTGGATTTCGAATTTCATCAAATTCCGAGGTCATTTGCTTGGGGGTCAATTTTGAATGTTCTTGGTATTCATTATGTCCATCAAATATTGTTGAACAAGAACAATCAAAAGTGTGTGTTTGATCCAAAAAGGAAGTGAGAGAAAGGTGTTGTACTTGTTTATTCCAAAGAATATTTCAATTCTTCCAAAGAAAAAGAATCAAATTGGCATCAAGAAGGAATATTCTAAAGAAAGAGATCAAAAGGGGGACCACAAATAATTCAAGGCTATCAAGAGTTGATGGATCCATTGTTGAAGAATCAAAACCTTAAATAATCTCGAAGGAAACTACCAAGATCATCCAACAAAGGAGAAGACATTTTGAGGACCCTCCACACCTTGTTCTTTACATGTTAAAGATATGGATGCACACTGGTTTGTCGACTTCGTTGACAAGCTATCAACTAAGTGACAAGTTATCACTCTAGTCGTCAACTAGGTGACAAGCCATCAACCTAAGTCATCAACTATATTGCTTAGAGGTGAAAACTACCAACAAGTCATCAACCTAGTCGCCAACTCAGTGACAAGTTATCAACCTAAGTCGTCAGCTATACTGCTTAGACATGACGACTACTAACAAATCGTCAAGATAGTCGTCAACTAGGTGAATAGTCATCAACTAGGTGACAAGTCATCAAGCTAGTCGTCAACTAGGTGAATATTCGTCAACCTAGTCATCAACTAGGTGACAAGTCATCAACCTAGTCGTCAACTAGGTGAATATTCGTCAACCTAGTCATCAACTAGGTGACAAGTCATCAACCTAGTCGTCACCTAAAGACAGACCAAACCCCTCTTCTTCCTAAGGTTGACGACAAGGTTGATAAATTATCAACCAAGTGACGACCATCTTCCTAGTCGTCAACCTAGTCATCAACATGGGTAAAAGTTTAGTAAGCTCACTTTTGAATTTCTAGCTTCTTTTTCTGATTCCTATACTTCTTTTCTTTCATTCTTAACACTAATTAACAACTACTAATCAATCCACTTAGTTGTTTAATTAGTTTTTGTCTGTGTTTCTTTCGTGTCATTCTTTTATACCATTTTGTTTCATTTTTTATTTGCTCTTCCTAGTTACTCTTACTTAGACTCTTGAGTTAAGTCCTTATTTCTTAATTGGGTCATCTATTACCATAGCCCCGGGAGTTGGGATTCAACCTCTACTAAGCCAAACCCAATTTGATACTCTTTGGAAAGCCATCATGGGTTTGTGACAAAAAGTTAGTGGTTGGAAGTAGGATTGGTCACGCATGAAAGGGAAAATGGAAAAGGTGACATGTCTTACTCCTCAAACCCCACCACATGTAACCCAACCACTACAATTCCACTAACATACACCCAAACTCTTCCCCAAGCTCCCCAAAGCCAAGTAATAATCTACCAAGTTACCCAAGGATATCCATAGACCCAAATACCCTACAATCTACACTATCAAGTATATCCACACTACCAAATACCCCACAATCAAAGACCACATCCGAATCCGCCTCAAGAACATGTTTCCTCAACCCAACCCACTGCAAACCGAGCTCCATAAGACATTGTTCATCTAATATAAGTCTAATTAAGCAATGACACTTCCAACCTTGGGCCTTCGCTATTCACTAACTAAGATACTAGCATTTTGCCTAGTATTGTTTGTCCTCTTGTGTAGGATCATGAATCATCACCTTCAAATGAGAAGACAAGGAGAGTGCCTCATGAACATATGCTTGAAGGTCACACAGAGTTCTTATCAAAGGATTCTAAACTTGAGAATTGTGATGGCACATTGTTAAAAGATTTGGATTTGAGGTCGAATCCTCTTCAAGAAGGGGGGGATGATAAAATCCAAATTGGCATCAATACTTTTGAGCATATAATTCGAGGCCAACATAAGGGAGTCCAAGGCATGACTACCTCAAGGATTCTAAGACATATTTGGTGTACCCTTTTTAAGCTCTCACGAGAATAATATCATGTGTGGATGATAGCTTGGAGAAAAAGAGAAGCTGATACGGGTATAGCAAGATGTCCAACAAGCTCATGACCATTCACACGTAGCCAAGCTTGGGAGTTACAAAAACTCTAAGCCATGTTCATTCAAATGGTTGTGTGTGAGTTGGTACTTGAACCTTCTAATGGCTTAAATGTTTTTAAGTGTGAAGAGGCGCCTTGAAGTGTAATAAACCTACACTCCAAGGCTGCCCCATGGCAAGGGTAGGGTGGTCATTTATCTTTTATTTTGTGTTGTAGTATAAATAGCTACTTGTAACGCTCCGAAATCTAGCTCCTGGGATGCCACACGGTGCTCCGAAGTATAAGTAGTCCTGAGCTAACCCTGGCTACCTTCTAACATATCTGAATCTCAACATGGGGAAATATAAGTATAAAATCATGATAAAATATGGAAAACTATCTGAATATATCTAAAGGTACTAATCTCATCAATTTGATTAAACAAATACTGATAAGTCTGAATATAACAACTGAGATCTAAGACTGAATCTGGTAGTCCGAGAAGCCTCTACAAACTAAATGTGGAGAGAGACTGGGATAGGCCCCAATTGACTAGGACTAAACTAGAATATCTATTAATAAACTGAGAACATGAATAGCTAAGTCCCCAAACTATGAGGACTTACAAACTGTAGGGATGTAGATGAGATGCTCGAAAATCACTATCGCTGCTGTGATTGAGCACGTGAACCTACATTATGAGACAATGTAGCACATAGACGTATATGTAGATCAGTACTTTGAGGATGTACCAAGTATATAGGGGTGCATACAATAAGTAGGCAATATCATCACTGTTTATAGAAAATATCATGCATGCTAAATATAAATGACTCACATAAACTTGAGTAAATCTGAAATCTGAAAGTCAAATCATGAATAATAAACATGTAATCTAAATCTTGAGAGCCATTACACTTAGTTCTAAAATCTGTATCCTGTTCTTATTCTCAAATCATTTAGGCTAAATGAAATATGAAAACTTATTCTGCATATCTTAAGTCTTCAAATCAATTAAACTGTTTCAAGAGTAGGGAACATCTGTTTAAGCATCCATGGAGTCCCACGACTGGCCCCCATTAGGTAGGGTTTTTCTACCCTTGCCATCAGAATAGAACAATCTAATCTGTGTGATCACAATCTTATTCATCCACGTAGAAGTGAGAATAATCTGAATTTGTACCTATGGTGGCACGTAGTTCTGTGAAAGATAGGACACGCTAATCCCACACTTTCCACTCGGTGCTAAATACTACTCCCAATCGTATGCTCAAAATCTTAAGAAATCCACTACAAAACTAGCACAAGGGCTTACAAAAAAACCAATTATGTTTTTCTTTCTTTAAATCTCAAGTCATATGAACAAAGTGGATTTTTTATCTTAGCTTAGGACCAAAAGGTCAAATCTTTATCAAAATCTGAGAATAATCTTATCTGAGTGTGCTCATAGCATAAATAATCTTGAAATAGAAATCTTAATAATGGCTTAAGGAACCATGCATCAATCTCATGATAAAACATCTTAAAATTCATGCTTGGTAATGTAAATATTTATAATTCATCATAAAATCTGGAAATTTCAGCAATATGCATGAAAATATAAACATAATCATGTAATTCAACTTCTAAATCATGGAAAATATATTAATATTGCAAATAATGAAAATGAGTATAAACACTAACTTTAATTTCAGGGGAAATCTCATAAATTTGAGTAACTTTGTAATTAAAATAAAGTTTTGGGCACAAGGAAGAAAGAATTGTCCTTGTTCATAACCCCACATACCTTAAAATGATGATCTTTGATGAAAATTTGAATCTTGGATTCCTATTGATGCTTTGGGGATGAATTCTTAGTGTCCTTGTATTTGAAAATCTCAATCTTAAATTATCTTAGAGAGTTAATGGAGGAATCTTAGATTTCTTGGGGAGGAAGTTGATGAACTAGGATTTTGCTTTGAGAGAAAAGTGATGAAATAAGCATAAAGTGCCTTAGTATTTGATTAATGAAGTGTTTTGGATGGATTGGGCCCTGGGGATTGACAAAAATGCCTCTATTAAACTCTAAATAGGAACTGGAAAATGACCCAAAAATCCCGACTTTTGGCCTTGGCGCAACGCGATGGTATCGCGTTGCCTCCTGGGATAGGACCTGGAAACTTGACGCGACGCACAATTATCGCGAACCTTCACTGAAATTAGACAATTGAGAATTTGGCTCTCTCCATGATGCGCCAATATCGCGGGGGGCTACTAGAAACTGACAATCATCATTTAAACCTCCTCCATGACGCGCTAATGACCTAAATGGCGGTATTTTACGACTGGAACTTAAAATAGCCATAATTTCTTATTCGGTTATCGAATTTAAGCGAATCTTATATCATTGGAAATCTTATTCAATATTTTACGCCATGGAAAGTTCAAATCTAAAGAATTCCACACAAAATAAGAATCATTCATTCTAAGAGCTAATCCTTGACATTTTCAGGATGAGTTTAAGCTAGAAAAACTGTGGGGTATTACAATATCTCCCCCTTGGGAACATTCTTCCTCAAATGTGGCTATCTAAGCCAAAATTTTTGAGGAATCTGATAGCATAAGATAGTTTGCACAACTGAAATGAACTAAGCAACTAAATCTAAATCACTTTGAGCTTCTGATAAATTCTGAGAGTGCATGAACTTACATGAGTACATCCATATTGCTGAATACCTGAATAGAAAGGAACTAGATTAACGAAGAGTGTTACCTTCAATTGGATCTGAGTTTGCAGATAAAAGGTAAGGGTACTTAGCTCGTATGTTTGCTTCTGTTTTCCAAGTAGCGCCCTCAAGAGACTAATTTCGCCAAAGAACTTTGACCAAGGGAACATCTTTGTTCCTTAGTCTACGGATCTGATGATCTAAAATCTTAATTGGAATCTCTTTACCAGAAAGACTGTTCTCAATATCTGAGATTTTAATAGGATCTATAATAGTGGAGTTACCGATGCACTTCTTAAGCATAGAGACGTGGAATACAGGATGAACAGCTGACAAGTCTATGGGAAACTCAATCTCATAATCTACTTTCCCAACACGACTCAAAATTCTATAAGGGCCAACATACCGGGGACTAAGCTTTCCCTTTTATCAAATCTCTCCACCCCTTTCATGGGTGAAATCTGCAAATACATAAAATCACTAACCTCAAACTCGAGATCCCTTCTTCCCACATCTGTGTAGGATTTTTGATGACTCTGGGTTGTTTTTAATCTCTATAATCATCTTAACTTTCTCCATCGCTTCAAATACTAAATCAGGCCCAAGCAAAATGGCCTGACCTACTTCAAACCAACCTATGGGTGACCTACATCTCCACCCATATAGAGCCTTAAACTGGGCTATCTGAATGCTAGAATGGTAACTATTATTATAAGTAAACTCAATCAATGGAAAATGCCCATCCCAACTACCTTTGAAATCAAGAGCACACGCCCTCAACATATCTTCTAGAGTTTGGATGGTCCTATCTGCTTGACCATCTATCTGAGAGGGGAAAGTTGAACTAAGGTGGACTTGGGTACCAAGATCCTTCTGAAAGGCTTTCCAAAACTGGGAAGTAAACTTAGTACCCCTATCTGAAATGATAAATAAGGAAACTCGATGCAATCTGACTAACTCTCGAATATACAACTTAGCATAATCTTCAGCTATATAAGACGTGTGAACTGGCAAAAAATATGTTGACTTAGTCAATCTATCTATAATAACCCAAATTGAATAATGATGATGATGCGATTAGGGTAAACCAGTCACAAAATCTATATTCACCTCTTCCCACTCCTAAGTGGGGATACCAAACTCTTGAAACGTACCACCAGGTCTTTGGTGCTCTACCTTAACCTATTGAAAAGTTGCACACTTAGCTACAAACTCCGCTATATCTCTCTTCATACCATTCCACCAATAGATTTCCCGTAAGTCGTGGTACATCATGGTAGCACCTGGATGAATGTAATAGCACGTACTATGTGCTTCTGCCATAATCTACTGCAGGCATCAGATGAATCAAGAGAGTCACTTAGTCAATCTGTCTACAAGCCTCTACTAACTGAATCTAGAGATTCACTGGGACAGGCCCCAGCTGACTCGGACTAAACTAGAATATCTATTAATAAAATAAGAACATGAATAGCTAAGTCCCCAAACTATGAGGACTCACCAACTACAGGGATGTAGATAAGATGATCAAAAATCATTGTAACTGCTGAGATTGAGCACTTAAACCCACATTATGAGACAATATAGCACATAGACGTATATGTGGATCAGTACTTTGAGGATGTACTGAGTATATAGGGGTGCATGCAATAAGTACACAATATCATCACAGTTTATAGAAAATATCATACATGCTAAATGTAAATGACTCACATAAGCTTGAGTAAATCTGAAATCTGAAAGTCAAATCATGAATAATAAATATGTAATCTAAATCTTATTAGCCATAACACTTAGTTCTAAAATCTATATCCTATTCTTATTCTCAAATAATTAAGGCTAAATGAAATCTGAAAACTTATTCTGCATATCTTAAGGCTTCAAATTAATTAAACTATTTCAAAAGTAGGGAACATCTATTTGGGAGGTTCTTCTAACTGATATATACACTATGTGATCATCCATGGAGTCCCACGACTGGCCCCTATTAGGTAGGGTTGTTCTACCGTTATCATCAAAAGAGAACAATCTAATCTGAGTCATCCACGTAGAAGTGGGAATAATCTGAATCTATACCTATGGTGGCACATAGTTCTGTGGAAGATAGGGCACGCTAATCCCACACTTCCCACTCGGTGCTAAATACTACTCCCAATCATTTGCTCAAAATATTAAGAAATCCACTTCAAAACTAGCACAAGGTTTCACAAGCAAACCAATTATGCTTTTCTTTCTTTCAATCTCAAGTCATATGAACAAAGTGGATTCTTTATCTTAGCTTAGGACCAAAAGGTCAAATCTCTATCAAAATCTGAGAATAATCTCATCTGAGGGTGCTCATAACATAAATAATCTTGAAATAGAAATCTTAATTAGGGCTTAAGTACCCATGCATCAATCTCATGATAAAACATCTTAAAATTCATGCTTGGTAATGTAAACAATTATAATTCATCATAAAATCTGGAAATTTCAGAAATATGCATGAAAATATAAACATAATCATGTATTTCAACTTCTAAATCATGAAAAATCTCATAATCTTGAAAATAATAATAATGGGTATAAAGTCTAACTTTAATTTCAGGGGAAATCTCATAAATTTCAGTAACTTTGTAATTAAAATAAAGTTTTGTGCACAAGGATGAAAGAATTATCCTTGTTCATAATCACACATACCTTAAATTGATGATCTTCGATGAAAACTTGAATCTTGGATTTCTATTGATGCTTTGGGGATGAATTCTTAGTGTCCTTGTATTGGGAAATTCAATCTTGAATTATCTTGGAGAGTTAATGGACGAATCTTGGATTTCTTGGAGAGGAAGTTGATGAACTAGGGTTTTTCTTTGAGAGAAAAGTGATGAAATAAGCATAAAGTGCCTTAGTATTTGATTAATGAAGTGTTTTGGATGGATTAGGGCCCTGGGGATTGACCAAAATGCCCCTATTAAACTCTAAATTGGAATGGGAAAATGACCCAAAAATCCCAACTTTTGGACTTGGCGCGACGTGCCACTATCGCGCCAAGCCACTCGAAAAATGCCAACTAAGAAAATGCATGGTGGTTCGAGGTGGTGGTATCGTGTTACCACCCGGGATGGGACTTTGAAACTTGGCGCGACGCACTATTATTGCGGACCTTCACTTAAATTGGACAATTAGGAATTTGGCTCTCTCCGGGATGCGCCAATATTACGGAGGGCCACTGGAAATTGACAATCGTCATCTAAACCTCATCCGCGATGCGCTAATGACCTAAATGGCAGTGTTTTATGATTGGAACTTAAAATATCCATAACTTCTTACTCGGTTATCGAATTTTAGAAAATCTTATATCATTGGAAAGCTTATTGAATTTTCTACGCCATGGAAACTTCAAATATAAAGAATTCCACACAAAATAAATATCATTCATTCTAAGAGCTAATCCTTGACATTTTCTAGGTGAGTTTAAGCTAGAAAAATTGCGGGGTATTACAATATCTCCCCCTTGAGAACATTCGTCCTTGAATGTGGCTATATAAGCCAAAATTTTTGAGGAATTTGAGAGCATAAGATAGTATGCACAACTGAAATGAACTAAGAAACTAAATCTAAATCATTCTGAGCTTCTGATAAATTCTGAGAGTACATGAACTTACATAAGGACATCAATATTGTTGAATACCTGATTAGAAAGAAACTACATTAAGGAAGAGTATTACCTTCGGCTAGATCTGAGTTTGTGGAGAAAAGGTGAGGGTACTTGGCTCACATGTCTGCTTCTACTTCCCAAGTAGCGCCCTCAATAGACTAATTTCGCCAACGAACTTTGACCAAGGGAACTTCTTTGTTCCTTAGTCTATGGATTAGATGATCTAAAATCTTAACTGGAATCTCCTTGCAAAAAAGACTGTTCTGAATATCTGAGCTTTCAATAGGATCTACAATGGTGGAGTTACTGATGCACTTCTTAATCATAGAGACGTGGAATACATGATTAACGGTTGACAAGTCTGCGGGTAACTCACTCTCGTAAGCTACTTTCCTTACACGACTCAGAATTCTATAAGGGCCAACATACCGGGGACTAGGCTTCCCCTTTTTTCAAAATATCTTCACCCCTTTCATGGGTGAAATATTCAAATACACAAAATCACGAACCTCAAACTTGAGGTCCCTTCTTCTCACATCTACGTAGGATTTCTGATGAATCTGGCCTATTTTTAATATCTCTATAATCAGCTTAACTTTCTCCATAGCATCAAATACTGGATCAAGCCCAAGCTAAGCAGCCTCACCCACTTCAAACCAACCTATGGGTGCCCTACATCTCCTCCCATACAGAGCCTCAAATGGGGCCTTCTAAATTCTAGAATGGTAACTGTTATTATAAGCAAACTCAATCAATGGTAAATGCTCATTCTAACTACCTTTGAGTGTGGAAAGCTGAACTAAGGTAGACTTGGGTACCAAGACCCTTCTGAAAGGCTTTCCAAAATTGGAAAGTGAACTGAGTACCCCTATCTGAAATGATAAACAAAGGAACTCAATGCAATCTAACTAACCCTCGGATATACAACTTACCATAATCTTCAGTTGTATAAGAAATGTGCTGACTTAGTCAATCTGTCTACAATAACCCAAATCGAATCATGATAACAACACGATTGGGGTAAACCAGCCACAAAATCCATATTCACCTCTTCCCACTTCCAAGTGGGGCTACCAAACTCTTGCAACGTACCACCAGGTCTTTGATTCTCTACCTTAACCTGTTGACAAGTTGCATACTTAGCTACAAACTCTGCTATATTTCTCTTCATACTATTCCACCGATATATTTCTCGCAAGTCGTGGTACATCTTGGTAGCACCTGGACGAATGGAATAATGTGTACCATGTGATTCTACCATAATCCGATACCTCAAATAATAAACGCATGTCACACACAATCTACTTTGATATCTCAACACACCATCTCCCTCTTGGGAGAAAACCTCTACCTTTTAGTCTTTAACTGACTCTTTCAGTTTGACCAAACTAGAATCCATATCTTGTTTATTCTTCACTTCCGAAACTAGGGAAGATTTGGGACTAATCTGAACCCAAATATTCCCTTCAGCTGGATCAACCAACTTAACACCCAATCTAGCCAAACGATGAACTTCTCGAGCTAACTCTTTCTTATCATTATCCATATGAGCAACACTGTCCATAGACAATCTACTAAGGGTGTCTACCACTACATTGTCCTTACCCAGATGATACAACACACTCATGTCATAATCCTTCAACAACTCTAACCACCTTCTCTAATGG
Organism: Capsicum pubescens; assembly: GCA_030864215.1. Taxonomy (NCBI): domain Eukaryota; kingdom Viridiplantae; phylum Streptophyta; class Magnoliopsida; order Solanales; family Solanaceae; genus Capsicum; species Capsicum pubescens. The sequence continues at coordinate 65,140,035 of CM061543.1, forward strand.
AGATTCAACTCCTTCTGAGTAAACACATATTGCAAGATTCTGTGGTCTGTGAATACATCAATATGAACACCATATAGATAGTGTCTCCATATTTTCAGTGCAAATACCACTGCAGGTAATTCCAGATCATGGGTTGGGTAATTCTTTTCATGAGGCTTCAACTGTCTGAAGGCATAGGATATGACCTTACCTTTCTGCATCCACACACAACCTAAACCAACTCTTGAGGCATCACAATACACCACAAAACCATCGGTACCATCAGGTAATGCTAACACTGGGACTAAAGTAAGTCGAGTCTTCAACTCCTAAAAACTCTTCTCGTAGGAATCTGACCACAGAAACTTAACTTTATTTTAGGCCAATCTAGTCATAGGAGATGCAATAGACGAGAAACCTTCAACAAAACAATGGTAATAGCCAGCTAGACCCAAGAAAATCCTAATGTCTGATAGAGATATATGTCTAGGCTAATTTCTTACGACTTTTATCTTTTGGGGGTCGACACTAATTCTATCGGCGGAAATAATATGACCAAGAAAGGCTACTGATCTTAGCCAAAATTCATATTTTCTGAATTTGGCGAATAATTGATGATCTCAAAGAGTTTGTATCATAATTCTAAAATGATCTACATGGTCATCCTCACTACGGGAGTATACAAGGATATCATCTATGAATACTATGACAAATGTGTCTAGATACTATTTGAACACTCGATTCATGAGGTCCATGAAATCTGATGGAGCATTGGTTAACCCAAAAGACATGATTAGAAACTCAAAATACCCATAACGGGTTCTAAAAGTTGTCTTTGGAATATCACATTCCATTACTTTAAGCTGATGATAGCCAGATCTATGGTCTATCTTTGAGAAATAACTTGTACCTTGCAATTGATCAAATAGGTCATCAAGTCTAGGAAGAGGATATTTGTTCTTGACTATGACCTTATTTAGCTGACGATAGTCAATGAACATACGCAAAGAACCATCTTTCTTTCGCACGAATAGAACGGGAGCGATCCATAGAGAAATACTAGGCCTTATGAAACCTTTATATAAAATATATTTGAGTTGCTCCTTCAACTCCTTAAGCTCTGCGGGAGCCATATGATAAGGAGGTATAGAAATAGGTTGAGTATCTGGGAAAAGGTCAATACTGAATTCTATCTCTCTGTCGGGAGGTACCCCTGGGAGATCTTCTGGAAAGATATCTGGAAACTCATTTACTACATTGACTGACTGAACTATTGGGGTGTCAAACTTAGTGTCTTTAACTCAAACTAGATGATAAATTCAACCTTTGGAAATCAACATTCTGGCCTTAATATAAGATATGAAATAACTCTAGGGAGACACTAAATTACCGGACCACTCAAAGGTTGGCTCATCTGGAAATTGAAACTTCACCACTCGGGTGAGACAATCTATAGAAGCATAATAGTAATGGAGCCAATCCATACTAAGAATAAGATCAAAATCAACTATATCTAACTCTATCAAGTCTGCAAACATGACTTTGTGAAGGACAGAGATAGGATATTTTTTATAGATTTGCTTAGCAACAACTGACTCACCTACTGGGGTAGAAACCATGAAAGGCTTGGGAATCTTTTCAGAATTTATCTCAAAATTCACAGCAACTAATGGGGTCACATAAGAAAATCTAAACCCGGGGTCTAACAACACATACACAACAAAATGAAAGACACGAAGAATACCAGTAACAATATTTGGGGAATCCTCATGCTCCTAATGGTATGGTAAAGCATAGAACCTCCTCTGGAGCTGACCACCAACAGTACTGGATGATGCACCTGAGGAAGGGCTGGGCGACTTAAAAGAGCTGGTGCACTGTTAGCCTGAGTCTAGGGACGAACATCTCTATTCCTCCATCTAGCATGCGGGCATTCCTTGATTCTGTGACCTTTCCACAACCATAACAACCTTTTTAACCCAACAAACATTTACCTCTATGATGCTTACCATAATTTGAACATAGAGGATGATTTATCTTCCCACTCACACTAATCTGAGATCTGGACATAGAAAACTTACCCCACAGCTCCTTCTTAATTCTGGGTGCAGGAGAACTGGCTAAAAAAGTTGCAAGCATAGATGACCGATTCTGAAACTAAGAATGGTTTTCTCATCCCGACCTATTCTGACCATAGTCAAATTGCCCTGTTCTAGCCCTCTTATTTACTCTCTCTTTACTTTTCTTTCTCTACCTCAATCTACTGAGTATGCATCATCTGTATGGAAAGTTCTATGTCTCTATTGAGCATAGCAGTCCTACACTTCGTAACTACCAATCTAGACACACCGGTCACAAACTTACTCATGCTTGATCTAGGGTCAGCCATCTGATCAGGGGCATCCTTAGACAACTGATTGAACTTGAGGAAATACTTCTTTACTATCATAGAGCCCTGCCTCAGGTTTATAAACTCTTCTATCTTAGCTTCCCTTATCTCTAGTGGGAAAAATTTATCTAAAAATGCATCCTAAAATGTGCCAATTCATGGGAGCTGCATTCTCTCCTCTACTCTTCTTCCACATCACCACCCAATCATAAGCAACATCCTTCAGCCTATAGGATGCCAATTTTATATTTTTCTCTTTAGAAACATGCATAATTCGGGTGATCTTCTTTACCTCATCAAGATACAGGTGTGGATCCTCACCTGCTTTCGACCCAAAGAATTCCAATGGGTTCATTCTCATAAAGTCTTAAATTATGCCCATGACTAAATCCCCATCCTGCAGAGGTAGGACTGCAGCCTAACGATTACCTTGAACATTAGATGTTACATCTTTGGATAGCACCTAAAAAGATGCCCGAAACTCTACATATGACACATTCCCATTCAAAGGATTTGCAGTATTAGGTGGTAGGTTATCATTTCTATAGGCATTAGCTCTGCGGGGAGACATATTCTATCATTAAAGAGAATGAGTTAATAGCATATAGAGACATTTGTAAGCACGATGGATTATGAAAGAAAAAGAGGATTTTCCTAAAACACTCCATAGCCTCTTGCTCATAGATGTGGCGCGCTTCATACCGATGATCAAGACTCTACGTAACGCGACTTGTATGACTCCCTAGGACTCTCTAAACCTTAGATTCTGATACCATATTTGTAATTCTCCGAAATTTAGTTCCCGGGATGCAACACGGTGCTCCGAACTATAAGTAGTCCTGAGCAAACCCTAGCTACCTTCTAACATATCTGAATCTCAACATGGGGAAATATAAGTACAAAATCATGATAAATGCAGAAAACTATCTGAATAATCTGAATATATCTGAAGGTACTAATCTCATCAATCTGATTAAACAAATACGGACAAGTTTGAATATGACAACTGAGATCTAAGACTGAATCTAGTAGTCCAACAAGCCTCTACTAACTAAATCTAGAGAGTCACTGGGACAGGTGCCAGTTGACTCAGACTAAACTGGAATATCTATTAATAAACTGAGAATATAAATTGCTAAGTCCCCAAACTATGAGGACTCACCAACTGCAGAGATGTAGATGAGATACTTGGAAATCATTGTCGCTGCTGAGATTGAGCACCTGAACCTACATTATGAGACAATATAGCACATAGACGTATATGTGGATCAGTACTTTAAGGAAGTACCGAGTATAAAGGGGTACATACAATAAGTAGACAATATCATCATAGTTTATAGAAAATATCATACATGCTAAATGTAAATGACTCACATAATCTTGAATAAATCATAAATCTAAAAGTCAAATCATGAATAATAAACATGTAATCTAAATCTTGTAAGCCATTACACTTAGCTCTAAAATCTATATCCTGTTCTTATTCTCAAATCATTTAGGCTAAAATGAAATCTGAAAACTTATTCTACATATCTTAAAGCTTCAAATAATTAAACTATTTCAAGAGTAGGGAACATATATTTGGGAGGTTTTTCTAACCAACATATACACCATGTGAGTATCCATGGAGTCCCACGAATAACCCCCGTTAGGTAGGGTTATTCTACCCTTTCCATCAGAATAGAACAATCTAATCTATGTGATCACAATCTAAGTCATCCATGTAGAAGTGGGAATAATCTAAATCTGTACCTACGGTGGCATGTAGTTCTGTGGAAGATAGGGCATGCTAATCCCATACTTCTTACTCGATGCTAAATACTACTCTCAATATTATGCTCAAAATTTTAAGAAATCTACTTTAAAACTAGCACAAGGGTTTACAAGAAAACTAATTATGCTTTTCTTTATTTAAATCTCAAGGCATATGAACAAAGTGAATTCTTTATCTTGGCTTAGGACCAAAAGGTCAAATCTTTATAAAAATCTGAGAATAATCTTTTCTGAGGGTGCTTATAGCACAAATAATCTTGAAATAGAAATCTTAATTAGGGCTTAAGGACCCATACATCAATCTCATGATAAAACAGCTTAAAATTCATGCTTGGAAATGTAAACATTTATAATTCATCATAAATCTAGAAATTTCAGCAATATGCATGAAAATAAAAACATAATCATGTAATTCAACTTCTAAATCATGGAAAATCTCATAATCTTGCAAATAATGATAATGGGTATAAACCCTAACTTTAATTTCAGGGGAAATCTCATAAATTTTAGTAACTTTGTAATTAAAATGAATTTTTGAGCACAAGGATGAAAGATTTTTCCTTGATCATAACCCTACATACCTTAAATGGATGATCTTTGATGAAAACTTGAATCTTGGATTCCTATTGATGCTTTGGGGATGAATTCTTAGTGTCCTTGTATTGGGAAATCTCAGTCTTTAATTATCCTGGAGAGTTAATGGAGGAATCTTAGATTTCTTGGGAAGGAAGTTTATGAACTAGGGTTTTGCTATGCTATAAAAGTGATGATATAAGCATAAAGTGCCTTAGTATTTGATTAATGAAGTGTTTTGAATGGATTGGAGCCCTGGGGATTGACCAAAATGCCCCTAGTAAACTCTAAATCGGAACTAGAAGACGACCCAAAAATCTCAACTTTTGGCCTTGGTGCGACGTGCCACTATCGCGCTAAGCCACTAGAAAAATACCAACTGGGAAAATACATGGTGGTGCAATATGGTGGTATCGCGTTTCTACCTGGGATGAGACTAGGAAACTTGGCGCGACGCGCCATTATCGTGGACCTTCACTGGAATTGGACAATTGGGAATTTGGCTCTCTCCGTGATGCGCTAATATTGCAGAGGCCACTAGAAATTGACAATCTTCATTTAAACCTCCTCCGCGATGCGCTAATGACCTAAATGGTGGTGTTTTACGACTGGAGCTTAAAATTGCCATAACTTCTTACTCAGTTATCAAATTTATGCGAATCTTATATCGTTGGAAAGCTTATTCAATTTTCTAAGCCATGAAAGTTCAAATATAAAGAATTCCACACAAAATAAACATCATTCATTCTAATAGATAATCCTTGACATTTTCGGGATGATTTTAAGCTAGAAAAATTGTGGGGTATTACGCTAATATTAGGGTTATTTGGGGACTTAGTTCATTCATGGTAGTTTGAGAAACAAGACTTGTAATATTTTTGAACTTCTCTCTTCCATTGAGAGGTACAAAACCGAAACTCACAAGTGGAGTGACACTTGGGTTTTATCTTGGCTAGAAATTAGTATCTTAAGGGTCATTGAGTTCCTCTTGGTCCAAGTAAGAACTTGGTGTTGATATTCATTAGTCTTAGGGTCATTTCTTATTGTTAGGGTTCTTAGATTCTTGAATATGGTATGTCAAGTTACTATCTCTCATTTTGTAATCTTGTAGTTTGTATGTTGACATAGTGAAGCCGTGTGGGGCTCGTTCGATTCACTATTATTGTTGTCTTCTTCTTTTTGTTCATCTTGAAGTCTAGTGAAGCCAAGTGTGGCCTATATCAATTCACTAGCATTGTTGTTGACATCTTATTATTTTTTTTGTTGCTTGTTTCTTTTGTTGTGATCTTGATCTTGTATTATTTGGTATCACAGCTCAAGCCTTGGTTTTGTTCTCACAAAACCAATCTTGGGAAGATCTTACCAAAGTTAGAAATATTGTGTTATGTTGGACCTAGGCCGAAATTCGAAGTATTGTTATGTTGACTTGGCCAAGAGTTTTGTGTCTAGATATAGTAGTCTTTTTTACTTGTTAAGTGTGTTTCTAGTGTTGGTTCCTTTCTCACCAACACTAAAAGTGTCTAGATCTAAAGTTGAGCTTATAATATTGACCATTGTTGTGGTGACTTGAAGATGGTCTTATGTTGTACCTTGTTGTGGACGATTAGTTGTGTTGTGTAGTGTTCTTGAAGGTTGTTGTGGTGTTCCTATTGTTATTCATATATTCTTACAACTTACGACAACAAAAAGTGTAAAATGGATTCAAAAACGTGAAGGCAAAGTTGTAAAGCTTGTTTGTGAGATGACTTGAACCCATCACTTTCTTGACTTGACATCTACTTTTCAACTACTTTTCCTTATTTCAAGGACCTTATTTTGTGGGATTAGTATAACTCAATATTCACCTTTTTGAGATTGGACTTGAAAAAGGTTCAAGAATTTTACTTTCCCACCAAAACCAATTGTCTTCCATTCCAAAGATTGTAAAGACAAAAATTTCAAATTTTAACTAAATTGTGTGGGACCACATTCAAATTGCATGTTGTCACATCACCTTGCTAATGTACACGTCAATAATAAGCTCAAATTAGGATGTTTTTGTTTCTATTTTTTGATTCTTGGTTTCACTTACTTGGTTCTAGAACTAATTAACAATCTAATACATTCCTACTAGGTTGTCACTTAGTCCTTTGAATCTTTTTTGTTCGTGTCAACGTTTTCTTGGGTGCTTTTATCTTTTGAATATGTTGTTACTTCTTGGTTCTGTCTGAAGAGAATTCTTTGAGTCTTCAAACAAGAATCCACTTCGAACAAGATCCTACTCATGCCCTAAGGACTCACGAGTTTACTAGCCAATCTACAACACTTGTGGAACTAAAGTGTAAGGTGATCTAAAGAGTGTGAGTGAGGAGAGGGCTACACTAACTTGTTTGTTGATTTTGTAGGTGTTACCTTGAGAATGGAGGGAACCACGTCTCAAACCATGGATTCCAGTGCTATTGGGACTATGAGGGACACTCCTAAGTCTATTACCCAAACTCTTAAAAGGTTAAATATGGAAGTTGGAGCCATGAGAGGGGATTTGACAATAATAAAAGGATATGTGTAAACTATTAGTGGGAGATTAGAACAAGTGGAGAGTCAAAGGAACTCTCACCCTTCTACTCCTCAACATATTTCTTCAAGTGGACATGATAGAACTTCCTCTGCCACCATTAATCCCGAAACATTGTACCAAATTCTAAATCCACCACTAGCTCCACTTAATGCCGCAAGCCAAACCACTTATATCCCTCCAAAACATGACTCCAATAGGCCAATACATTACCAAACTCCTCAAGTCCCACAAGAGTGACTTGGACGTCAAATACCTCTACTAAATCTGAACCCTCCCTTCCAAGATCCACTAAACCAAAGACCGCCACTTTCACAAAATCTAATTCCTCCAAATTAAGTTCCAAATATCTAAAACCATCCCATCCACTTTGATAAATATGATAGAGAGGAGTATAAGGGTTATGGATCCTTTGATAATGCTTACTTGAGGAAAGAGGAGATGAGAGGGGATCGTGTGGATCCTAGGAGATATCGAGGATATAGAGAAAAGGGAAATCGATACCAAGAGAGAGACGTAAGCATTAACACCATCAAGTTGAGCGTACTAATCTTTAAAGGTGAAAGTGACCTCAAGGTCTACTTAGCTTGGGAATCGTCTTGCGATAAAGTTTTCCAAGCTAACGATATCTCGAAAGAAAAAAAGAGTTGTTATGCCATATCTTATTTTGAGGGTTATGCTAACACTTGGTGGGAGTACGTCAAGTGGTTTGGCAATGAATTAGTTGATTGGTAGTCATCACCTAGGTTTCGATTGAGGTATCTCATGAGACAGCGATACCTTCCCGAGAGTTATAGACATGAATTGCTTTCTAGATTGTACAACTTATGTTAAGGGAACAAAAGTGTGATGGCATATTATGATGAGTTTCAACAACTCATGTTGAATATTGATCATCGGGGAGACAAATTAGTCATGAAGTCATCTGGTTCAAGTATGGGTTGAACAAAGAGATCTCCACTTATTTGGTGTTTCTCAAGTTTGATACCATTGAATGTATTTTCCAGGCAGCTATTGAGATTGCAAGGGAACTTAAAAAGAGGTTGTTGTTCAAGGCAAGGGGACAATCAACCTCGGGTTGTCCTAGAAGAAAAGAGATGGTTCAATCCTCTTTGGCTTGTCCCAAAAACAAGGACCAACTCACCACTACAAGGTTGACCGAGCCTAAAATAGTCCATAAAATTCCTCTAAGGAAAGAAGCTCATAAGTATCCTAATCCTAAAGGGTTCTAATATTTCAAGTGCCAAGGTTGGGGACATAAAGCCAATGATTGTCCAAACTGATACAATATGATCCTAAGAGAAGGAATGTCATATTACCTTGGTCTGTAGGTGGGTCTTGAAAAGGAGGAGAATGAGGCTAAACCTCAATATGGAGAGAAAAACGAGGGTGAGACACACGATGATGATGATGGGGAAGACGTTTATCCGCAAGAACAAGAGTATGTGGTTCCAAACTTTGTTGTGAGGTGTGTTATGATTAGTGAGTCAATATATGACCCTATCCAAAGGGAGAATCTATTTCATACTAAGTGTATTGTAAAGGGGAGTGTATGTACTTTGGTGATAGATAGTGGTAGTTGTGAAAATATAGTTAGTGTTGCCATGGTGAACTTTTTGAAATTGCTGACTACACCTCATACAAGTCCTTACAAGTTGCGATGATTGAATTAATTTGGTAAATTAAAGGTCACAGGGCAATGTGTGATATGGTTTAAGATGGGAAACTACCATGATGAAGTTCTTTGTGACGTGATACCAATGCAAGCATGTCACTTGTTGTTAGGTAGACCTTGGAAATATGATAGGTTTACCAAACATGATGGGAGGTCCAGTCAATATGAACTTGAGAAGGATGGATGAAAGGTCACACTTATCCTCTTTTGCCTTCACAAGTGAATGAGTTGCGTCAAAAGATGAGAGAATTAAAAGAAAAGGGGAAGAAATCCAAAAATAAAGAAAAGGGGGGGAACCCGTAGGTGGGGCAGTGGGGGTATTCGGGGCTACCTAAACATCAAAAGGGAAAGTAAACATGGTGATGTTGGTTAGAAAGAAGAAACTCTTCTTGGATCTTGGCGAGGACACGCCTATGCTTCTTTTAGCTAATTGTTTTAACACTAACTCCACTAATTCTTCTATTTCTCCTTTGATTTCCTATGTGTTGTAGGATTATGAAGATGTTTTCCCAAAGAACTTCCATAAGTTTTGCCCCCATTTTGGGGAATTGAACATCAAATTGACTTTATGTTGGGTTCACAATTACCAAACAAGCCGGCTTATAGAAGCAATCTTACGGACACCAAAGAACTACAACGATAAGTTAAGGAACTTCTCAACAAAGGATACATCAAAGAGAGCATGAGTCCATGTGCGGTTCCGGTGTTATTAGTGCCAAAGAAGGACGAAACTTGGCGCATGTGTGTAGACTGTCGAGCCATCAACAAGATTACGGTAAAATATCATCTTCCTATTCCTAGATTAGATGACATGCTTGATGAGTTGAATGGTTCTTGTATATTTTCCAATATAGATCTTTGGAGTGGTTATCACCAAATTTGTATGCAACCCTGTGATGAATGGAAAACCGCCTTGAAGACCAAATTTGGTCTCTATGAATAGATGGTTATGCCATTCAGCCTAACCAATACTCCAAGTACTTTCATGCGGATAATGAATCATGTGATGAAGCCTTTTATTGGAAAGTTTGTTGTTATTTATTTTGATGATATCTTGGTATATATCAAGTCCATATATGAGCATATGTTGTATTTACAAAGTGTCTTTGATGTGATTAGAAAAAAGAAGTTGTATGTGAATCTTGAAAAGTGTTCCTTTGGTGTTAATAAAGTTGTTTTCTTGGGTTTTGTTGTTAGTTCAAGAGGGTTTGAAGTGGATGAATCCAAGATAGACACTATCAAAAATTGGCCAATCCCACAAACCATTGGAGAAGTAAGAAGCTTCCACGGGTTGGCTAGTTTTAATAGAAGGTTTGTAAAAGGATTTAGCACCATAGCCGCCCCCTTGATCGAGGTCATTCGTAAAGATCAACCCTTCAAGTGGGGTGAAGAGCAAGCTAGGGCTTTTTAAGCTTTGAAAACAATGCTCATTTCCGTGCCTTTGTTACAATTGCCCAACTTTGATAAGACGTTTGAAGTTGAATGCGATGCTAGTAAAGTAGGCATAGGGGCTATTTTGATGCAAGATTTTAAACCCATTTCTTACTTTATCAAAAAGCTCAAAGGAGCAACTCTAAACTACTTCACGTATGATTTTGAGTTGTATGCCTTGATTAGAAACTTCGCCCCTTGGCAACACTATTTGAGGCCTAAGGAATTCGTGATTCAAACGGACCATGAATCCTTGAAGCATCTTTGATCACAAGACAAGCTTAAAAAATGGGATGAAAAATGGATTGAGTTCTGTGAAACCTTCCCTTATGTTATCCAATACAATAATGGTAAGGACAATGTAGTAGTCGGTGCTTTGTCTAGAAAACACGTTCTTGTATCTACTTTGTCGTCCAAGTTGATGGGGTTTGAAAGCCTCAAGTCTTTGTATCCTGAGGACCCTTACTTCGCTCTTATCTTTAAGGAATGTGAAGAATTAGGTAGGGAGAAGTGTTTGTCAGCTAGGGGTTCAAATCCCTATGCCAAGTTTGATGGTTACCTATTTAAAGATAGACAGTTGTGTATAATCTCTAGTTTGTGGAGAGAGTTATTTATGAGGGAAGCATACAATGGCGGTATAATGGGTCACTTTGGGGTCGAAAAGACCCTCAAAATATTGGAGTAGCAATTCTATTGGCCAAGACTGCACTAGGATGTGTCTAGGATTTGCGGCCAATGTGTAGGTTGCAAAGGAGCCAAATCTCGGCTCCTACCTCACGGGTAGTACACCCTACTGCCCACCCCTCTGCATCCTTGGCTTGATATATCCATGGATTTCGTGTTAGGATTGCCAAGGACTAGACGAGGTTGGGATAGTATTTTTGTTGTAGTTGATCGGTTTTCTAAGATGGCACACTTTATTCAATTCTCTAAATATAATGATGCACCTAGTGTGGCCTCTTTGTTTGTTGATAATATTGTCAAGTTGCATTGTGTTTCGAGGACCATTGTGAGTGATAGGGACTCTAAGTTCTTAAGTCACTTTTGGAAGTCTATGTGGAGTAGGCTTGGTACCAAGTTGCTGTTCTCCATCTCTTTCCACCCACAAATCGATGGCCAAACAGAAGTAGTAAATAGGACCTTGGGTGATATGTTATGTTCCATAGTTAAAGGAAAAATGACTTCTTGGGAGGAAAACCTACCATTGATTGAGTTTTCCCATAACTGTGTCATACACTCAAATATGGGAATGACTCTCTTTGAGTGTGTATACGGCCTCAACCCCCTTACCCCTTTGGATTAACTCCTTTGCCAAGTGATCTTATAATTATCTTAGATGGAAGCAAGCGGGCAGAATTAATGAAAAAGTTGCATGAGAAGGTGTGGCTTTGACTTGATAAGAAAAATTAAGAGGTTGCAAAGCGAGCCAACAAAGGAAGAAAGAAACTCATTCCTGAACTGGGAGATTGGGTGTGGGTGCACCTTAGGAAGGATCGGTTTCGATCTCAAAGAAATACCAAATTGATTCCAACGGGTGATGGTCCATTCTAAGTGCTCGAAAGAATCAATGACAACGCCTACAAGATTGACATTTCTCCGAAATATCAAGTGCACAACACTTTCAACGTGTGTGATCTTTCTCTAGTGGATGCAGTTGAGGATGACCAAGCACCAAATTTGAGGTCAAATTCCTCTCAAGATGGAGAGGATGATACGGGTATATCAAGTTGTCCAACAAGCTCACGACCATTCACACGTAGACAAACTCGGGAGTTACAAGAACTCCAAGCCATGTTCATGAAAATGTCCTTGAACCATCTGATGGCTTAAATGTTTTTAAGTGTGAAGAGGGTCCTTGAAGTTTAATAAACCTACACTCTAAGGCCGCCCCATGGCAAGGGTAGGGTGGTCATTTATCTTTCATTTTGTGTTGTAGTATAAATGGATAATATTAGGATTATTTGAGGACTTAGTTCATTCATGATATTTTGAGAAACAAGACTTGTAATATTTTTGAAATTCTCTCTTCCATTGAGAGGTCCAAAATCAAAACTCATAAGTGGAGTGGCACTTGGGTTGTATCTTGTCTAGAAACTAGGATCTTGAGGGTCATTGAGTTCCTTTTGGTCCAAGTAAGAACTTGGTGTTGATATTCTTTAGTCTAGGGTCATTTTATTTTGTTAGGGTTCTTAGATTCTTGAATATTGTATGTCAAGTTACTATGTCTCATTTTGTAATCTTGTAGTTTGTATGTTGACATAGTGAACCCGTGTGGGGCTCTTTCGATTCAGTATTGTTGTTATCTTCTTGTTGTTGTTCATCTTGAAGTCTAGTAAAGTCGAGTGTGGCCTAGTTATATTCACTGGCATTGTTATTGACATCTTACTGTTCTTATTATTGCTTGTTTTTTGTGTTGTGAATTTGATCTTGTATCAGAAGCTATACTTCATGATGTCGTCCAAAGGAGCATTGAGCAACACCGCATTTGGATGATAGCTTGGGCTTCGAGAGAGTATGGACGCCCATTTGCATTGTTTTGGCTATTGGGTCACTTTTGGGCCTAACTTGCATTTAGGGTAAGGCCTTTTGGCCTATAAATAGCTAGGACCCTCTTCATTTTAGATTTAGTTGATGAATGATGATTTGAATTACACTTGTGAGTGTTTATTTTAATCTTGTTGGGAGCTTATGGATTTGTAAGAAATGTGGGTTGCTCGGTATTCCATTCCCGTGGGTCCTCGGAGAGGTTGTTGTTTATTGGTAATCGATAGGAAGGTCTTAGGGTTTAATATACCCTTCGGTTGTCCTCTTTTTATCAATTTGTGTCAATCTATCTATCCTTTATTTTATTGTCTCATTTTTCATTATTTTCCTTTGTTTTTGTGTCATTTCTATTTTAGTATTTTCATCTTGTATTATCGAGCAAATAGCTCAAATGTAAAAAATATGCAATTATCAAGTGTTAGGTTATCATTGGCAAATAGTTTGGTCAGAGCATGAGCTAGAGCTATAGCTGATGTGAAATAGTTTAATTTTTTTCATTCATGTGAAGTAAATGATCAGAACAATTTGTGGTCCACAGATCAATTAGAAATGCTGGCAACACAAAAACAATTATTGTTATCTTCATTTGGACAAATATTCAAATGCCATAATAAACTAAAAATGTCTTTACATGAATCACAAAAGTTCTGTTATTTATCGTGCACACATGGTCCAAAGACTTATGTTGCTCTGACTCTTCCAATTTGCGACAGGGTGCGCACCAGATCCTCCAAAAGTATGAATTTTTTAAGGGTTCGGCATGAGTGTGACATTGTCTTTAAATATTCCAAGGGATAAATAGAGAGATAGGTTTTGCAAAAGGATAAAATGTTTCTTTGTATGCACGAACAGATATACAATTAGTTTCATTAGAGCCATCATGTAAATGACGTGTACTTAAAGTAAATACTCCGATGAGTAAAGAGGAGATTTATCAAAATATGGAGGGTGTAATAGAGGAAACTGACCCAAATATTATTAATTCCTCTCTTTCGTTCGAATTGTAAACTTCTCTTTGTTATTGCATGGTAGAATTCTTAGTTCATATTTTTGTGTCGATCAAATCTAATTGGTTTTTTATTCAGCATCTTGCCATCTCAAAGAAGTATGATTTTGCAGTAAATTTTTTATTAGGTTATTCTTTTTATTTTGATCATTGTTAATGTTTCTTGAGCCGATGATTTATCGAAAACAATCACTTATCTAAGTCTCACAAAAAGATGGATGCAGGGATTAAAAGAAAGTTAGAGATAACAGTTGAGCTAGAAGTAAGTACAATTAAGTTGTACAGAACTCCTACTATTAAGACACCAGGCTGCAAAAGTCCAGATGAAAAAGTAACCAGTGTCCAGAGTGATGGTTCCACACATTTAGAACTCAAAAAGAGTGATAGCCAAGTCATATACAACTTCTTCTCTTAGGTGCAACTTATGAAGTCCAACTTTTCTACATTATGGATTTAAATGATGAAGTATATTTGAAGAAAGTATTTTGGATTGATTCCACATCTAGAATGACATAAGCTTATTTTGGAGATGTGGTTGTGGTTGAGACATTGGTCAAAAAAATACGACTTCACTCTTCTAGCATTCTTTGGATGAACCCACCATAAACAACCTCATTTGTTGGATTGTAATTTGCTTGCTGATGAAAGTTTTGAGACATGCTTGGTGTCATGCCCTGTTTTCTCCAAGGTCAACCAAAACATGACTTATTGGACTCTACAAGAATTAAATTTTGTACATAGTCTCCACCTAATTTTTAAGGAAAATAAGGAAACCTGTTTATTCGTTAACACGTATGATTAATATTTTTAGTCTACGAAAAAACAATTGAGATACCAGGTAAGGGTTCAAATTATTCCGAAGGAAAGGGGTCAAGCACCCTTCAGGATCCAAAAATATGGTACCCGACTAGACTAAACTTATCAATGAGGGAGGAGGTATAAATATTTAAAATAATGTAAAAGTGTATGTGTATTAAGTATAAAATAATTCTTTTGAAAAAATACAAATGTAAAACTATGTAAAAGTATATGTCTATTAAATATACAAATAAAATCTATTGTTATAGAAACATGTAAAAGATATGTATAAAAATGTATAAATTACATGTGAAAAAGAAAGTATTTTGTGACATATGAAAAGAAATGTATTTTGATGTGCCATGAAAAGGAAAAGCATTTACAAGTAATATTTTTATTTGATTAAAGTTACGGAGAAAAGTAAAGATTTATTTGAGAAGAAAAGACTACATAAGATGTGAATTATTTGATTAACTTAATTCTTTTATCTAAATATTAAAGGTCTAAGTTTTGCTTAAAAGCGATGAAATTATGTAAATAAAGAATATCACCGCCCGGCACCCAAAAAATAAAGTTTTCACTATCTTTTATCTTTATGTACAATTATACAAACGAGAAATAAACTACAAAAACTACAAACATAAAGCTCGAGAATTATGTATAAGTGCTTGATAAAGTAATGAAGAAATAATCATTAAAATAAGTGAAATTATGTGCACACACATGTACATATAGATGTACATATAAAAATAGTGTCTTGTTATAAAATGGGCTCGGATTAAGTTTTAGACTCGCCATGGCTACGAAGTGGTTGCTCGACTAATTGACCGTCCTAAATCGCCTTGCCAAAATACAAATCATAAAACCTTTTGTGGTGTCGTGGTGTTATAAAAGTTTCGTCATTGCCCAAAATATTTAATTTTGTTATTATGTATTTATATACGTAATATCCATTTTTTATTTGTGGAGGCCTCAAAAATCGACGGTAATTTTTTCATTGGCCAAGAATATTTATTTTGACACAAAATATATAAATTTGAGAAAATAAAGTCCGTCTTTTGTAATGGGGTGACCTCAAAAATCCGACGGAAAGATATTTTCATCGGCCATGTGTCTATTTTTGATATAAAATAAATAACTTGGAAAGTAAAGATCCGTCTTTTGTATTGGGGTGGCCTCAAGTATCCGACGGAAAGATAATTTCATCGGCCGAACATTTATTTTTTGATGTAAATAAGTAAACTTTGAGAAATAAAAATTCATCTTTTGTTACGGGGTGGCCTCAAGTATCCGACGGAGAGATAATGTCATTGTCCATGTGTTGGCTTTTGATATAAAATAATGAATTTGACAAAATAAAATCCGTCTTTTATCACGGGATGGTCTCAAATATCCGACGGAAAGATAATTTTATCGGCTGAAGTATTTATTTTGAGTATATGTATGTGTTTTTGAGAAAAAGAAAAAGATGAACAAATTTTGTGTTTGAGGGAGAGGAGAAAGAGGTGAAAAATATGTGTGGATTTTTTTAGAGAGAGGAAGAATAAAAATGTGTATGTGGAAATGCCTTCCCATCACTCCTATTTATAATAAAATTGGACACCTCTTATTGTCCAATGGATAAAGAGATGTCCCCTCTTTATATAATAGCGCATCCTTTGGTCCTTAGGGTATTGACCAAAGAATTTTCATCTTTTTGACGAATGGATTAAATTATTGTCCAAAGGATAGTGTCATTGAGTTGTCATTGTCAGATGTGACAAGAAATTATGTGTAGTCATTATCGGATGTGACAAGACATCATTGTGTAGTCATTGTCGAATGTGACAAGACATTATTGTGTGGTCGTTGTCGAATGCGACAAGACATTGAATTATTATACTGTGTAAAAATAATTGATCCGACTTAGAATTTGCGGACCGTAAAAATGTACAAAATGTAGGTATTGATTTGTAATTATGAAAAATGTAAAGAATGTTGAAAATATTAAAAAATATAATTTAATATTAAAAATATGATGTCATGTCGTGTACGTGTGCAGATAATTGTAAAATGTTAAAAACAATAATGAATTGATAGAAATTCTATTATAAGGAGGATTATTAATAAATTATGAAAAGTAAAAATACGACAACAAATTGATAAAAATCCTAAAGTAAGGATGATTATCAATAATTTATCAACAATTATAAAAAAGATAAAAAAAAAATTATATTTTGTGCCCTTTAATGATCAAGAAGCCTGAAGACATTAATTTTAGGAACGGAGAGCAAAAATTGGGTGTCAACAGTTGCTCCTTTTCGTTTGAGGATGATGTAGAAGTCTTCAAACAAAAACGTTGACGTGTAGCCAATTTTGCTCGATAAAAAATAATTTATTTTTTGTTATAGAAAAATTCGACCGAACTTTAATTTAGAGTTGCCTAGATACCTCAAGTTAACGAGGATCAGTTCAGGTGTAGTTCAAAAGAATAGGCAGATTATCTCTTTCCTTGTTATTAGGGGTGAATTGTCATATGAAATGATCATTGAGAGGAGGGTTATGTGGGAACAGAAGTATTCACACATTTTTTATGCTCCTTTTGAAATGGGCCAGTATCGAGTTGTGAGATGCTAGGGATGCAAGATTGTGTGCTTTCTGGGGAGAAAGAATAATTATGGGGTTGTAATGACCGAACTCTGCATAGATCTTCCTACATATCTCTAGTGTCACGAGAATCAGGTCAATGTAGTTCGAAATGAGAAAATGGGGAAAATTTGAGATGGTTCTCAAAATTTTCCCTAGTGTGTGATATATGGTATTTGAAAAAAAATGTTGTTGTTCTGAATTGGACCTTTTGTTGAAAAGATGTATGATGTCTCCGATTGTCTACGGGGACTTGAGGATGAATGACGGGTGTCTTCGATTGTCTGCGAAAACTGATATTGATGAATGAAAGATGTCTTCGATTATCTACGAAGACTTAATGCATGAAATCTCCAATTGTCTATGGAGACTGATGTTGAATGATGATGTCATCAATTGTATACGAAGAATTGATGCATGAGACCTCCAATTGTCTATGGAGGCTGGTGTTGATTGTTGTCTCTGATTGTTTATGGAGAATTGATGCATGACACCTCCAATTATCTATGGAGGTTGGTGTTGATTGTTGTCTCCGATTGTTTACGGAGAATTGATGCATGACACCTCCAATTGTCTATGGAGGCTGGTGTTTATTGTTGTCTCCGATTGTCTACGGAGACTGTGATGAATGATAATGTCTTTGATTGTCTGCGAAGACTTGTTGACATCTCCAATTGTCTATGGAGATGGATGTAGATTGTCATCTCTGATTGTCTACAGAGACTATGTGATGAATGATGTTTTCGATTGTATACGAAGACTTGATAACATCTCCAATTGTCTATGAAGACTGATGTTGATTGTTATCTCCGATTGTCTACGAATACTATGTGATGGTCATCCTCAATTGTCGATGAAGACTAAGGTCATCAACTGATGAGGTAATGGACTCTCGATTGGTGGAACAGTTGGAAGGTAATAGCCTCTCGACTGGCAGGTCTATGAGAATGTAAAAAGCCTCTCGATTGGTAGGGTTTTAAAAGGTAATAGCCTCTCGACTGGCGGTGCTATGAATATGTAAAATCCTCTCGACAGGTGGGTCCTTAAAAGGTAATAGCCTCTCGACTGGCGGGGCAATGAAAATGTAAAACCCTCTCTACTGGTGGGGCTATGAGAATGTAAAAGCCTCTCGACTAGCGGGGCCTTAAAAGGTAATAGCCTCTCGACTAGCAGGGCTATGAAAATGTAAAAACCTCTCGACTGGTGGGGCTTTGAAAGGTAATAGACTCTCGACTGGAGGGACTATGAAAATGTAAAAGCCTCTCCACTAGCGGCGCTATGAGAATGTAAAAGCCTCTCGACTGGTGGGGCTTTAAAAGGTAATAGTCTCTCAACTGGTGGGGCTATGAAAATGTAAAAGCCTCTCAACAGGAAGGGCTATGAAAATGTAAAAGCCTCTCGACTGGCGGGGCTATGAAAATGTAAAAGCCTCTCGACTGGCGGGGCTTTGAAAGGTAATAGCCTCTCGACTGGCGGGGCTATGAAAATGTAAAAGCCTCTCGACTGGCCGGGCTTTGAAAGGTAATAGCCTCTCGACTGGGTGGGCTATGAAAATGTAAAAGCCTCTCGACTGTTGGGGTTTTGAAAGGTAATAGTCACTCGACTGGCGGGGCTATGAAAATGTAAAAGCATCTCAATTGGCGGGGCTTTGAAAGGTAATAGCCACTCAACTGGTGGGGCTATGAAAATTTAAAAGCCTTTCAACTGATGGGGCTTTGAAAGGTAATAGCCACTCGACTAGCGGGGCAATGAAAATGTAAAATCCTCTCGACTGGCGAGGCTTTGTAAGGTAATAGCCACTCGACTGGCGGGGCTATGAAAATGTAAAAGCCTCTCGACTAGCGAGGCTTTGAAAGGTAATAGCCAATCGACTGGCGGGTCTATGAAAATGTAAAAGCCTCTTGACTGACTGGGCTTTGAAAAGTAATAGCATCTCGACTGGTGGGGCTATGAAAATGTAAAAGCCTCTCGACTGACAAGGCTTTGAAAGGTAATATCCACTTGAATGGCGGGGCTTTGAAAGGTAATAGCCACTTAATTGGCGAGGCTATGAAAATGTAAAAGCCACTCGACTGGCAGGGATTTGAAAGGTAATAGCCACTCGACTGGCGGGGCTATGAAAATGTAAAAGCCTCTCGACTAGCGAGTCTTTGAAAGTTAATAGCCACTTACTGACGAGGCTATGAAAATGTAAAAGCCTCTCGACTGGAAGGGCTTTGAAAGGTAATATCCACTCGATTGGCAGGGATTTGAAAGGTAATAGCCACTCGACTGGCGGGGCTATGAAAATGTAAAAGCCTCTCGACTAGCGGGGCTTTGAAAGGTAATATCCACTCGACTGGCGGGACTATCAAAATATAAAAGCCTCTCGACTGGCGGGGCTTTGAAAGGTAATAGCCACTCGACTGGCGGGGCTATGAAAATGTAAAAATCTCTCGACTAGAGGGGCTTTGAAAGGTAATATCCACTCGACTGGAGGGGCTATGAAAGATAATAGCCTCTCGATTGGCGAGGCTTTAAAAGGTAATAGCCTCTCGACTGGAGGGACTATAAAAATGTAAAAGCCTCTCGACTAGCGGCGCTATGAGAATGTAAAAGCCTCTCGACTGGTGGGGCTTTAAAAGGTAATAGACACTCGACTGGAGGGTCTATGAAAAAGTAAAAGCCTTTCGACTGGCAGGGCTATGAAAATGTAAAAGCCTCTCGACTGGCGGAGATTTGAAAGGTAATAGCCACTCGACTGGCGGGGCTATGAAAATGTAAAAGCCTCTCGACTAGCGAGGCATTAAAAGGTAATAGCCACTCGACTGGCGGGGCTATGAAAATATAAAAACCTCTCGACTGGCGGGGCTTTGAAAGGTAATAACCTCTCGACTGGTGGGGCTATGAAAATGTAAAAGCCTCTCGACTGATGGGTCTTTGAAAGGTAATAGCCACTCAAATGGAGGGGCTTTGAAAGGTAATAGCCACTTGACTGGAAGGGCTATGAAAATGTAAAAGCCTCTTGACTGGCTGGGCCTTGAATGGTAATAGCCACTCGACTAGCAGGGCTATGAAAATGTAAAAGCCTGTCGACTGGCGGGGCTTTGAAAGTTAATAGCCACTTGACTGGCGAGGCTATGAAAATATAAAAGCCTCTTGACTGGAAGGGCTTTGAAAGGTAATAGCCACTCGACTGGCGGGGCTATGAAAATGTAAAAGCCTCTCGACTGGCGGAGCTTTGAAAAGTAATAGCCTCTCGACTGGTGGGACTATGAAAATGTAAAAGCCTCTCGACTGATGGGGCTTTGAAAGGTAATAGCCACTCGAATAGAGGGGATTTGAAAGGTAATAGCCACTTGACTAGCGGGGTTATGAAAATGTAAAAATCCTCTCGACTGGTGGGGCTTTGAAAGGTAATAGCCACTCGACTGGCGGGGCTATGAAAATTTAAAAGCCTCTCGACTGGCGGGGCTTTGAAAGTTAATAGCCACTTGACTGGTGAGGCTATGAAAATGTAAAAGCCTCTCGACTTGAAGGGCTTTGAAAGGTAATAGCCACTCGACTGGCGGGGCTATGAAAATGTAAAATCCTCTCGATTGGCGGGGCTTTGAAAGGTATTATCCACTCGACTGGCGGGGCTATGAAAATGTAAAAGTCTCTCGACTGGCGGGGCTTTGAAAGGTAATAGCCACTAGACTGGCGGGACTATTAAAATGTAACATCCTCTCGACTGGCGGGGCTTTAAAAGGTAATAGCCACTCGACTGGCGGGGCTATGAAAATGTAAAGACCTCTCGATTGGAGGGGCTTTGAAAGGTAATAGCCACTCGACTGGCAGGGCTATGAAAATGTAAAAGATCTGAGAACACCCAATTGAAAAGCAAAATGACCATGTTTGAAGCCTGTTTCTTGAAGAGAAAGGCCAATTATTGTTATTCGGAGATAGGCGTCTTGCACGTAAAGTGTGATACATGTATGTGAAGGCATGATTTGAAAGAAGAGATTATTTTTTTTGTATTTTCGTTGTAAAAATGTGTTGAAACATGAAAAATGTGGAAGATTGCTTTGTGTTTTATTTGCAAGAAGTGTTGAAAAGTAAAAATGCAGAACATTATTTGTGTTTTCTTTGTAAGAATGTTGAAATGTGAAAATACCGAAGATTATTTTGTATTTTCTTTGTAAGAAATGTTGAACAATGAGAAGATATAATTTTGTCTTGACTACAGTTGGTACCAACAATTTGTAGTGTGTATAAGAATACTCCAATCTCTTTTCTATCTAACTAAGATCGACTGCAGGGTAACTTCTATATCTTCGAGTGGTACCTCAGATATACCTAAGTATCGATAAAATTTGTTCGTCTTGCTTCAAACAAATATTTTTAATTGTGGTTGTTCCCATGTTTCAAGTGCCCTCTCCAGAAAAAATATCTCGTTCTCACACCTATTTGGGATTATTTTTCTCTTGAATTTGGAGATGTCTAGAGACATATGCTCACACTCAGAAAGAATTTCAATGAATGTAATTGTGATATCATAGGCTTAGCCTTCATGTAAGTATCCACTAATGTGAGAAAACTTAGAGTAGGATCTTGTGGGACTTGTTATTGGCTTGTAATGTAGGCTTGGTGTCGGGTAGGATAACATTTGGGATAAAAGTGACTAATTCCTCAATGAACATTGCACTGTGTCTGTGCTTTTGACGTTTGTTGCTCTTTGATGCTCGGTCTTCTTTATTGTGCTTCTTTGCCCCTTGTTTTGTATTTGTTTCGACTTCTTTTGAATCTTATGTTGGAGTTTTTCCCCTTTTCGATATATTTTCCTTCCCCCTTTTTTTTCGTCTTTGGGGGATGATGATTCCCCACCTTTATCAGAGTTATCTCTTTTTCTGTGAGGTTTCTTGCTCCTTCTTTCTTTGAAGTCATCTTTTTTTTTGTTCTTCTAGGGATATATGTCCTTTACCTTTGGCAACTTTGATCTTAAATCTTCATTCGAAACATGCACATACTTAGTGCGCTCAAGGAGGTGGGCCAAAGAAGGATAGTGCATGCAAGCACTCAAAAGGTATAGGCTCAGATATGGTTATTCCAAAGAAAAGGTTTCAGGCTCAAAGGGGGAAATACTAGGGATCGATGTCATTTGGTAGGCTATGGAAGGCAGAATCTAGTCAAGAAAGGCCTACAATCTTTTCCCAAACTAAGTGTAACTCAAAATTTTTCCTCAACAGACATTCAGGCTAAGTTCTGATCAACAATGCAATACAATGAACAAGTCTAAAGCTTACCACACAATGCACTTGAAATGATGGGGTTGACTTTGTTCTTGTCTTAGATGTATGCAAGAGAATTTTCGAGTTTTACTCAGGTTTGACTAAGAGGTATCAAAAGAAGAAGTCGGTCCTCTCCATCATACCAATTTGTTCTTTCTCATGCACGCTCCTAATTGTGTTGGTACCAACCAAGTTAAAATTTTATTTTATTTAAAAAAAATGTGACCGAACCCAAATGAGGGTTGCTTACGTATCTTGTGAAAATAAGAATTAGGTCTGCGTAGTTCAGAAAAAATTGTAAATTTCTATGTAACATGTATGAATATACAAAAGTGGTGGTCATCTTTGAAAAAATAATGTGAAAGACGATCAAGAAGGAATTTCTTGTATCAACAAAATTGATTCGATTAGACGATCAAAATGATGGATGTCGAGCATGAGGAGAGTTTTGAAATTACTTCAATATGTCGACGAGATTGAGAAGGTCAGACATTGAAGAAGTTATGGCATTATTTCACCGTAGTTGGCAGGATTGTTATGAATGAAAGAATATTGAACCCTTGCTTTGATAGTGGGGACCGATACACCGTAAATTTAATGGTTTACGACGTCTAAAAGAAGAACCTAGGTGTTCTCAAACCAAAATTGGGTGCGTATTTGGAGGTAGGTCGCGTAAACACTAATGTTATTGAGATTTGAATTTGAGGAATCATTTATTTGCACTCTTGAAGACTTTTGGAGAGCGTATTTGAACTGTTTCAGAAAAATTGCCCCAGTATGAATGCCGAAGAAATTATTTTGAAACAGTGAAGAGACCGAACTCTAACACAGGGTTGCCTACATATCTTGTCAGGACAAGAATCAGGTCAAAACGTAGTTCAAACTTTTTATAAGTTTGTACATGGTGTTATCTATTTCTAGAATAGGAAGTTTCCTAAATGGTTGAGAGTAAAACTGAACTATTGCGAGAAGGCGCACTAACCTAAATGCACCAACTCTGAAACTATGAAATTTCAAAGAAGGTTTGGGGGAGTGTAAGACACCCCCCACGTGAACCACAGTGTGTGAAGTGTACGACCAAAGACTCGATGGAATTGTTAATTGTGATTAAAAGAATAATGTGTAACAGTTCTTATAGATACAGTGTATTAAACAAATAATGAATAAAAGAATTGATAAATAGCAACACTAATTTATGCAAAAAATTTATGAACAAATAAAACAATTTGCAGTGTAAAACAAGTAAATAATCAAGGAATTTAATCATATTCGGAAAAAGTAAAAATACCTCCCTCGATTGAAAAATCGAGTCTATTATGGTTAGAACCTGTTGTTAGTCCCCAACGGAGTCACCATTCTGTCATGCCCTGTTTTCGCCAAGGTCAACCAAAACATGACTTATTGGACTCTAAAAGAATTAAATTTTGTACAGAGTGACCACCTAATTTTTAAGGAAATAAGGAAACCTATTTATTCGTTAACACGTATGATTGATGTTTTTAGTCTATGAAAAAACAATTGAGACTCTAGGTAAGGGTTCAAATTATCCCGAAGGGAAGGGGTCAAGCACCCTTCAGGATCCACAAATGTGGTACCCGACTAGACTAAACTTATCAATGAGGGAGGAGGTATAAATATTTAAAATAATGTAAAAGTGTATGTGTATTAAGTATAAAATAAATCTTATGAAAAAATACAAATGTAAAACTATGTAAAAGTATATGTATATTAAATATACAAATAAAATCTATTGTTATAGAAACATGTAGAAGATATGTATAAAAATGTATAAATTACATGTGAAAAAGAAAGTATTTTGTGATGTATGAAAAGAAATATGTAAAAGATATGTATAAAAATATATAAATTACATGTGAAAAAGAAAGTATTTTGTGACATGTGAAAAGAAATGTATTTTGATGTGACATGAAAAGGAAAAGCATTTACAAGTAATATTTTTATTTGATTAAAGTTACGGAGAAAAGTAAAGATTTATTTGAGAAGAAAAGATTACATAATATGTGAATTATTTGATTCACTTAATTCTTTTATCTAAATATTAAAGGCCTAAGTTTTGCTTAAAAGCGATGAAATTATGTAAATAAAAAATATCCCCGCCCGACACCCAAAAAATAAAGTTTACACTATCTTTTATCTTTATGTACAATTATACAAACGAGAAATAAACTACAAAAACTACAAACATAAAGCTCGAGAATTATGTATAAGTGCTTGATAAAGTAATGAAGAAATAATCATTAAAGTAAGTGAAATTATGTGCACACACATGTACATATAGATGTACATATAAAAATAGTGTCTTGTTATAAAATGGGCTCGGATTAAGTTTTAGACTCGTCATGGCTACGAAGTGGTTGCTCGACTAATCGGCCTTCCTAAATCGCCTTGCCAAGATATGAATCATAAAACCTTTTGTGGTGTCGTGGTGTTATAAAAGTTTCGTCATTGCCCAAAATATTTAATTTTGTTATTACGTATTTATATACGTAATATCCGTCTTTGATTTGTGGAGGCCTCAAAAATCGACGGTAATTTTATCATTGGCCAAGAATATTTATTTTGACACAAAATAGATAAATTTGAGAAAATAAAGTCCGTCTTTTGTAATGGAGTAGCCTCAAAAATCCGACGGAAAGATATTTCATCGGCCATGTGTCTATTTTTGATATAAAATAAATAACTTGGAAAGTAAAGATCCGTCTTTTGTATTGGGGTGGCCTCAAGTATCCGACGGAAAGATAATTTCATCGGCCGAACATTTATTTTTTGATGTAAATAAGTAAACTTTGAGAAATAAAAATTCGTCTTTTGTTACGGGGTGGCCTCAAGTATCCGACGGAGAGATAATGTCATTGTCCATGTGTTGGATTTTGATATAAAATAATGAATTTGACAAAATAAAATCCGTCTTTTGTCACAGGATGAGATAATTTTATCGGCCGAAGTATTTATTTTGAGTATATGTATGTGTTTTTGAGAAAAGGAAAAAGATGAACAAATTTTGTGTTTGAGGGAGAGGAGAAAGAGGTGAAAAATATGTGTGAATTTTTTAGAGAGAGGAAGAATAAAAATGTGTGTGTGGAAAAGCCTTCCCATCACTCCTATTTATAATGAAATTAGGCTCCTCTTATTGTCCAATGGATAAAGAGATGTCCCCTCTTTATATAATAGCACATCCTTTGGTCCTTACGGTATTAACCAAAGGATTTTCATCTTTTTGACCAATGGATTAAATTATTGTCTAAAGGATAGTGTCATTGAGTTGTCATTGTCAGATGTGACAAGACATTATTTGTAGTCATTGTCGGATGTGACAAGACATAATTGTGTAGTCATTGTCGAATGTGACAAGACATTATTGTGTGGTCGTTGTTGAATGCGACAAGACATTAAATTATTATACTGTGTAAAACTAATTGATCCGACTTAGAATTTGTGGACCGTAAAAATGTACAAAATGCAGGTATTGATTTGTAATTATGAAAAATATAAAGAATGTTGAAAATATTAAAAAATGT
Organism: Capsicum pubescens; assembly: GCA_030864215.1. Lineage (NCBI taxonomy): Eukaryota > Viridiplantae > Streptophyta > Magnoliopsida > Solanales > Solanaceae > Capsicum > Capsicum pubescens. The sequence continues at coordinate 65,166,170 of CM061543.1, forward strand.
AATTTAATATGAAAAATATTATAAAAATGTGATGTCATGTCGTGTACGTGTGCAGATAATTGTAAAATGTTAAAAACAATAATGAATTGATAGAAATCCTATTATAAGGAGGATTATTTATAAATTATGAAAAGTAAAAATACAACAACAAATTGATAAAAATCCTAAAGTAAGGATGATTATCAATAATTTGTCAACAATTATAAAAAAGATGAAAAAATTATATTTTGTTCTCTTTAATGATCAAGAAGCCTGAAGACGTTAATTTTAGGAACGGAGAGAAAAAATTGGGTGTCAACACTTGTTTAAGCATGGCTATCATGTATGTTAGGAAGACTCCACAAACTATCATCACAAATCGTTGCAGGGCCTTGCAAAAGGAGTATTTGAGGTTTTTCCCCGGGCTCATCATAGGATTAATTTGTCAATTATTTTGGATAGCATTGTCGATACAGTAGAGGAAGTGGGCAAGTAGAAATATTCCATGAGGTACTGTATAATACTATGTATAACTCTCTTAAAATTGACTAACTTGAAGTTGCATGGGAGGGAGATGACTCAACAATTTGAATGTAGAGGCTAAGAATGACTTCAAAGTTTGTTTGAGAATCGAGAACGATGGGCTCCGATTTATATGAAAGATACATTTTTAGCTGGGATATCTGATACATTTTTAGCTGGGATATCAATTGATGATCAGCGCGGTGAGTTCATATGCCCCTCCTTTAATGAATATGTGCACAAACAAACAAATTTGGGAGAATTTTTTGATAAATATAATTTGTACTTAAGAAATGCATCAGAAGGATTTTTTTGTGATCTTGAATAGAGAGAATCTAGCCCCGCCTTGAGAACAAGGTACACTTATGAATTACAATTCTCTTAATTGTGTACTAAAGAAATATTTTTGAAGTTCCAAAATGAGATGGCGTTGATGTCTAATTCATGTTGATATATCCCAAATTTACGTCAATGGACCCATCCTCGCATATATTGTTAAAGAATGAGGAGGTTCAGGGAGACATGAGGGATGCAAGAGATCTTGACTTTACTAATGATAAAATAGAGGTAGAAGTTTGATGCATGTGCAATTATTTCAATTCAAGTGCCATCTATTCAGATATTCTGTTTATCTATGCTCAACTACAAAAGTATAGAGTATATCCCGAATCATTTTATATAGAAGCTCTGGAAAAAGAATTTTCTTGTGCCACGCTAAACCATTTTTTCCTGAAGGGCCTGTTCTTGTCAGAGAACTTGGAAGAATCTTGCCTATGTTATTGTGCTTTAATTTGACCTTTTGTCCCACTGTATATCATCTTTTGTATAATTTCATAGTTTGTTTCTAAAAGACATATATAAGAAATAATAGTTCACCTGGTGGTACTTGCATCTTTTTCGTGAAGGAGCAAATAGTAGCAAGTACCTCAGTTTCCACTTACATTACAGTTTTAGATTGAACAAAAAAAAATGTTACTTGTGTTTAACCTAATTGAAAAAAAGGGGAAGTCAAAATGACGGTGCATTTTATTTTAGCATTGTTTGTTATGTACCTTACTAAGAAGGACGAAACAATAATATAATATTGTGGCTGAAATTAATGATGAAAGACTTACAAACTTGTGATTAGAATCGGGGTCTTTCAAAATCGTATATCTACCTCATCTCTCATATAAAGATAATGTGCAAAAAAAAAATACGAAAAGGTAAGAAAAAAAATGAACAAAGGCCGGCTAATCGAGAATTACTAAAATGTGTGAATGCATATTCTTGGGCTATTTAATGGAATTTGTTTTGACCGAATGGTTAGTTTCGTCCTTCCCTCAATACTTTATCATGTGTTTAATTATTCAATTGGAACAAATATTAATTTGAGTGGTTAATTTAAACTTTCTACTTTTAAGGTTTTTTGTAATCTATAATCTATATCTATATCTATATCTATATCTATAATTTATAATTTATATCTATAATCTATAATCTATATTAATATCTATAATTTATCTATATCTATTCTATAATCTATATCTATATCTATAATCTATAATCTATATCTATAATATATTAAAAGTGTGAAGGGCCTTAGAAATGTCGTTTGAACTTTTTTCCCTTTATTAAAAGTTCTTGTTTTAGACAAAATCGTCTTTTTACTATTTTTTCCTAATATTTAAGAATTGAAAATTAATAAAAAGTATTTATGATAAAGCGTTTCCTTATTAGAAGTCATCAGAATTAATGACAACTATGTTTGGTTTGAACATTTTGTCCTTCGTTAAAAGCCTTCACAATAGACAAAATTGTTAAGCACTATTTTTTTCAAATTATTATAATGTTAAATATTGACTATAATAAATATGTGAGAAGTTTTGGTCTTCCTAAATATATAAAAAAAAAAAAAAAAACTAAAATTTACCTACTAAACATAAGCACAATACGAAATCTAAGTGAATTATAACTCAAATATCATTATAAAGTTTCTACAAATTGGTATAATTCTATAAGGATGCTAATCAGGACTAATATACATTATTGTACCTTAATTCGTTTTGGACTATAATATGTTAGTACAATTTGATACACATGATTTTTCAATTTGTATGGGATTTAAATTTATTACATGAATTCATGTGGAATAAGAATTAGTCAAATAGAAATTTCTGATACACATATTATTTCATTAAAATAAGGACTCCTAAAATATATGGGAATGATCTTAATAAAATAAAGGGTGTCACACCCCTTTTTCGACTCCAAAAATTAAGATATGTATTTTAAGGTTTTAAAGGGTTTTTTATTAAAGTGACAAAATGAAGATTGGTTCCGAAAAAAGATTGTTTTTACATTCAAAATCAGAGTCGCCACTTGGCATAATCTGGTGTGCCAAGTCACCATTGGAAAATCCTTTTCGAAACCATTTGACTCTTTAAACCGGTTTACGAACAGAGATTCCGACTAAGGAATTCTGTTGACCGGGGGGAAGGTGTTAGGCACCCCTCGATCCCGTGGTTCGACCACAGTTGCTTGGTGGAGCGTATCGGCTAATTTGACATTACAAATGTACAAACCACATAAACACACAAAACAAGCAAACAAATAAATCACACAAAATTCAAAACAAACAAAAATAATGTTCAGTCCAAATTATACAATCCAAAATAAAAGAGGTGCTGAAATATAAAACCTATTCTATTCTAAACTAGTCCTAAACTAAACTCCACCCGACGTTCCGGGCCTTGATCACGAGCCTCCTTTGCGTACATGCTACTTCAGGGCATTCCCCGGATAAATCAATACAAATCCTTCGGGGCATTCCCCGGCCAAATGAGTACAATTTAAACTTTTCGTGCAATAAAGTAGAAAGTACCATTCACGCACATATTCAAACACTCCAATAAATCGTTATTCCTAAATTTGCCTAACCGGCCTACGTTTGCCTACCAAGTTCAACATATCACAATTCTATCATGTTTAACATTATCAATACATCAAAATTAATCAATATTCATTTTCCTCCATTTTTAATCCCCACCTTAATTCATTTTTAACCACGTGATTAACCCATTTCAATACACAATCCACCAATCGAGAATAACGAAAATTCACCAATCATGCTTAGCACATCACACACCCAAATGTCACCAACAGTTTACATCAACAAACAAACCACGGTATCGAATCACACGCAATCACAATCACATAAGAATTAAATAAAAGAGAAGAAAGAATTGGACCTTAAATTTGAAGCTTTCAAACTCAATGTTATTCGAATAAAGAGAGTCCGCACCCGGAAACCTCGAGCCGAACCTTAACACCAACAATCCAACTCGATAAATAATGACCCGTTCACCGTCACTTTTCACGCTGGGTACTGTTCACCGGTACTGTTCACCGGTACTGTTCACCGGTTACTGTTCATCGGGTACTGTTCACCGGTTACTGTTCACCAGTTGCTTTTTTTTGTGAGGAAGATTATTTTGTGATTGTTGTTATTGTGGAGAAGATGATGATCAAAGCCTTTTTTTTCTTTTCCTCTTAGAATTTTTCTTTTATAATGGGCATGGATTTGTTATGATGTGAGAATTTTAGTGGGTCCCCCATATATTCTTTCTTTGTGGACAAGAAAAAGGAGGGGGGGATCATATGGGTAGTTAGGGTAGGTGGAAGCTTTTGATTGGGTAGGTTGTTAGGATAAGATAAATTAGTTAGAGGTATTTTTTTTTTGTTTATTTTTGTATTTTTGTATTTTGTGGAGGGATAATTACACGGGGTAGGGTACACGGTAGGATAACATAAAATGGGTAAAGTGAATAAAAATGGAACTTCAAGAGGACGAAATCACGTGTCTACATCATGCCCCCTTTGACTGTAAACATGCAGTGTTTTCAGACAAAGAAGTAGACAACGAGATAGAATTTTGTCCCGACCATTATTCAAAAGAAGAAACAGAAGAAAGAAGGACTATCGGGTTTTGAATTAGGACAGCCTACCCAACCAAGTTACGAGAGGATCGAGTGACAAGCATGTCAACATTTGGACGGCGGTGGACTATACCGAGCTGGAGAGTCAAGTGAGGTTCCATCGAGGTTCCGGTCCGCGGCTCTGTTATTACATCAAAAATAAATATTAAAAGCTAAAACATAAAGAAAATTACAAAAATCCTATCTAAACAGCTTTTGTTGGTTCTTGACTCGACTTTCATCACCCTGTTCTCCAGGCGGGCTCCTGACTTGCAATTTCTTCTCCCTTGTTGCTTGGCTTTCAATTGCTTCACTTTGTTGCTTGACTCCTTTGTTTCTTCACCCTATTCTCCAGGCGGGCTCCTGACTTGCTATTTCATCACTTTGTTGCTTGACTTTTCATTTTCTTCACTCTGTTCTCCCGGTGGGATCCGAACTTTCTATTTCATCACCCTGTTCTTCAGGCGGGTTCCTGCCTTGCTATTTCATCACCCTGTTCTTCAGGCGGGCTCCTGCCTTGCTATTTCATCACCCTGTTCTTCAGGCGGGCTCCTGCCTTGCTATTTCATCACCCTGTTCATCAAGCGGGTTCCTGCCTTGCTATTTCATCACCCTGTTCTTCAGGCGGGCTCCTGAAACTCAAAATTAAAACTAGAACGAAAATTATCCCAAACAAGAATTATAAATAATTAGTATTTCATTTTTTGAAAGCATTGTCCCATTTTCCAGGAGGGTCCTGACCAGAAGGTGAAATCCCATTTTTCAGGAGGGTCCTGAGCAAAAAGTAAAAATATCTAAACAAAAATTAAAGTCCCATTTTTCAGGAGGGTCCTGAACTGAAAGTAAAATCCCATTCTTCAGGAGGGTCCTGAACAGAAAGTAAAGGCCCATTTTTCAGGAGGGTCCTGAACATAAAGTAAAATCCCATTTTTCAGGAGGGTCCTTAACAGAAAGTAAAATCCCATTTTTCAGGAGGATCCTGAACAGAAATATAGTCCCATTTTTCAGAAGGGTCTTGAACAGAAAGTAATATCCCATTTTTCAGGAGGGTCCTGAACAGAAAGTAAAGTCCTATTTTTCAAGAGGGTCCTGAACAGAAAGTAAAGTCCCATTTTTCAGGAGGGTCCTGAACAGAAAGTAAAATCCCATTTTTCAAGAGGGTCCTGAACAGAAAGTAAAGTCCCATTTTTCAGAAGGGTCCTGAGTAGAAAGTAAAATCCCATTTTTCCGGAGGGTCCTGAACAGAAAGTAAAATCCCATTTTTCAGGAGGGTCCTGAACATAAAGTAAAATCCCATTTTTCAGGAGGGTCCTGAACTGAAAGTAAATTCCCATTTTTCAGGAGGGTCCTGAACATAAAGTAAAATTCCATTTTTCAGGAGGGTCCTGAACATAAAGTAAAATCCCATTTTTCAGGAGGGTCCTGAACAGAAAGTAAAGTCCCATTTTTCAGGAGGGTCCTGAACAGAAAGTAAAGTCCCATTTTTCAGGAGGGTCCTGAACAGAAAGTAAAGTCCCATTTTTCAGGAGGGTCCTGAACAGAAAGTAAAGTCCCATTTTGTAAAATCCCATTTTTCAGGAGGGTCCTGAACAGAAAGTAAAGTCCCATTTTTCAGGAGGGTCCTGAACAGAAAGTAAAGTCCCATTTTTCAGGAGGGTCCTGAACAGAAAGTAAAGTCCCATTTTTCAGGAGGGTCCTGAACATAAAGTAAAATCCCATTTTTCAGGAGGGTCCTGAACATAAAGTAAAGTCCCATTTTTCAGGAGGGTCCTGAACAGAAAGTAAAGTCCCATTTTTCAGGAGGGTCCTGAACAGAAAGTAAAATCCCATTTTTCAGGAGGGTCCTGAACAGAAAGTAAAGTCCCATTTTTCAGGAGGGTCCTGAATAGAAAGTAAAGTCCCATTTTTCAGAAGGGTCCTGAACAGAAAGTAAAGTCCCATTTTTCAGGAGGGTCCTGAACAGAAAGTAAAATCCCATTTTTCAGGAGGGTCCTGAACAGAAAGTAAAGTCCCATTTTTCAGGAGGGTCCTGAACAGAAAGTAAAATCCCATTTTTCAAGAGGGTCCTGAACAGAAAGTAAAGTCCCATTTTTCAGAAGGGTCCTGAGTAGAAAGTAAAATCCCATTTTTCCGGAGGGTCCTGAACAGAAAGTAAAATCCCATTTTTCAGGAGGGTCCTGAACATAAAGTAAAATCCCATTTTTCAGGAGGGTCCTGAACTGAGAGTAAATTCCCATTTTTCAGGAAGGTCCTGAACATAAAGTAAAATCCCATTTTTCAGGAGGGTCCTGAACATAAAGTAAAATCCCATTTTTCAGGAGGGTCCTGAACATAAAGTAAAGTCCCATTTTTCAGGAGGGTCCTGAACAGAAAGTAAAATCCCATTTTTCAGGAGGATCCTGAACAGAAAGTAAAGTCCTATTTTTCAAGAGGGTCCTGAACAGAAAGTAAAGTCCCATTTTTCAGGAGGGTCCTGAACAGAAAGTAAAGTCCCATTTTTCAGGAGGGTCCTGAACAGAAAGTAAAGTCCCATTTTTCAGGAGGGTCCTGAACAGAAAGTAAAATCCCATTTTTCAGGAGGGTCCTGAACATAAAGTAAAGTCCCATTTTTCAGGAGGGTCCTGAACAAAAAGTAATGTCCCATTTTTCAGGAGGGTCCTGAACAGAAAGTAAAATCCCATTTTTCAGGAAGGTCCTGAACATAAAGTAAAGTCCCATTTTTCAGGAGGGTCCTGAACAGAAAGTAAAGTCCCATTTTTCAGGAGGGTCCTAAACAGAAAGTAAAGTCCCATTTTTCAGGAGGGTCCTGAACAGAAAGTAAAATCCCATTTTTCAAGAGGGTCCTGAACAGAAAGTAATGTCCCATTTTTCAGGAGGGTCCTGAACAGAAAGTAAAATCCCATTTTTCAGGAGGGTCCTGAACATAAAGTAAAGTCCCATTTTTCAGGAGGGTCCTGAACAGAAAGTAAAATCTCATTTTTCAGGAGGGTCCTGAACAGAAAGTAAAATCCCATTTTTCAGGAGGCTCCTGAACAGAAAGTAAAATCCCATTTTTCAGGAGGGTCCTTAGCATAAAGTAAAATCCCATTTTTCAGGAGGGTCCTGAACAGAAAGTAAAGTCCCATTTTTCAGGAGGGTCCTGAACAAAAAGTAAAGTCCCATTTTTCAGGAGGGTCCTGAACAGAATGTAAAGTCCCATTTTTCAGGAGGGTCCTGAACATAAAGTAAAATCCCATTTTTCAGTAGGATCCTGAACAGAAAGTAAATTCCCATTTTTCAGGAGGGTCCTGAACATAAAGTAAAATCCCATTTTTCAGGAGGGTCCTGAACAGAAAGTAAAGTCTCATTTTTCAGGAGGGTCCTGAACATAATGTAAAATCCCATTTTTATGGAGGGTCCTGAACATAAAGTAAAATCCCATTTTCAGGAGGGTCCTGAACAGAAAGTAAATTCCCATTTTTCAGGAGGGTCCTGTGCAGAAACTAAAATCCCATTTTTCAGGAGGGTCCTGAACAGAAAGTAAAATCCCATTTTTCAGGAGGGTCCTGAACAGAAAGTAAAGTCCCATTTTTCAGGAGGGTCCTGAACAGAAAGTAAAGTCCCATTTTTCAGGAGGGTCCTGAACATAAAGTAAAATCCCATTTTTCAGGAGGGTCCCGATTATAAAGTAAAATCCCATTTTTCAAGAGGGTCCTGAATTGAAAGTAAAAATCCCTGGATATGCATTTCCAATGGTAACTGAATCAAGTGAAACAAATTGGCCCCTGTTTCAATCAAAGAAAAATTTGTCAGTTAAAAACTTAGTGGTGGCTTGCAGATCTTGGCTTTTCAGGTATCTGCCCAACACTCGTTCCTTTCATCTTTGTTCCAAATTGCTAACACTTGTCGTGTCTTGCCGCATCATTGACCTGGATCCAGATTGAGGGAAATGAGTTCTGACTCAAACAATGGGTTTCCATTTTTACCATGCCCCTGAGGTGCACTCTTTTCCCAAATCTGAAATGCTTCTACGAATCCAATAGCCTGTCGGTTGATAGACTTCCTTTGTTTCATGTTGAATTACGATCATATTTCTTTTCTGTGTTGTTCCTTGGCTTTTCCTCATATAATTGGAAAGACTGGTAGTAAATTTTGAAATCCTTTCTTGCTTGTTTTGACACAGACTTGACTTAAAATGTAAAGAAATGATGGTGACTTTTATTTTGATAAATGACATAAAAAAAACAAAAAGCATGAATATGTAAATGAAAGAAAGAGGGAAATGTCCCATATTCAAGAAGAAAACTTATCTGAATACGACAACCAACTCCAATGAGTATGACATGCATTTAGGATTGAGCTGCCTGATCTTCCTATCCAAAACTCCCCATTTGTTGTCGAGTTTGTGCCTTTGCCGTTGAGCCACTTCTTAAAATCTATTGGACTCATACATCACATTCGACTGACGACATCTAAAAAGACATTCGCCAACAAATCTCTTTCTTTTCACTTTTCACTTTTCTCTTGAACTCTCCCTCGCCTTACGGTTCCCGTGAGGGTTTTCACCAATAAGACTCTCTCATTTTTGTATTTCTCTCAACTCACCATCGCCTTATGGTGCCTGCAAAGGTTTTCACCAATAAGACTCTCTCATTTTCATTTTCTCACAACTCACCATCGCCTTATGGTGCCTGCAAAGGTTTTCACCAATAAGACTCTCTCATTTTTGTATTTCTTTCATGATTTCTTATGCTGAGGGAGATAAGCGGTACTTCGCAATGTATCGTCATATCCATTGCATGCTTAGCCTTAACACTATCAAAAATTGATCTGAAGGACTTTCTTTGGTTGTAACTTGGCTTTTGGATAAGGTTAGAAAAGATGGTAAGAGGCTCAAACGATACTTGAAGTGGGGGTGGGACTTACAACTATTGGAATCGACTCAAACAATGCATTAACTCATGCCCCAGTTTTGTTGACCGGGTGAATCTTAAATATTTATTTGGTTGGACCGAGCCCGAAATAGGGCAGCCTACGTATCTCACTCCCGAGAGAGGAGAATCAGGTCGCACGTAGTTCCATCAGCTTGTTCTTTGTTTTGATTTGATTTTTTTCTTTTATTTTCGAACTCTTTCTTTTATTCTTATTTTCTTGACATTTATCTTTGACTCTATTTTGATTCCAAAAGAGGGATATGAAAGAAAAATAAACGAGGCTCAAACGGGTAAACAAAGGGTGACACAATGTTTGGATAGAAGAATAAAATGCCTTCATCATATCAATCTTAAAAAATGCAAGTACTAAACATGCAATAAACTCAAACAAAGGATCAAATATCATACATAGTATCTTTTGACCGCATCAGCATTGATAGCCATTTCAGCCATTTTGCCTTCAGTATCTGTCAAATATAAGGCTCAATTGGGTAACACTTTCTTCACAACGAAGGGACCTTGCCAGTTAGGGGAGAACTTGCCCTTCGCTTCAACCTGGTGAGGAAGGATACGTCATAATACCAACTGACCAACTTCAAAATTCCTGGGACGGACCTTTTTGTTATACGCACGAGCCATCCTCCTTTGATACAACTGGCCATGACACACGGACGTTAGCCTTTTTTCCTCGATCAAACTCAAATGTTCCAGTTGGGCTTTTACCCATTCGTCGTCATCGATCTCTGCTTCTACAATGACCCGAAGAGAAGGAATTTCAACTTCTGCAGGGATGACTGTTTCTGTCCCATACACTAATAAATATGGAGTTGCCCCTGTTGAAGTGCGAACAGTGGTGCGATAACCTAGCAATGCAAATGGCAACTTTTCATGCCACTGTCTAGAACCTTGTACCATTTTTCGCAGTATCTTTTTTATATTTTTATTGGCGGCTTCTACAGCACCATTGGCCTTTGGGCGATATGGAGTAGAATTTCGATGTGCGATCTTAAACTGTTGACACACTTCTTGCATCAAATGACTATTGAGATTGGCAGCATTGTCTGTAATAATCATCTTAGGAATTCCAAATCTACAAATGATATTGGCATTAACAAAATCTACCACAACCTTCTTTGTCACCGACTTGAAAGTTACTGCTTCCACCCACTTTGTGAAGTAGTCAATGGCTACCAAAATGAATCTATGTCCATTTGATGCCTTCGGCTCAATCGGTCCAATCACATCTATTCCCCAAGCTACGAACGGCCATGGAGCGGCCATTGCATGCAACTCAACAGGAGGAGAACGTATCAGATCGCCGTGCACCTGACATTGATGACACTTTCGAACAAACTGAATAGAATCCCTCTCCATAGTAAGCCAGTAATAACCTGCTCGAAAAATCTTCTTTGACAAGACGTGACCGTTCATATGCGACCCGCATACTCCAGAGTGTAATTCAACCATGATTGCCGAGGCTTCTTTTGCATCTACACACCTTAGAAGTCCCAGATCTGGGGTCCTCTTATACAAGATTCCCCCGCTCGAGAAAAATCCACTAGCCAAACGCCTAAGAGTCCTCTTTTGATCGTTGGTGGCATATGTTGGGTATTCTCCTGATTAAATGTACCGCTTGATATCCAAGAATCAAGGTTCTCCATCGAGCTCTTCTTCAACCACATTGCAGTAAGCATGTTGATCACGACTCTGTACATGCACTGGATCGATGTAGGCTTTGTCAGGATGTTGGAGCATTGAAGACAAAGTGGCCAAAGCATCAGCAATTTCATTACGAATCCTTGGAATGTGCCTAAATTTTACTAACACAAATCGTCGGCATAGCTCCTGCAAGCATTGTCGATACGGGATGAGCTTCAAATCTCGCGTCTCCCAATCGCCTTGAATTTGATGGACGAGTAAATCCGAATCTCCCAACACCAATAATTCTTGGACTCCCATATCAACAGCTAACCTCAAACCAAGGATGCAGGATTCATACTCTGCCATATTGTTAGTACAGTAGAATCGAAGTTGTGCTGTTACCGGGAAATGTTGTCCCGATTCAGAGACAAGAACCGCACCTATTCCGACTCCTTTCATATTGATAGCTCCATCGAAGAATAACCTCCAACCTGGATCAACATCTATAACGACTTCATCGACACACGACACTTCTTCGTCAGGAAAATATGTCTTTAATGGATCGTACTCTTCATCGATGGGATTCTCAGCAAGATGATCTGCCAAGGCTTGGGCTTTCATGGCGGTTCGAGTCACATATACGATGTCGAACTCGGTAAGCAAAATTTGCCACTTTGCCAATCGAGCTGTCGGCATAGGCTTCTGAAAGATATACTTCAAAGGATCCATGCGGGAGATGAGATAAGTAGTATAGGATGAGAGATAGTGCTTCAACTTCTGTGCTATCCAAGTTAGGGCACAACACGTCCTTTCAAGAAGAGTATACCTGGCCTCATAAGTGGTGAACTTCTTGCTAAGATAGTAAATAGCCTGCTCTTTTTTGCCTGTGACATCATGTTTCCCCAGGACACACCCGAAAGAATTGTCCATGACTGACAAGTATAAGATCAAAGGCCTACCAGGCTCCGGGGGTACTAACACGGGCGGATTTGACAAATATCTTTTGATTCGATCGAACGCTTCCTGACATTCTTCAGTCCATTTTACCACAACACTCTTTTTCAGCAACTTGAATATGGGCTCACAAGTGGTTGTGAGTTGAGCAATAAACCTGCTAATGTAGTTCAGTCTACCAAGCAAACTCATTACCTCCGTTTTATTCTTGGGCGGGGGCAAATCCTGAATGGCTTTGATTTTCGAGGGATCTAATTCAATTCCCCGACGGCTGACTACAAACCCCAAAAGCTTTCCAGATGGAACTCCAAATACACATTTTGCCGGGTTGAGTTTGAGGTTATACCTGCGAACTCTTTCAAAGAACTTGCTCAAGTCTTTTACATGGTCGGCCTGACTTTTTGACTTAATAATCACATCATCCACGTAAACCTCAATCTCCTTATGCATCATGTCATGAAACATAGTGGTCATGGCTCTCATGTATGTTGCTCCAGCATTCTTCAAACCGAATGGCATCACCCGATAACAATAAGTTCCCCATGGTATGATAAAAGATGTCTTCTCCGCGTCTTCATCATCCATAATGATCTGGTGATATCCGGCATAGCAATCCCAAAAGAGGCAACCTCGTGTTTAGCACAGTTGTCTAGCAAAATATGGATGTTGGGCAGTGGAAAATCATCTTTTGGACTTGCCCTGTTCAAATCACGGTAATCAACACACACTCGAATTTTGCGATCTTTCTTTGGTACGGGAACAACATTGGATAACCACATGGGATAACAAGCCATTCGAATTATTTTGGCTTCAAGTTGTTTCATGATTTCCTCTTTGATTTTAATACTTACATCTGTTTTAAACTTCCTCAACTTTTGTTTGATAGGAGGGAATGCGGGATCCGTTGGCAATTTGTGAGACACTAATTCAGTGCTTAAACCAGTCATATCATCATAAGACCATGCAAAAACATCCTTATAATCCATTAACGTTTGAATCATTTCATCCTTTAGCTGGGGCAAAACATGTACACTGATTTTAGTTTCCCTAACATCTTCTTGATCCCCTAGATTTATTGGCTTAGTCTCATTCAAATTAGGATTCGGTTTGTCTTCAAATTGTTCCAACCCTTTGCTTATTTCTTCTAATGCTTCTTTTTCATCATATTCCTCATCCTGCTCCATTACATCTGGATTATTTTGGATTTTAAGACCAGGCTGAAAATTCCGCATGCATGTCATGTCATTAGAATCAGCATAAAGAGAACTGTGTAAAAAGAAAAACAAACTATATTAGACACAAAACAAAAGGGACATTGCATTTCATTAAATAAAAGATAGAAGGGTTTAAACACAGACACCAATATAATATAAACAAACTAAAATCCGAATTACAACCCTGAAATAACTCGGATAAACAGAAAGGAAAACAAAATAAACTACCAAAACTCCCTCCTGACGGGGAGAGGAGTGACTTCCCAATTATTGAGCCGGACAGCTGGACCTATGAATTGCACATCTGCCATACTGGTACCTTCTCCTTCTTCAACCATATCAACTTCAATAAAAAAGTTCTGGAGGTCACCCACCAATTCAACTTCAGATTCCACATGCTTCGCGACATCGCTCTTAACGAATGACTCACTGAGTAGTGGCATTGGGCGAGAGAGTGACCATATTTCCTTCTTCCTTCCCCTGATTTTCTTCAGATCTTCAGCTGTAGGCTCAAATCCCAGACCAAACGTTCCCACGTTCTCACTCGGACATATGGGATGAACTATACCATGCAGAGATGCTCCCAAACCCTTTTCCTGTTCAAATCCGTATTTCCAAAGTTCACTCACCATCATGATAGAAGCAGAAGACAATTGCGGTCCTGGTATAGCTTGCCACTCAGGGATACGACTCACTGGCACTGTATCAAAAATTTGATAGACGAATGTCTCCTCTACGTTATTTGCTTCAATAAAGGACAAGGGAGAATCTTCGTAGGCTGATAAATTTCCTTCACCATGAATAACTATTTCTTGCCTGTCATGCTCAAGCTTAATCATTTGGTGCAGCGTGGATGCAACCGCCTTGGCCTTGTGGATCCAGGGCCTTCCCAACAACAGATTGTAAGAGGATTCTACGTTCAATACCTGAAACTCTATGGCAAACTCAACAGGCCCTATGGTCAACATTAGTTCTATTTCGCCAATGGAATTTGACTTTGCACCATCGAAAGCCCTAACACATACATTGTTGGGCTTGATCCTATCAGCACCAACATTCATCTTTTGCAAAGTAGAAATAGGGCAAATATTTGCACCTGAACCTCCATCAATCATAACATGAGTGGCATAGAAATCCTCACACTTCACTGTAATGTAAAGACCCCGATTATGCCCTGTACCTTCAACAGGCAATTCATCATCAGAAAAGCTGATCCGATTGACCTCAAAGATTTTTCCCACCATTTTCTCAACCTGGTTGATTGTAATCTCCCTTGGAACATATGCTTCATTCAATACCTTCAGCAAAACATCACGATGCTCCTCGGAGTGCAACAGCAAAGATAAAAGGGAAATTTGAGCAGGGGTTTTCTTCAGCTGGTCTAATACTGAATACTCTGGCAATTTCATTTTTTTCAAAAAATCTTCGGCTTCCTCCTCAGTGATAGGCTTTTTGATAGACGACGGTTCACTCAACGTTGGCTTAGACTTTCTTAAGCTTTCAGGCACGAAGCATCTTCCTGACCTGGTCAAACCTCCTACCTCATCTACATCTTGCACAACTTCTTTCCCGTGATAGGTCATCACAGTTCGCCCATAATTCCAGGGAATCCTTTTCATATCAACTATCGGAGGTTGGGTCACCGGTTTGAGGACAATAGGCGCTGCCAGTGCTCCTTTTACCGTCAAGATAGGCTGACTCAAAGCTCCCACCACTGTCAACTTAGGTTTATCTCTACTCGAATCACCATACCTTCTGGCGCCTTGTACTGTGATCAGGGGCTTCTTTGTGCTTTCTCGAGATTTATCCTCCCTCATTCCTTCCTGGCTCAATGACATTGCTTTCAAAGACTCCGCTACATTCACCGATTTATCCTCAGTGGTGTGTATCTTGACAATAGGCTTATAACCCCTCGAAGACTCTTTCCCATCATATATCAATTCTAACATATTGGCTTCAGCATGGGTTGGCAACGGATTCTGGTTAATGTTTGGACCCTCCGAGGCTTGGACCAACATCTGATTTGTGTCAATCAAGTCTTGGACAGCTCTCTTTAAATGCCAGCATTTCTCAATATCATGGCCTGGCATATCAGAACAGTACACACACCTTAAAGAATAATCGAGATTCCTTGGTGGTGGATTTGAAAGCCTTCCTTGAATTGGGCTTAAAACCTTCAACTTCCTCAACCTATCAAACAAGCTAGCATATGACTCCCCAAGAGGTGTGAATTGATTTTTGACCATTTTCTCCTGCTTATACTCGGGCCTAGGCTGAAAACTGGGTCTGGGGGGGTTTTGGTAATTTTGTGGAGCGAATGGGCGATTTTGTGAAGTTTGCGCGCGCCACTGCAGGTAAGAAGGGGTTTGGGCATATGGTTGCGCACTATATACTGGGTAAGGGGGTGGTGGAATGGAATATAAAGGATTTTGTGGAGGGTAGTAATGGTGGGGAGGAATATATGGAGCTTGGGCGTAGACTTGGGCTTGGGATTGAGGATAGGGGCGAGGTGGCCTTTTAGGATAAGTATGGGTTCCGGCTACGACAGTCGCAACATCCTCTTTCTTCTTTTTTTCCTCCAAATGTGCCAGATCCACCTTGAATCGCTTGTGTGGTAGCTTTTAATGCAGGAAAACTCACTATTCGACCGGTCTTAATCCCGTTCTCTATCATCTCCCCCATTTTGAGGACTTCCATAAAAGACTTCCCCATTGCCGGAAGTAAATGTTGAAAATAGGTCTCATCCTGCGCCTGAATGAAAACTTCTACCAACTTACTTTCCTTCATTGGAGGCTTTACCCTAGCGGCCTGTTCACGCCACCTTATAGCGTATTCCCTAAAACCTTCAGTGCTCTTTTGCTTCATGTTGACCAAAGATTTTTCGTCCGGAATCAAATCGATGTTGTACTGAAAATGTTGAACAAATTCAGAAGCCAAATCATCCCAACTGTTCCATTTATCGATATCCCGATCGATGAACCATTCTGAAGCCAGATTTGAAAGACTCTCGCCAAAGAAGGCCATGAGTAGTTCTTCCTTTCCTCCTGCAGCCCTCAACTGGTTGCAATAACGTCTCAAGTGTGCAACAGGATCACCGTGTCCTGCGTACTTCTCGAACTTAGGCATCTTAAAACCGGGAGGCAGGTTGATGTCTGGGAACATGCACAGGTCTTTATAGGAAACACTTCTATAATCTCCGATTCCTTGCAAATTCCTCATAGCTTGTTCCAAACTTTTCAACTTCCGCGCTATGACTTCCTGTTCCTCTGTTGCGACAGGTTTCTCCGTATCAAATGGAAATGCAGGCGGCTGAGTGTACCCATACGGTTCATTCAATTGCAAAGTAGGCTCCGTAGCATAATACTGACCATCTGAAACCTTCAGTACTGGCTCACTGGAAGACCGAGGAAGCCTCATTGTGGGACGCACAACATATATGGGAGTTTCACGTGGTGGCGGGGCCACGAATACCGGTGTGATTGGTGGCGCTGGCTGAGCAGCTGGTCTTGATTGGGGAGCTGCCAAGGGCACACCAGAATTGCCAGGATAATAATGTCGCGGAGTGAATCCTGGCGCATGTTCAGGTGACTCAGTAGGAGCAGAGAATTGTGCTTGAGAGAGCGGTGGGCAATTAGAGATATTCCCAAGACCTTCAGGGAGCGGAGGAGGAGGCATTCCGCTGGCCCATGCCCGGTGCAAATCTATCAATTGTTGCCTGAGACTTACTACCTCATCATTGTGTTCTGAACTTTCTTCCCTGTGATCCTGATCCGGGTCAATGAGCGAATTTTCAATCTCCCTGCTAGCCATTTCGAGCTTTGCTTTGGATCTAGTGAAGTATGGGTGACTAGCCAGAGTGCTGCAAACCTACCACTGTTATCTGAAAGAACATGCTCATCAAAGACGACATCCGTTAGGATTAGGGTATACCAAAAGCATGGGAATCACATTGGTAAAATGGTCCTAAATTCATGTTCATTTCTACCAGCTTGTGAGGGTAGCGAGGTCATTTTAACATCATCCCGATTTTTATCTACACTCTTTTTTTGTTTTTTTTTCGTATCCATCTCTATTCTTTCCACTTCTCTCGTTATCTACCATTATTTTACTATTCTTCATGGATTTTTTTCTTTAAAAGAGGAAAAATAATGAAAAACAACGAAATAAAATGATTAGATCGAACCCAAAAGTAGGCTGCCTACGTTTCATGTTGTACATGAATCAGATCTTGCGTAGTTCGGGCAGTTTTGCCAAAATGGCCAATTAAACTCTTTTTCTTTCTTGAAACAAAGTGTCAAAAGAATTGATGAAAATCTTTCTTCTTCTTCTTTTTTTTTTTTTTTTTTTAGGGTTAAATCTCTATACAAAAATGAAACCTATGATTACCAAAGAAGAATCTTTTTGGGTTTTCAATTTAGAATTTCATAGGAAAAAAGAAACTTGAAACTATTAAAAAAAATCTTTTTGTAGTTTTCTTTTAGAGATGTATATGAAACACCTACTCTAAGTGAAGAGTGAAGAAAATCTTTTTGAATTTTTCAGATTCCTGTACAACATGAAATCTATGATTACCGAAGAAAATATTTTTGGATTTTCGATTTTAAATTTCATACGAAAATGAAACTTGAACCTATTGAAGGAAAATATATTTTTTTTCTTTCTTTTAAAGATGTACATGAGACACCTACTCTAAATGAAGAGTGAAGAATTTTTTATTTTTTTTTTGAATATTTGAAATAAGATCCCCGAACCCATAATAGGTTGCCTACGTATCTCACTCCCGAGAGAGGAGAATCAGGGGTGCGTAGTTCGTCCAGATTGGACACTTAACGATTAACTAATAAATTGACCCTAACTTAAGAGACAACCAAAAACAAACGAGTGAAAACATTTTGGATTTTCAACTAGACATTTCAACTAAGACTGACACCACCAATTATATAAAAAAAATCTTTTTGGTATTTTTTTTTGGACAGATAAGTAGACAAAGCAAATAAAACCCTCTTTTTTTTTCATTCAATTTTTTTTTGAACTTACGGTACTTTGAGAAGATAAATGCAAAAACGTAAAAAAAAATCTTTTTGAGTTTTGGGATCGTGAAGAACAAAAGCCATAAAGAACTCTAAAATAAACTTCGACACTCCTTTTGATTCATTCTTTTCGACTCACTTTTTTTCCTTTTTTTTTTTTTCCACACTTTACTTCTAACACATGTTTTCCCCAAATCGGTCCGTCAAATGACCACGTTACCCTCAAATATGCAACAGTTAGCACGTAGGGATGCTTTAAAGGCGAGTCTCCTACAAAGGACCGTGTAGGCCCCGCTAGGTCTCAATAAGATGCACATAAGAATGACCTAAAGGCTGACCTACGTTGTGGTTTACTAACAAGGCCGTTCGGGGGAGCATATGGTCGATAGTGGCTGCTTTGCTTTCCACCTACTCCATACATCCAACGGCTCCCCCCTAAAATAAAGGTGACTCAACTAGATTTCGTGCGCACGACGTGCGCTCCGAGACTTGTTGCAGAAAGAAGGTCGGGGGGATGGACTCATGATGACAGATATAAAGCGGTAACACATAGGATAAATACTATAAACAAAGAGCACGAAAACGCACAAAAGTGAAAACACTAACAAAACAATAATCACAAACAATGCTTATACACTCGTAATGCCAAACAAAGCCGATACGACTCAAAAAATAAGCTCGAATTCTGAAAAGTCCCCAGCAGAGTCGCCAGAGCTGTCACACCCCTTTTTTGACTCCAAAAATTAAGATATGTATTTTAAGGTTTTAAAGGGTTTTTTATTAAAGTGACAAAATGAAGATTGGTTCCGAAAAAAGATTGTTTTTACATTCAAAATCAGAGTCGCCACTTGGCATAATCTGGTGTGCCAAGTCACCATTGGAAAATCCTTATCGAAACCATTTGACTCTTTAAACCGGTTTACGAACAGAGATTCCGACTAAGGAATTCTGTTGACCGAGGGGAAGGTGTTAGGCACCCCTCGATCCCGTGGTTCGACCACAGTTGCTTGGTGGAGCGTATCGGCTAATTTGACATTACAAATGTACAAACCACATAAACACACAAAACAAGCAAACAAATAAATCACACAAAATTCAAAACAAACAAAAATAATGTTCAGTCCAAATTATACAATCCAAAATAAAAGAGGTGCTGAAATATAAAACCTATTCTATTCTAAACTAGTCCTAAACTAAACTCCACCCGACGTTCCGGGCCTTGATCACGAGCCTCCTTTGCGTACATGCTACTTCAGGGCATTCCCCGGATAAATCAATACAAATCCTTCGGGGCATTCCCCGGCCAAATGAGTACAATTTAAACTTTTCGTGCAATAAAGTAGAAAGTACCATTCACGCACATATTCAAACACTCCAATAAATCGTTATTCCTAAATTTGCCTAACCGGCCTACGTTTGCCTACCAAGTTCAACATATCACAATTCTATCATGTTTAACATTATCAATACATCAAAATTAATCAATATTCATTTTTCTCCATTTTTAATCCCCACCTTAATTCATTTTTAACCACGTGATTAACCCATTTCAATACACAATCCACCAATCGAGAATAACGAAAATTCACCAATCATGCTTAGCACATCACACACCCAAATGTCACCAACAGTTCACATCAACAAACAAACCACGGTATCGAATCACACGCAATCACAATCACATAAGAATTAAATAAAAGAGAAGAAAGAATTGGACCTTAAATTTGAAGCTTTCAAACTCAATGTTATTCGAATAAAGAGAGTCCGCACCCGGAAACCTCGAGCTGAACCTTAACACCAACAATCCAACTCGATAAATAATGACCCGTTCACCGTTAATTTTCACGCGGGGGTACTGTTCACCGGTACTGTTCACCGGTACTGTTCACCGGTACTGTTCACCGGGTACTGTTCACCGGTTACTGTTCATCGGGTACTGTTCACCGGTTACTGTTCACCAGTTGCTTTTTTTTGTGAGGAAGATTATTTTGTGATTGTTGTTATTGTGGAGAAGATGATGATCAAAGCCTTTTTTTTCTTTTCCTCTTAGAATTTTTCTTTTATAATGGGCATGGATTTGTTATGATGTGAGAATTTTGGTGGGTCCCCCATATATTCTTTCTTTGTGGACAAGAAAAAGGAGGGGGGGGATCATATGGGTAGTTAGGGTAGGTGGAAGCTTTTGATTGGGTAGGTTGTTAGGATAAGATAAATTAGTTAGAGGTATTTTTTTTTTGTTTATTTTTGTATTTTTGTATTTTGTGGAGGAATAATTACACGGGGTAGGGTACACGGTAGGATAACATAAAATGGGTAAAGTGAATAAAAATGGAACTTCAAGAGGACGAAATCACGTGTCTACAAAGGGGAAAGGACATGGCATGGCCATTTAAAAAAAATGGCTCATAATTGAAAAAGTGGATATGCTATAGCCAGTCGGCTAAAGTAATTCACCTTTTTAGCCATTTGGCCCAATTGGGCATATGCAGTCTCTATACTCAATTGATATACTTTTATACCACATTGATACACTTTTATACTATATTGATACACTTTTTTAAAAAAAGAAAGGAAATTCTATGCAAGCACATGCAGTTCCTAGACCCAATTGATACTCTTCATACCACATTAATACACTTTTATACTACATTGATACACTTGCAGTGTCCATATACTCAATTGATACTCTCTTATACTAGATTGATACATTTTTTAGAATGCATGTAGAAACTATATAGAGTCAAATAAAAGATGTATCTAAATAATAATTGTAGTTAAAAATTATATAGAATGTGTATATCTATTTTCTTTTTGATGTTTGACTTGTTTTATTTATAGTTCCTCTTTTGGACTTGCAATAATGTTGGGGGTTGGTTTTTGAATTTGGGGAATTGCAGTTGAACTGTTAAAGAAAGTTGGAGTTAGGTTTTCCATTTTGAGTTTGAGTTGCATTATCTGCTCCTCAAAATCCTATGTATTTATTTTGGTCAAATAAAGTTTCTTATAGTAAAACTTTCACATGGCTTTTTTGATAGTCAATGTCATCATTCCATAGATATACATAATGCATGTTTTAACGTATAACAATTGTGGTTATGCTAATTTCAAAAAAGGAATAGATTTAAAAAAAAAAACTGCAAAAAAAGAGTATAAATATAGTGAAAAAACACAAAAGAGCAGTGATTTTTTTATTATAGAATGAAACATCAATTTTTTTTTAAAAAAATAGTACATAAAAAAGCAGCAAAATTAAAAAGATGAAATAAACTAGCGTTTTTAAAAAAAAGGGAAAAAACGAGAAGTAACTAGCATCCAAAATCCACACTTTTGCTTTGCAAAAGGAAAAGGTGAATTGTGATGCTTAATGGTCGAATTGTGATGTTTAATGGCTATTTACTGGGTTTTTAAATTTAAGTGCTAGTTTTGTGGAATTATTTTAGTTTTAGGTGTTATTTTTGTCCTTTCCCCTAAAATAAATATATAAAAAAAAATAAATGTTGAGTCCTAAAATTTATGGAGAGAAACTAAGAGTTGTAAAATACATGTAAAGAATCATAATATATATTTAACTTCACCGTAATTTTTGCTTATTGTCCACAAATCGCCAATCCCTGCCTTTTGATTGCATCAAATATATGATCTTGATCAATTCTAAAGAAATAACTTATATTGAAAGTATATGTTCTTGATCAATCCAATATGAAAGGTTTATCTCTTTTCCTTTTCTTTCTTTCTTTGTTTAAGTGTGCTTTTTTTTTTTTCTCTTAATTTTATTTAACTATATATTATGATCTATTAGTTGTTAGGTGCGATCATAAATATTGTGCATTGTTGGTAATTCTTGAGGATTATTATTTTAGGTTGTATTATTGTGTATCTATTAGTTTTGGTTTAATATATGAGACAGATTGTTTGTATATTGATCTACTAATTGAAGGACTTTCACTTTTATATTGATAAATATTTTTTCCCTGAAGATTATTATATTTGACTACTAATATGTTATCAACCATCATGATACTTAAGCTAAGTTTCTGATTGACTCTGGTACGGAGAATAATTGGCAATTCCTACTGGGTGTTTTTAATGTGTTTCAAGGTATGTCATGTTTTACAATGATACACCATTTTGTAAGAGTCTAGAGCTCGTTTGGTACAATGAATAAGAGATAACAATTCTCGAAATTAGTTTTAGAATGACCTTATCCCATATTTGGTTGGAATAAAATGCATTGAATAACTCATTCGGAGATTAGTCTAATCACATAATTGTAGTAAGAAAATTTTAAGAAGTACCAAATTTTAAAAGTTCTAAGTACGGAATAACAATGTCATCAATGATTTTGTAAATATTTTACTTTAAGAACAAGGAAAGATTTTAAATATAGAAAAAAATAACCTTACCACAAATATGGTTCAAATTGTAACCTCTGGCAACAAGAAAAAGAGGTACTGGATGACAAACGCAAAATTGATGATCCATCAACCACTTAGAACTTCTGGTGGTAAAATATATATGTGTTTTCACTAAAATATATGTTTATGTTTACATTATTATATTAAAGTGTGAAGAACCTTTGAAAGGTGATTTAAACTTTTACACTTCATTAAAAATCTCTTAATAGATAAAATCAATTAATTTTAAATGTCCAAACGTACACGTGCGTGACACATGAGATTAAACTAGTTAGAAACAAAGGGGAAAAGAGTCCTAAAATATTCCAACCTCCTCCCACAATCTCATTTTTCATCCAACACACACGTAAATCCTCACCCATCACGATCCAAAAATCAATTGGTCATTATGGCACTTGTCGCGACGAACGTTGACAAGTAAGCCTCTCACCCAAATTGATACACATGAGAAAATGACAGAAATAACCCAAAGATAAGGCTTATAGAACGAAGTTGAACCACATAGACATAACAAAAATGGAAAGAATAAAATCAACACATGCAGTCATAACTCCAAAAAAGTGGTGTAAACAGTATAAGAACTACTAATACAATTTCAAAATCAAATACATTAGAAAAATAATCACAAAGGAAAATATCTATCTCTGAAAACTAATAAAGTCATAACTAGTACAGAAAGATAGAGGTGAACTCTGGACGTATGAATGTCCAACCGCTACCTTGAGAAATCTGAAAGCCCCTGAAATCAACCAGTCTGAGGTGCACCCAAACCTAAAGTTGCACCGAAAGGGTGAAATAAGAGTGAGTACGGTCCACTTGTACTCAGTAGGTATCATAGGCCAACCAAGCAAAGTAAAAAATAAATCATACAAAATATGCACTAAGGGCACGTCACCTGCAATCAAAAAATGTCCCATAATGGTAGCCCACACCACTTGCACTAATAGTTTTAATATATCACATATATTACAATAACACATCAAGATAGAACACAAGTATGCATTATGTCACCTATAAGTAGAACAAGGGAGAACATGTAGATACAAGATTATCAAATATAAGTAAAGAAAGGTAAGACAAATACATAGATAACAAGTCAATATGGCAATACACCACAACATAAATACAATAAAATAAGTGCAATCTATGATGATGATGATGCAAGAGGTCATCTCACAACCTCCGGAATCATTGCACAATCCCCATATACACCTACAGAGCTAAAGCTTACCAACATAGGACCCATGGGGGGTTCGCCAAATCGTATACTATCCACATATCTCATATATCCCTTCCGGCATATCCCTCGAAAAGGATTTTATAAGGTGTTATAATATCTCCTCCCTGACACATCCCTTGGGGAGGGTTTTAAAAAGGTGTTGTCAGTGTTACTTAGGTGTTGCCACAATGGTACCAATGTTTCATGAATGAGTATGATATGAGGATATAATGCTCATAACCAGTCACAATAAGTATTTTCATAACGAACCACATAATATATTTCCACAATGAATCACAATGATATATTTCCACAACCATGTGAGCCAATATTCACTCATTATTTACATTTCATCCATGAATTTTCATGTGTCTCATGTACCAATAAATATGAATATATCACAATATACCAATGGTACCACATTAGGTATTTCAACAATACAATATAATTATTCACATGTATTTAGGTCTATCAACATCACATAGGACCCCACACAGTCATACACATCACATAATATCTCAATTTCGACAATTACATCACATATAGTCTCCCACAAGGATACAACACATAGATATCTATTTTTCATGATTAGTTCCCATTCTTAACATGAATTTTGTACTATCATTTACTACCAAGCTCAGTTTGAAAGAGCTAATCCATAACCTACCTCAAAAGCTGAAATGCCGCAATTAAGACTTTGCTACCAAAGCTTTACTCCTAACGATGGTCCCGAGCTCCACTAGAAACATCAAATTTAAAATATACGCATTAAAACAAAATCAACGACACCCGTATTGACTACTTTTGGTTTGGGATCAAAACGGGTTCTCGAAATGGATTTTCAAAAAGAAGGACAAAATCATAACTTCACTCCAAAAATATGTTTTCCATATTTTTAGAAACCTACAGATGAAAACTCAAGTCAAATCGAGTCATAAATGAGGTTCAAATTGAAGAAAAACTATTTTAAAGCTTTATCGGGTAAAATCTTTGAAATTCGGGTTAAATCAAGAATCAGAGTTGTTTTGAAGCTAAATTGATGAAAACTAGTAATTATAAGATAAAAACACTATTCAAATAAAAAAGAGTGAAATTGGGATTTAAAATCAAGCTCTAATATTTTTGGAGCTTTGAAAAATTAATCAAAAAATTACTAAGAAAAGATTGAATTCTTACCTTAAATCTGTAATAGAAAGAAATAGGTATTAATCTACCTTCTCAAGCTCCCACAAGCTTCACTTTTAAGCTCTCACGCTATTTTAGGATTTGACTCCAAGAGGCAGGGTGAAAGAATGGACAAAATGGGCTAAAAAGGGGGAAAAACTATTATATATATTGCAAAAAAATCTGCACTATAGCAGATTTTTTTAAGTCCAAACGGACTTCGACAGGGTGCCCGAAATTCGTTCGGAGTCCGATATATGTAAATGAACTATGTAACCACACTAAATTTGATGCTCCGAACTCAATGGAGATATCATATTTTCAAAAAAAATATCTTTTTCACAAAGTTGACCACCGAAATTCGAAATCATAACTTTCCAAACCAAGGGTTGAAATGAGATTTAAAAGTCGTAAAATCCCACTAAATATGTTACCACTCTAAAATCAACATTTCAAATATGTTGGTGAAGTCAAGTTTTCCATCTGAGGTCGTTTCGACCAAATGTGATTCCCACAGCCATATTTCTAATTTGTCCTACTTTCACTACTAAAAAAATGCCAAAAAGCGACGGCCTACGTCGCTTAATTACGACGAGCAGCGTCGCTTTTGGAGAGAATTTTTTTTAGTTATTTTTTAAAAAAGCGACGTTGTGCGTCATTTTTTGTTCATCATTTGAAGAACATACGATGAACAAAAAACGACGGACATCATCGTTTTATTGAAAAAAATAATATTTTTTTCAGATAAATGGACGCTGTCCGTTGTAATTTGAGAAAAATAAAATACTTTTTTTTAAAAAAAGCAACGTTGGTCGTCGCTTTTTGTTCTTCATAATGAATAAAAAGCGACGTTGATAGTGGCTTTTTGTTTTTTCATAATGAATAAAAAAGCGATGTTGGTTGTCGCTTTTTGTTCTTCATAATGAATAAAAAAGCGACGGCCATCGTCGCTTTTCTGCATTTTTTTTATGCAGAAATCTGCATTTTCTACATCCCACCAGCCAAATAAAAATGCAATTCAATATATACATCCCTCATGCAACGCACATTATTACAATAATCATACAACAGACTACATCAACAAATCATTTAAGCAATTCAAATAAACAACACTTAAAGAATGAATCCAACAACATTCAAAATACTTAAAACAATCCTAAAGATTTTTCACTAATTAAAAGCTAAGTTCAAAATATCTAAAAATTATCTAAAAGTCAAGTCCTACAACACTAATGAGTAGCCCCAACAAACTCCTCATCACTATTTGTTTCCTCTTCGCTACTTGAATCAGGAGCAACGACCTGTGTTAAGATCCGTCTAAGATGTGCAATCTGATGTGACATAGTAGCATGTCTCTCAAAAATTATAGAAATGGCCTGATCGTGCTTTATCAACCAACAACACATTGTCTGAAAATCAACTGACTAGTGTTATATGAATTTATATGACTAGTATATATATATATATATATATATATATATATATATATATATATATATATATATTAAAGTTAACTAAATAATAATTAAATCTAATATACCTTAAACTCTTGAAACATGGCTTGTTTAGAGACTATTGAAATATCCCACCACTCATGCCAAGGATATGTAAAAAGCCTCATAACGCTCTTCCTTACAGCCTCATTAACTTCTTTTGACGCGGGATACGACCTGTAAATAACATAATAAGTATGTAAGCTTGAATATTTTATTAATGAAAAAAATGAACCTATCAATTGAAAAATAAACTTACGAAGATCCATCAGGCATGATAAACACTCGACCAAACATGTCTGTATCTCCAGGAATTAGACCAATCAAATCTGCATCAATATCTTCTTCTACAAGAGGAGGTGCACCAATTTCAAGTCATGAATTCACATTTTCAAATGATTACACTTTGCTAATTTCAAAACACAAGTTCATCTTTCAAGTAACTACACTAAACCATTTCCAAGTCACTAATTCACTTCTTAAGTAATTACACTTGATTAATTTGAAGTCAGTAGTACACATTTCAAAACCCTACACTTAACCATTTTCAACTCTCTAATTCACTTCTCAAGTGACTAAACTTAACCATTTTCAACTCTCTAATTCACTTCTCAAGTGACTAAACTTAACCATTTTCAAGTCATGAATTCACATTTCAAGTATCAACACTAAACCAATTACAAGTCATGAATTCACATTTTCAACTGATTACACTTTACAAATTTCAAAACACAAGTTCACCTTTCAAGAACTACATTAAACCATTTTGAAGTCGCTAATCCACTTTCCAAGTGACTAGGACACATTTCAAAACACTACACTTAACCATTTTCAACTCTCTAATTCACTTCTCAAGTGACTAAACTAAACCATTTTCAAGTCATGAATTCACATTTCAAGTATCAACACTAAACCAATTTCAAGTCATGAATTCATATTTTCAAGTGATATCACACTTTACAAATTTCAAAACACAAGTTCACCTTTCAAGAACTACATTAAACCATTTTCAAGTCGCTAGTACACTTTTCAAGTGACTAGTACACATTTCAAAATACTACACTTAACCATTTTCAACTCTCTAATTCACTTCTCAAGTGACTAAACTTAACTATTTTCAAGTCATGAATTCACATTTCAAGTATCAACACTAAACCAATTTCAAGTCATGAATTCACATTTTCAAGTGATATTATACTTTACAAATTTCAAAACACAAGTTCACCATTCAAGAACTACATTAAACCATTTTCAAGCCGCTAATACACTTCTCAAGTGACTAGTACATATTTCAAAACACTACACTTAAACTATTTTCAACTCTCTAATTGACTTCTCTAGTGACTAAACTTAACCATTTTCAAGTCATGAATGCACATTTCAAGTATCAACACTAAACCAATTTAAAGTCATGAATTCACATTTTCAAGTGATATAACACTTTACAAATTTCAAAACACAGTTTCACCTTTCAAGAACTACATTAAACCATTTTCAAGTCGCTAATCCACTTTTCAAGTGACTAGTACACATTTCAAAACACTACACTTAACCATTTTCAACTCTCTAATTGACTTCTCAAGTGACTAAACTAAACCATTTTCAAATCATGAATTCACATTTCAAATATCAACACTAAACCAATTTCAAGTCATGAATTCACATTTTCAAGTGATATTACACTTTATAAATTTCAAAACACAAGTTCACCATTCAAGAACTACATTAAACCATTTTCAAGTCGCTAATACACTTCTCAAGTGACTAGTACACATTTCAAAACACTACACTTAATCATTTTCAACTCTCTAATTCACTTCTCAAGTGACTAAACTTAACCATTTTCAAGTCATGAATTCACATTTCAAGTATCAACACTAAACCAATTTCAAGTCATGAATTCACATTTTCAAGTGATATTACACTTTACAAATTTCAAAACACAAGTTCACCTTTCAAGAACTACATTAAACCATTTTTAAGTCGTTAATACACTTTTCAAGTGACTAGTACACATTTCAAAACACTACACTTAACCATTTTCAACTCTCTAATTCACTTCTCAAGAGACTAAACTTAACCATTTTCAAGTCATGAATTCACATTTCAAGTATCAACACTAAATCAATTTCAAGTCATGAATTCACATTCTCTAGTGATTACACTTTACAAATTTCAAAACACAAGTTCACCTTTCAAGAACTACATTAAATCATTTTCGTCCTCGAATGATGTTTATAACTTATTTGACTCATATAACTATCTAAGACACTCATGAGATCATTTACTTAACTTCCACTTCATTTTATCCATTTTGTGGTCCTAAAATTTTCTTGAGATCATTTACTTAACTTCCACTTTATTTTATCCATTATGTGGTCCTAAAATTCTGTTAACTCTCAAAATTTTCAAAAAAATTTGCCAGAATTTTCTTTGTAAATAGTCCTATCGCAAACCTGTCAGCTAACCAGAATACATATAAATACTCTTCACCGAGCGTTACAATAAATATGTTACTCAACTGATAATACACGAGGCTCCACTTGGCATTTCTTAAAATTTTTCACCTAAAGTATAAATCCACAACTAACTACTCCATATAGAAACAAGAAACACCTCAGATCCGCACTACCACATTAACTAGCAAGGTACTAAACATAAATTCATGCATAGGTTAAGTCAATCAACTAGATAAGTTCGATGTACTAGCACTACAATCCTAATAATCTTCCTTGCATTTTCAATCACAATTCAAGCTTAAGGTATAACACTTATCATGGACAACCACAAGAATTTATGTACTATGTTGACTTATAACTATTGAATAGAGATCGAATAAATACTTGTCCACTAAGGGTCTGGCTCTGGTCGATTGTTGCAGCGTTGACTGGTGACTGGTGGTTGGTGGCGCGGAGGCTGGTTCGTCCAGCATGGGGTTGGTTCGTCCGGTGTCGGTGAATGGCTCATCGGTGGTTATTCGTCGCGAATGGAGGGAGCTGCCGACAGCGATTTGAGGGGCTTCGCCGGCGTGGTTTCACTGGAAAAGGGGTGAGGCGACAAGGGAGGACAGAGGGGGAGCAAGATGTGTTTTTTATGGTGAGTCTTAGAGAGAGAGAGGGAAAGTATAGGGGAGGGAGGCGGATGTTTGAGGGAGAAAATGAGGATAGGGTTTGATATTTTGTTTAAAAGGAAAGATTGGTTGATCTGATCTCAGCCGTTGGATCAAATTTGATCAACGACTGAGATTAAGGTATTTAAAAGTAGGTCAATTGGGATTTAAATTGGGATTTATATTGATATTTAATTTTGGCTAAAATTGATACTAATTGGAATAAAAGATTGGCTAAAAATTAAACACAAGAAAGGAAAATTAAATAAGAGTGACTGCTAGTTTAATAAATGTAATAATAATAATAATAATAATAATAATAATAATAATAATAATAATAATAATAATAATAATAATAATAATAATAATAATAATAATAATAATAATGAGATGGCTTATGTGTTTTAAAAGAAAAGAGAGGGTAATTTGATCTCAGTCGTTGGATCAGGTTTGATCGACGACTGAGATTTAAAGATTGAGAATTTGATCAAACATTACATAAATTTTTAATTGTGTCACAAATTTTCTATAATTGTAATAAATTGAATAAAACTAGGTTAAAATTGGTATATTATGATAAAAAATTGGGTCATAAAATAAATAGATCAGATAAACTGATTTAATTTAGACTATTATTTAAATAAATATTATAAATAATAATAATAATAGTAGTAGTTATAATAATAATAATAATAATAATAATAATAATAATAATAATAATAATAATAATAATAATAATAATAATAATGAAAAACTAGACAATATATTTATAAAAAATATGAGTGTGCACCATTGCGTGAAAAAAATAATTTAATAAAATTATGTAAAATGTCGTTTTTGAGTTTAAAAATTATAGAAAATGCTATCAAAATAATTTGTGCATTTTTCAAAATTATGAATGTGACACATCAATATGTATTTAATATAAGAATAATGTGTACAAAAATATTAACAATTGAAATCAAATAATTTTGATAAAATAGCAGCCTAAATGACGAGAAAAATAGTAAGACGTTGATATTAAAATAAACTAAGCATGTAAGAATTAATGTTACGTAAAATTACTATATAAAATAGCAGCTTGAGAGGGGTATCTTGAGGTCACAATTGGGTGTCAACACAATTAAACCTATTTAGTCCCACAAAATAGGTCTGTGGAGGGTACAGTGTACGCAGACCTTATCGAAAACCTATTCAAGCTTGAAGATTCTTGTAAAATAAAACAAATCATGTAGGGTTTTTGTTTATTGATTTGATTATTGGTTTAACTTATTTAAAAATAGATAACCAATAAACCAAACCGATAATATTTAAAATCAAATCGAATCGACCGATGCACACCCCTAATTTCAAGAAAAAAAATAGTGAAACTTGGATTAGAAATTGGGTTAAAAAATATTGAATTAGAGATTACAATTACGTTAATACAACATATTAATATAATGAATTGTCGGCTAATTGGCTTCATTATTATAACTTCAATAGTGTATTATTAGTTCGATCATATGATGTTAACGTATTATTCATAATATTTGGATATATAGACTCAGGTAGCTAACTTTTAACTATATACATCACATACACGAGTATATTACCTCGTAATACAATATATTTTATTCTTACTCTGATGAATTATCGTTTAATTTAGCTTATATTATTTTATTATAATTTAAAAATATATATTATTACCTTGATCAATCGATCGTATGACATCAATGTATTCAATATAAATAGTTGATTGACTATAAACTTCACAATATGTATTAGATACATCACATACACATGTAAATTACCTCGTAATACAACATTTGGTATATATAATATGATAAATTATCGTTTAATTAAGCTTATATTATTATATTATAACTTCAACAGTATATTTTTTTTTATCAATTGATCATATGATATCAATGTATTCAATAAATAATTGAATACATTTAATTTTTTAATATAAAAATTATTTATTTAATAGTAAATTAAAAATCAAATATCGAAGGACAGTGTCGTTTTCATAAAATTAATTTTTATTTAGTTTTAAAAAAAGCAACGCTGTCCATCGCTTTTTGAAAAATAAATAAATAAAAATTAAAAATATTTACAAATTGCGACGGACGGCGTCGGTTTTCTAGAATTAAAATTTAAAAAAATAAAAATTATAGCGACGTTGTCCTTCGCTTTTAATAAAAATAAATAAAAATAAAAAATAAATTTTAAAAGCGACGGACAACGTCGCTTTTCAAAAAAATATTTTTTATTTAATTTAAAAAAAAGCGACGCTGTCCGTCGCTTTTTCTAAAGATAATAAAAAAATTAAAATAATTATAAATTGCGACGGACAACGTCACTTTTCTGGAATGAATATTTTAAAAAATAAAAATTATAGCGATGTTGTTCTTCGCCTTTAATAAAAAAAATTAAAAAAAATTAAATTTAAAAAGCGATGGACAACGTCTCTTTTCAAAAAATTAATTTTTATTTAATTTTAACAAAAACGATGGTGTCCGTCGCTTTTTGTAAAAAAAATTAATAATAATAATTACAAATTGCGATGGACAACATCACTTTTCTAGAATTAATATTTTAAAAAATAAAAATTATAGCGACGTTGTCCGTCGCTTTTAATAAAAATAAATAAAAATAAAAATCAAATTTAAAAATCGACGGACTACGTCGTTTTTTAAAAAATAATAATAATTATTTTTTAATAAATTAAGACGCTGTCCGTCGCTTTTATTAAAAAAAATATAAATTATTTTTTAATTACTTGACACAAAAATTCGCAAAAAAAAGCGACGGATATTAAGTCGTTGGCCGTCGCTTTTAATAAAAAATAAATAAAAATTAAAATTAAACTAAAAAAGCGACGACCCGACCAACGTCGCTTTTCTCGTCGCTTTTTAAAGCGATACAGTCCGTCACTTTTTTTTGCTTCGCTTTTTAGCCCTTTTTTAGTAGTGTTTCCGACCAATAGGTCGAAGTGAGCTCAGATGCACCGAAACCCAAACCAAAGGTCTACCTAGTCTAAAATCAATATTTTACAGCTGTTGGTGCAGTCCGTTTATCCATACATTAAACGGATCAAAATATATTCACATAAGCACATAAGAAGACTCTCAATGCCATAAAAAATCACATTATCGCATAAATGGTACCAAAATACATCAGAAACCATGTCAATCACTCCCACATCTCAGAAATACCATAATGCAATAAAATAGTCAAATCATATAAAATCATAAATTTCACATAATTCATGAAAAAACAGATCGTTACATCACCCATATTCCATAAAACTCTCCACTTCCTCACCTCATCTTCCCTTGTTCCCCATTATTCCCACACATGCACACACACGTCAATTACCCACAACACACTTCTATATATCTATACAAGCACAACAAACACAAAAAAAAGACATACATACAACAAAGGAGATTAGAAAAAACAAAGAAGAGAGGAGAGGGGGAGAGAACATACAACACTGGAAAACAACAATTGAAGAAAAAGAAAGAACACTTTGAGAAAAAAATGCACTAAGAGAGAAAGAAAGAAAATACATAAAAAAGGGAGGAAAAGAGTGACAAGTTGAGTTCGGGTTTCTATTTGAGTTTTCGGTGACAACGTTAGAGTTTCTCTTTAATTTTGGTTCATTATACAGGTTTTTATCCGATCCTACACTTCTTATTATTTAAGTTTTATCGTGCTTGTGAATCAAAGCATGAATGAAGATGTTTAAATGGTTTCATGCATTATTTAGTATGTGTGGTTGTTTGATTCTATGAGTCTTTAATTTTATGTGAATACATTTAAGTTCCCAAGTTCTTAGATTTTATGCATATATCTGGATTTAACAGATTCCTTTGCTGAATTTAAGTGGTTAGATTTCGATTATAAGAGATAGTCGTATACAGTTATGGTGTCAAAACTAATTCTGATCTCTTCTTGATGAATGAGAATTATCGTTTATGCTTAGAGTTTGTGACCCGAATTTTGTTGATCCGGCCCTAAAAAGTCCGTGGTGCGACCCATGTTTGTGATTTTTGGTGGTATAGACCTGTATGTTTTTGGGTCTAGGATTTATTTGTACGCACATATTATATAAATGCGATTTAGTGGATCATTTTGGACGTTTTAAAAATACGTCATTGATACTTCCGTCTCCTAATTGTACTCCTCTCCATTATAGTGAATTCCTCCGCCTCTGTCCGTAGTTTTCCCATCAGGGATTTTCACATAAATCTGTGTTTTTTCTTCTTATTTTTTTCTTTTGCTTTGTGGTATTGCTTATTCTGTCCGAACATAACAATTTATAGGATCAAAACTGAGACTGAGACAAGTTCAGTTTTTTTAAAACTCTTTCCTTTTTCGGGGTTTGAAATAGTTGTACTAGATATGTTTATCACAAGGTGGTGGAGAAGGGAGCAGCTCCTCTCCAGTAAATTTATTGTTCATTTTGTCCAGTGGAGGAGTAATCTACTGACGGTTGGACAATTATATATTTAAGGATTAATAATTAATTAACCCAAAAAACTCTTTAAACTATGACTAAAACACACATCAGTTTTATATTTTATTTATTTGTTTAAACTATGATTAAAACACACATCAGTTTTATATTTTATTTATTTTCCTTATCGGAAACATTAATGGGCGAGAATCTTGCTCAAGTTGGTTAGTTTTTCTTTTTCTGGAAAGCTACCTTATTTTCATGATTTATTTTTTGTTTATTTTTTTAATTTTAATGGTCTTCTTTAGTTCATTATTTTCACCTATATTTTATCCCAAATTTCAATTCTTTCAAATTAAGCTCTATTATTTTTGAGAAAATAATGTAAACTTTTAAAACAATTATAACGTACTAGAAAATTATTGCTCCCTGTCTTTTTCGATAAAAAACAACATAAATATATTAGAGTAAAATTGAGTTGTAGACAATATAAAATTGAGTTGTCTTGAACTCTATTTATCCAGCTACATGGACTTAGCTTTATTCAAAGTTGATTAAGGGATGCTGTAAGATTTGAAAGTGAGACAGTTGAATGCTTTGTAGATGAGTCAATTAGTCATTTGATTGATTATTCACTGCGAGCAGTTGAAAGGCTGCATATATTCTGGAACCTGGCAGGCTGTGAAGAGCCTTCTTGGTCACAATAGTTCTAAGGTGCAAGAAAGGGCTAAAGCACTATTTGATAGTTGAGATACAGGGAAAGGCAATTGCATGGTTTCAGTGGGTACTTCACAAAAGTATCTTCAGTATAGTGTCAAAGGAAATGCAAACTGAGAAAGAAAAGCCATACTTCTATGAGGCTAATACTCATGAATTACATTACAGATGATGTTAAAATAATTTTTTTCTTCGTTGTTGCATTAAGAAACAATAACCAGAATGTCAATCATATTAAAATTGTCAACATAATACATGATAACAAACACCAAATTGTCACTAAACAAAAAACTACTGTACAAAATAAATTTCAAAATCCGCATGTGGGTTACAGCCTCTTGATGCAAAAAATTGAAAACGTTTCAATTCATAGAAGTTTTTTTGTGAAAAGGAAAATTAATTTGTGAATAAATAAAAAAATACTTAGCCTCAACTTTGGGAGAAATGATAAACCAACAAAACCAGATAATAGCAAGATCCACTATAATCTTGGTATAATTTCACAATACAAGAACAAAAAGATAGTACAGTGTTTCTCAACAGTAAAATGATTTAGTGCAGCCCAGGAAAATCACTTTCTAGATTGTTTAATAGAAATTACTACTAAATCACCAACTCTTAATGATCACCGGGCAGAGGCTTGATAATGTCGGAATCACCTGGGTCAATGATGCCGAGGCATGACACATGGTGGAACTTCCCACATGTTGTACCAAGATCAACTTCCCTTTGGAGGTTCTTGGAGTTTTGAGAACAGTTTTGTAACCAAGAGTGTATTTTCCACTCTTCGTAACAAGAGACAATCTGTTATTGCTGCTTTCATGGGTTCTTTTAGATTTCTTCCCTTTTGTAGTCACCATTTTCTTGATATCTGTGAAAACAAAGGGGGAAAGGATCAACTCATAGAAGTGAATGTCAATGGCGCTCGAATACAAATCTCGAACTTAACCAACCTGCTATTCCAGACAAGGATCACTTGAAATTCATATCCTTCCTTAGATTATGAAGCTTCACTTGAAATTTGGAAAAATGTATGATGTAAATGTCTATACCTTTTAGTAACTTCAACTTTTGGATCAATGTCTTGTTCAACTAGACTAGCATCCATCTCGTTTATGTTCGTAGCATCTTTAGTCCACCTCTTTAATATATAATGTATCGGAATCATATCTTTTATATTCAATATGTCTAGGATCTTCAAAGCATGTCTACACAATAAACCCAAAAATTCAAATAATTTACAGCTGCAAGAAACTTGAATTACTGATTGCTTAACTATTACAACATGCTTCTTAACACTTCCAAGACTACTAACACTGTAGGTAACCACTTTTCCTTCGTCATAACAGTCCTTTATTGAAATCAGTAATGACCTTTCCCAATCATTCCGAAACATGTTAAATATAGTTGGGGTGTACACTTCCCTAGCGTGAATCAATAAACGATGTTTAACCTTTAAAATAAATATTTTTTGAGTCATGTCAAAATTTGACTTATTCTCATTCACACGCTTATCATCAACTGATCTTTGAAAATGTTTAAAAAATTGAGCAATATCCAAATCAGATTTTAAATATCCCCTTAAAGATGCATTAAAGCTCTCACTTAATTGTGTGTTTCGCATACCTGCTGACAATGTATTTCTCCCATATATCATGGACCATTTATCCCTTATTGCAAACATATTTTTCAACCAACTATTATCCTCAAGATCATATTTCTCAAGCATTTCCTTCCACACACATAAAGATTTGATTAAGATGTTTAAATGCATTTTTTTCCAAGTGCCATACATAAAGACGATGATATGTTTGTGGCATTACCAATGAGATAGCAACAACTATTGCAGGATCTTGAGCAGTAAAAAATTCAAAAGATTCAGTTGATTCTTCATATAAAAAGGCTGCTCCAAATATAACCATTTTCCTGTGATTATTTAAACCAATAGGCAATGCCAAAGGTCGATACTCTTTATTTGTTCTACATGTCGTGTCAAAAGACACAATATCTCCATAAATCTTAAAATCTCTTATCATTTTTGTATTGGCCCAAAATATATTCGTTATCAAACCATCATCATGTCATTGTAAAGAATACCGAAAAACAGGATCTTCTAATATCCTTTTCTCAAAATAGTCAATCAAACTCTGAGCCACTCCACGTTTCAAACTATCTTTTATTTTATCCCAAAGATAATTTTTCTTCTCTCTCTTTGTGTAACCTAGAAAAGATTGTCCTCCAACTTGACAAACAGAATAATCAAATGAAGATTTAGGACGTATCCTTGAATCATCTAATAAGTCTATTTCATATGCTTGAGCAACTTTTATCTTTATTTGTGAGGGAAGAATTTGAGCCAAAGAAGAAGGAACAAGAGGATGATTCTGTTTCTCCTCAAATGAAGTCATGTGAAACAAACCACTTGACTGAAGACTAACAATAATATGAGTCAAGCATCCTGTTCTAGTTTCATCTCTTTTTCTTTGAATCGATGCATCTCTTTTGTCTTTGTTTCTATACCCTTCTTTATAACATGTCAATTTTCTTAAAGTCACATACCCTTGAATTTTGTTTTTGTTAGCATATTCTTTCCTAATACTAAAACCAGCTACACTAGCATATTGATTATAATATTCATATGAATGTTCTTCCAAATCAAACTCCATCCCAAGTTTTATAGGCACATTACATCCGCTTTGAAACTCACTAGATCCAATGTCCATAAATCTAAATACAAAGAATATAAACATGAGAATAATCAGTAAATTCTATAGTTAAAAGGAACTCTAATGTGAAATATGGAGTGAACCAACTAAGAAAAATATCCAGAAAGTCTTATTCATTCATTATCGAATAATAATAGAATGAAGCGTGAAACGAACCAAAATATGTAGTTCAAGTTCTATGTTACTTTACAAACAAAGGCTATTTTCAGAGGTATATTACATTGGTGATTGCTAAAAGGATGTTAAATAGTTTGATTACTACAAAGTCTAGTTAAGGCATTTTATCAAACATGTGATAGACACTTCTATACATTAACATTTTCAGCTATACATCGACATTTGCAACTATAAGAAAAGTGTAAAGCAACGAATAACCTACTTTTGTGTCATCACTTCTTTCCGAGAAAATAAAATTGTTCTTCAACTGATTTTCTTATTCTTTGTGATGTTCTGTTGTTGAGGCTTGTAAACGGTTTAGTTTTATGTCTAGTGTTGTATCAATTTCCCGTTGAAATCTTTTTTCCATGGTAAGAAAAGAAAATCTTTTTCCACCAGAAAAAATTTCTGCACAATTTTTTTCGCATCTCTCTCTCAAAAATTTGCTTTATTCTCGAATTTTACCTTAATTTTATTAAACTGATATTTAACCAGACCTAATATTTTGTTTTAACCATGGTTTAAAAGACTTTTTGGGTTATTCAATTATTAACCCTTATATCTATAATTGTCTAGTTGTCAGTAGATTACTCTTCCACCGGACAAATTGGACAATAAATATACTGGAGAGGAGCTGCTCCCGGTGGAGAAACAACGTATACTTGAAGTCTTTATCCCATTTCTACTATATAGGCCTTAGGGCTGGACCTATTTTATTTTATTTATAAATTATAATTTAGTCTTTAGAGTTGTTCTCATTGTTTTACTCACTATGGTGGAAAGAAATAAATTATGCTTAACTCAATAACATTAACAGACCATACTATACATATAGGATAAAAATAGAAAGGGACAAGAGAAAACAAGATAGAGAAGGAGAATTAGATGATAAGGAGAAGAAATAAATTAGGAAAAGAGATCAAATACTCCTTTACGTTAAGAAAAAAAAGCAACCATCAACAACTTAATAATCTCTCTCGTGCTTTCCAGATAACGACCGAAAATACATATATATGTTGTGAGGTTTTGTTCGTCGTTTCAAGTTCGAGGCTCTTGATAGTTAGCTATTGTTAACTTCAAAATTTTGGTAGATTGTAGCGGTTTCTTGTTAGCCAATCTTTGTGAGAAGTAGTCTTCAAATTCCTTTATATGTTTTAATTTCGCGAGTATGTAATACCTAAATCAAATATCGCAAAGTTTCTTGAATTATGCATGAAATTAACATATTATTATTTGTTATCGTCATACTATATGAAGTGCATTTAACTTTTTTATCGTTAGAACTAGTATAAAATTAACATAACAGCCGTAGTTTGTTATTTTATTCTTAAGTTATATTAGTTTGTTATTTCATGATTAAGTTAAGTACAGTCCAAATCCACCAAAAATTATGCATGTATATTTTAATATAGAACTTCTAGTTATGACATGTATGTTGCCATGTTTAATGAAATTAAATATTAGTTAATATTTTTTAATCATAATTTTTAGTTTAGCTTAAAAGATTCAGTGACGAGAAGTATGTAATTGAATTGCTAGCTGCATTGTTTAACTACAAATTGGTATGAGTAGTTTGCGTTATTTGATATTTTAAATGTTAAAGGAAATGATGTGAATTTGGTGAAAAGTTAATATAAAAAAAAAAGATTTTTTTCTTTTCTCTGTTTAAGTTACGTTTTCTTTTTCATTCTTTTTTTTTTTCCAACCAATGTCTTTTTCCTGTATGTTTCTAGGATGCATGTTATATTAGATGATTTGTACAATGAAGTTTTCCTACTTGAATCGATATATGATGCTTTCATGGATGCCGCGGGTAGGTCGATAATCCAATAACCATGTTCATATCGACTCTAAGTTGGGAAGTCTCTCGGGAAGCACTTTTGGGCTTAGAATTAATGTTTATAGACCCAAATTAATTGTTAATATCAGATAGAGTGTGAGAAAGTGAGTCTAAGGCCTCATTTGTTTGCACTTAATGGAGGTCTGAATCTGAATGGTTCAGACTTCAGACCATTAAGTGCATTTATTTTTTATTAAAGTTTTAACTCTTAATAGGTCTGAATAGGTCTTAATCATTCAGATCTCGAACCAAGTCTTAATAGGTCTGAAGGAATATTCTAGTGTTGGATAATATTCACCACTCTATTCATAATCAACAGTCACCACCACTAACCACCTTTGCCATCGTCACCATTGTCAATCACTACCCACCACCACCAACCACCTCCACCATCACAACCACCATCTACAACAAATACCATCACCAACCACAATTATCAACCACTACCACATCTACTACCTCTTTTATTCCAATTATATTCACCGTCACCACTGCCGTCAACAGCACTACAATCAACAACCACTACCGGCCAATCCCTACTACCAACCAACTCTTCTATCACAACTAGCACCACCACTAATTACCACTAATACATCACAACCTTTGGCCGTCACCACCATTGTCACTAGTAACGCTACCTCTACTACCACTTCAAGCAGTACCATCGCTACAATTTATCTCTACTAACAACCATCTCCACCATCACAACAAATAATATCTTCAACTAGCACCAACACATCGTCAATCATCATGCATTCATGTTTCAAACAACACAATTAACACCTTAAACTACTAACATCAAGCAGCGTCACATCACAACAACCACCGCCACCATCAATCGCCACCATCATAACAGTCACTACAATACCAACCATCACAATTATCACCACCAATATTATTAATCACTAACATCAATCTTTGTCACCACAACCACCATTATAAACCATCTCCACTATCACTAACAAACATAAATGTTTTTTCTCAATCAAATATTAATAACTTTATTGTATTAAATTACATACTTTTTTAATATATAATTAATGTTTTATTTGAATTATATTTTTTATTTTTCTTATGTATACAAATAATTTTTTTTTACACATTTAGATGTTGAAAAACAAACAGTCTTAATCATTCAGTTTTCAGATCTAGAGACAACATCTTAATCATTCAGATATGCATTCAGATTCAGACGTTTGAATCATAAAAAAAACAAATGGAGCCTTAAGTCTCAAACTAACTTTCAAAATTCATTATCTAAAGGAAAATTTACCTGAAAAGATAAATTTAGATTCGTGAGATAAAATTAATAAGTTAAATACAAGTGAAAGTTAACGATAAAGTTGAAAAACTATGCTACTGATCATTCATTATAATAAAATTAATATACCATTTTAAAGCGGATCTAATTGGGATGAGTATATTCTTAAACATGTTAGAATCTTATTTAGGTTTGGGGAAAATGGGAGCGATCCATAAATGCCTCAAAGGCGCGAGAAATATATCAAAACTCGTGGTAAGACTGGAAAGTACTGCCACCAGTAAGCCACACATTAATATAATAAGACGGTTTCAAATATTTTTAAATAAATAAAAAAGCGGGATAGAAGTCACTTTTAGGCTAATAAACATTATAAATTCAAAAGATTAATTTAAGCCAATAAGTCAGTAAAGCCACCGTGCTAGAACCACGGGACTCGAGGAGTGCCTTTTACCTTCCCCTCGATCAATAGAATTCCTTATCCAGATTTCTAGTTCGCAGACAAAATTAAGAGTCATTCCTTTTGAATAGGGATTCAATAAGGTGACTTGGAACAACCAAATTCAATTTCAAGTGGAGACTCTTTAAAATAAATAATTCCTTTTCAAAATATCACTTTTATTGGAAAAACCCATTTTTCTCTAAAAACGAACTCCTTAGCGAGGCTGGGATGGTAAAAAATAGGGGTGTGACAAATGACGACTCTGCTGGAGACAGTCAGAATTCAAGCTTTTATACTAACTTGTTTGACTTTATTTAATTTTTGACATTGTATTTATTGCCTAAATGTTCTATTTGTCTACTTGCTTGCCGCTTTGATCTATTTGAACTGAAATATAAGTTGTCTTTTCTCGCGAACCCTTCTGAGTCTCTGAATATACCTACCACTATTTACTGTGTGTGCAGCTAAGCTCCACAAAACCTTCTATTTGAGAAGAACCAGTGTTCAATTATATTTCCGGTTTAAGGAATATTAGTCACACATATTAGGCGGTGTGGATCACTAATGGAACCAAAATAGTTCTGCTACTGGTAACTGGCCCTCCCCGATTCGAGTGGTCCACTCAGATAAGCCAGTCTAGTCACCTATCTCCACCAGGGTAAACCAAGTAGAACTGAAACTCAAACGTAGCTATCCCAATTAGGCTTCACTCTATCTGCATCATGCATACTTGACCTAGCGGGACTCGGCACAGGGGATACCGAAATTATTCGTAAAGATGTACATCTTTATAATGGTTACATAAAAGTTTCTATAAATTACAATAATTAACGATTTATGTAAAGAAAATACTGAAATTTCATCTCCATGTACATCTTTATAATGGTTACATAAAAGTCACTATAAATTACAATAATTAATGATGTAAGATATTTGAAGGACATAACAAAGTTTGTTGAGTCTCAAAACTTTATTAGCCGCATAAATTGGGATAGAGAAAGTAACATTTATTATTTTAAAGCAACATAAAAAATCATAAATCACAATAATTAACAACTTAAAATATTATCGACATATAAAAAAATTGATTGATTCTGCATATACTATCACAATCACATAAATTGGAATAACAGTAACTTTGAAAATAGCAGAAAGTAATATAAATCACAATAATTAACAAATTTAAAATGTAAAACTATATGTAAAAAAATTGGTTGACTCTCTAAATTCCATCAGTGTCACATAAATTGAGATAAAGAGAACAATATATATTCTCTGAAAATTATATAAAAATACTCTAAATTGCAATAATTAACAACTTAAAATATTTAAAGACCTACAAACATAAAAAAATATATGTATAGAAAATTTGATTGATTCTCTAAATTACATCAATGACACATAAATTCAAACAATGAAAGTAACATTTGTTGTCTAAAAATTATATAAAAGTATTGTATATCATAAAAAACTTAAAATATTTAAAGATCCTAAAAAAAATTTGATTGATTGTTCAAAATTTATTTGTATCATATAAATTGAAACCAAAATTTAGCATACGGACTCTTGTGTCTAGTACATATCTAAACCAAAGACAGTAAATAATAATGAACAGTCAAAATATAGCGATAAAAATTTGGGCACTGATTACATAAATTAAACCCCTTAACCACAGCTCCACAATAATGCTCAATTCCATGTAGGTTCACACAAATCCTTATAGTCAATTTTGTGCTAAGTTTTCTTATGTAAATAGCAAACTTTTGAATAAGTGGATTCAGTTGAACACACTTGAAACCACATGGGTCCTCCCCTGACCATATAGGTGTTGGTATCAAATCTGTCATGACCCGAGTTGAGGTCCTGATCGCGACGGGCATCCCGTACCACAAAGGCTCGAAAGACCCTTTAGTATACTATCATAAGCATAATTCATACCTAAATCATCGTGCAGAAGATATAATGAAATTTAGGAAATCTCATAATCAAGTTACGTTAATAATGTTATGACCATACAATATCCAAATCTCGTCCATAAAGCCTCTACTGAATACTAATTGTCTAGGCCAGGACAAGGCTCCGGGCTGAACCATAGACTGAAAGAAGTCAACATATGAATAAATGCCATTCGAAAGATGGATAGTTAACCAACTCTATCATTATCTCAAGTGTTCTACTGATGTGATGGACCACGAATATGTGCCTCAGAACCTGTATTTTAAAGGTCAATACTTGAAAAGTATTGGTATGCAGAACAATTCAAAAATAATATTTATTTCATGCAGAATAATTGAGAGCATTGTGAAATCAATGTAGCATAATATATATAAATTGACATATATATTTATATATATACATATATATATATATATACATATATATATATATAGAGAGAGATATGTATATACATATATATAGATATGCCTTAAAATAACACAAGGGTTTATAATGAAAATCAATTATGCTTCTCTTTCTTTAAATCTCAAACTATATGAACAATGTGGATTCCTTATCTTAGCTTAGGATCAAAAGATCAATTTCTTTCTTAAATATTGACAAATAACTTATAAAAGAGGCTTAAAATCATAATCTTCTTGAAATATCAATGCTTAGACTTAGGGCTTTAAACTCATGCAAATTCATGGCAAAACTTCATGCTCAATATACTTCTTGAAATACTTTAACAATATCAAGATAATGAAATCAAGAATCACAATATCATGCGTAAAACTCAATTGGAAATCTGAAAAATCATATCACACGCATAAAGATGTGAAAATAGACATACAATTTAATATTTAAATCACTTGTAACATCATAATCTTCAAATGATGATAATTGGGTATGAACCCTAATTTGTAAAATATTAAATATTAAATAAAGCTCAAGTTTTGGGCACAAGGATGAAAGAAGTATCCTTGTTCATAACCCCACATACCTTATTAGGCCTAATTGATGTAGAAACTTGACTTTGAACTCTTAAAGATGTTCTTGAAGGCTTTTTCTTGAAGTTCTTGGACTTAGAAACTTAGATCATTGACTTCCTTGAAGAGGGAGTAATGGATTTTTTGGGGTTCTTGAGAGGAGGTTAGGGTTTTCTTGAAGAAGGGCTTGAATCTTATTCTTGGGGAAAG
The DNA here is from genome assembly GCA_030864215.1 of Capsicum pubescens. Lineage (NCBI taxonomy): Eukaryota > Viridiplantae > Streptophyta > Magnoliopsida > Solanales > Solanaceae > Capsicum > Capsicum pubescens. The sequence continues at coordinate 65,210,502 of CM061543.1, forward strand.
GGGAGGGTTTAAGTGAGGTTTTGATGATGCAAAATGGTCAAATAATGCCCTTTTGGGTGTATTAATTCATGTTTGGACGGCTGGGGTTAAGGGAAATGGACTAAACTTCCCCTTGTCCTCTTTTTCCCGTGGAAATCACCATCGCGTCGCAATCCCTAGTTCATTTAAGCAGCCCTCGCGATGCGGGGCTATCGCAACCCCTTACTGCCTCTCAAGAAAAAATCCATAACTTTTCACTCGGATGTCGGATTAAGGCTCAATTGGTATCGTTGGAAAGATAACTCAATTATCTAATATTTGATGGGTCTTAAGATAAAAAATTCTACGTACATCAAAAGTTATACATGTTCAAAGTAGACCCTTGTAGAATAGAATACAAAACTTTGGATGAATCAAAGGCTCTTAGCTCAACTTTGTTATAAGTACTTCACACACTAGGACAAATATCATGACACATGAGTTCAAAAATAAATCATGGGATTATAGTTTACACACGTAAGAACGATGATTCAAAGTCTAGCCTGAAAAATATGGGGTGTTACAATAATTCTTTTCGTGCACCTTTAATTGCCTAAATGCATAAGCTACTATCTTTCCATGTTGCATAACCACACACCCAAGTCCCACCCGGGATGCATCAAAGTACACAGAAAAACCCTCTATACCCTCGAAAAGGGTCAAAACTGGCGCAGTAGTCAACTTGTCTTTTAGTTTCTCAAAACTATTTTCACAAGAGTCAGACTATAAGAATTTCACCTTCTTTTGAGTCAATTTAGTAAGTGGAGCAGCTATTGAGAAAAAACTCTCTACAAACCTTTTGTAATACCCTGCCAAACCCAAGAAGCTCTAAATATCGATTGGAGTCATGGGTTTGGGTCATTTTCTCACTGCCTTAACCTTTTTGGGGTCAACCTTAATCCCATCACTAGAAAAATGTGCCTCAGGAAAGCAATAGCACTAAGCCAGAATTCACACTTGGAAAATTTTTCATACAACTCATGATCTATAAGGGTCTAAAGGATAATTTTGAGGTGTTTTGTATTATCCTCTTCATTCTTAGAATAAACCAATATGTCGTCGATAAAGACTGTGACGAACAAATCTAGAAACTGACGAAACACCCTATTCATTAAGTCCATAAAAGTTGTGGGGGCATTAGTCAGTCCAAAGGACATAACTAAGAATTTATATTGGCCATATCAGGTTTGAAAAGCTGTTTTGGGAATATCAGACTCCCTAACCTTCAGTTGATGGTACCCCGAATGAAAGTCTATCTTAGAGAACCATTTGGCACCCTGAAGTTGATAAAAAAGATATCGATTCTGGAAAGAGGGTATTTTTTTTAACAGTGACCTTATTTAGATGACGGTAATCTATACACATACGAAGGAAACCATCTTTCTTACGCACAAAGAGTACATGTGTACCCCAAGGAGAGACATTAGGACGAATAAATCCATTGTCAAGAAGGTCTCTTAGCTGTTGTTTCAATTCTTTCAATTTTCCGGGAGCCATTATGTATAGAGGAATAGAAATAGGCCGGGTGTCCGACAATAATTCAATGTCAAAGTCTATCTCCCTATCAGGTGGTATCCCAGGAAGATCATCGGGAAGACTTTCGGGAATTCATTAACTATGGGAATGGATTAGAGGGAAGGACTTTCAGTACTAGAATCTTTAACCCAATCAAGATGGTACAAAAACCCCTTTGATATAAGTTTACGGGCTCTGAGATAAGATATGAACTTCCCCCTAGGTTCTAAAGAATACCCCTCCCACTCTATCACTGGTTTATTTAGAAAGAATAAAGTGACTTTTTGGGTTCTACAGTATAATGCAACACAGCATGAATGGATCCAATTCATTCCTAAAATATCATAAACTTAATCATATCAAGCTCTACAAGATCTGCCACAGTATCATGATGATAGACAAACACAACACAATTCCTATACACCCTCCTAGCCATAATAGAGTCACTAATAGAAGTGGAAAAAGAGAAAGGTTACAAAATATTTTCAAACTCAAAACCAAAAATAACTGCCATATAAGGGGTCACATAAGAAAAGGTAGACCCAGGATCAAGTAACACATACACATTATGGGAGTAAATTTGTAATGTACCCGTAACAACATATGGTGAAGCCTCTGCATCCTGGCGGTTAGATAAAGAATATAACCAGTTGTGACAGCCTCCAGTAGCTGAAGTAGTACCCTTGGGTGGTGGTGGGGCTGTGGAATTTGCTTGGGACTTAGCACCCTCAACACTTTGTCTAATGGTGGGGCAGTCCCTCTTGAAATGACCTGACTGACCACAAGTATAACACATATGCTCACCATAGATACACCTTTCTGGATGGTTCCTGCAGCAAGGATATTTCCTAAATGACTAGGCCACACTCTATTAGGACTGAGTACCCTGCACACCCGACCCATTGTTAGGCTGAAAATTCTGGAACCATCGATTAATTGGAGGTCTGGGTGCTGGGGCACTAGCTGAAGACTGAGTATTACTCTAAAAACTCTTCTTCAACCACTTATTACCCTAATTTCTACCTTGGTGCTGATCGTTATTCTAATCTGAGGACCTAGGTCTCCTAGCTTGCCTTTCTTTTTCCATTACCTCAGCCAACCTTTTCTTTTGCTCTTTAATCTGATGCATATGAACGCACAACCTGGAGAAATTCATATCCTTGTTTATCATTGTTCCCTTGGATTCTAACACCAGATCATCTGAGAGACCAGAGCTCTCATGTTACCCGCCAATTCTGGAGCATAACGGGATAGCTGGGTGAACTTTAATGTATACTCTTTGACACTCATTTTCCTTATTTCAAGCTCATAAATTCTTTCATCTTTTCTTCCCTCAATTCTCGGGGAAAGAAATGATCCAGGAAAGCTTCAAGAAACTCACCCTACACAGAGGGCTCAACATTACTACCCTTCGAATCCTCCCACTCATTATACCATTGGTTGGCTACATACTTCATCTAATAGGTTGCCAACTCAACCTCTTCAACCTCATTCGCATGTATAACCCTAAAATTTTTCTCCAATTCATCAATGAACCCTTGGGGGTCCTCCTCAATCTTCATAGAGTAAACATAGGTGGGTTGAGTCTAATGAATTGACCAACCTGTGTAATCTCAGATGTACCAAACACAAACCCTACATTTTTAGACCAACGGGTCTGAGAGGCCACCAACTGAGCAATCATATAGATGGACTGTCAGAACTCAGCTTTCAAAACTTTTCTCTGAGGAGGCTGGGGACAGTGAACATCGGTCCGCGGAGCTCTAGGTGGACTAGTTTGAGATGGAAGGACTCCAAGAGTGGCAACATACTCTGAGGTCCGAGCTCTATTACGAGTCTGCATCCTATGAGTAGGGCGTACATCCTCATCTTAGGCATTTTGTTCGTTGGATCTACAGGGAGGCATGATTAATTTCTAAAATATAAGAAATAATTGATTAGAGGACATTCAATCTCTATAGCATGAACTAAATCATGAAAGGAAATAGAGACATTCCTAAATGTCTAGTAGCCTCCTTCTTATAAGTGTGGCGCGCTACACACCCATAAAAAAGACTCTACCCAACGTGATTTTGCAGACACCCTGGGACCATGAACCGTTCTCTGATACCAAATATATCACGACTTGAGTCAAGACCCTGGCCGCGAAGAGCATCCCAAACCATAAAAGCCTGAGAGCCCCTTTCCAACTTGCAGTCGTATACACAATTCATATACACTAAAGAAACGGAGGAAAACATAGAAAAATAGAAATATGGTCATTCTCTTAATCCAACTAATCATTATGAATATAAGTTCATAAACATTTAGAAACATTTAACACCAGTCTGCGGAATCTCTAATAATACGAGAACGATATCTGTCTGAAAACTGGGACAAGGCCCCCAGTCGAACAATGAACTAAAAATAAAATAACAATGTTCTATAAACAAGGCATTCTAACTAGGGAAGGCTCACCAACTACAAACTTATGACAAACCAATCTACTTCTTAGCGGGACCCCGGGACTAATCCTTAGATCATTAAATATAGGGGGTCAATACAAATGTACTGGTATGTGAAACAATCCAAAATAGAATTTTTATTACAAAACATAGATGAGAGCATTCCATAAAATATTACACATAATATAAGTAAAACACATGGGCATAATTTTGAGTTTCAAAATAATTTCTTATAATCATGACTCAACACTTTGTCCTACTCCTGAGATAGATGGTACACCCTACATTTTTAGTACCCACGGGCTATATGGATCTGCCATTTACTCGTCGGCCAAGCCCCCTAATTCAAGTTTGCCACAAGGATTGGGGTCCTAAATACTATTCTAGTATACCTGTGTCTCGAGAACAAGTATACATTAGCCATAGCCAATCATATCACCAAAATCAACAAAACTTGATTTCTAGCGATGATCCCTTACACTCAAATGCCTTCTTCGGGTAACCATCTACCTCTTTTTAGGCCCAAGTTTAGTTTTTTAAATATCATGCTTAAAGTACAAAATCATTTGATGCTCAATATGTTAAGGACATGTCATCACAGAGTATCGTCATACTCGGACTTACAAGTCGATCATATCGTATCCATTTCATAGCCCATCTCATTCAAAATATGCAAATGACCACCAAAGATTTATAACATCACAAGATAGTCATTATTTTGAAATCTCAAGAAAACTTATGCAATTACCCTCTTTTCGTAAGAATTAAACTTGCGGTGGTCATGTCGATTATTTAATCACATACAATTCTTCTCTTTTAATACAAAGAGTATTGTTATAGCAAGAAAACTCCCTTTCATCATATCACAAACCATGTCAAACTCCACGATGTTAAGTAACTTACTTTAAAACCTTAGTTCATGCAATCAAAATCACTCATAATATAAATAGACACTATTTTTAGTAACAAGAAAGGGAATTCATTGTTCATTCTCTCAATAAAACTTTTCAAAACTATAAATGTATATACGAAAGGGCTATAATTCAATTTCCACAAAAAAAGTTCAATACAATATATATATATATATACTTTCATCAAAATGATTTCATGACATGATTTTTTAATCAATATTCAAACCCTTAGTTTGCAACATAATTATAAACCCTTACACTTGATAAAACGATAAAATCCATGTCCATGGAGTTTATGGATAGTCCCACATACCTTATGTTGTTTAGTTTGAATATTGGAACCCTAATCTTGACTCTTTTCTTGAAATCTTAAACTTAGAGGTTGAATTCTTGATCTTTAGGGAAGAGTTAGGATTTAGTTCTTGAGAGAAATTATATAATTTTGAGCATATAATGCCATAATGACATTTTAATCTGCTGTTATCACGATTTGGGGCTATAGGGAAAAGACGCGACTGCCCATTGGAATTTGAATTTGCAACTGAAACACGCCTTGGAACCTTACTGCGATTCGCCAAGTGTCCCATAGCTATTGGCACCACGACGTGGTGCAATCACGGTGACCCACTGTTTTTAACATTCAAATATGTCCCAAACCTCATTCGAAAAATCTAAAAATTTCCCAAGACATCCCCTCTACACCCATGAACATGAATCAACTCAAAAATCTACATCTCGGGGTCGTGAAGATCAATTTAAAAATCATTGAAGTTAAGGGCTCAAAAATATGACTAAGTCTTTTAACACTTAGAAAAATTTCAGGTTGTAAACTCTTTATGCATGCTACTGAGAGTGGTGTTAAGTCAAGAATGCTATGGGGTGTTACACTCTCGTATCAATTCTTGAAGCACATAACATATATACACATGAATATAATTCAAGTTTATTGAAAAACCCCACAATAGATACATACTTTTATCAAAATAATTTCACGATGCATGCTCTTCAACAATTTCTAAAAACCGATTACATGTACTTACATATATGTTTTTAAAACTTTTTAAAACATTAAACTTATGCCCATGAGAGTTAGGATAGTACCCATACCTTTTGATGGAGGAAATTGAAGAAAACCCTTGAGTTAGGAATCTATTAGCTTTAGAATTTAGTAACCCCTACTTGGTGCTATTGAGAGGAAGAGAATAAGGGTTTGAGGCTTTCAATCAGTTTTGGGATGAATCTAGGGTTATATGACGGATTGGGGGAGTTGGAGGTTGTGAAAGGGCCATTTTGAGCTTGATTTAAAAGGGGATGAATGTATTTTAATGTCTAAGGAAGAAGGTTTGAACCGTGTACCCAAACACAAAGAAAGAGATTTGCCCTGAGACCCCAAACGTGATACTCCAATATTTCCACGCGATCCTAATCACGCACCTTGGATAGTGTCTTGCCAAAATACTCATAACTTTTGATTCAGAACTCAGATTGATGAACGGCTATCTGCATTGGAAACATGACTCTAAGGGATATAATTTAATATATAATGATCCATAAAATTCTTTATATTATAGGAGTATTGGTCATAGAAAGTTGACCCAAGAAAAATCATCAGTAAAATTCAATCGAAATGAAAATGCGCAACTTAACTTTGAGCTAAGAGATTTTTATGTTTTATATTCATCTCAAAAGATGTTCCCTCACTAGAGAATTGTTATTCACATTTATATCTAAGTAGAAATCATCGGGTTCAGGTCTATATACATAGGAAAGGACGGTTCAAACTCTCGCCCGAAAATGTGGGGTGTTACAAAATCTCATAAGTAGCATTTCTGTTCATTATTACATTTATTAAGTATATCTTTTTCCTATACAAATGCGTGGATACAATTTTCCTACTTTAGATCAATACATTAAAATCTCAGTGTGAGTTAATCATGTAGAATGTTTTATTCTTTGTATTAACTACTTATTCTTCAAATTATTTTTCAAGACACACACCACCGATAAATAGTAGTAGAATAAAATAGTCATGTCATCATTTTTCTCTTAATAAATGTGTCAAGTTCAAATATGACAAGTAAAAGGTGAATAGAGCAAGTATAAAAATATAAACGTTACTATTCTATTTATGAAAATTTTGATTAAACTCCTTTAAATAATGCTTAAAAATTAAAAAGGGGCGATAGCAGAGGCAGAGCTAACAAGGGGCTAAGGTTTTTGGATGAAACCCCTTCAGTGAAAATTACGCCGTTTATATATGGCTAATTTTTTTTTACGTATATATAATATTGAATCCGTTTTAACCTCTTTGTGTGTTTACTTTTTATATTTTGAACATCTTTAATAAAAATTCTATCTTCATTACTACGCGATAATGACATTTATCAATCCATAAATTTGATAATTATAGAGAGAAAACGTCCAATGCCACATGCGAAGGACTATGTAATCTTTTTGTCATGACCCGGACTAACGGACCGTGCGGGCACCTACGCTATTCTAAGTAGCTAGGAGAAGCCTTATTACCCAACTAAAAAATGCAAAAGACTTATGTTTTTAAGGAAATACTGGATGAAATATAGTAAAGTAAATTAAATACTAATAAATAAACTTTTTCAAAAACTTCTTACAAATGTACTTCACTATCCCAAGACTTGGCCAGACATGTACAAGAGCTACCTATTACAACATAGACTGACAATAAATAAATTATACAAGGACTCTAACATCTGCTAGGAAGAAAGTGCAGAAGTTTGTGTTGAATATCGTCATCCATCTAGTAACTGCAAACTAACCTGCATTCAGTCTACACCCTAAGAAGGAATGTAGAAAAATAGGGTCAGTACAACCACACGTATTGGTAGGCATCATCGGCCGACCATGTTAGTTCATATAATCATAAAATAGAATTAAGGAAAATAAATCATAACATCCTGAATGGACTATAATTCAACCAAGGTTGTAATAACATTATTAATTTACCTATATAATTTAGATCATCCAATTACTCTCCAACTCCATCAGTATGATATTCACTACTAATATACTCTAGCCTCATTGATTCACACCATCAACCACAATCCAATGCTAATACATCACTATCCCTCTAATTTCACCTTATCTCTTCCATTGCCTACATCTATATGATAAACCCAATAATCATAGACAACTCACACTAGACTCTTGAGCTAACAATCAAACACTCTTTTATAACATTAAGAAATAATAAATAGTCATTCGGATAAATTATAATTACGACAAGTATAAATGAAGCAAGTTGACCAACATATAGAAAGTAAACACCGACTTTAACTTTTCCAAGCACATGTCACCCAATCAATCTCAAGAATACAATCAAGTAGAGAATAAGAGTCAACTCATATCTCAGTAAGACATATTAGAGAACTCAAGTCTCATTACAAACCTTATACATATTATTAAAAAAGGATTAATTCAACTATTGAAGTTTGGGATTGTTTCTTTGGGATTATTCATAATCAACAGTAATATGTACACACATGCTAAGGGACTTACTTTTGCCCAGCTAGTCATGACCTGCAGGGGACAATCTAGGTCCATGTACTGTACCAGCGTGGTACCCGATCCTCCATAAATAGATATTATCAATAATTATATTCATACTGGTATGGTACCTGAGTCACCATATATATATCCATACCATCGTGGTACTCAATTCAACATATACATATCCGTACCAGTGTGGTACCTGATCCAATATATAGATATCTATACCAGCGTAGTACCCGATCAAACATATACATATATGTACCAGCGTGGTACCTGATCCGCCATATATATATCCATACCAGCGTAGTACCCGATCTAACATATACATATCTGTACCGGCATGGCACCCGATCTAAGATATACATATCCATACTGGCGTGGTACCCGATCCACCAGATATATATTCGTATCAGCATGGTACCTAATCCAAAATATACATATACATATTCGTACCAGTATGATACCTGATCCAACATATACATATATGCACCGGCGTTGTAACACCCCATATTTCCCTAGCTTAATTTAAGTCTTAGTACATGAGTAATTCCATATAATTTTTTTAAATACTCATCATTTTTCATTTTAGAGACTTACATTGTGTAGGAAATTTAATTAGCATTCCAACGATAGAAAATTCGCCCAAATCTGATACCTGGGTGAAGAGTTAGAGACATTTTTGTAAGACAGTGTACCACCTGGAACGTCAGTGCGTCGTGGAGCCAAGCCAAATGGAAATTTTCACTTTCCTTTGCTCCATCATGATATTGGTGCATCGCGTCATAGGCTCAGTTCACAATTTTCTTTTTTCAGTGTTCCATCGCGATACCATCGCGTCGAAGTCCCAGATTCCAGTTGTCAGTTTCCAATAAGGGACCGTGATTGTTCCGCATCATGCCACATGCCAAATTCTCAGATGTCAATTTCCAGTGACATGGTGAGATCACGCCGCGTCGCGCCAAGGGCGCAGTTCAGAAAATTTTTACAAAAAATTAAAAGGATGCCCAGGGTTAAAACAGTCTTTTCCCATAATTTTATTATGCCCATATACGGTATTTAATCCCTAAAAATGTTCTTATCTACTAATTATTCAATTCATCCCCAAATTAAAATCATTCTCTCTCAAACTAGAAAAACCCTAGCTCTCAAGAGATCAAGAACAAAGCTCAAGGATTCACCAAGAACTTCAAGAAACTCACAATTAAGGTATGTTAGATGTTCATCCATGGATCTTTACCTTCCATGGAGCCCAAGAATCCTTTTTCAAAATACAAGTTTTGGATTTCATAAATTCTATGTTTGAATTTGATTGTATCCATATTCATGATGTTGTTTGGGTTTCAATCTATGATTTATTATAAGTTTTCATGAAATTAAAATAATTTATATGATGAGTTATATGAATTTCATGCTATACCCTTGAATTTTAAATTGAGTATTGTATTCATGATGTTCATGTGTTGGCCATTACCATGTGAACTAATCCATGCTCCCCAAGTGTTAGCTAAATTGCCTATGTGAAGTAAATAGTGGAATCACGACATGTTATTAGATAGTCCCAATAATGTATAAGCTTACGCCCTACAAGTATTTGCTAAATTGCCTATGTAAATTGATTAGTGAAAGTATGACATGTTATTATGTGATGCCATCATGTACAAGTTCATGTATATCAAGTGTTCGACAAGATGTCTAAATGAGTGCATTGTTAGCAAGCAAGTATTGTTATGCCTCTATGATTATGATATGTTTTATGTTTCACGCCATCGAGTCCTGGGGGTATTTAAAACCCGAAAATTTAGTTGTGTACCTAGATCCAGTGTCAGTTACAGAATATTATCAGTCATGTCATGATCAATAGAACTCAGTTAGTTACAAAACTTAGAAAAATTTAGTATACTCTGATCAGTCCAGTCTAGTTCAGTATACTCAGTTCAGTGTCTTTTAGTTGGGAGTAGGATTCAGCACTGAGCGAGCCTAGGGATAGGGTCTCACCCATTAGTTAAGACTGGGTCCCTAGAAGCAATCCCTAAGTTCCAGAACTACGTAGCCAGCATAGGTTATGAGATGTCACCCGTTATATAGGACTGGCATACTCAAGGACCACCCGCTAGTTTAGGATTGATCTCAGGGGTCACCCGTTAGTTAGGACTGACTCCATAGTAGTTGTTAATACTCGTGGAACGATACTAACACCCTTCTAATTGGGGTTACAGATTGGACTCCAGCTCAGTTATCTTATTTTATTTGGGGCATGTCGGTTAGATGATTACCTCCCACAGTTTTAATTTCAGTCTCAGTCTTCAGTCTAGAACTCAATTCAGTTCTACAGAATCAGGACCGTCAGACACAGTTACATAGCATCAGAACTCAGTACTTAGCTTTAGAAAAGCTCAGTTACAATATACATATATGCACAGTATTGCATACTCAGTATTTAAAGCAGTATCAGTGATCCATGTACTCTCTTGTTCAGTTACTCTATATCATTTAGTCAATTATTGTTTATGTATATGAACCCTTACATTCATCCTTACCACATTTAACATACCAATACATTCCCACGTACTGACCGCATACTCGTTTGTTTTGCTATGATGTTTCATATCATAGGTTCGGACACTCAGGTTCCTGACCGTGTTTAGCCAAATTTAGCCAGCAGTAGCAAATTTAGTAGTGATTCCTCATCTATCGAGGATATGCTTTTATTTTAGTATTTTAGTTTCTTAGTAGTAGCTTAGTAGTCGGAGTTAGTTGGAGGCTTGTCCCATCAACTCCACTTTCAGACAGTTCAGATTAGTGGCTTTCAGACTAGATTTTCAGATAGTATTCAATTTTATGGATTGTTATTTCAGATGTTATGTTTTATCAGTATTTCAGATGTTTTGAACCTTACGGAAATTCAGCCAAATTCCACATTAGTTACAGTATTATTATCCAGTGCTCACAACGGATATCAGTCATTGGTGAGCTTGTGGTCCTTCGGGGTCATAAGCACCGTGTGACGACTAGGGGGTAGTCTCGGATCGTTACAGGCGTGGTACCCAATCCCCCATAAACAAGTAATATCAATATACATATTCATACCGGCGTGCTACCTGATCCACCATAAACAAGTAATATCAATATCAAATATACACTACCTCACAACATATAATATGATGTACCGAGTTTACAAGTATACTTAAAATCATAAATAAATTTGATCAAGTGCTTTCATTGATCAATATTTTGACCCTTTCACGGCATTATTGAAATAATTCATCATGATCATCAACAATCCATTCATGACATTAATTCAAAGAGTTATCATTATCAAACAAGCCTCTCATAGGCACAATTCAATAATTTGTCATTATCACCAATTTAGCCTCTCATGAGCATCCAATAGATAAAGTTCTTTTATCAATACCAAAACAAGAATATTACAAAATAAGTCAATAATATAGTTTTTGGGATTAAAGTTAAGTTCTCGTGTCTTTATCCTCCTCAACTCCATGCCCGCAAGCCTAGACATGGTTTCTCCCATTAATTCTAAATTATGAAAATATAAAATAACTCAATCTTCTACTCCTTAAACCTAGCCTACCTTGACGCCAAGCTTTTGAAAGAAGCAAACTGCAATAAGGATGCTCTTTCCTTTCCTTTATGACTTGGAACAATCAATTATTTAAAAATCAAATAATTATAAGAGTAATTAAATAATTACTCTCCAAACAAATATCTTGGGATTCAAACCCACTAATTCTAAACTTAATTCAAGGTATATATCATTCCCCAATTCAATTAACCATTAATTAGCTCTTTAAGCTTAATCCATCTCCATTAATGGAGTTTTTATGCTAAAGGTTTCATCTTTACGTAATTCAAGGTTCCTAATCATCAAAATTCATAATCTAGTTTATGAAATTCATGTTAGGAATCTTTAATTTATATCTTAGAATCAACTCTAGGTCATATTAAAAACACCCATGAGTATTCCCCAAAAGAACTCCACCATTAAAGGTCTTTTTAAGGATTCTAAGATGTTAAAGAATTAAAGACGAAGAAAATAAGGGAAAAGCTTACCTCAATGAAGGAATTCCATATTAAGATCTGGTAAATTACCTCTCTAGGGTTGGGGAATGAAATTTGGGGTTTTTAGACCTAAAATATGGCTGAAGCTGATATAAATATCATTAGATTTTTGCTACAGCGAAATCCCATTTCTGCCTGGACAGTGCTCAGTAAAATAGTCATAACTTTTACTCTAAATTAGTATTGAGGAATGGTTTGTTGCATTGAAAAGATAGCTCAGACATCTTTGATTTGGTAGGTATTGGGCGCCCTAACTCCTTATATTCTATGAGATATTGTCGTTAGAAGTTGGCCCTAATAGAAACCTATATCAAAACTTTATCCGAAAGAAAGTTTTATACTTAACTTTGTGTTAGGAATATTGTACAACCTTAATTCATGCCTAAAGAACTTTCAAAATAAAGTATTTATATTAGCACTCATGAATAATTAAATTCATTGGGTTTGAGTCTATCTAGACACATGCGAAGGCTAAAATCTTCGCCGGAAAGTTTGAGGAGACGTAATAAATAAAATATTCGCTATTTTGGATCCAAGTTAATATTGAGGAATGAAAATTAAGAGTTTTCATAAATTTATCATGAATAATTTAGTAACAACGAAATGGGTCATTACAATCAGATACCAATTTACTATCCGTTCGTCCCCGAGCGGACAATCAATGGATAAAAGTATGAGGTTGGAATTAGAGAGACATTACTAATATAGTTGCTTATGCTACACTCTATTCACTCACTCGATATCCTTATTGACCAACTCATATTGTATACTCAATCATTCTATCAAAGATTTTCAAAATATGAATATCCGAAGCCAAATATTTACATACGAATCACTTTTTCTCTTTTCAATGGCCTAAGTCTGAAACTTGAGTTTTACTAAAGCATGATAAAGATGGTTAAAAGATTAACCTTGAAGAAGATAAATATTTAAAAATACCTTTTTTTTGCCAAGCTCTAGAGCCCCAAATTTAATTTTGAAAAGTGCTATGAGATGCTACATGAATCTACTACGCAAATTTTCAACACTAGATAAGTCACATCTAATCCATACAACATACAAGCTCTTCCTGAGACACCTGACTCGTTCTAGATCATATCAACATCTGATCATATTTTAGCCACCACACCACTTACAAGTCACATAATTTAGATATCCACATGAACTCAATCAAGACTATTAAACTCAATCTATAAAGCTAGCTTCGACATTTCATAACACTATTCGTTTCACCTCAAAATTACCCACGATTCAAGCTTAGTAGTTACTACAACACATTGATTACAATATTACCTCTCACTCATTATACAAACTGACACTATTAGCCATAAAGATCCCACAGAAATTTAGCCTACAATACATTCTCCTCCATAACATTGTTAACATCCATCTAACCATCATACCTTAATCACTCAACAAGCAATATCCATCCATCTAACCATCATACCTTAATCACTCAAAAATCAATATCCATCAAGTATCACCCAAGGAAAGATCAATCATGCCATTTAATAATCATTTATTCTCCCATTCAAGATCATTCTTAATTATTTTATGAATGTAACTAAGCCATTTGATTTTGTATTGCCACTATCATGGGAATTACTATACTCTAAAAGTGACATATATCAGCCAACTCTGTGGGACATGCTAATGTATAATATAGCCACAAGGTCAAGTCAATAATAATTTATTTTCTCAAGATTTTTCCTAATGCATAAATCCACTGCTACAACTTATGTCCTGACAATCACTAGCTCGATATTTTTCAATGAAAAACACTTCATGGTCAAGCCAAATCACTCTTATATCACCGACACCAATTTAAGATATATAGAGTCATTCTTATTTCTACTTAACAATATTTTTATTATGGGATTCACTTAACTCTTAATCACCTCAAGACCCAACACCAATTGCACGTAAGTAAGGCCAAACAAAATAAATTGATTACAAGTCATTAACAATCTCATCACCAATATCACATTCCAGACAAGTTATCGATCAAATTCTGCAGGTATCAACAAACTCATCTAGTTTTTGTCACTTTTATTTAAAACTCATTATTTTGCAAACTCAAAGATAATGTCACTTATCTAGTCCTCACAAGGAACCCATTATAATTTCAATAATAGAACTGCACAAAAATTCTAAATACAGTCTCAATGACCGAACAACACAAGGATCCCCATATAATATCAAATAATCTAACTACGCAAGGATCCATCCACAACATCATTAACAAGAACCTCTCATTATGAAAAACACATATCACCTCATTCCTTTATTCATGTCATTTTTTAACCAACTTTTCTTGATATCATGTTCTCATATCATCCTCTCAATTCTCATACCATCAATTTCATCTGTATAATAGTACCAAAATTAAGTAAGCACCATAGAATTTCTAGTTTTACAATGATAAGAAATCAAATAGTCCCATCAAAATTATCAACAAAAACAATTTAGTCAATTTTCATCACTTAAATTCAAACAAAAACAATTCACAACAATGACAAAAATCTAGCAACACAAGTTCAGCCAAATATCAAACACAAGCAATAAATAAGTTCATAACTTTCACAACTCTTTACCTATTAACAATAACTTTTAGACCTTATTAACAGATACCAATTGAAATCTCCTAGATTTTTATTCAAAATTACTAAGATACCAATTGGAATCATGTAACACCCTGTAAAAGTCGTGCATGGATTAGCCTTTAATAGAGTGCCCTTAGACTTAAAAACTTGAAAAATTTTCTAAGTGTAATGAGGACTTAGAGTCATTTTAGCTGGCAATCTTCGGGATACAACTTTTCAACCTTCCCGACATCCTCTTTTAGATTTTCAAGTTGCGTTATGATCGGTAAATCTCATAGTAAATATCAGATAAGTTTCGGAATTTTTTGGAACGCATAAGGCTGCGTTTGGATTTAAAAACAGTAGCAAAACGCATAGAGTATTGCCCAGTTTTCAGCATTTCAGGGTCAATTTCAAATGATCATAACTCCCTGTATATAATGAAATGTGTGAGCTATAATATATCAAACAAAAGCTCTTCGAGTCCTCTTTCAATTGCAGTTGGTTTCATCCAATTTGAGTATATGAGTAAAACGTTATAATCGATTTACTCCAGTCTACCAAACTGTCAACTGAGGGACAGATTTGACCTTAATTGTTCCTTAGGGGTATTTTGGTAATCCTCCACCCCTATATATACCACCAACACGGGATTTAATCCCTCAAACACCATAATACACATACTTTTCCCAAAATTGCTCAAGAACTCTCCCTAGGGTTTCAACATTAAAACCCAGGCAACTCAAGATTCAACCGCGGGTTCGTGAAACAAATTACAGATTTGGAATCCTCTTGACGTAGGCTTCGATAGACACCCAAAATTCGTGTAGAACAAGGTACGCGGGGTTTTCCTAAATTCTCATGGGCATAGAAAAATCATGTTTTAGAATGGGGTTTTAAATTATGTATATATATTTATGTATAAGATGTTTTAACATCATTGTTTTGGTCTTTTGACCATCTCCAAAGTGATTTGACAGTTTATATACATATATGAATGAATGTGTTTCAATTTTGAATACATGAACTTGCTAAAGACATTTGACCACCAGGTGTTTGATGAAATTTCTGCATGAATTGAACTTTATGTTTCGGAATATGAAATCCTTTACATCAGTTACATGTTTTGGTGGTCTAAACTATGTTTTGAATGAAAGCTCTTGCTTAATACATTATGGATCAGAAAAATCATGACTTGCAAGTCTTGGTATGACGATACCAACTCAGACTAATGCCATATCAGACTCAGACTAACAGACATTTCAGACTTTCATGATTTTAGACATTCAGAATGTTGCATGTACAGAAAAGGTTAAAAATGGGCATACAGAGATGTTAGGTGGTTCCCCGAAGAGGGCTTGAGTTCAAGCGACTCATTTCCTAAAACCGTGGTTTGCCGACCCGGGTATACTATTACGCGCTGACTTAAATGTCCTGTGGCATATCAGACTCAGACACTCCAACCCTTGCGGCATACTTGGGTTGGGGGCTTCCCCGCCGAGTCAATGGCGGATTCCATACAGCCCGTGGAATATCAGACTTGTAGGGGAATACCACCTAACTCAAAAGTAAAACACAGATCATGATTTGAAATGAACAGACAGGTTACATGTTTTCAGAAAGTGCCCATGTATTTTTCAGAAACAGTTTTATACATGATGTCTTGATGAAAAATTTCTTTCACTTAATATGTATATATATATATATATGTATGTTCCATTATACTATTTTTTTGGATTGCTTCGCGTGCCAGTACTTTTGTGCTGACCCCCCCTCCTTCCAGGTTCTGAGGTACAGTCTAGGGGTCCAGCTACTCAGTAGACATTCTCGGATTTGCAGACTTGATCTCACAGTGGTGAGCCTTCTATTATTCAGAAGGCCTAATTATGTTAGACATTATCTTATTTATTATGTTTTTGGTTTACTGGGGGCCTTGTCCCAGTTTCTTTTCAGACAGATGTTTATGTTCTTAGTAGAGATTTCGCAGACTGATGTCAGATAGTATAATTTAGAAATGTTGCAGAACTTGACCATGTTTTCCGTACTCAGTTTCAATTCCGCATTTTATTATGATTATGAATGTTGTGCATGATAACCAGATAGAGAATGGGTGTTTCGGGCCTTCATGGTTCGGGATGCTCGTCACGACTAGGGCCTAGGCTCGGGTCGTGACAAATCAACTACATTCCAATTGAACTTTGTTAAGATACCAATTAGAATTATCTAGATACCAATTGGATTCAATCCAATAGTTTAAGATTAGGGCGACAGATGGAGAAAAAGAAAGGAAAATGACTTCTACATGCCTCATCGCCTTTCGAAGATTGAGTGTGGGGCCCTAAACACCAATCTACGGAACTCTAATTGACATTGCTCTTGTATTTGTGGGACCAGTGAACCCTAGCTCAGATACCAACTATCACGACCCATACTAACAGACCGTGCGGGCACCTATGCTAATCTAAGTAGCTAGAAGAACCCTTATTACTCGACTAAAATTATGTGGAAGACTTTGTTTTTAAGGAAATACTGAATTAAATATAATAAAGTTAATTAAATAATAATGAATAAAAATTTTCAAAAACTTCTTACAAAGGTCCTTAACTATCCCAAGACTTGGCCAGACATGTACATGAGCTACCTATTACAACATAGACTGACAATAAAATAAATAATACAAGGACTCTAACTTCTGCCAGGAAGAAAGTGCATAAGTTAGTGTTGAATATCGTCACTCATCTAGTGACTACAAACAAACCTATATTCAGTCTACACCCTAAGAAGGAATGTAGAATATTAGGATCAATACAACCACACGTACTGGTAGGCAACATCATCCGACCATGTTAGTTCATATAATCACAAAATAGAATTAAGGAAAATAAATTATGACATCTTGAATGGAATATAATTTAACCAAGGTTGTAATAACATTATTACTTTACCTATATAAGTTACATCATCCAATTACTCTTCCAACTCCATCAGTATTATATTTACTACTAATATACACTAGCCTTATTGATTCACATCATCAACCATAATCCAATGCTAATACATCACTATCCCTCCAATTTCACCGTATCTCTACCATTACCCACATTTATAGGATAAACCTAATAATCATAGACAACTCACACTAAATTCTTAGGCTGACAATCAAACACTCTCTTCTAACATTAAGAAATAATAAATAGTCATTCGGATAAATTATAATTACGGCAAGTATAAATAAAGCAAGTTGACCATCATATAGAAAGTAAGCACCGAGTTCCAATTTTCCAAGCACATGTCACCCAATCAATCTCAAGAATACAATCAAGTAGAGAATACAAGTCAACTCATATCTTAGTAAGACACATTAAAGAACTCAAGTCTCATTAACAAACCTTATACATACTATTGAAAAAGATTAATTCAACTATTGAAGTATGGGATCGTTTCTTTGAGATTATTCATAATCAACAGTAATATATACACACATGCTAAGGGACTTATTTTTACCCAACTAGTCATGACTTGCAGGGGACAATCTAAGTCCATGTACCATACCATCGTGGTACCGATCCTCCATAAATAGATATTATCAATATTTATATTCATAACAGCGCGGTACCCGATCCAACATATATATATCCGTATCGACGTGGTACCCGATCCACCATATACATATTGGTACCGGTGTGGTACCAAATCCAATATATACATATTTGTACCGGCGTGGTACCCAATTTAACATATACATATCTGAATCGTTGTGGTACGCGATCCATCATATACATATTCGTACCGGCGTGGTACCCGATCCAATATATACATATCTGTACCGGCGTGGTACCCAATCTAACATATACATATCTGTACCGGCATGGTACCCGATCCAACATATACATATTCGTATTGGCGTGGTAAATGATCCACCATATACATTTTCATACCGGATTGGTACCCGATCTACCAAATACATATCCGTACCAGCGTGGTACCCGATCCACCATAAATAAGTAATATCAATATACATATCCATACCAGCGTGGTACCTGATCCACCATTAACAAGTAATAGCAATATCAAATTTACACTACCCACAACATATAATATGATGTACCAAGTTTACAAGTACACTTAAAATTATAAATAAATTCGATTAAATGCTTTTATTTATCAATATTTTGACCTTCTCATGGAATTATTTCAATAATTCATCATGATCATCAACAAGCAATTCGTGAAACTAATTCAAAGAGTTATTATTATCAAACAAGCCTCTCATAGGAACAATTCAATAAATCAACATTATCACCAATTTAGCTTCTCATGGGAATCAATAGATAAAGTGCTTTTATCAATACCAAAACAAGAATATCACAAAATAGGTCAATAATATAGTTTTTGGGATTAAAGTTAAGTTCTCGTGTCTTTATCCACTCAACTCTAGGCCCACAGGTCTAGAAATGCTTTCTCCCATCAATTCTAAATTATGAAAATGTAAAATAACACAATATTCTACTCATTAAATATAATGCTCCGAGTCTGCACCCCGGATGCCACACCGTTCTTACGACCCCAAAGGACCACAAGCTAACCCATGACTGGTACCTGATGAGAGCACTGAATAATAATACTAAAATAATGCAGAAGTTAGGCTTAAATGCCATAGGATTCATAATCTTAATACTGATAAATATTGCAGCTGATAATAATATCTAAAAACTGAATACTGTCTGAATAAGTCTAGTCTGAAAAGTCTCTAACAGAACTGTCTGCATATGGAGTTGATGGGATAAGCCCCTAACTAAGTCCGACTAATAAAATAATGAATTGACTCTAATAATAAAATAAATAATATCCTCGATGGATGAGGACTCACTACTGAATCTGCTGCTACTGACTGAATCTGACTAAGCGCGGTCAGGAACCTGAGCGTTCAAACCTACGATATGATACATCATAGCACAAGAATAGAGTATGCGATTAGTACGTGGAATGTAATGGTAGGCTAGATGAAGTAAGGCTAAAATACATGGGTTCATATGCATGAACAATAAATAACTGAGTGATATAAATATAACTGAATAAGAGTACACAGATAACTATAACTACTGTAAATACTGAGTATGCAATACTGCGCATATATATATATACTAAAATTGAGTTCGGATAACTAAATTACTAATAACTGGGTGACTGTTCTTGACAGTCCTAATTCTGTAGAACTAGACTGAGTTCTATACTGAGACTGAAACTAAAATTGTGGGAGGTAATTATCTAACCGACATGCCCCTCTTTGAATGAATTGGGGTCCAACCTATAACCCCAGTTGGATGGGTGTCAGTACCGTGCCACAGGCACAAACACTGGTTGTGTGGATCCACTAAAATATCATCCCAAAGAACTAAGGGTCACCCTCTACTGGCAGGTTCCCTTATGAGAATGGTATTACCCTCAACTGGCAAGTAAATACCTTATCAACCCTCAACTGAAAGGTTGATATCTCAACCTATGTTGGATATGTAGTTCTGGAACATAAGGACTGATACTAAGGATCACACCCTCTACTGATAGGTGAGCCCCATTCTTGGATACGCTCGGTGCTGAATCCTACTCCCAACTGAATGACACTGATTATTAGATTGATTGGACTGAGCTTAGTTTACCTGAGTTTTGTAATTTAATGAGTACTACTATTGTGACATTACTTAGACTATTCTATAACTACAATGGTTCTAGGTATACAACTAGATTTCGGGTATTAAATACCCCAAGACTTGATAGCACCAATAGTAAACATCGCACAATCATGAAAACTTAACATTAGTTTCTTGTTCATAATGCATTCATTTTGACAATTTATCAAACACTTGAGAGGCATGAATGGTTCCACATGATAACATGTCATGATTTCACTATTCAACTTACATAGGCATTCTATCAAATACTTGGGGAGCATGATTATCTCACATAGAAATAAACACATATAATTATCATGGCCACAATATTAAACTCATAAATTCAAGGATTAATCATGAGAATCACATATTTCATCACACATGCTATCTTAATTTCATTATACTTGTAATTAATCATGGATTGGAACCCAAACAACATCATAATCATGAATACAATCTAATTCAAGCATGAAAATCACAAATCTGTAAACTTAAATTTTTAAATAGGATTCTTGGACTCCATGGGTGAAAAGAACCCATGAATGAACTCCTAACATACCTGAGAAATTCACTTCTTGAAGATTCTTGGAGGAATTTTTTAGAATTGCTCTTGATTCTTGAAGGCTAGGGTTTTGTTAATTGAGAGAGAGTGATTTAATTTTGAGAAGAAGTGAGTAAATAATGACTAATTAGGTTATTTAGGGAATTAATCTCGTGTTTAGGACTGATTAGGTTCATTGAAAAAGACTCAATTTCCCCTGCAAAGATTAAAATTTTCGTCACTAAAAACCTCAATTTTGGCCTTCACCACGACGCGGTGGCATCGCGGTGAGCCACTGGAATTTGGCTGAGACTGTTCAAAAATGGACGAATGTAAAATTAAATCTTGGCGCGATGTGTCTCTATCGTGGTGGCACACTAGAAATTGACAACTGCAAAATGGCACATCGGTGCGACGTAGTGGAATCACGTTACCTCACTGGAAAATGACAAATGTGAACTGGAACTTTGGCGCGATATGGGAGTATTGTGATGGCACACTGGAAATTGACAATTTCCATTTGGACTATCTCCACGACATGGTGATGTACAATTTGACACATTGTTTACAAAAAATGCTATAACTTCTCACCCGAGTATCAGATTTAAGCAAAATTTATATCGTTGGAAAACTGACTGAATTTCCTACACAATGGTAAGTCTTAAACTGAAAAAATTCTGAGTATTTTGAAAACATTTATATAGAGTTACTCATGTACTAAGAGCTAAACTGAGATAGGGAAATACGGGGTATTACAATATCTCCCCCTTGGGAACATTCGTCCTCGAATGAGACTGATTAAGCTGAGAAATACTAATAGACTGAGTCTACATACTAAGCATGAATGACTGAAGAATAAGTACATGGCTGAACTAATTCATAAATGCATGACTGTCATGAAGATGATATGCAACGATAACTGATACTATTATTTGTAACTGTAACTGAACATGAAATTGAGTAAAGCTAAGGAAGACTGCTACCTTAAGCTGAGTCTGAGTTTATGGAGAAGAGGTGAGGATACTTGGTCTTCAAATCTACTTCTTCTTCCCAAGTATCTCTCTCAACTGACTGGTTCCGCCAAAGAACTTTGACCAAAGGAACTTCTTTGATCCTTAGTCTACCAATCTGGCGATCGAGGATTTGGACTGAAACCTCTTCGAAAGAGAGATCATTTTGAATAACTACACCCTCTAAGGGGACTACAACTGATGGGTCACCAATGTATTTCTTTAGCAAGGAGACGTGGAATACTGGGTGCACTAAATCTAAGTCTGAAGGAAACTCAAGCTCATTATCTACCTTTCCAAAATGGCTGAGAATTCTATAAGGACTGACATATCAAGGACTGAGCTTCCCCTTTTTTCTGAACCTCTTCACTCCCTTCATGGGAGAGATTTTCAAGTACACAAAAATCACCAATCTCAAACTCAATATCCTTTCTCCTCACATCTGCATACGATTTCTATCATCTCTGGGATTCCCTAATCCTTTCTCTAATCAACTGAACTTTCTCTAAGGCATCAAACACCATACCAGGCCCTAATATTGTAGCCTTACCTACCTCAAACCAACCAATTAGATATCTATATCTCCTACCATAAAAATCCTCAAATGGAGCTATCTGAATACTAGAATGATAACTGTTTTTATATGCGAATTCGATCAAAGGCAAGTGGGCATACCAACTACCTTTAAAATCAACAATGCATGCTCTTAAAATATCTTCTAGAGTCAGAATGGTCCTTTTTTCTTGACCATATATCTAGGGTGGAAGGCTATACTAAGTTGAATTTGGGTACCAAGACCCTTCTGAAAAGCATTCCAAAAGTGAGAGGTAAATTGGGTACCTCTATCTGAAATGATAGATACTGGGACTCGGTGCAACCTGACCAACTCTCTGAGATAGAGTTTGGCATAGTCCTTGACTGAATAGGAAGTATGGATTAGCAAGAAATGAGTGGATTTTGTCATCCTGTCTATGATAACCCAAATAGAATCATGCTGATGACGAGTACGAGGCAAACCCGTCACAAATTCTATGTTCACTTCTTCCCATTTTCATGTCAAAATACTGAACTCCTGCATGGACCCACTAGGATTTTGATACTCGATCTTAACCTACTGACACATAGAGAACTTATCTACAAACTCTACGATATCCTTCTTCATCCCACTCAACCAATAGATCTCCCACAAATCGCGGTACATTTTAGTGGACCCTAGATGAATCGAGTAGCGTGCACCGTGTGCTTCAGCAAGAATTTATTGTCTCAAGTCATCTACCCCTGGCACACATAGCCGACCCTGGCAACGCAATACACCATCTCCCCATTGGAAGAAAACCTCTACTTTTTGATCTCTGACAGACTCTTTCAGCTTAACTAGACTGGGATCTCTGTCCTACTTTTCCTTTACTTTAGAAACCAGAGATGATTCTGAGTTGTTCTGTACCCACACACTACCATCTGCTGAATCAACCAAGCGGACACCTAGTCAGGAAAGCTGATGAACTTCCTGAACTAACTTTTTCTTACCATTCTTTATGTTAGCAACACTACCCATAGATAACCTATTGTGAGCATCTTCCACTACATTGGCCTTGCTCGGATTATACAAAACACTCATATCATAATCTTTCAACAAATCTAACCACCTTCTCTGACCCAAATTTAGATCTTTCTGCGAGAACACATACAAAAAGCTTTTGTTATCTATGAACACATCTACATGCATCCCATACAAGTAATGCCTCCAAATCTTTAAGCCAAACACAACAACTGCTAATTCAGGATCATGGGTAGGGTAATTCTTCTTATAGGGCTTAAGCTATCTAAAAGCATAGACTATGACCTTATCTCTCTCTATGAGAACACAACCCAAACCTCCTCTAAATGCATCATAGTACATAACAAACCCATCTGAACCATCTGGTAACTTCAAAACTAGGGTTGAGGTGAGTTAAGTCTTCAACTCCTAAAAACTCTTCTCACAAGAATCTGACCACTGAAACTAGACTACAAAAACCCTTCAACAAACTGACGGTAATAGCCACCTAAACCCAAGAAACTCCTAATATCTGATGGAGAAATAGGTCTAGGCTAGTTTCTCACTGCCTCGGTCTTTTAAGGATCAACTCTAATGCCATCACCGGAAATGATATGACCAAGGAATACTATTGACCTTAGCCAAAATTTGCACTTACTGAATTTGGTGAACAACTAATGGGCTCTGAGAGTCTAAAGTATGATTCTGAGGTGATCTGAGTGATTATTCTCGCTACGGGAATACACAAGAATGTCATCAATGAAGACTATCATGAACATGTCCAAGTACTGCTTGAACACGTGATTAATTAATTCCATGAAAGCTACTGGGGCATTTGTGAGACCAAAGGACATGACTAACAAATTGAAGTGACCATACCGGGTTTGAAAAGCTATTTTTGGAATGTCACATTCTTTAACTCTAAACTGATGATAGTCAGATCTAAGGTCTATCTTAGAAAAATAACTGGTACCCTAAAGTTGGTCAAACAAGACATCAACTCTAGGAAGTGGGTATTTGTTCTTGACTATGACTTTGTTCAACTGATGGTAGTCTATACATATTCTGAGTAAACCATCTTTCTTACGCATGAATAAGACTGGTTCACCCCACAGGGAAACGTTGGGTCTGATGAACCCCATGTCTAAAAGGTCCTTTAACTATTCTTTTAACTCTCTGAGTTCAGTTGGTGCCATTCTGTGTGGTGGAATAGATATGGGCTCAGTATCTGAAAGAAGGTTTATTCTGAAGTCAATTTCCCTTTTGGGAGAAACTCTGGGAAGATCTTCAGGGAACACATCTGAGAATTCATTTACAACTGGAACTGACTCAAGACTAGGAGTCTCTGAACTAGAGTCCTTGAATCACACAAGATGATAGACACATCCCTTGGATATTATTTTTCTCGCTCTAAGGTATGAAATCAACTGACCCTTAAGCACTGTAGTGCTACCCCTCTATTCAAGGACTGGTTTATTTGGAAATTAAAATGAACAATTTTGTTTCTATAATCAACTGAGGCATAGCATGAATAGAGCCAATCCATGCCGAGAATGATGTCGAAATCTATCATCTCTAAATCTACTAAGTCTGCTGAAGTGACTTTCTGAAATATCATAACCAAATAGTTTTTGTATACCCACCGAGCTATGATAGACTGACCCACTTGGGTAGAGACTGAGAAAGGTTCTGTTAATACTTTTGGTTTGACCTTAAAGTTGACTGCTATGTCAAGAGTTACAAAAGATAGAGAATCTCCAAGATATAATAAAGCATAAACTTGTAAATAAAAGATCTGTAACATACTAGTGACCACATCAGGAGAACTTATCTAATATTTTTTGGACTAAAGTGTATAAATCCTATTTGGGCATTGCGCACTGTTGGCACTTGAAGCGGCACCCTACTGATTCAGGAGATCAGACTGAGCTGAAGGACAATTGTACTGACCCTGCGAACCTGACTGAGGACAATTTTTGATTCTATGTCCTGGCTTACCACACCCAAAACAAACATCACTGTCAGCCCTGCAGACACCCTGATGGTTTTTGCTATATTTTTTACAAAGGGGGTTTGTTCGAGCACTACTGAACTACCTTGAGATTAGAGCCTGGAACCCTATCTTTATTACCATTTCTAAACTTAGGTACTGGAGTACTAGCTGAGGACGGATCTAGAACTGAAGATTTTAGGGAAAACTGGGAACGGTTACCATCTTTTTACTTAGGCCGAGTGAAACTAAAGCTACCTGTTCTATCTCTCTTATTCTCCCTCTCTCTCTCCTAATTATTGGCCTCTTCTATCTACTGATCATGGGACAATATCCTAGATATGTCCATCTCCTTAATTAATATCACAGTTCTGCACTCCTTAACCACACTCTCTGACACCCCAGACACAAACTTGCTCATTCTGGACCTATTGTCTGCTACTACATGGGGATCATACCTGGCTAACTGAGTAAACTTGAGGGAATACTCTTTCACACTTGTGTTTCCTTTCCTAAGATTGATAAACTCTAACACCTTGGCTTCCCTCAATTCTAAGGAAAAGAATCTATCTAGAAAATCAGTAGCAAACTTTTCCTATTCTATGGGCCCTGCATCTGTTCCCCTGTCTACCTTCAACTTTATAAACCATGTATTAGATACATCTTGTAGCTGATAGGCAGCTAACTCAGGTGTAATACCCCGAACTTTCTTTAGGTCGAGTTTTATCTTCAAGAAAAGTAAGGGCTGACTTTCCAAGTGAGAAATATTTTAAACTGTGTAGAATTACCCTAATATCGACTTTATGTCATGTGGAGAATTGAATAAGATTTTCGTCGATACCAATTTTGCAAAAATCTAGTGTCGGGGTAAAAAGTTATGGACGTTTTATAAAAAGCTGTCTGAACTGCCCAGGTGCTATGGGCAGGCCGAAGGACCATCGATTTAGAGACGGACCATCGCCCATAGCTGTCGCTATGAGTCAGTAGTCCCATTCACTGGCCAAGTGTGATGGTCAAGACCGACGGACCGTCGAGCTAGCGATGGACTGTCGCCTCAGGCCGTCGCGATAAGGCAGTAAGTCCCAGTTCTGGTCCAGGTGCGACGGTCGGTCCAACAGACCGTCTACCCAGTGACGGACCATCATACCCCACCATCGCATGTCTCGATCAGTAGTTTTAAGTCATTTTTAAAAGGACTTTTTGGTATTTTCCCACTCTTTTTAACACCTATTTATATCAAGTCAAGGCTCATAACTCCATATTCATCTATAACATCAAAAGCTAGGGTTTCTTTCAAGATAAAAACCCAAGAACAAGATTCAAACCCTTCTTTAAGAAAATACAAGAAATCAAGAATATATCTAAGAACCTTCAAGAAAGAGTCTTCTAAGGTATGCTAGATGTTGATTCTTGGATTCCTTCCACCCAAGAAGTTCAAGAATCCTTTTCAAAATTTTAAGGTTTATGTATTTATGAGATTTCATTGTTTATGTGTATTATAGTTCATAATTTTGTATTGTTGAGTTTTAATTCATGATTTAGACTACAAGTTTCAAGAATTGATTCTAGTATGTGATGAATTGTGTGATGTACATGATAAACCCTCTTCAAGTTGCATGTTGGTTGATGTATCCATGATAATTAGGTGTAGAAATTGTTGAATAACCAAAGCATACTCCCCATATGGTCGATAAAATGCTTATGTGAAGGAATTAGATCCATTATATCATGTTGACTAGAAATCCCCAATTGTGTGTAAGCTCATGCATACCAAGTATTTGTTGAAAAGCCTTAGAGAATGAATTGTGTCATGTTATCTTGAAATCCCCCAATTATGTGTTCTTCAATGCATGTTAAATGTTTGTTGCAAGATGTTGTTGAATGAAGTATGATCCAATAGCATGTCTCCCTATACTATCACATGTTTATGATTTCCAAGTGCTTGAAGGGATGCTTTAATGATTGTAATGGTGAATGAAAGTCCATGGTCATGATTATTCAAAAATGGTTATGTTTTACTTTTATGTTATCGTGTCCTGGGGGTATTTATACCCGACAAATTAGCTGTTGTCTAGAGCTAGTATCAGTTTTCATAATAATCTCAATCAAGACGCGATTCTTAGAACTCAGTGATTTACAAAACTCAGTGCTCTCAGACGGTTACAAAACTTAATAAATCTCAGTAATCTAAGTATCATTAGCATTCCAGTTTCAGTTCAGTATTCAGCTCAGATCTTAGTAGTATTCAAGTATTCAGAACTTAGTAACATTCAGTCAAATAATGAGATCCAATAGTGTTCCGTTGGATAATGGAACCAAGTGAACTCAGTCAGATAAGTCAAGAAATATGAACAATAAAAGATTCAACTCAGTCTAAGTCCAGTTAAGAATCAGTTTAGAGTCCTTCAGTTGGGAGTAGTAGCTAGCATCGAGCGAGTGCAGGGATGATGGATTCCCGTTAGAGAGGCAGAGTTATTAGCAGCAATCCCTAAACTCCAAAACTGCATAGCCAGCGCAGGACCAGGATTCACCCGTTAGATTAAGGCTTGACTATCATACTGCCTTAGGCTTAACTTTCTGTTTAGGGTCACCCGTTAGAGAGGCTTGACCATAGCAGAGGTATTTAACTGTGGTACGGTATTGACTCCCTTCTAGATGAGATTACAGGTTGGACCCCACTAGTTTAGATTTGGGGCATGTTGGTTAAGTGAGAACTCCCACAGTTGCAGTTTCAATATCAGTCTATAGAGTAAAACTCAGAAATCAGGACTATCAGATACAGTCACCTATCTTAGTAAGGAACTTAGATAGTTCCATATATTCATGGACCACTCACTAGATAGGCCTGGTCTCACATAAAGTTAATCAGTTCATACTAATGGATCCAGAGATCACCCATTAGATAGGTCTGATCTCAAACTCAATCCATTATTTCTATTATTACAAGATTCAGAGATTTTCTTCTAGATAGGTCTGATCTCAAATACAATCATTCCTTATCATTATTAGTAGATTCAAAGATCATCCGTTAGAGAGGTTTGATCCCAGATTTATTCAGTCGATAGTAGCAATTCCAGAACTCAGTTATTGATATGAGTAGATTCAGTTAATCATCTTCAGTATCATCAATTTTAAAGATCACCACTAAAGAGGACTGATCTCAACTTCAGTACTCATTTATCAATATCAGAAGATTCAGTTATTCAGTATCGCAGTATTAGTAGTGAGTTCAGACATCAGAAAAGCGGTATCTGAGTCTCAGTATTCAGTGTCACAATGACTTTAGTTATGGTTTGTGCATTCATACATATGTCCTCATTCAGTATTCACATGTTATTCAGTTAAGTAAAGTTCATGCATAAGACCTTGCATTTAGCCTTACCTCATCTAGCATACCAGTACATTCAAAGTACTAACACATACTTTTCTCTTGAGCTATGGTATCTTATACCATAGGTTCAGAAGCGCGAGATCCAGAGCACCCTTAGCAGTCCAGACTCAGTCAACATCAGTAGATGTAGCAGTGAGTTCTCTTTATTCGAGGATGATTCTTATTTTATTATGGCATTAGAATCAGTTTATTTTTAGTAGATGGAGTTAGTTGGGTATATGTCCCATCAACTTCACAGATCAGACAAGTTTAGAGGCTTTTCAAATAGATGTAATAGTATACAGTTTTTAGTATTGATTATTTTAGATGTTTTGAACCTTATGGAAAGTTTTCGCTAGTTTTCCGTATTTATTACCTATATTATGCAGTGCTTAGGTACAGATATCAGAAGAGGGTTAGCTTCTAGTCCTTCAGGGTCTTGAGCTCCGTGTGGCATTCTAGTTATAGAAAATTAGGGCGTTACATCAGCACTCTCACCGGAAGTCACTTCCATAATATTTGTGACTTTCTGTACCTAATCGAGGAACTCCTATGGATCCTCTTCTAACTTAGATCCTGAAAATAGGGGAGGATTCATTCAAGTGAAGTCCCAAATCCTAGCTGCAGTAGTATTGTTCACTGGGTTGGCCTGAACAGCAGCTGGACATTCATTCTGAGCTACTACCAAATTGGCTAGAATGGTGAAAGTAGCTTTGAATTCTGCATAGGAGACATACTCATCCAGGGGATCTTCCTGAATGGGCTGAGGTACTGGTTTGTTTCCTTTTCTTTTTCTGCTGGTCTTTTTGGGAGGCATGCTTTATATATGGAAGGAAGAAAAGAATTAGACTGAGAGTTTAACTTAAGTCATGCTCACTCTCACGACATGACTACTGAAAGAAGGGAAAATTTCCCTAAAAATAACTCGTAACCTCTTTCCCATAAGTCTAGAGCGCTACACACCCATGCACAAGACTCTACTTGACGTGACTCTCAGACTCCCTAGGACTCTGTTAAACCTTACGCTCTGATACCAAGTTTGTAACACCCCGATTATGCACCCTGGATGCCACACAGTGCTTACCACCCCAGAGGACCACAAGCTAACCCATGACTGATACCTGCTGTGAGCACTGAATAATAATACTAAAAAAATGCAAAATTTAGGCTAAAATGCCATAGGGTTCATAATCTGAATACTAATAAATATAGCAACTGATAATAATATCTGAAAAATGAATACTGTCTAAACCAGTCTAGTCTGAAAAACCTCTAACTAAACTATCTGAATGTGGAGTTGATGGGACAAGCCCCCAACTAACTCCGATTAATAGAATAATAAATCTGTTGTTGTAGCACCCCACATTTTCGACCTAAAAAGCGAACTATCATTCCTACGTGCGTAATCTCTAATTCCATGGATTATGTTTAAATTCATGTTTCATGATCCTTATCCTAGTTTATTAAGTGATTATGAGGTGAAAAGTGTTCATAAAACTCACTTGGAGCAAAGTTGAGCTAAGAGTCATTCATTCATCAAAAGTTTGATATTTGACTCTATAAGAGTCTACTTTGAATGTGTATAAATTTAGATACACATAGAATTTTTCATCTCAAGATACACCAAATTGTAGATAATTTAATTAGCTTTCCAACGATACCAATTTTGACAAAATCCGATACCCAAGTGAAAAGTTATAGCCATTTTCGTGAAGAGGCAGTAAGCAGAGGCGATATGCCCGTGACGCGCGCTCCATCACCCCCAGCTATTTCCCAGGTTCTATTTTCGTGTTTTTAAAGGAAAAAGGGTCCTTTCCTTCACCCTAACTCATCCATAACATAAAATTTTAGCTCCAAGAAGCATCAATTGCATTTTTATTCAATTTTTCTCTCAAAAGATTAAAAATCCTAACCACTTCTCCAAGAACAAGATTCAACTTTTCCTTTCCCAATGATCAAGAATTCAAGCCTTTAAGATCAAGAATTCCAAGAAACAGATCAAGATCCAGGTTTCATCTTTCAAAATTTATAATCTAAGGTATGTGGGACTACTCTAAAAACCTTGGGCATAAGTTTATATGCTTTATCAATATTAAAGATCCCCAATTATGATTTATAATGAAGTATTCAATATGATTTTCAAAAAATATGCATCATGGGACTGTTTTGATGAAAAAAATTATTGTCTTGAATCACTTTTCATGGAAATTGAATTATAACTATATGTATATATGATTTCATGTATTTTAAAGATTGATTGAGAGCATGAGTACAAATTCCCTCTCTTGTTGCGAACTCAAGTTTGCATTTTTTTGTGTGAATAATTTGAAGTGCATGCCTTAAGATTTGAAAGTGATCTTCTCAATATCATGGTGTTTGACATGGTTTATAGATGATGAGAGAGAGTTTCTTATTATCACTACATTCTTGTTTAAAAGGGAAAGAATTGTATGTAATTGAATAAATTAACATGACCACTACATGTTTTGAATCTTGCAAAGAGAGGTTAACTGCCTAAGTGTTCTTGAGATTTCAAAGTTATGACTTTATTGTGATATTATAAATCTTGGGTGGTCACATGCATGTTTTGAATATGATGGGTTGTGAATTGGATATGATATTGACTTGCAAGTTAGGGTATGACGATACACGAGATTACATGCCCTTAACAAGATAAGTATTGAATGTTTTAAAAATATGAAGTATGTTTGTTTTAAAGAACTAAAAGTTGGGCTTAAGAGAGATAGTGGGTTACCCGAAGAAAGTACGTGTTGAAAGACTCTATGCTATAAACCGTGATTTGCCGACACAGGGTTATGGTACCATGCTTTGTGATCTTGTGTACTTTGATTCATGTCATCCCAAATTGGGACTATGGTTAGGAGCCCTGCTTTGTGATCTTGTGCACTACCATGACATGTTGATTTTATTGGGGATTTTTTCCCCCTGCTGTGTGATCTTGTGTGTCTCCCTTATAGATACTACACTCTTTGCAGCAAACTTGGATTGTGGGCCTGGCCATCGAGTTAAGAGCAAATTCCATATAGCCTGTGGAATTACAGATTATAGGGTGTACCATCTAGCTCAGAAGAATAACAAAGAGTAAGTCAAGGTTTTCAAGAACTGTTTTGAAATTATTAAATATGCCCATGTATTTTATTTACATAATATTCATTGTTATTACGATATGCTCTCATCTATTTTTGTATAAAAGATATTATTTTGAGTTGTTTCACATACCAGTACATCTGTATTGACCCCCTATAATTCAGGATCCGAGACATAGTCTGTAACGACCCGAGACTACCCCCTAGTCGTTACACGGTGCTCATGATCCCGAAGGACCACAAGCTAATTTTCTACTGATATCTGTACTTGAGCTTTGCATAATATAATATAATATAATATAATAAATGCAAAAAAATGGCAGAAAACTTGCCATAAGGTTCAAAATATTTAAAATACTCAAAACTAAAAACTAAATATTGATACATCTGTACGAAAAACCTCTAGACTATCTGAACTATGGAGTTGATGGGACATGTCCCCAACTAACTCCATCTACTGAAAATAAATTAAATCTGATGCGATAATAAAATAAGGATCACCCTCGAATGAAGAGGACTCACTTCTATGTCTACTGTTGCTGATTGGGACTGAGCTGCTAAAGGTACTCTGGACTCGTGCCTCTGAACCTATGGTGTAAAATAAAACACCATAATGCAAATGCGTCAGTACGTGGGAATGTACTAAGTATGCAAGATGAGGTAAGGCTAAATGCAAGGTCTTATGCATGAATAATTACTTAACTGAATAATCATGAGAGTACTGGATGAGGATATATGCATGAATGCACAAATCATAACTGAAATCATCGTGACTCTGAATATTGAGACTCGAATACTGCTTTACTGGCGTCTGAACTCACTACTAATACTAAGATACTGAATAACTGAATCTTATGATATTGATAACTGAGTTCTAAAGTTGATATCAGTCCTATCTAGCGAGTGATCTCGGAAACTAATGATTCTGAAGCTGATTAACTGAATCTACTCATATCAATGACTGAATTTTGAGCTTGCTACTATCGACTGACTAAATCTGAGATCAAACCTCTCTAATGGATGATCCCTGAGTCTACTATCAATGATAATAAATGATTATGTTTGAGATCAGACCTATCTAGCAGAAGATCTCTGAATCTAACAATGAGAATAATCAACTAAATCTGAGATCAGGCCTATCTAACGGGTGATCTCTGGATCTAATAATGAGAATACTCAACTAAATCTGAGACTATGATCAGGCCTATCTAATGGGTGATCTCTGGATCTGATAATGAGAATACTTAATTGAATCTAACACTGAGATCAAGCCTATCTAATGGGTGATCTCAGGAACTGATAATGAGAATACTTAACTAAATCTGAGACTGAGATCAATCCTATATAATGGGTGATCTCTGGATATGATAATACTGATACTGATCAACTTTATGAAAGACCATGCCTATCTAGAAGGTGGTCCATGAATCTATGGAACTATCTGAGTTCCTTACTGAGATAGGTGACTGTATCTGACATTCCTGACTTCTGAGTTCTATTATGAAGAATGATACTGATATTGCAACTGTGGGAGTTCTCACTTAATCGACATGCCCTAAATCTGAACTGGTGGGGTCCAACTTGTAACCTCAGCTGAAAGGGTGTCAATACTATGCCACGGGTAAAGACCTCTACTCTGGTCAAGCCTTTCTAATGGGTGACCCTCAATAGGAAGTCAAGCCTAAGGTAATATGATATTTAATCCTTATTCTAACGTGTGACTCCTGGTCCTGTACTGGCTATGCAGTTCTAGAGTTCAGGGATTGCTGCTAAGGACTCTGCCTCTCTAACGGGAAAGTCGTCATCCCTACACTCGCTCGGTGCTAGCTCCTACTCCCAACTGAAAGACTCTGAACTAATTTTTTAACTGAACTTAGACTGAGATGAATCTGTTACTAATCATATTTCTCGACTGATCTGACTGAGTTAAGCTGAGTTCACTTGGTTCCGTTATCTAATGGAATACTACTAAATCTTGTCATCTGGCTGAATGATACTGAGCTCTAAATAGATTACTTGAATGCTACTAAGGTCTGAACTGAACACTTGAATACTACTAGATTTGAGATGAGTACTGAACTGAGGCTAGAATACTTATGATACTGAGATTACTTAAGTTCTATAACTGTTTGAGAGTTCAGAGTTCTATAACTCATTGAGTTCTGAGAATTGTGGCTTGACTGAGATTATCGAGAAAACTGACACTTGCTCTAGACTGTAGCTAATTTATGGGTATTAATACCCCCAGGACTCGATGGCATAAAATTTAAACATAACCATTCTTGAATAATCATAATCATGGACATTCATTCACCATCACAATCACTAAAGCATCTCTTCAATCATTTATAAAACCATAAACATGTGATAATATAGGGAGACATGATATTGGATCATACTCCATTCAACAAGGTCTTTCATCAAACACTTAGCATGCATTAAAGAACACATAATTGGGGAATTTCATGCTATCATGTCACAATTCATTCACTAAGGCTTTTCAACAAACACTTGGAATGCATGAGCTTGCACACAATTGTGGATTTCTAGTCAACATGCTATAATGGCTCTAATTCCTTCACATAAGCATTTTATCAAACATATGGGGAGCATGTCTACACTTAATTGACATAAACACATCACTTAACAAGCAACTTAAAGAGGATTTATCATGAATGTCACATACTAGGGACAAAGCTTGAAACCTTGTAAACAAATCATGAATTAAAACTCAATACTAACATGAACTTCAATTTCAATTCACATGAATCATGAAAACTCATAAACATAAGATCATTAAATTTAGAAAAAAGATTTTTGAACTTCTTGGGTGGAAGGGACCCAAGAATCAACATTTGCATACCTTAGGAAACTCTTTCTTGAAGGTCCTCAGAGAGGTTTTTGATTTCTTGATTTCTTGATTTTTCTTGAAGAAGGGTTTTTATTTAGAGAAAACCCTAGCTTTAATGTTAAAGATGAAGAATGAAGCCCTCAGCTTCGTTCAAGATATATATAAGGGTTAAAAAGTGTGGGAAAAGAACAAAAATCCCTTTTTAAAAATATCTTAAAATACTAAACGGGATTTGCGATGGTCGGAGTGACGGTCCGTCACTAGTCTGACGGTCCGTTGGATCATCCGTCGCACGTTGATCAGAAAAAGTCCACACTGCCTTAGTTGCGATGGTCCATTGCTAGATTAACGGTCCACCATCTTGGTCTTCTCACTTAGGCCAAAAGAGGGAGTTACAGCCTTGGTTGCGATGTTCCATCGCAAACTCGATGGTCCGTCAACCAGTTCGTCGCACTTGGGCGGTTTCGACAACTCTCAGTTAAACTGCCATAACTTTTCTCCCCGATACCGGATATGGACAAAAATGGTATAGTTGGAAAGATAATTCAATTCTCTACATGAAAAAAAGTCGATATTAGGAAAATTTTACATGGTTTAAAATATTTATCACTTGGGAAGTCACTTCTCAATCTTTTAGGGCCGAATTTTATGATTCACTTGACACGCTCTAAGGCTCAGACTACGAGAGAATTTTGTAGCGTCTTACACAGTCTCGAAGTCTTATTTAATAGTAGATTCGTGTGTCAGAAGTTGCAGTTGGTGAGCCTTCTCTATTCTGGAAGTCCTGGTCATTAAACTTTGTTATTTTTTTTTGTTTTACGGTCTGACTAGGGGCCTTGTCCCAGTCTTTAGACAGATGTTGACTTTCATAGTGTTAGAGATTTCGCAGACTAGTGTCAAATATTTTGTTGAATGTTGTGAACTCAAGTTTCGTATTATTCTATTGAACTAAGTAATTTGATCAGGTTACCATCTTTATTACCTATTTTTGCATTTGTTAAAGTATATGAATATTGTGCATGGTTGCCAGAAAGAAAGGGGTGCCCGAGCCTTCATGGTTCAGGATGCTAGTTAAGGCCAGAGCCTTGGTTCGAGTCATGACAAAATTTGTATCAGAGCACGGTTCATGGTCCCAAGGTGTCTATGAAATTGTGTCTAGTAGAGTCTTGCTTATGGGTGTGTTGTGTACCATACTTATAATTAGAAGGCTATCGGGAATTTAGTAGTTGTTTCCCATTCTTTCATACTCTATTTCATGCTCTAGCATCATCCATAAGAAAGTTATCCAAATTCCTTAATTACTCTAATTTCATGGGCCATGCCTCATTATCGAGGCGATATAAGTCCAAGTGTCTAGCTCTCACAGTGATGTCGCTCTCTCTGATTGAGTTGTCCATAAAGTTATTAGAAAGCACACGGACTTTGGAGGAGTCCAGTAGTGCTTCAAGGTGTATTGATTCGGAAGTACACCTTTATCTTGATGAAATTGTGCTTTCCAGCCTAAGGTACAAAATGTATTCAATCTCCTTTAATAAAAATCTTGTTGAGGATGTGATGTTTAAGGATAATGATGTGTAGCAGAATGTTGGAACTGTATTTCCACCCGAGTAGTAGTGTATGTTAAAGTGTCATGACCTATTGGTAGTGAGATGGACTAGAAGTTGGTGACATAAAGTCACAAGGTTAGCAGTCAGAGTGAGGGTGACATTTGCATAAATAAATAGTTTTAGTTGTATAATCATGGATTGAAAAGTGGGTTACCATTGTATAGTGATAGACTAATGTGGTATAATGATAGAAGAATATGGTAGCAATAATTATAGATTGTATGGTAGTCTGTAAAAGAAGTGACAGGATATGATTATTATTTATCCAAATTAGAGAAGGAGCCTAGAGTGGATAGTTATTATGGGTATAGAAATCAGTTATAGGTTGTGAATGGAAAGGAGTAGATTATTTAATAAGTTGTAGGTAAAGACTCATTATTTTTTATTAAATTTTGAAGGTCATTTTGATGTAAGAATAGGTAAGTAAATATGAGGTGAGAATTTAGAATATGTTGATAAGATTGAAATAGGTTGTATTATAATATTGAGATAGACTATCCTTATTATGTGACTTTACCCCTTTGACTGTCTTTTCTCTAGTGGTTGTAAACTAATACTTCATGTGAGAACGTATGTAGTGGATTCTGAATTATAATAGCGAGGTTATGAAAGGGTTGTGATTATAGGTAGTAGCTAGGTGAAATAAAGTATTTTGGGTTGATTTCCCAATTTAATGGGCTAGTATAGTATGTGGGATGCTTCGTTGGTGGTACATTATTGACGCTAGACTGTAGGCTTGAACTTGGGATGTGAAGTGTGGTGGTAAGAGTAGTAGCTTAAGATTAATGATGCATGTTTTGTTGGAATTAATTAGCAGGCTTGATGTGATGTGTGAAATGGCCTAGGTTGATGATATATGAAAAGTTTATATGGTAATCATGAGGTATATGTGTACATGAGGAATAGTGTTAAAACAATGAATTGTGATTGGATCATTAAGGGGATAAGAGCATGAGTATATGGGAATAGGTTGAACCCCTGATAGTAGGTTTCTACACCTTTATAACTTCAACAAGTCCCTATCCATCATTAGGGGATGAATGATCCCAAGGGGGAGATAATGTAACACCCCGCATTTTTTAGATAAAAAGCGAATCATCATTCCTACGTGCATAAGCTATAATTCCATGGATTATATTTAAATTCATGTTTCATGATCCTTCTCCTAGTGTATGAAGTGATTATGAGGTGAAAAGTGTTCATAAAAATCACTTGGAACAAAGTTGAGCTAAGAGTCATTCATTCATCCAAAGTTTGATATTTGATTCGTCAAGAGTCTATTTTGAATGTGTATAACTTTATATACACATAGAACTTTTCATCTCAAGACCCAACAAATTGTAGATAATTTAATTAGCTTTCCAACGATACCAATTTTGCCAAAATCCAATACCCGAGCAAAAAGTTATAGCCATTTTCGTGAAGAGGCAGTAAGCAGAGGTGATATGCCTACGACGAGCGCTCCATCGCCTCCAGCTATTTCCCAGGTTCTGTTTTCGAGTTCTTAAGGGCAAAGGGGTCCTTTCCTTCACCCTAACCCATCCATAACATAAAATTTCAGCCCCAAAAAGCACCAATTGCATCTTTATTCAATTTTTCTCTCAAAAGATTGAAAACCCTAACCACCTATCCAAGAACAAGATTCAACTTTTCCTTCCCCAAAGATCAAGAATTCAAGCATTTAAGATCAAGAATTCCAAGAAACGGATCAATATTCGGGTTTCATCTTTCAAATTTTATAATCTAAGGTATGTGGGATTCCTCTAAAAACCTTGGGCATAAGTTTAAAAGTTCTATCAAGATTAAAGATCCCCAATTATGATTTATAATGAAGTATTCAATATGATTTTCGAAAAATCTGCATCATGGGACTGTTTTGATGAAAACAATTATTGTCTTGAATCACTTTTTATGGAAATTGAATTATAACTATATGTATATATTATTTTGTGTATTTTTAAGATTGATTGAGAGCATGAGTATGAATTACCTCTTTTGTTGTGGACTCAAGTTTGAATTTATCTTTGTGAATGATTTGAAGTGCATGCCTTAAGATTTGAAAGTGATCTTCTCAATATCATGGTGTTTGACATGGTTTATAGATTATGAGAGGGATTTTCTTATTATCACTACATTTTTGTTTTAAAGGGAAAGTATTGCATGTAATTGAATAAATTGACATGACCACCACATGTTTTGAATCTTGCAAAGAGAGGTTAACTGCCTAAGTGTTCTTGAGATTTCAAAGTGATGACTTTATTGTGATATTATGAATATTGGGTGGTCATATGCATGTTTTGAATATGATGGGTTGTGAATTGGATATGATATTGACTTGCAAGTCAGGGTATGACGATACACAGTGATTACATTCCCTTAATAAGATAAGTATTGAATGTTTTGAAAGTATGAAACATGTTTGTTTTAAAAGAACTAAAAGTTGGGATTAAGAGAGCTAGTAAGTTACCCGAAGAAAGTACGAGTTGAAATACTCTATGCTAGAAACCGTGATTTGCCGACACGGGGTTATGGTACCATGCTTTGTGATCTTGTGTACTTTGATTCATGTCATCCCAAATTGGGACTATGGTTAGGAGCCCTGCTTTGTGATCTTGTGCACTACCATGACATATTGATTTGATTGGGAATTTGGCACCCTGCTGTGTGATCTTGTGTGTCCCCCTTATAGATACTCCAATCCTTGCGGAAAACTTAGATTGGGGGCTTGGCCTCCGAGTTAAGGATGGATTCCATATAGCCCATGAAATTACAGATTGTAGGGTGTACCATCTAGCTCAGAAGAATAAAAAGTGAGTCAAGGTTTTCAAGAACTGTTCTAAATTATTAAATATGCCCATGTATTTTATTTACGTAATATTCACTGTTATTATGGTATGCTCTCATCTATTTTTGTATAAAACATATTATTTTGAGTTGTTTCACATACCAGTACATCTATATTGACCCCCTTATATTTCAGGATCTGAGAGACAGTCCTGGGGTCCCGTTCAACAGTAGATTTGTGTGTCAGAAGTTGCAGTTGGTGAGCCTTCTCTATCCGGAAGGCCTGGTCATTAAACCTTGTTGTTGTTTTTTTGTTTTACGGTCTGACTGGGGGCCTTGTCCCAGTCTTTAGATAGATGTTGACTTTCATAGTGCTTGACATTTCGCATACTGGTGTCAAATGTTTTGTTGAATATTGTGAACTCAAGTTTCGTATTATTCCACTGAACTAAGTGAGTTGACCAGGTTACCATCTTTATTACCTATTTATGCATTTGTTAAAGTATATGAATGTTGTACATGATTGCCAGAAAGAAATGGGCGCCCGGGACTTCATGGTTCGGGATGCTCATTACGGCTAGGACCTCAGTTCGGGCTGTGACAACTGTAATATTGAAATAAATAATATCCTCGATGGATAAGGACTCACTACTGAATCTGTTACTACTAATTGAATCTGACTAAGCGCGGTCAGGAACCTGAGTGTTCGAACCTATGATATGATAAATCACAATGTAAGAAAAGAATATACGTTCAGTATGTAGAATCTACTGGTATGCTAGATGAGGTAAGGATGGAATGTATGGGTTCATATGCATGAACAATAACTGACTGAGTGATATGAATATAATTGGATAAGAGTACATGAATAACTGAAACTACTGTAAATACTGCATATGCAATATTGTGCATATACATATATATACTGAAACTAAGTTTTAAGTTCTGATAACTGAGTAACTGATATCTGAGATTACTAATAACTGAATTACTGATAATTGGGTAACTGTTCCTGACAGTCCTGATTCTGTAGAGCTTGACTGAGTTTTATAATGACACTAAAACTAAAACTATGGGAGGTAATCATCTAACCGACATGCCCCTCTCTGAATAGATTAGGGTCCAACCTGTGACCCCAGTTAGAAGGGTGTCAGTACCGTACCACGGGTACAAACACTGCTGTGTGGATCCATTGAAATGGAATCCCAAAGGACTAAGGTTCACCCTCTACTGGCAGGTTCCCTCATGAGAATCGTATTACCCTTAACTGGTAGGTAAACACCTTATCAACCCTCAACTGTCCGGTTGACATCTAAACCTACGCTGGCTACGTAGTTCTAGAATGCAAGGACTACTACTAAGGATCACACCCTCCTCTAACAGGTGATCCCCCATCCTTGGATTCGCTCGGTGTTGAATCCTAATCCTAACTGAATGACACTGATTATTAGATTGATTGGACAGAGCTGAGATTAACTAAGTTCTGTAACTCACTGAGTACTACTATTTCTACATTATTGAGACTATTATGTAACTACTGTGATTTTAGGTATACAACTAAATTTTGAGTATTAAATACCCCCAGGACTCGATAGCATCAATAGTCAACATGGCACAATCTTGAAAACTTAACATTAGTTTCTTATTCACAATGCATTTATTTAGACAATTTGTCAAACACTTGAGAGGCATGAATTATACATGAATGGGACCACATGATAACATGTCATGATTTCACCATTCAACTTACATAGGCATTCTATCAAACACTTAGGGAGCATGATTATCTCACATAGAAATAAACATATATAATTATCATGGCCACAACATTCATCTCGTAAATTCAAGGATTAATCATGAGAATCACATATTTCATCACACATGCTATCTTAATTTCATGATACTTGTAATTAATTAGGGATTGGAACCCAAACAACATCATAATCATGAATACAATCTAATTCAAGCATGGAAATCACAAATCCGTAAACTTG
Source organism: Capsicum pubescens (assembly GCA_030864215.1). Lineage (NCBI taxonomy): Eukaryota > Viridiplantae > Streptophyta > Magnoliopsida > Solanales > Solanaceae > Capsicum > Capsicum pubescens. Next base: position 65,252,037 of record CM061543.1, read on the forward strand.
TCTTTTAAAATAGGGTTCTTGGACTCCATGGGTGAAAGGAACCCATGAATGAACACCTATCATACCTGAGAAATTCACTTCTTGAAGATTCTTGGAGGAATTCTTGAGAATTGCTCCTGATTCTGGAAGGTTGGGGTTTTGTTAATTGAGAGAGAATGATTTAATTTTAAGAGAAAGTAAGTAAATAATGATTAATTAGGTTATTTAGGGCATTAATCTCATGTTTAGGACTAACTAGGGTCATTGAAAAAGACCCAATTGCCCCTGGAAAGATTTAAATTTTCGTCACTGAAAACCCCAATTTTGGCCTTCACCGCAATGCGGTGGCATCGCAGTGAGCCACTGTAATTTGGCTGAGACTTTTCAAAAATGGACGAGTGTGAAATTGACCCTTGGCGCGATGTGTCACCATCGCGGTGGATCACTGGAAATTGACAACTGTGAAATGGCACATCGGTACGATGCGGTAGAATCGCATTGCCTTACTGGAAAATGATAAATGGGAACTTGAACTTTGGCGTGACGTGGGCTTATCACGATGGCACACTGAAATTTGACAATTTCCATTTGAACTGTCTCTATGACATGGTGATGCATAATTTAACACACTGTTTTACAAAAAATGGTATAACTTCTCACTCGGGTATCAGATTTGGGCAAAATTTATATCGTTGGAAAGCTAAATGAATTTCCTACACAATGGCATGTTTTAAACTGGAAAAAATTCTGAGTATATTGAAAAATTTTATATCGAGATACTCGTGCACTAAGAGATAAACTAAGCTAGGGAAATACGGGGTATTACATTAAGCCTCGCTTACCTGGACGCCAAACTTTTGGAAGAAGCAAGTTGCAACAAGGATGCTCTTTCTTTTCTTTCATGCCTTGGAACAATCAATCATCTAAAAATCAAGCAATTATAAGAGTAATTAAATAATTACTCTTCAAATAAATATCTTGGGAATTCAAACCCACTAATTCTATGCTTAATTCAAGTTCTATATCATTTCCCAATTCAATTAACCATTAATTAGCTCTTTCAAGCTTAACCATATCCATTAATGGAGTTTTTATGCTAAAGGTCTCATCTTTATGGAATTCAAGGTTCTTAATCATCAAAATTCATCATCTTGTTTATGAAATTCCCGTTAGGAATCTTTAATTTATAGTTTAGAATCAGCTCTAGGTCATATTAAAAACACCCATGAGTATTCCTATTATGACTCGAACCGAGGCCCTGGCCACGATGAGCATCCCAAAAAATGAAGGACCGAGAGCTCTTTTTCTAACTAGCAATCATAAGCATAATTCATATACTATAAAAATATAAAAAAAAAAGAAATCTTGGTCATCTTAATATATCATTTAAACAATACGGACAAAAGTTCAATAAGACCCAAAACCATCTAACACAAGTCTGCGAGAATCTCTACTAAACTTAAAATAGCATCTATCTGAAGCCAGGACAAGGCCCCGGATCAGACCATGAGCTAAAACCAAATGAAAACATTTTAGTGAAACCCAGCCTTCCAAAACAAGAGAGGCTCACCAACTTCATATGTCTAACAATCGATCAAATACTTAGCTAGACCCCGAAACTGAGCCTCATATTTTAAATATAGAGGATAAATAAAAAATATACTGGTACGTAGAACAATCCAAAAACAAAATTGTAATACCCCACCCTTCTCCTAGTTTAAATTCATCTCTAGAACATCAAAGATCTTACTTCAAAGATGAATATATTTTATTCCATGTGAAATTTTTAAGATTTTGACTTTTAATCATGTTGAAAATTGAATAATATTTTCATTGATACCAAATTCACTCAAATCCGACACTCGGGCGAAGAGTTAGAGCCATTTTAGTGAGACAGTGTACCACCTGGTACTTTGGCGCATCGCAGAGCCAGCCAAAATGGTAATCATCAAAATCCAGTGAGCCTCTGTGATTATGGTGCGTCGTTCCAAGTCCCAATTTCTGAATTGTTAAATTTCAGTAGCTCACTGCGATTTCACCGCATTGTGATGAAGCTTTTATCGGTGTTCCAGTTCCGAATTTTAATTCCAAAGGCAAAACGGTCATTTTTCTACCCCTATATATACTCCTTAACACGAGATTCAGCGACATTAAACCCAAATATTATTTTTTTTCTCTCAATTTTCCTCAAGAACAAGAGCTAGGGTTCCAAAATCAAGACCCAAATCATCAAGGTTTCACCATTAATCTTCCGAGGATCAAGTAGTAAGGTATGCAGATGTTGATTCTTGGATTCCTTCCACCCAAGAAGTTTAAAAATACCTTTTTAAATTCAAAGATTATGATTTTATGAGTTTTCATGATTCATGTGAATTGAAGTTCATGTTCATGTGATTGTTGAGATATAGTTCATGTTTAAAATACAAGTTGCAAGCTTTGATCTTAATTTGAGTTGAATTGCATTATGTCCATGTTAAATACCTAAAGTTGCATGTTGATTAATGTATTTATGATAATTACGTGTAGAAATTGTTGAATAGCCAAAGCATGCTCCCCATATGTTTGATGAAATGCTTATGTGAAGGAATTAGAGCCATTATAGCATGTTGACTAGAAATTCCCAATTGTGTATAAGTTCATGCATGCTAAGTGTTTGTTGACAAGCCTTAGTGAATGAATTGTGACATGTTAGCATGAAATTCCCCAATTCTGTGCTCTTTAACACATGTTAAGTGTTTGTTGTAAGACCTTGTTGAATGGAGTATGATCCAATATCATGTCTCCCTATACTATCACATGTTTATGATTTCCAAGTACTTGAAGAGATACTTTAATGACTGTAATGATGAATGAAAGTCCATGGTCATGATTATTCAAGAATGGTTATATTTTGCCTTTATGTTATCGAGTCCTGGGGGTATTTATACCTGACAATTAAGCTGCAAGTCTAGAGCCCATGTCAGTTTTCACAATAATCTCAGTCAAGTCATGATTCTTAGACTTAGTCAGCTAAAGAATTCAGTACACTCAGACAGTTACAAAACTTAAGAAATATCAGTAATCTAAGTATTATTAGCATTCCAGCTTTAGTTCAGTACTCAACTCAGATCTTAGTAGTATTCAAGAATTCAATTTCAGACCTCAGTAGCATTCAAGTAATCAATTCAGAACTTAGTATCATTCAGTCAGATAACGAGATTCAAAAGTATTTCATCAGTCTTGAGAATCAAGTGACCTCATCTTAACTCAGTTACTCAGTATGATCAATAACAGATTCAGCTCAGTCTAGTACAGTTTAAGAAAAAAAATCAGTTCAGAGTCATTCAGTTGGGAGTAGGACTTAGCACCGAGTGAACCTAGGGATGGGGACTTACTCATTAGAGGGGACTGAGATCCCTAGGAGCAATCCCTAAGTTCCAAAACTACATAGCCAACGTAGGTATGAGATGTCACCCTCTAGATAGGTCTGACATACTCAGGGATCACCCGTTAGTATATTATATATATATACGAATCCGAGGAGGTCACCCATTAGATAGGACTGACTCTACGAGAGTGGTCTTTACCCGTGGTACGATACTGACACCATTCCAACTGGGGTTATAGGTTGGACCCCAACTTAGCTAGAAGGGGCATGTCGGTTAGATGACTACTTCCTACAGTCTCAGTTTCAGAATCAGTCTCAGTAAAGAAATTCAATTCAGTAGTATAGAGTAAGGATTATCAGATATAGTCAATCATTATGTTTATCAACAGACTCAGAGATCACCCGCTAGATAGTACTGGTCTCAGATCTAGTTAATCAGCTTCAGTATCATCTGATTCAGAGATCAGCCGCTAGATAGGACTGATTTCAGATTAAGTCAAATCATATTCATTATCAGTAAAAACAAAGATTACCGCTAGATAGGAATGATCTCAGATTCAGCTAAGTACTCTCATTATCAATAGATACAGAGATCACCCGCTAGAAAGGATTGATCTCAGATTTCAGTCGAGCATTCCCATACTCATTAGATTCAGAGATCATCCATTAGATAGGACTGATCTCAACTTCAGTACTCAGCTATCAATATCAGAAGATTCATTTATTTAGTATCTCAGTATTAGTAGTGAGTTCACACGTTAGTAAAGCATTATTCGAGTTTTAGTATTCAGAGTCACGATGATTTCAATTATGGTTTATGCATTCATGCATATGTCCTCATTCAGTAATCTCATGATTATTCAGTTAAGTAATTGTTCATGTATAATCCCTTGCATTTAGCCTTACCTCATCTTGCATACTTAGTACATTCCCACGTACTGACGCATTTGCTCTATGGTGTTTTACTTTACACCATAGGTTCAGAAGCACAAAATCCAGAGCACCCTTAGCAGCTCAGTTTCAGGCAGCAACAGTAGACCTAGCAGTGATTCCTCATTATTTGAGGATGGTTTTATTTCATTTTATTACCAGTTTTAGTATTTCAGTAGTTGGAGTTAGTTGGGGACATGTCCTATCAACTCCTTATTCAAACAGTTTAGAGGCTTTCAGACTAGTTATTCAGACAGATGTTTTAGTTTTGATGTTGATAGAATTTATCCAGTTTTCTGTCAATTGAACTTTAAGTAGTTGAACCTTATGTCAAGTTTCCGCCAGTTTTTCGCATTTATTTTAGTATATTATGCAGTGCTCAGTTACAAATATCAAAAAGGATTACCTTGTGGTCCCTCGGGGTCATGAGCACCGTGTGTCATTCCGGTTCTAGAAAATCGGGGCGTTACAAAAATATAATTTTTATACAACATAGGTGAGAGCATTTCATAAAAACATGTCAGCATAAAACATTTTAAATACATGGACAATTTCAATAGACTTCAAAACATTTTTGTAAAACTCAACTCTTTGTCTTACTTCTGAGTTAGGTGGTACACCCTATAATTCTACAATACCACGAGCTATATGGAATCCCTCCTTGACTTGGCGGACAAGACCCCAACCCAAGTTTTCCGCAAGGGTTGGAGTTTCTGATTCTGATATGCCAAAGGAGCATAAGGCCAACGTATAATCCCCTATTTGGGGCATAATAAAACCCGTATTATCAAAACACAGTTTTAAGAAATGAGTTTTCAAGACTCATGCCTTCTTCGGGTAACCACCTAACTCTCTTTAAGCCCATTTTAAACCCTTTCTAAACATTATCTTTCTAAACTCAAAATCTGAAAATCTAAATAAAAATTTGCTTTTTGTTATGTTCTGTGTTTATCATGGCATTGTCTATTTTGGTATCATCATACCGAGACTTGCAAGTCATATATCTAAGCCATATCATATTCTTCTTTTGGTTTTCAATCAACCCAATCATTCAACCATCAAAAATATTTAAACAATGCAAGAGAGTTCTTAATTCAAAACATGTGAAACTTATGCAAAGTTTCTCTCTTTTCAATACTTTAACACATGATGGTCAGTTTCTTTCTAACAATACATGCAACTCTTTCAATTATTCGATAGAACATTTGACAACAAAAAAACACCCTATCTTTAATTCATAACAAACATCAAGTTCATAAACAATATTAAAACATTCGTCTCGTGCTTCTAATCATGCAATTTAACAACCCACAACATGTGAGATCAAATAGTATCATAATAAGAGGGGGAAATTTATCATACATGCTCTCAAATTCCCTTTTGCAAAACTGAAAATACTTCTATGTATACAAACATGATTCAATCCAATGAAATGGCCTCAAGACCATAACTTTATATCATCAAAAGGGTTCACAATGCATAATCTTTAAAGTATTTTCAGAACCCTTCATAAATGCATGATTTCATAACTTTAAAACTTACTAAAAACATATACACTATGCTCATGAAGTTTAGGATAGCCCCACATACCTTAAGTTCCTTATTTTTTATGAATAGAACCCTAATCTTGAAACTTTTCTTGAGAATCTTAAATTGAAAAGCTTGAATTCTTGTATCTTGGGGAATAGGGAAGGTTTTTGTTTAAGAGTGAATTGAAGATAATGAGAAATTTCGTGCCCTAATTATGTTATTAATTGGGATTATACAAATAACATTGATAGGAAAGGAAATAATTGACCCTCAGACATTTAAAATCGTAACTGAATCTTGATTTGGAGGTCCACCGTGATGCACTATGGGATTCATCGCCATAGGCACCGAAACTCGGTACAATTGCGGTTACCTACTATTTTTGTGATCCAAACACGGCCTAATCCTCATCCAAAAAATTCAAAACTTCTTCGAAACATCCCCTTTACACCCCTGAACATGAATTGACTCAAAAATCTACATATCGGGGTTGGAAAGACCAAATTTAAAATATTCAAAGTTAGGAGGCTCAAAATATGCCTAACCCTCTCAACACTTAGAAAAAATTTCATGTCCTAAACTTCTCATGCATGAAACTAAGAGCTGAAACAAGTCAAGAATAGTATGGGGTGTTAAAATTCCCCAAAAGAATTCCACCATTATGGTCTTTTTAAGGATTCTAAGATGTTAAAGAATTAAAAGACGAAGAAAATAATGGAAAAACTTACCTCAACGAAGGAATTCCATATAAAGCTTTAGGAAATCACCTCGCTAGGGTTGGGTAATGAAATTTTGGGCTTTTAGATATAAAATACGACTGAAGCTGACTTAAATATCATCAGAATTTTTGCTACAGCAAAATCCCGATTTAGCTCGAATAGTGCTCAGTAAAATTGTCATAAGTTTTTACTCCAGATTTGTAATAAGGAACGGTTTATTGCGTTGAAAAGAGAACTCAGAGATATTTGATTTGGTAGGTATTGGGCCCCTTAACTCCTTATATTCTATGGTATATGTTTGTTTGAAGTTGGCCCTAATAGAAACCCATATCGAAAGTGTATCCGAAAGAAAGTTTTATACTTAACTTTGTGTTAGGAATATTGTACGACCTTAATTCATGCCTAAAGAAATTTAAAACTAAATTATTTATATTATCACTCATGAATAATTAATTCATCGGGATTGAGTCTATCTAGACACATGTGAAGGCTGAAATCTTCATCAGAAAGTTTGAGGTGACGTAATAAATAAAATATTGGCTATTTTGGACCCAAGTTAATATTGAGTAATGAAAATTAAGAGTTCTCATGAATTTATCATGGATAATTTAGTAACGACAAAATGGATCGTTACACTTTTCCAATACACATTTTTATTCTTTCCATTTTTGTATACTTATTTATGACTTTCTTTTTTGTTTGTTTTCTACTTTAAGTTTGTTTAAACTTAAAATATAACTAATATCTTGTTGGTACATTTTAAACTTATGTACAACTAATTTTACACTTTATTTGATATTATATTATGTATAACCAAAGTTGTTTCAACCATAAAGCCACTAAAGCAATGGCTTAGGGCCTCAACTTTTCCCAGGCCCATTTTTTCTAAATTAGTTTACTAACGGAAATCACGTATGATGTACAAAATGCACATAAGATGTATGTAAGTTGCACAAGATGCACGCACGCCGCACGAGATGCCGTGAGTCATACAAGATGCACGTGTGGCACACAAGATAAACATATGATGCACACAAAAATTAATTTTATTGAATATACTTATTCATAAATATGCACATGGTGGTTTTATGTCGAGGGAACACCGAAATTCATGATTGCCGATCAAACACCCCTGATTTTATGGCAATAGTGGAATGAAATATAGGCATATAATTGGATGATAGTGAAATATTATTTGGGACATCTTTTGCATATGATAGAAATCAATCCCAGAGAAGATGTATGTGAGGCAATGATTAATGATTGAGATCACCATAATAATGTGCTCCGTTTCTCAAACTTTGAGATGACCCTAACTTTAGAGGAATTAGCAAGCTTCATAGGGGTAGGATCCAATCTCCGAGGTTCTGATCTTTGAAATAAGAGACCTATAGTCCCTAAGAATGTGGATGGGATTAATTTTTTGAAGTTACTGAAAATCAATCAGATGAAAATAGCAAGTTTGGATGAAGGTTGGATTTTCTTAGAATTTTCGTTCTATAGGTTTGGTCGATAGGAAGGATTCGAGAAATACCTAGGTCAATTGAACAATAAAAGAGACCTACAAAAATGGAAGGAATACAACTATTTTTCTTTCATAGTTGTATTATTGGGATGCTTAGTTTTTCCAGAGCATGACGGTAATATCAATATCCATTTGGAAGGAGTTGAACAAGATTTAACCATGATGAATGACCCCACTCTTCTGCCTATGATTATTGGAGACATATTTCACGTACTAACCAAGTGCAAAAGGGGTGTCAGATACTTTGAAGGGTGTAATATTTTTCTGCAGATATAGTTCTTGGAATATTTTTCACTGTCACCCTTATGCACCAGGACAGAGAGATTAGATAAATTATGCGACTTCTCATGAGGAAAGGGCCATTAAAAGTAAACTCCTGATTGGAATCAAAGCTTGGAAGGAGAAGGTGTAATACCCGTATTTCTCAAGCTAAACTTAACTCTCAGTTTATGAGTTACCAATATAAATTTTTTGAAACACTCAATAATTTTCTGTTTAGATCCTTCCAATGCATAGGAAATTCAATTACCTTTCCAACAGTATAAAGTTCACCAAAATCCGACACCCGGGCGAAGAGTCAGGGCCATTTTAGTAAGACAGTGTGCTACCAATCCATCAACGCATCGCGGAGCATGACCAAATGGAAATCATCAATTCCAGTGTTTCTCCGCGATGTTGGTGCATCGCGCTATAGACCCATTTCATAATTTTCAATTTCCAATGAGGCAACATGATTCCACCGCGTTGCGCCAAGGACCAAAATCGCATCAGCAAGACACCGCGATGGTGTCGCAACGTGCCACCAGTCCAATTCCCAGTTGTCCATTTTCTAGTGACATGGTGCGATAGCACCGCGTGCCAAAATCGGGAATTTTCAGTAATTTTGAGTTTTAAATTTGAGGGCCTTAAAGTCTTTTGCCCCTCACCCCAGTCAGCCTTTAACACGAAATTCACCTCTAATTAACCTAGTTACTTCATTATTCACCCAATTTTCCTCTAAATTAAATCATTCTCTCTCAAGAGGCAAAAACCCTAGTTCAATAATCAAGGTCAATCCTCAATAATCTCTCCAAGAACCTTCAAGAACTCTTCTTCTCAGGTATGTTAGATGTTCATCCATGGATCCTTACCTTCCATGGAGCCTAAGAACCCTTTTTCAAAATATAAGTTTTGGATTTCATGAATTCTATGTATGAATTTGATTGTAACAATGTTCATGATGTTGTTTAGGTGTCAATCCATAATTTATTATAACTTTTCATGAAATTAAAATAGTTTATGTGATAAGTTATATGAATTGCATGCTAAACCCTTGAATTTGAAATTGAGTATTGTATTCATGATGTTCATGTGTTGGCCATTACCATGTGAACTAATCCATGCTCCCTAAGTGTTTGCTAAATTGCCTATGTGAAGTAAATAGTAGAATCATGACAGGTCATTATGTGTTCCCAATCATGTACAATTTTATGCCCTACAAGTGTTTGATAAAATGCTTATGTGATTTGACTAGTGAAAGCATGATATGTTATTATGTGATCCCATTCATGCACAAGTTCAAGTATATCAAGTGTTTGACAAAATGTGTAAATAAGTGCATTATTAGCAAGAAATTATGGTTATGCCTTTATGATCATATTATGTCTTTCTTTTATGCTATCGAGTCCTCGGGGTATTTAATACCTAGAAATTTAGTTGTGTACCGAGATCCAGTGTCAGTTACAAAATAGTATCAGTCATGTCACTATCAGTAGAACTCAGTCAGTTACAAAACTCAGAAAAACTCAGTAAACTCTGTATCAGTCTAGTCAGTTCAGTGTCTTTCAGTTGGGAGTAGGATTCAGCACCGAGCGAGCTTAGGGATAAGATCTCATCCGTTAGTTAGGACTGGGTCCCTAGAAGAAATCCCTAAGTTCTCGAACTACGTAGCCAGCGTAGGTTATGAGATGTCACTCATTAGATTGGACTGGCATACTCAGGGATCACCCGCTAGTTTAGGAATGATCTCAGGGGTCACCCATTAGTTAGGAATGACTCCACAACAGTTGTTAGTATCGGTGGCACAGTGCTAACACCCTTCCAATTAGGGTTACAGATTGGACCCCAACTCAGTTATCTTATCTTATTTAGGGCATGTCGGTTAGATGATTACCTTCCACAGCTTTAGTTTTAGTCTTCAATCTAAAACTTTAGATTATCAGTTACTCAGTATTAGAACTCAGTACTTAGCTTTATAAAAGCTCAGTTACAGAATACATATATACACAATATTGCATACTCAGTATTTACAGTAGTATCAGTTATCCATGTTCTCTCATGTTCAATTACTCTATATCATTTAGTCAGTTATTGTTCATGCATATGAACTCTTGCATTCAACCTTACCTTATTTAGCATACCAGTGCATTCCCACGTATTAATCGCATACCCATTTCTTGTGATATGATATTTCATATCATAGGTTCGGATGCTCAGGTTCCTGACCGCGATTAGCCAAATTCAGCCAGTAGCAGCAGATGTAGTAGTGAGTCTTCATCTATCAAGGATATACTTTTTAATTCAGTATTTCAGTTTATCAGTAGTTCCGTAGTCGGAGTTAGTTGGGGGCTTGTCCCATCAACTCCACTTTTAGATAGTTCAGATTAGAGGCTTTCAGACTAGATTATTCAGACAGTATTTAGTTTAGCGGATGTCATTATCAGATGGTATTAATATTATCATTTTCATATATGAACCTTATGGAAATTCAGCCTATTTTCTGTATTATGTCAGTGTTATTATCTAGTGCTCATAACAGATATCAGTCATGGGTTAGCTTGTGGTCCTTCGGGATTATAAGAACATTATAGTGTTCAGGGTACAGACTCGGGGAATTACAAACTTTGTATAAGATCCTAAGGTTCAATAGAGTCCTAGGAAGTCTGAAAGTCGTATCTAGTAGAGTCTTGCGCATGGGTGTATAGCGCGCCATACTTATGGATAAGAGGCTATGAGATGTTTTAGGAATAGTTTTCATTCTTTCAGTATTCATGTTGTGCGAGTGAGCATGAGATCCAGTTAAAAAAAATCTCTCAGTCTAATCTGTTTCTTCCTTCTATTTATAGAACATGCCTCCCAAAAAGACTAACGAAAGAAGGACCGAAAATTCGTCAGCCTCTCAGCCCCTAGAAGTCTTTCTTCCATTTACAGAAAAAGCCTCCCAAAAACAATGTTCATGATGTTGTTTGGGTTTAAATCCATGATTTATTATAGGTTTTAATGAAATTAAAATAGTTTATGTGATGAGTTATATGAATTGCATGCTAAACCCTTAAATTTGAAATTGAGTATTGTATTCATGATGTTCATGTGTTGTCCATTACCATGTGAACTAATACATGCTCCCTAAGTGTTTGCTAAATTTCCTATGTGAAGTAAATAGTAGAATCATGACAGGTAATTATGTGTTCCCAATCATGTACAAGCTTATGCCCTACAAGTACATTTGTATTGACCCCCTGTATTTCAGGATCTGAAGGACAACATCAGGGTAGGTTCTATACCTTACAATCATGTTTTTTGAATTTCTCTCACTTCTGTTGTACAAAAGTACATTATTTTGGATTACTCTGCGTACCAGTACATTTGTATTGACCCCCTATATTTCAAGATCTGAGGCACAGTCCCAGGGTCCCACTAAGTAGTAGGTTGAATCCTGTCAGAGATTGCAGTTGGTGAGCCTCTCTTATTTCAAAAGGCCTGTGCTAGAACACTATTAGTTTATTTGATTTATGGTCCAACTAGGGTCCTTGTCCCAGTTTTAGATAGATGTTATTTTTCATATTATTAGAGATTTTGGAAATTGGTGTCGTATGTTTTCAAATGTTATGAACTCAAATTTCATACTGTTTAGTTGAATTAAGTGATTGAACACGTTTCTGTCTTTATTATCTATTCCACATTTCTTCATAGTATATGGATGGTGTGCATGATTGCCAGATAGAGAAGGGCGCTAGGGCCTTCATGGTTTGGGATGCTCGTTGCGACCAGGGCCTTGGCTCGAGTCGTGACAGGTTCCCAACACAAGATATCATTTGTATGTCCTTATACCATCTATATCTGGTGTTGATTGGTTTTAGAGGGGTCTAACCTTATATTCCATTTCAAGTAATGTGCCAATAAGGTTGACTTCAGAAGATTCCCCAAATAATAAAAATGGGTAAATTCATGTATGATACGCCTCGAGGGTTTCTTTTTGATAGTGATGAGATACTGAAGTTCTGATATGGAAGCATAGTATCTGAATCAAGTAAAATTCTAGGAGATCATGACAAAGGCAAAGTGGTTCCTCGGTACCTTGCATGGTCGCATAATCCTTACCTATATGAAGATGGGCCTGAGGGATCCAAAAAAAGAAAATGGGACAGGGAATCAGAGGTTCGAGCAAGAGTTAGACAGGACCATCTTGAGGTAGAGCAGGAATTTCAGAAAAGGTTGGATGAGCAGCAAGCTGATTATGAAGAAAAAATCACTCTAACTCAGGAAGAGGTGGAAAGGGACTATTAATTGGCTTTATAAGTTTTGAAGGAAGACTTGAGGCGTGTCAAGAGAAAATACAGCTAATTGGAAAAAGAGTTAGAAAGCAGAGAAGAGTCAGTGCAAAAAAGGACTGAAGCAGACATGATCCTGATCAAAGACTTGCAAGAAGATTTGGGTATCATTGAAGTAGCAATGGGACAACAACAGGATGTGTTTGAAAATGATAAGGCCTAACTAATCCACATACAAGCTAGGCTTCAAGATCAAGTAGCAGCCTCAATGGAACGGTAGAGTGAAATGGCCAAGTGCTTTACTACCTATCAAGAAAATTATGAAGGTGAGAGAATCAAGTGGATGACTGAGCGATATGCACTCTACTACCAAATTGAGAAGCTTCAGGAATGAGAAGGAGACTTGAGACATGCAGTCTATACTACTCGACATTGTTTGCAAAATTTTCGTGAAAACATTAACGACGCTAAGAAGCTAATGTTTCAGCTTAAGGACAATCTTGTTAATGTGTATGATGGTTATCTCCGCTATGATGATTAAATTCTTTGTCGACAGGCATGTGTTAATGCTCCATTTTTACCAAAAGCACTGTCCAGGATATATTTGAGTTTGGAAGACAACTAGGGTTCAAAATACTTTTGCGAAGATGTCTTGGTTTATGGTCTATTAGGTACTTTTAGGGTCTGTTTCTTAGGATTTGTTCTTTTAAGTTATTTGTTTTATCTTATTTCTTTAGTATTTCGAGTTTGTTAAAGTTTTAGGTATATCTAGTTTTTTTCATCTTTGTATTAAATATATTTGAAAAATAATGAAAAATATTCATTTTCAGTTTACTTTTTATTCATTTGATTGTTTCCTTAAAAAAAGGAAAAAAATCATTTATTATATTGATGAACTACGTAATGATATGATTCATGTTGAACATGATACGTAGGCAACCCATGATGGGTTAGATCAAATGCTTTCAAAATTTTCAAAAAAAAAAAGGCTAACGAGTAAATAAGAAGAGTTAAAATTAATAAATCCAAAACCTGGGAAGAAACAAAAAAGCTTTCCTAAAGTTCATTTTAGAAATGAAAATCATCTTGGTGCATGACATACAATGTGCTATCAATATCTGCAAGACTCTAAATCCTAACTCATTTATTTTTGTCCTCAAAGAAAGTGTTAATGTGGTTGGTTTGTGGTTAAGCTGGCATCTCATCTGTACAATATCAGATCAAAAGGAAAGAGAAAGTTGACCTACAAAGAGGATATACAGTTTGACAATGAAGAAGATTAAAATCAGTTGATTCCACTGGAATTCGCAATAATGGAGGAGAATAGGTTATTTAAACAACATATAGTGGAAATGTATCAAGCTTAAATGAATCGGCAAGCACCGCCTTCCTTAATTCTAAGACCTTCGGATGCGATTGATCCAGGTTCCACTAAAGCCCAAACTAGTAATCCACTTATCCACTTGGATTCGGCCCATATACCAATGTGTCTAGCATGGTCGGGATTTCCACCATGTGACCTCCAAATCCATCTCTCATACAAAACCCATTTTTCATCCCTACAACTCCCACTAATTATCACGACCCGATGCTACCCCTGGCTACGACAACGGTGCTTACGATCACAAGTGACCACAAGCTAACCCATGAGATGGTACCTGCTATGAGCACTGAATAAAATGGTACTAATATAATATATGCGGAAGATAAATTGATAAACTACTGAAAAATTAAAATACTGAAATACGTAATAGAGTCATGTCTGAGATAACTGATAAAAGCTAAAAGTAACTGACTGACTGTCTAACTGTTTGTTTGAAAAACCTCTAACTAACTGAGGAGTTGAGGGGATAAGCCCCCAACTAACTCCGACTGGCTGAATATAAAGAACTACTGAAATAACTGGAATAAGCAATCATGTCCTCGATAGATGATGACTCACCACTACTTCTTTAGGGTACGCTGATCTGTCTAGGAGCGATCAGGAAATTGAGCGAACAAACCTATGTTATAAGACAACATAGCGCAAACAAGAGTATGCGATCAGTACTTTGAATGTACTAGTTTATTGGATGAGGTCTATGTTAAATGCATGGGGTACTATGCACATGAGATAATGACTAACTGAACAGCATGAAATAACTAAGCATAAATACATAAAAACTATAATATCTGAGAATGCAAAACCAAGCATATACATATTTCTGAAATAATTTATAAACTGAAAGACTGAAATTTGTATAACTGAGTAACTGTAAATCTGTATGCTTTGGTCAAGCAAACCTGAATTGAATATACACTGAATACTGTACTGAGACTGTGGAGGTATCATATAACCGACATTCCCCAATTTGAGTTAATCGGGGTCCAATCTATAACCCCAATTGGAAGTGCATTAGTACTGTGCCACGAGTGCTAACGCTGGCTCTGTGGATCCACTAAATTGGTCTCTCGAAGGACTAATGAGTCACCCTCAACTGGAAGGCCCTCTAATGAGATATGTGTCACCCTTAACTGGTAAGTAAACACCCTGTCAACCCTCAACTGGCAAGTATACATCTAACCTATGTTGGCTACGTAGTCTTGTACCTCGGAGATTGTTACTAATGGTCACACCCTCTATTGTCAGGTGAGCTCTCATTCCTGGGTCACTCAATGCTAAATCCTACTCCCAAACTGAACTGACACTGGGACTAAACTGAACTAAGCTTGACTGAACATGATTTCATAACTTTCAGTGCTCATCGTGATTACATCAACTGAATAAGTAATAGAATTTGTTGTTTAACTGAATCATTACTGAAATGATCTAAATTCATGTAAAAACTCATAGGTATTGGGTATTCATAACCCACCAGCAATGAATGATCACTAAATGCAATAACAAGCTTAAAAACTGTTGTAAAGGATCATGGTTCAAAACCCATAAGCATAGACATTCCATCAAAAATGTGGGGATCATGAATTTAAACATGGGAATGCTTTAAATAGGGAAACAACATGATTGTATGACTAAATTCATAATTTGGGGGTCTAACATGGAATTCACTTAAAATAGGACATGGGAAACTGAAATTCAAAGCATGAAGAAATCAAATCTTGCTGGGATCATACATGAGCTGAATTGAATTTAAAATCACCATGAAAACATGAATTAAACCCATCTTAAGCTATATAAAATACCATAATAATAGAAAAATCTATTCTTTAATTGAAAAGAGGGTTTTGGGGCTCTATGGGTGAAAAGAATCCTTGAATGAACACACCACATACCTTAAGCTTCTTAACTTGAAAGAAAAACACTAATATTGATGATTTCATGAAGGTTCTTAAACTTGGGAAACTTGAATTATTGATTTCTTGGGGATAAAGAAATTGAATTCTTGTTCTTGGGGGAAGGAGAGGGTTTTCTTGAGATAAAAGTTGGAGAAGAAGGGCAAATAATGCCCTAAATTATGTCCCAATTCGTGTTATGGACGATTTGGATTGAAGAGGAAAAGAACTAATTTCCCCTCGACCATTTGAATAAAAAACTAGACGCAACAACGTCATCACAATGCAGTCTAATCGCGGTCATTGAATTCCCTCACCGAAACACGGTAAACATGAGTTTGGGACTATTATTGCGGCCTTATTATGGTGGCCCACTAGTTTCCTGATCCAAACATGCCCCAAATCTTGTCCAAAAAATCCAAAACTTCTCCGAGACATACTTCTTACATCCCTGAACATGACTTAACTCAAAAATCAATATCTTGGGGTCTAGAAGATGACTAAGTCCGCAACACTTAGTGAAATTTTTAGGCCTTAGGGGTCTTGAAAAAGACTAACTCCCCAACACTTAGTGATATTTTCAGGCCTTAATCCCTTGTAAGAGCTGAATAGAGCTAAGAATAGTATGGGGTATTACAGTATCTCCCCCTTGTAAACATTCATCCTTGAATGAGACTGATTAGACTGAGAGTACTAAACTAAGGCAACTAAGATCACATACTGAACATGCATAACTTGGAACATGATACATGAACTGAACAAATTTAGTGAATGCATGCAATGGCATGAGAATGATTACATAGCTGGAACTGAGAATGGGAAAGAGTCAATCTAAGAAAAACTATTGCCTCAAGCTGAGCCTGAGTTTGAGGAGAAAAGCTGAGGGTACTTGGTACGCATATCTACTTCTGTTTCCCAAGTATCTCCCTCAACGGACTGATTCTGTCATAGAACTTTAACCAAGGGAACTTCTTTTTTCCTTAGTCTAAGAATCTGACGATCTAGGATCTCAATTGGGTCTTCTTAGTAGTAAAGGCTATCCTTAACGTCCATATCTTCTAAAAGGACAACTACAGTTGAATCACCAATACACTTCTTTAACAAAGAAACATAAAACACTAGAAGGGACTGATGCTAAATCTGCAGGAAACTCTAGCTCATAAGCTACCTTCCCAAAATATTTCAAGATCCTATAAGGACCAACATATCAGGGACTGAGTTTCTCCTTCTTGCCAAATCTCTTCACTCCCTTCATGGTAAATATTTTCAACTAGACTAAATTACCAACATCAAACTCAAGGTCTCTTCTCCTCACACCTGCATAAGATTTCTGGAGGCTTTGGGCTATCTTCAACCTCTCTCAAATTAACTGAACTTTCTCTATCACCTCAAACATTGAATTTAGCCCTATCAAAGCAGCCTCACCTGCTTCAAACCAACCAATAGGATACCTATATCACCTCTCATAGAGAGCCTTAAATGGAGCCATCCGAATATTGGAGTGATAGTTTTTATTGTAAGCAAACTCAATCAAAGGTAAGTGGTCATCCCAACTACCTTTAAAATCAATAACACATGCTCTCAACATGTATTTTAAGGTCTGAATGGTCCTCTCTGCCTGACCATCTGTCTGAGGATGAAAAGTTGTACTGAGGTGAACTTGGGTACCAAGACCCTTCTGAAAAGCCTTCAAAAAGTAAGATGTAAACTGAGTACCTCTATCTGATATGATAGACAACGTAATCCCTTGAAACTTAACCAATGCCCTAATATAAAACCTAGCATAATTCTCAGTTGAGTAGTATGATCTGGCAAGAAATGAGCTGATTTGGTCATTTTATCCACAATGACCCATATCAAATTATGCTGATGACGTGTACGAGGAAAACCTGTCACAAAATATATGTTCACTATTTTCCACTTCCAAGTGGGGATGCTGAACTCCTGCTATGTGCCACTAGGCCTTTGGTCCTCAACTTTAACCTGCTAAAAATTTAGACACCTAGCTATAAACTCTGCAATATCCTTCTTCATACCATTCCATCAATAGATTTCACGCAAGTCACAGTACATCTTGGTGGCTCCTCGATGAATGGAATATCGTGCACCATGGGCTTCTGCCAAAATTCACTGCCTCAAATTATCACCACATGTAACACATAACTTGCCCTGACAACGCAACACGCCATCTCCTCCTTGGGAGAAAACCTCTCCTTTCTGATCTCTGACTGATTCCTTCAACTTAACCAGACTAGAATCCTCATCTTGTTTTTCCTTCACTTCGGCAACGAAAGAATATTCTGAACAATTCCGAACCCATATACTACCCTCAGCTGAGTCAACCAGCCGAACACCTAATCTAGCAAACTGATGAACCTCCCAGAATAACTTCTTCTTATCCTTATCAACATGAGCAACAGTACCCATAGATAATCTACTAAGTGCATCTGCCACTACATTGGCCTTTCCCGGATGATAAAACATACTCATATCATAATTTTTTAACAACTCTAGCCACCTTCTCTATCGAGGATTCAAATCTTTCTGCGAGAACACATACTGCAAACTTTTATGATCCGTGAACACATCAACATGAACCCCATAAAGATAACACCTCCAAATTTTTAAGGCAAAAACAACAGCTGCCAACTCAAGATCATGGGTAGAATAGTTCTTTTCATGGGGTTTAAGTTGTCTAGAGGCATAGTCTATGATCATACCCCTCTACATCAGACCAACTCTGGAAGCATCATAATAAACTACAAACCCATCTGAACCATCTGGCAAAGTCAAGACTAGGGCTGAAGTGAGTCGAGTCTTCAACTCCCGAAAACTCTTCTCACATGAATCTAACCACTGAAATTTGAATTTCTTCTAAGTCAATTGATACATGGGGGATGCAATAGAAGAAAACCTTTCAAAAAACCATCTGTAATAGACAACCAAACCAAAGAAACTCCTGATATCTGATGGGGAGATAGTTATAGGCCAGTTTCTCACAGCTTTGGTCATTTGAGCATCAACTCAAATGTTATCACCGAAAATAATATGGCCAAGGAAAGCTACTGATCTTAGAAAAAACACTGAACTTGGCAAACAAATGATGAGTTTTAAGGGTCTGCAATACAATTCTCAGATAGTCTGCATGATTATTTTCACAACAGGAAAAGACAAAAATATCATCAATGAAGACTATGATGAACATATCCAAGTACTACTTGAACACTCTATTCATCAAGTCCATGAAAGCTACAGGGGAATTCGTTAGTCCAAAAGACATAAATAGGAATTTAAAGTGACCATACCATGTTTTGAAAATTGTCTTCAGAATGTCACATTCTCTGAATCTGAGCTGATGATAGCCGGATCTGAGGTCTATCTTAGAGAAATAACTGGTGCCCTGAAGTTGGTTGAACAAGTCATCAATCCTAGGGAGTGGATACTTATTCATGATTGTGACTTTAATCAACTGACGATAATCGATGCACATTTTGAGAGAACCACCTTTCTTACGCACAAAAAGGACTGGAGCGCACCATGAGGAACCACTAGTCCTGATGAATACCTTATCTAAGAGATCCTTCAATTATTCTTCCAACTACTTAAGCTTAGTTGGAGCCATTTTGTAGGGAAGAATAGATATAGGTTGGGTATCAGGAAGGAGATCTATTCCAAAGTCAATTTCCCTTTTGGGAGGAACTTCTGAAAGTTCTTCAGGGAATACATCTGAAACTTCCCTTACTACTGAAATGGACTCGATACTTAGAGTCTTTGACTCACACAAGATGGTACATGCACCCCTTCGATATTATTTTACTTGCCTTAAGATAAGAAACAATCTGACCCCTAAGCACAGAGGTACTACCCCTCCATTTAATAACTGGTTCATTGTGAAACTAAAACTGAATGACTCCATTTCTGCAATCAACTGAGGCATAACATTGTAGACACGTGATTTTTTATCCTCCTCGAATTTTAACTTATTTTTTGATATTAAATATTTATATTTGGTCTGATATTATGTAAATTCTTATTTTATTTTATTTTTAAAAATTTTTTAGTTAAAAAGATAACTAAATAAAGTTATCTCTCTGCACGCTCCCTTTCTCTTTTCCTTTAACGTTTCTTTTTAAACGGTCGTGATAGACCGGCCGACGGGAAGGACGGGAAGGTCTCTCTCTCTCCCTTGACCTCTCCCTCTCCCCAGATTGACTTCTCTCTCTCCACAGACCAGTCTGCATCTCATTACTATTATTGTCAGAGTATTTTGTGGCTTCCTCCGACCGGCAGAACCGGTTTAAAACAGGTAAAAAAAATAGTTGGTAAGACGCTCACCTGTGACCAGCTTTCGGCAATACCAAGAAGAAACTCCGGCGACACTCCGACGGCGTTCAGTCGGCCTCTTTTCGGTGACTGTATTTTTGGCAACCAACTCCGACATCAAACTGCCATGACCAGCAAACGCAGAACTCCGGTGACATCTGAACTTTACTTTACTTTTTTATTCTTTACTTCTTAGTTGCTCTCTATAGTCTAGTCTCTCTACAGTCAAGAATCTCCCTCTCTCTCTATCTTCGGTTATTCTTCGGTGAGATCTCCTACAAGAAACCCTTGACACAACATTCCAACGTTCACTGACCCTTGATCGGACGACTCCGACGACGGCGTAGGATTGCCGGAAACTGGAACCAGTCGGCTCGACTCTGGAAACATAGGCAGCTCGCAACTCCGGTCACAGGCCACCAAGTCTGGCGGGTCCATCTGAAGGATCTGCTGGTTCCGACCAGATCTGATTTCTTCAGTTCCAGATCTGAGTCTGGCGGGACTCTAGCAAATCTCTAGCGATAATATCCAGGAGACCAGTTTCTGCAATCAGCTTGAAGGGATACAACATTCCAACATTCCAACATAACATGCAAGAAACAAGAAATTGGTCTACACGCGTATCCCGGTGATTTCTAACCTTTGCTATTTCCTCCTTCATATTATTTATCATATTATCTCCTATATATTAATTTTTGTGTCTACTATAGTATATTCGTGACTTGCACCGCTCCTTATTATTTTTTTTGTTGTCCTTGATGTCAGGCCATTAGTGTGCTCTATTTTTCTTACTGTTAGTTTTGTCCTTACCTTGGTTTTGTTTTTTCTCCCTATTTGAGTTTAGTTTTGTTTTTTGATTGTTTCTTCTAATTTGTGTGAGCCTTGTATTTCCTGTTGTTTCTTTGTTACTATCATTGTTTATATTTTCTTATATTTTCTTGTAGTAGTGGTTATGGGTGTTGACGGTTGGATAGGGTTATGTCCGAGGGGGTTGAGGCGGGGGCCTGTTGTGGGGGCGGGGGAAGAGGAAAGGGTGGGGGTGGGAGGGAGGCCAAGGTTTGGCATCAGGGGCGGTAGAGAAAAACGTGATGATAGAGTTGGTAGGTTGAGGGTTGGGTCTTGGAATATAGGGACTTTTCAGGGTAAGTCCATAGAGCTTGTGAAGATTCTTAGAAAGAGGAGGATTAATATTGCGTGTGTTCAAGAGACCAAGTGGGTAGGGTCTAAGGCTAGGGATGTGTATGGTTACAATCTTTGGTACTCTGGAGCGAGAGGCATAGGAATGGAGTTGGCATCTTAGTATATGAAGAGTTTAAAGGTCAGGTAGTGAAGGTAAAGAGGATCAGCGATAGGTTGATGACTATTAAGTTGGTCATTGGGGGGTTTACCCTGAATATGTGTAGTGTTTATATGCCGCAGGTGGGCTTGGATGGGGAGAAGAAGATGCGGTTTTGGGAGGCTTTGGATGAGGTGGTGAGAGGCGTGCCTATCTCGGAGAAGATTTTTGTAGCAGGAGATTTCAATGGGCACATCGGGGTGTTACCGGGAGGGTTTGGTGATGTGCATGATGGTTTTGGTTTTGGGGAAAGAAATGAAGAGGGGGCTACTCTATTGGATTTTGCGAGGTCCTTTGGGCTGGTGGTGGTGAACTCGGGCTTCCCGAAGAAGGATGATCACCTTATCACCTTTCGAAGCACGATAGCCAAGACCCAGATTGACTTTTTGTTGTTTAGTAAAGGGGATAGGGTGTTGTGTAAGGACTGTAAGGTCATCCCGAGTGAGAATCTTTCGAACCATCATAGGCTCTTGGTTATGGATTTGGGTATAAAGAAGGATAGAAAGAAAAGGGGTGATGAGTGTAGACCTAGAATTAAGTGGGGTGGCTTGACGCCAGTAAATGCGTAGGAGATAGGGGAGAAGTTGGAGGGAATGGGGGTGTGAGAGTGTAGGGGGCATGGATAGTATGTGGGATAGGGTGGCTAGGTGCATCAGGGAGAATGCTAGTGGGGTGTTGGGTATTTCTAGGGGCCGGGCCGGGCATCATTGGGGGGATTGGTGGTGGAATAAAGAGGTTAAGAAAAAAGTGAAGACCAAGAAAGGGGAGTATGCTAAGTTGGTTGAGAGTAAGGATGAAGAAGAGAAGCGGGTAAATAGGAAAAAGTACAAGTTAGCTAGGAAGGAGGCTAAGTTAGCAGTTACGGCAGCTAAGACGGCAATATTTGAGAGCTTGTATGCGGGGTTACAGGAGAAAAGAGGGGAAAAAAGATTGTTTAGACTCGCTAAGGCTAGGGAAAGGAAGGGTCGTGACCTCGATCAGGTGAAGTGCATTAAGGGGGAGGACGGTACAGTGTTGGTGGAGGACGGCCACATTAAGAATAGATGGCAGTCGTATTTTCATAGGCTCTTGAATGACTAAGGGGATAGAGCTATTGTGTTAGGGGAGATGGATCACTCAGAGGAGTGTCAGGATTTTAGTTATCGTAGATGTTTTAAGGTAGAGGAGGTTAGAGAGGTTGTTCACAGGATACGAAGGGGTAGGGCGATGGGGCCTGATGAGATACCTGTGGATTTTTGGAAGTTTTCTGGCGAGGCTGGTTTAAGGTGGTTGACTGAATTATTTAACGGAATTTTCAAGACGGCAAAAATGCCCGAGGCTTGGAGGTGGAGTACTATGATCCCCCTTTATAAGAGCAAGGGTGACATTCAGAGTTGCAATAACTATAGGGGTATTAAGTTATTGAGTCACTCTATGAAGATATAGAAGAGAGTGGTCGAGGTGAGGCTGAGACGGATAGTGTCTATTTCGGAGAACCAGTTTGGATTTATGCCCGGCCGCTCGACGAAGGAGGCAATTCACCTGGTGCGGAGGCTGGTGGAATAGTATAGGGAAAGAAAGAAGGACCTGCACATGGTATTTATCGACTTGGAGAAGGCATACGACAAAGTCCCCAGGGAGGTTCTTTGGAGATGCTTGGAGGTGAGTGAAGTCCCGGTGGCATATATCAGAGAAATTAAGGACATGTATGATGGAGCTAAAACCCAGGTGAGGACGGCGGGAAGAGACTCTGAGCATTTCACTGTCTTGACAGGATTGCATTAGGGATCTACTCTTAGTCCCTTTTTGTTTGCTTTGGTGATGGATGTGTTGAAGCGGCGTATTCAAGGAGAGGTTCCTTGGTGTATGATTTTTGCAGATGATATAGTTTTGATTGATGAGACGCGGGGGGGTATGAATGATAAATTAGAGGTGTGGAGACAAACTCTTGAGACTAAAGGGTTCAGGTTGAGTAGGAGCAAGACAGAATATTTGGAATGCAAGTTTAATGATGTGAGGCTGGAGAATGGGGTGGTAGTAAAGTTGGAATCACAGGTGGTATGTAAGAGGGATAGTTTCAAGTATCTCGGGTCCATGATTCAGGGTAACGGTGAGATTGACGAGGATGTCTCGCACCGTATTGGGGCGGGATGGATGAAGTGGAAGCTCGCTTCGGGGGTGTTGTGTGATAAGAAGGTGGCGCCCAAGCTTAAAGGAAAATTCTAAAGGGTGGCAGTCCGTCCGATCATGTTGTATGGAGCGGAGTGTTGGCCAGTTAAGAACTCCCACATTCAAAAAATAAAGGTGGCGGCAATGTGGATGTTATGTTGGATGTGTGAGCTGACTAGGGGGGATAGAGTTTGGAATGAGACTATAAGGAAGAAGGTTGGTGTGACTCCAGTGGAGAATAAGATGCGGGAAGTCCGATTGAGATGGTTCGGACACGAGATGAGGAGGGGCATGGATGCCCCAGTTCGTAGATGTGAGAGGCTAGCTTTGGATGGTTTTAGGCGGGGTAGGGGTAGACCAAAAAAGTACTGGGGAGAGGTGATTAGGCGGGACATGGAGCAGTTACAGCTCACTGAGGACATGACCCTAGATAGGAAGATCTGGAGGACACGAATTAAGGCAGAAGGCTAGGGTCAGTTTGGGTCGCTAGTGTAGGGCATTACTTGGTGGGAGTATTATCCTTGTTATGATATCTTGTTTCATGCTTTATTACGAATCTGTTTACTTTTCTCTGTTTACTATTACTTGTGGGTGTCGTATTTATGTTATGTCATCTTGTTCCATGCTTTACTATGAATTTGTTTATTATTCCGTGTCTCGAGCCGGGGGTCTATCGGAAACAGCCTTTCTACTTCTTTAGAGGTAGAGGTATGGACTACGTACATCTTACCCTCCCCAGACCTCACTTTGTGGGAATACACTAGGTTTGTTGTTGTTGTTGTTGTTATCTAATTTTTTAAAAAAATAATACAAAATTCAAAAATATTTTTCTTTTTAAAATTTTAAATAAATAAGCTAGTAGTTTTAGTATTATCTTAATTATATTTATTTAAGGCTATTTATAAATTTTTATTTTATTTTCTTAAAATATAAAAATTAATTAGTTATATTTATTATTATTATTATTATTCTATTATTTTATTTATTTATTTTTATTTATTATTATTCATAGATAAAAAGAAAAGAAGAACTTTATTTTAAAATTTAAATTTCCTCCCCTTATTTGAAGTAATTGTTCTCCAACTTTTTCCCCCAAAAATTCTTCTACTTAAAGACTCCCTCAACCCCCAGATAAACTACGTACACTTTGATAAAGAAAAACACAGAGAGAGAAAAGATCAGACACTGAAACTAAAGAGAAAACCAGAAAAAATAGAGGGAGAAAACTGGAAAAAAAAATAGAGAAGAGCAGACAAAAAGAGTTAAAAAGATTTGGAAAAATTGTGGGAAATCATATACGACCAATCAACAAAAGAGAGTTCTTTGAGTTTGGGTTCCATTTCAAGTTTCCGGTTCGAGTCCGTGACTTCAAAAGTTAACTATTATTGACTTTGTGAATTACAAAATTGTAGCGGATTTCGTTAGAAATCTATTTTAACGAGAGGTAATCCTCAATCTTTCTTTATAAAATTTAATTTGATGATCATGTGAAAACGTGATCAAGCTTATTCTAATCATGGAAATTTCATATTTTTTTAAGTGTATTCACTTGTCTGATTGTTATCAATATTTCAGAACATGGGTTTAAGAATATTAGTGTAATTAATGTATGGGATTGTTTGTTCTTGTTTAAGCCTTAATACTCGTGAATGTTGGGTGTCCAGATATATATTTTTTTATTATTATTATTGTAGAGGTCGGATCAAATTTTTCAGTAACCATGTATCCTGTAAAATCTAATATATGCTGGTTTGAAGTTATCTTATTTTTTAGAATAGATAGGTATAGAAGATGATTTTTCCATAGTGATTTGGTTTCAGTAAGGGTCAGTTAAATAAAGAAAAAAAATTATTTAGAGTTTTTATTCAAAGATAAATGAGGCAAAAGTTAAATTAGAAGGAAATTCGTGACTTTCTTCTTTAAGTATTTTCTTATCATTTTTCTTTAGTATACAAAAACAGGAAACTAATGATGTTATGATACTATCTTTTATCCGTTTAGAGAGAAAAGATTCAGAATTTCTTTTTCTTTATTTCTACGTATACATTAACTCGGTTTATTTAATTAACTGTGTTTTGACGTTAAAAAAATGTGTCTTTCTGTTAGTTTGATTACCACGATTTGACTTAAAAAATATATATATTGTTTTTTTTATTAGCGTGATAAAAATATAAATTATTATTTTAAATATATAGATAATACATTTTTTTTATTATGTTATGGTTTTTTTTAAATATTACTAGAGATATTCTATTTGTATAATTGGTATATGTCAATCGATTATATATACAAATACGTACGAAAAAAATGAGAGATCCATATTTTATTTATTTATTTATTTTTAAAAAAAGATGTCCGTTATTACTACTTTTTGTGAAACGCTTATGTTGTATGCATTGTAGTAAATTTGAGTGGGTGGTCATTCATATTTGTTGTCCCTTATTTATATTTTAATTAGTTAGTTGTATATGGATGATAATGAATTGGATGAATGAGAATAAAATGGTATGAGTGGAATTTTCCAATGTATAGGCGTAGTATCCGTGCTGTTATAAGAATGTGGTGTGCATGTTATGAAAATGTGTGTAATAAGTTTAGGTATCTTGAATTTATAATTGACTAATCAACACCTTTAACGCTAGGCAAGTTTAGATGTGTTTAGAATATTCGTCTCAATTAAGAATGTGGCGTATGCATCTTTCTGAGACATTTAAAAATTCAAGGATGCAATAAAGCACCTTGGCAAATATTTTTCTAAAATTAATTTTCATCGATTTAATACAAGAGTTATAGATAGATTTTAGATATCAAAAGTGAGAGAACTTAGGCCCAAATATAATTTATCAAAATAATTAAAGTCAATATAAGTCAATAAAAGCGGTCGTATTAGAACCACGAGACTCGAGGAGTGTCTCATACCTTCTCCTCGGTCAACAAAATTCCTTACCCGGTCTTCTATTTTCTCAGATCACAACAAAGAGTCATTTCCTTTTGACTAGGGATTCAAAAGGTGACTTGGAACACCATAACTTAATTCCAAGTGGCAACTTTGGAATAAAATATTCCCTATTCAAAACCATCACTTTAGTTGGAAAAACCCTTCGACTCCGAACTCCCTTGGGCGAAAAAAATAAAAAAGGGGTGTGACATCTCTGGCGACTCCACTGGGGAATATCAGAATTCGAGTTTTTAATATTGACTTTTACTTGCTTTAATTATTTTTTATATTGTGTTTATTGGTTTTATGTGCTACTTGTCACTCATTTACTGTTTTGATATTGTTGAACTGTATTTATAAACTGTCTTCTCTTGCGCACCCCCTCTAGTCTCTAAAATAGGATAGAAGGAATGCAGTGTATGCATCCTACTTTCTTTTTTAAATAGCAGGAGTGTCAAGGTACCTGGTGAAGGATTATTAGCCACACATGTTAGGTGGGGTTCGGATCAACAACGAAGGCAGAGTAGCACTGCTACCGAACAAGTTGTCCTTCCCCGACTCGAGTGTCCGCTCGGGTAAGCCAATCTAGGCACTTATCCTTATTAGGCTAAACTTAGAAGAACTGAAACTCAGAATCTGGTTATCGCTATTAGGTTCTGCTTTATTTGCATCATGTGCGTTTGACTTAGTGGGACTCGGCACAGGGGTCGGGTCTATCTAGGACAGGTGACCTATTTTATATTGACCAACATATGCATCCTACGTGCTCTTTGACATTTGTTTGGAAGGCTATTTGTTTGTTGATCGGCTTTTAGGCAACTTTGAAATGCAAGAGATTATATTATCTTCAAATTTGGTGAATCATTTTTCAAAGAAAAATTTTATTTTTAAAAGAAAGAAATTTTTTTAAAATATAGTAACATAGTTTTATGATCTTTATGAACTACGAGGGTCTGATTCTCACTCTTTAGTGCGATACGTAGAAACTCCTACTCGGAATATGATCCTGTATTTTAAAAAAATAAATTTATTCACAAATTTATTGAAGGATATTTTTGAAAAAGTAATTAAAATAATAAAAATAAAAAAAAAAATAAAAAAATTCATGAGTATTATTATCTTTATCTTATTTTTTTCTTTTTATCCTCAAAATTAATTTTAATACAAATACTAATAGCCTGAACCTTTAGGGGTCATGAGCTGAATTTTTATAAAGTAATAAAATATGTAAGCATATATCTTAACAGTTCTGAACCTTTAGGGGTCGTGAGACTGAAATTTTTATACAATTTATACATAAAACAATAATTTTTCTTTCTTTATTTCTAAGTCATTTTACTTTCTTTTCTTTTTGTCTTTTAAGTGTACTCAGGGGGGTATTTTCTCCAAACACATGGTCAAAATTATCTAGAGGTTTGTTGATGTAAAATCTTTGATAAAGTCAGTATAAATAAGTGCTACCTTTTAAAAAATAAAAATAAAATACTGTCATTCATGTTTCTCTCAATTTTATTTTTTAATAAAATTATTTCCATCTAAGTCCAATTTAGTGGTCACATTAACAAGTCAAGTTAAAGAAAAAAAAGTCAAAATTAATGAATTAAGCTCTTCCTAAATCTAGACATTTCCTAATATTGTCTCCCTATTCATAGGTATAACATGTCTCCTCCAGTTCGTGGAAAATGTCAAAAGAGGAAGAGGGATGGGAGTGTACCACTTCATGTTGTGGATTGTACCCCTTTGCAGCTTTGGTTGTGGTGGAACGAAATGGATACATTCGATTATGATGAGATACATAAGTATTTGGGTTTTTTTACAAGTATCATGACAATCAACCCTAGTAGGGAGGTAATTGATGCATTGTTGACTTTCTGGGACCCGAGGAATAATGTATTTCGCTTTTCAGATTTTGAGTTAACTCCGACTTTAGAGGAGATAGCGGCCTATGTCGGATAAAGGGATATGCATCGAAAGAGACTTATAGCCCCAAGACTTATCTCGGTAAATAGATTCTGCAAGCTCATGAACATACGAAACTCAAAAGAAGAATTAATGAAAAAAGGTTGGGTCTCTTTGCAGTTTTTGTATGACAGATATGGAAGGCAAGAGGAGTTTGAGAAGTACGGTAAATAACTCTGTAACAAGGGAAGTTTTGAGGCTTGGAAAGTTCATAGACGATTTGCATTCATGGTAGCCTTTTTAGGCACTATGGTCTTCCCGAGGAGAGAGAAAAATTAATATTCGTTTAGCTGGAGTGTTACATATACTGATTAAGAAAGATTATACTATGGTACCAATGATCTTGGCCGATATTTACTATGCTCTGACCGTTTGTCAGAAAGGAAAGGATTTTTTCGAGGAATGTAATATCTTGCTACAGATGTGGATTGAGGAACATCTTTACTAACATCCTACAGTGGCAAGGTTTGTACCTGAACAATTCAATCGCATCAAAGATTACGAAGAGAGGTTAGAGAAATACAAATTCCCAAAAGGAATTAGAGATTGGGATAAATTTTTTCATTCTCTGATGGCAGATAAAATCACTTGGAATCTCCTTTGGTTCCCCTGGAGGCAAGTCATACATAGTTCTATCATTCGGCCATTCTTGTTATTAATGGGTATTAGGGGTGTTCAACCTTATGTGTCATTGCGGGTCTTACATCAGCTAAGCAGACGTCAAGTAATTCCCATAACAGAAAATATGGTTGAGTTTATATTTGAGGTCAGACTAGAGATTCCACTTCCGAAGGGATTAGCCCATCAGATTTGGAATGGTTGTTGTCTCATGGGAATTGAAACAATGGACATAGAGTGTGAGAAGGGACAAGTACACCCAGACTACCATAAATGGTTTGAAAAATAGTCGAGTCCACTAGTCAAACCGGAAAGATCGATTAAGAGACCCATATATCAAGAAGCTGCAATCAGTATAGGGATCGAGAGAGCCATGCGAGAACATTATTAGGCCAACCAAGCTTTGAGAGAAAAATTAGAGCATGCCAGAACTTTGCTGAAGAGAAAGCTACGTCAGTGGATATTGAGGTCACACTTCGGGGAAAA
Source organism: Capsicum pubescens (assembly GCA_030864215.1). Lineage (NCBI taxonomy): Eukaryota > Viridiplantae > Streptophyta > Magnoliopsida > Solanales > Solanaceae > Capsicum > Capsicum pubescens. The sequence continues at coordinate 65,281,697 of CM061543.1, forward strand.
ATCAAATTCACTACAACTAAGGGGTCACATATTGCAGAACTTGCCTCATCTCGCCGACAGCAGTTGTAAGAAGTTGAAAAGAACATGCAAGAAGAATTTAATTGAGATAGATCTCAGTGGATACGTGAAAGAGGGATATTGCGAGAACAACTGGAGGTTGCTTCTTCTCGTGAACAACGTGCAAGAGAGATAATTGATTACCTAGACCGACAGGACCAGGAATGGGATCAGGCCTTCAGCTCCCTTCGAGGGAAAGTACGTCGTGTGATGATAGGCAGATTTACACGCCTATATCAATATATTTTGCCCATATTTTAGCCTAGTTTTGAGAACAAATTATATATTTCATGCACTTTTAGTCCTTATTCCTGTAAGTGAGCTAACGAACATGATTAGTAAAGTTTCAGGTATAAATGATGCATAATTCAGCATTTTATGGCTTACTTGACGCTAAAGAAAGCTCACGAAGGAAGGAAAGGGAGTTTGGACGCCTAAAGGACCAAAACTGCTGCATGGAAAATCTGTCCCGGGCTAAAACAACAATTCTGAAGACTTTGGGGACTTACAAACACAAAGCTGGATTTTGACAATGATACATTAACCTAGTACAATTAGGTTATGTATTTCATTATTTTATGTGGATTATGATAATGTTACCTTAACCTAGTACATTTGGGTTAAGGATTTCATTAGTCTAGTAGGATTTGGTTATTTATTTCATTAGCTTAGTAGGAGTAGGATATGGGTATTATAAATACCCTATCATGCTAGAGATTTAGAATAAGGAGGGAGGAAGGAGGGAGAACACAATACGTCCTTCCATCCCTCTCATCTTCTAACATCTTCTTAACTTCTCGTCTTACAATTCAATTCTATTTTTCTTCTTCTACTCTTCTATTCATAAATTCCACAACAAGAGAATCGTTACTTGCTAAGGAATCACGCCTCACGCCTATCACTTGATCTACACGCCATTACTCAATATCGTGATATAATAACAATGTCAATCGTGATTTACTTCGCATTCATGGGTAACTAAACTTCTCTGTTGGGGTTATGGAAGCCGAATGAGTTACTATCTATTGCTGTGAGTTTGTGAGTTCGAGGCACGTATATTGCTTATATCATTATTCTCTTCATCTTAATCTACATTCTTTGCGGTTGCAAATGAAAGAATACGCCAGTCTAACATTTAACTTGTTCGAGAGAAAAGTTATTTGTCTGGAAAAGAGATAATGTCAAGGTAGTAGGACACCCTTTCCTATTAAAAAGCTAGTGCCGTAACTGGACTAACCTCTTGGAGAATTCGTACCGTTAGATACGCTTTAAGCTCGAGAGAGTTAAAGTGAAATAGTCCTTGTTTAGGTCGAGAGACGCTTGGATTTACCATCGACTACAATTCTCTATAAGCAATTGCATGACAGAATTCTACATACTCATAGCCAATAGAGACGTATACCTCAGAAGGTGGACATAACCCCAACGCTTCAATTCTCATTGTTTACAACCAACGTAACAATCTCTCTCTTTTACTTTGCTATTTTCAGCTTTTATTTAATTGTTTTGGTGACACATTACAATCCCCCCCTTTTACGAGACTTGCACCAAAAGTTTAGTAATCTTGCTTACTTGTTGGCCAAGCTATTCCCTGTGGGATCGACACCCAACCCAGGTTGCGTTCTATATTTGCTAACGACCGCTTTACACTCCTACGAGAGCTGTAGATTGAGCGTTATCAAAAATTGGCGCCGTTGCCGGGGAATACAAGTGTCAATTAAGTTTGTGAAAATTACTAGACCCTTTGGTGTAAGACTCTCGTACTTTTACTTTTAGTTTTTGTTTTTGTTTACTGCAGGTTATTATTTTAGTGCATGCCCCATACTCGAAGTTCTGGTCAACCGTTATTACCAATCAATCCTGAACCACAACGCATTGGTAAAATGGAAGCACAAGATGAAATCGCAAGGATGGCTGCTCAACAGGAACAAGCAAGATTGGCTGCCCTTGCCGCAGCCCAGGTTCAACAGCAGAACATTGATAACCCTGCACGAGCACCAAATCCTGACGATGAGGATTTAGGTGATGACGAGTTACGAAACCCTAGGCGTGATGCTGAAATCGTAACACCTGCCAACAGAAGAGGTCGACAAGCTCGGTATAGACATGATCGCCAACCTATGCAGCCATCTTTCGACGATGATGATGATGATCTTGATGGTGCCGGAGCCACTGGAGCTATAATTCCACCACCATTAGCGCCCGGAGCCAAGTTCAACATCACAAGCACCATGATTCAGTTATTGCAACTCAAGGGATTATTTGGTGGACTAGCAGGCGATGATTCGAATATGCATCTCATCAACTTTATTTCTACATGCAAGTCTTTTGACAATCCTGGTGTTGGTCAGAATGCAATTCGATTATGACTATTTCCATTGTCTCTGTCTGGGGAGGCAACACTATGGTTGAATGGGCTGACTCCTGATTCAATTACAAATTGGAGGCAATTGAGAGACGCTTTCCTAGAAAGATTCTTTCCGCCATCCAAAAGGACACAATTGAGAGATGAAATCAGCAACTTTCGTCAGCTTCCGACTGAAGCTCTTCATGAAACATGGGAGAGGTTCAAGACAAAGCTAGCGAGGTGCCCAAACCATCACATGACTAATGTTCACATCATGGAGATATTGTATAGAGCCTTGAATTCAATAACTAAGCCAGTGGTGGATAACGCAGCTGGAGGATCTTTTATGGACCTCACCTTTGGTCAAGCAAGCAATATGTTAGATCGCATGACGAAACAAAGTAGAGCTTGGCATACCAGGGATTCTGAGGTAGCAAGCCCCACTTTATCTATAGGCATGACTGCAGACCAATGAAGAAGACAAGAAGAATGTGATCAAGATATGGCGCACATGAAAACACAGATGGATCTTCTTACAAAGCATTTATTATCAGGGAAGACTAATAAAGTGAAAGCTGTGGCGCTAAAAGGAAGAGACGAATCTGATTCGGAAGAAGAGGCCAACTACTTGAACAATCAGGGGGGTTTCCGAGGCAATGCCCAAGGAAACCAAGGTCGGAACTACTATGAGAAATCTGGAAACAAGGACCAAGGTAGTTGGAAGAACAAGAATGACAATAGTGGTGTGTATGTTCCCCCTGGAAGACGTGACACAACCACATCTAGTTCTGGAAGTATGGAAGACATGATGGCTAAACTGCTGAAAGGAGTGGAAGCAACAAGCGCGGGAGTTACTGAGGTAATAAATGATTTGTCCTCTATGAAGCAATTAGTTTATTCTCATTCCACTTTAATCAAGCAAATAGAGCAGCAATTGAGCCAACTTTCAGCAGCACTCAATCAAAGAAAGGCTGGCACTTTACCTAGCGATACTGTGCAAAACCCAAGGAATGATGGGTCATGCATGGCCATCACTACCAGAAGTGGTAAGGTGTTGTAACCTTCAGCAAAAGGCAAGCAAGTGGTTGACGAAGTTGCGGACATGGATGAGAATGTAAAAGGAGAAGATGCCGCAACAACCAATCCTGACGTCAAGGATGTCACGCCCAGTGACGTGCAGCCTGAAAAAATGGAAAAATGGAAGCAAGAGGAGAAGAAAGCCATGGAGAGAACACTTCCGTACCCACCACCACCTTTTCCCCAAAGATTGAAGAAGGTGGCGGATGACACTAAGTTCAGCAAATTTATGACTATGTTGAAGCAGCTGACCATTAATGTTCCATTGGTAGAGGCACTTGAACAAATGCCTGGGTATGCGAAGTTTATGAAAGATCTTTTGACTAAGAAGAGGGCAGCAAGTTATGAGCTGAAGGATGATGTGCATCATTGTAGTGCAATTGCTACCCGATCGATAGTTCAGAAGAAGGCCGACCCCGGAGCTTTCACTATTCCTTGCACCGTCGGATCTTTGAACTTTTCCAAAGCATTATGTGACCTAGGAGCCAGCATCAACTTGATGCCATTATCGATCTACAAGAAGTTGGGGTTAGGAGATCCTACACCAACTAATATGAGGCTTGTTATGGCGGATAGGTCGGTAAAACGACCGGTTGGTATTCTATGCGATGTCTTGGTAAAGGTTTCTTCATTTATCTTTCCAGCAGACTTTGTCATCTTGGATTGTGAAGCAGATTCAGAGGTTCCCATAATCTTAGGACGCCCTTTCCTTGCTACAGGAAGTGTGCTCATTGATTTGAGAGCTAATGAACTTTCATTCCGCATAAATGACGAAGTGGTTCGATTTGATGTTTGCAAATCAATGAAGCAACCCAAAGATTTGAGTGTATTTTCTGTGGCTGATGTTGTCTTTGATGATGAGAAAGAACGACTTGAAGAAGAGCAAATTCTTGATGATCCTTTGGAGGTTTTGCTTATGAAAGGAGAGAATGAGGATGCTGAAATTTCTGATGAAGCTATTTGTGCCCTATCGGGATTAGGGACATATCGCTATACTCCCAAGAAGCTGGATCTTGATCTCAAGAATCGACCCACACCACCAGCCAAGCCATCTATTGAAGAACCACCCACACTAGAATTGAAGGAGCTGCCAAGTCATTTGAAGTACGCATTCTTAGGAAGCGGAAACACACTTCCAGTCATAGTGGCAGCTGATTTGGGTGAGCAACAAGTTGCAGCTCTTATTGCGATCTTACGCAAGTATATTAGAGCCATTGGATGGACCATTGCGGATATTATTGGTATTCCACCTGGGATTTGCACACATAAAATTCAGCTTCAAGAAAAGTGCACACCCACCATTGAATATCAAAGGCGTTTAAACCCACCTATGCAAGAAGTGGTGAAAAAGGAGATTATCAAGTGGTTAGAAGCAGGAGTTGTATATCCTATCTCTGATAGTACATGGGTAAGTCCTGTACAATGTGTTCCCAAGAAAGGAGGAATGACGGTGGTCGCGAATGCAAAGAATGAGCTTATTCCACTCAGGCCCGTTACTGGATGGAGAGTATGCATGGACTACCGCAAGCTGAATTCTTGGACACTCAAGGATCACTTCCCCATGCCATTTATGGACCAAATGCTAGATCGATTAGCGGGGAAAGGATGGTTTTGCTTCTTGGATGGTTATTCAGATTATAATCAGATTTGTATTGCCCCCGAAGACCAAGAAAAGACAACGTTTACATGCCCATATGGTACGTTTGCCTTCAAACGCATGCCATTCGGGTTGTGTAATGCACCAGCCACCTTTCAACGTTGTATGATGTCTATTTTCTCTGATATGGTTGAAGACACTTTGGAGGTATTTATGGACGACTTTTCAGTTGTCGGTGAGTCTTTTGAAGCATGTTTGGCAAATTTGAGCATGGCATTGCAAAGATGTGTAGAGTTCAACCTTGTGCTGAATTGGGAGAAGTGCCACTTCATGGTAAAAGAAGGAATCGTTCTTGGGCACAAGATCTCTGAAAGAGGAATAGAGGTTGATCGAGCAAAAATAGAGGTAATTGAGAATCTACCGCCTCCAATTTCGGTGAAAGGAGTTCGTAGTTTTCTTGGCCATGCTGGTTTCTATCGTAGATTCATCAAAGACTTTTCCAAAATTTCTAGTCCATTGTGCAAACTATTGGAGAAAGATGCGAAGTTTGACTTAAATGACAATTGCTTAAAGGCATTCGAATGCCTTATAGGAAAACTCATTGAAGCCCCTATCATGGTAGCACCAGATTGGACGCTCCCGTTTGAGGTCATGTGCGATGCTAGTGGTGTAGCCGTTGGTGCTGTTCTTGGACAAAGAAAGGAGAAATTATTTCATCCTATCTACTATGCGAGTAAGGTCCTAAATGAAGCCCAAAGGAACTACACTGTTACTGAACAAGAGCTCCTAGCGGTTGTGTATGCGTTTGAGAAGTTTCGTGCCTATCTATTGGGTACTAAGGTGATCGTCCATACAGACCATGCAGCTCTTAGGTATCTAATGACAAAGAAGGATGCAAAACCAAGGTTGATTCGATGGGTATTGCTGCTGCAAGAGTTTGATTTCGAAGTCAAAGATAGAAGAGGTTGCGAGAACCAAGTGGCTGATCACCTATCTAGACTTGAGAATGAACATGTGGCGCAACCTGAAATTCAGATTGATGATGCATTCCCTGACGAGGAGATATTAGCGACAAAAATGGAGAAAGTACCATGGTATGCCGACTTTGCAAATTTTGTAGTGAGTGATGTGCTACCGGCCAAGTTATCTTACCACCAAAGGAGGAAGTTTATGCATGATGTTCAGCACTACTATTGGGATGAACCTTATTTGTTTCGAAGATGCGCGGATGGGATCATTCGACGATGTATATCCCATGAAGAAGTGCCTACTATATTGGAAGCATGCCACACTTCGCAAGTTGGAGGACATCATGCAGGCAATCGAACGGCAAGAAAAGTATTGCAAAGTGGTTATTATTGGCCTTCGATATTCAGAGATGCATACGACTATGTGAGAAGGTGTGACCAATGCCAACGTCAAGGTGCTATTTCAAAACACCATGAAATGCCCATGTCCAAAATTCTGGAGGTAGAACTCTTTGATGTGTGGGGTATTGATTTCATGGGTCCATTCGTGAATTCGTTTGGAATGAAGTACATCTTGGTTGTTGTGGATTATGTTTCGAAATGGGTTGAAGCTGTAGCATTGGCCGATAACGAAGGAAAGCGTGTTGTAGCGTTCTTAAAGAAGAATATCTTCTCTCGCTTTGGAGTACCTCGTACTATCATAAGTGATGGAGGATCTCACTTTTGCAACAAGCTATTCAAATCTGCATTGGCCAAGTATGGTGTCAAGCAACACAAGGTAGCTACGCCTTATCATCCCCAAACTAGTGGACAAGTAGAGGTTTCCAATCGCGAGATTAAGCAAATCCTTGCAAAGACGGTTAATGCAAATAGGAAGGATTGGTCTCGAAAGCTAGATGATGTACTATGGGCATATAGGACTGCATTCAAGACACCCATTGGCATGTCTCCTTATCAACTAGTTTATGGGAAGGCTTGTCACCTACCCATCGAGCTTGAATACAAGGCATTGTGGGCATTGAAGCACTTGAATCTGAATTGGGATGATGTGAAGAATCTGAGGTTGGAGCAGCTGAACGAATTAGATGAGTTCCGTCTCCATGCATACGAAAGATCAGATTTATACAAGGAGCGGATGAAGAAGTATCATGATCAGCGGATTGTTCGACGAAACTTCCAAAAGGGTGATATGGTACTACTCTTCAACTCCAGATTTAAACTCTTCCCAGGTAAGTTAAAATCTAAGTGGTCTGGTCCATTTAAAGTTATCCAAGTCTACTCGTCTGGAGTAGTCGAATTGGAAGGCAATAAGGGTGTTGTCTTCAAAGTGAATGGCCAACGTGTTAAGCCTAATATCGGTCCTCTTGACTCGATGAATGACATGGCCATCACTTATCTCGACGAAGTCTAAGTACTCGAGATTACTACGTCGAGCCACGACAATAAATAAGGCGCTAGATGGGAGGCAACCCATCGTTTATCGTTTATCGTTTTTCATTTTTCATTTCGTTCTAGTATGTGTTTTGCTTTTGATAAATAAAAATCCAAAAATAAGAGTCGTGCCACGAACAAAACTAAGGCGCTTGGTGGGAGACAACCCATCGTACTAATCGTTTTCATTTGTTTGAGCAAATATAGGTGCAAGAAGTAGTCAACAAGGAGATTAATTTCAATTGACGATTTGGACGCATTGTATGGTAAAGTTGGTAAGTTAGGAAGGGTGATGCATAAGGCTATGGATTGAGCCTTTCTCACGCCAAAATAGGCTTCGAGGAAGGCTAGGCCTTGGTAAAACTAGGCCAAGAACGATGCACAACCTATCCTATAGCCTAAGGTCTCGGAATCTAGTGTGCTATACACTATGCGCCGCCTATTCCTAGGTATGCTTTTCACTATGCGCCGCCTATGCTATGGCATTTGGTCTCATTATCTCATATGCCATAGACTATGCGGCGCATATGTCTACAAATGCCATAGACTATGCGGCGCATATGTCCCATTATGCCATAGACAATGCGCCGCATATGTCATATCTATGCCAAGCATTATGCGCCGCATATGTGGGATTTTTGTCTCCAAAACCGTATTTAAATGGGTCATAACCCGACCCATTCTCTTTCTATATAAAGGGGACTTAGTTTTATAACACAACACATTGCAAAGTGACCTAAAGGTGTCGCATATTCATCCAAATCCTCTCAAAATTTTCTTTTTTGCTCTTCCAATTCACAAAACCACCTCCAAAAGCTTCAAGCAAGTAAGTACACTCTTATTCTTCATTAATTTCTCGTAAGTACTACGTTGCTATGTCTATTATAAATTGCTACATATTGAAAGATTGTTGGTGAAGTTCATGTGTTTGGAATGTTAATGCAAAATCATGTGAGTGAACGTATACGTTAGAATCATCTTGACTTGTTTCCGACTTGAATTTGGTTTTAATAGCATTGTTATACTATTTTCGGAATTGCTATAGTCTTGAACATTGTTTAAAATTGCTACTTGGATACTTACATGTTAGGCTATCCCGTTCATCGGGATAAGACTTATAGTGCCTGCCGACATAGGAGGTTGTGATTGTTGAAAGTAACTATATTATGTGGTAACCCCTATGTAGTAGTGTTGTTATATCTAACATGAAAGTAATGCAATGGCTGCAAGTAGTGATACATCACTGATTTTCTTGCCGGAATACAACTCCTAAAACGTATGTCGACGAAATCTGAGTAATCAACCACTTTCACTTCACTGATTTGTGTCAACAAAACTAAGTGTGGGGTGGTACCCCTACTGCTTGTGCATAGATTGTATCCATTGATATTGTTCTACCACTAACACTATTTCTAGTCTCAGGTACAATGGCACCTAAAGCGAGACAAGGCAAGGAGAAGGCTACCACCTCCCAAAATGGCAAAAAGAGAAGTCGCAAGGACCAAGGAGAACCCTCCTCGCTGCAAATACCTCGACTCACGCTTGGAATTAAGTGGGATACTTATGAGGAACTTCTGAGGATGACGACTCTGATGATGATTCCAATGAAAGGGGTATGACCCCAGACATAGAGGATAAGTCCGACCAACCAGGTTCCTCGTATTTATTTTCCACTGAGGACAGTGTCCCGACTAAGTGTGGGGTGGCGGTATCGTATGCTATACTTCTCTATCGCATCTATGTTTGCTTGCTTTGTTTTTGTTTCGTTTTTTTTAGTAGAAAATTTTTTCTAGCTTCGCATGAAATTATTTTGATAGGCAGCATGAGATTATAACAAGAGTATGTGCTACAATTGTGACTATTGAGACGTTTAGGCTCTAGTTGTGACTCATTATGTGATATTGTGTGGTTCAATTCCTTCACTTGTTGGGTCAAGAGTCTATATTACCTCCAATAAAGTCGACCATGTGCCTTGTGTGTGTGAGATAATAGTATATTCTATGTGTGTTGCTGATGCTAGAACTTGCCTGGTATGTATGCAAAGCGAAAATAAGGAGTGTAAGTTTAGGATATGATTTAGGCATTTCTTTGGCAACCTATACATGTTTACCTTCAGTTTTACCTACCCATGGACATCATCCTAGTTAACCCTTTTGAGCCTTTAGCCTATTTCTTTGACAACCTTGTATGTAAGCCTAATCCATTTCTTTCAAGACCGTAATTTGATCCCAAAATCTCTAAGTGCTTTAAAGTGAAAAAGTCATGTGACAACATAAAAAGGAAATTGGGTGAGTATAATGCTATAAATTGGAATGGTTCTTGAATGTGTTATGAAAAAGAAAAAAAAAATGCTATCATAAGAGGTATGTTGTGAAAAGAAAAAGGAAAAGAAAGCTGAAAAGTGAGTTGTGCTTAAAATTGAAAAAAGAGGAGAACAAGGGTGGTAGAAAAAAGAAAGAAGAAAGGTTGAAAGAAAAAAGTGTCAATGATACAAAGTGATGTATTAAAGCGCTTAGGAACTTAGTCACTATTCCTGGCCAAAATAGTCCTACCCGTCCCTTAGCCTACATTACAACCATCAAAAGACCTACTTGATCCTAATCTTAACATTCCAACATTTAGTAGAGTATTACATTAAGGGCAAGCCTATGGTCATCAGTCGCTACATATGAATTCTTTGTGAGAGTGAGAGCAAGGACATTTTGATACCCATGTTTGAAAAAATATGCTATATTTGTGAGTGATTATGGGTACTATATGGTGAGACACACATGGTTGATGAGTTTTGGATAGTTGTATATGATTCTATGCACTTTAACGTTTGCATGCGAGTTGATCACCATCACGAGTCTATACTTGAGGTTAAATTGTTTCTACTTATAATCGGAAAGCTACTCCTTGTTGATAATCGTTGTGCTTGTCTTAATAAATGTTTTGTGTTGTTGTTGTAAAAACCTTAAGTTGATGCTTAGAAGGACATAATATGTTGTTCGAGGACGAACAAAGCTCTAAGTGTGGGGTGTTGATGATAGGCAGATTTACACGCCTATATCAATATATTTTGCCCATATTTTAGCCTAGTTTTGAGAACAAATTATATATTTCATGCACTTTTAGTCCTTTTTCCTGTAAGTGAGCTAACGAACATGATTAGTAAAGTTTCAGGTATAAATGATGCATAATTCAGCATTTTATGGCTTACTTGACGCTAAAGAAAGCTCACGAAGGAAGGAAAGGGAGTTTGGACGCCTAAAGGACCAAAACTACTGCATGGAAAATCTGTCCCGGGCTAAAACAGCAATTCTGAAGACTTTGGGGACTTACAGACACAAAGCTGGATTTTGACAATGATACATTAACCTAGTACAATTAGGTTATGTATTTCATTATTTTATGTGGATTATGATAATGTTACCTTAACCTAGTACATTTGGGTTAAGGATTTCATTAGTCTAGTAGGATTTGGTTATTTATTTCATTAGCTTAGTAGGAGTAGGATATGGGTATTATAAATACCCTATCATGCTAGAGATTTAGAATAAGGAGGGAGGAAGGAGGGAGAACACAATACTTCCTTCCATCCCTCTCATCTTCTAACATCTTCTTAACTTCTCGTCTTACAATTCAATTCTATTTTTCTTCTTCTACTCTTCTATTCTTAAATTCCACAACAAGAGAATCGTTACTTGCTAAGGAATCACGCCTATCACTTGATCTACACGCCATTACTCAATATCGTGATATAATAACAATGTCAATCGTGATTTACTTCGCATTCATGGGTAACTAAACTTCTCTGTTGGGGTTATGGAAGTTGAATGAGTTACTATCTATTGCTGTGAGTTTGTGAGTTCGAGGCACGTATATTGCTTATATCATTATTCTCTTCATCTTAATCTACATTCTTTGCGGTTGCAAACGCAAGAATACGCCAGTCTAACATTTAACTTGTTCGAGAGAAAAGTTATTTGTCTGGAAAAGAGATAATGTCAAGGTAGTAGGACACCCTTTCCTATTAAAAAGCTAGTGTCGTAACTGGACTAACCTCTTGGAGAATTCGTACCGTTAGATACGCTTTAAGCTCGAGAGAGTTAAAGTGAAATAGTCCTTGTTTAGGTCGAGAGACGCTTGGATTTACCATCGACTACAATTCTCTATAAGCAATTGCATGACAGAATTCTACATACTCATAGCCAATAGAGACGTATACCTCAGAAGGTGGACATAACCCCAACGCTTCAATTCTCATTGTTTACAACCAACGTAACAATCTCTCTCTTTTACTTTGCTATTTTCAGCTTTTATTTAATTGTTTTGGTGACACATTACAATCCCCCCTTTTTACGAGACTTGCACCAAAAGTTTAGTAATCTTGCTTACTTGTTGGCCAAGCTATTCCCTGTGGGATCGACACCCAACCCAGGTTGGGTTCTATATTTGCTAACGACCGCTTTACACTCCTACGAGAGCTGTAGATTGAGCGTTATCATCGTGTAGCGCAGGATACCGCCAGAATGGGTTTAGACTACCAGCAGTTGAATCGTGAAGAATTTTTGGCACAAGTACCATCTTTTGCACAACATCTCACCACTTCATTGGAGGACATATACTTGGGTTTGGGAGGTCATATTAAGCCGAAGTCTCCTTGATTGAGCATGTTGAAACTACAAGAATCAGTTGAAGACTTTGAGACATTGGGGTTCAGTTGTATGAGTGGATAGTTGTTTTCTTTGTCATAGTTTTTCAGTTTCAGTTTAAAAACTTCTTGTTCAGTTGTTATGTCTTTTAGCTAATCGTATTTGTTTAAGTTTAGTTTTATTTGTCAGATGTCAGTTAGTAGGTTTTATCTTAGGAGTTTGGGTCATTTATTTTATCGTATTTGTATTTGAAAATTATAGAATGTAATGAAGTTGATCGTTTATTTCTATATATATTCTATATATATTATATAAATTTTACTTCACTTACTTTATTTTCTTAAAAAAGGAAAGAAAGAAAGAATCAATCATTTTTTTTCGAACTATGCAAGATCTGATTCATGTCTTGGAATGATACGTAGGAAAAGCTCCAAAGGGTTCGATCATAACTTTTTGAAAAGTGAGCCTAGAAAAGCTGGGATGAAACATAAAGTCTTCCATGATAGGTTGGAGAATGCATATAGAAGCATAATATACAACGTGACATTATAATGTGTTAAATGTGTAACACTCATCCATTTGCTACTTGGTCATAGAAAAGATAAAATAGTTGGTGGTTGGTTGTAACGCCCCGTAAAAGGTGTGCATAGATTAGTCTTTAATATTGAGCTCTTAGACTTAATGACTTAAAATTTTCCAAGTGTAAAATGAGACTTAGTCATTTTAGCTGGCAATCTTCAAGATACAACTTTTCAACCTTCTCGACATCCGTTTTTAGATTTTAAAGTTGAGTTATGATCGGAAAATATCATAGTGCATCTCGGATAAGTTTCGAAATTTTTCGGAACGCATAAGGCTGCGTTTGGATTTCAAAACAGTAGCAAAACGCATAGCCTATTGCCCAGTTTTCAGTATTTCAAGGTCAACTTCAAACAATCATAAATCACTGCATATAATGAACTGTGTGAGCTATAATATATCAAACGAAATCTCTTTGAGTCTTATTTCAAATGAAGTTAGTTTCATCCAATTTTATTATATTAGTAAAAAGTTATAATCGATTTACTCCAGACTATCAAACTGTCAACTGAGGGACAGATTTGACCTTAATTATTCCTTAGGGGTATTTTGGTCATCCTTCACCCCTATATATACCATCAACACGGGATTTAATCCCTCAAACACCAAAATACACCTTCATTAATCAAAATTGCTCAAGAACACTCCTTAGGGTTTCAAAATAAAAACCCAAATAGTTCAAGATTCGACCGTAGGTTTTCGAAGATAATTACATATTCGGAATCACAAATCTGCGAGCTTCAAAAAACATCTAGTATTTTCAGAAATAGAGGTACGTGGGATTATCCTAAAATCTCATGGGTGTAGTTTTTATGAACATGCATGCTTTTAAATGGAGTTTTTCAATCAAATGCTAATAACTTGCTTTCAATATAATTTCTAAGTCATTTTTCTTTATGTCATGGGAATTGTTTGCCTATATACTTCAATGGTTGAAACCATGCATATGTGATTTGACATTTTCCATGGAAGTTTGATAAATATGAATGATAAATTGCTTTCAAATTTCCATGATAATGTCTTGATAGCCCATATCATATTGTGACCAACAAAAGAGAGCATGAATTTGAAATAATTATTGTTCACCACTTGTAAATGATGAAGCACCTAGGTTTTTACATGATTATGCATATGTGGATGTGATATTGATGACTTGCAAGTCGGGTATGACGATACCCTACAGAATTAACACGTGACTGAATTAAATGAAGTTTGAATGTATTGATTTTACATGAGATAGGTGGATGCCCGAAGAAGGCGTTTGAGTGTAAGGGCTCATCGCTGGAAACCGTGTTTGCCGACACGGGAATTTGGTACCAGGCTAAGTGATCTTGTGTACTTGACTTTATGTCATTCCCAAATTGGGACTATAGGTAGGAGCCCGGGCTAAGTGATCTTAGGCACTTCTATTGGGTCGAGACACCATGCTTCGTGGTCTTGTGTGTCTCTCTCTCACTTATACTTTAATCTCGGCAGCAACCGAGGTTTGACAGTTGGTGTAAATTATGTAGGGTATTCCACCTAGCTAAGTTGCATTTCATTGTTGTTGAGAAACTATTGCATTATGCCCATGTGTTTTCAAATGATTTGATATGAAATTGCTTTATAATGGCTCTCAACTATATTTTGTAAAAATATTATGTTTTGTTTTGATATCTCTGCGTGCCAGTACTTTTGTGCTGACCCCCTCCCGTCTCCAACCTCTTAGGTTCAGAGGCCCAGTCTAGGGGTGAAGAGAATCAGTAGATCATTCAGACAGAGTTGCAGAGACAAGTGGTGAGCCTTCTATGTTTCGTAAGGTCTTATGTCCTACAGTTCTTTTATCTTATATTTAGTTTTGGGGTCTACTGGGGGCCTTGTCCCAGTTTATATACAGTTACTTGACTCAGTCATTTGTTAGAGATTATCGCAGACAGTTGTTTAGAGGTTGATTGATGTTAGGGGAACTTTATTTTCCCGTTATTGTTTCTTTTCATATTTATGACCATGTTTCCGAATTATTGTTTTTCTTCCGCATTACTTTGATCATATGAATTAGGTGCATGATTACTAAACAGATAGGGGTGTTTCAGGCCTCCATGGTTCGAAATGCTCATCACGGCCAGGCCCTGGTTCAGGTCGTGACAAACTTGGTATCGAAGCACGGTTCATGGTCCCAGGGTGTCTGCGAAATCGCGTCGGGTAGAGTCTTATTTATGGGTGTGTAGCGCGCCACACTTATAAGCAGGAGGCTACTAGGCATTTAGGAATTTCTCTCTTTTTTCATGTTCTAGTTCGTGCAATAGAGTCAGAATGTTCCTCTTTCATACTCTAATTCGTGCTATGGTGTCGCCCATACGAAAGTAAAAAGTCATCCCACATTCTTTACTTACTCTAATGTCCTCAGATATGTCTCATTATTGAGGTGATTCAAGTACAGAAGTTTAGAATCTAAATGGTATGGTCCTTTCTGATTGAACCAGATAGGAGTTAAAATTTGTGCAAGGACTTGATAAGAGTTCGTTAGTGCTTCAATGTGTATTGATTTTGGTGTAAACATTGATCCTGATGGAATCGTGCTTTTCAGCTTGAGGTATTAATTGCATTTAGTCCCCTTCAAATTTATGTTACAAATGTCTTGCTTAAGGGGGGATGATGTGTAGTAGAATGTTGGAACTGTATTTCCACCCGAATAGTAGTATGCGTTAAAGTGTTGTTGTCATGAATTATTGGTAGTGATATTGGACCAATAAGTTGGGGATGTGAAGTCACAAAGTTAGAAGTCAGAGTAAGGGTGACTTTTGTGTAAATGAATATTTTAGTTGAATAACCAATGTTCGAGAATGATTTACCCCCCTTATGGTAATAGACTAATGTGGTAGCTAGTAGCATGTGTGGATTGTATGGTAGTCTGTGGGGGAAGTGTTTGAGTCAGATTTTTATTTATACAGAGTAAGATGTTTATCCTTAGATCATTGAATATTGTGTGTCAATTTTCTATCTCTTGTAATATGTAATCTTATTATCATGGTGTTTTTGAAAAAAATCAAAGTCTAGTGAAGATGTGTGGGGCTCTTTTGATTCACTAGCATAGTTTCTTTGTTATTCATTTCATTTCTTGTTCAAAACACAAAAATTAAAGTTTAGTGAAGCCGTGTGAGGCCTATTTCAATTCACTAGCAGCTTGTTGTCCAACTTATTGTTCTTGTGTTGGTTTAATATATGTATAGCTGAATCTGTTTGCATGAGATTGAGTAAGTAATTAAGAGGTGAGAGATCAGTATAAGTAGATAATATTGTATAGGGTTATAATATCAGATTAAGGTTAACCATGCCTATTATGTGACTTTACCCCACCCCCCCTTGACCTTCTTTTGTTGGTAGTTTTAAACTAGTACTACTTGTGAGAAGGTATGTAATAGATTTGTGAGGTATTTGGATAGAATGTTCAGATTTGATGAACTAATATATTATGTTGCCTTCTTCATTGATGGTAGATGATTGATGCTAGACTATTGGCTTGAATTTAATGTAGAATGTGGATGTCGGAATAGTGACATGAGATTGATAGTGTTGGGCTCTTTTATATGATCTTGATTCTCATAGTAATGAGATACAAGTTTGGAGTCGCGATATTGGTAGGCTATGAAGAAAGTGGTATGGTTTATCAAAGGCTCGGTGATGTCCATGTTAAGTGTTAGAAATCTAAGTTTGAGCTTTGAAGGTTGAACCGATAGAAATAAGTGTGCAAGCATCATACTATGACTATTGGGGCTATCGAAATATAGAGTGTATCTCAGAAGGTAGTATTAGCAGTGGGCTTTCGATTTTCATGCGTGATCTTTCGGGTTAAATTTCTATTTAATTATGTGTATTGTTGTATTCCAGACCCCAGAGTGCGGTGAGTGTAGTTCAGCTTAGAGTCTAGTAATAAGGGATCTCTTGAACTTAATATGATGGCTTAAAGCCAAGGGGGAGATGATAGAATGAATAACCAAGTCAGGCTCTCAGATTCTAGTAGTGATGTCATGATGATATAGAACGTCAGAAAGTGAGGGTGACACTCAACCCATTCTTATCTTAGTATTTTTCAATGATCCCAATGCCTACTAAAGCTTTACGTTTCAGTTCCATGATCATAGTTCGTGATTCCTGTATATGATAGAGAGTCACGTACTCTTCCAGTTCCAAGATAATGAGTTCTAGTTCATTCATGTAGTCGGAATCACATTCCTTATGTTAGGAACTCTAGTTGAGGTCATGCAACTCATGACACATGTACTCTCTCTTTATAGTGTGCTCAGTCCTGTATAAAAATCTTCTCATGCTTCAGGGTCTTATGTTTTAACCTTTTAGTAACCCTCCCTATGCAATGATAGTGGTGATGATGTAAATGTTCTTGTTGATGGATGATCATAGTACGTTTGTTTAGATAAGGCCACAAGTATGAAGTAAGATTTGGGGCCCATCTTTGATACATGTGATGGTTAGTAGAAAAGTTTGTGTGTATGTTTTAGGGTAGCGCGTGGGAGTTATTTTGACAATAGTTTAGAAACTATGTGAAGTATGTATTTATGGGTGGTTGCCTTGAAGTAAACATGTGGTTATAAAATAGGCTTGAATGACGTTTTGAGATTGTAGTAGGAGGTCGCAATATGCATTAGCAACTTCATATTAAGAGTTCAGAGTAGTCATTGAAGTGGTAAGGCATGTTATACTTAGGATTTGATCTTTAAAAGAGGTATAGAAGGTGGCGTCATATAGTTTAGAATAATAATGTGGTGTAGCATGTTGTATTTTTATGACTTAGAGTTAGGCTTGATCGCGGTGTAAGGATTAAGCTATTTTAGACATTAGTAGAAAAATTTGTCAATGCTCATATGAGAATTTTAAGCTGAATTGAATAAATATGATATTTATAGGGAATAGTATAGTTAAGGGATATTCGAGAAGTGTACTAAGCTTGAAAGTAAGAAGTTGTATTGCCAAAGGTCTGGTAATTCTATCCTAATTTAGGAGTTATATGTCTATATTCCAGACTGCAGAGTAGTGTCAATGTTGTCATTTCCTCAGTGGGATGTCTTGTGTAATCCATACCCAAGATTTGTGGCTCCCTATTACTGTTAGAACTTCTTTAGAGAGAGCGTTGAAGAGATACTCCAGTTAAGTATATGGGTCCAGCATAATTCAGTCTGTATATCCAGTAAGTCAGTTTAGCAGTCAGATTCGCATGACTTATTTTCTCTTGTTTTCATTTATTCATGCTACCCAAAATCTCAGACATGATACTATTCCAAGATAGAGTATACTAGTAATTGCGAGTATAGCTCAGTTCATGCGTCATGCATTAGATTCAAATTCCAGAGGTTCAGTTATGAATCAAACCGTAGGTGCCTTTTGCATTGCCTCCATTTTTCGAGTATCTTAGTGAATTGAGCACTCATAGAGAGACATAGGGTCCCAAGGGGGAGATACCCCATTTGGTTGCATGCATAGGTTCTTATTACAAGCTTCACATCAGTTGTTATTGCGTATTCAGTCATACGTTCTTGTGTCAGTTCAGTCAGATATGCCTGCATTAGAAATGCATGTTCAATAGAAAAAGTTTAGCTTATCAGTGTATTCAGTCCAGCGTTAATGAGGACAACTCAGACACAGACTCATGCATCAGATATGCATGTCCGGTATAAGAATTCAGAACATCAGTAGTTCCAGTCTTATAGTAATGTTTCAGATCAGTGTATTCTTTATTAAAGGACATGTCATGTCCGTGTCATTCCATAGCTTTAAGGCTTCAACAAGTTCCGACCCATCATTTAAGGACGAATGATCCCAAGGGGGAGATAATGTAACGCCCCGTAAAAGGCGTGCATAGATTAGTCTTTAATATTGAGCTCTAGACTTAATGACTTAAAATTTTCCAAGTGTAAAATGAGACTTAGTCATTTTAGCTGGCAATCTTCGGGATACAACTTTTCAACCTTCTCGACATCCGTTTTTAGATTTTCAAGTTGCGTTACGATTGGGAAAGCTCATAGTGCATCTCGGATAAGTTTCGGAATTTTTTGGAAAGCATAAGGCTGTGTTTGGATTTCAAAACAGTAGCAAAACGCATAGCCTATTGCCCAGTTTTCAGCATTTCAAGGTCAACTTCAAACAATCATAAATCCCTGTATATAATGAACTGTGTGAGCTATAATATATCAACCGAAAGATATTTGAGTCTTATTTCAAATGCAGTTGGTTTCATCCAATTTGATTATATTAGTAAAAAGTTATAATTGATTTACTCCAGACTATCAAACTGTCAACTGAGGGACAGATTTGACCTTAATTGTTCCTTAGGGGTATTTTGGTCATCCTTCACCCCTATATATACCACCAACACGGGATTTAATCCCTCAAACACAAAAATACACCTTCATTAATCAAAATTTCTCAAGAACACTCCTTAAGGTTTAAAAATAAAAACCCAAATAGTTCAAGATTCGACTGTAGGTTTTCGAAGATAATTACATATTCGGAATCACAAATCTGCAAGCTTCAAGAAACATCTAGTATTTTCGGAAATAGAGGTACGTGGGGTTATCCTAAAATCTCATGGGTGTAGTTTTTATGAACATGCATGCTTTTAAATGGGGTTTTTCAATCAAATGCTAATAACTTGCTTTCAATATGATTTCTAAGTCATTTTTCTTTATGTCATGGGAATTGTTTGCCTATATACTTCAATGGTTGAAACCATGCATATGTGATTTGACATTTTCCATGGAAGTTTGATAAATATGAATGATAAATTGCTTTCAAATTCCCATGATAATGTCTTGATACCCCATATCATATTGTGACAAACAAAAGAGAGCATGAATTTGAAATAATTATTGTTCACCACTTGTAAATGATGAAACACCTTGGTTTTTACATAATTATGCATATGTGGATGTGATATTGATGACTTGCAAGTCAGGTATGACGATACCCTACAGAATTAACACGTGATTGAATTAAATGAAGTTTGAATGCATTGATTTTACATGAGATGGGTGGATGCCCGAAGAAGACGTTTGAGTGTAAGGGCTCATCGCTGGAAACCGTGTTTGCCGACATGAGAATTTGGTACCAGGCTAAGTGATCTTGTGTTCTTGACTTTATGTCATTCCCAAATTGGGACTAGAGGTAGGAGCCCGGGCTAAGTGATCTTGGGCACTACCATTGGGTTGAGACACCATGCTTTGTGGTCTTGTGTGTCTCTCCCTCACTTATACTCTAATATCGGTGGCAACCGAGGTTTGACAGTTGGTGTAAATTATGTAGGGTATTCCACCTAGCTAAGTTGCATTTCATTGTTGTTGAGAAACTATTGCATTATGCCCATGTGTTTTCAAATGATTTGATATGAAATTGCTTTATAATGGCTCTCAACTATATTTTGTAAAAATATTATATTTTGTTTTGATATCTCTGCGTGCCAGTACTTTTGTGCTGACCCCCTCCCTTCTCTAACCTCTCAGGTTCAGAGGCCCAGTCTAGGGGTCAAGAGAATTAGTAGATCATTCAGACAGAGTTGCAGAGACAAGTGGTGAGCCTTCTATGTTTCGCAAGGTCTTATGTCCTGCAGTCCTTTTATCTTATATTTAGTTTTGGGGTCTACTGGGGGCCTTGTCCCAGTTTATATACAGTTACTTGACTCAGTTATTTGTTAGAGATTTTCGCAGAAAGTTGTTTAGAGGTTGATTGTTGTTGGGGGAACTTTATTTCTCCATTATTGTTTATTTTCATATTTATGTCCATGTTTCTGAATTATTGTGTTTCTTCCGCATTACTTTGATCATATGAATTAGGTGCATGATTACCAGACAGATAGGGGTGTTTCGGGCCTCCATGGTTCGAAATGCTCGTCACGGCTAGGCCCTGGTTCGGGTCGTGACATTGGTTTGTAGTTTAAACTAACATTGCATTCGTACAACACCAGATACAAAGGAAAGAGAAAGATGACCCACATTGAAGGTGTAGGGTCTGACAGTGATGAAGAGAAAATTCAGTTGATTTTGCAGAAATTAGTATCAATGGAAGAAATTAAGTTATTGAAACAATAGATGGTGGAAATGTACCATGCTTGATTGAATGGAAAAGCCCCCGCCTTCCTCAATCCCTGAACTTTCAAATACGAATGATCCAAGTCCTGTTGAAGCTCAAACAAGCGATCCATTATATCCACCGGGATTCAGCATGTATGCTAATGTGACTGGAGTTGCTGGTACTTCTACCATGCGCCCACTAAATCCATTTGTCACAAATAACCCATTTTTCACTTCTGTAGAACCTGTGGGCCCTCATTTGACAATACGGAAAAATATGGGGGAATCAAGTCATGATCTGTTGTATCCTTCTGAAATAACATTCGAACCCCAAAATCCACATTATCATGCTCATCAACATGATTCTCCTATCGTGATTGAGAAAATTGTTAAGAATGAGGAACAAAAGGAGATGGCTAGGAAAGTAAGAAGCTTGGAGCAGAGTATGAGAAATATTCAAGGATTAGTAGGACCAAAGAGTGTTTCATACAAGGATTTGTGTATGTTTCCTAATGTCCATTTGCCGCTGGGGTTCAAAATGCCAAAGTTTGATAAATACGAAGGTCATGGAAATCCTGTAGCTCACTTGAAAAGTTCTGCAATCAATTAAGGGGGGCAGGAGGAAAAGAATAATTATTTATGGCTTACTTTGGAGAAAGCTTAGCAGGGGTGGCTTCTAAATAGTTTATTGACCAAGACATTTCCCGTTTTCACGTGTGGGATGACATGCTCGGAATTTTGTTCAACAATTTCAATATAATATAGAGATAGTGTCAGATCAAACTACACTTGCTAACATGAGAAAAAAGGCAACTGAAAGTTTTCGAGAATATGTTGTTAGATGGAGAGAACAGGCTGCAAGAGTCAGACCATCGATAAAGAAGTCTGAAATAATTGATATCTTTCTACAGGCATAAGAACTTGATTATTTCCATTATTTGCTTTCTACTATTGGAAGCACATTTGTTGAAGTCATTAAAGTTGGAGAGATGGTAGAGAATGGAATTAAGTTCGAAAAGATTATCAACTAGGCCACTTTGAAAGCAACAACACAGGCAATTCAAAGAGGTTCAGGAAGTTTTGGTGAAAAGAAAAGAAAAGAGGATGTAGCTACTATTGTGCTAGGTCCACGACAAAATTGGAAAGGTGTGTGTCACCCTTACGCACAATCTCAATCCCAAATGTATGTCCAAGACCCATATAACCATCCACAACAATAAGTTCTTCCACAAAATTCATTATATTCCATTCTATCTCCTCAGTATTCAACCTATAATGCACAACCATATGTTCAGGTTCCTTCTTACCTGCAATGGCGTACACCAGCCATCCAAAATCATCCACCGATCCCGCAAGTTCAAAGAGGCCCCCATAGGTCTAATTTTCGGCCTAGAGCGGGCTACAAGAAGGATAACATGGGCAAAGATAATTTTACTCCTATTGGAATATCTTACGCTAGCTTGTTTCAGAGGCTGAGGAAAATAAATGTTCTAAGCTCAATTGAGAGAAGGATCCTGGATCCTCCCCGAAGAACTTGGATTATTCTAGAAGATGTGAATACTATTCTGATTCCCCATGGAACGACACAAAGAAATATTGGTATTTGAAAAGAGCAATTCAGGAGTTGATTGACACACAATAGATAATGGTGCAAAGTCCAGACGCTCCAAATGTTAATCAAAATCCGTTGCCACATCATAATGAAATAAACATGCTCGAAGTGATACCTAGTGGTGAAGATGCTGCGATTTTCTTCAAGCCGATCATTAAAATTAAAATTGATTTGGAAAAATCAGCAAATGCTATAGATTTGACGAAAGAAAAACCTGCAGAAATAGAGGAGGTGATAATAAAATCTGAATCATCGAAAGTTCCCTTGGTTGTCACTACAAAAAATGAGTCAAATTGTGGAAGTTAATTTTAAGATTTGTGGGGGTTTAAAACCCCTGCAAAATGTAATTCCAGCGGTTCCCAAAACCTCCACAATACGAGCCATTACAAAAAAGTTGCAACAATTTTTTCCCGACCCCTATAATTAATTTGCAGGGGTTATTTTGTGGCAATTGACCCCCCATTACTCTTAATTTAATTCATTTTATAAATTTTTATTTAAAAATTACAGGGGTTTAAAACCTCCGAAATTTAAAAAAAAATATTAATAAGTTCCATCAATTTTCAATAACTAATTATATATTCCAAATTTAGCTCAAATTTAATTGTTCCTTTAGGCATAACCTACAATCCAATATTTGTTCAATTCATATATCATTAATACAACATGAGTAATTAAACATGGTGAAGAAGGTGTTACCTAATGGTGCATTATATTTGATTGATGTAGAAGGAAAAATAGAAGGAATATCGGTCAATGCTAAGGCAGTTAAGAGATATTTGTATGAGATTCACGTACAATTTTGTTATGTATGTTTTGTACTTGTATTTTAAAAGATTGAAATGATGAAGGCATTTTGTTCTGTTGTCCGAATAATATATCAACCTTTGCTTATCCCCTTTGAGATTTTATCTTTCTTTCATACTCCTCTTTTGGAATCAATTAAAGTTAAAAGTTTCAACAAAAAAAATGATGTTGATGAAAAAAAAAAGAAAAAAATAATAATAATCAAAATCAAGCAAAAGAATGACTTTCATGAACTACGTTTGACCTAATTCTTGCTATGATAAAATACATAGGCAGCCCTACTCTGGGGTTCGGTCCAACCAAAAGAAAATCCAAGTTACCAGAATGAAATAAAACTGGGGCAAAAGCTTATTTCCTTAAAAAGTCGATTCCAAAAGTTGTATGCTTCATCCAATGTCATGTAAATTTTTTAGCCTCATGTCGCCCTTTGTTTCTAACCCTTTCCAAAAGACAAGTTACAACCAAAGAAAGACCTTCAGATCAATCTTTGAGAATGTCAAGGTTAAACATGTTATGGGTGCATGATATTCCATATTTTGGGTGTTATTTTTTCTTAAAAAAAAAAATTAAAAAAAATGAAAATAAAAATGAAAATGAGAGAGTCTTATTGGTGAAAACCCTCTTGGGCACCATAAGTCGATAGTGAATTGTGAGAATAATGAAATGAGAGAGTCTTATTGGTGAAAACCCCTATGAGCACCATAAGGCGACTATGAGTTGAGAATGAAATGAAAATGAGATAGGTTCGTTAATGAAAATTCATTGAAGTGACACTAGCCCAAGGAGGATTGTGATCTAAAGGGAGCATGATCAAGAATGGCTCCATTTCAAACTCAATAAGTGGGCAAAAGTTGTAATGATTGGTGTGGGTAGATATGGTTGTTTGATTCAAAATGCATGTCATAATCACCATAATCGGTTTCCACATTCAGATAAGTTTTCCTTTTTGTTTTGAAAAAGAGATGCCTATTGTCTTTGCTTTTTCCCTTTTTGTTTTTGATTTTTTTGTCCTTGTCGTCAAATGTAAAATTATTGTCATCTTTTGTGTGTGTTTGAGTCAAATTCACGTTAAGTCAAGTGAAAAAGGACTCTGAACTTGCTACCAACTCCTTTAATGGTACAAAGCAAGACAAAAGGTTGATGCACAAAGACAATGTTTCAAAGTAAAGTAAGGAACTCAGAATGATTGTGATCTGACCATTTCGGACTCGTGAAAAGATAAAAGGTGTATTGAAAGTTAAATCCAGAGACATCATACAAGAGAAATATGTTTTTAGTCAAAGTCTCAGTAGTCAGAATTTGGGGTCAGAAGTATGACAAGTCGAAAAATATTTATCAAGGATGGGAAAAGGAGTTGAGCATGGCAAGTGCAAGAGCAATCACTTCAAAAGACAAATGCTACAAATTAACCACCACATTTTTAAAACTCTTAATTTTTTTTTGTTTGAAACAGAGAAGGGATATTATTTTTCACATTAAAGTTTTCAGATGAAGGATGCAATTTCACACTTCTGTCAACGCAAGAAGTATGGTTACAACACACAATGCTAGATCTCGGTTAGGGTAAACTTTATTTTTTTGCGAGATGTACTTATCAAAGCTATTTCAAGTTTTGATTTATCCTTTCACTATATTTTTCAAAATATTAAGATCCGATGATACGCACAATTTTCTCCAGTACAAACTGGGGAAAAAAAAGGGTTTCGTGTGTGAAGAATGGAAATTTATTTTTATGCTCAGGACCCTCCTGAAGAATGAGACAGGATCCTCCTGAAGAATGGGAATTTATTTTTTGCTCAGGACCCTCCTGAAGAATGAGATAGGACCCTCCTGAATAATGGGAATTTATTTTTTATGCTCAGGACCCTCCTGAAGAATGAGAATTTATTTTATGATCAGGACCCTCCTGGAGAATAGGACAGACCCTCCTGAAGAATGGGAATTTATTTTATGGACAGGACCCTTCTGAAGAATGGAAATTTATTTTATGCTCAGGACCCTCCTGAAGAATGGGACAGGACCCTCCTGAAGAATGGAAACTTATTTCATGTTCAGGACCCTCCTGAAGAATGGGACAAGACCCTCCTGAAGAATGGGAAATTTTATGCTCAGGACCTTCCTGAAGAATGAAATTTTTTTTTATGCTCAGGACCCTCTTGAAGAATGGGAATTTATTTTATGCTCAGGACCCTCCTAAAAAATGGGACGTTATTTTTCTGTTTCACTATTTACTTTGAGTCCAGAAACCCTCCTGAAAAACAGGGTGAAGAAAAATTAAGTCCAGGAGCCCGCCTGAAGAACCGAGTGAAGAAAAGCAAGTCAGGAACCCGCCTGAAGAACAGGGTAAAGAAGTAATAACAAGTCAGGAGTCCGTCTGAAGAACAGGGTGATGAAGTAATAACAAGTCAGGAGCAACAGGAACAGGGTGATGAAGTAATAACAAGTCAGGAGCCCGCCTGAAGAACAAGGTGAATAAGTAAAAAGTGAAGAGCCCACCTGAAGAACAAGGTGAATAAGTAACAAATCAGGAGGCCTCTTGAAGAACAGGTTGAAGAGGAAAAAAGCAAGCCAAGAACCCGCTTGAAGAATAGGGTGAATTTTCAAGTTCAAGTCATGAAGTTTCAAATCAAAATTCCAGAGAAATTGCATTTTTTATTTGTATTTTTTATTTTTGATTTTTGTTAGTCATTTGATGTAAAAAGCAGAAGTCGTTAACCGAAAACTCGACGGAATCTCACTTGACATCTAACTCATTCTCTCACCATGTTACCTTTGAACTACTCGTTTCCTGATTTCCTTATAATCCGAGATAGGTAGGAGGTCCAAAACCAAGACTCGATCACATTTTTTCTTTTATTTTATCCCTACCTTTCAAATAATCGGAGGATCAAAAATCATATCTTGTCTACTTCTTTGTATGAAAACTCATCGAGATTCCACACAAAGAGAGGCAAAAATCTAGACACGTGATTTTTGATCCTCTTCGAATTTTAACTTATTTTTTTATATTAAATATTTATATTTGGTCTGATATTATGTAACTTCTTATTTTATTTTATTTTTAATAATTTTTTAGTTAAAAAAATAATAACTAAATAAAGTTAATTTTGAGATATTTTATTTTATTTTTATTCTAATTTAAAAAAATAATACAAAATTCAAAAATATTTTTCTTTTTAAAATTTTAAATAAATAAGCTAGTATTTTTAGTACTATCTTAATTATATTTATTTAAGGATATTTATAAACTTTTATTATATTTTTTTAAATTTAAAAATTAATTAGTTATATTTATATTTATTATTATTACTATTCTATTTTATTTATTTATTCATTTTTTTTATTTATTATTATTAATAGACAAAAAAAAAAGAAGAATTTTATTTTAAAATTTAAATTCCCTCCCCTTATCTGAAGTAACTGTTCCCCCAACTTTTTCCCCCAAGAATCCTTCTACTTAAAAACTCCCTCAACCCCCAGAAAAACTACCTACACTTTGATAGAGAAAAACACAGAGAGAGAGAAAAGATCAGACAAAACTGAAGAGAAAACCAGAAAAAAAAGGGAGAAAACTTGAGAAAAAAAAGACAGAGAAGAGCAGACAAAAAGAGTTAAAAAGAGTTGGAAAAATTGTGGGAAATCATATACGACCAATCAACAAAAGAGAGGTCTTTGAGTTTGAAGTTTGAAGTTTGAGTTTGGATTTTCATTCGAGTTTTCAGTTCGAGTTCGTGGCTTCAAAAGTTAACTATTATTGACTTTGCGAATTACAAGATTGTAGCAGATTTCGTTAGAAATCTATTTTAATGGGAGGTAACCCTCAATCTTTCTTTATAAAATTTAACTTGATGATCATGTGAAAGCGTGATCAAGCTTATTCTAATCATGGAAATTTCATATTTCTTTTTTAGTGAATTCACTTGTCTGATTGTTATCAATATTTCAGAACATGGGTGTAAGAATATGAGTGTAATTAATGTATAGGATTGTTTCTTCTTGTTTAAGCCTTAATACTCGTGAATGTTGGGTGTCCAAATATATGTGTTTTGGTTATTATTAATGTAGAGGTCGGATCAAATTTTTTTGTACCCATGTATCCTGTAAAATCTAATATATGTTAGTTTGAAGTTATCTTATTTTTTTAGAATACATAGGTATAGAAGATGATTTTTTTCATAGTGATTTGGTTTCAGTAAGTGTCAGTTGAATAAAGAAAAAAAAAATCATTTAGAGTTTTTATTCAAAGATAAATGAGGCAAAAGTTAAATTAGAAGGAAATTTGTGACTTTTTTCTTTAAATATTTTCTTATCATTTTTCTTTAGTCTACAAAAACAGGAAACTAATGGTGTTATGATACTATCTTTTATCCGTTTAGACGGAAAAAATTCAGAATTTCTTTTTCTTTATTTCTACGTATACATTAACTCGGTTTATTTAATTAACCGTGTTTTGACCTTAAAAAAATGTGTCTTCCTGTTAGTTTGATAACCACAATTTGACTTAAAAATATATATTTTATTTTTTTTATTAGCGTGATAAAAATATAAATTGTTGTTTTATATATATAGACAATACATTTTTTTTATTATGTTATTTTTAAAAAAAAATATTACTAGAGATCTTCTATTTGTATAATTGGTATATGTCAATCGATTATATATACAAATACGTACGAAAGAATGAGAGATCCATATTTTATTTATTTATTTTTTAAAAAAGAAGTCTGTTATTACTATTTTTTGTGAAACGCTTATGCTGCATGCATTGTAGTAAATATGAGTGGGTGGTCTTTCATATTTGTTGTCCCTTATTTATATGTTAATTAGTTGGTTGTATATGGATTATAATGAATTGGATTAATGAGAATAAAATGGTATGAGTGGAATTTTCCAATGTATAGGCGTAGTATCCGTGTTGTTATAAGAATGTGGTGTGCATGTTATGAAAATGTGTGTAATAAGTTTAGGTATCTTGAATTTATAATTGATTAATCAACGTCTTTAACGCTAGGAAAGTTTAGACATGTTTAGAATATTTATCTCAATTAAGAATGCGGCGTACGCATCTTTCTGAAACATTTAAAAATTCAAGGATGAAATAATGCACCTTGACAAATATTTTTCTAAAATTAATTTTCACCGATTTAATACAAGAGTTATAGACAGATTTTAGATATCAAAAGTGAGCGAACTTAGGCCAGACATAATTTATCAAAATAATTAAAGTCAAGATAAGTCAATAAAAGCGACCGTGCTAGAACCACGGGACTCGAGGGGTGCCTCACACCTTTCCCTCGGTCAACAGAATTCTTTACCTGGTCTTTTGTTTTTGCAAACCACAATAAAGTGTCATTTCCTTTTGACTAGGGATTCAAATGGTGACTTGGAACACCATAACTCAATTTCAAGTGGCAACTCTGTAATAAAAATAATTCATATTCAAAAACATCACTTTAATTGGAAAAACCCTTCGACTCCCAACTCACTTGGGCGAAAAAATAAAAAAGGGGTGTGACAAGCATGAGTGGAGCTAATCCATGTCAAGAATGACATTAAAATCAGTTATCGCTAACTCCACAAGATCAACTGAGGTAACTTTCTGATATACTGTAGCCAGGTAATTTCTATATACCCGTCTGGCTATAATAGATTTACCCACTAGAGTAGACACTGAGAAAGATTCTGCTAAAGATTTGGGACTGACACCAAAATCAATTGCTATATAGGGGGTTACAAAGGAGCGTGAAGCTTCAGGGCCTAATAAAGCATAAACATGGAGATGAAAGACCTGCAACGTGCCCATAACTACATCAGGAGAACTTTTCTGATCCTGTCGGGTATGAAGGGCATACAATCTATTCTGACACTGCCCACTGGTTGCACTAGAAGCGACACCCTGCTGAGTCGGGCAACCGATTGGAATTGGAGGACGGTTGGACTAACCCTGCTGACCAGCCTTTGGGCAATCTCTGAATCTGTGGCCTGGCTTGCCACATCCAAAACACATATCACTGCCAGCTCTACACACACCCTAATGATGCTTTCAATATTTCCCGCAGAGCGAATTAGTATGACCACTATTCACACTACCCTGGGACTTAGAGCCTAGCACCCTATACCGACTATCTTTCCTAAACTTAGGCACTAGCGCACTAGCTGACGATAGAGCTGGGGCTGAAAATTTTTGACAAAACTGAGAACGGTTACTTCCTTTCGACCATGGCTGAGAAAAGTTAAAACTACCTGTTTTAATCCTCTTATTCTCACTCTCTTTCTCCTTAAGCTTATCTTCCTCAATATGCTGAGCATGAACTATAAGTCTAGATAAGTCCATCTCCTTAATCAACTGCCAGTCCTACACTTCTTAACCATACTATCAGCTACATCAGACACAAACTTACTCATTCTAGACCTATTTTCATCCACCACATTAGGAGTATACCTCGCTAACTGAGTAAATTTAAGCTAGTACTCCTTCACACTCATACTGCCCTCCTTCAAATTAATGAACTCCTGAATATTAGCCTCCCTCAACTCTAATGGGAAGAACCTGTCTAGAAAAGTCGTGGAAAATTCCTCTCACTCAACATGCTCTGCATCAAAACTATGGTCCACCTTTCACTGATTAAACAAGGTGTAAGCTACATCCTGCAACTGATATACAGCCAACTCTGCACTCTCACTCGAAGTGACGCCCATGATATCTGTCACCTTCTAAACCATATCAAGAAACTCCTACAGATCCTCTTCAGACTTGGATCCTGAAAACAAAGGGGGATTCATTCTGGTGAAATCTCGAATCCTAGCTGCAGTTGTATTTGCCACTGGATTGGCTGGAGCAACAGCCTGCTGATTATTCTGAGCAATAAATGAATGGGCTAAGGTAGTGAAAGAAGCTCTGAATTCGGCATGAGAGACATGCTCATTCAGGGGATCTTCCTGAACAGGCAAAGGTCGCCATTCCTTTTTCCATTATTTCTTCTGGGAGGCATGGCCTGTAAACGGAATGAAGAATAAGTTAGAAAAAGACTTTAAATAGTGCTCATGCTCTTTCGCACACCATGAATACTGAAAGTGGGGAAACTTTTTCTAAAACATCTCGTAAACTCTTATCCATAACTGTGGTGTGCTTCACTCCCATGTACAAGACTTTACTCAACGCGACTTTCAGACATCCTAGGACACTATAAAACCTTAAGCTCTGATACCAAGTTTTTTCACGACCCGAGGCTACCTCCTAGCCGCGAAAATAGTGCCTATATTCACAAGTGATCACAAGCTAATCTATGAGCTGGTACCTGGTATGAGCACTGAATAAAATGGCCCTAATATAACATATGCAGAAGATAAACTAATAAACTACTGAAAAACTAAAATACTGAAATATGTAATACTATCATGTCTGCGATAACTGATAAAAGCTGAAAGTAACTGATTCACTGTCTAACTATTTGTCTGAAAAGCCTCTTACTGACTAAGAAGTTGATGGGACAAGCCCCCAACTAACTCTGACTAGATGAATATAAAAAACTACTAAAGTAACTGAATAAGCAATCATGTCCTTGATGGATGAAAACTCACCACTACTGTTGTTGGGTATTGATCTGAGGTGGTTTTATAAACTTTGGTGTCATTATTCTAGCTTATTTTGCGTTGTTTTGAGAGCAATTCGTGTGCTTTATGTGTTCATATTAATAAAAATAAACATTTGAGTGTCCAAGTGCGTGATTATAATATCCAAAGTATTTTTGAAATAAGTTTGTGCTTAATTGAGTAATTTAGAGTTCAACCTGAAAAACTAGTCTTACTAGCTTGAGTTAGGTGTGTGTCTAGTTGGTTTCGGTGGATTCTAATGGATTTAATTTGTTCTAAATCTTTTAATAGTGTAATTTTATGTGGAATAACTTGTTTGTAATGTGCAAAGTTTAAGTTGATTAAGTCAAGAGTCGAGATAAAAAGTGGAAGACCATTGTGAATTTACCTTATCTTAGCTTGTGTTTTGATTTGTTGTTGAGAATATTGTATTGTTTTAATCTTTAATATGTGGTGTATGATATTGTAGGAGGCTTGACGAATTAAATACGGTGATATATTGATAATAAAAAGGCTTGAAATTAATTGAAAATACACTACAAAAGGCATGGGCAAAGGAAAGAATGTTCTACACTTAACCAAAATTTTGAAAGAAAATTCCAGTGATAAAATGAGAAGACGCATCGCGTCGATATTTTCAGTCCAACCAGTCCAATGACGCTAACTTGACGCGTCGCGTCGATGTAATGTGCAATGCCAAATTACAAATGCGCCGACATGAACTGAGCATCAATAAATGAAATGCAATTAGGCACAAATTAAAGAAGTTGGTGTGAATCTAGCCTTGGGTCACGTGCCTAGTCTTAATCCCACTAGGATAATTGTATTATATATTATATTTGGAGTGGGATACAGCTGGACATGTATAGAATTATTATTTTTGTCAGCTTAGGAACAATATTTTAGGGGAGATTATTATTTATATCAACAGAACTGGACACGTTATAGACGGCAGAAACAGATTTGGAGAACAGATGGAGGAGCTGCTACATGGTTTATTAAGTTTTAATTTTATTTTTAGTCTTTAATTTTTCATATCATGTATTTAATTATTTGGATCATGATTATGAATAATATTGGCTAAAAATGCTCCTTCCGGAGTGAAAGCCAAGAACATGATTACTATTATTTTGGATTAATTTCAATTAATTTTGCTTATCATTGTTGGAAGTTTGTTTATTCTTGTTTTAATTATTTTAAGGATTCGCGACCCTTAGAATACATATATTGTCAACCTTTTGATCTCGGGAGAAGGAATAGGGAGATAGAACATGGGAATAAACAAAGTTTGGATTTTTATTCTTTTATAAAATAAAGAATTAAACTTAGTGTCTAGGACAGGGATGTACTTAGATGTCTTACTTGATTCAAACGTAGGATGATAGCTTTAATTCACTTAATTGAATTATTACATCCCCGCTCAACGATATAGTTGTAATGTCCATATTAGGTAAACTATTAGAGGTTGGGAAACCACGATCATGCAATTAACCCTACGAATCAACAACCACGATAAGCAAGTTGACGAATGAAATTCAAAAACAGTATGATTGTTCGAAGTGCTTTAACCATGGATTTTCTTCCATTGATTGTCCTAATACTTTTATGCATTATTTATTTTATTTTTAATTTACAAAATTACAAACTCTCTTCTTGTTTATTTTTTCTCAATTAGTTAAAAGAATTAGATAGGCGGCGAACGCAAGTCCCTGAGAAATCAATACTTGGGCTTTCCTTGAAGCCACTATATTACTTGATAAGACCACGTACACTTGTGTGTGCGCTTGGTCGCTGTCAGGTACACTGAGTTGTCTAGGAGTGGTCGAAAAACTGAGCGTTTGAACTTATGCTACAAGACAACATAGGGTAAACAAGAGTATGCGATTAGTACTTTGAATGTACTAGTATATGAGATGAGGTCTGGCTGAAATGCATGGGGTAAAGCGCACATGAGATAAGGACTAACTGAATAGCATGAAACAACTAAGCATGAATGCATGAAAACTGCATGAAAACTATAATATCTAAGAATGCAAGACCAAGCATATACATAATTCTGAAATAATCTGTAAACTGAAAGACTGAAATCTATATAACTAAGTAACTATAAATCTATATGCTTTGGTCAAGCAAACGTTAACTAAATATAAACTTAATACTGTACTAAGACTATAGGAGGAATCATATAATCGACATGCCCCAATCTGAGCTAATTGGGGTCCAACCTATAACCCCAGTTGGAAGGGTGTCAGTATCGTGCCACGGGTACTAACACTAGCTGTGTGGATCCACTAAACTGGTTTCCTGAAAAACTAATGAGTCACCCTCAACTGGCAAGCGCTATAATGAGATATGTGTCACCCTCAACTAGCAGGTAAATACCCTGCCAACCCTCAACTGGTAGGTAGACATCTATAACCTACGCTGGCTACGCAGTTCTATAAATCGAGGATTGTTACTAAGGGTCACCCTCTTGACTGTCAGGTGAGCCTTCATCCCTGGGTTCGCTCGGTGCTAAATTCTACTCCCAACTGAACTGAAACTGGGATTGAACTGAACTAAGCTTGACTGAACATGATTTTGTAACTTTTAGTGCTCATCATAATTACATCAACTGAATAAGTAATAGAATTCATGGTTTAACTGAATCATTACTGAAATGATCTGAATTCATGTAAAAACTCTTAGGTATCAGGTATTCATAACCCACCAGCACTAAATGATCACTAAATGCAATAACAAGTTTAAAAATTATAGTAAAGGATCATGGTTCAAAACCCATAAGCATAGACATTCCATCAAACATGTAAGGATCATGATTTTACACATGGAAATGCTTTAAATAAGGGAAACAACATGATTGTATGACTAAAAATCATAATTTGGGGGTCTAACATGGAATTCACTTGAAATAGGACATGGAAAACTGAAATTCAAAGCATGAGGAAATCAAATCTTGCATGGGATCATACATGGGCTGAATTGAATTTAAAATCACCATGAAAAAATGAATTAAATCCATCTTAAGCAATATAAATTACCATAATAATAGAAAAATCCATTCTTTAGTTGTAAAGAGGGTTTTTGGGCTCCATGGGTAAAAGGGACCCATGAATGAACACTCTACATACCTTAAGCTTTTTATCTTGAAAGGAAAACACTAATCTTGAAGGTTCTTAAACTTGGGAAACTTGAATTATTGATTTCTTGGGAAGAAAGAAATTGAATTCTCGTTCTTGAGGGACGGAAAGGGTTTTCTTGAGAGAGAAATTGGAGAAGAAGGGCAAATAATGCCTAAATGATGTCCCAATTTGTGTTATGGATGATTTGGGTTGAGGGGGAAAAGACCCAATTGTCCCTTAACAATTTAAATCAAAAACTAGATGCAACAACGTCATCGCGATGCGGTCTAATTGCAGTTTTTGAATTCCCTCACCGCAACACGGTAAATATGAGTTCAGAACTATTGTCGCGCCTCGGCCTTATCGCGGTGACCCACTGGTTTCATGATCCAAACATGCATCAAACCTTGTTCGAAAAATCAAAAACTCCTCCAAGACATACTTCTTACATCCCTAAACATGACTTAACTCAAAAATCAACTTCTCGGGTTCTGGAAGACCAAAAATAAAATCCTTATAGTTTAGGAGTCTTGAAAATAACCAAGTCCCCAACACTTTAGTGAATTTTTCAGGTTTTAAGCCTCTTATGCATGCAACTAAGAGCTAAACAGAGCTAAGAATAGTATGGGGTATTACACTAATATAGGCCCTCAACTAACAATATAGAAGCCTATCGGTGAGCCACATCATGATCAATTTTATCCTTCTGAAATGACTTTCAAACCCCCAAACTCATGTTATCCCGCTAATCAGTAGAGTTCCCCTATCGTGGTTGAGAAGACTGTTAAGCATGAGGAACAAGAAGAGATAACTAGGAAGTTGAGAAGTTTGGAGAAAAATATGAGAAACATGCAAGGTTTAGGAGGACACAAAAGTGTCTTTTTTAAAGATTTGTTCATGTTCACTTTGTAATACCCCACATTTTGGACTAGAATAAAAATCTGTCATTCATATGCGTAGATGTTCCAAAAGCCTCAAATACTATGTAATTTAGTGTGTTAATCAATTATAAAGTGTGGGAATCTATTTGAGTATGAATTAAGATCCTAGAGGTCCCCTAACTCCAGGACGAGTTGAAAACTTTCCTATCATTCAAGTTTTAGTGAGCGTCAAAACTTAGGTCTACTTCAATCGATCATAACTCCTTTTATATATCTAATTAGAGGACCTACTAAATATCAAATTAAATATCTTTGAATTATCTTTCAAACGATATCAATTTCGTCAAAAACCGATATCGGAGCAAGGAGTTATACCTATTTTACTCCAGCATGTTAGGCTGGGAAACTGAGTGATGACATTCGTGATAAGTTGTCACAAGCGTTATGACCTATCACCAATGTCGTTATCCCTGAGCAGATTTCCACCCCCAGTGACGACATTTTGTCATAAGTCATCACGTCCGTGACGGCTTATCACCAATGTCGTCAACCTTAGGCAGAAAATCATAAATTCGACCCTTTTGTGATGATATTTCGTGACGGCATTTCGTGACGACTTATCACCAGTTTGACGGCTTGTCACGGATGTCGATAGCTATTTTTTTCCAGCAATTTAAGGATGTTTTACAAGGGTATTTTGGTTTTTTTCCATCTTTTGGAGGTCTCTATAAATATGAGAAACCCCATCCAAACCCTAATTTCATCATTTACTCTTTCAATTCCCTTAAGAGAAAATATCTAGGGTTTTATTCAAGAACCCTAGTCTTCCAAAAATCATCCATAAATTCTTTAATATTTCTTCAAGAATCAAGTTCCTCATAGTGTGGGCTTCGAGAATTATTTATTACAAGTGCGGATAGAGTCTCAAGTATTAGAATTCATCCAATTTCAAAGATTAAGGTATGTAGATGTTGATTCTTGGGTCCCTTTCATCCAAGAAGCTCAAGAACCCTTTTTAAAATATGAAGATTTTATGTTTGTGAGATTCCATGATTTGTATGAGTTGAAATTGATGTTACATGTGTTGTTGAGTTTTGATTCATGTTTGTTTACAAGAATTATGAGCTTTGACCCTAATAGGTGGAATCCATGTGATATTTATGATGAATCTTCCTTATGTTGCTTTCTATGTGATGTTTTCATGATTTTTAGGTGTAGAAATGGTTGAATAAGTGAAGCATGTCCCCCATAGGTTTGATAAAGAGCTTAGGTGAAGCATAAGGGCCATTATAGTATGTTGAATAGGAAACTCCAAATTGTGAGTTAGTTTATGCATGCCTAGTGTTTGATAAAATGCCTAAGTAAATGAATTATTCCATGGTAGTAGAAAATCCCCAAATTAGTGTGAACCCGTGCATGTCTAGTGTTTTGTTGAAAGACCTTAGTTACCAAGTGGAGATGTGAGAGTAGTAAATTCCCCAATTATGTGCTCTTGATATATGCTAAGTTTTTAATACATGCCAAGTGGTTAGCAAGTAAGTTATGACATGATAGTATGAAGTTTCCCCAAGCTATGTGATATCCAAACATATGTCAAGACTGATATCGGTATGAAATAGTTGAGGTAAAATCTGGTTGAATGAAGTACGATCTAGTAGCATATTTCCCCTACGTTATTATATGATTATGATTCTAAGATGCTTAAAGTAACCCCTTGGCAACTGTGATGATGAATAGACGTTTGTGATCCTTAAATACTTGAGGTGATGTCTTAATGATTGTGGGAATGAATATATGACATGATTCCTAATTACTTGAAGAGATGCTTTAATGATTGTGAAAATGCTTTAATGATTGTGATGATGAATGAATACTTGTGATGATGAATGAATAATTGTGGAGATGACTAATCAAGAATGATTATGCTTTACTTTTATGCTATCGACTCCTGGGGGTATTTATACCCGACAATAGAGTTGTTGTCTAGAGCTCGTGTCAGTTTCTCGATAATTCCAGTCAATCCATGATTCTCAGTACTCGGTGAACTATAGAACTTTGTATCCTCAGACAAGTGCAGAACTTAAGTAAGCTCAGTAATCTCAGTTATCTCTATAATCTCTGTATCACTAGTAATCTAGCCTCGGTTCTGTAATCAGTTCAGATCTAATAGTATTCAAGTGATTCAATTCTAATGTCAGAAGCGATTCGAGTAATCTATTCAAGATTTGTACCGTCAGTCAGATACCATGATTCGATATATTTTTCGTCAGATGTGGAACTAAGTGATTTCAACGTAACTCAGTCAGATTTTTTGAGAAACATGATCAGTATCAGATTCAGTTCAATTGTGCTCAGTTGAGAATTTAGTTCAGAGTCTTTCAATTGGGAGTAAAAACTAGCACTGGGAGTGGAAAAGGATGGCAACTCTTCCCATCAATGAGAGAGGCCGAAGTCATTAGTAGTAATCCCTGACCTACAGAACTGCGTAGCCAGCGCAGGATACAGGAGTCACCATCAGGAAAGGCTATCCTCCAGAGAGAGAGAGAGTATTTGACTATTATATTGCCTTAGGTTGACTTCCTGGTAAGGGTCATCCGTCAGAGAGAATTGAACAGAGAGAGGTCATTACCCGTGGCATGGTATTGATACTCTTCCAGCTGGGGTTATAAATTAGACCCCACCTGTGGTAGGTTGGGGCATATCGGTTAAGTATCTACTTCCCACAGTTACATTTTTAGTTTCAGATTCAATCTCAGTTTCAGTATCAATCTTCAGAAATTAGGACTGTCAGATACAATCATTTATCTTTATGAGGAACTCAGATAGTTCCATTGATTCATGGACCATCCCGTTAGATATGCTTGGTCTCATATACAGTTATTTGATATTATATTCAGAGATATGCCGCCAGACAGTCTTGATCACAGTATCAAATTTCTATTGAGTATTCTTATTGTCATATTTAGATATAATCATACTTCTTATCATTGATAATCACTTTCAAAATAATCTGTTAGAAAATTTGATCTCTAATCCTATCAGTCGAAAGCAGTAAGCTCAAAATTCAGTCCTTAATGTAAGTAAATCCAGACTTTCAGTTATCAGTATCAGATGAGTTAGTGATTCAGTATCTCAGTGTTAGTAGTGAGTTTAGTCTACAATAAAGTGGTATCCGAGTTTCAGTATCTAGAGTTGCAATGATTATGGTTATGGTCATTGGATTCATGTATGTGTTCTCGTGCAATATTTCCATGATTATTCAGTTTAGATATTGTGTATGCATGAGCCCTTGCATTAGCCTATGTCGTCTACATACTCGGTACATTCCTATACTGACGCATTTGTGCTATTGTGTTTTATTTAACACCATAGGTTCAGAGGCACAGAATCCAGAGTATCCTCAGTAGTTTAGTCCCAATCAGCAACAGTAGCAGTGAGTCCTCTTCTTTTGAGGACGAATCTCAGTTTACTATTATTGCTTCAGAATTTGTTTATTTTCAGTTGACGGAGTTAGTTGGGGACCTGTCCCATCAACTCCATAGTTCAGACAGTTTAGAGGCTTTTCAGATGAATATATTAGTATATAGTTTTATGTATTATGAGTATTCATAGATGTGTTGAACCTTGTGGCTAGTTTCCACATTTATTTCAGATATTATGCAGTGTATAGGTACATATATTAGTAAAGGGTTATCTTGTGGTCCTTCAGGGTCATAAGCACTGTGTGATGTCTCAGGATGAAATCTCGGGGCGTTACAAACTTAGTATCAGAGCCTAAGGTTCAAGAGTGTCCTAGGGAGTCTGAAAAGCCGCATCTAGAGGAGTCTTGTGCATGGGTGTGTTGTGCACCACATTTATGTACAAGAGGCTACAGGATGTTCTTAGGAGTAGTTCCCTTTCTTTCAGTGATCATTTCGTGTGAGTGAGCATGAGCTCAAGTTGGTTCTCAGTCTAATCCACTTTTTTCTTCAAATTACAGAGTATGCCTCCTCGCAGAGATTTTGTTCGTGGGGTTGATGATCATCCCCCACAGCCAGTAGATCCTGAGAATGAGAGTGTGTCACATGCAGAGTTTCGGATAGCTTTTCAGGCGCTAGCCCAAGATGTGACTAATGTTCAGGGCAATCGTCACAGCCCCACCTAAGAAAGATGGGAATTCCGCCGCAGCCAGGGTTAGAAATTTTATGAAAATGAACTCGCCAGAATTCTTTGGGTCAGTAGTAGGTAAGGACCCGCAGCTTTATCTAGAGGAGATGAAGAAGATCACCCAGATTATGCATGTTTCTGAGGAGGAGAGTGTTGAGTTAGCATCTTATAGGTTGAAGAATGTTTCTCATGATTGGATAGTGATGTGGGAGAAGAGTAAAGGGGAGAATGCAGCTCCTGTGACTTAGACAGAGTTTCAGAGTGCCTTTCTAGATATGTTTTTTTCTGCTAGAGATGATAGAAGCTAAGGCAGAAGAGTTCATGAACCTAAGGCAAGGTTCCATGACCGTGAAAGAGTATTGTCTTAAGTTTAACCAATTAGCTAAGTATGCTCCCAACTTGGTAGCTGACCCTAGAGCGAGTATGAGTAAGTTTTTTTCTGGGGTGTCGTATTATGTGTTGAAAGAGTGTAAAGCTGCTACGATCAATAAAGATATGGACCTTTCTAGTCTAATGATGCATGCACAGCAGATTGAGATAGATAAGATAAAGGAGAGAGAGTGAGTAAGAGGGCCAAGACAGGTAGTCGTGGTTTCTCATAGTCAGGGTCTCAAGGTGGTAGTAATTCTTAGTATGGTCAGAGATTTTTAGTTCCAGCTTCGTCTTCAGCTAGTGTACCCACACCTATGTTCGGGAGTGTCAAATCTGAGAGAGCGCCAAGCTCCAAAGTCCAGAGTAGTGCTAGTGGTATTCGTACCCATCTACATTGTGGAGAGTGTAGCAGGTGACACCAAGGTGTGTGTAGATCTGGTAGTGATGTGTTCTTTGGGTGTGGTGATCCAGGCTATAGAACGCGAGAATGTAGAGTGCTGACTCAAAGGGGTAGACTCCTTACACTTTAGGCTCGCCTTGATCGGGAAGGATTCCCTAAAATAGACCCGGGTATGTTATGAGCCCTTCATCTTTATGACATGCATTGATAGATACTTTGCTCTCATTTTGAGCTTATATGTTAGCATGAGTCATGCATGAGTTTCTGATCTTGATCGGTCAATCATGACCCAGTCTGTAGGTGCCCCACACACCTCCCCAGTATTTTAGCAAAGTGTGTTTAGAGGGACATAGAATCCCAAGGGAGAGATACCCTATAGTATTATGATGTTGCATGCCATTAGATTCATCCCGATACATGTTAAGATTTTCTTTATGAAGTTAGCATCAGTCATTATTGCATTGTCAAGTCGTGCTTTTGAAAGTCAGGTTAGCCGGACATTCATGCATTAGATTTGCGCATTAAGTAAAAATGAGTTCAGTTTGTCAGTGTGTGATAAGTCATGCATTCTTGAGATCTGCCCATTTATGAGTCCATGCATCAGATATGCATGAGTGTTATGAGAATTCAGCTATGAGTAGATTCAATCAAGTATTCCATACATCAGTTATGTATGCCCAGTGCGATAACTCTATATGTCAGTGGTTCCAGTTGCATAGTCATATTCTAGATATTCATGTCCCTTAAGTAAGTTCAGTTGATCAGTACTCGTAACTTATCAAGCGACATTCGAGAACGAATGATTCCAAGGAGGAGATAATGTAATACCCCACATTTTGGACTAGAATGGAAATCCGTCATTCATATGCGTAGATGTTCCAAAATCCTCGAATCCTATGTAATTTAGTGTGTTAATCAATTATGTAGTGTAGGAATCTATTTTAGCATGAATTAAGATCATAGAGGTCCCCAAACTCAAGGACGAGTTGAAAGCTTTCCTATCATTCAAGTTTTTGAGAGCGTTAAAACTTGGATCAAATTCAATCGACCATAACTCCTTATATATATCTAATTATAGGTCCTACTATATATCAAATGAAATATCTTTGAATTATATTTCCAACGATACCAATTTCGTCAAAACCCGATATCGGAGCAAGGAGTTATGCCCATTTTACTCCAGCATGTAGTGCTGGGAAACTGAGTGACGACATTCGTGATAAGCTGTCACAAGAGAGACGACCTATCACCAATGTTGTCAGGCCTGGGAAGATTTCCACCCCTAGTGACAACATTTTGTGATAAATCGTCATGCCCGTGACGGCTTATCACCAATGTCGTCAACCTTAGGCAGAAAATCATAAATTCAACCCTTTTGTGATGATATTTCGTGACGATATTTCGTGACGACTTATCACCAGTTTGACGGCTTGTCACAGATGTCATTAGCTATTTTTTCAGCAATTTAAGGATGTTTCTGCAAGGTTATTTTGGTCTTTTCCCATCTTTTGGAAGTCTCTATAAATATGACAAACCCCATCCAAACCCTAATTTCATCATTTACTCTTTCAATTCCCTTAAGAAAAAATATCTAGGGTTTTATTCAAGAACCCTAATCTTCCAAAAATCATCCATAAATTCTTCAAGATTTCTTCAAGAATCAAGTTCCTCATAGTGTGGTCTTCGAGAATCATTTATTACAAGTGCGGATAGAGTCTCAAGCATTAGAATTCATCCAATTTCAAAGATTAAGGTATGTAGATATTGATTTTTGGATCCCTTTCATCCAAGAATCTCAAGAACCCTTTTTAAAATATAAAGATTTTATGTTTTTGAGATTTCATGATTTGTATGAGTTGAAATTGATATTACATGTGTTGTTGAGTTTTGATTCATGTTTGTTTACAAGATTCATGATATTTGACCCTAGTAGGTGAAATCCATGTGATATTTGTGATGAATCTTCCTTATGTTGTTTTCTATATGATGTGTTCATGACTTTTGGGTGTAGAAATGGTTGAATAAGCGAAGCATGTCCCTCATAGGTTTTATAAAGAGCTTAGGTGAAGCATAAGGGCCATTATAGTATGTTGAATAGGAAACCCCAAATTATGAGTTAGTTTATGCATGCCTAGTGTTTGATAAAATGCCTAAGTAAATGAATTATTCCGTGGTAGTAGGAAATCACCAAATAAGTGTGAACCCGTGCCTTTCTAGTGTTTTGTTGAAGGACCTTAGTGACCAAGTGGAGATGTAGGAGTAGTAAATTCCCTAATTATGTGCTCTTGATGTATGCTAAGTTTTTAATACATGCCAAGTGGTTAGCAAGTAAGTTATGACATGATACTATGAAGTTTCCCCAAGCTATGTGATATCCAAACACATGTCAAGACTAATATAGGTATGAAATAGTTGAGGTAAAAACTGATTGAATGAAGTATGATCTAGTAGCATGTTTCCCCTACGTTATTATATGATTATGATTTCGAGATGCTTAAAGTGACCCCTTGGTGACTGTGATGATGAATAGAAGTTTGTGATTCTTAAATGCTTGAGGTGATGTCTTAATGGTTGTGGGAATGAACATATGACATGATTCCTAATTACTTGAAAAGATGCTTTAATGATTGTGAAGATGCTTTAATAATTGTGATGATGAATGAATGATTATGGTGATGACTAGTCAAGAATGATTATGCTTTAGTTTTATGCTATCGAGTCCTGGGGGTATTTATACCTGACAATAGAGTTGTTGTCTAGAGCCCGTGTCAGTTTCTAGATAATTCCAGTCGAGCCATTATTCTCAGAACTTGGTGAACTATAGAACTCTGTATCCTCAGGCAAGTGTAGAACTTACGAAAGCTCAGTAATCTCAGTTATCTCTATAATCTTTGTATCGCTAGTAATCTAGCCTCAGTCCTGTAATCAGCTCAGATCTAATAGTATTCATGTTATTCAATTCTAATCTCATAAGCGATTCGAGTAATCTATTCAAGCTCTGTATCATCAATCAGATACCATGATTCGATACCTTTTCCGTCAGATACGAACTAAGTTATTTTAACGTAACTCAGTTAGATCTTTTAAGAAACATGATCAGTATTAGATTCAGTTCAATTGTTTTTAGTTCAGAATTCAGTTCAGAGTCTTTCAGTTTGGAGTAGAAACTAGCACCGAGCGAGGGAAGGGATGGCGGCTCTTCCCGTCAGTGAGAGAGGCCAGAGTCGTTAGTAGCAATCCCTGACCTCCAGAACTGCATAGCCAGTGCAGGATACAGGAGACACCTTTAGAAAAGGGTGTCACCTCTAGAGAGAGAGAGTATTTGACTATTATATTGCCTTAGGTCGACTTCCTATAAAGGGTCATCCATCAGAGAGAATTGACTAGAGAGAGGTCTTTACCCGTGGTATGGTATTGACACCCTTCCAGGTGGGGTTATAGGTTGGACCCCACCTGTGGTAGGTTGGGGCATATCGGTTAAGTAGCTACTTCCCATAGTTACAGTTTCAGTTTCAGATTCAATCTCAATTTCAGTATCAATCTTCAGAAATCAGGATTGTTAGATACAGTCATCTATCTTTATGAGGAACTCAGATAGTTCCATTGATTCATGGACCATCCCGTCAGATAGGCTTGGTCTCATATACAGTTATTTGATATCATATTCAGAGATAAGCCACCAAACAGGCTTGATCACAGTATTAGATTTCTATTGAGTATTCTTGTTGTCAGATTCAGATATAATCATATTCTTATCATTGATAATCACTTCTTAAATAATCTGTTAGAAAAGTTGATCTCTAATCCTGTCAGTTGAAAGAAGTAAGCTCATAATTCAGTCCTTGATGTAAGTACATCCAGACTTTCAGTTATCAGTATTAGATGAGTCAGTGATTCAGTATCTTAGTGTTAGTAGTGAGTTTAGTCTACTGTAAAGTAGTATTCGAGTTTCAGTATCTTGAGTTTCGATGATTGTGGTTATGGTCTGTGGATTTATGTATGTGTTCTCGTGCAATATTTCCATGATTATTCAGTTTAGATATTGTGCATGCATGAGTCCTTGCATTAGCCTACCTCGTCTACATACTCGGTATATTCTTGTACTGACGCATTTGCGCTATGGTGTTTTATTTAACACCATAGGTTTAGAGGCACAGAATCCAGAGTATCCTTAGCAGTTCAGTCCTAGTCAGCAGAAGTAGTAGTGAGTCATCTTCTTTCGAGGACGAATTTTAATTTACTATTATTTCTTCAGACTTTGTTTATTTTTAGTTGATGGAGTTAGTTGGGGACCTGTCCCATCAACTCCACAGTTCAGATAGTTTAGAGGCTTTTCAGACGGATGTATTAGTATTCAGTTTTATGTATTATGAGTATTCTTACATGTGTTGAACCTTGTGGCTAGTTTCTGCATTTATTTCAGATATTATACAGTGTACAGGTACATATATCAGTAAAGGGTTAGTTTGTGGTTCTTCGGGGTCATATTCACCGTGTGACGTCTCGGGATGGAATCTTAGGGCATTACACACTTGCCAATAGGGTTCAAGATTCCAAAGTTTGACAAATGTAGTGGTCACGGTGACCCTGTGGCTCATTTGAAAAGGTAACGCAATCAACTTAGAGGAGCAGGGGGAAAAGAGGAACTACTTATGGCTTATTTTGGAGAAAGTATGACAGGGATAGCCTCATAATGGTTTATTGATCAAGACATCCCCCATTTGCATGTTTGGGAT
Organism: Capsicum pubescens; assembly: GCA_030864215.1. NCBI lineage: Eukaryota > Viridiplantae > Streptophyta > Magnoliopsida > Solanales > Solanaceae > Capsicum > Capsicum pubescens. The sequence goes on from CM061543.1 coordinate 65,326,116, forward strand.
GACATGGCTCAAGACTTTGTCCAACAATTTTGATACAATCTTGACATTATCCCTGGTCGTACTTCCCTCACTAATTTGAAGACGAAACCAAATGAAAGTTTCAGAGAATATTCCATAAAATGGAGAGAGCAGGCATCCAGAGTCAAACCACTAATTAAAGACCACAAATCGATTGATGTTTTTCTCCAAGCTCAAGAGCCTAATTATTTTCATTATTTGCTCGCCGTTGTGGGTAAGCCTCTTGCTAAAGCAATAAAAAATGGATAGATGGTGTAGAACAACAAAAAGTAAGGTAAAATTATGATTCAAACAGCCCTTAAGGCCACCACACAAGCAATCCAAGGTGGGCCAGGTAGTTTTGGAAATCAAAGAAAGAAGGAAGAAGGATCAATGATGGCATCAGGATCGAGAGGTGTCCAAAAAGGAATGAACTACCCTTATGTTCAGGTCCAACAGGGACAACCTATACTTCCTCAAGGTGTTGTTTTCAATACTCGAGCATACGTTCGACCTCCTCAGTGCCCAAAATGGCAGGCACTTGCCCCACAAGGTTTTCATCCACAACAACAAAATTTTCAAGTTTGATATAATCCGCATACTAAGGCGGCTTATACGATGGAGTAGGGTCAAAGAGATAACTTCACCCCAATTAGAGAATCTTACACAAGCTTATAATAGAGATTGATAAAATTGGGAATGATTGAACCTATTATACCATTCGATGTTAATCCAAACACAAACGGTTTTGACCCAAATGTAAGGTGCAAATATCATTCAAACACTCAAGGTAATAGTACTGAGAATTGTTGGACTTTAAAAAGAGCTATTGAGAAACTAATCGAAAGTAAAGCAATTGTGATACAAAAGAGGAGGCATAAAATATCACTAGCAACCCACTTCTTGATCATAATAATACACATGTCATTGGGATGATTTGTGATGACAAAGATTGTCGACTGACAAGCTGAGCAGTAATTAAAATTGGCGCTTAAAAAAAATTGAGCAGAACAATAAAGTTCATACAAAGAGAACCATTAATTGCGAAAGGTTCAAGTTCCATTACAATACCTGAAGATTTTGGAAAAATGATATTATATGTTCCTACAAAGCCAAAGAAAATATCAGCTAATGGGCCAAAACTATTTGTTTTGAGTGGTCCTACAAGGTTTAATAAAAAATAATGCAGTATGGGAAAATTGATAGAGCCAGTTATAATAAGGCATGCAACACAGCTTCTAGTGACAAGCTTAAAAACCATCCCATGGAATTACAACAAAACCACTATGACTTAAAAAAGAAAAGAGGTCATTGAAGAGACAAATGAAACAGGGGGTTTGACTCTATCGAGAAAAGGTTATTCTCCAGAGGATTTAAAAACCAAACAACCTAAGGATAATTAAGAGACGGTGAAAAAGCCTATCCCAGATGAAGAAGCTGAGGAATTCCTTATAAAAATAAAAGTTCAAGACTACTCATTGTTGATCAGTTGAGGAAAACCCTAGCTCAAATCTCATTGTTGTCCTTACTAATACATTCTAAAGAACACCATCAAGCGATGATTAGACTTTTGAACAAAGCATACATCCCAAAGAAAACTACGGTCTATCAATTGGAAAATATGGTTCATAAGATATTTGAGGTAAATAGAATCACTTTCACTAATTATAAGTTAACTACAGAAAGTCAGACCAAAAGAGGCTTTGTGTGTAACTGTCAGTTGTGAAGGATATTACATAAAAAGGATAATTATTGATGGAGGTTTAGGTATTGATATTTACCTTTCTCCACTTTGCAAAGTTTCAAAATTAGCACAGATAGAATCCGATCTAATAATGTGTGTTTTCGGGCCTTTGATGATGTAAAAAAAGACATAATTTATGAGATTGATGTTACTTTAATGATTTGATCAGTTGATTTTAGGATCACCTTTCAGGTAATAGATATGGACAATTCCTACAACCTAGTTCTAGGAAGACCATGGATTCATATGGCCAGAGCCATACCATCTACTTTGCATCAGATGGTTAAATTTGAACATGATAATTATGAAATTATTATTCATGGAGAAGATGATCTTTCCATGCATCGAGATCCTTCTGTACCTTTTATTGAAGCCAAGAGGAATTGTGAATCCTTTATTTATCAGACCTTTGAAATTATGATAGCTCATCGATTTATGGAAAGTATGCTAATTCCAAGGCCTCATCTCTCTTCTGCTTTGATCATGATGGCTAAGAAAATACTACAAAATGGTTATAACCTTGGAAAGGAATTAGAGGTGTCGTTGCAAGGAATTATAGACCCTTTATATCCATGTGGCAGCCAGAATACTTTTGGGTTGGGCTTCAAACCCAAAAGTAGATAAAAAGGGTAAATAAATGACATGCATGCAGAGTTCACATCTAGATCATAAAGAGTTCCCTAATCTCAAATCAACAAATTAAGAGGTAGATGAATACAATGAAGATGAGGCTGATAAGGAAATAAAAAGGAAATTGGATCAATTTGAGGTTGAGCCCAAACCTAATTTAAATTAAATTGAGGCAATAAATTTGGGAACCAATAAGGAAGTCAGAGAGATAAAGATAAGTATTCATGTAAAAAAAAATCGGCGATGCCATTAGTCAGATTTTGTTAGAATACAAAGTAGTTTTTTCTTGATCTTATGACGATATATCGAGTTTGAGCACTGATTTGGTAGTCCATAAACTTACCACATATCTTGATTTTTCACCGGTCCAGTAAAAGAAAATATTTTTAAAATTGATGTGAGTGATAAAATTGAAGAGTAAATCATGAAGCAATTGAGTGCAAACGAAATTAGGGTTGCCTAGTACACCACAAGGTTGGCCAATGTTGTGCCTGCGCAAAAGAAAGATGGTAAGACTAGAGTTTGTGTTGATTATAGAGACTTGAAAAAAGTAATCCCCAAGGACAACTTTCCGTTACCTACTTGATGGATCTCCCCACTAAAAACCAACAACTTCAATCACTCTCACAAAGATTTTCACCACATATCTCCTTCCTAACTATTTTTCCAAACAAAAGTTCATCTCCCTCTTCCCTCTTCACCTATAACCTTAGCTCGAGTAATCACACCAAAAATTTTACATTCAAGAGCATCTACTCCCTTATCTAAAATATTACTATGCTTCCATAACCACTATCATACTAACATATGGATGGTCATTAAAAGATTAGAGTACAAGCATCACGAATGAGAGTAACACTATTCAATTATAACTGATATTTATTATACTACTCAAAGTGGGGCATGAGATGTAATATATGATACAATATCCACGAAGTGCTTCATATATCAAATGTCGAGATCATAAATAGAGAGTCATTCATTAGTAAACACAACACAACATGAGTTCTTACAACTCGCCATAGTGAAAAACATGAGCGCATATATCATGAGTTGTATAACATAAATCCAAGATTCATATATCCAAGGAATATGACAAGGATTGTTGCTTGAACCTATTTCTTCTCATTTTGAGAGCTGAGATAGTCATGAGTTTGCACAAACTTTATCACTTTGGCTAATCCCGACATAAAATGAATCGATAATATATAGAAAGCATATTTCCTTAGAACTGAGCATGATATGAGACATGGATTTATGGACCATGAACATCATAACATAGAGCTTGAATACTTGAAATATTGAATTGTTGAGGGACATTATTACTTCTAGCTTTGAGGTTGGAACATAGACATATGGCTAAAAATTTTTTACGTATATATAATGTTGAACCCCTTTTAACCTCTTTGTGTGTTTACTTTTTATATTTTAAACCTCTTTAATAAAAATTCTATCTTCATTACTAGGCGAAAATGACATTTTTCAATCCATAAATTCAATAATTATAGAAAGAAAACGTCTAATGCCTCATGTGAAGGACTATATAATCTTTTCCAATACACATTTTTATTCTTTTCATTTTTGTTTACTTCTTTATGACTTTCTTTTTTGTTTGCTTTCTACTTTCAGTGTGTTTAAACTTAAAATATTTGTCACTTTTAACTTTCTTTACCACTTCATTCGTTCTTAAGAACTTATGGAATTATTTCTATTATTTATTGTTTTTTAAGGTGTGGTGAATAAGTAAATATAGAAAGAGGGAGTATAAGAATATAACTGATAACAATTATGAATTATTGTCTTGAATTTTTAAAATAATATTTTTTTTGAAAGAATTCTCTTTACTAGAGCAACACTTATCTAGATGAAATAAAAGAGAATTGACATGCTTTCAAATAACCTAATGAAAAGATGACAGTTAAAACAACGAATAGTTCTTGAAAAATGAAACATAAATCAAGATTTCACCAAAAAGAATGGAACCCATAATGATGTTTCATGTAGAAGTAAATATAGAAACTTTTGTTTCCTTATTTCTTTTGCATCGCAAAGTGTATTTATGAGAACTTCTTTTCTTTTTGCATCAGAGAATGGTATACTCCCTCTATTATTATTTTTATTTTACTCTTAGTATTAGCAGTTCTAAGATTAATAGACATATAAATAGATAAAAATTAATAAGGAGTATATAAATAAATTATATCCCTAATGAATTTTTCTTAGTCAATATGCAAAGTTTTATCATAACAACTAAAACAGAACTCGAGAGTATATAGAAACTACATAAATCAAATTATTTCATGTTAAGGGTGGGGGAAGGTAATGAGTTCAATTATATTCAAAGTGGTGCTTTTTCAAGAGCTAACTTCTAGGCATAATGATTTTTTGCTTCCTTTCCTCATATATTTAGGGGTTGTTTGGTGTAGAATATAATGTATGAGAAAAAAATAATATACTTTCTCCGTCTCATTTTATGTGTCGCTATTTGATCGGGCACGGAGTTTAAGAAATAAGTAAAGACTTGATGTTTTTTACCAAATTGTCCTCCATTAAAATAATGTACTATTATAATTTTTAATCAAGTGGGCCCTTATAAGTGGGACCAATAAGGATAAAAGTGTAATTGTGTCTTTAAATAGTTACCAAATAAGGAAAGGTGACATTTTTTTTTGGGACGGACAAAAAAGAAAATAATGACACATAAAATGGGACGGAGGGAGTATACACTATTTTTGTTTATTATTCATATCTTGTTGGTTCATTTTCAACTTATATACAACTATTTTTACAGTTTATTTGATATTATATTATGTATAACCATAGCCATTTCAACCATAAAGCCACTAAAGCAATGGCTTGGAGCCTCAATTTTTTGAAGGCCCATTTTTTCTAAATTAGTTTACTAACGGGATACATGTATGACGTACGAAATACATATAAGACGTATGTAAGCTGCACAAGATGCACGTACGCTGCACGAGATGCCATGAGTCACACAAAATGCACGTGTGGCATACAAGATACACATATGATGAACAAAAAAATCAATTTATAGAATATACTTATTTGTAAAGATGTACATAGTGGTTTTATGTAGAAGGAATATCAAAATTCATGATTGCCGATCAAACACTTCTGCTTTTATGGCAATGGTGGAATGAAATAGAGGGGCATAATAGGAGGATAGTGAAAGATTATTTGGAACATCTTGTGCATATGATGGAAATCAGTCCCAGAAGAGATGTATTTGAGGCAATGATTGATGCTTGGGATCACCATAATAATGTGTTTTGTTTTTCAAACTTTGAGATGACCCCAACTTTAGCAGAATAAGCAAGCTTCATAATGGTAGGATCCAATCACCAAGGTTCAGATCTTTGAAATAAGAAACCTATAGTCCCTAAAAATATGGACGAGATTAAGTTTTTGAATTTACTGAAAATTAATCAGATGAAAATAGCAAGTTTGGAGGAAGGTTGGATTTCCTTAGAGTTTTTTTCGATAGGTTTGGCCGAGAGGAAGGATTTGAGAAATACCAAGGTCAATTGAACTATAAAAAGGACCTTAAAAAATGGAAGGAACACAGCCATTTTGCTTTCACGGTCGTATTCTTGGGACGTTTAGTTTTTACAGAGCATGACGGTAATATCGATATCCTTTTGGCAAGAGTTGTATATTCTTTAACCATGATGAATGACCCTACTCTTGTGCCCATGATTCTTGGAGACATATTTCGCGTACTAACCAAGTGCAAAAGGGGTGTCAGATACTTTGAAGGGTGTAATATTTTTTGCAAATATAGTTCTTGGAACATTTTTACTTTCACCTTTATGCACCAGGACTGAGTGATTGGTTAAATTATGAGACTTCTCACGATAAAAAGGCCATTAAAATTAAACTCCTGATTGAAATCAAAGCTTGGGAGGAGAAGGTCTCCAAGCTCACTAACGATCAGATTATATATGACTTACTATTGGTTCCCAATATAAGATATCATTTGTATGTCCTTATACCATCTGTATCTGGTATTGATTGGTCTTAGAGGGTTTCAACCTTATATGCCACTTAGAGTAATGCGCCAATTAAGTTGACTTCAGGAGATTCCCCAAATAATGGACATGGGTAAATTCATGCATGATACTCCTCGAGGTTTTTTTTTTATAGTGATGAGACACTAAAGTTCTGATATGGGAGCATAGTATCTGAATCAAGTGAAATGTTAGGATATCGTGACAAAGAAAAAGTGATTTTTTCATACCTTTCATGGTTACATAATCCTTCCATGTCTGAAGATATACCCGAGGGATTCAAAAAAGAAAATAGGGCAGGGAATTAGAGGTTCGATCCAGAGTCAGACAGGCTCGTCTTGAGGTAGAATAGGAATTTCAGAAAAGGTTGGATGAGCAGTAAACTGATTATGAAGCAAGAATCACTCAGACTTAGGAAGAGGTAGAAAGGGACTGTCAATTAGCTTTATAAGTTATGAAGGAATACCTGAGGCGTGTCAAGAGAAAAGGCGGCCAATTGGAAAAAGAGTTAGAAAGAAGAGAAGAGTCAGTGCAAAACGAACTTAAGCAGACAAGAGCTTGATCCGAGTCTTGCAAGAAGATTTGGGTATCATTAAATTAGCAAAGAGATAGGAACAGGATGAGTCTAAAAATGATAAGACCCAACTGATCCGCACACAAGCTAGGTTTCAAGCTCAAGTAGAAGCCTCTATGGAATGAGAGAGGGAAATAACCAAGCGCTTCACTTCCTATCAAGAAAAGTATGAAGGTTAGACAAACCAGTGGATGACTGAGCGAGATGCGTTCTACTGCCAAATCGATAAGCTTCAGGAACGAGAAGGAGACTTGACACATGCAGTCCATAACACTCGACATTGGTTGCAAAATTATCATGAAAACATGAACGGGGCTAAGGTGCTAATGTTTCATCTTAAGGTCAATCTTGTTAAGGTGTATGATGGTTATCTCTACTGTAATGATGAAATTTTTTGTCGACAGGCACATGTTCTTGCTCTGTTTTTACCGAAAGCATTATCCAGGATATATTTGATTTCAGAATGAAACTAGGGTTCAAAATACCTTTGGGAAGCCGTCTTGATTTATTGTCTATTAGGTACTTTTAGGGTCTGTTTCTTAGGATTTGTTCTTTTTAGCTATTTGTTTTATCTTATTTCTTAGGATTTGTTCTTTTTAGTTATTTGTTTTATCTTATTTCTTCAGTATTATGAGTTTATTGCAGTTTTAGGTAATTCTAGTCTCTTTTCATCTTTGAATTAAAGATATTTGAAATCTAATGAAAAATATTGATTTTAGGTTTAGTTTTAATTCATTTGCTTGTATCCTTTAAAAAAAGAAAAAAAAGAAATCATTTATTATATTGATGAACTATGTAATGATCTGATTTATATTGAACATGATACGAGGCAACCCTCGATGAGTTCGGTCAATGCTTTCAAAATTTTCAACAAAAATGACTAACAAGTAAATAAGAAGAGTTAAAATTAATTCATCTAAAAGCTGCGATGAAAAAAAAGAGCTTTCTTAAATTCATTTTAGAATTGAAAATTATCTAGGTGCATGACATGCAATGTGCTATCAATATATGCAAGACTCTAAATCCTAACACATTTATTTTATCCTCAAAAGAAAGTGGTAAGGTGTTTGGTTTGTGGTTAAGCTGGCATCTCATCCATACAATATCATATCAAAAGGAAAGAGAAAGATGACCCCCAAAGAGGGTATAAAGTTTGACAACGAAGATGTCATGACCCGAGGCTACCCCCTAGTCACGATAACGGTGCTTACAATCACAAGTGACCACAAGGTAACCTATGAGCTGGTACTTGCTGTGAGAACTAAATAATATACTAATAAAGAGCATGTGCTGAAATAGCTGAATAAAGCCATAAGGTTTTTAAATACTGTAAAATAATTAAGTCATAAATATAAATTTCTAAAGGAATACTGAAAATTCTAATAAAATACTAATAACTGACAAACTGTCTAAACATCTGAAAGCCTCAACTGACTGAGGAGTTGATAGGACAAGCCCCTAACTAACTCCGACTAACTAATTAAAAGAAATGCTGAAATACTGAAATAACATAAAAGGTCCTAGGAATATGAGGACTCACCATAGTTGTTGTTGCTAATAAGCTAAACTATCTAAGTGCGGTCAGGAAACTGAGCATCCGAACCTATGATATAAGATATCATAGCACGAAGAAAGTATACGGTCAATACTTTGAATGTACTGGTATATGAGATGAGGTTAGGCTGTAATATATGGGTTAGTTATGCATGAAATATTGACTGGATGAATAACATAAGATAATTGATACATAAATGTGTGAAAGCTATAAAATATAAGAATGCATGACCAAGCATATAACATGATACTTAAATTATCTGTAAACTGAAATACTGAAATCTGGTAACTAAATAACTGATAAATTGTATGCTATGGTCAAGCAAACCTAAACTAAATTCTGTACTGAATATTAAACTGAAACTGTGGGCACTATCTATAACCATCATACCCCAAATATACTATCAGGGTCCAACCTGTAACCCCAGTTGGAAGGGTGTCAGTATCATGCCACTAGTGCTAACACTAATTGTGTGGATCCACTAATCTGATGTCCCAAAGAACAAGGGTAACATTCCTAACTGATGGGTGACCCCTCAAAGTCTACGGTGGTACTGTAGGTCTGGAACCTAGGGATTAATACTAACTCCGCATGCCTAACTGACAGTGGAAATGTCATCTCTAAGTTCACTCGGTGCTAAGTGTTACTCCCAACTGAAGACACTGATGCTAGGCCGAACTAAGTTTAAACTAAGCAACAACTGAGTATAACAAAAGTTTAAACTGAGCAACAACTGAGTATAACAACTAAGTGAATGACAATGTTTATAGTATACATGAAATCATTCTGAAACTACTGAACTTATGTAAACATCTAAGTAACGGGTGTTCACAACCCTCCATTACTGAATGGGAATATCAATAGGGACATATAAACTCTTTGCAACCATACTAGAGAATCATTGTTCAAAATCAAATCATTTAGATGTTTTATCAAACACTTGAAATTCATGAACTTAAGCATGAGAATGAGTGAAACATGTGAGAACAATATAATTATAATTCTAAAACTATAAATTTGGGACTTAACATGAAATTTTTCATCATTCAAACGTGTAAGGGCTACTTTCAACGAGAAACACTTATAAACATCATGTATAATCAAAATTCATAAAAGTTTTATGGAGATAACTCATTTTAAATATGTAAATTCATGATTTAAAATATAAAAATAGATTCTTGGAATCCATGGGTGAAAAGGGCCCATGGATGAACAGCACACATACCTTAAATCCTTAAGCTTGAAAGGAAAACACAATCTTGAAAGCTTTCTTAAAGTTCTTGAATTTGAGAGACTTGATTTCTTGTTTTTTTTCTTGAAGAGAATGTAATTGAATTTGATGTTCTTGGGAGAGGGTTAGGGTTTATTTGATAGAAAATTGGAGAAGAATGGGCAAATAACGCCTAAATTGCTGATATAAGTTGAGTTATGACGACTTGGATTGAGGGGAAAAGATGTTACTGCCCCTAAGACATTTAAATTCGTAACTGGAACGCATTTTGGAGGAGCACCGTGATGCGCCATGGGCCTCACCTCTATACCCACCACGATGCACCACTATCTCAGTGAAGTGATGCAAATGAAATCCAAACACGACCCAATCCTTGTTCGAAAAATATAAAACTTCCCTGAGACATACTCTATACACCCCTGAACATGAATTAACTCAAAAAATTATATCTCGGGGTCTGGAAGGCCAGTTTAAAAATCCTCAGAGTTAAGAGGCAAAAAATAAGACTAAGTCCCCAACACTTGGTGAAATTTTTAGGTTGTAGGCCTCTTATGCAAGCACTATGAACTGAACTGAGCTAAGAAAAGTATGGGGTAGTACAATATCTCCCCCTTGGGTACATTCATCCTCAAGTGAGAGTGATTAAGTTGAGAACACTAAGGGACTGAGATTACATATTGAACATGCATAACTAAAACATGATTACATGACTGAGCCTGAAACATAATACCTAACTGAACTAAATTCGTGAATATATGCAAAGACATGAGAATGATTATATAGTTGGGACTGAGAATAGGAAAGAGTCAATCTAAGAAAAACTGTTACCTTAAGCTGATTCTGAATTTGCAAAGAAAAGATGAGGGTACTTGGTACGCATATCTTCTTCTGCTTCCCAAGTGGATTCCTCAACGAATTGATTCTACAAAAGAACTTTGACCAAGGGAACTTCTTTGTTCCTTAGTCTACGAATCTGACGATCAAGAATTTCAACTGGAATTTCTTCATAAGAAAGGCTATCCTAAACATCTGTGCTTTCTAATGGGACTACAACATCTGGATCACTGATACCTTCTTTTAACAAATAGACATGGAACACTGGATACACTAATGTCAAATCTGCAGGCAACTCAAGATCGTAAGCTACCTTTCCAAAATGACTAAAAAATTTATAATGGCCAATATATCGGGGACTAAGCTTTCCCTTCTTGCCAAATATCTTTACTCCCTTCATGGGAAAGATTTTTAAATAGACCAAGTCACCAACCTCAAACTTAAGGCCCTTCTTCTCATATCTGCATAGGATTTCTGTCGGCTTTGGGAATTCCTAAGCCTCTCTCTGATTAACTAAACTTTATCCATCGCATTAAATACTGAATATGGACTTATCAATGCAATCTCACCTGCCTCAAACTAACCAATGGAAGATCTATATCTCCTCCCATAGAGAGCCTCAAATGGAGCCATCTGAATACTAGAGTGATAGCTATTATTGTAGGAAAATTCAATCAATGGCAAGTGGTCATCCCAATTACCCTTGAAGTCAATAACACATGCTCTCAACATGTCCTCTAGCCTCTCTGCCTTACTATCTATCTACTGATGAAAAGCTATACTGAGGTGAACTTGGGTACCAAGATCCTTCTAAAAAGCTTTTCAAAAGTGAGAGGTAAACTGAGTACCTCTATCTGAAATGATAAACAATGGGACTCCATGCAACTTAAACAACTCTCTAATGTAAAACTTGGCATAATCGTTGGTTGAATAAGAAGTATGAACTAGTAAGAAATGGGCTGATTTAGATATTCTGTCTTTAATAACCTATATTGAATTATGCTGATGACGCGAACGGGGCAACCCTATCACAAAATCTATGTTCACCTCTTCCCACTTCCAAGTAGGGATGATGAACTCCTGCATTTCACCACTAGGCCTCTGGTACTCAACTTTAACCTGCAAACTATTAGGACTCTTAGCTACAAACTTTGCAATATCCCTCTTCATACCACTCTACCAATAGATTTCCCACAAATTATGGTATATTTAAGTGGCTCCTGGGTGAATAGAGTATTGTGCACAATACGCTACAGCAAGGATTTGTTGTCTCAAACCATCAACACACGGCACACACAGTCTACCCTGATAATGCAATACACTATTTCTCCACTGGGAGAAAACCTCCACTTTATTATCTCTAACTAATTCTTTCAACTTAACCAAACTAGAATCCCTATCTTGCTTCTCCTTTAGTTTGGCAACCAAAGAATACTTCGAACTATTCTAAATCCAAACACTACCTTCAGCTGAATCAACCAACCGAACACCTAATCTAGTAAGTTGATGAACCTCCTAAACTAACTTTTTCTTATCATTCTCAACATGAGAACCACTTCCCATAGATAATCTACTAAAGGCATCTGTCACTATATTGGCTTTGCCCCGGTGATATAACACGCTCATATCATATTTTTTCAATAACTCAAGCCATCTTCTCTGATGAATATTTAAAATCTTTCTATGAGAACACATACTGCAAGCTTTTGTGATCCGTGAACAGATCAACATGAACCCCATAAAGATAATAGCTCCAAATTTTCAAGGCAAAGACAACAACTGCTAACTCAAGATCAGGGATAGGATAATTCTTTTTATGTGGTTTAAGATGTCTAGAGGCATAGTCTATGTCCTTGCCTCTCTACATCAACATACAACCAATTCCAACTCTAGAAGTATCACAGTAAACAACAAATCCCTCTGAACCATCTCGCAAAGTCAAGACTGGGGCTGAGGTGAGTCAAGTCTTTAACTCCTAAAATCTCTTTTCACAAGAATCTGACCGCTAAAACTTGACTTTCTTCTAAGTTAATCTAGACATGAGGGATGCAATAGATGAAAACCCTTCAACAAATCGTATGTAATAGCCAGCCAAACCCAAGAAACTCCTAATATCTGATGGAAAGATGGGTCTGGGATAGTATCTCACTGCCTCAGTTTTTTTAGGGTCAACTCTAAGGCAATCACTGGAAATAATATAACTAAGGAAAGCTATTGACCTTAGCCAAAACTCGTACTTACTGAATTTGGTGAATAACTTATGGGCTCTAAGAGTCTGTAATTCAATTCTAAGATAATTTGTATGATCATTTTTATTATGGGAATAGACAAGAATGTCATCAATAAATACTATGACGAACATGTCTAAATACTGCTTAAACACTCTATTCATCAAGTCCATGAAGATTGTTGGGGCATTCGTTAGTCCAAAAGACATGACCAGAAATTTGAAGTGACCATATTGGGTTCTGAAATCTATTTTCAGAATGTCACATTCTCTGACTCTGAGCTGATGATAGACGGATCTGAGGTCTATCTTAGAGAAATAACTAGCACCCTGAAGTTTGTCAAACAAGTTATCAATTTTGGGGAGGGTTACTTGTTATTGATTGTGACTTTGTTCAACTGACGGTAATCAATACGCATTCTGAGATAACCGTCTTTCTTACGCACGAAAAGAACTGGAGTGACCCATGGGGAAACACTAGTCTTAATGAATCCCTTATCTAACAGATCTTTCAACTGTTCTTTCAACTCCCTAAGCTCAGCTAAAGCCATTCTGTAGGGAGAAATAAAGATAGGCTAGGTACCTGGAAGAAGACTATTCCAAAGTTAATTTCCCTTCCGGGCGGAACTCCTAGAAGATCTTCAGGGAACATATTTGGAAATTCTCTAATTAATGAAACTGACTTAAGACTGGGAGTCTCACAACTAGAGTCTTTGACTTAAACAAGATGATGCATACACCCCTTAGATATCATTTTTCTCGCCTTAAGGTATGAAACAATTTGACCCCTAAGCATTGAAGTACTACCCCTCCATTTAATAACTGGTTCATTGGGAAACTAAAACTAAACGACTCTATTTCGGCAATCAACTAAGGCATAACATAAGTGGACCCAATCCATACCGAGAATGACATCAAAATTAGTCATCTCTAACTCCACAAGGTTAACTGAGGTGACTTTCTAGGATATTGTGACCGAATAGTTCCTATATACCTGTCTGGCTACAATAAAGACACCTACTGGGGTAGACACTAAGAAGGGTTCTGCTAAAAATTCAGGACTGATACCAAAATTAATAGCTATATAGGGGGTTAAAAAGAAAATGAAGCTCCGAGATCTAACAAAGCATAAACATAAATATGAAAGACCCATAACATACTAGTAACCACATTAAGAGAGCTTTGCTGATCATGAAGATACTGGAGTGCATATAATATGTACTGGACCTGACCACTGGTGGTGCTATAAGTAGCGTCCAGCTGGGTTGGGTGACCCACTGGTGCTGCTAAAGAGTTAGTCTGTCCCTACTGGCGATTATTCCTACCTCTCCATATACCTGTCGGGAACTCCTTCATCTTGTGGCTTGGATTTCCACATCCAAAACACACATCACTACCAGTTTTACACACATCTTAATTATTTCTACCATACTTCTGGAAAAGTGGATTAGTACGACCACTATTCATACTACCCTGAGTCTTAGAGCTCGGTGTCCTATCCCGACTGTCATTCTTGAACATAGACACTGGCACACTAACTGAAGATGGGGCTAGGTTTGAAAACTTCTAACAGAATAAGAATGACTACCACCCTCTGACTTTGGATGAGCAAAGTTAAAACTACTTGTCCTAGCCCTCTTATTCTTCCTTTATTTCTCCCTAATCTTCCCCTCCTCGATCTGTTGAGCATGAACCATAAGTCTAGATAGGTCCATCTCCTTAATCAACATCGTTGTCCTACACTCCTTAACCAAATACACCAGACATAAACTTACTCATTCTAGACCTATTATCAGACACCACATGAGGATCATACCTCACCAACTAAGTAAACTTAAGTGACTACACTTTCACACTTATATTACCCTGCTTAAAATTAATAAACTCCAACACCTTAGCTTCCCTTAACTCTAAAGGAAAGAACCTATCTAAAAAGATCATGGCAAACTCCTCCCACTCAAAATTCCCTACATCAACACCTCTATCCTTCTTTCACTGCTTAAACTAGGTGTGAGCTATATCCTACAACTAGTAAGCAGCCAACTCTGCACTCTCACTCGAAGTGATACCCATAATATCAGTAATTTTTTTAACCATATCAAAAAACTACTACAGATCCTTCTTAAACTTGAATCCCAAAAAAGGGGGATTAATCTGAGTGAAACCCCAGACCCTAACTACGGTTGTATTAACGATTGGATTGGCTGGGGAAGCGGCCTACTAATTATTCTAAGATGATACTGAGTGAGATAAGATAGTGAATACAGCTCTGAATTTGGCATGAGAGACGTGCTCATTCAGGGGATCTTCCTAAACAGGCGAAGGTGCAGACTGGTTTCCATTTCTTATTTAATTATTTCTTTTGGGAGGCATTATTTGTAAATAGTAGGAAGAATGAGTTAGAAAGAGAGTTTAAATAGAGCTTATGATCACATGTACGATATGAATACTGAAAGAAGGGAAACTTTTCCTAAAACATCTTGTAGCATCCTGTCCATAAGTGTGGAGCACTTCACAGCATGCATAATACTCTACTTAATGTGGCTTTCATACTCCCTAGAACACTATAAAATCCTAGGCTCTAATACCTAGTTTGGTCATAACCTGAGGCTACCCCCTAGTTGTGAAAATGGTGCTTACGGACATAAGTGACCATAAGCTATCCCATAAGTTGGTACCTGCAGTGAGCACAGAATAATATACTAGTAAAAAACATATACAGAAATAGTTGAATAAAGCCATACGGTTTTTAAATACTGTAAAATAATTAAGTCATGAATCTGAACATCTAAAGCAATACTAAAAAGTTTGATAAACATCTGAAAGCCTCTACTGACTGAGGAGTTGATGTATTAAGCCCCCAACTAGCTCCGACTGACTAACTGAAAGGAAAGCAAAAAGACTGAAAAACATAACAGGTCCTTAGCATATGAGGACTCAAGATAACTGTTGCTGCTAATAAGCTGAACTGTCTAAGCGTAATTAGAAAACTGAGCATCCGAACTAATGATATAAGACATCATAGCACGAAGAAAGTATACATTCAGTACTTTTAATGTACTAGTATATGAGATGAAGTTAGGCTGTAATGCATGGGCTAGCTGTGTATAAAATATTAACTAGCTGAATAGCATGCGATAATTGATGCATAAATGCTTGAAAGCCATAAAAACTGAGAATGCATGACCAAGCTTATGACATAATACTAAAATAGTCTGTAAACTAAAATACTGAAATCTGGTAACTGAATAACTGATAAACTATATTCTATAGTCAAACAAACATGAACTGGATTCTGTACTGAATACTGAACTGCGACTTTGGGAGCTAGCTATAACTGACATGCCCTAAATATACTATCGAGGTCCAACCTGTAACCCCAGTTGGAAGGGTGTCAGTATCGTGCCACGAGTACTAACATTGGTTAAATGGATCCACTAATCTGATGTCCTAAAGAATGAGGGTGCCATGCCTAACTGACAGGGGACCCCTCAAAGTCTACAGTGGCGCCATAAGTCTAGAACCTAGGGATTGCTTCTAACGCCTCATACCTAACTGACAGGGGAGACGTCATCCCTAAGTTAACTTGGTACTAGGTGTTAATCCCAACTGAAGACATTGATGCTAGGCTGAACTAACTTTAAACTGAGCAACAACTGAATATAACAACTAAGTGAATGACAATGTTCATGGTTTACCTAAAATCATTCTGAAAATATTGAACTTATGTAAACAGCTAAGTAATGGGTGTTCACAACTCTCCTATACTGAATGGGAATATCAATAGGTACATATAAACACTCTACAACCATAATAGAGGATCATTGTTCAAAATCCAATCATTTAGACATTTCATCAAACAATTCAAATGAATGAACTTAAACATGAGAATGAGTGAAACATGTGAGAATAGAATAATTATAATACTAAAACCATAAATTTGGGACTTAACATAAAATTTTACATTATTCAAATGTGTAAGGGCTACTTTCAATGAGAAACACTTGTAAACATCATGTATAATTGAAATTCCTACAAACTTTTTGGAGATAACTTATTGTAAACATGTAAATTCATAATTTAAAACATAAAAATAGATTCTTGGACTCCTCCATGGGTGAAAAAGGCCCATGGATGAACATCACACATACTTTAAATCCTCAAGCTTGAAAGGGAAACACAATCTTGAAAGCTTTCTTGAAGTTCTTGAATTTGGGAAACTTGAATTCTTAATTTTTTCCTTACAAAGAATGTAATTGAATTTGATGTTCTTGGGAGATGGTTAAGGTTTCTCTGATAGAAAATTAGAGAAGAATGGGCAAATAACTCCTAAATTGTTGATATAAGTCAGGTTATGACGACCTAGATTGGGGGAAAAGACGTTATTTCCCCTCAGATATTTAAATTCATGACTGGAACACATTTTGGAGGAGCACCGCGATGTGCCAAAGGCCTCATCGCTATACCCACCATGACGCGCCACTAATGCAGTAAGGTGCTGGAAATAAAATTCAAACATGACCCAATCCTCATCTGAAAAATTCAAAACTTCCTCGAGGCATGCTCCTTACAACCCTGAACATGAATTAACTCAAAACCTTACGTCTCGGGGGCAGGAAGGCCAGTTTAAAAATCCTTGGGGTTAAAATGCCAAAAATAAGACTAAGTCTCCAACACTTAGTAAAATTTTCAGGTTTTAAGCCTCTTATACAAGCACTATGAGCTGAACTAAGCTAAGAAATGTACTGGGTATTACAGAAGAAGATCAAAATCAATTGATTCAACTGGAATTTGCATCAATGGAGGAGAATAGGTTATTGAAACAACAAATAGTGGAAATGTATCAATCTTGGATGAATCAGCAAGTTTTACCTTTCTTAATTCCTTGACTTTCGGGCACGATTTATCCAGGTGCAACTCAAGCCTAAACTCGTGATCTACTTTATCCACTTAGATTCTACCCACATACCAATGTGTCTAGCGTGGCTGGGACTTCCAACATGTGCCCTCCAAATCTCTCTCTCATAAAAAAAATATTTTTTATCCCTACAGCACCCAGTAATATAGTCCCTCAATAAATAATACAGAAGCCTATTGGTGAGCCACATCATGATCAATTCTATCCTTCTGAATTGACTTTCAAACCCCTAAAATCATGTTATCCCACTCATCAGTACAGTTCCCCTATCGTGGTTGAGAAAACTGTTAAGCATGAGGAACAAGAAGAGATGTGTGTATGTTTGGGCTTTTGATGGTGTAAAACAAGACAGAATTGGTGAGATTGATCTTACTTTGATGCTTGGGCCATTTGATTTTGGGATCACCTTTCAGGTAATAGATATGGACATTTCCTACAACCTACTTATAGGAAAACCATGGATTTAAATGGTCGTACCATCAACTTTGCACCAGATGGTTAAAGTTGAACATGACAATCATGAAATTATTATTCACAGAGAGGATGATCTTTCCATGCAGTAAGATCATTTTGTACCTTGTATTGAAGCCAAGAGGGGTTGTGAATCCTTTATTTATCAGTCCTTTAAAATTATGACAGTTGGTCAATTTGTGGAAGGTATGCTAATTTCAGGGTCTCATCTCTCTTCTGCTTTGATCATGATGACTAAGCAAATGCTATAAAATGGTTATGACCTTTGAAAAGGATTAGGGGTGTCGCTGCAAGGAATTATAGACCCTTTATATCCATGTGGTAGCAAGAATACTTTTGGGTTGGGCTTCAAACCAACTGCAGCGGATAGAAAATGGGTCAAAGAGTAGAAAAAAATGTTTAGAAATTGCCAGAGCAAGTTCCACACATTCGCTAATCTTTTTCTAAAGCTCGAAAGAAAGAGACTCAAGACCTATCTGTAGATAAGGATATGGACGAAATGTGTCAAGGTATTAAGTAAATATTTCATGAAGTAAACATGATTCATATGGGTGAAGGCCCCAACCGAGCAGACATACAGTTTGTCAGCTCAAATGTCAAGCTCACCAACTGGTAAGCCACTCTTCTTCCCATAAGGAAGGAGTCTTGGTAGTTTATTTTGCTATTTTTTCTTTTCTTTCTTTCTTCTTCTGCATTCGAACTATTCTCGAGGTAGTAGTACAGTTAGTTTTAGTTGCTTTGCTTTTTTTGTTAACCCTCTTTACCTATTTAATTCAATTAAATAAAATTCTAGTTTCCTATCAAATTCTATATTCTCCTTTCTCTTTTAATATTTATCATTTATTTCATTTCAGTTACACTAATACTATCTTTAATAACATGACATGCAATGGAGTTCACATCTAGATCATAAAAAGTTCTCTAATCTCAAATCAACAAATTAAGAGTTAGATAAAAACAATGAAGATGAGACTGATAAGAAGATAAAAAAAGAATTGGATCAATTTGAGGCCAAAACCAAGATTAATTTAAATGAAATTGAGGCAATAAATTTGGGAACCAATAAGTAAGTCAGATAAATAAAGATAAGTATTCATGCAGAATAATATATCAGGGATGCCATCATTCAGATTTTGTTCGAATACAAAGTAGTTTTTGCTTGGTCTTATGATGATATTTCGGGTTTGAGCACTGATTTGGTAGTCCATAAACTTACCACATATCTTGATTTTTTGCCAGTCCAGCAAAAGAAAAAAAGGTTTAAAACTGATGTGAGTGATAAAATTAAAAAGGAAATCATGAAGTAATTGAGTGCAAACGTAATTAGGTTTGCCCAGTACACCACATGGTTGGCCTATGTAGTGCTTGTGCCAAAGAAAGATGTAACACCCTAAAAACAGGTCCCGAGATGACACACGGTGCTCAAGACTACAAGTAGTCTTAAGTTAACCCTATAAGTCTTCTATTAAAATTTGGATACTCATAAAGATAGAAATGTAAGCATATGATCAAGCTAGTATACGAAATTCTATTTGAGCTAAACTAAAACTATCTGAACATTTTTCCAAAGTCTGGTAAAGAAATACTGAAAATATGAACTATGTCTAGCAGTCTGACAAGCCTCTACTACTAAAACTAGAGAGTCATTGGGACAAAACCCCAACAGACTCAAACTATCTGAAAATGCTTAATCATCCATACTAATAAGCTGAAAACTGAAGGACTGGGTCTCCGAACTATGTGGACTCACCAACCATTGGGATGAAGATAGAGATGCTCGAAATCACTAACGCTGCTGAAACTGAGCACCTGAACCTACATTATGAGACAATGTAGCACATAGACGTATATGTAGATCAGTACTTCTGGAATGTATTGAGTATATGGGGGTGAATGCACAAGTAAATAAATAACTCAATAGTACTATAAATTTGTAAAAACATGCATGCTAAATGTAGATGACTCACGTGAGCTAGAATATCTGGAAAAAAATTGAAAATCATAATTCATGAAAAGCAAAACATACTGCATAAATCTAGTGAGTCATAACATTTAGTTTCTAAAAGATGTACTAGTATTCTGTCTTTAAATCATACTATCTAAGTGTATAAGGACTCACTTCTATAGTTGTAATCTGAAATATGGGGAGATGTGTCATACTCTTCCCAAGGAGTATAACCTAATCTAAGTGATCACATTTGTAATTGTCATACATATAGAAATGGAAATAATCTGATAATCTGTACCTACGTTGGCTCATAGTTCTGGGGCATGTAAACATACTCAACTCGGTGCTAAATACTACTCCCTTTAATCTATATGCTCATTCTATTGGATATCCACTTTTAAAAACTAATATAAGGGTTTACAATAAAAACCTCTTGTATATCTATTTACTGTAAACTGTAGCTAAATCTGTAAAGTGGATTCATATCTAAGATGTGATCAAAAGATCAAATCTTTGTTCAAAATCTGAATATAACAAATCATGGGATGCTTAAAAGCATAACCTTCTTAAAATAACAACATTCAAACTAGGGCTAACAGCCCATGCATCAAATTCTTGTCAAATTATCATAAAGTTCATGCTTGATAATAAAAATATTGATAATTCAATTCTAAATCTAGAAATTACTGCAATACGCATGAAAATACGAAAGTAGACATGCAATTCAACATCTAAATAACTAGAAATCTCATAATCTTGCAAATAACAATATTGTGTATGAACCCTAATTTTAAACTCATGTAACTTTGTAATAAAAAACTAGCTTTGGGCACAAGGATGAAAGAATTATCCTTGTTGAAAAACCCTACATACATTATTTGATGAACTAGATAAATAAGCTTGAACTTTGAGTTCTTATATATTCTCTTAAAGATAGATTCTTGAAGTTCTTGAATTGGAAATCTTTAATTTTGAGATATCTTGGAAAAAGAATGGTGGAATTTGGATTTCTTGGGGATGAAGGTTTGATGTTCTAGGATTTCTTTGAGAGAAAGTTGATGAAAAGTGAGCATAATAGATTTAGAATAGGTTTAATCCTCTGTTATTCAAGATTTGGGGCTCGGGAAAAGACTAAATTTCCTTTTAAAATTTTACTTGGGACTGGATACCTCGATTTTACCTCCCACCGCGATGCGCTGCAATGGCGGTGGCTTACTGGAAAAAAGGATGATCATCATTTTTTCCTTTGGCGCGATGCAACGTAATTGTGTTGCGCCACTGGAAAAGGACGAGTGCCAAATTGCACTCCACTGCGATGCGGTGTCTGTCTAATTGGGAATTTTTGCGTAATACAGGCTTATCGCGATGAGCTACTGGAATTGGATGAATGAAAACTGGAGCTTTACCGTGATGCTGTCTAATCACGGTTCTCCACTGGAAATTGGACAATTGAAAAAAAATTCTTCACCGCGGCGCGGTGCTTATCGTGGGGCCCTACTATTTTCACTAAAATCGCCATAACTTCTTAACCGAGTATCAGATTAAGGAGAAATTGGTATCATTGGAAAGTTAATTCAATTATCTACAAATTGAAAGGTCTAAAGCTTGAAAATTTCACATGTATCAAGATTTATTCATTTTCAAATCTAACCCTTAACACACTAGGAGCTAAATTAAGCTAAGAAAGGTACGGGGTATTACAAAAAAAGTTAAGACTAGAGTTTGTGTTGATTATAGGGACTTGAACAAAGTAATCCCCAAAGACAACTTTCTGTTACCCAACATTCACATCCTGTTGGATAATTATGCCAAACATGAGATTCAATCTTTTATAGATCAACATTCACATCCTGGTGGATAATTATGCCAAACATGAGATTCAATCTTTTATAGATTGTTATGCTGGGTATCACCAGAGTTTAATGGATTAAACAGATGTAGAAAACACTATTTTCACCACCTTGTTGGGTACTTATTTCTACAGGGTCATGCCATTTGGTTTAAAAAACACAGGAGCGACGTATATGAGAGCCATTACTACTGTTTTCACGACATGATGCATAAAGAAATTGAGGTATACATTGATGATGTTACTATTAAATCCAAAATGTAAGTTGATCATGTACTCGACTTAAGAAAATTCTTTGAAAGGTTATGAAGGTACAATCTTAAGCTCAATCCAGCCAAGTGTGCATTTGGAGTTCTATATGGGAAACTTCTGGGTTTCATAGTTAGTCGAAGGGGAATTGAATTGGACCCTTCCGGGGTAAAGTCTATTCGAGAATTGCCACCTCCAAAGAATAAAATTGGGTTCATGAGTTTTCTTAGAAGGTTGAATTATGCAAGTAGGTTCATCATTCAGCTCACCACTACATTCAAACTGATATTTAAGTTATTGAGAAAGGATGTTGCTATCAAGTGGACAGACGGGTGTCAAGAATCATTTGACAAGATTAAATAATATTTGGAAAATCCTCCAGTATTGGTCCCACCAGAACCTGTAGTCCTTTATTTCTGTATCTATCAGTAATGGATAATTTCTTTGGTTATGTTTTATGACAACATGATATCACAAGAAAAAAGGAGCGAGCAATCTATTATTTGAGCAAGAAGTTCACAAGTTATGAGGTAAAATATAATCTTTTAGAAAATACATGTTGTTCGTTAAATTTGGTCTCTCAGGAATTGGAGCATTATCTCTCATCCTACACAACCTACCTCATATCTCAAATGGATCTTTTAAAGTATATCTTTTAACAATCCATGCCCACAGATAAATTAGCAAAGTGGCAGATCTTTCTTATAGAGTTTGACATTGTGTATGTCACTTGCACCGCTATGAAGGCCCAAGCATTGGCTGATCATTTGGCAAAAAACCCAGTTGACAATGACTATGAGCCTCTACGAACTTAATTTCCTGATGAAGAGATTAATTCAACTGAGGAAGACGTTTAAGATAATAGTCACGTATGGAAATAATATTTTGATGGGGCTATCAATATTAAGGGTGTGAGGATCGGAGCAGTTCTTATCACGTCGATTGAGCATCATCACTCTACCACAGCGCAACTTGGTTTCTTTTATACCAATAGCATAACAGAATATGAAACTTGTATCATGGTTTTAAATATGACAATAAATCTAGTTGTACATGAGTTAGTTGTTTTAGAAGATTCCAACTTGCTCATTCGACAAGTCCAAGGTGAATGGGAAACTAGAGATATCAAGCTTATTTTGTACATGTAGTGTTTATAGAACCTTAGCAAAAGGTTATAGGCTATTGAGTTTGGATATATTCCTAGATTTCATAATGTGTTGGCCGATGCTTTGGCTACCCTAGCTTCAATAATTCCATATCTAAGAAATACATATATTGACCCATTGGAGATACAGATCAGAGATCAGCATGGTTATTGTAATACAATTGATGAAGGGACAGATAATAAGCTATGGTACTAGATATCAAGCGGTTCCTGAAGACAAAAGAATATCCAGTACACACTAATGCAGGTCAAAAGAGAACTATCAGGCGACTTACTAGTGGTTTTTTTTTAACGGAGAGATTTTGTACAAAACAACTCCAAATCTAAATCTATTGAGATGCGATAATATTCAGGGAGCTGAAAGGATCGTGAATGAGGTATATTCAGGATTATGTGGCCTGCACATGAATGGATATGTTTTAGCAAAAAAAAATAT